>CM046875.1:246846610-248174110 GCA_025667525.1 Glebionis coronaria
ATTCCTTAGCTCGGCTCGAATATCGCTTCCTTGTTTCACCATGTCATTCTTCAAGTTGACAAACTGACTCTGAAGATTCGTCACCATCTCACGATTGGTCTTCATGAATGACTCGACGTCGGGATTCACTGCCATCGGTTGATTGAGAGGTGGAACTTGGTAAGCTTGAGAATTTCCTTGAGTTTGGTAGGTATTTCTTTGGGACGGATATTGGTTTTGAGCACGAGGTTGGGATTGGTTGTTTCGGTTATAGTTTTGTTGTTGGGTTTGGTTTGCAGGAGGGAAACCGGGGGGTGCAAGATAATTGTTGGAACGATAACTTAGCAAGCTACGGTCTCCTTGAGGGCGAGCTTGATAGCCTCCCGTGGGATATGTACCGTATGCTGCGTTAACGTTTTCAGAATAATTGCCTTGAGTGGAAGGGCAATCATTATAAGAATGAGGACCACCACATGTGTCACAAGTCATAGCAACGACTTTAGCTTGTTGAAAGTGGTTTGTGGCCATGGTCATGAAATTTTTGTTCATTTCAGCAAGTTGTCGAGAAATTTCAGACATTTCAGGATTGGAGGTAGTAGAAGAAACATTGACTCTCGAGTTAGATCTTGAGGATGCGGATGAATCCCAATTCTTGTGGTGAGTAGTCATGTTTTCAATCAACTCTCGACACTCCTCTGGTCTCCTTTTCATAAAAGTACCACCGGCGGCGGCATTGATCGTGTCACGATCACGAAAGGTGAGACCATTATAGAAGGTGTCAATAAGAGTGACGGGGAGCATATTGTGATTAGGACAGCGGTCGATCAAATCATTGTAACGTTCCCAAGCATCGAAAAGCGATTCATCATTCTCTTGCATAAATCCACTGATTTGGTTACGAAGGCTAGTGACCATGGATGGGGGAAAGTAACGCGATAAAAAGCGTTGAGTCATGTCGTTCCATGTATGAATAGAATTCTTAGGAAGACGGTCAAACCATTTTTCGGCATGGTGAGAAAGTGAGTGAGGAAAGAGTTGGAGGCGAAGGTCATCCATAGAAACACCGGGAGATTTCATGCTTTGGGTAATAGTGATGAATTTGTCGAGGTGTTTGTTGGCATCATCATCCGGAATTCCGCGAAATGGATTCGTTTGTACTTGCTGGATCATGTGATGTTTCAACGAAAACTCCTGAGCCGTGACATGCATCGGTGCAATCGGGCCTCCACGTCCGTTCATTGTGGGTTGACATAGCTCCTCCATGGTTCGTAAGTCGGGTGGATTATTCATATTTGGGTGGGGTGGGTTATTATTATTATTGTTGTTTTGGGGGGGTGGAATATTATTGTTGTTGTTGTGTACACCTGCCATGTCTAATTGTTCGAGAGTCTCGGGCTCTGAATAAGACGTGGATCGAGTACGCATACACTAAAAAGAAAATGCAAGAGAAAATATTTTTGGTTTTTATAGGTTTTATATTGTTTTTGTATTTTTGGAAATTTTATATTTTTATGGATTTTTTTGAAAATTTTTGTGCTTGAAAATAACGTTCCCGAAAGAACGGATCCCAAAATCCAATTTTTCTCACAAGAAACCGTTGATCCTTACGAAAAGAGCCGGCAGCGGCGCCATTTTAATAACTGACTTTTGGGTTGGTTAATAAAAGGTTTTTGCTTGCAAGATCTCTCTTTGCGTTGCTCGTACCCAATTGATATATATCGTTGTTTCGTTCTCGGTATCTTCTCGAATCGATCACGGTCAAAAGTGGAATAGTTGTAATTGGTGACTAAAAGGGGGAGCTTTGGTCTAAATCTACTAAAATGATAAAGGCAAGTAATAATAAAACTAAACTAGAAGCTTTAAATGAAACAGTAGGAAACACCTTGATGGAAAAATGAAACTGCTCTATTCGGAATATTACTTGCTATGCGGAATATTTTCTTTATTCGGAAAGTTCCCCTTACTCGGAATATTTAATCCCATGCGGAACAAAACTCTTACGCGGAATAATCTGAAAATGCCCTATGCGGAAAGTAGACTATGCGGAAAATACTTCTATTCGGAAAATCTATGCGGAATGTATCCCTATTCGGAATGTAAGGGTCATTCGGAAAGTAGAGCTATTCGGAAAATACCCCTATTCGGAACAATGATCGCTATTCGGAAAATATCTCTTATGCGGAATAATTGGACTATTCGGAATATGGGAAATATTCCGAATAGAGGAAATTGAAAGCAACCTATGCGGAAGATTTTTAGAAAAAGCTCTATTCGGAAAAACTCGGAAGGAACCCTTACTCGGAATAATAAAATGTTCCGAATAGACAAGAAATTTAGACCCTTATTCGGAATAAATGAAAAGTTCCGAATAACCAATAAGGAGAAAACCCTACTCGGAATAATGGAAAGTTCCGAATAGACACAACCCCAGATTCCCTATTCGGAATCTGGGCAATATCAGAAGGTGGAACGAAGAACTGTGAGCAACGAAATATACCAAACCGACTCAATCAAGTAAAAAGGTTTTTACCAAATCAACCACTAATCATCTACTAACTACAAGGATCAAATCCCAATCATAAAAACACCAATTCAACAACTTTTTAGAATCAAACTAGAACCAAATAGAACTTAAGAACATGAAAGAAAAAGATGAAGAAGAATAAGATGAATCAAAAGATTAAAAGAGGAATTGTATTAATGATTTAAGATTCAAAACAACAAAGATTAACTTACAAGATTGAAAGATAAATCAAACAAAGATTAAAACCACTCCTTAAGGGAGATGGTTCCTAAAAACTAGGAAGAAGAAAAATAACTGGAAAAAGAAGAAGAGAGAGAGTCGAATGTGTGAGTGGGAGGAGTATTTATAGGCTTCTCCCTTGGTTGGTGAGTGGGCTTTCTTCCCTTCTTTAAGTCTTCTCGTCTTTTCAGAAAAGTTGACGTTTTCGATTCTGATTCGGGATTTGTCGTCGATTAAATTCAACTCGTCTTTTAATTTCTTCGTTAAATAGACTTGAGTTTCTTCGACATGTGTAAATCTTCCGCCTTTGGTCCTTTTCTTCGATAAATCTTCAAATAGGCCCATTGACTTCAAATCTTTTGCATCTCTTGGACAATAGACTTCGTCTTGAGTCTTTTTCCTTGATAAAACCCGTGCGATCCCATGTTTTCTCCAATATTTATCCGGTTGGCTCTGAAAACATAACAAACACACAAACCACGCATAATTCCAAACAAATGACATTAAATACGCGTTTTGGTCTTGTTTTTGCAAGAAATAAGTGGTAGAAAAGATGGGTGTTTACACACCTATCAAATATCAAGAAGCTCATGGTAGGTGACTTGTGTGATTCTTTATGAATCAAACTTGTGATAACTGGAAAGCAACAGTTGTTTGATTCCTAATCGAATTTAAACACGTTCCAGGCCTTTACGCAATATCTCAGTGATCTTGCCAGAACACTTAGAGTGACACCTTAGTGTTCACAGTGATGAGTGGAAATCCTTCTAGTGTTAATCTCAAACAACACTTGGTAGGTAACTTGAAAGATTCTATATGAATCAAGCTCGTGACAACTGGAAAGCAACAATGGTGCGATTCTTTAATGAATCAAACTTCTTCCAGGAATCAGAATTGACGGCTTCAATCATGCGGATAATTTTATCCACATGATTCACTCTTTACCTTCGCAGTCAGCTTTGGACGGTCGAGTAAAGAGAACGGGTTTACCCGTGAAATCTTGTGAAGGAGGTTCTTAATTGAAACTACCTGCCACAAGTACGATATTTTATATCGTCCAATAGTCTTCACCGACTGGAGGTAAAATGCTACCGACTTAGAATGAAATGTTCAAAGACATTTCGTTTGTGTTTACTTATGTTACAACATTTGAAGACGGTGGCGTAACAGTATCCGAGAAGAAGTCGTCTCCGCTTGCTTATACTTTATGCACTTTATACTTCATCTAATTCAAGAAAGCCTAAAAGTCAAGTCTTCCGCTGTATCAAACTCTAAAGCTTTCAAGAATTACAAAGGTATAAGTATGTGGGGCATGAAGTCACGAAGAGGCGAATATCACAAGTGATGGATCACAAGATCAAGGCAAGAGATTAATGCTCAAAATTGATATCAATGATCACATCAACAAATTTACCAAAAAAGAAAAAGAAAAGAAAGACGAAGACTACGAGCTCAAGACAAGCATAGTATGCTAGGTTTATTTCATTATTGTAACTCGAGTAACACCCTTGTTTGGAGTGACCTCCCTTAGAGGAGATTGTTGGAAATACGTTTTTACGTATTTAGGAAGATACGGTCACTCCGACAATATATTAAGTAGTAGCTCGTAGTCTAGTTACTTTACATTAGTTAAACAAGGAAAATCTCAGTCCATGTTATGTATGGCCGACCCAACTTGTAAGACTAAGCCCATCTCATGGGCTTGGTATAAAAACCTTCTCCTTAGTTGGAGTGGGTGTGGTTCACATAATATTTCACATAGTTAAAGTGTGTTTTCTTCATACTTTCTCTCTCTAAGTGTGTGTGTTCTCGCCATGTTTCTATCTCTTTCTCTCTCTAGAATATAAGCAAGATTTGCAATATCTTACAGAAACACTTAGGGGGATTTTTTATTTAAATCCTAGAGTTGCTTTAGGGTCAGTAAATACTGACCTAACAATCTCCCCCTATTTAGATATACAAATAGCCTAAGTTAAAGTCAGTAGTAAGTGAGCATAACAACTTCTTCTTCCTTGCATTAAATAATAAAATACTTATAAACATCAGATAATCATTCCTTAATAAACATTACAAAGTACAAAATAACATTACAAATGATTATTTATTTCTTCTCAGGCCTAAGTTCTTCTATGATAGGAGTTTGAAATAGTGGATCTATATTTCTGATGTCCACTACTGCTAGCAAGCACATGTTGAAGGTTCTTGTAGCTTCAGTCAATCCTGGACCTCTATGGTGAATATACAAAGTCCTCTGAACATTCCAAAGAAGTTCATTGTTCATATCATCCAAGTCACTTATACCAACGAAGTCTTGTCGTTCAGAATGACTGAACATAATCATTCTTAGTTCTTGTTCTTCGAGTACATGTCCAGGGAGATTATTCTGAAACTGAACAAAGTTTTGTATTTCTTTGTGGTGACAAAAATGTCACCCAGACCAGGTTTGACAATATTGGCTCGTTTGTTAGTTCCAGTATTGGATCTTGATCCTCCAGCAAAACATCAACATTAATATTGAGGAGCTCACCCATTCTATCATGATTTCTCTTGGAGTGAGAAATTCTAATTAAGACTTCGTCCCATCTCTTGGATTTCTTCTTGGCAAGCTTTTGTTCCATTTCCACCCATTTAGTAAGAGAGATTTCCTTGGCTTGAAAATCCTCCAGAATCTCATCAGTGTCATCATCCTTGTATAACTTAAGTTGAATATCACCTCTGGTGGTGAGCATATCAATATCAGTGATTTATGTGGGATTTCTTATATTAAGACTTGTCATACAAAACTTTTCATAAAACATTTTCCTTTTAAAGATATTTCGACCTCAGGTTTCCCAATTTCTTGATACAGACCGAGCATCAGATTTCTGATCTTCTCCACTTCATTTATTCTGAACACATTATGAATCTCTTTTTGGGTGGCCACCCCAGCCTTGATCAGTATTTCATTAATGGTGAACTCACCTTTATTTTTGGGATGAATGGGAGATGAACCATCATCAATCATGTCATCACTGGCGGTAAGACCATTAATGTGACTGTTTTTAGTTGAAGACTCTCCTTAGTCTTAGCTGGGCTTTTATCAGAAAAAAGTGACTCATAGGATGCTTTTGGTTGCTTCTGAGCCTTCTTCTATGCATGCCTTTGAAACATATGATGAATGGTAGTGGTTTTCTCCCCCTCAGTAGAAGAATGTGTAGCAAATTCGGCTGACCCACCAGGAGGAAGAAATGCAACAATAGAAGCAAGAAAGGATTGTACCTTGGCTAACATTGCTAGAACATTATCCATAGCAACAAGTTTATGTTGAACCTCTTTAGATAAGGTCAGCTTTTGTTGCTCCAGCAAGGCCACCCGGTCCTTGATCTTTGATACTAAATCACATAAGTCATTAACTTAACCAGGCATTGGCAAAAACTCTGGAGGAAACTCCATAGAAGCATTATTGAAGGAGTCCATAAGGGATGACATTTCTTTCTTTAGAAAAGTGGTGGTGACCACATCCTTCACCATAGGTTGTAGAGCTGCCAGTAAGACATCCTTGATTTGCTCAGCAGTAGGAGGAGTTAGTCTTGCTTTAAGTGTTGCAATTTCAGCATAAACAAGAACCTTATCTGCTTTGAACTTATCAACCTATGATTGAAGAACCAACACTTGATTAGTCAGTTCTTTTACCTGCTGAGCCATGGGAGAGGGTGGCTTTAGAGTTTATTTAGCACTATCTTCCTCTAGATCACTCTCAACAAGACTTAAAGGAGCTCTTTCATTAAAACCAAACTCCTTCTCTAAGTCACTAAATACATATTAAACATGAATGAAGGAAAGTGTCCCACCTTGGCGCCAGTGGTAGGAGGTACTTCCTTAGATGTCTTCTTTGTTTCTTCATCATCACCTCTAGTGTGAGGATTAGTTTCTATTATTCATAATCAATCCATAACACAAGATTTAGAGAGAAAAAAGAAGAAAGTAGAGAGAGAAACTATAGAGATAGTGGAAGGTTAAATTACTATTACAGAGAGAAAGTAAATGAACAAACACCCTCTTCCGCGCTTGGTGGTCTCGTGGGCTTGTTTCCTTGGGCCGGGCTTGGCCTATCTTGGGCATAAATCCCCTACCTTAGACAATATTAGCTTAAAGTCCAAGCTCTGTTAACCCGACTAGCTTATTACTATACAAGACCTTTAACGACTAAGATGACCTATTACATTCTTGTTCGACTATGTAAAATATAGGGCTAACAATATCCCCTAATGTATCAGTCATCTTTAAAATGCATAAGATGATTGAGTGAATACATTCTTGTGGAGGTGATCTGTAACACCCCCAAATTTATACAACTTAGTACAGCGGAAGACTAGTTGGTGTTACGGGATAGCACATTACTCACATCATAGACAACGCATAAAAATGGCGTTGTTTAATAATAAATCATTTCCATTCATAAATATCAAAGTTACATCGGTCCCAAGTCATTATATTTCATACAAAGTTTTACAAAGTATTTGTATGGAAAATATTGTTTAGGTGCGGGCCATGAATTCTTGTTGTCTTCCCGAGAATTACCTTCAAGTACCTGAGATAAGACATGTTAAAAGAAAAGGTCAGCGATAACGCCGAGTGAATTCATAGAGTTTGATAAAATCCATCAATATAATATCAGTATAAAATTATTACTGAAATCATTTTGTACAAATCATTTTAATAGGCCATAAAATAGCCAAAGTCATTTTATACAAATCCTTATCGAAAATCATAATATAGGCATTTGCCTTAAAAATCATTATACGAATCATTGTCGTTAAAAATACCATACAATACGTTTTGCAACGTTGTATAGATTTAATAAAACCGTTATATGAATATGGTTATAAAAAGCCTTAAAAATCATTATACGAGCCAATGTCGTAAAAACGTCATACTATACGTCTTATGACGTTGTATAAAATTCAATAAAAACCGTTATATGAATATGGTTATGAAAACCAAAACACAAACATAATATCAATAGTATGACCCTGTATTGCTAGTCAGGCAATACATCGTAATTCGGAGCGTCTAGTAATATTTTGGTGATTTTAGATTATTATAAGCCGCATGACATTGTTACCTTACTAAACCAACAACGGGTAGCTAACCCGATACCAATTTTTGCCCATCTAAAGTAGCGTGTCGTCACAAAGGTCACGCTATGGAAATCTTCTCATACATAAATTCGCTTACCAATCGATGTGGCACGACGGGGATCAACCGTCAAGGCGCGAACTGGGGTGATCGTCCCCAAATAGTACTATTAAATGCATAAGCGTCTACCAACTCCCGGTAGTTCACAATTCATGCTAATGGGACTTTTAGTGACATAACCTAACTTTAATAATCCATTTTATTTCATCTATCGGGTCCATTAATCATTTATCGGGTCATACAATCGGGTCATTCAATCATTCGGGTCCAAAATCAATAAACAAACAATCGGGACAAATGGTGTCCTATTTAATAAAAACTAACACGTTATCTCCCTCGCGGGTTTATAAAACATTTATAAAACGTTTAAAAGAGTGCGAGGCTATGAACTCACGTTGATATGGGAAGGCGGGTTATCGGCAATTCAGACGTACGATACGTGCTTCAATCACGGAAACCTAGACAAATAATACTCGTTTTAGACTCATGTCCAATGACTTTATAAAAATAACAATTATGTATACATATGATGATTTTATATATATGATGATCAAGTGGGTTTACATATTTTCATTTACTCATTTTTGTGTTATGTGTCGATAACTTTTATACTAGTTTTCTAGTTTTACCTATTTACCTATTTTAAGTCCATTAAGCTTAGTATAAGTTCTTTTAACTTGTTTTAATCTCTTTTATACCTATATTATCAGTATGTATACTTTCCATGTTGGGCCCAAATGGGTTAAGCCCAATAAGTTCTTTTTACAAGTTTTTATCTTATTTAGTCCAATTATTAGTCCAATATGCTTAATTAGCTCGTAAATGTCCGTATTTCTTATAGTTCGGGTTTTATCGGTTTTTACTTGTATTAGATACTTATATATCAGTATATGACTTTTATAAACTTTACATTAGACGGGTTTGGTCGTCTAAGTTTTATTTGGCGAAAAACGTTAATTTTACGGCGATAGCCGAAAAAGTCGTAAAAATCATGTTTATAGTTTTATCACTTATAAAAGTTAACAAGTTACCATTTTTATAAAATGTACACTTATTTAACCTTTTACATACTTATATAAATGTATTATATAAGTTAGTGGGTTTTAATTTATATTTTATATTATTAAATTTTGAGTGCTTATATAATAGTATTATACTTTAATTTCCAAAAATCTGATTTTTATCTTCACTTTCACCAAAACTGCCATATCTTGAGTTCTATATGGAGATAGAAGCTCAAATTTTTATCACATAAATTACATGATATGTGCTACATTTAACTCTTCTATAGCTACTGTTGAATCATCTTCTAAGTATTTTCTAAAAATCGTCCAAAACAGTGAACTCAGATTTGTACCTTAAACTTGTTTTGATCATATCTCACTCATTACAATGATTCCATTGCATGGCCAACTCTCACATGTGTACAAGACATATAGATTACTGTAAATGAATTCTAATTCATCATTTTATCAGTCCATGACCTGTTTCTTTACTGTTTTATACAGCCATCACTTTTAAGCAAGATTTTAGCCTTGTTCTTTATAGTTTTTCACCTTTTTAATCATGTTTATCAACAACAAATCCCCACATAACATTTTTATCATCATATAATCATCATATACATATATAATAGGAAATAAAATACATGTTTACATAATCAAAATAACAAGAAGATGAGGAGGACAATCTTTATACCACCATGATGATGTAGGTTGTGATCAAAACATGGATTTTGATGGAGAAACTTGTGATGCACCAAGACCATCTTCATGACCACCAATCTTCATAAACTCCTTGTGGAAAATCAGCCTTAGTACTCCATGGAAACTCCTCCTTGGATGTTATAAGCACCACCAATCAATAGAGTTTCAAAAGGGCTTCAACATATGCAAGTATAACATAGGATTTCATGGTTGTTTTTGATCAAAATGGTGTTTGTGGGAGAAATATGGGACGGCATATTTGGGAGGAGAAGAGAGAATATTGAGTGGTTTTGCATGTAAGTAAAATGGTGGAATGGAAAGTGTAGCTAGTTTTGAGATAGTGGAGTGGTAAAAAGCTTAGGATGTAAGCTAACTTACAAGTGTAAGTTACTAACTTACAAGGGTGCCACATACTTGTTTTGGCCGTCCAACATAGCTAGTGGGGTGGGACAATGTATTTTGTCCCATCTCACTAGTTTACGGGTATTCCTCGATTCTAGTTTTCTCGATTTGCGTGCCCTCGGGTCGTTTTACGAAAAACGTTTTTATAAATTATGAATCAACGTCACAAAACGAATCCAATAAAAATTGTTTCATCAAAAACGGAGTTTGAAAACGTAAATACGTAATCCTAAGGTTTCCGGTTTAGTCGTAAAGGACGTTAAACTAAAATCGTAAGTCCTAATCTCTTCTCGTAAATTTGTGAGTTTATGAACCAACAAAAATTTAAAACTCCAAAATAATATTCACGGATAAATTTATTTTCTGAAATGTCGGACTGTCACCAAAGACGGTGTATGTAAACATAAGCACGTAACGTTGAATCCTTCGGTTTAGACGTAGTCGATGCTACTCCAAGACGTAAATCCAAATTTCTTCCCAAAAATATGTGAGTTCATATTGTAACATTAAAATAATGTTTTTAAATAATATTCGAGAATAAAATATCGACCATAAATTGACGGATTATCACAGCATTTACCCCTAAACAGGATCTTTGTCCTCAAAGATCATCTTACTACTCGCTTCTTATAGAGTTAAAGCCATGTGGGTATTTCCTCCACATTCGGTCTTTTCTCACAAGTGTAATCCACTACAATACGCGAGTTTCATCAAACATAACTACGAGAATAAGATCAGACTTAATGTTGACTTACTTTCTCTATCCACGATGTTCACGGGTTTTGGATGAATGCAACTTTTCGCCGATCTAAGCTTTACTAAGAACAATCAGATTTTCACTTGATAGATATTCCATCAAGTTCGATATACGAAACATAATTCACGCATCTCTTGAAGTCCTTGGGTAGATCCAGCTTATATGCCTTTCAAACCAAATCTTTTACATCATCTCAATGGTCCCAAACAACGGGGACTTATATCCCATGATTTGTCAGATCATGAATTCATTTTTCCAAGGTTAAAAATTATGGCATAACTTCGCTACCCATTTGGCACTTCAAGATCTACATTCCACATTCACTTAACCTCTTGCCCACTACTGGCTGTCAATAATCAGATCCTAATTTCAACAATCATTTCAGGTCTCGCGAGTCGGGTATTTTACAAGGTTAGGTTTGCCATCATAGGAAACCTTAAACCTAAAAGACATGTCCAACTCACAATGGGTGTATGTCGGGTGTCTTCATCTCAACTCTTGCTTACAGATGCTCTAATATTTAGATCCTAACAAGATTCGATCGTAATCCTAACACGATGGTTATCACGGATAATCTCTCTAAAGGAAAACGATTATACGGTCTATTACCAAAGGTCAATCATTCAAACATAAAACAACACTTATAGTATTTTGTATCGTTACTTTACCTCGTCCCTTCGATTGGGGTGGTACATAGTACTCTCATCAAGGTTCGTTCTCAATGACTTCTGAGCAAATCTCTAGAAATTCGATGCGAAGCGAGGATCTTGATAAAGATGTTCGATACAGGCACACTATGTTTACATAATTCTTTTGCATTTATCATTAACGGGAATGATATTAGCAGATTTGGTCAGTCTGTCGACGATGACCCAAATCGAATCAAATTCAGATGATGGCCTTCACAATAGCTAGACGTTAACTAATGTATGAGGTGATCTCTGCCTTCATAATTACCATTAGTACAACTTCTTCAGACAAAGATACTTTTAGTCGTAAATGACATAAATAGAATACTTATACTTACAAATCCCAACATAACTATATCTCACAATTTCCATATTTAGGCAACCACAAGTGGCTTTTAAAACTTTTAACGCTATTGGCTTCTCTATTTTAATGGTTTACATTAGCCGCGAACCACTTTTTATCATTTATATTATCCTTTTTACAAACATCGTTTATTTTTATATTGTTCGGCACTTTATTTTGCACCTTCATTATTAAGGAACATGTCCTAATTGGTTCTTTATCTTTTATACATAATGTGTCAGTATCTACATTCACTTTCTTCTGATGAAATATATATAACATGACCGTATTAATTCAAAATTTCTTTCTTCATATCTTCTATGTTTTAGTTTCATCTCAACTATTATTTTTATTAGTTTTACTCAATCCGACGTTTTAAAGCGTCGATAATTATTACAAGTAATTAAATAATAATTAGTTAATTTTTATGAAACGTAAACGTAAAAATTTTAAACTTCTTAGTTCGACCAATTATAATAAAATGTTCAAAATAAATTTGACTTTAATTATCAAGATGTTTGCTGATTTATCGAAAATAATTAATAAGATTCGTAAATGTTTGAAAATCTTTGCAAAAATTATCGTTTCAAATTTCAAGTCATGATTTAAAAGGTTTCCTCAATTATTCTTAGGTTGTCTAGAAGTATACACAAACATTTACCCCTAAACAGAAGCTTAGTTAAATGGTTTGTGTATAAGGGAATAATCCCTTAAAATCTTTTGTTAAAACATTTGTCAAAACATATTTTCATTTTCTTTTTAGTATATCCTAAAGCCTTAAGAGGGCTCTAAATTTTTGAAGAATCAATATAGATTCCATTATCTTATTAATCACATAGTCAAATAGTATAGAGGATTAAGTCTTTAATCACATGTTAAATATTTAAGGTACAGGTTTTAAATTGTTCGGCCAATTTAGGGCAATCTATAATTAATTATTAACTCATTCTTATTCTTATAAACAAACAAATAGTCCTTAATGATCACAAGCATGAATTTATCAAATTACATCCTACACACGTGATTCATCAATTTATGAATGCTACATGTGCATTGGTCAATCCAAACGACATCACGTGAAACTCATAATGTTCATTACAAGCACCGGATGTAGTGATTGGAATAGATAATCTCTTTCGCAGATGCGAAGTTGAGGATAACCATGCCATGGATCAAATCTTTAAAACATACGCTAGAACCTTGTAAATGATAGAACAAATCTTCCATTTCGAGTTATGGATATCGTTTTCGATTGTCAATTTACTCAGTTCACGGTAATCGATAAATATAAGAAATAATAACACCATAGCTCTTCATGATGACGAGCTCAGTAGAATAAAATCTTCTCCGACAACTCTCTCAGTTGTATGGTAATTCCTTTAATTCAGATGGTGCTGTCGTACAGTGCACACGCCACAGGTGCAACAACAAGAATATAATCAAATACCAAATTCAACTTGCCTTAATGGCAAAAGTCTAGGTAATTTACCAACAAATACCTTCTAAAGTTTCAGATAACAGAAACATCTTTTAATACATACATATTAGGTTCCTTCTAGATTATAATATCTATGACTAATTCACAATCATTCATGTTATAATTTCAAGTCTAAATGCAGGATATGGTCATCCATCAGGAATTATTTAGTTCACTTTTGATAATCAACATCTTATCATTTAGGGGAATTCCACTCGATTTCCCATCAATTAAGACAATGTCGTCATTCATAATCAATCAATCCATTCTACTGGAATTATCAACCTTCCAGTTTCATTGCCGTCGATAAGATGTGATCTTCTCAAAAGACTAATAATAACTCTTAATCCTTCACAAATTCAAGGATATCTGGAGACACAACTACTATTAAAAGAGTAAGGTCAACGCATAATCTATGCGAGAGAATTTCAAATCAGATACAAACGGAAACATTTAACGAATATGAATATATCCCATGTTTTCATGATTCGAGTACGCATTCGAAAGCTCCTCGGATCGTTACCCAGGTCATTCAAATGAAATCAAATCAAAAGAAATGATAAGAACGCCGATACATCCAGTCGGGTATCAACACTCGGTAATCAAATACTTTTCCTAAGAATCTCACTAAGGGAGAATTGTACAAGAAAGAATTGTCAATTGTCAAATAAGACAATTTCCACAGATGAGTTAATTCAACTCAGAAGAATAGATGCTACAGGCACATATATAGGTGTCCCTAACACTATGTCCCTATTTTTCACTTCTTGTAGATCTCATAAATTTTATTCTTTCACGATCTTCAAAGAAAATGTAGTGTTTATTCATTAGTTTTATGGTGACTACTAATCAGTCTTGCATGGTCCATTCCAGATTGTATGTAGGCGCGCAACTATATACAATTTCAAGATTAACGATGTAGTACTCAGTTCGTCAAAATTTTATCATCATGTTTATAATAATGACATTTTCATGCTTAATTCTTAAATAAGAATCAAAATAAATTTACAAAGATTTTCTTTCTTATGAAAACAATTAAGTTTTCCAAAGCGTTTTATAAACAACCTCATTTCAATAACAATCACTTATAAATCTCATTATGAATAATCCTTATAGTGATGAAAATTCAATTTTTCTCAAGGCATACTGTTTCATCTTATAAAAAGAATGAGTGACCTGCAAAGGAGTGACGAAGAGTTGTTCACCAAGAACTAACTACAATATGATAGGAAATGAGCTTAGCCAAATAATCATGAGGTTCATGATCTTGATGGCGCTCAAAAAGATTAATCCACAACGTAACTCATTTCAAGATGAGTACTGGTTCAATGGTTGCATCACTAATGCGGACATTAGGATGAAGCAATAAAAGATAGATAACATCGATACATGTAGGATTTAGCAATCAAAGGTAGTCTTTTCCTTAATCACAAACAAGTCGAATTGCACCGTAACACATTATGTGTCACTATGTCATACAATTCCAAGATCTCATCCTACCAACTGATGTCTCAGTTAAGTTAGGGATTATTTTTAAAAGATACCATAATGAATACTAATCTACAAGAGTCATTAGGTGTTCCACATGTCCCAGAAGATCCATCGGTCCCAATTTCAGAAGAAGATTTCTTCAATTTATTTGTTGGACACTGGGCATCCTCATCATTGGACAATGGCCTAGGAACAACACTTAACACGAATCAACAATCAATTAAAACCTTATAATTCAATCACAAAACTTAACGACTTCCTCTTAACAATTTCTTATTCCATACGAGTTAAATTTTACTTTATTCAAGTTTCAACCAATTTTATACTCAATTCGATATCCTACCTCAATCTCCAATACTTTCAACCTTATTCTTAGACCTTAATAGGGCAATAAAAGCTCGATATGATCAACACTTAATTCAAATCCTATAGCTCTTACAACAACAATTATCAAATGAGTCACTAGTAGGAAATGACTTGATCATTCAACTAGACTTCTCGGAAAGGTACTAGTGGCATGAGGCTTTTGGGTAATGGTTCCAATGACAGCCTCAAGTGCAACATTCATCCTTTCGATTTCAATTTAAGAATTGGATGGCAATGAATCAGATGACATCTTTCTAGGTGGTATCGTTTTGTCAAACTCCACTCAATAAGAAAAGATCGTCATGACATCGATATCAGATTTAATCTCGCCAATTCTTCTTCAAAATCTTAATCAACTACTATCTACATTTCTACAAATATCAACCATTTTGTCGGGATCATAAATATCCACAACTTGGTTTAGATCTAGGATAGCTAGAATTCCTACGAGAATAGCTTCGATTAATTTACTAGGGGATTTAGGGTTCCTTGTGACAATCTACGTCATATAAATAACTCGTATAAATATCAAAATAATCATCAAACAATCATGTAATAAAATTACATCATATATACATATATAATCCAAGTTATATATATATTAAAATAACACTTCTCAGTCTGGCCTTGTCGGTAACTCGGGAATTCTTCGGCACCGTTATAGTCAAAAGATTTTTATACATTTTTAGAAAAATGTTTTTAGTTAAAAGATTTTGAAATGTTTTATTCAAAACCTTGGTTTTAAAAATCTTTCGTTCTCTATAACGAGAGCTCTGATACCAAACTGTAACACCCCCAAATTTATACAACTTAGTACAGCGGAAGACTAGTTGGTGTTACGTGATAGTACATTACTCACATCATAGACAACGCATAAAAATTGCGTTGTTTAATAATAAATCATTTCCATTCATAAATATCAAAGTTACATCGGTCCCAAGTCATTATATTTCATACAAAGTTTTACAAAGTATTTGAATAGAAAATATTGTTTAGGTGCGGGCCATGAATTCTTGTTGTCTTCCCGAGAATTACCTTCAAGTACCTGAGATAAGACATGTTAAAAGAAAAGGTCAGCGATAACGCCGAGTGAATTCATAGAGTTTGATAAAATCCATCAATATAATATCAGTATAAAATTATTACTGAAATCATTTTGTACAAATCATTTTAATAGGCCATAAAATAGCCAAAGTCATTTTATACAAATCCTTATCGAAAATCATAATATAGGCATTTGCCTTGAAAATCATTATACGAATCATTGTCGTTAAAAACACCATACAATACGTTTTGCAACGTTGTATAGATTTAATAAAACCGTTATATGAATATGGTTATAAAAAGCCTTAAAAATAATTATACGAGCCAATGTCGTAAAAACGTCATACAGTACGTCTTATGACGTTGTATAAAATTCAATAAAAACCGTTATATGAATATGGTTATGAAAACCAAAACACAAACATAATATCAATAGTATGACCCTGTATTGCTAGTCAGGCAATACATCGTAATTTGGAGCGTCTAGTAATATTTTGGTGATTTTGGATTATTATAAGCCGCATGACATTGTTACCTTACTAAACCAACAACGGGTAGCTAACCCGATACCAATTTTTGCCCATCTAAAGTAGCGTGTCGTCACAAAGGTCACGCTATGGAAATCTTCTCATACATAAATTCGCTTACCAATCGATGTGGCACGACGGGGATCAACCGTCAAGGCGCGAACTGGGGTGATCGTCCCCAAATAGTACTATTAAATGCATAAGCGTCTACCAACTCCCGGTAGTTCACAATTCGTGCTAATGGGAATTTTAGTGACATAACCTAACTTTAATAATCCATTTTATTTCATCTATCGGGTCCATTAATCATTTATCGGGTCATACAATCGGGTCATTCAATCATTCGGGTCCAAAATCAATAAACAAACAATCGGGACAAATGGTGTCCTATTTAATAAAAACTAACATGTTATCTCCCTCGCGGGTTTATAAAACATTTATAAAACATTTAAAAGAGTGCGAGGCTATGAACTCACGTTGATATGGGAAGGCGGGTTATCGGCAATTCAGACGTACGGTACGTGCTTCAATCACGGAAACCTAGACAAATAATACTCGTTTTAGACTCATGTCCAATGACTTTATAAAAATAACAATTATGTATCCATATGATGATTTTATATATATGATGATCAAGTGGGTTTACATATTTTCATTTACTCATTTTTGTGTTATGTGTCGATAACTTTTATACTAGTTTTCTAGTTTTACCTATTTACCTATTTTAAGTCCATTAAGCTTAGTATAAGTTCTTTTAACTTGTTTTAATCTCTTTTATACCTATATTATCAGTATGTATACTTTCCATGTTGGGCCCAAATGGGTTAAGCCCAATAAGTTCTTTTTACAAGTTTTTATCTTATTTAGTCCAATTATTAGTCCAATATGCTTAATTAGCTCGTAAATGTCCGTATTTCTTATAGTTCGGGTTTTATCGGTTTTTACTTGTATTAGATACTTATATATCAGTATATGACTTTTATAAACTTTACATTAGACGTGTTTGGTCGTCTATGTTTTATTTGGCGAAAAACGTTAATTTTACGGCGATAGCCGAAAAAGTCGTAAAATCATGTTTATAGTTTTATCACTTATAAAACTTAACAAGTTACCATTTTTATAAAATGTACACTTATTTAACCTTTTACATACTTATATAAATGTATTATATAAGTTAGTGGGTTTTAATTTATATTTTATATTATTAAATTTTGAGTGCTTATATAATAGTATTATACTTTAATTTCCAAAAATCTGATTTTTATCTTCACTTTCACCAAAACTGCCATATCTTGAGTTCTATATGAAGATAGAAGCTCAAATTTTTATCACATAAACTAAATGATATGTGCTACATTTAACTCTTCTATAGCTACTGTTGAATCATCTTCTAAGTATTTTCTAAAAATCGTCTAAAACAGTGAACTCAGATTTGTACCTTAAACTTGTTTTGATCATATCTCACTCATTACAATGATTCCATTGCATGGCCAACTCTCACATGTGTACAAGACATGTAGCTTACTGTAAATGAATTATACTTCATCATTTTATCAGTCCATGACCTGTTTCTTTACTGTTTTATACAGCCATCACTTTTAAGCAAGATTTTAGCCTTGTTCTTTATAGTTTTTCACCTTTTTAATCATGTTTATCAACAACAAATCCCCACATAACATTTTTATCATCATATAATCATCATATACATATATAATAGGAAATAAAATACATGTTTACATAATCAAAATAACAAGAAGATGAGGAGGACAATCTTTATACCACCATGATGATGTAGGTTGTGATCAAAACATGGATTTTGATGGAGAAACTTGTGATGCACCAAGACCATCTTCATGACCACCAATCTTCATAACTCCTTGTGGAAAATCAGCCTTAGTACTCCATGGAAACTCCTCCTTGGATGTTATAAGCACCACCAATCAATAGGGTTTCAAAAGGGCTTCAACATATGCAAGTATAACATAGGATTTCATGGTTGTTTTTGATCAAAATGGTGTTTGTGGGAGAAATATGGGACGGCATATTTGGGAGGAGAAGAGAGAATATTGAGTGGTTTTGCATGTAAGTAAAATGGTGGAATGGAAAGTGTAGCTAGTTTTGAGATAGTGGAGTGGTAAAAAGCTTAGGATGTAAGCTAACTTACAAGTGTAAGTTACTAACTTACAAGGGTGCCACATACTTGTTTTGGTCGTCCAACATAGCTAGTGGGGTGGGACAATGTATTTTGTCCCATCTCACTAGTTTACGGGTATTCCTCGATTCTAGTTTTCTCGATTTGCGTGCCCTCGGGTCGTTTTACGAAAAACGTTTTTATAAATTATGAATCAACGTCACAAAACGAATCCAATAAAAATTGTTTCATCAAAAACGGAGTTTGAAAATGTAAATACGTAATCATAAGGTTTTCGGTTTAGTCGTAAAGGACGTTAAAATAAAATCGTAAGTCCTAATCTCTTCTCGTAAATTTGTGAGTTTATGAACCAACAAAATTTTAAAAATCCAAAATAATATTCACGGATAAATTTATTTTCTGAAATGTCGGACTGTCACCAAAGACGGTGTATGTAAACATAAGCACGTAACGTTGAATCCTCCGGTTTAGACGTAGTCGATGCTACTCCAAGACGTAAATCCAAATTTCTTCCCAAAAATATGTGAGTTCATATTGTAACATTAAAATAATGTTTTTAAATAATATTCGAGAATAAAATATCGACCATAAATTGACGGATTATCACAGCATTTACCCCTAAACAGGATCTTTGTCCTCAAAGATCATCTTACTACTCGCTTCTTATAGAGTTAAAGCCATGTGGGTATTTCCTCCACATTCGGTCTTTTCTCACAAGTGTCATCCACTACAATACGCGAGTTTCATCAAACATAACTACGAGAATAAGATCAGGCTTAATGTTGACTTACTTTCTCTATCTACGATGTTCACGGGTTTTGGATGAATGCAACTTTTCGCCGATCTAAGCTTTACTAAGAACAATCAGATTTTCACTTGATAGATATTCCATCAAGTTCGATATACGAAACATAATTCACGCATCTCTTGAAGTCTTTGGGTAGATCCAGCTTATATGCCTTTCAAACCAAATCTTTTACATCATCTCAATGGTCCCAAACAACGGGGACTTATATCCCATGATTTGTCAGATCATGAATTCATTTTTCCAAGGTTAAAAATTATGGCATAACTTCGCTACCCATTTGGCACTTCAAGATCTACATTCCACATTCACTTAACCTCTTGCCCACTACCGGCTGTCAATAATCAGATCCTAATTTCAACAATCATTTCAGGTCTCGCGAGTCGGGTATTTTGCAAGGTTAGGTTTGCCATCATAGGAAACCTTAAACCTAAAAGACATGTCCAACTCACAATGGGTGTATGTCGGGTGTCTTCATCTCAACTCTTGCTTACAGATGCTCTAATATTTAGATCCTAACAAGATTCGATCGTAATCCTAACACGATGGTTATCACGGATAATCTCTCTAAAGGAAAACGATTATACGGTCTATTACCAAAGGTCAATCATTCAAACATAAAACAACACTTATAGTATTTTGTATCGTTACTTTACCTCGTCCCTTCGATTGGGGTGGTACATAGTACTCTCATCAAGGTTCGTTCTCAATGACTTCTGAGCAAATCTCTAGAAATTCGATGCGAAGCGAGGATCTTGATAAAGATGTTCGATACAGGCACACTATGTTTACATAATTCTTTTGCATTTATCATTAACGGGAATGATATTAGCAGATTTGGTCAGTCTGTCGACGATGACCCAAATCGAATCAAATTCAGATGATGGCCTTCGCAATAGCTAGACGTTAACTAATATATGAGGCGATCTCTGCCTTCATAATTACCATTAGTAAAACTTCTTCAGACAAAGATACTTTTAGTCGTAAATGACATAAATAGAATACTTATACTTACAAATCCCAACATAACTATATCTCACAATTTCCATATTTAGGCAACCACAAGTGGCCTTTAAAACTTTTAACGCTATTGGCTTCTCTATTTTAATGGTTTACATTAGCCGCGAACCACTTTTTATCATTTATATTATCCTTTTTACAAACATCGTTTATTTTTATATTGTTCGGCACTTTATTTTGCACCTTCATTATTAAGGAACATGTCCTAATTGGTTCTTTATCTTTTATACATAATGTGTCAGTATCTACATTCACTTTCTTCTGATTAAATATATATAACATGACCGTATTAATTCAAAATTTCTTTCTTCATATCTTCTATGTTTTAGTTTCGTCTCAACTATTATTTTTATTAGTTTTACTCAATCCGACGTTTTAAAGCGTCGATAATTATTACAAGTAAGTAAATAATAATTAGTTAATTTTTATGAAACGTAAACGTAAAAATTTTAAACTTCTTAGTTCGACCAATTATAATAAAATGTTCAAAATAAATTTGACTTTAATTATCAAGATTTTTGCTGATTTATCGAAAATAATTAATAAGATTCGTAAATGTTTGAAAATCTTTGCAAAAATTATCGTTTCAAATTTCAAGTCATGATTTAAAAGGTTTCCTCAATTATTCTTAGGTTGTCTAGAAGGATACACAAACATTTACCCCTAAACAGAAGCTTAGTTAAATGGTTTGTGTATAAGGGAATAATCCCTTAAAATCTTTTGTTAAAACATTTGTCAAAACATATTTCCATTTTCTTTTTAGTATATCCTAAAGCCTTAAGAGGGCTCTAAATTTTTGAAGAATCAATATAGATTCCATTATCTTATTAATCACATAGTCAAATAGTATAGAGGATTAAGTCTTTAATCACATGTTAAATATTTAAGGTACAAGTTTTAAATTGTTCGGCCAATTTAGGGCAATCTATAATTAATTATTAACTCATTCTTATTCTTATAAACAAACAAATAGTCCTTAATGATCACAAGCATGAATTTATCAAATTACATCCTACACACGTGATTCATCAATTTATGAATGCTACATGTGCATTGGTCAATCCAAACGACATCACGTGAAACTCATAATGTTCATTACAAGCACCGGATGTAGTGATTGGAATAGATAATCTCTTTCGCAGATGCGAAGTTGAGGATAACCATGCCATGGATCAAATCTTTAAAACATACGCTAGAACCTTGTAAATGATAGAACAAATCTTCCATTTCGAGTTATGGATATCGTTTTTGATTGTCAATTTACTTAGTTCACGGTAATCGATAAATATAAGAAATAATAACACCATAGCTCTTCATGATGACGAGCTCGGTAGAATAAAATCTTCTCCGACAACTCTCTCAGTTGTATGGTAATTCCTTTAATTCAGATGGTGCTGTCGTACAGTGCACACGCCACAGATGCAACAACAAGAATATAATCAAATACCAAATTCAACTTGCCTTAATGGCAAAAGTCTAGGTAATTTACCAACAAATACCTTCTAAAGTTTCAGATAACAGAAACATCTTTTAATACATACATATTAGGTTCCTTCTAGATTATAATATCTATGACTAATTCACAATCATTCATGGTATAATTTCAAGTCTAAATGCAGGATATGGTCATCCATCAGGAATTATTTAGTTCACTTTTGATAATCAACATCTTATCATTTAGGGGAATTCCACTCGAGTTCCCATCAATTAAGACAATGTCGTCATTCATAATCAATCAATCCATTCTACTGGAATTATCAACCTTCCAGTTTCATTGCCGTCGATAAGATGTGATCTTCTCAAAAGACTAATAATAACTCTTAATCCTTCACAAATTCAAGGATATCTGGAGACACAACTACTATTAAAAGATTAAGGTCAACGCATAATCTATGCGAGAGAATTTCAAATCAGATACAAACGAAAACATTTAACGAATATGAATATATCCCATGTTTTCATGATTCGAGTACGCATTCGAAAGCTCCTCTGATCGTTACCCAGGTCATTCAAATGAAATCAAATCAAAAGAAATGATAAGAACGCCGATACATCCAGTCGGGTATCAACACTCGGTAATCAAATACTTTACCTAAGAATCTCACTAAGGGAGAATTGGACAAGAAAGAATTGTCAATTGTCAAATAAGACAATTTCCACAGATGAGTTAATTCAACTCAGAAGAATAGATGCTACAGGCACATATATAGGTGTCCCTAACACTATGTCCCTATTTTTCACTTCTTGTAGATCTCATAAATTTTATTCTTTCACGATCTTCAAAGAAAATGTAGTGTTTATTCATTAGTTTTATGGTGACTACTAATCAGTCTTGCATGGTCCATTCCAGATTATATGTAGGCGCGCAACTATATACAATTTCAAGATTAACGATGCAGTACTCAGTTCGTCAAAATTTTATCATCATGTTTATAATAATGACATTTTCATGCTTAATTCTTAAATAAGAATCAAAATAAATTTACAAAGATTTTCTTTGTTATGAAAACAATTAAGTTTTCCAAAGCATTTTATAAACAACCTCATTTCAATAACAATCACTTATAAATCTCATTATGAATAATCCTTATAGTGATGAAAATTCAATTTTTCTCAAGGCATACTGTTTCATCTTATAAAAAGAATGAGTGACCTGCAAAGGAGTGACGAAGAGTTGTTCACCAAGAACTAACTACAATATGATAGGAAATGAGCTTAGCCAAATAATCATGAGGTTCATGATCTTGATGGCGCTCAAAAAGATTAATCCACAACGTAACTCAATTCAAGATGAGTACTGGTTCAATGGTTGCATCACTAATGCGGACATTAGGATGAAGCAATAAAAGATAGATAACATCGATACATGTAGGATTTAGCAATCAAAGGTAGTCTTTTCCTTAATCACAAACAAGTCGAATTTCACCGTAACACATTATGTGTCACTATGTCATACAATTCCAAGATCTCATCCTACCAACTGATGTCTCAGTTAAGTTAGGGATTATTTTTAAAAGATACCATAATGAATACTAATCTACAAGAGTCATTAGGTGTTCCACATGTCCCAGAAGATCCATCGGTCCCAATTTCAGAAGAAGATTTCTTCAATTTATTTGTTGGACACTGGGCATCCTCATCATTGGACAATGGCCTAGGAACAACACTTAACATGAATCAACAATCAATTAAAACTTTATAATTCAATCACAAAACTTAACGACTTCCTCTTAACAATTTCTTATTCCATACGAGTTAAATTTTACTTTATTCAAGTTTCAACCAATTTTATACTCAATTCGATATCCTACCTCAATCTCCAATACTTTCAACCTTATTCTTAGACCTTAATAGGGCAATAAAAGCTCGATATGATCAACACTTAATTCCAATCCTATAGCTCTTACAACAACAATTATCAAATGAGTCACTAGTAGGAAATGACTTGATCATTCAACTAGACTTCTCGGAAAGGTACTAGTGGCATGAGGCTTTTGGGTAATGGTTCCAATGACAGCCTCAAGTGCAACATTCACCCTTTCGATTTCAATTTAAGAATTGGATGGCAATGAATCAGATGACATCTTTCTAGGTGGTATCGTTTTGTCAAACTCCACTCAATAAGAAAAGATCGTCATGACATCGATATCAGATTTAATCTCGCCAATTCTTCTTCAAAATCTTAATCAACTACTATCTACATTTCTACAAATATCAACCATTTTGTCGGGATCATAAATATCCACAACTTGGTTTAGATCTAGGATAGCTAGAATTCCTACGAGAATAGCTTCGATTAATTTACTAGGGGATTTAGGGTTCCTTGTGACAATCTACGTCGTATAAATAACTCGTATAAATATCAAAATAATCATCAAACAATCATGTAATAAAATTACATCATATATACATATATAATCCAAGTTATATATATATTAAAATAACACTTCTCAGTCTGGCCTTGTCGGTAACTCGGGAATTCTTCGGCACCGTTATAGTCAAAACATTTTTATACATTTTTAGAAAAATGTTTTTAGTTAAATGATTTTGAAATGTTTTATTCAAAACCTTGGTTTTAAAAATCTTTCGTTCTCTATAACGAGAGCTCTGATACCAAAATGTAACACCCCCAAATTTATACAACTTAGTAAAGCGGAAGACTAGTTGGTGTTACGTGATAGCACATTACTCACATCATAGACAACGCATAAAAATCGCGTTGTTTAATAATAAATCATTTCCATTCATAAATATCAAAGTTACATCGGTCCCAAGTCATTATATTTCATACAAAGTTTTACAAAGTATTTGAATAGAAAATATTGTTTAGGTGCGGGCCATGAATTCTTGTTGTCTTCCCGAGAATTACCTTCAAGTACCTGAGATAAGACATGTTAAAAGAAAAGGTCAGCGATAACGCCGAGTGAATTCATAGAGTTTGATAAAATCCATCAATATAATATCAGTATAAAATTATTACTGAAATCATTTTGTACAAATCATTTTAATAGGCCATAAAATAGCCAAAGTCATTTTATACAAATCCTTATCGAAAATCATAATATAGGCATTTGCCTTGAAAATCATTATACGAATCATTGTCGTTAAAAACACCATACAATACGTTTTGCAACGTTGTATAGATTTAATAAAACCGTTATATGAATATGGTTATAAAAAGCCTTAAAAATAATTATACGAGCCAATGTCGTAAAAACGTCATACAGTACGTCTTATGACGTTGTATAAAATTCATAAAAAACCGTTATATGAATATGGTTATGAAAACCAAAACACAAACATAATATCAATAGTATGACCCTGTATTGCTAGTCAGGCAATACATCGTAATTTGGAGCGTCTAGTAATATTTTGGTGATTTTGGATTATTATAAGCCGCATGACATTGTTACCTTACTAAACCAACAACGGGTAGCTAACCCCATACCAATTTTTGCCCATCTAAAGTAGCGTGTCGTCACAAAGGTCACGCTATGGAAATCTTCTCATACATAAATTCGCTTACCAATCGATGTGGCACGACGGGGATCAACCGTCAAGGCGCGAACTGGGGTGATCGTCCCCAAATAGTACTATTAAATGCATAAGCGTCTACCAACTCCCGGTAGTTCACAATTCATGCTAATGGGACTTTTATTGACATAACCTAACTTTAATAATCCATTTTATTTCATCTATCGGGTCCATTAATCATTTATCGGGTCATACAATCGGGTCATTCAATCATTCGGGTCCAAAATCAATAAACAAACAATCGGGACAAATGGTGTCCTATTTAATAAAAACTAACATGTTATCTGTGACACCCTAGAATCGAGGTCATTAACGATACCCTAAATTACGCTAATTTTTGAAATTTTTAATAAGTTTTAATTTCTATAATTATAAGTACTTTGGTTAAAGCCGATGTTCGAGGTTATAATTTTTACGGTTGACGTTTTAAGAAGGACGATGACGATTACGATCCCGAGGGATGCCCAATTTTATATAATTTTTGACGATTTGTCGATAATGTAATTTTTCGAGAATTTTATTTATGGTTCGTGTTAAGTTGAGTTGGGTGAGTTTTATAGCCTTCCAAGTACATTTAAAGTATCCCAAAAATATTCTGGAGCATTCGGGAAGATTTCCGACTCCCGTAAAATTTTCAAAATTGACAAATGAGTCAAACCCGCAAAGTTTTGAGGATGTTTTTCATTTAAGGACAAAAGAAGCCAAATATTGCATTTAGGTCCCTCCTAACCCATCAAAAGGGCCAAAATGAATAAACACACAAACACACACAAAATTTACAAGAAAAAAATCAAACACTCTCCCTCCCTTGTCTCTCTAAACCGACGGCAACCCCCACCCACACCAAAAATTCACCAAAAATCTTCTTCCACTTGATTTTTCAAAAATCTAAGGTTAGACCACACTTAGTTTGGTCATTCCCCACATATTCATGTGCTCAAATCCAACATGCATTGATAAAAAATTTTCAAGATTTTTCCATATGATCCAAATTTGTTTTTGAGGCTAAAAGAGCTAATGCATGTTGATATTTAGTGTTATGGAAGTATAAACACCATGAAAACCCACCAAAATTAATTTGGTTGTGGTGATTGGGTCACCCAAACCCCACGGCAAAGGGGGTGTTTGGGGAGCCATGGTGGTTGTTGATTTTGCATGTTGTTGTTATGTTTGGTTTGTTGTTTTAGGATGATTCATATAGGTCTTATTACTTGCATGTTCATTTTCTTTGATTCTTGATATTGAGATTGGTTGATCAATAGGGGTAGGATGGAAGTTTGATGTTAGGATATGTTTGGGAAGGCTTAGGATGATGTTTAGTGTTGGTTAGAAGTCTTGGAATCGAGTCTAAGCATGTTTTTGGTATGGTCATTTTTAGGCAGAAACATTTCGTCCATTTTATGAAAATGATTTTTGTTCCAGGTCTTGAAAACTAAATGTAGTGATATAGGGTTTTTCTAGCTTTAATTTGGTATAAGGTAGAGCCCGTGACTCAAAACGAGCTAAAAGTTATGACATTTTAA
Organism: Glebionis coronaria; assembly: GCA_025667525.1. NCBI lineage: Eukaryota > Viridiplantae > Streptophyta > Magnoliopsida > Asterales > Asteraceae > Glebionis > Glebionis coronaria. Next base: position 246,873,847 of record CM046875.1, read on the forward strand.
AGATCGGGTACCGGGAGACGAGGACTTTCACAATCCGAATTTGTGCAAAGTTTTAGTCAAATCCCGAGGGTCACAAGTATAATTTGGTAAATGGTCAAGGGTCAAAATTTGGTCCCTAACCTGTGTAAATGGGTCTATATGTTGACTTAGGTGTCAAGGAAGTCAAAGTTATTTTTCATATAGGTCAAAGAGGTCAAAATTGGTCGAAGCGCAATTTCAGCCCGTAAAATGTAGTCGTGGAAATGAGTTGCGTAACGGGTCGTAAAAGTGAAAACTTTTGTTGGGCTTAAAAACATGTTATCTACAGGTCATATAGGATTTTTGGAAATTTTGTCAAATTTTATAAGCATGGTTTAATAAGGTAAAACAGCCCGTACTTTAGTCAAGTACCGGCGAGAATGAGTAAAAATGGACAACATAACTAATAAGAACGAATGGAATAAAATGAATGATACTTGTTGTTTTTGTTTTTGGCGTGAGTTATATTTGTCTTAAGTGACTCGTATATATGTATTTTATACAGTACCGTAAGTATTTAAATGAGATTACTCATTACGCGTTATTTGTGATAGGTGTTGATTTACCCGGGCATCCGTAACATCGTCAGTGATCACTCCTCGAACTACCGACTACTTAATATCTAAGGTGTGAATTTATAGCCTCGCTTATATTATTCAAATTGTTTTACCCGCGAGGGAAATGCATGCTAGTTTTTAAAAGGAACGTATATCATGAATGATTGTTAGACCCGAAAGTTGCCTTAGAATTGTGTTGAGTACCAAAGTTGCAAAAGTCCCTAAATTCATGAACTATTAACTATTGTCTTGCCCTCGAGTAGGGGGAAATAGCCGCTTATGCAATTTGTAGTACTACGGGGTTAACGACCCAATGCTAGCCGAGAAGCTGTACTTATAGTAAGTTCTGCGGTAGATTATTTTGTATGAGAAATAAGGTATAATTGCAACTGATGCCTTTAGAAGGGGCACTGGTTTCATCTGAATCATGCCGGTATATTTACGCGGGTGATTGAGTTAACGGATTAGTGTCATGAGCTTAAACACAATTGTCAGTATCCTGATTATAGTTTGTTTGATCGACAAGACTATAAATGATCACGAATGGTTTTTATTATATATACGTTCAAATGGATTGTAAAACCTATGAATTCCACTCAACGTTTTCGTTGACCAAATTTTTGGCATGTGTTTCAGGTAACCGCTGAGCAGTAGGATGGAGCATGCATGGGATGGATGTTGTGTGTACGGCTTGGTGTCCGCTTGTTTTTCCCTCCTTTTCTACTTAAACAATTTTTATGTTTAATGTCATGTGGTTGTAAACTGAAGTTTTTGGGGTTGAGATTCATGGGGACCGAAAATGCTAAACTCTGTGCACTATTTGGGGTTGGAAAAACCGTGGACATGTATCATCTAACAATTTTAAATGTCGAATTTTTAAGTCGACGTCTTTTTAGCGTCGTTTGATATATCTTGTGTGCAATGAATACTGTGTAGCACCCATTGTTGTAGTTCCGCTGCGCATAGCAATTGTGGGGGTGTTACAGATTGGTAATCAGAGCCACGAGTTATAGAGAACTAGGTCGTTTTTGAAAATCCTAAACTATAACTTTTGGTGTCGTAAGAAAGGGTCCAAGCACACACAACTATCCTGCATGGCTCCGGTAAGATTTATTGTTGTATTTATGGCATTTGACGTATACTTTTGAAGTAAAGTATATATGTGGGTAATTATTATATAAGTATGGAATTACTATATGTAGACGTTAAATTTTACGTGAAATATCCGACATCGTAATTTTCATATTAATCATGCATGAGCATCATATTATTACATTTCGGGCATATGTACCACCTTTGCATTGCATTTGCATGCATATATTTATAATTATTGTATAATTACTTATGTACCCTCCGAAATTCGCTGTTATTGCAGGAATGGCCGAGGTACCGCCCAACGATAACGGAAACGATTACGTCGTAGGTTACGAAGGGGGACCGTTTCCTCCGAACCCGCCGGACAATAATAATGGATGGATCGCTCCAGAAGACGAAATAGGGCCGGAAAACGACAATGGCGAAAGTGAGGTGGATAATTTCAGCATGAGTAGTGACGACAATGAGGATTCCGAAGAAGAGCCCGAGGAGCTATTGGATGATGGCATTCCCGAGGATGCCGTAGGCCAGACCGAACCCGATTTGTTTCAATCCCCGAATTCGCCGAAGGGTTATGAGGTACCACCGACCGGTCGTTATGAGCAGCAACCCTTTGATCGCCCGATGGACAATAGTAATGGGAGCAGTGGAGAGTCATCCAAGTCGCCATCGATTCATGAGAATATTGCAAGGGTCTATTTTCCGAGACCGAGTCACTACTGGGATCCCGCAGGTCGTTTGGGGAGGATGGAAAGGTTGATGTATGAGCGGTTTGTAGTTGAGACTAGGGTGATTAAGAAGTTTGATAAGACTGAAAGGGAACATCAAAGACTGTTGGAAAGGACTTCAAGGATTGCGTATGATGGGATGATGAACACAAGTGCCATCAACAGTTTGAAATCAATGGTTGCAAATTTAAGTGCTAGTCTTGACCGTGTGAGGGAAGATCAGATGAGGTTGTCGAGGATGCAGAGTTGGGAGCATCGTGTGAGGGATTCATTGCCCCCGGATTAGAGATTCGTGGACGATGTGGAGATGGAGGCGAATGACTTCATGGTTCAGCCGCCTACTGGAGGTGCTTGTATTTCGGTGGGAAATCAGGTAGCGATTGAGTATGGATCCACATCAGGGACGAGAAAGGAAACAGAATGTGGGCCGGATGAGAAAGGAAAGGGAAAAGTGGATGATGTGGATGAGGACGTGAGTGATGAGGAAACCGAGGAAGACGACGACGAGCCGCCATCCAAGAGGCAGTGTGGATCACCACATGCCTAGTTACTTGTTTTGTATTTTCTTTGATCATTGTAATAGAACTATTTTAGACCTTTGTATGATGGTATTATGACGAGAAACTCAAGTACTTGATGTTTTGTGGTGAACGATTGTAGTGGCATTACTTGTCACGATTTTGGTTAACTATCAATACAATCTATGTTACCTTTCATGATCTGTGATATGTCTTAAATTTGATCTTTTGTGGTGTGAATTGATGAATATTAGTAACTCCGTAGTGATGTGTCGTTGTATGTATTTTATGTCTGGGAAACTTGATATGAATACTTACATTGTTTTTCTATTTTCCTTGTCTTGCAGAAAGAGATATTCGATAAAACAATGCCTCCAAAGTTGACTGCCGATCGTGTTAACAACATGATTCAGGAAGCAATAGCTAATGCGTTGCAAGCGGACCGAGCTGGGAGAAATCAGGATCCAGGAAGGAACGCGGGGAGACAGCCAGCCCCGAGAGTGTGTACCTATTCTAGCTTTATGAAGTGCGGTCCCACGCAGTTCCGTGGAACGGGTGGAGCCCTAGAACTTAGGCGATGGTTGGAAAAAGTTGAGAGTACGTTTGAAATCAGTGGTTGTGCAGAAGCGGATAAAGTAAAGTTTGCAGCAGCTACGTTTCTCGATGATGCGTTAAGTTGGTGGAATACCCAGGTAGCTACGGTGGGATTGGCTGTGGCAAATGCAAGAACGTGGAATGCGACCAAAGCTTTGTTGACCAAGAAGTTTTGCCCAGAGGAGGAATTGGGGCAATTGGAGGACGAATTGAGGCATTTGACCTTGAAGAACAACGATATAGCTGCTTACACCAGGAGATTCAATGAGTTAAGTCTTTTGTGTCCGGACATATTTGCCAATGATGCCAAGAAAATGAAGCAGTATATTAAGGGTTTATCTAGCAACATCAAAGGTGAAACAACTTCGTCGAAACCTGGAACGTTTGATGAAGCGGTTCAAATGGCTCACGCTTTGATGGACGTTAAGCTTCAGGACAAGCAGAATTACATTGCTGAGGGCAACAAAAGAAAATGGGAAGCAGCACAAGGCAATCAATCCCAAGGCCAGAACCGAGGAGGAAATCGAAACAACCATGGGCCGAACCGTAATCAGCAGTTTAATCAGAGAAGGAACGAAGGGATGAGGGCAGTGACGAACCCTAGAGGTGTGAAAGTAAATCCCCATTGTGGAAAGTGCAACTTGTATCATGTTGGAAATTGCCCGCCGGCATGCGGCAAGTGTGGAAAGGCAGGTCATAGGACAGCTAGTTGTCGAACGGGAGGAGTAGCCACTGGGGCTAATGCTATCAGGATGAGAGGATGTTATAGCTGTGGAGAAAGAGGGCATGTGCAAGCATATTGCCCAAAGACAGGAAACAGACGGGGAGGAAATAATGCGGCAGCTGTGTATCAAGTGGGAACTGCTGATAAACCACAAGGTCCAAATGTGGTTACCGGTACGTTTTTGCTAGACGCTTGTTATGCTAGTATTTTATTTGATTCTGGCTCCGACAAGAGTTTTGTAGACGTTAGATTTAGTCGTCATATCGATAGAGAACCGGTGTTGTTAACGACTAGTTATAATGTTGAATTGGCCGATGGAAAAATTGTTAGTACGAATTCTATACTGAAAGGGTGTACCTTGAAGTTAGGAAACTACGCTTTTAAAATCGACTTGATGCCTATAGAGCTAGGATCGTTTGACGTGATTGTGGGAATGGATTGGCTAATGGCGCATAGTGCTACGATCATCTGTGGTGAGAGATTGGTGCAGATTCCGTTGAGGAATAGGGTTTTGACGGTAAAGGGAGACGAATGCACTTCTCGTTTGAAGGTGATTTCGTGTTTGAAGATGATGAAGTACGTAGAGAGCGGATGCGATGTGTTTTTGGCACAAGTTTCGAGCGATGGTGATGTAGAGGCGAGGATCGAAGAGGTACCAGTTATTCGCGAGTATCCGGACGTTTTTCCAGACGAGTTGCCAGGTTTACCGCCTACCCGTGAGGTCGAGTTTCGAATTGATTTAGTGCCAGGAGCTGCGCCGGTTGCGCGTGCACCTTATCGCTTAGCACCATCTGAGTTAAAGGAGTTATCGGATCAATTGAAGGAATTGATGGACAAAGGATTTATTAGGCCGAGCTCATCACCTTGGGGAGCGCCAGTGTTGTCGTAAAGAAGAAGGATGGTTCGTTTAGGATGTGTATCGACTATAGAGAACTCAATAAGCTGACGGTTAAGAATCGGTACCCATTACCGAGGATTGATGATTTGTTCGATCAATTACAAGGTTCCAGTGTATACTCTAAGATCGATTTAAGATCAGGGTATCATCAACTGCGTGTAAGAGAGGAGGATATTCCTGTAACTGCCTTTCGTACGCGGTATGGACACTTTGAATTTCGAGTGATGCCGTTTGGGTTGACAAACGCGCCTGCTGTATTCATGGATCTTATGAATCGCGTGTGCAAGCCGTATCTAGATAAGTTTGTTATTGTTTTCATCGACGACATACTTATTTACTCTAAGAGTAGGGAGGAGCACGAGAAGCACCTAAGAATGATTTTGGAGTTGTTAAGGAAGGAGAAGCTGTATGCAAAATTCTCTAAGTGTGAATTTTGGTTGGAATCAGTGCAGTTTCTAGGTCATGTGATTGATAGTGAGGGAGTTCGTGTAGATCCTGCTAAGATCGAAGCGATCAGGGAATGGTCAGCACCGACGACGCCGACTGAAGTTCGACAGTTTTTGGGTTTAGCGGGGTATTATCGAAGGTTTATTGAAGGATTTTCGTTGATTGCGAAACCATTGACGAGGCTTACCGAGAAGAATAGGGTGTATGAATGGGGAAATGAGGAAGAGCTTGCTTTCGAAACGCTCAAGGATAAGTTATGTTCCGCGCCGATTTTATCATTGCCTGAAGGAACCGAAGATTTCGTGGTGTATTGTGATGCGTCTCGTAAAGGTTATGGAGCAGTGTTAATGCAACGTGAAAAGGTGATAGCTTACGCGTCGAGGCAATTAAGGAAGAACGAGGAGAACTACACGACGCACGATTTGGAATTAGGAGCGGTAGTTTTTGCGTTAAAGCTGTGGAGACACTATCTGTATGGGACAAAGTGTGTTGTATTCACTGATCACAAGAGTTTGCAGCACATTTTAGATCAAAAGGAGTTGAATATGCGACAAAGACGATGGGTTGAACTATTGAGTGATTATGACTGCGAAATTCGCTACCACCCTGGGAAGGCGAATGTTGTAGCGGATGCATTGAGTAGGAAGGAACGGGAGAAACCTTTGAGGGTTAGAGCTTTAGTGATGACTGAGAGCGTTGACTTAACCGAAACCATACTGAAGGCTCAGGAGAGAGGATTAATGAAAGGGAATGTTGAAGCCGAGAACTTGGGACGAATGTTGAAACCTATTTTCGTGATTAGGTCTGACGGACTAAGATATTTTGAGAATCGGATTTGGTTACCATTGTGTCCATCTGAGGAAGGGAAGCCTGGAGTTCGAGAATTGGTTATGAATGAGTCGCATAAGTCGAAGTATTCGATACATCCTGGATCGGATAAGATGTACCACGACCTGAAGAAAGTTTATTGGTGGCCGAATATGAAGGCGGATATTGCTCGTTACGTCAGTAAGTGTTTGACTTGCGCGAAGGTTCAGGCAGAACATAAGAAACCATCTGGATTGTTGGTACAACCAGAAATCCCAGAATGGAAATGGGAGAAAATCGCAATGGATTTTGTGACGGGTTTACCTAGGACTCCTAGTGGATGCGATATGATATGGGTAATTGTGGACAGGTTGACGAAATCTGCTCATTTCTTACCTATGAAGAAGACGGACAGCATGGAAAAACTCGCCAGCGTGTACGTGAAAGAGATCGTCTGTAGACATGGAGTGCCGTTATCGATCATTTCGGATCGCGACAGTAGATTTACGTCGGAATTTTGGAGATCACTTCAACGTGCGATGGGCACTGAACTGAGTTTAAGCACGGCTTATCACCCGGAAACTGACGGCCAGAGTGAACGAACGATTCAAACGATGGAGGACATGCTCCGAGCATGCGTGATCGATTTTGGAGGAAGTTGGGAACGCCACTTGCCTCTAGTGGAATTTTCATACAATAATAGTTATCATGCGAGTATCAAAGCGGCACCGTTCGAAGCATTGTATGGAAGGAAGTGTAGATCGCCCGTGTGTTGGAGTGAAGTAGGGGAGAGTCAATTGACTGGACCCGAAATGGTTTTAGAAACGACAGAGAAGATCGTGCAGATCAAGAACCGACTACTTGCTGCGAGAAGCCGACAGAAGAGTTATGCCGATAACCGAAGGAAACCGTTGGAGTTTGAAGTTGGAGATATGGTTATGCTCAAGGTATCGCCGTGGAAGGGTGTAATTCGTTTTGGGAAGAAAGGAAAGTTGAGTCCGAGGTATATTGGACCGTTTAAGATCGTTGAACGAATTGGACCAGTAGCGTACAAGTTAGAATTGCCGACCGAGCTTAGTGCTATTCATGACACGTTTCACGTATCGAACCTGAAGAAGAGTTTGGCGGACAAGGAATTGGTGATTCCTTTGGACGAGATTCGACTAGACGACAAAATGCACTTTGTGGAAGAACCTGTGGAAATCATGGACCGGGAGGTCAAGCGGTTGAAGCATAGTAGGATTCCTATTGTGAAGGTCCGATGGAATTCTAAGCGTGGACCGGAATACACCTGGGAACGTGAGGACTTTTTCAAGGAAAGGTATCCTCATTTGTTCCAATAGACGAAATGTGAGTCCAAGAAGAGGCGAGCGCCGGGACGTCGCTCTCTTTAAGGAGGGGTGGATGTGACACCCTAGAATCGAGGTCATTAACGATACCTTAAATTACGCTAATTTTTGAAATTTTTAATAAGTTTTAATTTCTATAATTATAAGTACTTTGGTTAAAGCCGATGTTCGAGGTTATAATTTTTACGGTTGACGTTTTAAGAAGGACGATGACGATTACGATCCCGAGGGATGCCCAATTTTATATAATTTTTGACGATTTGTCGATAATGTAATTTTTCGAGAATTTTATTTATGGTTCGTGTTAAGTTGAGTCGGGTGAGTTTTATAGCCTTCCAAGTACATTTAAAGTATCCCAATAATATTTTGGAGCATTCGGGAAGATTTCCGACTCCCGTAAAATTTTCAAAATTGACAAATGAGTCAAACCCGCAAAGTTTTGAGGATGTTTTTCATTTAAGGACAAAAGAAGCCAAATATTGCATTTAGGTCCCTCCTAACCCATCAAAAGGGCCAAAATGAATAAACATACAAACACACACAAAATTTACAAGAAAAAAATCAAACACTCTCCCTCCCTTGTCTCTCTAAACCGACGGCAACCCCCACCCACACCAAAAATTCACCAAAAATCTTCTTCCACTTGATTTTTCAAAAATCTAAGGTTAGACCACACTTAGTTTGGTCATTCCCCACATATTCATGTGCTCAAATCCAACATGCATTGATAAAAAATTTTCAAGATTTTTCCATATGATCCAAATTTGTTTTTGAGGCTAAAAGAGCTAATGCATGTTGATATTTAGTGTTATGGAAGTATAAACACCATGAAAACCCACCAAAATTAATTTGGTTGTGGTGATTGGGTCACCCAAACCCCACGGCAAAGGGGGTGTTTGGGGAGCCATGGTGGTTGTTGATTTTGCATGTTGTTGTTATGTTTGGTTTGTTGTTTTAGGATGATTCATATAGGTCTTATTACTTGCATGTTCATTTTCTTTGATTCTTGATATTGAGATTGGTTGATCAATAGGGGTAGGATAGAAGTTTGATGTTAGGATATGTTTGGGAAGGCTTAGGATGATGTTTAGTGTTGGTTAGAAGTCTTGGAATCGAGTCTAAGCATGTTTTTGGTATGGTCATTTTTAGGCAGAAACATTTGGTCCATTTTATGAAAATGATTTTTGTTCCAGGTCTTGAAAACTAAATGTAGTGATAGAGGGTTTTTCTAGCTTTAATTTGGTATAAGGTAGAGCCCGTGACTCAAAACGAGCTAAAAGTTATGACATTTTAAAGATCGGGTACCGGGAGACGAGGACTTTCACAATCCGAATTTGTGCAAAGTTTTAGTCAAATCCCGAGGGTCACAAGTATAATTTGGTAAATGGTCAAGGGTCAAAATTTGGTCCCTAACCTGTGTAAATGGGTCTATATGTTGACTTAGGTGTCAAGGAAGTCAAAGGTATTTTTCATATAGGTCAAAGAGGTCAAAATTGGTCGAAGCGCAATTTCAGCCCGTAAAGTGTAGTCGTGGAAATGAGTTGCGTAACGGGTCGTAAAAGTGAAAACTTTTGTTGGGCTTAAAAACATGTTATCTACAGGTCATATAGGATTTTTGGAAATTTTGTCAAATTTTATAAGCATGGTTTAATAAGGTAAAACAGCCCGTACTTTAGTCAAGTACCGGCGAGAATGAGTAAAAATGGACAACATAACTAATAAGAACGAATGGAATAAAATGAATGATACTTGTTGTTTTTGTTTTTGGCGTGAGTTATATTTGTCTTAAGTGACTCGTATATATGTATTTTATACAGTACCGTAATTATTTAAATGAGATTACTCATTACGCGTTATTTGTGATAGGTGTTGATTTACCCGGGCATCCGTAACATCGTCAGTGATCACTCCTCGAACTACCGACTACTTAATATCTAAGGTGTGAATTTATAGCCTCGCTTATATTATTTCAAATTGTTTTACCCGCGAGGGAAATGCATGCTAGTTTTTAAAAGGTACGTATATCATGAATGATTGTTAGACCCGAAAGTTGCCTTAGAATTGTGTTGAGTACCAAAGTTGCAAAAGTCCCTAAATTCATGAACTATTAACTATTGTCTTGCCCTCGAGTAGGGGGAAATATCCGCTTATGCAATTTGTAGTACTACGGGGTTAACGACCCAATGCTAGCCGAGAAGCTGTACTTATAGTAAGTTCTGCGGTAGATTATTTTGTATGAGAAATAAGGTATAATTGCAACTGATGCCTTTAGAAGGGGCACTGGTTTCATCTGAATCATGCCGGTATATTTACGCGGGTGATTGAGTTAACGGATTAGTGTCATGAGCTTAAACACAATTGTCAGTATCCTGATTATAGTTTGTTTGATCGACAAGACTATAAATGATCACGAATGGTTTTTATTATATATACGTTCAAATGGATTGTAAAACCTATGAATTCCACTCAACGTTTTCGTTGACCAAATTTTTGGCATGTGTTTCAGGTAACCGCTGAGCAGTAGGATGGAGCATGCATGGGATGGATGTTGTGTGTACGGCTTGGTGTCCGCTTGTTTTTCCCTCCTTTTCTACTTAAACAATTTTTATGTTTAATGTCATGTGGTTGTAAACTGATGTTTTTGGGGTTGAGATTCATGGGGACCGAAAACGCTAAACTCTGTGCACTATTTGGGGTTGGAAAAACCGTGGACATGTATCATCTAACAATTTTAAATGTCGAATTTTTAAGTCGACGTCTTTTTAGCGTCGTTTGATATATCTTGTGTGCAATGAATACTGTGTAGCACCCATTGTTGTAGTTCCGCTGCGCATAGCAATTGTGGGGGTGTTACATTATCTCCCTCGCGGGTTTATAAAACATTTATAAAACATTTAAAAGAGTGCGAGGCTATGAACTCACGTTGATATGGGAAGGCGGGTTATCGGCAATTCAGACGTACGGTACGTGCTTCAATCACGGAAACCTAGACAAATAATACTCGTTTTAGACTCATGTCCAATGACTTTATAAAAATAACAATTATGTATCCATATGATGATTTTATATATATGATGATCAAGTGGGTTTACATATTTTCATTTACTCATTTTTGTGTTATGTGTCGATAACTTTTATACTAGTTTTCTAGTTTTACCTATTTACCTATTTTAAGTCCATTAAGCTTAGTATAAGTTCTTTTAACTTGTTTTAATCTCTTTTATACCTATATTATCAGTATGTATACTTTCCATGTTGGGCCCAAATGGGTTAAGCCCAATAAGTTCTTTTTACAAGTTTTTATCTTATTTAGTCCAATTATTAGTCCAATATGCTTAATTAGCTCGTAAATGTCCGTATTTCTTATAGTTCGGGTTTTATCGGTTTTTACTTGTATTAGATACTTATATATCAGTATATGACTTTTATAAACTTTACATTAGACGGGTTTGGTCGTCTATGTTTTATTTGGCGAAAAACGTTAATTTTACGGCGATAGCCGAAAAAGTCGTAAAAATCATGTTTATACTTTTATCACTTATAAAACTTAACAAGTTACCATTTTTATGAAATGTACACTTATTTAACCTTTTAAATACTTTTATAAATGTATTATATAAGTTAGTGGATTTTAATTTATATTTTATATTATTAAATTTTGAGTGCTTAAATAATAGTATTATACTTTAATTTCCAAAAATCTGATTTTTATCTTCACTTTCACCAAAACTGCCATATCTTGAGTTCTATATGGAGATAGAAGCTCAAATTTTTATCACATAAACTACATGATATGTGTTACATTTAACTCTTCTATAGCTACTGTTGAATAATCTTCTAAGTATTTTCTAAAAATCGTCCAATACAGTGAACTCAGATTTGTACCTTAAACTTGTTTTGATCATATCTCACTCATTACAATGATTCCATTGCATGGCCAACTCTCACATGTGTACAAGACATATATCTTACTGTAAATGAATTATACTTCATCATTTTATCAGTCCATGACCTGTTTCTTTACTGTTTTATACAGCCATCACTTTTAAGCAAGATTTTAGCCTTGTTCTTTATAGTTTTTCACCTTTTTAATCATGTTTATCAACAACAAATCCCCACATAACATTTTTATCATCATATAATCATCATATACATATATAATAGGAAATAAAATACATGTTTACATAATCAAAATAACAAGAAGATGAGGAGGACAATCTTTATACCACCATGATGATGTAGGTTGTGATCAAAACATAGATTTTGATGGAGAAACTTGTGATGCACCAAGACCATCTTCATGACCACCAATCTTCATAAACTCCTTGTGGAAAATCAGCCTTAGTACTCCATAGAAACTCCTCCTTGGATGTTATAAGCACCACCAATCAATAGGGTTTCAAAAGGGCTTCAACATATGCAAGTATAACATAGGATTTCATGGTTGTTTTTTATCAAAATGGTGTTTGTGGGAGAAATATGGGACGGCATATTTGGGAGGAGAAGAGAGAATATTGAGTGGTTTTGCATGTAAGTAAAATGGTGGAATGGAAAGTGTAGCTAGTTTTGAGATAGTGGAGTGGTAAAAAGCTTAGGATGTAAGCTAACTTACAAGTGTAAGTTACTAACTTACAAGGGTGCCACATACTTGTTTTGGCCATCCAACATAGCTAGTGGGGTGGGACAATGTATTTTGTCCCATCTCACTAGTTTACGGGTATTCCTCGATTCTAGTTTTCTCGATTTGCGTGCCCTCGGGTCGTTTTACGAAAAACGTTTTTATAAATTATGAATCAACGTCACAAAACGAATCCAATAAAAATTGTTTCATCAAAAACGGAGTTTGAAAACGTAAATACGTAATCCTAAGGTTTCCGGTTTAGTCGTAAAGGACGTTAAAATAAAATCGTAAGTCCTAATCTCTTCTCGTAAATTTGTGAGTTTATGAACCAACACAAATTTAAAACTCCAAAATAATATTCACGGATAAATTTATTTTCTGAAATGTCAGACTGTCACCAAAGACGGTGTATGTAAACGTAAGCACGTAACGTTGAATCCTCCGGTTTAGACGTAGTCGATGCTACTCCAAGACGTAAATCCAAATTTCTTCCCAAAAATATGTGAGTTCATATTGTAACATTAAAAGAATATTTTTAAATAATATTCGAGAATAAAATATCGACCATAAATTGACGGATTGTCACATGATCTCCCTTCTTTGGTCTTGTATCTTAGTCTTGATCTTGTTTGTAACGGCTTTGTTCCTTCATGCTTTTGTGATCTTTATCTTGAGCCTTTGTCATTTTACTTTTAGTGCTTGAGATCTTCAATCTATCCTTGATAGTGTTCATCTCATGCTCTTGTGACAAGATGACCTATTACATTCTTAAGTATCTTGATTATCTCCATCTTATGCTCTCATGACTTATGAATCGACATATTCATATTTTGTTGATTTCGAAAGGCTAACAATCTTCCATACAAATATAGTTGAAGTTAGTCCTTCAAATATCCATCAGAGTCGCGGAAGACTTTAACTTTTAGTATGAACATGTGAAGACGACTTTGGTTAGTACACAGCTACGCCACCTTCTTGATATGCTGCAACATATATAGACACGGATAAAATGGTTTTGAACATTTCATCCTAATTCGGTAGCGTTTACCTCCGGTAGGTGAAGACTGTTAGATGGTATTAGATATCGTACTTGTGATTGGGTAGATTCGATAAAGAACCTCCTTGACAGGGTTTCCCGACTGTACTAGCCAGTTCTCTTTACTCGACCGTCTCAAACCAGACTGTGAATGTAAAGAGTGAATCATAAGGATAAGTTATCCGTCTGATTAGAGTCGTCAATTCAGAATTCCTGGAACAAGTTTGATTCTAAAAGAATCGCCCATTTTTGCTTTCCATTTTGTTACAAGCTTGATTCATAGAGAATCTTGCAACTCATCTACCCCAATGCTATTTGATGTTGACACTGGAATGATTTCCATTCGTCACTGTGAGCACTAAAGAGTGTCACTTTGAATGTTCTAGCAAGATCACATGGATTTTGTAAAGAAACCTGGAATCAAGTTTGAATCAATTAAGAATCCAAACTTAGTTGCATTCCAGTTATCACATGTTTGATTCGTGTAGAATCGTACAAGTTACCTACCATGAGCTTGTTTGATGTTGAATCAAGCACGATTTCTATCTTCATCGTGAATCGTATCACTCAGATGATCTGGCAATATCACAAATGTAGAAACTATAGGGGGGGGGTTGAATAGTTTCTCTCGGTTTATGTCCTAATTAAAATTCTTTTCAATTAGGTTTGTCTCAAAACTACCTTTTACTTGAAAGCTAGTTACATAATGATTAGGTTCAATTCTAATGCATTAACAATGACAAGTAATAGATGTGAATGATATGATAGTAAGAATATGTAAAGAGTAAGGAAATAAACGACCTAATAGGAAGAATCCAAGATTTATAGTGGTTCGAAAACGAAGCTCTATCTTTGTTCCTACTCCACTCATCGAGTACACCTTACTCGATATTTTCACTATATCCACAAGCTCCCTTCTTGGCAGAGAAAACCTTACAACATAGCTTACATTATTTTCTGACACTAAGCTAAATGTCGAGACCTAATCATAGCTAGGACTAATCTACACAACGTCGCCTACTTCACCATTTTACGACACAAGGCTAGATGTCAAGTTCTAATCAAAAGATAGATACATTCTTCACAACGTTGCCTACTTCACCATTTAACGACACAAGGCAAGATCTCGAGTTCTAATCGAAAGGTAGAACCAGTGTGACAATCCGTCAATGTATGGTTGATATTTTATTCTCAAGTATTATTTAAAAATATTATTTTAATGTTATATTATGAACTCACTCATTTTTGGGAAGAAATTTAGGTTTACGTCTTGAAGTAGCATCGACTACGTTTAAACCGGAGAATTCTACGTTACGTGCTTACGTTTACATACACCGTTTTGGTGACAATCCGACATTTCAGGAAATAAATTTATCCTTGAATATTATTTTGGAATTTTAAATTTGTGTTGGTTCATAAGCTCACAAATTTATGAGAAGAGATTAGGACTTATGTGCATAATTTAACGTCCTTTACGACTAAACCGGAAATCCTAGGTTTACGTATTTACGTTTTTGAACTTCGTTTTTATGAGACAATTTTTATTAGATTCGTTTTGTGCCGTTGATTCATAATTTATAAAAATGTGTTTCGTAAAACGACCTGAGGGCACGTAAATCGAGGAAACTAGAATCAAGGAGTACCCGTAAATTAGTGGAGATGAGACAAGTTTACACTTGCCTCACCCCCACTATGGGTGGCAAGACTTAGACAACACACCATATGTGTTGTCAAGTTTATATACACACTAAGAACACATTTCCTTAGTGCATACACAAACCACCAAACTAACAAAACTAGCTACACCATAAACCATTTCTCATTTCATACATGCAAAACCACTCAAACACTCTATTCTCTCTCTATGAACGTCCATAGCCACCCTCCTATCACCATTTTCATCAAATTTTAACCATAAACAAAGGCTATAATCAACATATGTTGAAGCCTACTTGAAAAGATGAAGATTGGAGGTGATTATAACATGTGAAAAGGAGTTTTCATGGAGGTCTTTGGGATGATTTTCAAAAAGGAGTTTAGGGCTGATTTCGTGGAGGTGTGCATCCATTTGAAGGACTCAAGAAGTTGCCTTGCTAAAGGTGAAAATTTGGTAACAAGGAACCAAGCCTTGTTCATCAAAATCCCATATTTTCATCATCTTGGTGGTATAGAGATTATTTCTCCCTATCATCTTGTTATTTTGAATATGTAATCTTGTATTTTCTTCATTTATGTATATGTATATGATGATGAATGATGATCAAAATATTATGTGGGGATTTGGTGTTGATAAATTTGGTTAAAATGATTAAAAGCTACATGAAAGGATGTTAAAATCATGGCTAAAAATGTAGGATGTATAAAACTGTAAAGAATCTTATGATAAATTGTTAAAATGGCTTGAATGAAGTAATATAAAGTAAGTTATAAGACTTGTACACATGAGTGAGATATGATCAAAACAATATTGAAGTACAAATCCGAGTAGTATGTTTTGGACGGACTATTAGAGACATTTAGAAATAGATTGAGCAGTAGCTAAAACTGAGTTAATTGTAGCACATATAATTTAGTTTATGGTGACCAAAAATGAGCTTCTATATCCTTGTAGAACTCAAGATATGGTAAAAATGGTGAAAGTGAAAATAATAATCAGATTTGTAAAATAAAAGTATATAGTATAATATTAGCACTCAAGTTAATATAATATAAAATGTATACCTAAAACCCACTAACTTATATATTACATATAAATAAGTATGTAATATAATAAATAAAAGGGGTATTTTATAAAAATGGCAATTTGATAAGTTTTATAAGTTATAAAACTAAAAACATAAGTTTTACGTCTTTTCGGCTAAAACCGATAAATTAACATTTTCGTCAATTAAAACTTAGACGGTCGGACCCGTCTAATGTAAACTTTTTATAAATCATATACTGATTTTTAAGTACACATGACAAGTAAAACCCGATAAAACCCGAGCTTTATAACTTATGGACATTAACGGGCCAAAATAGCCTTATTGGACTATTAACCCGACAAGTTTGGCTAAACACTAATGGACTTACTCATTGGGATTAACCCACTTGGGCCCAACATGTGAGTATAGGCCTCATAATGAAAGTATAAATGGACTAACATAAAGAGTTGAACTCTTGATGGGCTTTAATGGGCTTATTGGGCCTTATATGGAATTGGATTGAAACTAGTATAACTAGTCAAAAATTTGACTAATAGATAACACTATAATGTTGAATGAAGAGATAAAATCCCACTTGATCATCATCATACTTATAATATCATCATATATACATAGCCATTATTTTTCTAAAGTCATTGGACAAGTGTAAAATCCGCATGCTTTTACCATGCATATTACCTTAAGTTCGTACGTACTAGTTAAAAACTTTCCTAATATAGCATGATTACGATTATGTATTAGGAGTTTATGTATTACGTACGTGTTAGAACACGATAAGTATTTTATTTGCACGATCACGTAATAATTATTTAGTAATAATTAATCACGAACATACGATCACGAGATCACGAGCGTAATTAAAACACGAGATATTATTATTTACGTATATATATTTAATACGAGCGTAATTAAATATATAAGTGTAGGATAATAACGGAACGAGAGCTTTTAAAACACGAACATAATTAAACATAAACGTGTACGAAATTACAAGACACGAAACGAGGTACGGGACCCCCACAAGGGAGTCCCTACCCGCGGCCAACATAGGGACAATGGGCCAAGCCCATTGTCAATTTTACTAAAAGGAAGGGATTAGTTATTTCACTACTCAAATTACTTTTACAGAAGAATTTCAAGAAAACCTAAATCCCTTTCCTCCTTCTCTTTGTGTGCCGCCACCTACAAACCACCATAAGGGGGTGATTTTGATCTTGGATCTTGTTGATTTAGTAATTGTTCGTGTTTGTTCTTCACCCTTTTGATCCACGAATACGGTAAAACCTTTTTACTTGTTTTCTTTTTAATTAATCTTTTATTAATTAAGAACATGTGATGTTTTCATAAAAACATATTAATTAAACCTAGATCTAACATGTTATGGTCATTAATTAATCAATGGGATCGATCTAACGGGTGTTTGTTTTGGGCCACAGGAACAACCGACCCCAAGGGGGTTTGGTTTGTTGTTAACCGACCACCACCAAGACCTTTTTGGTCTTGGTTGGTGCGTGTGGGTCCCACGGCAGCAAGGGGGTACCCCGAATTGGTTCGGGGTACGGTGTTTGTTCATATCCGGTGCATGTTTTTAAGCTTAGATCTGGATCATGATTATGTTAGTTGTTTATGTTATAAACTTAGGTTAAGAATTAAATTAATAAGATGTAATTAATTTAATAACATGACTTAGGTTAACTAATTATTAATAAACATGAATTATTTTAACCTAAGTAATTTTATTATTAAGACTTATAATTAATTAATTATTTTAAAAACCATGGATATAATTAATTAATTAAACATGACTTAGGTTATATTATTAGTATTTAATAATACATATTTTAACCTAAGTATTTAATATATTTAATTAAAAACATGTCATACTTTAATTAAATATTATAACCTATAGTTTAATTAAATTACATGAAATAATTATTAAACTATATAATATACCATATGACTTAGAAAATAATCATGAAAATACTTAGGCTTATTTACTTAGCTTATTTAACCAGCTTATTTCTAATTATGGAAACTTTCTATTTTTAGAAACATAATTAAATAAGGCAGCTATTTTATTTATGGAAACCAGCTATTTTTAGAAACATATTTATTTAAGGCAGCTAATCTATTTATGGAAACTTATTTAATTAAGGCAGCTAATCTATTTATGGAAACTTTCTATTTTTAGAAACTTATCTATTTTAAGCAGTAAATCTATTTTTGGAAACTTTCTATTTTTGGAAACTTTCTATTCTTGGAAACTTTCTATTTTTGGAAACTTTCTATTTTTGGAAACTTTCTATTTTTGGAAACTTTCTATTTTTGGAAACTTTCTATTTAAGGAAACCTGCTATTTTTGGAAAGTTACTTATTATTACACAGTAAGTATAATAACACATGAAATATCAGAAATACTTAATCAGAATGATCAGAATATAGGATTTAACACAGTTTAAGGCTTTAAACAGTGTAAATAGTAAAACACATAAATAAGCTAAGACATGATATAAAACCAGCTATGTATATAGTAAGCAGATACTTATTTCATGTACGTATTTATGTAGCACTAGTGTTTCGGAAGTAGGATTCTCGCAGTTCATCGTTCTCGTTCACTGGACATAAGGTACGGATTCTCGTCCTTTCAGTATGGACATTCTTTCCTTATTAGGATTTCCCCGTATGCAGCCAACTGTTTTCCCGTAGTATAAGTATGAGTTTGATTGCTTATGTTTAAATATGATTACCTATAGCCATATACATGCATGACCAGTTTCACCTAGTTATGGAGGTACCATAACCATAACATTAGAGGCACTAATGTTATGACTTCACCACGGCGGAGTGATTGCTCGTGGCGTCCCTTCAGCTTTTGGCCATTTATTTATATTTATCATGTGGGGCGTATGGGTGCATCCTAGTTACACGTTTTTATTCAGGATTACATGGTGAATGTGGTGTGTGCCTTGCATCCTTCACAAGGAG
The DNA here is from genome assembly GCA_025667525.1 of Glebionis coronaria. Classification (NCBI taxonomy): domain Eukaryota; kingdom Viridiplantae; phylum Streptophyta; class Magnoliopsida; order Asterales; family Asteraceae; genus Glebionis; species Glebionis coronaria. The sequence continues at coordinate 246,892,929 of CM046875.1, forward strand.
CTGATCCCTCCTACCCATAAAACCAGTATATTAAATTAGAGGCAGCCCCTCTAATTTGCATGATGAGGTCACCCCTCCAATTATTCATGCACGGTGGATATTCATGACCTATATTGGCTAAATGGTAAAATATGACAAACAGTTTTTATAAGATAAACATAAGACTTTCAAACTATAAAACCAGTTTTATTAAGACTTAACCAGGTTACTCGGGACTTAGTTTCTTCCGCTGTTATTATGTTTTATGCTTATCCTATTCATGCTTTATTGTACAACCGTGCACTGAGCGTATTGCTCAGCCGTTTTCCTTTTCTATGTTCCCAAAACGGCAGGTACTCAGGGACGCTCGTAGACATTAAGAGTACGTGCATATGGACTGGAAGATGTCTAGCCTTCTTTACATTATGCATTTCTTTTCTTTATGATACTTATGCTTTGGACATTGTTTCGTCCTTTTCCTTTACTATACTCTGTTTTTGTGTGATGAGATTTACTTTTGGACTACCGATGTTTGATTCCGGTATTTCCCTTTATATGGTCAAGTAATGTTTAGACATTTTACCTTGTATGCTTTGATGACACGCCATAATTACTGTGATATTTCCATTTCTAAAATGGGGTGTTACAATTATGGTATCAGAGCCAAGGCTTCGACCTGTAGGCTCTCAAATATGACCTGTGATTAGTGGGTAGTCACTACGGTCTTCCTAGAACTGACAGTTGTTTTCATGCATTCATCATTTTTTAAGCATACATATATATGTCATTGTTACAGGGTTTTTGACTAAGTAATGGTTGGTACAGGACTGGCCCTATTTAGTCGCATGTGTTTTATCGAAACTTTTTATATTTGGGACCGACCCATAGGCGTCCCCTCGATATGTCTTTTGTTTTGGGTGAACTGACCAGAGGCGTTCACTCTCGAGCATCAAAAGTTTTCATAAAACTGCATCATGCATTCATACAAAATATTCTTGCATAAAATTTTTCTCGTGAAATTTTTTTAGTATAAATTTTTTTTCATGTATATATGTTATATTTTATGTTTCGAACTGTTAATCATATGTTTTATGTCATACTGTCAGATGGTTCTCACACGCGAGCAGGAGCAGCTCAATGCTGCAATTCAGGCTGCCATGCAAGCCTTGCTTCCTCAACTGAGGAATGACATCCGGGCTGAAGTTCAAGCTGCCAACAATCAGCAGCAGCACAATCAGCCACCTCCTCCTCTTCCTCCAGTGACATTAGCAGTATGGCTAGAGAGATTCAAAAAGCTCCGCCCTCGAGCTTTTGAAAAGACAGATAGCCCCAGCGATGCTGAAAGCTGGTTGGCTCACATCGAGAAGATCTTCAACGCTATGGGCTGTGACCCCGCATACAAGGCAAGGTTGGCATGCTATCGGTTCGAAGGCGATGTACTCAACTGGTGGTTAGATTTGATGCAATCTGAAGGTGGTGATGAGTGGGTTGCTGGTTTGACTTGGGCTCAGTTCAAGGACAGGGTGATGGAGCAGTTCTTTCCCAAGGCTGAGCAGGACAAGCTCAAGAGAGAGCACCATGGGATCCGTCAGAGAGCTGGGGAGAATAGCAACGAGTTTATGCAGCGCTTTCTTCGCTTGGCTGGTTTCCTTGGTGCGGCAGCAGGTACTCCAGAAGAGCAGGCACATCACTTCAGATGGGCTCTTCGCACATCGGTCGCAAACAATCTGGTGTGTGCTACGTTTAATACGGTAGCACAAGTGGCCGATGCAGCACGAAAACTGGAGATGCTGCAGGAGAGGGATGAGTTCGGGGAAGCTGAAAGACCTGACAAGAGGTAAAACCTTCATATTCAAGCGGTGATAAATCCGTATATCTTTCATATGTCAATTATTCATCTCTTTAAATGTATCTTCCAGGCAGAAAACTGGGGACCGGTCTCAGCCGGCTACTCAGCAGCAGCCTCATCAGCCCAAGGGAAATGGTCAGAGTAATGACCGATCTGCTACGGATAGGCGTGGCGGTAATGACAATTACCGTAACAACGCCGGGCAATCCAGCAACAACAGGTCTTAATACTTACGAAATCCCTTATGTTTTATGTTATAACTCATATTCTGACACTCTAGCAAACGTCTACCAGGAACCATGGAAACGGTAGGGATCAGAACCAGAGAGGTTCGCAGCCTAGCCGTCCAGCTATCACTGGTATTCAATCTTACGATTATCCGCTTTGTCCTTTGTACCCAACTATTATGTCTCATGTAAAATGTTTTATCAGGTCCTCAGCCAGCCAGAGCACCTGCTGGAGGATACACTCATCCTCTTTGCTCTACTTGCCACCGTAGGCACCCAGGACCATGTCGCCGTAATACTGATGCGTGCTTCAAGTGTGATCTTCCTGGCCATATTATGAAGGATTGCCGTAAGGGCGAGATGGAGGGTACATCGGGACATGCTGATACCAAGCCGCCTCCTACTGTCGGGCGTGTCTACACGACGTCTCGAGACAAGGCCAACAAGTCTACAGGTACCATCACTGGAATCTTGTATATGTATGGTCGCGCTGCATGTGTTCTTTTCGATACGGGTGCTACTCACTCGGTTATTTCTACTGCTTATGCTAAGAACATTAGGATGCCTCCCTTGCCACTAGAAAATATGCTTACTAATTCCACGCCTTTGAGGGACTCTGTATTAATCACCCATGTATACAAGAGTCTTCCCCTAGAATTTGATGATAAGGTTCGACCTGTCGACGCACTTCCGCTGGACATGAATGACTTAGACATGATTTTGGGCATGGATTGGCTATCCAAGTATCATGCTACCATAGACTGCCATTCATATCGAGTTATCTTCGGTGATGTCAATGCACCAGAGTACATTCATAACGGGTTCATACCCGGACGGTCTGTATAAGTCATATCCACTCTACAAGCGCATGCACTACTGTCACACGGCTGCGAGGGTTATCTAGCTACGGTTCACGACCTGGATGCTGTGTCTCCATCGATTCAGGATCAACCTATAGTGTCGGAATTCCAAGACGTGTTTCCAGCAGAACTTCCGGGCATACCACCTGCACGAGAAGTGGAATTCAGTATCGAGCTGATTCCAGGAGCTGAACCAATCTCCAAAGCTCCTTATCGCATGGCTCCCATAGAGCTGAAGGAGCTGAAGGATCAACTGCAAGAACTTCTCGAACGAGGTTTCATTCGACCGAGCGCATCTCCATGGGGCGCACCGGTTTTGTTTGTTAAGAAGAAGGACGGCAGTATGCGTCTTTGCATAGACTATCGCGAGCTCAACAAGATTACTATTCGGAATAGATATCCACTGCCACGCATTGACGATCTGTTTGACCAACTCCAAGGGGCCAAACACTTCTCCAAGATCGATCTTAGGTCAGGATATCATCAGTTACGAGTCAAGGAGCAGGATATTGCTAAGACTGCCTTTCGTACTCGTTATGGCCACTACGAGTTTGTAGTTATGCCATTTGGCCTGACAAATGCTCCAGCAGTGTTCATGGATCTGATGAACAGAATCTTCCATGAATTTCTGGACAAATTCGACATTGTTTTCATCGATGACATCCTGATTTTCTCTAAGTCCAAGGAGGAACACGAAGACCATCTTCGTACAGTACTACAGATTCTTCGCCAGAAGCAGCTGTATGCTAAATTCTCCAAGTGTGAGTTCTGGTTAGACAAGGTGGCATTGTTAGGTCACATTGTATCAGCAGAAGGAATCACTATGGATCCAGCGAAGGTTGAGGCCATCACTAAGTGGTCGAGGCCGACATCAGCGACGGAAGTACGCAGTTTCTTAGGCTTAGCTGGCTATTACCGTAGGTTCGTGGAGAACTTTTCCCGCTTAGCACTACCATTGACAAAATTGATGCGGAAAGGGGAGAAATTCGTCTGGACTGAAGATCGAGAGAAGAGCTTTGAAGACCTGAAGCAGAAGCTAGTATCTGCACCTATTATTACTCTACCATCTGGTACGGGTGGATTTCAAATCTACAGCGATGCATCGGGGAAGGGACTTGGCTGTGTTCTCATGCAACATGGGAAAGTGATCGCGTACGCTTCACGGCAGCTTAACCCTTATGAAGAGAATTACCCCACGCACGATCTGGAACTTGCTGCAGTCGTGTTTGCATTGAAGATATGGAGACACTACTTATATGGAGAATCATGTGACATTTTCACGGACCACAAGAGCTTGAAGTATATCTTCACTCAACGTGAATCGAACATGAGGCAGAGGAGATGGTTAGAGCTGTTGAAGGATTATGACATTACTTCAGTATCATCCCGGAAAGGCAAATGTAGTAGCAGATGCCCTTAGCCAGAAGTCCGGAATGATCAACGACATTAAAATCGAAGAGGAAATCATAAGAGACTTGGAGCGACTAGACATCGAGATCATGGTACGTGGACAGCACGGTTACTGGGCTAATCTTAGAGTAGAATCCGAGTTACTATCTAAGATCAAGGAAGCTCAGAAGGATGACGGAGAAATATGGGCGATAATACAGAATTTGGAGAAGCAGACTGAATTCAAAGTAGATGCGGATGGTATCGTATGGCAGGGCACCAGACTTTGTGTTCCTGATGACCAAGAACTCCGGGAAGCTTTGCTAGCAGAAGCTCATAGCTCCCCATTCTCGATACATCCTGGTTCAACCAAAATGTACCATGACATCAAGCAATACTTTTGGTGGAGTGGTATGAAGCAGGATGTGGCCACTTACGTCTCCAAATGTCTTACCTAACAGCAGGTTAAGATCGAGCATCAGCGATCTGGCGGTCTCCTTCAACCGTTAGATATTCCAGAGTGGAAGTGGGACAAAATCACCATGGATTTTGTTATCGGTCTTCCGCCTACCAAAAGGAAGCACGATGCAATTTGGGTTATCGTTGATCGACTTACCAAATCAGCTCAGTTCTTACCGATCCGCAAGGAAGATCCGGTAAGTAAACTCGCAGATACGTACAGACGAGAGATCATGAGACTACACGGTGCACCATCCAGCATCGTCTTAGACAGAGATCCTCGATTCACTTCGCGCTTTTGTAAAAGTCTGCAGAAAGCTTGGGGAACACAACTTAAGCTTAGCACGGCTTTTCATCCTCAAACGGATGGACAGTCGGAGCGAACCATTCAAACATTGGAGGATATTTTGAGATCATGTGCGTTGGAATGGACGGGTGATTGGGACGAATACATCTGTTTGGTGAAGTTTGCGTACAACAACAGCTGGCATGCGAGCATCAAGTGTGCTCCATTTGATATGTTGTATGGCAGAAAGTGTCGCGCCCTAATCCGCTGGGATCAGGTTGGCGAGCGAACACTCGAAGGACCAGAGATCATAGAGATGACGAATGAGAAGATCGTAGTAGCTAGGCAGAAAATTCAGGAGGCACGGTCACGTCAAAAGAGTTATGCCGACAAGCATCGTAGGGATTTACACTTTAGCGTAGGAGATCACGTCTTCCTTAAGGTTTCGCCGGCACGTGGTGTTAGACGCTTCGGGATTAAAGGGAAGCTCAGTCCTCGTTTCATCGGACCGTTTGATATCATTGAACGAGTCAGTGAAGTATCTTACCGATTGGCGTTACCTCCGCAGCTTTCGCATGTGCACAATATGTTTCATGTGTCCTTACTCAGAGGGTACCAATATCATCCCCTTCACATGGTTCAGTATCCACTGGAACAGATTCGTGAAGATCTCACTTTTATAGAAGAACCCGAACGAGTTCTTGACAGGCAAGAACGAGTCATGAGAAAGAAGACGATTCCATTCGTCAAAATTCTATGGAGGGATCATACCGAGCGGGAAGCCACTTGGGAAACAGAGGAGTCTATCCGGACTTCTTACCCTCATTTCATATTTTGAATTCAGGTATGTTCTTCTTTTCCAGTTTACTTTATCTATAATTCGGGGACGAATTATTCTTTTTAGGGGGGAAGAGTTGTAAAACCCGCATGGTTTTACCATGCATATTACCTTAAGTTCGTACGTACTAGTTAAAAACTTTCCTAATATAGCATGATTACGATTACGTATTAGGAGTTTATGTATTACGTACGTGTTAGAAAACGATAAGTATTTTATTTGGTCGATCACGTAATAATTATTTAGTAATAATTAATCACGAACATACGATCACGAGATCACGAGCGTAATTAAAACACGAGATATTATTATTTACGTATATATATTTAATACGAGCGTAATTAAATATATAAGTGTAGGATAATTACGGAACGAGAACTTTTAAAACACGAACATAATTAAACGTAAACGTGTACGAAATTACAAGATACGAAACGAGGTACGGGACCCCCACAAGGGAGTCCCTACCCGCGGCCAACATAGGGATAATGGGCCAAGCCCATTGTCAATTTTACTAAAAGGAAGGGATTAGTTATTTCACTACTCAAATTACTTTTACAGAAGAATTTCAAGAAAACCTAAATCCCTTTCCTCCTTCTCTTTGTGTGACGCCACCTACAAACCACCATAAGGGGGTGATTTTAATCTTGGATCTTGTTGATTTAGTAATTGTTCGTGTTTGTTCTTCACCCTTTTGATCCACGAATACGGTAAAACCTTTTTACTTGTTTTCTTTTTAATTAATCTTTTATTAATTAAGAACACGTGATGTTTTCATAAAAACATATTAATTAAACCTAGATCTAACATGTTATGGTCATTAATTAATCAATGGGATCGATCTAAGGGGTGTTTGTTTTGGGCCGCAGGAACAACCGACCCCAAGGGGGTTCGGTTTGTTGTTAACCGACCACCACCAAGACCTTTTTGGCTTGGTTGGTGCGTGTGGGTCCCACGGCAGCAAGGGGGTACCCCGAATTGGTTCGGGGTACGGTGTTTGTTCATATCCGGTGCATGTTTTTAAGCTTAGATCCGGATCATGATTATGTTAGTTGTTTATGTTATAAACTTAGGTTAAGAATTAAATTAATAAGATGTAATTAATTTAATAACATGACTTAGGTTAACTAATTATTAATAAACATGAATTATTTTAACCTAAGTAATTTTATTATTAAGACTTATAATTAATTAATTATTTTAAAAACCATGGATATAATTAATTAATTAAATATGAATTAGGTTATATTATTAGTATTTAATAATATATATGTTAACCTAAGTATTTAATATATTTAATTAAAAACATGTCATACTTTAATTAAATATTATAACCTATAGTTTAATTAAATTACATGAAATAATTATTAAACTATATAATATACCATATGACTTAGAAAATAATCATGAAAATACTTAGGCTTATTTACTTAGCTTATTTAACCACCTTATTTCTAATTATGGAAACTTTCTATTTTTAGAAACTTAATTAAATAAGGCAGCTATTTTATTTATGGAAACCAGCTATTTTTAGAAACATATTTATTTAAGGCAGCTAATCTATTTATGGAAATTTATTTAATTAAGGCAGCTAATCTATTTATAGAAACTTTCTATTTTTAGAAACTTATCTATTTTAAGTAGTAAATCTATTTTTGGAAACTTTCTATTTTTGGAAACCTTCTCTTCTTGGAAACTTTCTATTTTTGGAAACTTTCTATTTTTGGAAACTTTCTATTTTTAGAAACTTTCTATTTTTGGAAACATTCTATTTAAGGAAACCTGCTATTTTTGGAAAGTTACTTATTATTACACAGTAAGTATAATAACACATGAAATATCATAAATACTTAATCAGAATGATCAAAATATAGGATTTAACACAGTTTAAGGCTTTAAACAGTGTAAATAGTAAAAACACATAAATAAGCTAAGACATGATATAAAACCAGCTATGTATATAGTAAGCAGATACTTATTTCATGTACGTATTTATGTAGCACTAGTGTTTCGGAAGTAGGATTCTCGCAGTTCATCGTTCTCGTTCACTGGACATAAGGTACGGATTCCCGTCCTTTCAGTATGGACATTCTTTCCTTATTAGGATTTCCCCGTATGCAGCCAACTGTTTTCCCGTAGTATAAGTATGAGTTTGATTGCTTATGTTTAAATATGATTACCTATAGCCATATACATGCATGACCAATTTCACCTAGTTATGGAGGTACCATAACCATAACATTAGAGGCTCTGATGTTATGACTTCACCACGGCGGAGTGATTGCTCGTGGCGTCCCTTCAGCTTTTGGCCATTTATTTATATTTATCATGTGGGGCGTATGGGTGCATCCTAGTTACACGTTTTTATTCAGGATTACATGGTGAATGTGGTGTGTGCCTTGCATCCTTCACAAGGAGCTGATCCCTCCTACCCATAAAACCAGTATATTAAATTAGAGGCAGCCCCTCTAATTTGCATGATGAGGTCACCCCTCCAATTATTCATGCACGGTGGATATTCATGACCTATATTGGCTAAATGGTAAAATATGACAAACAGTTTTTATAAGATAAACATAAGACTTTCAAACTATAAAACCAGTTTTATTAAGACTTAACCAGGTTACTCGGGACTTAGTTTCTTCCGCTGTTATTATGTTTTATGCTTATCCGATTCATGCTTTATTGTACAACCGTGCACTGAGCGTATTGCTCAGCCGTTTTCCTTTTCTATGTTCCCAAAACGGCAGGTACTCAGGGACGCTCGTAGACATTAAGAGTACGTGCATATGGACTAGAAGATGTCTAGCCTTCTTTACATTATGCATTTCTTTCCTTTATGATACATATGCTTTGGACATTGTTTCGTCCTTTTCCTTTATTGTACTATGTTTGTGTGTGATGAGCTTTACTTTTGGACTACCGATGTTTGATTCCGGTATTTCCCTTTATATGGTCATGTAATGTTTAGACATTTTACCTTGTATGCTTTGATGACACGCCATAATTACTGTGATATTTCCATTTCTAAAATGGGGTGTTACAACAAGAGTCTAAGACGAGTATTATTTGTCTAGGTTTTCATGATTGAAGCACGTACCGTACATCCGAATCGTCGATAACCCGCCTTTCCCAATTAACGTGATTTCATAGCCTCACACTCTTTTAATTGTTTTATGAAATGTTTTATAAACCCGCGAGGGAGATAACATGTTAGTTTTAATAAAATAGGACACCAGATGTCCCGATTGTTTATTTATTGATTTGGACCCGAATGATTATATGACCCGATGAATGATTATATGACCCGATGTATGAAATGAAATTTAAAGTTAGGTTATGTCACTAAAAGTCCCATTAGCATGAATTGTTAACTACCGAGATTTGGTAGACGCTTATGCATATAATAGAACTATTTGGGGAAGATCACCCCAATTCGCCCCTTGACGGTTGATCCCCATCGTGCCACATTGATTGGTGAGCGAATTTATGTATGAGAAGATTTATATAAGCGTGATTATTGTGACGACACCCTGTTTTAGATGCGCAAATGAGTTTCGGGTTAGCTACCCGTTGTTTGTTATAGGAAGGTAGCAATGTCATGCGGCTTATAATAATTCAATAACGAAAATGTTGCTATACACATTGAATTACAATATATTGCCTGACTAGCAATACGGGGTCTTATTATTGATATTATGTTCGTGTTTTGGTTTTACATAACCATATTCATATAACGGTTTTTATTTATCTCTATACAACGTTATAAAACGTATTGTGTGATATTTTTACGACATTGGTTCGTATAATGATTTTGAAGGGAAAAGCCTATAGTATGATTTACAACAAATATTTGTATAAAATGTTTTTGGCTTATTTTATGGCCTACGACAAAGAATTGTACAAAATGATTTTCGGTAATAAATATATACCGATGATATATTAATGGTTTTATTAAACTCTATGAATTCACTCGGCGTTTTCGCTGACCTTTTCTTTTAACATGTTTTATCTCAGGTACTTGAAGGTAATTCTCGGGAAGACAACAAGAATTTATGGCCCGCACTTAAATAACAATTTCCATTCAAATGTTTTGTAAAATTGTATGAAATACTATGACTTGGGACCTATGTAAATTTGATATTCATGAATGGAAAAGGCTTTATTATTAAACGACGCGATTTTTATGCGTTGTCTATGATTGAGTAATGTGCTATCCCGTAACACCAACGACTCTTCCGCTGAACTAAAGTATGAATATTTGGGGGTGTTACAGTTTGTTACTAGAGCTATAGTTATAGAGAACGGAAGATTTTTAAAACCAAGGTTTTGAATAAACATTTCAAAATCTTTTAACTATAAACATTTTTCTCAAAATGTCTAAAAATCTTTTGACTATAACGGTGCCGAAGAATTCCCGAGTTACCGACAAGTCCAGACTGAGAAGTGTTATTTTAATATATATATAACATGGATTATATATATATATGATGTGATTTGATTATAAGATTGTTTGATGATTATTTTAATTTTTATACGAGGTATTTATACGACGTAGATTGTCACAAGGAACCCTAACTCCCCTAGCAATTTAATCGAAGCTATTTCTGTAGGAAATTGTAGCTATTCCAGATCTAAACCAAGTTGTGGATATTTATGATCCCAACAAATGGTTAATATTCGTAGAATGTTGATATTAGTTGATTGTGATATTAAAGAAGAATTGGCGAGATTAAATCTGATATCGATGTCATGACGATCTTTCCTTATAGAGTGGAGTTTGACAAAACGTTACCACCTGGAAATTCTTAATTTGAAACCGAAAGGGCGAATGTTGCACTTGAGGCTGTCATTGGAACCATTACCCAAAAGCCTCATGCCACTAGTATCTTTCCGAGAAGTCTAATTGAATGTGTGAGTCATTTCATACTAGTGACTCATTTGATAACTATTGATGAAGGAGCTATAGGATTAGAAATTAAGTGTTGTTCATGTAGAGCTTTTATTGCCCTTTCAAAGTCTAAGAATAAGGTTGAAAGAATTGGAGAATGAAGTAGGATGTCGCATTGAGTATAAGTTGATTGAAACTTGAATAAAATAAAATTTAACTCGTATGGAATATGAAATTGTTAAGAGGAAGTCATTAAGTCCTGTGATTGAATTATAAGGTTTTAAATGATTGTTGATTCATGTTAAGGGTTGTTCCTAGGCCATTGTCCAATGACGAGGATGCCCAGTGTCCAAGAAATAAATTGAAGAAATCTTCTTCTGAATAGGGACAGATGGATCTTCCGGGACAGGTGGAACACCTCGTGACTATTGTAGATTAGTATTCATTGTGGTATCTTTTAAAAATCCATAACTTAACTGAGATATAAGTTGGTAGGATGAGTTCTTGGAATTGTATGACATTGTGACACGTAATGTGTTACGGTACAATTTTGACTTGTTTGTGATTAATGAAAAGACTACCTTTGATTGCTAAATTCTACAAGTTTTGATGTTATCTATCTGTTCTTGCTTCTTCCTAATGTTCGCATTAGTGATGCAACCATTGAAAAAGTACTCATCTCGATTTCAATTACGTTGTGGATTATTCTCTTTGTATTCTTGAGTGGGAACGAGGTCGTGAACCTCATAATTAATTAGCTAAGCTCATTTCCTATCATATCGTAGTTATTTCTTGGTGAAAAACTTTTCATCACTCTTTTGCAGATCACTCATTGTTTTTATAAGATAAAACAGTATCCCTTGAGAAAAATTGAATTTTCATCACCGTAAGGATTATTTTAAGTGAGATTAAAAAGTAATCATTATCGAAATAAAGTTGTTTATGAAACACCTTGGAAAACTTAATTGTTTTCATAACAAAGAACATCTATGTAAATTCATTTGATTTTTATTTCATGATTAAGCATGAATATATATATTTTAAACATGATGACAAAGTTTTGACGAACTGAGTATTGCATCGTTAATCCTAAAATTGTATATAGTTGCGCCCCTACATACAATTTGGAAGGAACCATGCAAGGCTGATTAGTAGTAACCATGAAATTATTAACAAACACTAAGTTTTCTTTGAAGCTGTGAAAGATTAAATTTTATGAGATCTGCAAGAAGTGCAAAAATAGGGACATATTGTTAAAAACACATACATATGTGCCCGTACCATTTATTCTTCTGAGTCGAATTTACTCATCTATGGATATTGTCTTATTTGACAATTGACCTCTCCTTCTTGTCCGATTCTCTCATGGTGAGATTCTTTGGAAAAGTATTTAATTATCGAGGATTGATACCCGACTGGATGTATCGACGTTCCTATCATTTCTTTTGATTAGATTTCATTTGAATGACCTGGGTAACGATCCGAGGAGCTTTCGAATGCGTACTCAATTCATGAAAACATGGGATAGACTCATATTCGTTAATGTTTTCGTCTGTATCTGATTCGAAATTCTCTCGGGTAGATCATGTGTTAACCTTACTCTTTTTAAGGTTAGTTATGTCTCTAGATATCCTTGAATTTGTGAAGGATTATGAGTTATTATTAGTCTTTTAAGAAGTTCACATCTTATCAGCGGTAATGAAACTGGAAAGTTGATAGTGCCAGTAGAATGATTGATTGATTATGACATGAGGTCATTGTCTTAATTGATGGGAACTCGAGTAGAATTCCCCTAAAAGATAAGATGTTGATTATCAAAAGTGATCTAAATAATTTCTGATGGATGACCATATCCTGCATTTAGACTTGAAATTATACCATGAATGGTTGTGAACTAATCATAGATCTTGTAATCTAGAAAGAACTTAAAGTAAATGTATTAAAAGATGTTTCTGTTATTTGAAACTTTAGGAGGTATTTGTTGGTGAATTACCTAGACTTTCACCATTAAGGCAAGTTAAATTTGGTATTGATTATATTCCCGGTGTTGCACCTGTGGCATGTGCACTGTACGTCAGCACCATCTGAATTAAAAGAATTACCGTGCAACTGAGAGAGTTGTCGGAGAAAGCTTTTATTCTACCGAGTCATCATCATGAAGAGCTATGGTGTTATCATTCCTTATATTTATTGATTACCGTGAACTAAGTAAAATTGACGAACGAAATCGATATCCATTACCCAAGATGAAATATTTTTTGATCATTTACAAAGTTCTAGCGTATATTCAAAAATTTGATCCACGGCATGGTTATCATCAACTTTGCTTCCGCAAAGAAGATTATCTATTCCAATCACTACATTCAGAACTCGTAATGAACATTATGAGTTTCATGTTATGTTGTTTGGATTGATCAATGCACATGTAGCATCCATAAATTTGGTGAATCCCGTGTGTTGGCTGTAATTTGATAAGTTCATGCTTGTGATCATTAAGGACCATCTGTTTGTTTATAAAGAATAGGAAGGATTTAATAAACATATATAGACTGCCCTGCATTGGCCGAGCAATGAAAACCTGTACCTTGAGTATTTAACATGTGATTTAAGGCTTAATCCTTTACATTAAATGACCGTGTAATTAATGGTAATGAAATCTATATTGACTCTTCGAAGATTAGAGCCATTAAGGCTTTGGGTTATACCAAAAAGAAAATGCAAAAATGTTTTGACAAATATTTATCGAAGAAATTTTAAGGAATCATTCCCTTATACCCAAATCATTTAACTAAACTCATTTAGGGGTAAATGTTTGTGTATACCTCAAGACAACCTAAGAGGGATTGAGGAAACCATTTAAATCATGACTTGAAATTTGAAACGACAATTTTTGCTTGTCAATTAAGAAATTTTTTATCAAAGTATAAACAAATATTTTTCAAACATTTACAAATCTTGTTAATTATTTTCGATAAATAAAAAAAAATCGTGTTAATTAAATTCAAATTTATTTTGAACATTTTTATATAATTGGTCGAACTAAGAAATTTAAAATTTTTACGTTTACGTTTCATAAAAATTAAATATTTATTATTTAATTACTTGTAATAACTATCGACGCTTTAGACGTCGGATTGAGCAAAACTGATAAAAATGATAGTTGAGACGAAACTAAAACTTAGAAAATATGAAGAAAGAATTTCTGAGCGAATTGTGGTCATGATAATTACCTCATCAGGAAAGGTGAATGTAGATACTAACACATTATGTAGAAAGGATAAAGAATCAATTAGGATGTGTTCCTTATAATGATTGTGCAAAATAAATTACCGAGCAATTTAAAAATAGCCGATGCTTGTAAAAAGGATAATATAGATAATAAAAGGGGTTCGCGGCTAATGTGAACCATTAGAATTGAGAAGCCGATGGCGTTAAAGGTATAAAAGGCCACTTGTGGTTGCCTAACCATTGCGGATTTTGAGATTTAGTCATGTTAGAATCTCATAAGATTAAGTATTCTATTCATGCCATTTCTAATAAATATATCTTTATCTGAAGAAGTTGTACTAATGGCAAATTATGAAGGCAGACATCTCCTCATACATTAGTAAACGTTTAATTATTGCAAAGGTCATCATCTGAATTTGATTCGATTTGGGTCATCGTCGATAGACTGACCAAATCTGCTAATATCATTCCTGTTAATGATAGATTCTAGATGAAGAAATTGACTCTTTTTTATTTAAAGGAATTATGTAAGCATGGTGTGCTTGTATCGATCATCTCTATCAAGAACCTCGCTTCGCGTAGAATTTCTAGAGATTTCCTCAGAAATCATTGGGAACGAATCTTGATGAGAGTACTGTTTACCACCCCAATCGAAGGGACGAGGTAAAGTAATGATACAAAACACTAGAAGTGTTGTTTTATGCTTGAATAATTGACCTTTGGTAATAAACCGTATAATCTCTTTCCTTTAGAAAGATTATCATTGATAATTATCGTGTTAGGATTGAAATCGAATCTTGTGAGGATCTAAATATAGGAGCCCCTGTAGGTAAGAGTTGGGATGAAGACACCCGACATACACCCATTGTGAGTTGGACATGTCTTTTAGGTTTAAGGTTGCTTATGATGACAAACCTAACCTTACAAAATACCCGATCCATGAAACCTGAAATGATTGTTGAAATTAGGATTTGATTATTGACTGCCAGTAGTGGGTAGGAGGTTATGTGAATACGAAATGTAGATCTTGAAGTGCAGGATGGGTAGCGAAGTTATGCCAAAAAATTTCACCTTGGAAAAACGAATTGATGATCTAAAAGATCATGGGAAATAAGTCCCCGTTGTTTGGGACCATTGAGATAATGTAAAAGTTGGTTTGAAAGGCATATAAGCTGGATCTACCCTAGGGCTTCAAGGACTGCGTGAATTATGTTTCGTATATCGAACTTGATAAAATGTCTATCAAGTGAAAATTTGATTACTTCTTGATGAAGTTTAGATCGACGAAAAGTTGCATTCATCGAAACCCCGTGAACATCATGGATAGAGAAAATAAGTCAACATTAAGCCTGATCGTATTCCCGTAGTTATGTTTGATGAAACTCGAGTATTGTAGAGAATTACACTTGTGAGAAAAGACCAAAGGTGGAGGCAATACCCACGTGGCATTAACTCTATCAGAAGCGAGTAGTAAGATAAATCGATCTTTGAGGACAAAGATCCTGTTTAGTGGTAAATGCTGTGACAATCTGTCAATTTATGGTTGATATTTTATTCTCAAGTATTATTTAAAAATATTATTTTAATGTTATATTATGAACTCACTCATTTTTGGGAAGAAATTTGGGTTTACGTCTTGAAGTAGCATCGACTACGTTTAAACCGGAGAATTATACGTTACGTGCTTACGTTTACATACACCGTTTTGGTGACAGACCGACATTTTAGGAAATAAATTTATCCTTGAATATTATTTTGGAATTTTAAATTTATGTTGGTTCATAAGCTCACAAATTTATGGGAAGAGATTAGGACTTACGTGCATAATTTAACATCCTTTACGACTAAACCAAAAACCCTAGGTTTACGTATTTACTTTTTTGAACTCCGTTTTATATGATACAATTTTTATTAGATTCGTTTTGTGCCGTTGATTCATAATATATAAAACGTTTTTCATAAAATGACCCGAGGGCACGTAAATCGAGGAAACTAGAATCGAGGAGTACCCGTAAATTAGTGGAGATGAGACAAGTTTACACTTGCCTCACCCCCACTATGGGAGGGCAAGACTTAGCCAACACACCATATGTGGTGTCAAATTTTATACACACTAAGGACACATGTCCTTAGTGGATACACAAACCACCAAACTAACAAAACTAGCTACACCATAAACTATTTCTCATTTCATACATGCAAAACCACTCAAACACTCTATTCTCTCTCTATGAACGTCCATAGACACCCTCCTATCACCATTTTCATCAAATTTTAACCATAAACAAAGGCTATAATCAACATAGGTTGAATCCTACTTGAAAAAAATGAAGATTGGAGGTGATTATAACATGTGAAAAGGAGTTTTCATGGAGGTCTTTGGGCTGATTTTCAAGAAGGAGTTTAGGGATGATTTCATGTAGGTGTTCATCCATTTGAAGGACTCAAGAAGTTGCCTTTCTAAAGTTGAAGCTTTGGTAACAAGGAACCAAGCCTTGTTCATCAAAGTCCCATCTTTTCATCATCTTGGTGGTAT
This sequence comes from Glebionis coronaria, assembly GCA_025667525.1. Lineage (NCBI taxonomy): Eukaryota > Viridiplantae > Streptophyta > Magnoliopsida > Asterales > Asteraceae > Glebionis > Glebionis coronaria. The sequence goes on from CM046875.1 coordinate 246,909,471, forward strand.
AGAGATTATTTATCCCTATCATCTTGTTATTTTAAATATGTAATCTTGTATTTCCTTCATTTATGTATATATATATGATGATGAATGATGATCAAAATGTTATGTGGGGATTTGGTGTTGATATGTTTGGTTAAAATGATTAAAAGCTACATGAAAGGATGTTAAAATCATGGCTAAAAATGTAGGCTGTATAAAAAAGTAAAGAATCTTACGATAAATTGTTAAAATGGCTTGAATGAAGTAATATACAGTAAGTTATAAGACTTGTACAAATGTGAGAGTTGGACATACAATGGAATCCTTAAAATGAGTGAGATATGATCAAAACAATATAAGAGTACAAATCTGAGTAGTCTATTTTGGACGGATTGTTAGGGACATTTAGAGATAGATTGAGCAGTAGCTAAAACTGAGTTAATTGTAGAACATATCATTTAGTTTATGGTGTCCAACAATGAGCTTCTATATCCTTGAATAACTTAAGATATGGTAAAATTGGTGAAAGTTAAAATAATAATCAGATTTGTAAAATAAAAGTATATAGTATAATATTAGCACTCAAGTTAATATAATATAAAATGTATACCTAAAACCCACTAACTTATATATTACATATAAATAAGTATGTAATATAATAAATAAAAAGGACATTTTATAAAAATGGCAATTTGATAAGTTTTATAAGTTATAAAACTAAAAACATAAGTTTTACGTCTTTTCGGCTAAAACCGATAAATTAACGTTTTCGTCAATTAAAACTTAGATGGTCGGACCCGTCTAATGTAAACTTTTTATAACTCATATACTGATGTATAAGTACATATGACAAGTAAAAACCGATAAAACCCGAGCTTTATAACTTATGGACATTAACGGGCCAAAATAGCCTTATTGGACTATTAACCCGACAAGTTTGGCTAAACACTAATGGACTTACTCATTGGGCTTAACCCACTTGGGCCCAACATGTGAGTATAGGCTTGATAATAAAAGTATAAACGGACTAATATAAAGAGTTCAACTCTTACTGGGATTTAATGGGCTTATTGGGCCTTATATGGAATTGGATTGAAACTAGTATAACTAGTCAAAAATTTGACTAATATTTAACACTATAATGTTGAATGAAGATATAAAATCCCACTTGATCATTATCATACTTATAATATCATCATATATACATAGCCATTATTTTTCTAAAGTCATTAGACAAGAGTCTAAGACGAGTATTATTTGTCTAGGTTTCCGTGATTAAAGCACGTACCGTACATCCGAATCGTCGATAACCCGCCTTTCCCAATCAACGTGAGTTCATAGCCTCGCACTCTTTTAAATGTTTTATGAAATGTTTTTTAAACCTGCGAGGGAGATAACATGTTAGTTTTAATAAAACAAGACACCAGATGTCCCGATTGTTTGTTTATTGATTTGGACCCGAATGATTATATGACCCGATGAATGATTATATGACCCGATGTATGAAATGAAATGGATTATTAAAGTTAGGTTATGTCAATAAAAGTCCCATTAGCATGAATTGTTAACTACCGGGATTTGATAGACGCTTATGCATATAATAGTACTATTTGGGGAAGATCACCCCAGTTCGCGCCTTGACGGTTGATCCCCGTCGTGCCACATTGATTGGTAAGCAAATTTATGTATGAGAAGATTTATATAAGCGTGATTATTGTGACGACACGCTGTTTTAGATAGGCAAATGAGTTTCGGGTTAGCTACCCGTTGTTTGTTATAGTAAGGTAGCAATGTCATGCGGCTTATAATAATCCAACAACGAAAGTACTGCAATACGCATTGAATTACAATATATTGCCTGACTAGCAATACGGGGTCTTATTATTGATATTATGTTCGTGTTTTGGTTTTACATAACCATATTCATATAACGGTTTTTATTTAACTCTATACAACGTTATAAAACGTATTGTGTGATGTTTTTACGACATTGGTTCGTATAATGATTTTGAAGGCAAAAGCCTATAGTATGATTTACAACAAAGATTTGTATAAAATGTTTTTGGCTTATTTTATGGCCTACGACAAAGAATTGTACAAAATGATTTTTGGTAATTAATATATACCGATGATATATTAATGGTTTTTATTGAACTCTATGAATTCACTCAGCGTTTTCACTGACCTTTTCTTTTAACATGTTTTATCTCAGGTAGTTGAAGGTAATTCTCGGGAAGACAACAAGAACTTATGGCCCGCACTTAAATAACAATTTCCATTGAAATGTTTTGTAAAATTGTATGAAATACTATGACTTGGCACCTATGTAAATTTTATATTCATGAATGGAAAATGCTTTATTATTAAACGACGCGATTTTTATGCGTTGTCTATGATTTGAGTAATGTGCTATCGCGTAACACCAACGACTCTTCCGCTGAACTAAAGTATGAATATTTGGGGGTGTTACAACCAATATTCACAACGTTGCCTACTTCACCATTTAACGAGACAAGGCTAGATGTCGAGTTCTAATCGAAAGGTAGAACCAATCTTCACAACTCTTCACTTTGAAGCTAAGTGAGAAATTAACAAGAGACAACTACGAATCACTTTATAGTTTAGTGAGAACTTACAAGACACAACCACATCACTTTATAGTTTAGTGAGAACTCACAAGACACAGCCATATAACTTTATAGTTTAGTGAGAACTTACAACTCACAACTATTACAACTCAATAAAGCACATATCCAAGTATACACATGTAACTTGGATCTACACAACACAAATCCAAGTATACATATATACAAAGGATTTACACAAGACTAGATCCATGTATTCATAATTACACTGGATCTATACAAGACTCAAATAAAACAAATGATGAACATGTCTAGATCTTTAGGAGAGGATGATCTTCATCACGACTTCATCTTTAATCACATCACAAGTGTGTGAGTGATCTTCTCTTTGGACAAGGTAAAAAAAGAGATCAAGGGGATAATCATAAGTAAACATACTTAACACCTTAAGTGATCATTTACAAATGATTAGGGATTAGAAAGGAAAAGGATAGCAGAAAGAGTGTCCAACAAGGGTTGTGGAAAATGCAGATTTGATCCACTATTTATAGGAGACAAAGGCCAAAAGCTCTCTAAGCGCGGTGCCTTAATTGTGCATGTGGTTCCTTATCACTAAGGATCCGCATAGGCATTTAAGGATCCATGATCATAGACTCTACTCCCTTTTGTCTTTTAGTGGAGGAGTAATATCTGAGGTAATTTTTTACCTTCAAAGGATATTCATATGGCATTTGGAATATGCCATATTCAAATTTACATTTTCCATTTTAATAAAACATTTTCTTAAAAAGAAAGTTTATTAAAAACTCTTTTGTCACATTTGACAAAATGTAAGTTTAGGATTAATCACTTTTATGATAACTAATCATGATGAAGATATGTTAGTGCAATACTTAAATGATTATTACCTTGATGATAGTGTTTGTTAAATAATTCGTCTTATGATTGTATTTGATGATAAATGTATTTTTAATTTGTCGTGATCAAAACTAAGAAAGATTAGTTAACACTAATAATGTTTTTAGGCATTACTTTACATTAACAATCTCCCCCTTTTTGATTACGACAAACTATAAACTCATTTATGTAAAATCCAGAATAGTTCGAATTATTAACGAGTTTATCACCCATTCTTACTAATAACCATCTCTCATTTACTATCCACAAACAACATTCTGGAACTTTCAAACCAAGAAATGCAACAGGAAATGAAATGTTACGCTTCAATAGAATGATTTCGGACCCTTTGTTGAAGTAAAAAGGTTAGCACAAGTCGATAAGGAAGAGAAGAAGTGACTTTGCTAGAAGCTCCCCTTGGTGTTTACTCCCCCTTGCTTGGGGCACAAAGTGAATGAGCTAAGGTGACATGTTACACAAAGGTTAGGAGAGAGAAAAGAAACACGAATGTATATATATTCAGTACCTACTAAGTAACTTGAGAGGGAGAAAGAAAAGAAATCTCAAATTAGAAGTAAGTATTTGCTAAGAATGTCCAAGGAGGGTGTTTTGACAAAATCAAAGTTCAATTGGTGGAATAGAGGTAGAAAAGAAACATCCAAACCAATTGAAGTGATAATATGTCAAAGGGTTAGAAACATAGAATTGGTGGAATCACCCAAAAGCAATTGTAAGTTTTAACCATGATCTACTCTAAACAATGTGTGAAAACGAATTGAAGGGAAAGGGAGTAACACACATAACATTCATACAAAAATATGAAAGAACAAACAACGGAAATACCATACACACAATATGAATATTTAACACAACAAATAAGGAAAATAAACAACAAAAATATAAACTACTCTAGTAGTAGAAATCTTCCAAGATTTCTTAAGTTAAATCAAATAACTAAAACACAAAGTATGCTTTAATTGGAAAAATAAGACGACGAAGCATCATTCGAAGATTTGTTCACGGGAACAAACACTTTGAGAGGAGGTCGAGTGAGAAGAAATTCAAGAAAATTTAGCTTGTCATACACATGAGCAAGTTCAATTTGTTGAAATAGATAACAAGCACACGAGCTTCCATGATGCAAAACAAAGTCGTTGGATGGGGGAGGACCATCAAGATGAGAAGGTGGTGGTAGAGAGGGAGAAATAGATAAAAGATGTTTTCATAATGCCTAGTGATGTTTGGGAAAGAATATAGGTCATTGAGAGGAGGTATGTTGCAAGGTTTAGGTGGTGGTGGAAGAACTTCTCTTTCTCCAGTAATTGGATTGATTGAGAAAGTCTCATTCCAATACTCAATGGGAGAGAAAGAATTCTTGCAAGGTTTGGAAGAAGAGGAATCATGATGATCCTTGTTCTTTTTGACCCAAATAGGTCGAACCGAGATTTTTGGTTTCTTGGAAAGCTTAGAAGAAGAAGATTTAGGTTTAGAAAATAGTGACAAAGAGATATCAAGGTTATGATTAGGAGAGTTAGGCATTGTGAGGGATGAGGAGAAAAATTACCAAAAGAAAAGAATTTAAAGAAAGTAGACAAGGAAAAGATTGGAAATGAAAACAAAAGTTTTTAAGGAATGTTTAGTGAAATTCGGTAAACAAGGAATCTTGAAAAAGACTGTGGTCAAAGAAAAAAGACCAAAAACAAGCCAAAAAATGGCACGCTGCCCGCAGTACCTTAAGGAACATGTAATTCCTTATATATAAGAGAACGTGCGATCTTTGGGGATCCGCATACAGTAGACGTGGAAATGCAATTTTGTAAGGTTTTGAGAAAAAATAAAACTCTTTCAACCAAAATTGCAAATCTTGGATTTTTACCAATTTTAGCACTAGATTATGCTTTGGTTGCACAAAAGGCAACAAACTCACAAAGAGTGTCTTGAAAAAGGGTGACGAAATATTTAGATAACATTTTGATCTACTTTTAGTCAAGTTTTAAAAGGTTGTAATAGATTTAGGTCTAGTTTTAAATAAAATTGAAGTTGATTAGTGTGAGCACATAGGTTAAAACACACAAATACTAAATACATAACACATCTTCATGAAAACTCATGAAGGAAAGGAAATAATAGAAATGAAATACAAACTAACTATTACAAAGTTAGCTAAACTAGTTATTGATAGATAGTCTTCCTTGGCTTGATTTTCTTTAGAAAAAAAATATTTTTAGAAAATCATCATTCATCTCCTAGGAGGTGGAGGATTAGCAAATATGTTCAACAAGAAGCTTTGCAACTTGATGTGAGCCCATATCATCTCCAACCTAAGGATATCAATGAGGTGGAAGTTGTTTAAGCAACAAGGACAATTGGTTCCATTGTGCATGAAAAAGTCAAACAGGTGTGGATCACCCAAGAAGCAGGAAATAGTAGCACCCAAAATTAGAGTCTTTGTTGGAGGAGGAGGCATAGTGTCCAAAGGTGATATGGATGAATTTGGTGGGGTGAAAGGTGAGGACAAATCATTCATCCTAGATTGGAATGAAGATGAAGTAGAACCATGTGAATGGTTAGTACCATGAGTTGAGCATGTCTTGCATGGTGCAAGAGCTTGTGAGAGTGACGAAGAGATGAGAATAGGAGAATTTGCAGTCTTGGGTTTGTGAGAAGATAGAGAACCAAGTTTAGGAAACTTGAATCTTATTTTAAGGTTTCTTTTGGATGAGGATTGTTTGGAAGAATTTGATGATCTTGAGGAAACCATGGTTGTGTCAAGGTTTAGAAGAAGGTTTGAAAGATGGTGAAGATGATTAATCAAGGAAGGTTTAAAAAGGGAAGGAGGTGATCCAAACAAGTAATGAGTTAAAAATCATTTTGGTGAACAATGAATTTAGGTAGGCTAATTTGAGAAAAAGCATGTCTTTTAGCAAAAAATTCATCAATGTTTACAAAGATTTAGGTAAAACAGTGTAAAGCAAAGATTCTGTCGAGACCACAGCCTACGGTTCCTTAAATAGGACTGCGGTTCATCACTAAGGAACCGCCAGCTTTTAAGGAACCGTGGACAGTGGCCTCAGAGAAAAGATTTTCCAGCAATTTTCAAAAGCCCAGATATCTTTTACAAGGATTTATCAAGCCAAAGTATACTATTAACCAAAATCTAGAAAGCTGACTAACACACAAATGCACAAAGTCATGCATATCGAAAGATCGATAGCATGAACGAATAAGGATTAAAATAACTAGCAATCTAAACACAAAGTATGAGTTAGAAAACACCAAATCCTAAGAACAAGAAACATAAATAAGTCCAAGAACCACACGTGGTAACAACCATGAAAAATTCTTCAACACACTCTCCTTCACGAACATTTCTCCATTGTCTTGATACATTTCTTAGATCTCCTAAAAGACGATGCTTGAGATAGAATTCATAGTCGGAATCAATTTCTAGAGAATACAATTGAGAGATGGTAGATGACAAAGTGTCACTGGAGTTGTGGGAATTGTCTTGAATGACATTTCCAACTTCATTTGAATCATGCTTGGGTTCAAGTGAAAGGTTACCTTCAACGGGAAACATAACTCGATCCACAAAGTGAAATGATGAAGCATTTAAAGGTGGAAAGTCAAGAAGAGTTTTTCTAAGAAGGTGTGAGAGAATCATAGCAAAAGGGAGACTAGAGTGAGACCCGATGAGAACAAATTTAGTTATTCTAGCCATGAAAAATGAAAGGTTTTATGGGGTGGAAGTTGCAACACAATACCACATATGTGCAAGACAAGTAGGCACATGGTTGCGATCACCACCAAGACACATTGCATTTTCCCTAATGATTTCGTCCCAATGGATCATAAAATCATTAAGATCGCAAGTGAGTAATTCCCAAGGAGTGAGAGCACGAACTTCTCCTTCAAGTTTACCAAGAATAGGATGTGCACAAGGTTTAGCAATGGCACAAGAAATGGCCGAAGCCGAGGTTAGCTCGATCATGTAATGCACATCAATAGGAGCTGATTCCAAGGATTTTATTCTCCAGGCATCGGTGAACCTACATTGACCTTTGTATGGAACATTGAGAATTTCACCAAATTCTTCAAGAGTATATACAAAGGTTTTCCCCTTGATGGAAAATCTTATCGATAAACGATTATTGGTGCACATTAATGTGTATGAGCTAAAGAATTCTAAAAGGAAGGAGGGAAAGATTGACTCATCAATGTCAAGCAAGCAATCAAAGCCAATGGATTTGAACATGAATCGAATGAAGTCAAGTCTAAGAAAGTTAGAAGGAACAATGCATCCTTCATGAAAACTACGAGACTCTAGAGATCGAAAAGTATTTTTGAGGGAACAAGATGACACGAAAAAGAAAGATTAGGCATGTATTCTCTAGTTTTTTCATGATCTTTATGAGTTTCCAAATGCATGATCAAGTACATAAACATAAAGCAAATATTGTTCCAATTACTCTTAAGTTATATAATGACTTAAAAATCAAATCCATGAGAGTGTGGTTAGTCAATTTCTTGAAAAACAAATGGTTAATCCTTATCATTCTCATGTTCACAATGAACTCAATTCATCATTGACTAGTACATATGAGCAATGCAAGATCAATCATGAATTTGAACAATGGTTTTTGAAAAACATTTTTAGGTAAGCATTAACAATGCAATTACCAATTTTGTTCATGTGTTCATATCAATTCCATCATTTAACCAAAAATATTTAGTTAAAATTTGGATTGTTCTATAAGTGGGTTTTTGTGAAATCTCAATGAATTCGAACTTAAGTAATCATAGTAATATAACTATGTCAACCCACATTCCTAGCAAAGTTCTAATTTAATATTAATTTTAAAAATCCCCAATTATGAAACAAGAACCCTAGAACAAAATAGATGAAATTTAATGAATGTACTTACAATTAATTAATGTTGGAAGAGGGATGAGTGAAACCACAACTTGGAATCAATTAATCATGAGTAAATTGGAGCTTTTGAAGATTCAACAATGGTGGAAATGATGAAACCCATTGCCTCTATGGAGAAGAAAAGGAGGGTTTGTTTGAAAAAGTGTTATTTATTAAGAACTAATTAATTTAGTCACCTAGTAGGGCCGCGGTGACTTATCGATAAGGACCTGTGGGTTAGCACCGTGACAATTAAGGATCCGCCAACAGTGGCATGATTTTAACAAAGAAAGACAAAGAAATTTTAAAAGCCAAGTTTTTCTAAAATACTTAAAATATATCTTAAGCCATTTGGAAATCATTAGACCACTTCAATACTAGGTGATAATGCCTAAGTGAAGGATTGTGAGTGGAATCGAGACCGAAAAAGATCGAAACGGAGAAACGACTACTCGTAGCAAAGAAGAAAAAGAGAGAGGACCCAAGGGGAGTGAATCAAGACCAAGTTCAATGCTCAAGAACCAAGTGACAAACTTCAAATAGCAGAAATGGTGAGCTTGTGTCATTTATAGTGGTTTAAGACGTGCCTTTCTGGAAAAAGTTTAAACGGCTTTGGTAATGAACAATATCAAGCAATTTTGCACAAAATAGATTAAGATCATTTTCAAGAGTAGTCTTAATGCTCTTGAAAACAATGAGAAAAATATAGATTCACTTTCTCTCCCACATGATCGGACAATTACTATTTCTAGGGATTACAATAACAACATCCTTGGAATATTTCAATTCTAAATGTGTAATATCCTAACTACAACTTATGGAGTAGTTTGGTATCTCAAGGGACTAATAAATCATCCTAGAGATGAGCTCAATTGGACATATTACACATGATATAGGGCCTACTAACCGTATGGGTACAAACCATGGAAATCATGCTTGACACTTTAAGCTACTACTAACTCGCTCTACATCTCCGAAGTGAGTCAAGTATCCAAGCAATGAAAGTTTGAGAGGATATGAGGATAGAATCACATACCACAAACAAATGTCAAGGAAAGGATGCCAAGAGCAATCATATAGTCAAGTAATGTTCAAAAGATTGATCAATAGGGCGTGTTGAAGGACGAAAACGTACCTTAGCAGTAAAGATCACTACAAGACTTCAAGGAGATAATGTAAAGCCCAAACTTGACTAAAGTGACTACTAAGTCTTCAAGGACTAGTATCACTCTCATCCATCTTGGTATCATCATTCAATGATGTTGGGAATCAAGGAAGATGATTCTTCTACAAGTGTAAGTAACTCAATCCATAATCACTTAAGTGATTAATCTTCATGAGTACCTACACGTAGTGAGAAAGAAACTAGTAGATACATTTCAAAGATAATTCTAAAATGTATAAATACTACTAATCTAGATGAGATGCAATATTACCAATTAAAAGGCCTATTTTCAATAAAAATAGTTTTGACCAAAGAGAAACTTTAGTATAATGAAACCTTCTAATTTGAGGAGACAATGGATCGATACAAGTTTTAAAGTAAAATATACTTCAAAGACCTTGAGTGACCATCGCTCTGATACCAATTGTAGAAACTAGAACAGGGGGTTGAATAGTTTCTCTCCAGTTTATGTCCTAATTAAACTTCCTTTCAATTAGGTTTCTCTCAAAACTAACTTTACTTGAAAGCTAGTTGCATAATGATTAGGTTCAATTCTAATGCATTAACAATGACAAGTAATAGATGTGAATGATATGATAGTAAGAAAAATTAAAGAGTAAGGAAAGAAACGACCTAATAGGAAGACACCAAGATTTATAGTGGTTCGGCAACGAAGCTCTATCTTTGTTCCTACTCCACTCCTCGAGTACACCTTACTATGAATGCCTTTGAAATTGATGTTGAATGGTAGTGGTTTCTCCCCCTCAGCAGAAGAATGTGTAGCAACTTCTGTTGACCCAACAGGAGGAAGAAATGCAGCAATAGAAGCAAGAAAGGATTGTACCTTGGCTAACATTGCTAGAACATTATCCATAGCAGCAAGTTTATGCTGAACCTCTTTAGATATGGTCAACTTTTGTTGCTCCAGCAAGGCCACCCGGTCCTTGATCTTTGATACTAAATCACCTATGTCATTAACTTGACCAGGCATTGGCACAAACTCTGGAGGAAACTCTGTTGAAGCATTATTTAAGGAGTCCATAAGGGATGACATTTATTGCTTCAGAAAAGTGGTGGTGACCACATCCTTCACCATATGTTGTAGAGCGGCCAGTAAGACATCCTTGATTTGATCATTAGTAGAGGAGTTGGTCTTGCTTTAAGTGTGGCAATTTTAGCATCAGCAAGAACCTTATATGCTTTGAGCTTATCAACCTGTGACTGAAAAACCAACACTTGATTGGTCAGTTATTTTACCTGTTGAGCCTTGGGAGAGGGTGGCTTTTGAGTTTGTTTAGCATTACCATCCTCTGGATCACTCTCAACTAGATTTACAGGAGCTCCTTCATTAAAACCAAACTCCTTCTCCAAGTCTACTAAATACATATTAAACATGAATAAAAGAAAGTGTCCCACCTTGGGGCCAGTACTAGGAGGCACTCCCTGGATGCCTTCTTTATTTCTGTTAATCCTAATCAATCCATAACACAAGATTTAGAGAGAGAAAAAGAAGAAACTAGAGAGAAGGTGGAAGGTTAAATTACTATTAGAGGAAAAAAGTAAATGAACCAACACCCTCTTCCACACGTGGAAGAGGGTTTATATACACACGAGCTTGGTGGGCTCGTGGGCTTATTTCCTTGGGTCAAGCTTAGCCTATCTTGGGCATAAAGCCCCTACCTTAGACAATATTAGCTTAAAGTCCAAGCCCGGTTAATCTAACTAGCCTATTACTATACAAGACCTTTAACGACTAACATGACCTATTACATTCTTGTTCGACTATATAAAATATGGGGCTAACAATCTCCCCCAATGTATCGGCCATCTTTAAAATGCATAAGATGATTGAGTGAATACATTCTTGTGGAGGTGATCTTCCTTCTTGGGTCTTGTATCTTAGTCTTGATCTTGTTTGTAATGGCTTTGTTCATTCATGCTTTTGTGATCTTTATCTTGAGCCTTTGTCATTTGACTTTGAGTGTTTGAGATCTTCAATCTATCCTTGATAGTGTTCATCTTGTTATTTTGTGACATGATGTCCTAATACATTCTTAAGTATCTTAATTATCGCCATATTGTGCTCTTGTGACTTCTGAATCGACATATTCATACTTTTTTGATTTCGAAAGGCTAACAATCTCCCATACAAATATAGTTGTAGTTAGTCCTTCAAATATCCATCAGAGTTGCGAAGGACTCTAACTTTTAGTATGAAGATGTAAAGACGACTCCGGTTAGTACACAACTACGCCACCTTCTTGATATGCTGCAACATATATAGACACGGATAAAATGGCTTTGAACATTTCATCCTAATTCGGTAGCGTTATACCTCCGGTCAGTGAAGATCGTTAGACGATATTAGATACCGTACTTGTGATCGGGTAGATTCGATAAAGAAATTCCTTGACAGGGTTCCTGACTGTACTAGCCAATTCTCTTTACTCGACCGTCTCAAAGCAGACAACGAACGTAAAGAGTGAATCATAAGGATAAGTTATCCTTATGATTAGAGTCGTCAATTCAGAATTCCTGGAACAAGTTTGATTCTAAAAGAATCGCATCATTGTTGCTTTCCAGTTTGTCACAAGCTTGATTCATAGAGAATCTTGCGAGTCACCTACCACAGTGCTGTTTGATGTTGACACTGGAAGGATTTCCATTCGTCACCGTGATCACTAAAGAGTGTCACTCTGAATGTTCTAGCAAGATCACAAGGATTTTGTGAAGAAACCTGGAATCAACTTTGAATCAATTAAGAATCCAAACTTAGTTTCATTCCAGTTATCACATGTTTGATTTGTGTAGAATCGCACAAGTTACCTACCATGAGCTTGTTTGATGTTGACTCAAGCAGGATTTCCATCTTCATTGTGAATCGTATCACTCAGATGTTCTGGCAATATCTCTAGGGTAGAAACTAGAAGGGGGGGGGGGGGGGGGTTGAATAATTTCTCTTTGGTTTATGCCCTAATTAAAATTACTTTCAATTAGGTCTGTCTCAAAACTACCTTTTACTTGAAAACTAGTTGCATAATGATTAGGTTCCATTCAAATGCAATAACAATGAAAAGAAATAGATGTGAATGATATGATAGTAACAATAAGTAAAGAGTAAGGAAAGAAACGACCTAATAGGAAGACACCAAGATTTATAGTGGTTCGGAAACGAAGTTCTATCTTGGTTCCTACTCTACTCCTCGAGTACACCTTACTCGAGATTTCCACTATATCCACAAGCTCCCTTCTTGGCGGAGAAAACCTTACAACGTCGCTTACATTAATTTCCGACACTAAGCTAAATGTCGAGACCTAATCTTAGCTAGGACTAATCTACACAACGTCGTCCACTTCCTATTTTATGACACAAGGCTAGATGTCGAGTTCTAATCGAAAGATAGAACCAATTTTCACAACGTTGCCTACTTCACCATTTAACGATACAAGGCTAGATGTCGAGTTCTAACCGAAAGGTAGAACCAATCTTCACAACGTTGCCTACTTCACTATTTAACGACACAAGGCTAGATTTCAAGTTCTAATCATAAGGTAGAACCAAAATTCACAACTCTTCACTTTGAAGCTAAGTGAGAACTTCACAAGACACAACTACAAATCACTTTATAGTTTAGTGAGAACTCACAAGACACAACCACATCACTTTATAGTTTAGTGAGAACTCACAAGACACAACCACATCACTTTATAGTTTAGTGATAACTCACAACTATTACAACTCAATAAAACACATATCCAAGTATACACATGTAACTTGTATCTACATAACATAAATCCAAGTATACATATATACAATGGTTTTACACAAGACTAGATCCATGTATTCATAATTACATTAGATCTACACAAGACTCAAATAAAAAAAATGATGTACATGACTAGATCTTTAGGAGAGGATGATCTTCATCATGCCTTCATCTTTAATCACATCACAAGTGTGTAAGTGATCTTCTCTTTGGACAAGGTAAAGAAGGAGATCAAGGGGATAATCATAAGTAAACATATTTAACACCTTAAGTGATCATTTACAAATGAATAGGGATTAGAAAGGAAAAGGATAGCAGAAAGAGTATCCAAAAAGGGTTGTGGAAAATGCAGATTTGATCCACTATTTATAGGAGACAAAGGCCAACGGCTCTATGAGCTGGTGCCTTAATTGTGCCTACGGTTCCTTATCACTAAGGATCCGCATAGGCATTTAAGGATCTGTGCTCATAGACTCTGCTCCCTTTTGTCTTTTAGTAGGGAGTAATATCTGAGGTAAGTTTTTGCCTTCAAAGGATATTCTTATAGCATTTGGAATATGCCATATTCCGATTTACATTTCCCATTAAAAAAACATTTTCTTAAAAAGAAAGTTTATTAAAAAATCTTTTGTCACATTTGACAAAATGTAAGTTTAGGATTAATCACTTTTATGATCACTAATCATGATTAAGATATGTTAGTGCAATACTTAAATGATTATTACCTTGATGATAGTGTTTGTTAAATAATTCGTCTTATGATTATATTTGATTATAAATGTCTTTTTAATTTGTCGTGATCAAAATTAAGAAAGATTAGTTAATACTAATAATGTTTTAGGCATTAATTTTCATTAACAACAAGGATAATGTGTAGGACTCGATTGTGTCCTAATGAGATGATAGATTGATCTCTTTTAGCTCTAGACTCGATAAGTGCATTTTAGTAGTCGGAGGCTGGAGCAGACTGCCACCTTTTCAATATTAGCTAACTCTTAGTGAGAAAGTCAATAGATACGTGTTGATCTCCGTGACAATGAGACAAGTTCCTTTTGAGAGAAACTCGAATGGCTGGGGAAGGGTTGTGCATCGCATCACTGGGTCCATGACACTTGTGTTCAAATAGATGTATTGACCCGGTTTCTGCCTAGGTTGCATAGAATATTTAACTCCTTCAATGCTTACCAATACGTCATCACTAGCACCTTGTTGTGATTGTTCCAGTGCTAACTTAAGTAATTGGTCCGCATTCAGATTCATTCCACTCCATCTATCCTAAGGACAACTATTTCTAACTATGAAGTGTCCTTGGGTAGACCCCTCCGGTTCTGGTTGGATCATAGGACTTAGTTTCCTATCATAAACCACCTTTTGACTCTATCGTTCTGTCGTGGATAGTAGGTTGTTTCGGTATAGATCCTAACCATAAAACCATTGAAAAACCATTCAATGTGTTTGATAAAAATCAAAACTTTTAACACTTTGAAAGTATTACATTTCCGAAAAGCTCCCCTACACACATGCATCGATATACGAAATAGTTTAGCATATTAAGGAAAGAGTTGCACTTGAGTCTTTAAGCTCACATGTTACGGTGTATTACATTTTAATCACATTTTCTCCCCTATCTCAAATATAAAAATAGAATATTAGAGATACCAATTGATTAAAATATGATAGTTTCTAAAAATAGTTGGGAGAGAAACATGTGTGCACGCATGATTCATGGAACTTTTATAGTCGGGTTACTCCCCCTCAACAATATATGTGTGTCATGAAACAAAATTTGACAATATTTTGGAAAATCGACACCACAAAATATGTTGAGGTACGGAGTTGAGATGCCTTTTCTGATATTATATATTACATATGACAGTTTTAAACCATTTTCGAAATGTGTTGGATACATAAATATGACAATTTCTGAGATGTACCCAACAACATTAAAGGCTTTGATTTTAAAATGCTCTCCCTAAAAAATTGATCAAAATAACATATGACATTTTTGGGATATAAAAACCACTTTATAAGGAAGGGAGTGTTGAACACAAAATTTTGAAAGATTTAGAAAAATCTTTTGAGAAATTCTTGAGAAATTGTGTTCAATGGTTTTAAAATAGTGTCCGATTTACATGAGCTTAAGACTTTGATTGTTTTGTGACCAGCTCATGACGGAGAAAAGTTAATTTCTCGTTCTAGAAGAGAAGTTATCATCCGTGATAAACTTTCCTTAAGGTAAAGTCCGAGTTCTAAGCTGACATTTACTTAGAAGTCGTTTTTCATGAACTTAAAAAACTTGGAATGTTTTTATGAGAAGCTCATGACCGAGAAATATGAGTTTCTCGTTGAGAAGGATAAGTTATCGTCCGTGATAAACTTTCCTTATTCGAGGTGCGGGTCCTAAGCTGTGATGCGCTTAGAAGTCATTTTGAGAAATTATCAAACAGATTCATTTGCTAGAATCTCCAAATCATCTGGAGTCATATACTTCATACCAAGACGACCAACGAGATACGAAAACCTATCTTGCGATAGAGCTTTTGTAAACATGTCTTCCAACTGGTACTCAGTTCTGAGAAAGTATAATTCTACGATGTCGCGTTCCACTTGTTCCTTGATGAAGTGATATCTGACATTGATGTGCTTGGTGCGGGAGTGCTGAACCGGATTGTAAGAGATGGCTATGGCTGACTTTGAGTCACAATACATAGGTATTTTATCAAAGTGGAAGCCATAATCCGTGAGTTAAGTTCTCATCCAAAGTACTTGAGCACAACAAACGGATAGAGACACATACTTTTCTTCGACGGATGATAGCGAGGTGAAATCCTACTTCTTTGACGACCAACTCACGATCTTGTCTTCCCTTAGAAATTGTACGCCACCAAAAGTGCTCTTTCTAGTATCAAGGCAACCTGTATGATCAGAATATGAAAACGCTATTAGATGAAAACTGGTTTCCTTCGGATACCAGAGTCCCATGTGAATGGTATTCTTAAGGTACCAAAAAATCCGTTTAACCTCCTTGAGGTGCTTTTCATTAGGTCAGGCGTGATATCGTGCACAATCACATGTGGCATGATGAATATCAGGTCTGCTGGCTCTAAGGTACATGAGAGACTCGATCATACTGCGATATCGTGTTTGATCTAGGGGAGGTGAGTACAAGTCAACGTCTAGGGATGAGGTCGACAAAGGTGTACCAACGCGAGCACATGAGGTCATACCATGCTTATTAAGTATCTCTTGAGCATACTTAGCTTGGTTAATAAAGATACAACGTGGGGATTTATTAATCTGGAGGCCTAAAAAGAATTTTAGCTCCCTTATCATTGACATTTCAAATCTGATGTGCATTAGTTTTTCAAAATGTTTTGAAAGTTGTGGGTTCGTATAACCAAAAATAATGTCATCAACATAAACCTGCACCAAAAATATGTCATCCCCATATGTATTAATAAAGAGAGTAGGGTCAATAGAACATTTGGAGAATCCTTTGGAAACCAAGAATTTTGATAGTTCTTCGTACCACGCCCTTGGAGCTTGTTTAAGTCCATATACAGCCTTCTTGAGACGATGATGAGGATCTACGAATCCTTCCGGCTGATTCACATACACTTCTTCTTTCAAATGGCCGTTGAGAAAAGTTGTTTTAATGTCCATCTAATAAACCGTGAAGCCATTATGTGCAGCATAAGCAAGGAATATCTTGACTGCTTCCAAACGAGCGACTGGAGCGAATGGTTCATCAAAATTTATTCCTTCTTTTTGACGGTATCCCTTAACCACAAGACGAGATTTGTTTTTGATGATTTTTTGTTCTTCATCAAATTTGTTTTTCCAGATCCATTTGAAGTCGAGAACCGATGTTCCATATGTTAGGTCAACAAGTTCACATACTCCAAGTCTTTGAAATTGATGAAGTTCGTCTTGCATTGATTCAATACACGCGTGATTAGTCATGTCTTGTTTGATGTTTGTAGGTACTGTAAAACTCACAGTGAGTGCATACATACATACATACATCACCATCGGTTTCGAGTTGTCTGCGTGTTCGAACTGGTTGTGAAGGATTTCCAATTGCTTGTACCAATTGATGATCCCGTGTCCAATGGTAAGTGGATAAATATCATTGATAGAATGTGTGCATGTTTGACGGATCAATGTGTTGAGTAGAAGACTCTTCGACTTCGCGTACCGGTGTACCGAATGGGTTGATAAATTAGTCTTCGTCAGACTGTGCATCGACTGCTTGATTGTTGTTTCCTTCTGCATCATTGACGGTTGGTGATGTTGGTTGTATGACGGTTTCTTGAGTTTGTTAAGTATCCAATAGAATTGTCTCTTGAGCAACGGTTGCTGAAGTAGATGTAGTTGTGTCTTGTGGACTTTGTTCGGGTGCATCAACAGTATTGACAACGGAAGGATTTGACACAAATTGATTGTTTTTATAGTAATATTCATCAAACATTGGATCATATAAATCAGCCAACTCATTCATTTTCGTCTTGACATTCTTGCACGGGATGTACACTGTTTTGTGTAGGTGCCATTGTTGGACATTGTTGTGCAGGACTTGAGCTATTGTGATCAAGCACCATAACTTCATCACCACCAAGCTTGGTTTGACCTAATGGATCCTGAGAAAAAGTCCTTGATAAGTTTAGATTAATGAGTATGTTTTTGGTCCCTTCAGTAGGACCTTGTGGTTGGGGGACTACATCATTAGGAACAGATTGGCTAGTTTAACACCCCCAAATATACTACACAACAAAAATACACATTTTAGTGCTAAACACAAGCATCATCACACAAGATACATTGAACGACCTCAAAATGAGATGTTTGAAATATAAAAGGAAATAAATTTAATAGTTGTCTAAGACCTTCGATCCCAAATAAAACATAATTTTAGAAAATTCAAAGTAGCGTCTAGGTTCCCCCAAATATCAAAACCAACCAGCCAAACAGTTTTATCACAACATGACCAAACATAAGTAGTTTATAACAAAAGGGAAAGAAAAACAGTTTTAGACCAAACAACCACAAAAGCAACCCCGCAACCTTCCAAAGCAAGCTTCTCCATCATCACCTTTGATTACCTGAAATACATACTTAAAAAGGTCAAAAAATAATGATGAGCGAATCTATAGGTTTATCAAAACATCATTTGAACACAATAGTAAAATCAGTTTTTAATCATTTAATAGAACTTTGTGCATACAGTCTATTTTTCAGATATTCCGTCTTATTGCAAAATCTATTTAATTGTATTTAAGCTCATGACACCGACCCATTAACTTAGTTACCCATGCCAAATGCCAGCATGACTAGATGAAACCATTGCCCCGCTAGGGTATCTATTGGCAATTATATACCACAATCTTATTCTCGAAAAATATCCTTCCTAGAGGTTACTCGACGTAAAACCCTGGTCTAAGATAGGGTCGTCAACCCAATAGTGCTATCATTTGAATAAGCGGCTATTTCTATCCCTCACAAGGGTAAGACAATAGTTAACGGTTCATGGATTTAGGGACTTTAGGCAACAAGGTACTTATACATTTTCAAAGCAACATTCGGGTCTAAACAATTATTCATGACTTGTGTTCCATATTATTTCAAATAGCAAGTATCCCTCCTCGCGGGTTAAAATCATTTAAAACAAGTATAAAGCGATGCTATAGACTCACCTTAGCACAAGAGTAGTAGCAAAACGATCGTCCACGATAGATGATGCCCGATAAACACGAAAACCGCAACCTACCAAATAAGGTGCGCACTTTAATAGTAATATACTCAAGTATGACTCATACTTAGTCAAACCAAAATCAATAACTCAAAACCATAATAAACCACAAGAACAACCCATGCAAGTGATACTACTATATACCTCTACATGTTCTCTTTATTAATCAATACTCCCGATAACATTCTGCCGGTACATACTAAATGTCCAAACTATTTTTCCTTACTTAGACACATCAAATATTCATGATACTAACTGAAGAACTCACTCAAAATATGTAGAAAGACCTCCAAAAATTTCACCAAAATATTTGACCTCTAAGACCTTCTGCTCAACACATTTTTTACTTTCAAAATCTGGACAGTTTTAAACCTTCGATTCACAAAACCATTTTGACCGTTCTAACCAATTCCGTTTACAAAACCGAAACTTGAGTTTAAAAATAGACTCACAACCCTAGGTTTAGAACCTATGAGAAGCCTTTGAACATTTTCAAAACTTATTTTACTGTCCCCGAGATTCGACCAAAATATCAACAACAAATTCAGATTGTGTTGACACTCGTCTCCCGGTACACGAATAATCAAACTAGCATAACTTCCTCCTCATTTTGAATTTGAAGGTCTATCTTATACCGAATCGAATATTTTGAAAATATCTACAACAAAATCCTATCATCGCAACTTATACTCAGACTTAAGGTTCCCAAAAATACCTCCAAACGTGCTGATCTGAAATATCCTTTTAAAAATCACATCAAATCAATATTTTACCCCATTCCAACTATTTCTATAACCCTAATATCAACTAACAATCATCCTAATCAAACCATAACACCTCTAATTCACTTGCATGTTTTCAATCACAACTTAAAAATCATACATACAACTATTCAAAATCAAATATAATAGTATTAACAACACATGCAATCCATCAAAATGGATCAAAAACCATAATTCTTATGAAATAATGTTGAAAAATAAAGTTCATGCATGTAAGAAAAATTTAGATCAAAATGATCACATTCTAATTTTCAAGATGGGACTTTGATTGGTTTTCTCAAATTCAAGCTCAAAAACAAAATTGGTGAAGTGTTTGTGTGTGTGTTGGTAGCTCACAGCTAAAAAAAAGAGAGAGAGGTTGAAATTTTTTTGTGTGTGTTAGTTGGAAAAACTACATATATAATGGGTAGTGGAGGGTATATTATGCAAATTGTGTATTCTTTTGGACTAAAATGTAAAATACTAGTTAAAGAGCGGGAAATGACTAACAGTCAATTTTTAATATATTTACAGGATTCGGGTTTAGTAAAAATACTTCTCAAAAGTTAAAACGCACACAAAATATAATAATATAGTTCTGACACGACTTAATACACAACTAAAACGAAAACGTCAAAAATATTAAACATCAAAACAATCAATAATAAAATGTAAATATTCAGGCATCCGTCGATATCGTCTATAAATCCTCATAACTCGTCGGAATGTAAAAAGAAGACTTCCAACATTTGTTTCAAATTAAACCACCAAACATCATAGTATTCAAACTCATCAAAAATCACAAAAATATTCGTAAAATAAAATTAAATAATAACCTCAGGTTCGGGTTATCATAGCCAGGGTCAGCGTCAGCTATTATATTTGGTAAGGAAATTGGAAATAAATTAAAACTTAAAGTGCCTACCAATGCTAACTCCACTCTATTGAGCTGAGGGTGAGCTCTTTCTTTACCCTATCCCCTAAAGAAGTTGGGATAGCGGTTCCCTTTAGGGCCTCTTTATGCATGCCACCTCCATCAGGTACTGAAGGTGGCATCTGGCTTGGGTTCTAGTCCTTGGCCGAGGCCTTTGCCATCTTCGAAACATGGCCTTGGGGAACACCAGAAACCTCCTTATATGAAGGATTTGTGTGGGCACTCCTATTATTGGACTCACATCTTGATTTCTTAGTATTAATCGACATTTGCTTCTGACAAAGTCCAGATGAATCTGCAGGCTTTTTGCATTTTAGACCCCCTTCTCCAGTTGGAGTAGTGTCTTTGGGAGCTTTGTACACTTCTGGCCCTTCTGTTGAACAGATGGCCAACATAGGTTGTGTGAAGGGAGGATCAATGGTACAAACTGGAATGTTCTAGTGCTTAGGCCCAAATGGTTGAAATACCAATTTTTTCACCCTGGAGCTGAGTATAAAATTCTCCAAGATGGTCAGCAAGAATAAGAGACAAAATTTGGTGTAAACCACATTTTCTTGTTCTTTTCTCCAATTTCCCATGAAGATCCTCAAAAATTAATCTCCCAAAATCAGCTTTGACCCCTTTGGCCAGGCAGTATAAAATATTAGCATCTTTTTGATTAATTTGATCAAACCCACCAGTTTTTCCCTCTAAACACTCAATTAAAATAGTCATCAGCAACTTCCACTTAGGTGGCAAGCAGCTTCTCTTCAACCCACCCTTTTCAGTTATCTCTTTAGTATACCCAATTGCTTTGAAAAATGTTTTACCACAGAAAAATAATCAGGTATAGCCTCATAATCACCAGCATTATCCAAGTAATTTAAACCCAAAACCCTTCTAAATAATTTTAAACGAATTTACCATGAATATCTATTGATGTAGAATCAAACTGAATCGACTTCTTGTTCTTAGAGGGTTGGGCTTTAAACCAAAATTCCTTCAAAAATCATGGTAACATCATCCCTGGGTCTTTAAACAATGCTTCCCTAGCACACATTTTGAAACAAAATCCAAGACCTCCTTCCCAAGAACAGATGATACAAATTTAGGTTCAAGAAGCACAAGATTGTTTGGTTTAAAGATAATATCCTCTATATGATAATTAACATGGGTGGATGGGTTTAGGATGATCTCAACATTCTGTTGTGGATGATTCTGACATTATTGTTTGTGTGTTTTTTTGAAGAAGATGAGAGAGTTTATGTGTGTTTTGAGATAAAATCTTTTGTTAAAGTGATATGAAATCCTAAAATACAAAGATTTATATATAACTTAAAATAAATTTTATAAGTTTTGTTAAAACCGTTTGGAGAAGGTACAAAAAAATAGGGTTTCTTTTGGATATTTGGCACAAACTCTCACATAAATGCTTTGCAGAAAAAGAGTGGTTTCTGACACTTTGAACAGTGAAACGCCTCTTGTGTCAGAGGGTTGTTGATTGTAGATGTTGACGTTTGATTTTTCTTAATAAATTAATAGTACTTTTCGACGAATGTTTTTGTATTTATTCAAAGAGAAATTCAATGCCATTTAATTCTTTTCAAACACATGACTGATAGGTTTTAAAAGTTTTTGGCCAGATATGCTGAACCTAATGGTAATACTTGTGAGCTTCAGTGCGTCAGATGAGACGACAAAACCCCAAATACATGTTCACATAAGTGAACAAGAAATATGACATTGCACGCTCCTCTAATCAGGCATTGCTAATCATTTTTATTAAAAACTTTGTTTAGAAAATTCTGAAGAAACACTGATGATTTTTTGTGATTAGCTGTTCAACTTTAGTGTGTCAGATAAGGTGACAAAACATCATGTACACAATCACATATTGTGAAATAGACACATGACATTGCACACTCCTTTACTCGGACACTTGTACTTTACATAAATCAAAATGTTATGAAATACTGAACCTTAGGACTCTTTAGTGAATTCTGAAGGTTCAGGTTTTGAATCATCAATGTTCAACATACTAAGCTTTACTATCAATCTTTTGAAAGTTGGTTCATCTAATGGTTTGGTGAAGATCAACCAATTGGTATTGAGTAGGGACGAAATGTAATTCAATGACCCCTTTCACAATGTGATCTCTGATAAAGTGATATCTGATATCAATGTGTTTTGTTCTTGAGTGAAGGACTAGATTATTGGATATTACAATAGCACTAGTGTTATCACAAAAATTTTGTACCTTTTCATATTCTATGTCATAATCAGCCAGTTGGCTTTTCATCCGTAAAACATTGGCACAACATCCATCAGCTGCCACATATTCAGCTTCTGCTGAAGACATGTCAACTGATTGTTACATTTTAACACTCCAACACACAAGTTTGCCACCCAGTAATTGGCAAGCACTAGATGTGTTTTTCTTTCCAAATTGCTTCCAACATAGTCAGAGTCTGAGTACCCTTTGGGAACAAATCCTAAGGACTTGGGTACCAAAGACCTAGACTTGGTGTACCTTTTAGGTATCTGAAGATTCTCTTTACAACAATAAGGTGTGATTACTTTAGGTTTTCTTGGTACCTTACACAAAGGCAGGTTGAGAATTGAATGTCAGGTATGCTTGTTGTTAAATACATGAGAGAACCAATCATACCTCTAAACTGAGTCTCATTGACTAATTGTCCATTGAGATCAGGTCCTAATTTTCTATGGGGTACCATTGGGGTTTTTACTGAAGCACAATTGATATGATACTTCTTCAGCATATCTTGACATATTTTTCTTGATTGATGGAGATGCCTTGCTCAGATTGTTTTATCTGAAGACCTAGAAAGTATGTGAGTTCACCCATCATACTCATCTCAAACTTGCTGGTCATAAGCTTGACAAATTATTTGTAGAGTTTCAAGTTTGTTGAACCAAAGATGATGTCATCCACAAAAATTTGTACCAGACTAGTGTTAGTTTTGGATTTATAGATAAACAAGATGATATCTATTTTTCTTCTAACAAATTTATGTTCAATGAGAAATGTTGAGATAGTTTCATACCATTCCCTTAGGGCTTGCTTTAGTCCATACAAAGCTTTGTAAAGCTTGTAGACATGATTAGGGTATTTGCTACTCTCAATGCAAGGAGGTTGTTTGACATAAACTTCTTATTTTAGGTCACCATTTAGGAATGCACTTTTGACATCCATTTGGTAGATCGTAAAGTTCATGTAAGTGGCATATGCAAGTAAAATTCGTATGGCTTACATACGTGAAACTGGAGCAAAAGTCTGATCAAAATCAACACTAGGATCTTGATTGAAGCCTTGAGCCACCAGCCTAGCTTTGTTTTTTGTAACCGCATTGGTTTCATCGCTTTTGAGTTTGTAAACCCATTTGGTACCAATGGTTGATTTACCATATGGAAGGAAACCAATTTCCAGACTTTATTTCTTTCCAAATGATTTAGTTCCTCTTGCATGGCATCTACCCATCCAAGGTGAGACAGTGCTTCAAAAATCTTTGTGGGTTCAATTTCTTAGAGAAAACCTGTATAGAGACATTCTCCAAGTGAAGCAACACTTAGTTTCTTTGCCATAGATCTAGTGACTCTACCTTCTCCAGAATTGTCTATTATGTTTACCAGTTTAATGTGACCATTTTTAGTCCAAATTTTTTGCGGAGCTGGTGAACAAGCATTGGTATCATGATAAGAGCTAGAACTAGGAAGTCCATGACATGGAAGTGCAATTGTACTGTCTGTTAGCCTCAAAATATTGAGTCAAACAAGAATGTTCGATCGTAGGTTTCTATTGTAATATTTATTAGAACGTTGTAATAGGTAGTTTATTAGTCGTGGTTTACGAGCTTGAGTTTAAACTAATTAAAGTCCAAACGTCAAGCCCGGCCCAATAGATAGTCCATTAAAGCCCGCATGTGGGTGGACTATATATACTACCTTCCTAGCATGTTAGGAGGGTGGGATGATCATTCGTACTCTAATCACTTTCTTAATCTAATATTCAAAAAAGTTAATCATCTCCTCTCTCTACTTTCTCTCAATACTTTTTCTCTCTAAAACTCATATCATTTTCCATCTCATTTCTTAATCTATCATCATATTATTAGGGACAACAATTGGTATCAATCGCCATGGGGTAGATGTGTGTTTAGTTTGTGGTTATTAGTTTTGATTTCGTGTGATTTTCATCTTTAAAATCATTTATTATCAAAAAGAATTGTGTTTTCAAGCTCAAAATCTATATACAAATTGCCTACATAGTTGTGGTAGGAATTTTTGCTTCTCATTGTTCTTGATTTTTTTATAAAAAGTTGCTAAATTTGGGTTCATTTTCGGAAAGTTTGGAAAAAATCACGTTTTGGAGAGTTTGTGTCTTTATCCGGAATAAAAGGGTTTAATTATTCCAGATAAGCCAACGTTGGGGATTGAGGATAAGCAGTTTGGCAGCAGATTCCGGATAAGGTAGTTTTGCGAGGTATTCTGGATAAGTGAGACGGGAGGATTCCTGATAAGCTGCTCCAGTTCATTCCGGATAAGCTAGGGTTGCACGTTATTCCGGATAAGCATCACCTGTGTATTCCGGATAAGCGTTTTTTTCAGGATTCCGGATAAGCTAGTGTTGCTGCATATTCCGGATAAAAAGATCGCTCGGTATTCCAGATAAGAAGATTGGCAGAATATTCCGGATAAGTGATTAATCGAGGATTCCGGATAAGCACTTTTTCAGTATATTCCGGATAACTGTTGTAAAATCATTTCGGATAAGAGGTTCCTATTTTTTCCGGATAAGAGTTTATTCTGGATACGAGTTTTGTTAGATTATCACGGATAAGATTTTTATTCCGGATAAACCAAAGGAGATTTATTCCAGATAACGAAGGATAAACATTCCGGATAAACAGTTTTTTCCGGATAAGAGAAAGTAAATAATAAGTTCCACAAAGATTCCGGATAACCATAATTTTTGTGATTCCGGTTAACTCATCTTACATTTATTCCGGATATGTAGAACATCAAACATTCCGGATAAGAGAACGTTGATATTCCGGAAAAGCTTCGCTGTGAATTATTCTGGATAAGGTATCCTTGATAATATTACGGATAAGTGTTTGATAATATTCCGGATTAGTACTTGTTTTTTTCCGGATAAAGTTTTTTCAAATTTCGTCAAGTTTCAACCACAATCTTTTCACAACTTCATCTACTTAAGATCCTATTCACTTCACATCAACTTTGAGATGGATTCTACTCAAGAATATCGTGTCACTAATAACAATATCATGGTGGCGGGTAATAAAGAGAGACCACCAATGCTTGTGTCTGGTAGGTATTCTCAATGGCAATCACGTTTCATACGATATCTTGATACAAGACCCAATGGTGATGCCTTGAGGAAATGCATTACTCATGGACCATATGTATTCAAGAAAATATCAATTTCTCCAAGAGCTGCCACAGATACTACTGATCCAATACCTGTAAGTGAACGTGATGAAACAAGAGCCGATCTCACACCTGAAAATTGTGCTTGGCATGATGCGGAGAAGGAAGCCATCTATATGGTTCTAAGTGGGATTAGAGATGACATTTATTCCATAGTTGATGCATGCCCGATGTCACATGAAATGTGGACTGCTATTAAACGCTTGCAACAAAGAGAATCACTCAACAAACAAGATGTCAAAACAAACTTGTTTTGGAATTTTGGCAAGTTTACTTCAAGGGATGGAGAATCAATTGACTCTTACTACTCCAGGTTTTACAAGATGATGAATGACATGACAAGAACTAATCTGCAAGTCTCCACAATGCAAGTCAATGTCCAATTTCTTCAACAACTTCAACCCGAGTGGTCACGGTTCGTTAACTTGGTGAAACAAAAAGAAAAGTTAGACGAGGTCTCATATCATCGACTATTTGACATCTTGAAGCAATTTCAGAATGAAGCAAATGAGATTCAAGCTGAACGTGTTGCCAGGACGGCTAATCCACTTGCTTTAGTGACTACAACTCAACATGTTCAAAGTCATAACTCTCGTGCTCCTAAGCCATATTCCACTACATCATCATCACCACGATCTTCCACATCATCTAAGTCTTCATCTTCCACAAGATCTCGAGGTAAAGTGCCAAGAGCACCATCACCACCATCTGAGTCATCATGTGAAGAAGATAGTGATGAAGACCAAGCTCAAAAGAACCGAGAGATGAAACAACAAATTGCTTTCATAATGAAGACTTACAAGAAAATATACAAACCCACCAACAACAATCTTCGTGTTGATCCCAAACTTAGATTGATTTAGCTTTGTGTTATCGAGATTAGATCAAGTATAACACGTAGAGAAACTTTGTGTATTCAACAATCTAAGTATTATGCGGAAACTAATACTCAGAACGAAGAACAAACAGAATATATGAATACCAAACTTTCACTTTGATTAATAATAACAATGAAAGTGTTATGAGATATGTGGAAGAGATGTATGTGAGATGTGTTTTATGTCTAACCCTAAGGCCTCCTTTTATAGGTTTAAGGAGCCTTGTACAAAAAGCTAAGATAAACTATTTTAGGAAGAGACATAAGATAAACATAACTTATTGACTAAATCTTTTTAAACATTAAGATTATATTCTGAATTCTTATCTTCAGATTTTGTCCACCAGCTTGAAGAATTCATCATTAGCAGATTTAGTCCTTGTCTTTTTGTTACGATTCTTCTTGTCAACGTCTTGATAATTCTTATCAGCGTCTCACCTGTCAGCGCCTCGTTTACTCTTGTCAGCGTCCAATTTCCTCTTGTCAGCGTTCCAGTGACTTAGCTAATTTTATTCCCAACAATCCTCCCCTAAACTTGATATCTACTCTAGTAATCAAGTTTCTGAATAAAATAAAACATACAGAGAGGATTCTTACAAACATACTTATCCCTGAATTTGAGTAATAATAAATCTCAAAAAGTCAATCACTCAAATCCCTTGTATAGTCAGCCTTCACTTGGTCTTAATCATCTTCAGTACCTGTAGTGTCTTTGGACCTTTCTTGATTACTTTTGTCACTCAAATTTGATTGCTCCTCCCCTTTTTAAGACTCCTCTCCAAGATCAATATACAAGGAAGGAACCAAGAACGTCCTCCTTGCATTAGCTTCCAAACCAACAAGTCTATCAGTTCAAAACAGTGATCCTTGACAATTTGTACCATTTCTGTATTATGCTTTTACAAGCTAATACAGGTTTTCGTCAATTCCATTAATGTCAAAGGTTTCATACTGTCCTCATCCATATTCGGGAAATGAATCCTCAATGTTGATTCATAGGACATGGGGATGGACTTACTGATGATAAGACAGACTTGGCCTGCATTAAAGCTAGTGCCAATAGTCTCAGCCATCTCCATAACACTATTCACCCTTGTGAAAGTGATCTCTGCTGCTACTAGATGTCAATCACTAGGAAAAACATCTCAATGATCATTAGGCTTCCAGATATCCAAAAAATTTGAAAAACGTAAGGGTGATGAAACATTTTGGGACTATAAAGAAGTTTATAAATGACACCAGCTAAGATGTCATAGCATAAAATGGACTTGAGAATGGAAAACTTTAGTTAGAACATAAACAAAGGTAATAATCCAAAAGAAATTAACTAGTCTCAAATAAGCAAGAGTGACAAACATTGTTCATGTATACACTCATGCAAAAGCATGATAGACACACACGAACTCTAGAGTCCTTTGTTCACAAATGCCCCAAAGAGAAAGTTAACTCATATAAAACCTTTGCAACTCCCCAAGTAACCCAAAAATAATAACTACCCCAAGTCACCCATACGACCACACCCAATTCTAGGTCAAAAGTCTTGGCAGCATGCATAGTATATCAACTTTGCATGCTACAGTGCCTCACGAATTAGAAAACTAAATCGTACTCACCAGTGGACACAATCTAGAATCGTGCAAGAGTGCTCTAAGAGTCCCCAAAAACCTAGAGGTTTACCTCCCCTTAACAGAAGCATACAAATCATTATATGTGAATAAGCAAAATTTTATCTCAAGATAGGAATGTAAACACTCCAACCATCATAAATAAAAGCTTGCAACTCTTTATCCATCCAAATGTATCTCCACTTTCCTGCATAGTTAGACAAAAACCACAAAAACACAAACCAACAGAGGCTACCCTATCCCATGATAATGGGTAGAGATAACATGTCAGTAGATAAAAATAATATCAGTGGAAAGACCAACAATGCATGTTACTTGAGCATCCAATATCCCAATATCCTTGATCATTAACCTACTTTTGGATAGGCTGCTCAAAAAGAAAACAAATTAGTTTTCTTTGGAGATCCAAGCTTTATCAGACTTGGATCTGTCTAGTTGTTCAACTAGAGTGGACTTATTCTTTACCACAAATCCCTGTTCATCCCTTTGGGACCTAATCACCCAATTTGTTCCAATGAGTCTAGTAATGACCTTCTGAAGATATTTAAATCTATTGCAAGTCATTGAAATACCATTAAAATTAGAGTTTTGCTCTTGTTTAGGTTTCCAAGTTAAGTGGGATGATGCTTTAGACCCTTGACCCTTACTAACCAAGTATCTTTGATTATATGGTCTAAAATAAGGTCTCATACCAAACTTGGAGCTGTCAGCGTTGCATTTGTTCCTGTCAACGCTAAATTTGTTTCTGTCAGTGCTGAATTTGTTCCTGGCAGCGCTAAATTTGTTTCTGTCAGCGCCTAAATTAGGGTTTGCTACATGAACATACTGTCTGTTTGACCAGGTGTTGGTCTTTTGAAAGGGCCTTTGTCCATGGGTATTATCTGCCTTAGAGAAGAAAGGAGCTGGTCTAGTAGCCTGTGGTCTAGTGTGGACAAAAGGTCTATGGTTAACATTGGATGACCTATTATCAGTGAATGAATTGTATCCACTCACACAATTATAGGCCAAATGTGAGAAGCTCCCACATGAGTAACAAGCCTTTCTGGACACAAACTTAGGCTTAGACTGATAAAACCCTGTCCCATTAACACTTTCTTGGCTTTTGAGTGACCTAGGTTTCCTATACATTTCAGCATATTTAACACTAGGTTGTTTCTTAATTGGGGAGCCAAGATTAACGGCTTTTCCAGTGATGGGATTGGTCATAGTGATAGGTTTAGATACTACTGGAATCTCAATGGGTGTAGGCACATATGGACTCTCACTAAGCATCCTACCCTTAACAAACAAAGTGGGGTTGGCCTTCTTCCACTCTTCTAGGTCAATAACCGTTTGTTGATATTCCTCAACTGGAGAGAGAACTCTAGGTGGAGGAATAAATTCCTCTTCTTGGAGTTCTGGAATACCAGTCCAAGAGAGATCCTTTCTATGGACACCATAGAAGTCCCGAGCTGGTGGTGGAACAGCCACATATTCTTTCAACCCAATCCCAGACATATCCCTAGAATCCCTTTGTTCACTAACACATTTTTCTAGGGTTTGTGAGGCTTTATCAAATCTCTGAATTTTAAGGTCTACATTATCCTTATTTTTGATAGCCTCATCTAACTTAGCCTGTAATTCACCATTGACCCTATTCATGATGTTTCTAATATCATTACTTTGATTTAAATCATGTTTTAAGATATTTATTTTATCTTTTAGGTCAAATTCCATTTTCTTATACTCAGAAACTGTCTTTTCAGTTTGAGTGAGAGCAATTTGATAGTTAGACAACTTGCATCTCTCAGTACTCACATCTCCTAGCAATCTTAAAACCTCTTTGTTAAGTCGTTCAGTATTTAACCTACAAGAAGAGTTATCACATACCTCACTATCAGAACATGAAGATGAATTGGAACTTGTGGAATTTGAAGTAGACGTGGCCTTAACTGAAAACATCATCAGATTCTTCTTCACCTTCTTCCTTAGCTTGGTTCACCTCACGATATTGGATCTCGTTCTTCAAATCAAAGTTTCTCAACAAGCTCTGATACCACTTGTTGATCCCAAACTTAGATCGATTTAGCTTTGTGTTATCGAGATTAGATCAAGTATAACACGTAGAGAAACTTTGTGTATTCAACAATCTAAGTATTATGCGGAAACTAATACTCAGAACGAAGAACAAACAGAATATATGAATACCAAACTTTCACTTTGATTAATAATAACAAAGAAAGTGTTATGAGATATGTGGAAGAGGTGTATGTGAGATGTGTTTTATGTCTAACCCTAAGGCCTCCTTTTATAGGTTTAAGGAGCCTTGTACAAAAAGCTAAGATAAACTATTTTAGGAAGAGACATAAGATAAACATAACTTATTGACTAAATCTTTTTAAACATTAAGAATATATTCTGAATTCTTATCTTCATATTTTGTCCACCAGCTTGAAGAATTCATCATTAGCAGATTTAGTCCTTGCTTTTTTTTTACGATTCTTCTTGTGAACGCCTTGATAATTCTTATCAGCGTCTCACCTGTCAGCGCCTCGTTTACTCTTGTCAGCGTCCAATTTCCTCTTGTCAGCGTTCCAGTGACTTAGCTAATTTTATTCCCAACACTTCGTACATCATCTAACACCAAGAACCGATATGTTGAGAGTCCTCCAATATATGACACACGTCGATGTGGGGAAAGTCCTTCTAGATATGATCGACATAATCCAACACATGTTGAGGGTTCTGCAAGGTATGATCGACAAACTGCCAAGTATGATACTCAAAGGATTGCTGCTGCTACTGGGAATAGGGAAACGGTTGGAAGTTAAGTGGTTCAACAGAGTGGGATTCAATGTTTTAATTTCCAAGGTTATGGGCATATGGCAAAGGAATGCAGGAAGCCAAAACGGGTTAGAGACTCTAGTTATCATAAGGAAAAGATGCTGCTATGCAAAAAGATGGAAGCGGGGGTTAAATTGTCAGCTGAGGAAGGAGAAATGCTTGATGACACTGATGATGAAGATTCTGATCAAGAGCTCGATGCACATTACTCATACATGGAAAAGGTTGAAGAAGTTCTCAAAGTCACTGAAGATGACAATGGCCCTATCTTTGACACTGAGCCAATCGATAAGGTACACAATACTGATGAATATAATGTGTTTGGTGATATTCCTGAGCATAGTGATCTACCCAATGCTATTAATGACACGTGTATGATGGAAACGGTTGATAGCAATACCACACCCGATTCATCAGACATGTGCAATAATGAGTCTGAGGATGATCAACTTGCAAATGAATATGATGAAGAGGAACGTATTGCGCTTGCTAATTTAATTGCTACTTTACAAAAAGATGTCACTGAAAATAAAAAGAGTAAAAAGCAATTAAAAAAGGAAAACGCTACGCTCACTTAAAGCTTTGAAGAATGCAAAGTTGCTCTTATCAAATCTACTGAGATGACTGAAAGCTATAGAGATGAGCTCCTTCAGAAAACCAAAGAGCTTGAGGGGTACAAGGGAAGTAAGTTAAAAAGTCAAAAGGACGATTTTGAAAACAAATATAATACCACTCTTGAGTTATTAGCTAAAGAGAAGCGTCAATATAATGTTTTCTTAATGGATGAACGCCAAAAAACGTACCTTGCCAACACCAAAGTTAATGAACTTGAACAAAAGCTCTCTATGACCACTACTGATTCTGCTAAAATTCTTGAGGATAAGAAACAAGAGGTAGATGCGTTAAAACAAGACTTCAAAAGTAGATATGATAAAGAAACTGAAAAAGTTACCAAACTAGAAGCACAAGTCAAATTTTTGAAGAATGTTGTTTATAAAACGCATGATTCTATTCAATCCGTAAGAATGCTAGCACCTCCATCGGTGTTCAAGGGTCAAGCTAGCTTTGCAAGTCCTGAGTACCTTGCCAAAGCTCAAGCTGCGAACCCGTGTCTTTATCTTGATGAGACTGAAAGGACAAATCTTGATTGCATGCCTGTTAGTGCCGATAGTGAAGAGACTGCCCTTTGGGATGATGATAGTCAACCACTTGTTAATAAGGAGTTTGTGAAACCATATAATTATGCTTATGAGAATAGTCTTTATGGCCTTTTAAACAAACAAACTCAGAAAACTCGTGAGGAAGTGTTTCTTGAATGCAAACAAAAGAGAATTCAATGGAAGAAAGCATTTGCCCCTAAGAAATCTAATGTTTACAAATACATAAACTACCTCCCTCTAGATGAATCTAAAAGCAAGAGTAGGAAAACATTAGGTATTCTTAAACACCACATAGATAATGTTAAATCTATTGTTGAAAGAGACTGGGCAAAACGTGAAAATGCTGAGTGGACACATCCGATTCCTCAAGATATTACCTTGCTTGTGAAAGAACTCTTAATTCCTAACACGACATTGATTAAACAAACTGTTCTTCAACTTGAGGAGTTCATTCGGACTGAAATGTATGATGATTTAAAATATGTTGAATCTCTTGAGAAACATATTGAAGGTCTTCAAATGGAGAAGTCTGATTTTTCAGATGAATATGATTTACTCTTGCAAGAATGCGTTTCTAAAGATGTTATGTGTGCTTATTTTACATCTTGTGCTGATATTGATGAATATTCTGAGGTTGCATGCCAATATCTTGATAAAAGCAAAGAATGTGAACGTCTTGAAATTGAGCTTTCGAAACATAAAGAAAATGTTGACAAAAAGGCTTTTGAGTTACTTCAACACAAAACTGATTTCCTTCAAAAACATTGTCATTCTCTTGAACTTGCTTTGCAAAAAGACGTTGGTAGTTTTCCACATGACTATAAATTACAAGAAAAACTTTCCCAAATGTTTCGAGAAATGGATGAACAGAATTTGGAAATTAAAGGGTTGAAAGCTCAGTTATAAGACAGGGACAGAGCGATAGCAGAGTTGCAAAAACTCATTGCTAAAATGGGTGGGAAATTTGTGGAACCTAGCATTAAGAAAAATGTTGTTAGACAACCCAATGCCTATAAAGAAAATAGATCCTCTATCTTGGGAAAACCATCTGCTTTATCTAATTCCTCGTTTGCAAAACCTGTGTTTGCCCCCAAGATGGATGGAAAGGAAAGGTTACCACAAGCTCAACCCATAAGGAATACTATAGCAGCAAGCGTTAAGCACACTAATGTGATTAAACCAGGGATGTATAGAATGACCACTAAGCCCACAAACAAAGTTATTCAATCGCCTCAGACTTCTAGAAACACTAATATTCGTGTGTCTTCTACTACAGGAATAGTCTCCACTACTAGTGTTAGCCGGCCTCAGCTTAAGAGCCCTCATGTGAATGATAAGGTCTGGAAACACAAGAATCAAGGGAAGATGAAGGAAGTAGAAGAACACCCTAGGAGTTTGAATGTTTTTAATAATAAAAAGACTGTAATCACATGTAATGACGATATGAATGATGTGAAAGATTTGAATGCTATGAATGTGAAATTTGTTTGTGTCAAATGTGGCAAGTGTGCTAATGCTAACCATTCTATGTGTGCTATGAATAAAGTCAAAGGCGTAGATACTAGAACTAAGAAGCAAGTTGCGATGCCTATTAGAGCTAGTGAACCCAAACGACAAGTAAACCATTCTGGTGCTACCCCCACTAAGAAAAGTAATGCATCAGACTTCACCACTAAGAATACTAGAAGCATAATTAAGGAATTATATGAGTCTGCTAGCAAGTCTTGGAAATGGTGGTTTGCTAATCAATGTCCTCCCGGATATAAATGGATGCCGAAAGCTAGGACAGAAAATGTGAAAACGAGTGTTAGTTTGCCTTTAATTGTTGACAAGGATACTAATGATTCTATTATCACAACTACTGTGGTATCCAATTTAGCAAATGCTCCATCGTGTTCTAACTCTTCTGTAGGTGATACAAATAATTCTCTTCATACTTGACTCCGGATGCACGAAGCACATGACGGGGAATCTCAAGCTTCTAATTAACTAAGTGGAGAAGTTCCTAGGTACGGTCCGATTAGGAAATGATCAATTTGCACCGATCCTAGTATATGGAGATTTGGTTCAGGGGAATATCACGATTAAAAGGGTATACTACGTCGAAGGGCTCAATTACAATCTTTTCTCGGTTGGTCAATTCTGTGATGCGGATTTGGAGGTTGCTTTTAGAAAGAAGACATGTTTTGTTCGTGATTATGA
Organism: Glebionis coronaria; assembly: GCA_025667525.1. Classification (NCBI taxonomy): domain Eukaryota; kingdom Viridiplantae; phylum Streptophyta; class Magnoliopsida; order Asterales; family Asteraceae; genus Glebionis; species Glebionis coronaria. The sequence goes on from CM046875.1 coordinate 246,944,352, forward strand.
TGGGAATGACTTACTTACTGGTACACGGGGTACTGATCTTTATACCATTTCATTTCAAGACACCTCTTCATCAACTCCAATTTGATTCATGACTAAAGCTTCCTTGACTCAGGCATGGTTATGGCATCAACGTCTTTCTCATCTCAACTTTGATACCATTAACTTGCTTTCCAAGAAAGATATTGTGAGAGGCCTTCCAAGCTTGAAATGCATCAAAGATCATCTATGTTCTTCTTGTTAGCTTTGTAAAGCTAAACGAAGTAGCTTCAAAACAAAGACTACACCAAGCTCTAAAGGACGGTTAGATCTTCTTCACATGGATCTGTATGGTCCCATGCGTTTTCAGAGTATCAATGGAAAGAAATATATTCTGGTCATAGTCGATGATTACTCAAGGTACACATGGACTCACTTCTTGAGGTCCAAGGATGAAACATCCGACGTTCTCATCAGCTTCCTTAAATTGATACAACGTGGTCTTCAAGCTCAAGTTAAAGTGGTTCGTACTGACAGAGGTACATAATTTTTGAATTCAACACTGAGGAAGTATTTTGAAGCCGAAGGGATTGAACATGAAACATCAATTGCTCGAACACCCGAACAAAACGGCGTTGTTGAAAGACGAAACCGTACTTTGGTTGAAGCTGCTCGAACATTATTTTCCGCTTCAAAACTTCCACTATACTTTTGGGCCGAAGCCATGTCAACCGCATGCTACACACAAAACCGCTCCTTAATTATCTCAAGACACGAAAAGATACCATATCACATAATTCATGATCGAAAACCTTCACTCAAACACCTTCATGTTTTTGGATGTACTTGTTACATTATTCGAGATGGTGAGAATTTGGATAAAATGAAAGAGAAAGGTGATGCATGTATTCTTGTGGGATATGCAACTCAGTCTAAGGGGTATAGAGTGTAAACAAGAGAACAAATTAAATTGTCGAGACTATTCACATTCGATTTGATGAATTACAAGAAATGGCACTTGAACAAAACAGTTTAAGTCCCGATCCACAACGACAAACGAATTCCGTTCACAACCGAACGGACCTCGGAACTCAAGACCACAACAATGAACCGTCAAGTTCAACGCTGGTTCCAGAAAATGTTCCTAGAGCTGATATGACAGTCGACACGACAATTGAAGAGTTGGAAATGTTATATGGACCAATTTATGATGAATATTTCACGGGGGAGCAACAAGTTGTATCGAAGCCTTCCGCTGTCACTCATGATAAGAATGATGATACCGATCATCGTCAACAAATAGATACAACTTCATCTACTTCAACACGGGTTGCTGCATGATAGGTGTGTAAACACCCATCCTTTTTACAACGTAATTACAATAATAACCGAGCCAAAACGTGTATTTTATGTCATTTATGTCGGAATTATGCATGGTTTGTGTTTTTGTTGTGATTTAGGACGAAATTGTGAAAAGGGGAGAAAACACAGGCATTTACGGGCTTTTATTGAAGAAAAAGATGAAAGACGAAGTCAAGAAGTCAAGAGTGCAAAAAGAACGGAAGTCCAAGACCAATTTTGAAGATTTATCGAATAAAAATTCAAAAGACGGAAGTTTACAAAAAGCCGAAGAACTCAAGTCTTATTTATGAAGAAAATTCAAGACGAGTTAAAGAAATCCCAAGACAAAGTCCAAGTATTAAGAAGGAGCGGAGGAAGCTTCCTAAGCACTCCTTAATCCTCCCCTATAAATAGTCATTAGGATTAATCATTTCATTTTGTTGGCTAATAGTGACAATTAGTTCTTTCACTTTTAATTACCTTGTCATTTAATTACTTGTCAAATTTAAATATTTGTCTTGCACCTTAATTACCATTTAATTTCAAGTAAGTGTTCTTTTAATTCTTGTTAATATTCATCTTTATTGTTTGATATCATGTTACCTTTCTTTAATATTTCTTTTTATGTTTATGTTCATGTTCATGTTCTTATTTGATCAAAGTGGGTTTTGATAATTGTGGTTAGTTTTGTTAGTTTTATTGATTTGGATTGTTTGTTTATGATTATTAGATGTTTTGTGATTAGTTTGATTTAATCTATTGTTTGATTTGGTTAAATTGTGATTAGATTCATGTGTTCCTGTGTTTCCTTGTTCTTCGGTTTGTTTCTGTTACTGATCTTTTCCCAGGTAAGTTCCGGATCAAGAAAAAGTATTCCGGATCGACACATTTATTCGGAACATAGAAAGTTCCGAATCAAGGGTTGTTCAGAAGGAACTTTTTCCGAACCAGTGAATTCCGAACCAAGAAAGTTCCGAACCAGGGAGTTTAATTCGGAAGATTTCATTATTCTGGATCATACTTTCATTCGGAACATTTTAAGTTCCGAACCAAGCTAGCTTATTCAGAACCTATTCCGGACCAGTGAAGAAGTGTTCATTCGGAACATTCTAAGTTCCGAACCAGCAAGTTCTGAACCAGCAAGTTCCGAATCAGAAGGTTCCAAACCAAGGCTTCCGAATCAATAACTTCCGAATCAGAAGGTTCCGAACCAAGGATTTGGCTTAGGAAGTTCCGAACCAGTGAGTTCCGAACCAAGGGTTCTGAATCAGCAAAAGTTTCGAACGAAGGATTTATTCCGGATAAGTGACATATTCCGAATAGAGAATTTGTTCCGGATCAAGGATTTTGGTAATATTCCGAGCGAAGAAGAATCATTCCGAACGAAGGTTACATTCCGGATGAGTTATTGTTCCGGATGAAGGATTATTCCGAATGAGCTGTTTTCAGGTTCTTCTTAGTTTTTGTCTTTGATTTTTAATTTCAAGCTTTATTTTTCCCGCCTTTTTCCTTAGTCGCACTTTAAGTTCCTTTTGCCTTAGATTTATTTTAGCCTTGCCTTAGTTTTAAGTTTTAGTTACGTTTTAAGTTTGCCTTAGATAGATTTAAGTTTGCGTCATTTACTTTAGTGCCTTTTTAATTCTCGTCACGTTTTTAAATACTCGCCATTTATATTTTACATTAGAGCATAGATTTACTTTAATTGTTTTGCACTTTTAAATACTACAACGACACAACTATTTGTTTCCACCAAAGAACGACTGAGTCGCACACTAAACTCCTTTTTCAATTCGAAGAGACATACTTAAACAAACTAATTTTTATACGGGGTGTCAAAAGCCTTGTATCAAATGGCGCCGATGCCGGCTCTTTTCGTAAAGATTAACGGTTTTCTGTGAGAGACGCGTTGCTTTTTGGGATCCGTTCACTTGTGAGCGTTATTTTCTTGCATAAAAATTTCAAAAAACCATAAAAAAATAAAAATTGATAAAAATCCATAAAAATTAAAAATTTCAAAAATCCAAAAAGATTTTATTTTTATTGTGTATATATATTGTCTTTGTGTTTGGTATTGTTTTCTTTTGCGTTTGTAGGTGTATGCGTACTAGATCTTCTAATTATCAAGAGCCCGAGACTCGAGAAGATTTAAGTATGTCAGGTGTTAACAACAATAATAATCCACTGCACCTCAACAATAACAACAATGTTCTTCCACTGCCCGATCTTCGGACAATGGAGGAGCTTTGTCAACCTACCATATTTGGACGAGGAGGAACGATTGCGCCGATGCAAATCACGGCTCCGGAGTTTTCGTTGAAGCACCACATGATTCAGCAAGTGCAAAATAACCCATTCCGTGGATTGCCTGATGATGATGCCAACAAACACCTCGACAAGTTCATTACAATCACCCAAAGCATGAAGTTGCCCGGTGCCACAATGGATGTTCTTTGCCTTCAACTCTTCCCACATACTTTATCACATCATGCCGAGAAATGGTTTGATCGTCTCCCGAAGAATTCCATTCATACTTGGGATGACATGACTCAACGCTTTTTGTCGCGCTACTTTCCAGCATCCATGGTCACGAGCGTTCGTAATCAAATCAGCGGTTTCATGCAAGATCCCGATGAATCTCTTTTTGATGCTTGGGAAAGATATAATGTCTTGATTGATCGTTGTCCAAACCACAACATGCTCCCTGTCACATTAATTGATACTTTCTACAACGGATTGACTTTTCGTGATCGTGATACGATTAATGCAGCCACCGGTGGCACATTTATGAAAAGGAGACCCGAGGAGTGTAGAGAGCTTATTTAGAACATGACTACTCACCACAAAAACTGGGATTCCTCCGCTTCTTCAAGGAACAACCCGAGAGTCAATGTTTCTTCCACTTCAGCAAGCCCCGACATGACCGAATTCACCCGCATGATGACCGAAATGAACAAAAGTATCTTGCTTCTCGCTTCAAACCAACAACAACAAGTTAAAGCGGTTGCACCTTCTTGTGAAACATGCGACGGTCCTCACTCATACACCGATTGTCCTTCTACACAAGGAAATCCGGAAAATGTGTATGCAGCTTATGGTAATTATTCACCGGAAAATTACCAAGCTCGACCACAAGGGGATAGAAATTTGTTGAGTTACCAGTCCAACAATTACCTTTCACCCGGTTTTTCTCCTCAAAACCAAAACCCCGCCAACAACTACAATAGAAGCAACCAAATCCCACCAAGAGCTTCTACACCTTATCACCCACCCGCCCAACAAGCCCCACCCATTAACCCCGATGTTGAAGCCATCATGAGAACCCAAGGTGAGCAAATCAAGAATCTGCAGAGCCAAATTATAAATTTTAAAGGAGATATCACCAAGCAAGGAAATGACATTAGATCCGAGCTTCGAGATAATATTCAATCCTCCTTCAGCAATCAAACAAATGATTTGAAGAATATGCTTGCTAGTTTCTTGCCCGCCGCTCAACCTTCTATTTCGAGTTCTCTACCTTCTAACACCGTCACCAATCCGCGAGCAAATGTGAGTGCTATTACTACCCGTAGTGGAGTTACCATAGTAGGACCACCGATCCCGCCCCCATCATCTACACCTCCTCCACCACCATTTATCCCTACTCCTCCTACACCTAGTATTAGTGCTCCATTACCGTCTCCACCTCGTCATGACGATGTTCCCAAGAAGAACCCTTCAACATCTCAACCTTTACCTGCTACACCTACACCTTCACCAACCAAACCCAATATCCCTTATCCTTCTCGCTTAGGCAAGACCAACGAGCTAACCAAGAATGACTGTCAAGTGTCGAGCTATGTGAAGATGCTCTCTCAAATGAACATCAACATGAGCCTTGTTGAAGCACTTGCCCACATGCCGAAATTTGTTAAAGCATTCAAGGAATTGCTTAACAAGAAGAAGAAGCTGATTGAGATCGCCAACACACGCTTAAATGAAAACTGCTCTGCAGTTATTCTTAAAGAACTTCCGGAAAATCTTGGAGATCCCGGTCATTTTATGTTGCCTTGCATTTTCAACAAAACTGAAGAATTTACTGCCCTAGCTGATCTCGGGGCCAGTATTAATCTTATGCCTTTGAGTGTTTGGAAAACACTATCATTGCCAGACCTTACTCCAACAAAGATGACTCTTGAACTTGCAAATCGCACTATCGCTTACCCCGTTGGTATTGCCGAAGACGTGTTCATTAAAGTTGGCACATTTACTTTCCTGGTCGACTTTGTCGTTGTCTATTATGAAATGGACCCTCGTATTCCTTTAATACTTGGTCGGCCATTCTTGAGAACCGAACGAGCTTTAGTTGATGTGGCCGAAGGTGAGTTAATCTTAAGAGTCGGGAATGATTCACAAGTTTTTAAAATGGGGAAGCTTACAAGCAAATCCTTTGGACGAGAATCAGTGAATATGATTAATGTGCTCGATGATTTTGTCATCTACAACAATCCTCTATTCGAGTCTTTCAATGATAACCCACTTTTTCAAGATGATGTGGATGATTCTCTCTCCAATTTGTAACCTTCTCCCATTTACGATTCTCCACCGATCTTTGATGCTTATGATGATGATTCTAGCTCAGATTCGGATGATTTTGATGATTGTACTTCCGAGTGTCCCGACCTGCCCACATATGATGATTTTGATGAGGCTGATACTCTTTCGAGCGATTCTTCACATAATGAAGATCCTCCGCCATCACTTGATCCTACTTTGGACGATTACTCATTTGAGGACGACTTCTCTACGTTTCTCAACACTTACTTCCCTCATGAGAGTGATGCACCTCCTTTAGATTTTGAAGATTATCGTCTTGATCCTACTTTGGATTTGAAGAACATTCTTTCAAAGGAGAAGAAACCGGTCGACACCAATATACGCAGCACGTATGATTTAACACCTCTTTGTCCCCCTTCTGAGGACGAGGTTGTGCATCTTCTTCGCGGATCTTCTTCACACTCTGCTGAGCCTGAGTGCTATTTTCCCTTAAAGGAAAAGGTGTTGGACCCCGATATTGATATTCTTCAGCCATCTCAGTATCCACCTGATGAAATAAAAGGAAAAATCTTTGGAACTATTGAAGACATGCTTGCACCTCACCATACTTGCTCCCACCGTGCTCCATCGCTGCTTAAGGGAACCTTTCCTATTCTTCTTTGGCTTGCCTTGTTTGCCTTAAGCTTCTGCTACTTGATGGACGAAAACTATGTCTTTGATCCCGGTGGATATGTTTCATGCTTCTTCCTCTGCTAATCAAGGTCGAGTCAGGCTCACGACTCGGTAATCAAAAATCAAGCGCTTCTTGGGAGGCAACCCATGTATCTATCTTTTAGCTTTCTTTATCCTAAGTGTAGGGGAGACCCGTTGGTTTGCTATTTCCTCTCCTCTACTAATCAGGGATTCGAGCCCTTAATGATCCACTCTTGATGATTCTTGACGACCCATGATTTCATGTTCCCATTTTCCCCGTTCTATCCTAAACTCTTTTCGATTCACTATTTTATATTTTCCAATATTAAAATAGGAATCACTTTAGTTGTCCCTTCCTTAGCAAGATTTAAACAACGTGCACAATGTCCTAAGTGTAGGGGAGTTTCCTCCCACATGCTTAAACATTGAGGACAATTTTTATATTAAGTGTAGGGGGGACTTCTATCGAAGTTAAGTGGTCTTTTCCTTGTATTTGTCCTCATTTTAACCAGAAAATCAATTTTTCGACATTTTTCAAAATTTTTGATCTATTTTGGCCTATTAGTTTTTCCCTTTGTATAGTTATTTTCTTTCTTTACTAGAATAAACTTTAATAAAGTGGTTTTAATTTTCAAACGTTGTGAATCTTTTGACTCAACCTGAGTTTACTTATCTAAGTTTACTCTAGCTAGTATCCTTAACGTGTTTAAGTCAAGTTTTGCTAGGCTTTTATATAGGGAACTATAAAACGCGAAAGTCTTAACTCTCACGGGTTAAGAACAAGAACTTTTCGCAAGTTCTATAATTGATCCTAGAGAGTCGTTTATCAAGGGAACTTTAAAATGCGATTTCTAAACTTGAAAAAGTCTAAGGGTTTGCAAGATCCTATAGGCGACTCGAAAACCCAAAACTCTGATTTAATAGGCTAAGCATCCACAAGTCTCATTCCTTGAGATTTTAAACTGTGGAGAACGAGAGATGATAGAGCCAATTATAAGTTCGGTATTCTTTCGTGAATTTATGTGAGTTAATTATAAGCCTATTCTCACATCGCTTGCTAATAAATTTATCTGCAATAAATAAGGTTGTACGATTTGAAAAGTTACTTAGCTTCTAGCCCAAGATCGTTTAAAAGTTGCTCGGTATGGATTAGAGTTCATAGCCAAGGCATAACTTATTGAAGCGGGATGCGAAGATTGGCGTATCCAAAAAGGTCCTAACAAGACATGAGGGCTACATTTTGTTGCTAAAGATCCAAAGTGATGTGAAGAATCATTTATCAAAGATCAATATGAAGGATTGAGACACACGACGAAAAGCAAAAACTCCCCAAAAGTCATGGAGAAGTCTATCCGAAAAGGCCCTAACAAGGTATGAGGATAAATGAAGCCAAGTCCAAAAAGGAGGCGGATCGTTGTATATCAAAGTCCAAAATAAAGATTGGAGAAAAATGAAGAAGTCGTGGTCCAAGTATGAATCTCTCAAAACTTCAAGTGAGGAAATTCCAATAAGAGAAGACCATAATTTCATGAACGTCTCTCAAGGTTTGAAGTATGAAGTCGCTGCCAAATATCGGTCCGAGAAAGGTCTCAAATCGCGAAGCGAGTTATGCCAAGATATGAACTTTATGAGGTCCCAAGAATTAGTTTTAAAAGATTTTGTCCTTTACCTAACTATTGATTAAATCGTTCACTTTATTTTCGGCCTTAATAACTATCGAAATAAGTCAACAATGCATCTTCGTGATCATTCAAGACAACAATAAAATATAAGAGATACACCTAGGAATAAGGGAGTCTAAGTGAATAATTGGCCCACATGAGTTCGTGTTAGTTTGCTAACTTATAATAACAATGATCTCTTTTTTAAGCTTGGTTTGGAGAAAGTGAAAACTTGAGGATGATGATTATTCATAACATTTCCAAAACCCAAGGTATGCTTTTGATTTCTTTACTTTTAATGTTTATAGTTTTATATTTCTTTAATAAAGGCCAAGGTGGATTGATTATGATGAGAAATGTAAACATGCTTTGTAACTAATGCATTGCATGAGGACATTGCAATGGTCAAGTGTAGGGGATTTGATAGGTGTGTAAACACCCATCCTTTTTACCACTTAATTACAATAATAACCGAGCCAAAACGTGTATTTTATGTCATTTATGTCGGAATTATGCATGGTTTGTGTTTTTGTTGTGATTTAGGACGAAATTGTGAAAAGAGGAGAAAACACGGGCATTTACGGGCTTTTATTGAAGAAAAAGATGAAAGACGAAGTCAAGAAGTCAAGAGTGCAAAAAGAATGGAAGTCCAAGACCAATTCTGAAGATTTATCGAAGAAAAAGTCAAAAGACGGAAGTTTGCAAAAAGCCGAAACAACTCAAGTCTTATTTATGTAGAAAATTCAAGACGAGTTAAAGAAATCCCAAGACAGAGTCCAAGTATTAAGAAGATTAACAAAAGATTAAAGGTTTAAGGACTTATCATGCAATTAAGAAGAAATGAAAGAGGGGAGGAAGCTTCCTAAGCACTCCTTAATCCTCCCATATAAATAGTCATTGGGATTAATAATTTCATTTTGTTGGCTAATAGTGACAATTAGTTCTTCCACTTTTAATTACCTTGTCATTTAATTAATTGTCAAATTTAAATATTTGTCTTGCACCTTAATTACCATTTAATTTCAAGTAAGTGTTCTTTTAATTCTTGTTAATCTTCATCTTTATTGTTTGATCTCATCCTACCTTTCTTTAATCTTTGCTTTTTATGTTTATGTTCATGTTCATGTTCTTATTTTGATCAAAGTGGGTTTTGATAATTGTGGTTAGTTTTGTTACTTTTATTGATTTGGATTGTTTGTTTATGATTATTAGATGTTTTGTGATTAGTTTGATTTAATCTTTTGTTTGATTTGGTTAAATTATGATTAGATTCGTGTGTTCCTGTGTTTCCTTGTTCTTCGGTTTGTTTCTGTTACTGATCTTTTCCCAGGTAAGTTCCGGATCAAGAAAAAGTATTCCGGATCGACACCTTTATTCGGAACATAGAAAGTTCCGAATCAAGGGTTGTTCAGTCGGAAATTTTTCCGAACCAGTGAATTCCGAACCAAGAAAGTTCCGAACCAGGGAGTTTAATTTGGAAGATTTCATTAGTCTGGATCATACTTTCATTCGGAACATTTTAAGTTCCGAACCAAGCTAGCTCATTCGGAACCTATTCCGACCAGTGAAGAAGTGTTCATTCGGAACATTGTAAGTTCCGAACCAGCAAGTTCCGAACCAGCAAGTTCCGAATCAGAAGGTTCCGAACCAAGGCTTCCGAATCAAGAACTTCTGAATCAGAAGGTTCCGAACCAAGGATTTGGCTTAGGAAGTTCCGAACCAGTGAGTTCCGAACCAAGGGTTCCGAATCAGCAAAAGTTTCGAACGAAGGATTTATTCCTGATAAGTGACATATTCCAAATAGAGAATTTGTTCCGGATCAAGGATTTTGGTAATATTCCGAGCGAAGAAGAATCATTCCGAATGAGTGATTGTTCCGGACGCAGGATTATTCCGAATGAGCTGTTTTCAGGTTCTTCTTAGTTTTTGTCTTTGATTTCTAATTTCAAGCTTTATTTTTCCTGCCTTTTTCCTTAGTCGCACTTTAAGTTCATTTTGCCTTAGATTTATTTTAGCCTTGCCTTAGTTTTAAGTTTTAGTTGCGTTTTAAGTTTGCCTTAGATAGATTTAAGTTTGCGTCATTTACTTTAGTGCCTTTTTAATTCTCGTCACATTTTTAAATACTCGCCATTTATATTTTAAATTAGAGCATAGATTTACTTTAATTGTTTTGCACTTTTAAATACTACAACGACACAACTATTTGTTTCCACCAAAGAACGACTGAGTCGCACACTAAACTCCTTTTTCAATTCGAAGAGACATACTTAAACGAACTAATTTTTATACGGGGTGTCAAAAGCCTTGTATCACTGCAGATTTACCTCCTCAGAATATCACTTCAACAATCATTCCTACAACATCCACAACTACTGTCATTGCTCCAGAGAACACAAATCAAGCATACGATGCATTATCTGACGAAGACGAATTTATCAACCCATTCGGTACACCGGTACACGAAACAGGAGAGTCTTCCACTCGCCATGTTGATCCGTCAAATATGCACACGTTCTACCAACGACATCCTTCAACACATCATTGGACCCGAGATCATCCTTTGGTTCATGTCATTGGAAACCCTTCACAGCCCAGTCGCACAAGACGACAACTTAACACCGATGCAGATGTTTGTATGTTCGCACTCGCCGTGAGTTCAGCTGAACCGAAAAACATCAAAGAAGCATTAGCTGATCATGCTTGGATTGAATCGATGACGGATGAACTTCAACAATTTGAAAGACTTAAAGTCTGGGAACTTGTTGACAGACCATACGATGTAACACCATTAATCTTCGATGGATCTGGAAAAACAAGATGGATGAAGAAAACACGATCATCAAGAATAAATCAAGGCTAGTGGCTAAAGGGTATGGACAGAAAGAGGGTATTGATTTTGAAGAATCATTTGCACCAGTAGCTCGAATTGAAGCGGTCAGGATTTTCCTTGCTTATGCTGCACATAAGGGATTCATCGTTTATCAAATGGACGTAAAGACGGCGTTTCTTAATGGTCCTTTGAAAGAAGAAGTTTATGTCACGCAGCCGGAAGGATTCGTCAATCCTCATTATCCTGGGAAGGTGTATCGTCTCCACAAAGCACTTTATGGACTCAAGCAAGCTCCAAGGGCGTGGTACGACGAGCTCTCGAAATTTCTGGTCTCCAAAGGTTTCTCAAATGGTTCTATTGATTTAACTTTGTTCACTTATAAATATGGGGATGACATTTTGCTTGTGCAAATTTATGTTGATGACATTATGGTTTGAAAAAGTAATGCACAACAGATTTGAAATGTCTATGATGGGCGAACTAAAATTCTTTCTAGGAATTCAAGTTCACCAATCCCCAAGTGGTATCTTTATTAACCAAGCTAAGTATTGTCAAGAGATAATCATAAAGTATGGTATGACATCATGCGACCCCGTTGGGACACCATTATCAACCACATCCCTAGATGTTGATCTGGAGGGATTACCTATAGATCCAACGAGATATCGTTCCATGATCGGGTCCCTCATGTACTTGACAGCAAGCAGACCTGATATACATCATGCTACATGCTATTGTGCACGATATCAAGCACGACCCACTGAAAAGCACCTCAAGGAGGTTAAACGGATCTTTCGGTACCTTAAGAATACCATTCACATGGGACTCTGGTATCCGAGGGAAACCGGTTTCTTTCTAACGGCCTATTCAGATTCTGATCATGCAGGGTGTCTTGATACACGTAAAAGTACTTCTGGTGGTGCACAATTTCTAGGTCAAGACAAGCTTGTGGGATGGTCTTCCAAGAAGCAGGATTGCACGTCACTTTCATCAGCCGAAGCAGAGTACGTGTCTCTATCTGCGTGTTGTGCTTAAGTTCTTTGGATGAGAACACAACTCACGGATTATGGCTTCCACTTTGATAAAGTACCTATGTACTGTGACTCAAAGTCGGCCATAGCCATCTCCTGCAATCCGGTACAACATTCCCGCACCAAGCACATCGATGTCAGATATCCCTTCATCAAGGAACAAGTTGAAAAGGGTATTGTTGAATTATACTTTGTTGGAACTGATTACCAATTAGCTGACTTGTTTACAAAAGCTCTTTCGAAAGAGAGGTTTGCGTATCTAGTTAGGCAAATTGGTATGAGATGTTTGACTCCAGTAGAACTGGATGTTCTTGCAAAGAATCCTGCTTGATTTATCTATCAAACATCTATCTGTAAATATTAATGAAAAAGAAAAATACAAAATTAAAAAATCTTTGAAAATCCAAAAATATTCTTCTCGACATGTCTTTCAGTATTGATAATATGGACGTACCTAGAAATGTCGCTCAATAACGACACGGGTGTGTACATAAAGCTCGAATGAAAGTTGTAAATATTTTTCAAAACATGTCATTTCTATCTTTTCAAAAGGAAATTGTCTATTTTGGACAAAATTTCCAACAACGGGTAGAGCAATCTATCACAGGTTGAGCTTGTCACAAAACATTCAACGTTTTGATCTCAACACAATGGCTTGTAATCACTTTCAGATTGCAACCCTGAACTATATTCACGGGGGAGTGTTCAACACAAAAGGATTGATTTTTCAAAAAGCGTTGAACACAATTTTTTCAAGAATTTCTCAATGATATTCAAAATCTTTCAAAAATTGAGTGTTCAACAACTCCTATCCTCAAAAGTTTAATGTGGATGAAATCCTAGTAATGACAATTCCATTGGATCATTTTTGAGGGGGAGCGTTCCAAAAAATGCATGCTAAGTTTGACACATCTTTCTCCCGAAGATTCTCAAGACTATTTTTCAAAATATATTTTAATCAAATTTGGTATCTCTAATATCAAAAGGTTTTATATATTAGAGATAGGGGAGAAAATGTGATTAAAATGTGATCTTAGACTCAAGCACTCATGGTTCCGATCAAATACCCACAACATCTTTAATTTACAACGTTATTGGTGTCAAAAGGGTGGTTAGGTTTAAGTCCTATGATCCAACCAGAACCGGAGGGATCTTCCCAGGGACAATCCAATAGATTATTAGAAGTCCTTAGGAAAGATGGAGTAGAATGTGAACGTAGCTGAATGCCGACTAAGTACTGATGCTAGCACCGGAACAATCACAACAAGGTGTTAGTAATGATGTCTTGGTAAGCATTAAAGGGGTTAAAGAATGAAAAAGAAATGTAAGGATAAAGGGTCTAAAGAAAGAAGCCCTCCATACAACTTAGGCAGAAACCGGGTCAACACATCATGAAGACAACTCATCATGGACCCAGTGATGTGAAGCACAACCCTTTCCTAGCTACTCAGGCTTCTCTCAGAAGAAGTTTGTTTTATTGTCACGGAGATCAACACGACTTCTATTGACTTTCTCACTCCGAGATAGTTGATATTGAATAGGTGGCATCTGCTCCAGCCTCCGACCACTAAAAGTGCACAAATCGAGTCTAGAGCCAAGAGATCAATCAAATCTCGTTAGGACACACGGATGAAGATCAAGAGAGTCCTACGCTATATCCTTGTGATATTGCTAGACCACTCAGAGTGATACTACTTAGTATTCACAATGATGAGTGGAAATCCTTCCAGTGTTAACATCAAACAGCACTACGGTAGGTCATATGCAAGATTCTTTATGAATTGAACATGTGCAAAACTGAAAAGCAACAGTGGTTTGTTTCTGAATTGACTCAAACTCGTTTCAGGTTTCTACGCAATATCTTTATGGTCTTGCCAGAACATTCAGAGTGATATTCATTAATATTCACAGTGACGAATGGAAATCCTTCTAGCGTCAACATCAAACAGCGCTATGGTAGGTGACTTGTGAGATTCTTATGAATCAAACTTGTGTCAACTGGAAAGCAACAATGGTAAGATTATTAAATGAATCAAACTTGTTCCATGAATTTTGAATTGACGACTTTAATCAAGCGGATATTTATCCAATTGATTCACTCTTTATGTTTGCAGTCTTGCTTTGAGACGGTCGAGTAAAGAGAACGGCTAGTACAGCCGCGAAACCCTGTCAAGGAGATTCTTAATTAAATCTACCTAATCACAGGTACGGTATTTAATGTCGTATAACGGTCTTCACCGACCGGAGGTAAAACGCTACCGATTTAGGACGAATGTCAAAGCCATTCAGTCTGTGTCCATGTTTTGTCTCGAGAAGGTGGCGTCACGGTGTACTCAGCAAAGTCAAAGATTCAAAACCACATGTTCTTTCCCAAAGACTTTTTCAACAATTAATAGTGTGAGCATGTGGATAAAGACTCAAGATCGCAAGATGGCAAAGACAAGTCAAGAATGATTTGAAGATCTCAAGATAAAAGACAAAGTCGAAAGACAATGATAAAGGCTCAGAGATCACAGCATGAAGGAACGAAACTACTGTTACACGTTCAAGACTCATATATGACGAAATTCATTAATCTCCATTGGAATCCAAATAGCGAAGAAGAATGACCTCACATTTGGGGAGATTGTTAGCCTCAAAATATTGAGTCAAACAAGAATGTTCGGTCATAGGTTTCTATTGTAATATTTATTAGAACGTTGTAATAGGTAGTTTATTAGTCTTTGTTTACGGGCTTGGATTTAAACTAATTAAAGTCCAAACGTCAAGCCCGGCCCAATATATAGTCCATTAAAGCCCGCATGTGGGTGGACTATATATACTACCCTCCTAGCATGTTAGGATGGTGGGATGATCATTTGTACTCTAATCACTTTCTTAATCTAATATTCAAAAAAGTTAATCCTCTCCTCTCTCTACTTTCTCTCACTACTTTCTCTCTCTAAAACTCATATCATTTTCCATCTCATTTCTTAATCTATCATCATATTATTAGGGACAACACTGTCTCTAGTGTCTACTGAAGGATATTCCATAGAAAAAGGTTCAATCATTAGAGGACTATCTTCTTGTTATGAAGGAGAATCCCCAAGACCTAGTTCTCTTAGACAACAAGAGAGTTTTAGACACAAGGATCACGTTGTTCATTAGTAGCTTCATTTGACTGATCTTTTTCATCATTTGTGTGAGCTTGTTAATTATTTTGGTCATTTGTTTGAAACTGGTCATTTTGGTCATTTTGAGACTGATCATTTTGAGACTGGTCATGTTGATCCCTTGATTGACAGCCATTAGTATTAGATACTGAAGGATTTCCTTTCGTAGGACTTGTAATATCTTTAAATAGATCAATATGAAGAATTGGATTGTTTGTCTGATATCTTTGAGAGGGCTCGTAGTTTTGAAATTCATTAGATGGGTAGTTGTGAGATTCATGCATATGAAGTTCATCCAATGATGGATTTGTAAACTTGAGAACTTCAAAGCTATCATTGAAGGTGATGTGAAAAGTTTCTTCAATACATTGTCTTCTTGTGCTGAAGACTCTATATGCTTTAGATGCTAGTGAGTATCCAAGGAAGTAACTGTCATCATATTTTTCATCAAACTTACCAAGGTGATCCTTGTGATTGTAAATGAATACTGGACAACCAAACACATGTAAATATGAGATGTTTGGAATTCTCCCCCTGAAGACTTCATAGGGAGTCTTCATATGTCTCTTTACAATTATGGATCTATTTTGAGTGTAGCAAGCAGTGGCTACAACATCAGTCTAAAAATTTTTAGAGATAGCAGATCCAGCAAGCATTGTTCTTGCTGCTTCAATCAAAGTTATGTTCCTTCTTTCAGCCACACCATTTTTTTAGGTGTTTAAGGAGATGAGAAATTTTGTGAAATTCCTTTGTCATCATAGAACTTGATTAGTGTGTGATTTCTGAATTTAGTGCTATTGTCAGTTCTGAGTTTTTTTGACATGAGTGTCATTTTGATTTTCAACTCTTTTGATGAAGGAGATAATGGCATCTGGTGCATGGCTTTTCTTTGTCAGAAAATATACCTAGGTGTACCTAGAGTACTCATCAACAATGACAAGTGTATATTTTTCATGACAAATGGCCCTAGGTGAGACTGGGCCAAATAAGTCCATGTGAAGTAGATAAAGACTTTTTTTTATTGAGAAAGTTTGTTTGTTTTGAAACTGACCCTATGGTGCTTCCCTTTTTCACATGATAAGCATGGTTTGTCTTTGGAATAGACAAGTAAAAGGAGAGCAATAACAAGATTTTGTTCTGCCAGCTGAGTGATTGTTTTGAAATTTAGATTTAAAAGCCTCTTATGCCAAAGCCAGTTGGTGATATATGAAGCACTAGAAAAGAAGCATGTTTCCTGAGTAGAGCTCATGTTCATGACATAAACATCTTTGACTCTGGGAGCAATCATCACAATATCATGATTTGAATTAAAGATTGGACCTTTTTAGTCATCAAACAAGACTAGATATTTGCATCACAAAGTTGATTGATGCTAATGAGGTTATGCTTCAATCCATTGACATATGCTACCCTTGAGAAACTATACAATTGCATTTCACTGAACCAAATCCTTCAGTAGAAGCTGATGAGTTATCACCAAATACTACTTTAGGACTTGGTCCCTCCTTATACTTGTGCAGATGACTTTTGGTTCGAGTCATGTGCCTTGAGCAGTGATAAGACTGCAATTATACATGGTCTCATCATCAAGAATAGGCTCTAAATGCAAATTAATGTCGTAAAATACCGTGAAATATACTTGTGTTTGTTGTTTGTGTATTCTAGGTACGGATATCGTGAAAAAGACAAAAGGTCACAACAAACAAGCAAAAACAAACACGAGAAATAAAGACGCAAAATGAACCGGGCTCAAGTCATGAATTTCCAAAGAGAAGTCCTTGAAGATTTTAAGAAGTACAAGAAATGTCCTTCAACTTTGAAGAAATGACACTTTATATCCTTGTAAATCTCATAATTACAAGTTTGGTCCCTAAAGTATGTCAAATGTAGAAGAAAAGCCCTTAGAGTTCAAGAAGATTACACATTAAGTCCTTATTTCATGGTTAAAACTACAAAAGGACCAAAAGTGTAATTAAGCCAAAGTTAAAAAAAGCCCTAAAACCCTTCTTGGAAAGTTTTTGTGGCAAAACTATGAAACAGGAAACTTGGTTTACAAAGGAATACGATTTTGGTGGATAAAAGATTTGCTATACACATGTTTACAAAGTCTGAGGACCGAGCTAAAATCAGGCTTTATCCAGATGGTCTCCGCTCAGCCATTCTTGGGACGTACCATTGATGACCCACATGACCATATCAAGAGATTTTTACAACTCACCAACACGGTCAAGTTCAATGGTGTTCCACAAGAGGTTATCAGGTTACAACTTTTTCCCTTTTCTTTAGAGGGACAAGCCCGACATTGGCTTGCTAAGGAACCGCCACAGAGTATTCTCTCGTGGACGGATTTGGAGACTAAGTTTATCAATTACTTTTTCCCACCCTCTCGTACTACCGCTTTGCGGAATGAAATCATAAATTTTGAACAAAAGTACGATGAGTCGTTCAGTGAATCTTAGGATCGTTTTAAAGATCTTTTAAGAAAATGCCCACAACATGGTTTTACCAAAGTACATCAAATTAATACTTTTTACAATGGTTTAAGCATGAGTGACCAAGATTCACTAAACAGTGCCTCGGGGGGTAATCTATTGGCTAAGACTTCCAATGTTGCTTGGGACATCATTGAGAACAAATATCGTGTTCAAACCAAGAGTGTTCGGACCCATGTCGCTAGTGCTAGCACTAATGACAGCGACAAGCGATTGGACAAAATCACTACGCTTCTTGAATCACTTGTTACCCACACCGTCAGCAACAACAACAACAACAACGCTAAAAACACCCAAGTTAATGCTGTCAGCCAACCTTGTGAGATATGCGGTGGTCCTCACTCTTACACCACGTGTACTGCCACCCAAGACTACCCTGCTGAGAATGTGAATGCGGCATATGGCACCTATCCTCAACCTGCTTATCAAGCTAGACCTCAAGGTGACCGTAATTTGCTTAGCTACCGCTCTAACAATTATCTTTCCCCACCCGGTTTTCCTCCTACCAACCCAAACCAACAACAAAACCTCAACCGCCCTCCTCAACAACAACAACAACCTCGTACACCATATATCCCTCCTCACAAGCAACAACAACCACCTCAACGTAACAACCAAGTTTACCAACAACCTGCTTATCAACCACCCGCATACAATGCTCCTTCCAACAAAACCCCCGCATCACATCAAGACATTGAAACCTACATGAGGACTAACGATGTGATCGTGGATAATCTCCAACAGGAAGTGCGCAACTTGAAAGCAGACCTGATGAAACAAGGGAATGATCTGAGAGCTGATATGAAGAACACTATGGATAGTCAAACGAATGACTTGAGGAACATGATGGCTAGTTTCTTCCAAGGTAATCAAACCTCTTCTTCGGGTACTCTTTCGAGTAACACCGTTGCGAATCCAAGAGGGGAGATGAAAGCAATCACCACTCGAAGTGGCAAAGGTACCAAGGAACCCGAGCTTCCTATACCTTCACCGGTGATTGTGACTAAGGAGAACGAGTCACCTGCTCCTATTCCCCAACCTTCGACTTCCCCAGTTTCTCCACCTCTTACTTCTACCCCTCCTCCACCCAAGGATGTGAGTGATCCTATTATCCCAAAGCCTTCCTCTTCTTCCAATATACCTTATCCATCAAGGTTGAGGAAAGAGAAGCTCAAAAGCAAGGACGATATTCAGGTTTCGAACTTCCTTAAAATGTTCAAACAATTGAATTTTAACATCTCCTTCGCTGAGGCTCTCGCTCACATGCCTAAGTACGCGAAAATGTTTAAAGATCTTCTGAGCGACAAGGAAAAGCTCCTCGAGATTGCCAACACCCAACTTAATGAGAATTGCTCTCCAGTGCTCTTAAGGAAATTGCCAACCAAGCTTGGTGATCCGGGTCGTTTCTTAATCCCTTGCAATTTCCCGGGAGTAAAGAATTGCATGGCCCTAGCCGATCTAGGTGCCAGTATTAATCTCATGCCTCTAAGTGTTTGGAAGCAATTATCTCTCCCAGAGCTAGTCCCCACCAAAATGACTTTGGAATTAGCCAACTGTACGGTTGCTTATCCAGTGGGGATAGCCGAAGACGTCATTGTAGGAGTCGACAAATTCACCTTTCCTGCTGATTTCGTTGTCGTCGACTACGAGATGGACCCTCGTGTACCACTAATTGTTGGTCGTCCATTCTTGAGGACCGGTCGCACTCTCATTGATGTTGAAGCCGGTGAGCTTATCATGAGAGTGGGTGACGATAAAGTAGTTTTCAACATGGGAAAATTGTCTAAACAGCCTTATTCATATGAGAGTGTTAATTGCATTGACGTTCTTGATGAGGCCTGTGAAGAACACTTTAATGATGCTTGCAAAAGTATTCCTACCTCTCTTCCTAATGTTGAGACCGTGTCCTCTATTGATTCATCATTGTCTCTATTTAGAGATAGTGATTTGTTTTGGAAAGATCTTGAAGACACCATGGGAGATGTGAACTTATCTACTGATGATTCTCCTACCGATGGGGACGAAAACATGCATTTCTTTGAAAGCCTTCTTAACGAAGACAATCCTTCTCCTCCATCTCCCACGGTTATTGCTATCGATACTCCGACTTCGAATACGCCTCCCGTCGAAAATCCTCTGGATTTAGAACTTAAGGAGCTGCCGCCTCATCTCGAGTATGTATTCCTTGAAGAAGAGAAGAAGTCGCCAGTCATCATTGCTAAGGACCTGCAAGAAGAAGAAAAAGCCCGACTTATTGCCGTGTTGAAGAATCATAAGAAGGCTATTGCTTGGAAAATCTCTGATATTCGTGGAATTGATCCTCACTTCTGCACACACAAAATTCTCATGGAGGATGACTTTAAGCCCACTATTCAAAGCCAACGAAGGGTGAATCCAAAAATCCATGAAGTCATCAAAACAGAGGTTATCAAACTTCTTGATGCGGGTATGATTTACCCTATTTCGGATTCACCATGGGTTAGTCCAATCCATTGTGTGCCCAAGAAGGGCGGAATAACCGTTGTTCCCAATGAACACAACGAGTTGATTTCCACTCGTCTCGTTACTGGGTGGAGAGTTTGTATAGACTACCGCAAACTCAATGATGCCACGAGAAAGGATCATTTCCCTCTACCTTTCATGGACCAAATGCTTGAACGTTTAGCCGGTAATGAATATTACTGCTTTCTTGATGGTTTCTCGGGTTATTTCCAAATACCCATCGATCCCCAAGATCAAGAGAAGACTACATTCACTTGTCCCTATGGCACATTTGCTTACAAAAGAATGCCTTTTGGCTTATGCAATACCCCCGGGACTTTCCAAAGGTGCATGCTAGCTATCTTCCATGACATGGTTGAACAAACCATGGAAGTCTTCATGGATGATTTCTCGGTCTTCGGGGATTCCTTCTCTTCTTGCCTTGCCAATTTGGAACGCATGCTGAAGCGGTGCGAAGACACTCGCCTTGTTTTGAATTGGGAAAAATGCCATTTCATGGTAAAAGAGGGCATCGTGTTGGGACACAAGATTTCCAAAGCCGGTCTGGAAGTAGACCGTGCTAAAGTCGATGTTATCGCTAAGTTGCCTCCACCTTCAACCGTGAAGGGTGTGAGAAGTTTCCAGGGTCATGCGGGCTTTTACCGTCGATTCATCAAAGATTTTTCTCAAATCGCTCGCCCGATGACCCACCTCTTGGAAAAAGATACTCCTTTTATCTTTTCCAAAGAGTGTCTTGAAGCCTTCAACTCACTAAAGGATAAGCTAACGAAGGCACCCGTCTTGGTTACCCCTAATTGGGAGCTTCCCTTTGAGTTGATGTGCGACGCTAGTGATTTTGCTATTGGAGCGGTTCTGGGACAAAGAGTGAACAAACACTTCCAACCGATCCATTACGCTAGCAAGACAATGACGGGGGCACAATTGCATTATACGACAACAGAAAAAGAGCTTTTAGCTGTTGTCTATGCCTTTGAAAAATTTCGCCCCTATCTTGTCCTCTCCACCACAATTGTGTATACCGATCATTCCGCGTTGAAGTACTTGTTGACAAAGCAAGATTCCAAACCAAGGCTTCTTCGCTGGGTTTTGCTGCTCCAGGAATTTAAAATCGAAATTCGCGATAAAAAAGGAGCTGAAAACCTAGCCGCGGATCACCTCAGTAGACTTGAGGATCCTTACCAGGGGATCATCCGAACAAAGAAATCAATGATTCTTTTCCCTTGGAGACCTTAATGTCTATCAAGTCGACTGCTGACGAAACCCTGTGGTTTGCAGATATTGCAAACTACTTGGCGGGTGGAATTCTCGTTGACGGGTTAACATCCCAGAAGAAGAAGAAGTTCTTTAACGACATTAAGACTTACTTTTGGGATGACCCGTATCTATTCAAACAATGTGCAGACTTGATTATTCGCCGATGTGTTGATGGACCGGCAGCTTTAGAAATCCTTGATGCTTGCCACAAAGGACCCACTGGTGGTCACTTTGGTCCCAACTACACCGCCAAAAAAGTGTTTGATTCGGGATTTTATTGGCCCACCATCTATCGTGATGCTCACGAGATGGTTAAACGATGTGATGCTTGCCAAAAACAAGGCACGATCACACATAAAGACGAGATGCCTCAGAATTTCATACAAGAATGTGAAATCTTTGATGTTTGGGGTATCGACTTTATGGGGCCATTCCCTTCATCTAAAGGAAACAAATACATCCTTGTTGCCGTTGACTATGTTTCAAAGTGGGTTGAAGCCAAAGCTTTACCCACTAATGATGCAAGGGTGGTTTGTAACTTTTTGAAATCGCTGTTCGCTCGATTCGGCGTTCCTCGTGCTATTATCAGTGACCGCGGGACTCATTTTTGCAACGATCAGTTTGCAAGAGTCATGGCTAAGTACGGTGTCAATCACCGTCTTTCCACCGCCTATCATCCCCAAACCAATGGGCAAGCCGAGATATCCAACCGTGGATTGAAGCGAATTTTGGAGCGTACTGTGGGAGAGCATCGTGCCGCGTGGGCCGATAAGTTAGATGATGCTCTGTGGGCTTTCCGTACTGCTTACAAGACCCCGATCGGTTGTACACCTTATCGCCTTGTGTACGGGAAAGCATGCCACCTTCCCATCGAGCTGGAGCATAAGGCGCACTGGGCCTTAAAGTGGGCTAACTTCGACATCAACAAAGCCGGTGATCATCGCAAGATTCAACTCAGCAAGCTCAACGAACTGAGGAATGAAGCTTATGAGAACTCGCTGATCTACAAAGAGAAGACGAAGATCCTTCATGACGCAAAAATCAAGAACCGAGAGTTCCACGTTGGTGATCAAGTCTTACTTTTTAACTCTCGGTTGAAGATCTTCTCTGGCAAGTTGAAGAGCCGCTGGTCTGGTCCATTCACCGTCGCCAACGTCTTTCCGTATGGGACCATTGAGCTTTCTCAGCCAAATGGGCCCAATTTCAAGGTGAATGGCCAGCGTCTGAAGTTGTACTTTGGTGAGGACATCTCTCAGGAGGTGATTCCATCCCTCACCACGTTCCCCATGAACTAAATTTGGGACGAGTCAGGCTCGTGACTCGGTTATCAAAAACAAGCGCTCCTCGGGAGGCAGCCCGAGTATCTATCCTTTTATGTTTTAACCTCCTAAGTGTAGGGGGGCCTCTATAGGGTGTTTGTCTTTGTGTGGTGATGTGATTACAGGGATACGTGCACTCTTGGAAACTTTGAAGAACCGTGCTCCCGTGGTATCCGAAATCCGGTTCTATCTCTCAACTATCGTGATTCAATTTTCTTCATACTCACATTTGAAATTGATCACTTTAGTCGTCTCTTCCTTAACCTGAGTTAACCAACGTGCACAATGTCATAAGTGTAGGGGAGACTTTTCCCACATGCTTAAACATTGAGGACAATGTTTATCTTAAGTGTAGGGGGGACTTCTATCGAAGTTTTAAGTGGACTTTTCCATGAAAATGCCTTCATTTAACCGGAAAATCATCTTTTTCAACATTCTTCGAATTTTTTATTAACTTTGGCCATTTAGTCGTAATTTTTAAATTTTTATCATTGCTTTCATATATATATATTGCGCAATAAAGTCAAAATTATTAATAAAGTGGTGTAGCTAGTTTAGAAGTCTTTGACATATTAGGCCCGTTGCGTTTATTTTGACTCAACCCAAATAAACTTATCCAAGTTTATTCTAGCTAGTATCCTTAACCATGTAGACCTTAATTGGTTTATTAGGATAAGTATCCACGAGTCTCATTACTTGAGAGTTTAAATTGTGGAGAACGAGAAATGATAGAGTCAATTATAAGTCGGTATTCTTGCGCAAGCTCACTTGGTGTAATTATTTGCCTTTTCTCCCATCACTTGCTAATAATTTATCTGCAATAAGTAAGGTCGTACGATTTGAAAGGTTACTTAGCTTCTAGCCCAAGATCGTTTAAAAGTTGCTCGGTAATGATAAGAGTTCATAGCCAAGGCATAACTTATGAAGCGGGGCGCGAAGATTGGCGAGTCTGAAAAGGCCCTAACAAGGCATGAGGATTCCATTTTATTGCTAAAAATCCAAGGTGATGTGAAAAGCATTATTCCCAAAGTCAATATGAACGATCAAGACTCACGACGAAAAGCAATCAACTCCCATAAAGATCATGGAGAAGTCTATCCGAAAAGACCCTAACAAGGTATGAGGATAAATAGATCCAAGTCCGAAAAGGAGGCGGATCGTTGTATCTCAAAATCCCAAATAGAGATTGAAGAAATAATCATGAAGTCGTGGTCAACAAAGTTGGAGTACCTCTCAAAAGTCTCCAAGTGAAGAAACTCTATGAACGATGAGAAGACCATTATCTCAAGCACGTCTCTCAAGATATGAAGTATGAAGTACATGCCAAATATCGGCCCGAGAAAGGTCTCAAATCGTGAACCGAGTTATGCCAATATATGAACTTTTTGATATCCCGAGAAGCAGTTTTAAGAGATTTTGTCCTTTAGCTAACTATTGATCAAATCGTCCTACTTTGCTTTCAGCCTAAATAAACTATCGAAATAAGTCCAAAAATGCATCTTCATGATCATTCTAAGACAAAAATAAAATATAAGAGATACACCTAGGAATAAGGGAGTTTAAGCATTTAATTAAGCCATGTGTGTAAGTGTTTGAATTGCTAACTTATAATAACAATGATCTCGTTTTTAAGCTTAGTTTGGGGAACGTGAAACTTGAGGGTGATAAATCTTCGCAGCACCGAAGCCCTAATGTAAGTCCTCGATCTCTTTACAAGTTATTTCCACTTAAGCTATTTTCTATCCTCTTGTTTACATTAAATTTTTAATTTTTCTTAGTACTTTCATTTTTGTTTAGTAGTATTTTAATAAGGCCAAGGTTGATTGATCATTAGAAAAGTGTAAACGTTCTTTGTCACTAAGCATTGCATGAGGGCATGGCAATGGTTAAGTGTAGGGGATTTGATAGGTGTGAAAACACCCATCCTTTTACCACTTAATTCTGGCTAAAACAAGACCAAAACACGTATTTAATATCATTTGTTTGGAATTATGCGTGGTTTTTGTGCTTATTGTGTTTTCAGAGGCAACCGGATGAATATTGAAGAAAACATGGGATTGCAGGGTTTTATCGAGGAAAAAGACTCAAGACAAAGTCTATTGTCCAAGAGATGCAGAAGATTTGAAGTCATTGTGCCTATTTGAAGATTTATCGAAGAATAGAGCCAAAGATGGAAGATTCATATATGTCGAAGAACTCGAGTCTATAAAACAATAGATTATAAGACGGGTTGGAATAATTCACCGACACTTCTCAAATCCAAAGTGGAAACGTTTATTTAAAGATGCGTGAAGACTAAAGAAGAAAGAAGAAAAAGGATCCCAAATCAAAGCCCAATCACAAAGCCCACCACCATTACACACGCCTATATAAAGGCCTTACCTCACAAATTTTGACACACTTAGTTTAGTTTAGTTTTCATTCTCTCTAGTTTTAGAGAGAGAAAGTTCTAAACATTCTCTCACTAGATTTCATCTTTTTCCATTCCAGATCAAAACTTTGTATTACTTTTTCATTAATCAAGTTCAAGTTTTTATCTTTAAATCTTTAATCTCATCCTTCCTTTCTTTGATTTTGATTGATTTTGGTACAAATCTCGTGTGATCCGTGTTGTTCATCAATGATTTGTGCTTAAAAAGTTGATTACTTTTTATGTTTCCTTAAGTTTATACACTAATAAGCTTTAAGATCCTTGTTCTTATTGGCTTATTTGTTGATTTAGCTTATTTACCTTTTTAAGGTTTTTATGAAAAGTTCATCTTTTTATTGATTTGATTTAAAAGTTGGTTATTTTAAGCTTAGATAAAGTGTTTTTAGTGCTTATTTGATCAACTTACTTTTGGATTCGAGCTTGTTAGGGAGTTAGCTTATTCCATAAGCTCATTTCCTTGCTTTTTATTCGGATCAACACCATTTTCGGAAAGGGCAAAGCCCTTTTCCGATCTTACATTCCGACCAAGCATCCCCCTCTTTCCGATCGCAGTGATCGGAAAAGGGTTTCATATTTTCCGATTGGTGATATTAACATATTCCGACGGTAAGTGTTTCCCATCATTCCGATTTAGGCATTTCTCCATTATTCCGATTGTTTCATTTTCCTGGATTCCGATTGTAGCAAGTTTTGAACATTCCGATTGAGTGATTCTCATGTATTCCGATTGACTATATATTTACAGCATTCTGACCATTAGCTTTTCCTTGCATTCCGATCACCCCCAATCGGAATACATTCCGATTGGTGCACTTTCTCCCCTTATTCCGATTTAGCCTATTCCTTTACTCCGATCTTACTTTCTTTTAGTACTTTTTAATAGCTCTTATTTTTCACAAAGTTTTCCAAGTGTTAGTTTTTATCAAGTGTTCACTTATTTTTCTCTAATATAATCTTTAATTTTCAAGCATTTACTTTTAACTTGCCTTTTTAGTTTAAACTTTCAAGTCTTTAATGTTACTCTTCGACACTTAATTAATTGTTATTAGTTTAAAATAGATAAACAACCAAACTTCTTTTTATTAACCAAGAACAAATCGTTCCACTTAAGGCCGAGATCAATTCGAGAGGATATCGAGAGAACTTAGAACCCATAGAAAAAGCATGTATCAATAAAAGACTAAATACTTTATATTATTTGACCGTGTAATTAATAGATAATGGAATATATTGACTGTTCGAAGATTAGAGCCATTAAAGATTAGGGTTATACCAAAATGAAAGTGGAAATATGTTTTGACAAATAACTTATCAAATGATTTTTTTAAGAAATTATTCCCTTATACACAAATCATTTAACTAAACTCCTGTTTAGGGGTAAATGTTTGTGTATACCTCAAGACAACCTAAGAGGGATTGAGGAAACCATTTAAACCATAACTTGAATTTTCAACGACAATTTTTGCTTTTCAACTAAGAAATTTTTGACCAAAGTACAACCAAAGATTTTTCTAACATTTACAAATCTTATTAATTATTTTCAATAAATCAACCAAAAATCGTGTTAACTAAAATTCAAATTTATTTTGAATATCTTTATATAATTGGTCGAGCTAAGAAATTTAAAACTTTTAACGTTTACGTTTCATAAAAACTTAATATTTATTGTTAATTTACGTGTAATAATTATCGACGCTTTAAAACGTCATATTGAGCAAAACTGATAAAAATGATAGTTGAGACGAAACTAAAATTTAGAAAATGTGAAGAAAGAATTTCTGAGTGAATTATGGTCATGATAATTATTTCATCAGGAAAGGTGAATGTAAATACTGACACATTATGTAGAAAGTATATAGAACCAATTAGGATGTGTTCCTTTATAATGAATGTGCAAAATAAATTGCCGAACAATTTAAAAATAGACGATGCTTGTAAAAAGGATAATATAGATAATAAGAGTGGTTCGTGGCTAATGTGAACCATTAGAATTGAGAAGCCGATAGCGTTAAATGATTAAAAGGCCGCATATGGCGGCCGAAATATGGAGGATTGTGAGATATAGTTATGTTTGTGTTGGAAATACGTTTTACGTATTAGAAAGGATCGGTCACTCCAATAATAGTCCATGTTATAGCTCGTAGTTTAGTTATTTACTTTTGTTAAACAAAGCCCAAAACCGAGCCCATGAAGTGTATGGGCCGGCGGCCTAATGTAAACCCAAGCCCATCACTTGGGCTTGGGTATATAAACCCTCTCCTTTCATGGAGAGGGTGTGTGGTTTCATATTTTACACATAGTAAAACATTGGTTTCTCTCTCTAAGTGTGTGTGTAATCCACCATCTCTCTATCTCTTTCTCTTTCTAAAAACATAAGTATAGATTTACATTTCTACAAATGGTATCAAGAGCTTGGGATGAAATATAGGTTTGTTTTTGTGTTCTAAACATTTCGTAGATTGTTGGTTTGTTTTTAGCCGAATCTTCAAATTTTTGTGTTGGATCGAAGTTTAAAGTAGTGTAACATAGGGATTCGTGCTTAAGAGAGTTCTTGGTATCTTGGTTTTCATTAAAACATAAGTTTTCTTGGATCAAAAGTGTAAAAAAGGTTGTGTTCTTCATTCCGAAATTCTAGCAGAAACATCCATCGGAAAGTACAAGTTGTACGTGGGCTTCCATCGCAATAACCTTACCATCGGAAAGTGTTTGGTTCTACATTGCGATAGTTGGATTTTATTACTTATTCCGATCTGGCATTCTGATCGTACTTTGCGATCTGAGATTCCGACGGGTATATGGAAGGTTTTTAAGTCGTTACTCTGCTTAAATTTTGACAGCTACTTTGCGATCTGAGTATTCCGATAGGTTTTGCGATCTGAGTATTACGATAGTTCTTTGCGATCTGAACATTTCGACCGCTCTGCATTGCGATCTAGGCATTTTGATACCATCATCATTCCGACAGGGTTACATTACGATCTGGACATTCCGATCTGACATTCCGATCTGATATTCCGATCTGACATTCCGATCAACATTCCGATAATCACAAATTTTTTCCATAAAAAATTTCGATGTGTGTAATTTTGACTTGGAATTTTTGGTTTATCGAGAACATATTTTAGGGGATTTTAACATTGTTTCTCGATTTTAACTCACAACAACACAAAAATACTTAACCTTATTCATTGTTCGATCAACTTTGTAAATCTTAACTTATTGAAATGGAGTACACATCTCTTACGGATAAGTCCATCCTCTCGGGTACGGATAATCGTCCACCAATGTTGGTGAAGACTATGTATGAGGAATGGGCTTCCCGAATGGAACTTTATATGTTGAACAAGGAGAATGGACATCTAATTTGGGCATCAGTGCTCAATGGACCATTAGATTATGGTATTGTGACGGAAGGTACGACTACTCGTCCTCGCACAACGGGTGAGTTGACTGGAGATATGAAGATTCAAGATAAATGTGATTAGTATGCTACAAACATCATTCTCCAAGCCCTTCCTCCAGATGTCTACAAACTCGTCAGCAAAAATAAAGTGGCCAAAGAGTTATGGGATAGAATTCGTGTTCTCATGCAAGGCACCTCGTTAACTAAACAAAAACGAGAGTGTAAGCTTTATGATACTTTTGATAAGTTTGCCTATGTGCCAGGGGAGACTCTCAATGATTACTATCTGAGATTTACCCTATTGTTGAATGAGCTTAATATCTATGGCATGGCAATCCCTACCTTTCAATTGAACACCAAGTATTTGAACACTCTTCCTACAGAAAGGAAAAAATACGTGACGGATGTTAAATTGGCTAAGGACTTGCATAACACCAATGTGGATCAACTTCAAGCTTTTCTTCAATAACACGAATGCCATGTGATCGAGGCTCGGTTGTCTACACCTCAAGTTCATGATCCACTTGCAATGTATGCTTCTCAACAAAACATGGCTTATACTTATCAACAACCATCATACTTGCAACAGCCACCACCACACATCTATCAGCAACCACAACAACCATCTTATCAACCACCAATGATGCCACAACAAGAATATCAACAAAGTGTTCATCAACAATCTTTTCAACAGCAACCACCATATCAAACATCACCATCACAAGCCAACACTTCTCCATTGGGCTATACTCCTCAGCAAGGATATTTTCCAATTGAAGCACAACCAGCACAAGCTTTCTACTCTAATGAACTTCCACCAATCCAAGCACCGGTCTTTACTCCAAATGATATGCCAGCTGATGTTCTAAACCATCTCACCGCCTACTTGTCAAAACTCGTTGCAACTAGAGGATTTCAACCAACAAACAATCAGCTCCGCACCTCATCAAATCCTGGACAACAAGCCACTGTTCAAGATGGTCAAGTGACGGTGCAACCTATTCAGGGAAGGCAAAATTCATATGGACCTCCTACAAGGACTGGGAACAATCAAGCTGTGAATTCTCAAGCTAGTGGAAATGGGAGTCCTATTGGTCCTAAGAAGGTTGTGACTTGCTACAATTGCCGAGGACAAGGTCATATGGCTAGGGAATGCACTCAGCCGAAAAGGAGAAGGGATGATGCATGGTTTCGTGAGAAGATGTATTTGGTTGATGCTCAGTCTAAGGGGAAGATTTTGGATTCAGAGGAGTTGGCATTTCTTGCAGACCCAGGGGCAGCAGATACTGAAGGCATTGCAGTCGTTTCTACTTCTAATGCAGCTTATCAAGCGGATGATCTTGATGCATACGATTCGGATTGTGATGACATTCACTCTGCCCAAGCTGCTCTCGTTGCTAATCTCTCTCACTACGGTTCTGATGTCATCAGTGAGGTACCAACCACATCTAATAATATTGATGATAACCAACATCAAGTTGGGCATGAAAATGACAACCTCGAACAGCATTCGGGAACTAGTAACTCAAATGCTGTGGTATCCAATTCTACACATTTGAGTGAACCTCAACCAAATGCTACGACGGGTATGGAATCTTATGCTCAACATGATTTGGTAATGGTGCCTAAACATATTATTGATCAAATGCATATGGCCCTCAGACAATCCGTAGATACCAATTCCACCCTAACTGCTGAGCTTGCGTTGCATAAAGAAAAGGTCAAAGCTTTTGAAATGGTCCCTCAAGCAGAGAAAATAACATGTTCTGAATTTGACCAATTTCGTTTTGAAAAGATTGAACACTTGAAAGAAATAGAGTCATTAAAAGCTAATCTTTCTAATGAATTAAAAGAAAAGGAGTCGGTTGTCAATGATTTTCAGAAACTTAAAATGGATTTCGAAACTCTCGAGTCTAAAAAGGTTGAATCAGAAATTAATGCTACCAAACTTCTTAAATTCAAAGAACAACAGCTTTTAAAACAATACGCTTCCACAGAAAAGGTTCATCTTTTAACTAAATCATTTAAAGAATTCGAACTTAAGCGTCTTCAAGATTTACCACCTAATCCCGGTTATGCAAAACAAGCTCAAGAATATATTCCCGGCCTTTATGATATGACCATAATTGGCAAATCGAAAGAAGCACCGTTTGTTCGTAGTTCTGAGGAGACAAAGTCACTTGAGGATGAAACTCATTCTAAAATGCTTTCAAAATTCCATACAATTGATTATGATCAACATAACAAAGATCAATTTTCGAAAAGGACACGCATTCGCTTACAAAAGGAATTAGCAGAATTAACAGTTCTTGTGCCCCAAAGTTTGTCAAATGAAAACCTTCCTAGTACATCTCCTACACTCGTCAAAAAGGATTTAACGAAGTTAATTCCACCGGTAAGTAAGGCGTCCGTTAACTTAAATACGGTTCACCAACACTTAGCCGATTTTGACAAGGTCATTTTGGAACGTACGACGGCCACGGCCATAACGGAAGATGAATGGAACTTTGAGCACCCTAGAGCTGCGTTTCGAGATGAAATTGTTCCGTTTGTAAACAATGTTAAAGCTTGTCTTCGTAATATTGATCAAGATTTGTTTTTGGAAATAGAAGAAGTTAGACGTGTTTTCAATGAAATGGAAGATGCTTATGAAAACAGTTTACTTGAAATAGAACGGGTTTCATGCCATAATGATCTGCTTCTGAATCAAGTGATGTCTCATGATATAGTTTATGTCTGTGTGAATACAAGTGTTGATAATGATTCTATTGTGCATAATGTTGAATCTGTGGATACTGTGGTAGATAGTACTTGTCACGAATCTGGCGCTGAATTTTTAAAGCTTCAAGATTCATATTCATCGCTTTCAAAACATTTTGATGAGATTCAAACACATTGTATTTCGCTTGAATGCAAGCAACAATTTATACAAGAAATCTTTGAAACGTCATTCGAAGGTGTTAATATCGATGATGCAAACTTTGAAAAGAATTTTCGATTGAATTTACAATCAAAACAGCGTCAGCCAAGTGACAAGGTTGCTAAATCTTTGCCGATAGACATAGAGAAATCTAAGGAGCTTCACTGTGTGAACGTACTTGAGGCTGCTGAGAATTTTAAACTTGATCTAGATAATCGAGTTTCCAAGATGTTGTCCAAAGTTGATAACTTAAAACAGAAAAATACACGACTTTTCGATTCAGTACAGCCAGCATGTGCTCATACCACTGCACAAAATCAATCATTGATTGAACAATTGAATCGAAAGTCGGTGGAAATATCTGATTTGAGGGAACAAATTTGCGATAAGAACCTGGTCTTGGCTGAGTTAAAGGAAACACTTCGTACTCTCAAAGGTAAGAATGTTGTGGATAACGTAGCCACTATCTCAGCATCTTCCTCTAGTGCAATCAAAAGAACCCTTATTGCCGTCACACCACTTAACAAGGGCCCTAGGACTAAACCATCTCAAACATTGGTCACTAAAGATAAGGCGGAATCAAAACCAGCTTCTAATATTCCCGTGTTGCATTCTACAGGAGTAAGCACCACTACTAAGGCTCAAAGATCTAAGCTTAAAATAAACAAGAAGAATGATAGGATCTTGCCCCCATCTAGTAGTCAAGTGAAGAAGAAAGTAGAAGCCCATCCTAGGAATGTTATTTCTGTTTTGAGTAAAAAGAATCATGTAGCTAAACCTAAAGGCTCTACGGTTGTGCAGCGTTCTAAGCCTACTGTGAATTCTAATTTGAAATGTTGGAATTGTAATGAATGTATGTTTTCTAGTCGTCATGATTCTTGCCTTATTGACCATGTGAATGAGATGCATGCCCGGAAAAATGGATTAGAATGGAAACCGACTGGGAAAGTGTTAACCCAAGTTGGTTGGATGTGGCGCCCCACTGGTAGAACTTTTACTATAGTAGGAAATATGTGCCCTTTAACTAGGATCACTCCCACTGAAGTGAAGAAAGCGTGCTCTTTAACTAGGAGTACCAAGGCTACCAAAACACAAGCGTGTCCTTTAACTAGGAACACCGACACTACTGTAGGAACCCAGTGCCCTTTAAATAGGTCTACTTCCACTGTAGTGCCTGCGAATAATCCAAAACCTAAGAAAGTTGGAACAGTAAAACCTGTTAGTGCTAAAACTCACATTAGAAAACGCAGGAAATCTAAGGGTCTAAAAAATGTTAGCAATTCTGATAATTCTATATCTGTATCTGGTAACACTCCGGAACCAATAGTTTCCAATGCATTGTCTACTGTTGTTATTGAAAACAGGTGGTCCAAATTGTTCTCTGGTATTTGGACTCTGGTTGCTCCAAGCATATGACCGGAGATCGCTCTCAGCTCAGAAATTTCGTCAGCAAGTTTCTTGGTACGGTTAGATTTGGAAATGATCATATTGCAAAGATAATGGGTTACGGTGAATATCATATTGGGAATGTTATAATTTCAAGAGTGTATTACGTGGAAGGTCTCGGTCACAACTTATTTTCTGTGGGACAATTTTGTGATGCAAACCTAGAAGTTGCTTTTCGAGAGCATACCTGCTTCATTCGTAATTTGGAAGGGGTTGATTTATTGAAAGGTACTCGAGGGAATAATTTGTATACTTTGTCTCTACAAGACATGATGGCCGCCTCTCCCGTATGTCTTCTCTCCAAAGCATCGAAGACTAAGTCATGGTTATGGCATCGACGGTTATCTCATCTTAACTTTGACGCTATTAATCACTTGGCGAAAAACGAACTTGTTCGTGGTCTTCCTAAACTATCATTTCACAAGGATCATTTGCGTTCCGCGTGTACAATGGGGAAAAGCACTAAGAAGTCTTACAAACCCAAGACTGAAGACACCAACCAAGAGAAACTTTACATGTTGCATATGGATCTTTGTGGGCCAATGCGTGTTGAAAGTCTTAGTGGCAAAAAGTACATCCTCGTCATTGTCGATGATTACTCTCGGTTTACATGGGTGAAATTTCTTAAAGCAAAAAATGAGGCACCTAAATTCATCATCGGATTTCTCAAAATGATTCAAGTGCGTCTCAACACTACTGTCCGACGCATTCGTACAGATAATGGAACCGAATTTGTGAATCGAATATTGCGTGATTATTATGAACAAGTTGGCATATCTCATGAAACATCAGTTGCACGCACTCCACAACAAAACGGTGTCGTTGAAAGGCGAAATCGCACACTTATGGAAGCTGCTTGAACGATGTTAATTTACGCAAAGGCTCCATTGTTTTTATGGGCAGAAGCAGTATCTACAGCAGTGTACACCCAAAACCGGTCACTAATTCGTAAACGCCATGGTAAAACACCTTATGAGCTCCTCCATGGAAAAGTACCAGATTTATCATATCTTCATGTATTTGGTTCTCTTTGCAATCCAAATAATGATGGTGACAATTTGGGAAAACTTCAACCAAAGGCCGATATTGGTATTTTCATTGGTTACGCACCCGCAAAGAAGGCATACCGAATATACGATCGTAACTCTCGCAAGATCCTCGAAACTATGAATGTTGATTTTGATGAGCTGACAGCAATGGCTTCTGAGCAAAGCAGCTCTGAACCCGCACTTCATGAAATGGGACCCAGTAATATTAGTTCTGGTCTTGTCCCAAACAACCCTACTTCCTCATTTATACCACCTACTAGGAATGAATGGGATACTTTGTTTCAACTGTTCTTTGATGAATTCTTTACTCCTCCAACTATTGTTGTTCCAGAACCTGAGGTAATAGCTCCGGTAACCGAAGTTGTCGCTCCAGCAACCGAAGCACAATCAGATACATCTGCACCTACAATTGGTCAAGATATACCATCCACAAGTAATTCTCAACCAACACATGGAACAACTACCCACGTCATGCCTATTGATGATGAAGAGGATGATGATGATCACGATTTGGAATTCGCTCAAATGCGTGAACTTCCATTCTTTGGTGTACCAATTCCCGACCCTAATCAAGCCGGGTCGTCCACCTCAGAGGAAGCTCCTTCTACAGTTTACTCCAATCCACGGATTCGTGAACATGACAGCAAGTGGACAAAGGATCATCCTATAGATTCTATTATTGGTGACCCTAATCGTCCGGTATCCACATGAAGTCAGTTACAAGAAAGTGTAATGTTTTGTCACTTTGATGCTTTTCTCACTGAAGTTGAACCTAAGACATGGAAAGAAGCTTTTACTCAATCATGTTGGATAGAAGCTATGCAAGAAGAACTTAATGAGTTTATACGTCTTGAAGTATGGGAACTTGTCCCATGCCCGGATCAAGTGCAGTTACTCACTTTGAAATGGGTTTACAAGGTGAAACTCGATGAGTTAGGCGGAATATTGAAAAACAAAGCTCGACTAGTAGCTCGTGGATACAAGCAATTATTGGGCGTCGACTTTATGGAGTCCTTTGCACCTGTTGCCCGTTTGGAAGCTATTAGACTATTCCTCGCTTATGCAGCCCATATGAATATGATCGTCTATCAGATGGATGTGAAGACGGCATTTCTTAATGGTGAAATCAAGGAAGAAGTCTATGTTCAACAGCCGGATGGTTTTGTGAATCCTAATTATCCTAATCATGTGTACAAGCTTAAGAAGGCTCTCTATAGGTTGAAGCAAGCTCCACGCGCATGGTATGATCTATTGTCACAATTCCTCATTACTCAAGGCTTCGTAAAAGGCAAGGTGGATCCCACGATGTTCATTCAGAAACGAGGTAAAGATATGATTATGGTACAAATATATGTTGATGATATTATATTTGCAGCCTCGACCCAAACCTTATCGGATGAGTTTGGGACACTCATGTCTTCCAAGTTTAAGATGTCAATGATGGGCAAGATATCATTCTTCTTAGGTCTTCAGATATCTCAGAGTCCCAGAGGCATCTTTATTAATCAATCCAAATATGCCCTTGAATCGCTTAAGAAATATAAGATGGAATCTTGCGACCCCGTGGACACTCCAATGGTGGAGAAATCTAAGCTTGATGCAGATCCACATAGAGTTGCCGTTGATCCGACACTTTATCGTGGAATGATCGGTACTTTTTAGTATATCACAGCCAGTCGACCTGATCTTCAGTTTGCTATATGTATGTGTGCCAGGTATCAAACTAGGCCTACTGAATTACACTTAGCTACTGTTAAAAGGATCTTTCGATATCTTAAAAAAACCATTAATCGGGGACTTTGGTATTCGAAGGACTCTTCTATTGCACTAATGGCATATGCAGATGCGGATCACAAGGGTTGTCAAGATACAAGGCGTTGCACGAGTGGAACTTTGCAACTACTAGGAGATCGATTAATCAGTTGGGCATCGAAAAGGCAGAAAAGCGCTGTAATTTCAAGTACGGAAGCAGAATACATAGCTATGTCCGGTTGCTGTGCTCAAATTCTTTGGATGAGATCGCAATTAACCGACTATGGTCTAGGTTTCAACAAGATTCCGATGTACTGCGACAACAAAAGTGCAATTGCCTTATGCTGCAACAATGTTCAATTCTCCCGGTCGAAGCATATTGACATTCGCTACCACTTCATCAAGGAGCAAGTGGAAAATGGAGTAATAGAGCTTTACTTTGTCCGATCTGAGTATCAATTGGCAGATATTTTCACGAAGGCTTTAGATCGCGCTAGAATTGAATTTTTTGCCGACAAGCTAGGAATGAGAACCTTCTCGCCTGAGACTCTAAAGGAACTAGCAGATGAAGCGAAAGAATAGTCTTGGTAAAACTATTCTCCGTATCCTTGGTGATTATTTGTATATATTGTTTATATTTTTATCCACAAAAGCAAAATACAAAAATATAAAACCATATAAAAACCATAAAAATTGAAAAATCTAGAAAAATCCAAAAATATTTCTACTTTACTTTTCAAAGGCATGTCTTTTGGTACGATAATATTTACGGCCTTAGAAATGTTGATTAATATTGACACGGCGCCATAAATAGAGTTCGTACAAAAGTTGTAAATATTTAATAAAACATGCCTAAATGGCTTGTAGTTATTTCTGACTGCAACCCGGTTTTCATATTAAAGTCAAGTATTTCTCATGAAAGCTTTGGCTCACAACGGGAATTAATTTTCTCGGGCAAGGTTTACTTTAAAACCTTGTAAGGGATCAAGTTTACTTTATAACTTGGTCTAACACAAATCTATGTACGTTTCAGTGCATTTATTTGTTAAAACAAGAGAAGTCTTGTTTTTATGAAGCTATCATCTCTACAACCATAGCTATTTACAATTGGTATCTACATCCTCGAGGATGCGACTACTCAACCGACGACTATAGCTCTTTCAGTAGAACACGGGTCAACAATTGAGGGGGAGCACTTGTCAAGCATTCAGAATCTTCGATGCCGAACTTGCCAAGTTCACAAGTTGGTGTCAAGAATACAATACCAATCGTACATGTGGTGTCAAGAGATGACTTCAGACGTGACGAGGCGACCAACATATGCTGACAAGAACCATTTGATCTTATCATATGATGTTCTCATCTATCAGGTCCAACCTTGTCAATTCTTTTCTAATATGGTGAATATGTGATCATGTTACAAATCGGTATCATATCTCATACGTTTGATATCATGAAGACAAAATGGACCTGCATTTTTCTTCCCAAAACCTTTGTTAAAACTTCATTAAATCAATTGAAATTAAAAACATCGATTGGGTTAATATTTTTAATATGGGGGAGAAAATGTGATTTAATATGGGATATTATCACAAATGGTTTGACTTAAAGTGCTGGCTCATCCCGACATGTGCGAAATGTTTTCGAATATCGTGGCATATGTCAAGGGGGAGCAAAATGGATTTGCTATATCAAAATGGATTTTCATGGTGACATATACTTACCCAAAACCCATTTATTTCACGACGATGAAGATTGTGGTGACATAAGGATGGTAGGATAGGTTAAGTCCTATGATTCTTCCAAAACCGGAGGAATCTTCCCAAGGACATTCCATAGCTAGAAATAGTAGTCCTTAGGAAAGATGGAGAAAGATTGTGAACGTAGCCGAATGCCGACCAAGTACTTAAGTTAGCACTGGAACAATCACAACAAGGTGCTAGTTATGACGTATTGGTAAGCATTGAAGGGGTTGAAGAATGGAAAAGAATTGTAAAGATAAAGGGTGTAAAGAAAGAAGCCCTCCTTACAACTTAGGCAGAAACCGGGTCAATACATATGCTATTGAGATCATTTTAATGATTCTTGATATTGAAGACAGACATCATGGACCCAGTGATGCAATGTACAACCCATCCCATCTAACTCAGATATCTCTCAAAAGGTATTTGTTTTAATCACACGGAGACAACACGTTATCTATTGATTTATTCACTCCGAATAAATTGGTATTGAAAAGGTGGCACTCCTCTCCAGCCTCCGATCACTAAAATTCAAAATGCACGATCGAGTCTAGAGCCATTTGAGATCATCAAATATCTCATTAGGACACACTTCCATATTTCCTTGCTTCTTCACATACTGTGAAAAGTAAGAAATATTTTAAGAGTCCTACGCAAAATCTTCATGATCTTGCCTGAACATCCGAGTAATACGAAAGTATTTACAATGAAGATGGAAATCCTTCTTGAGCGAATATCAAAAAGCTCATGGTAGGTGACTTGTGCGATTCTTTATGAATCAAACTTGTGATAACTGGAAAGCAACAGCTGTTTAATTCTTAACTGAATTTAAACACGTTCCAGGCCTCTACGCAATATCTTAGTGATCTTGCCAGAACACTCAGAGTGATACCTTAGTGTTCACAGTGATGAGTGGAAATCCTTCTAGTGTTAACCTCACACAGCACTTGGTAGGTAACTTTCAAGATTCTATACGAATCAAGCTCGTGACAACTGGAAAGCAACGATGGTGCGGTTCTTAATTGAATTTCACTTGTTCCAGGAACATGAATTGACGGCTTCAAATCATGCGGATATTATTATCCAAATGATTAACTCTTTATGTTCGCAGTCAGCTTTGGATGGTCGAATAAAGAGAACGGGTTTACCCGCGAAATCCTGTCAGGAAGTTACTTAATTGAAACTATCCGTCACGGGTACGATATCTAATATCGTCCAACGGTCTTCACCGACCGGAGGTAAAATGCTACCGATTTAGAATGAAATGTTCAAAGCCATTTCGTTCGTGTCTACTTATGTTGCGGCATTTGAAGACGGTGGCGTTACGGAATCCAAGAAGAAGTCGTCCTCGCATGCTTATACTTTAAGCACTTAATATCTCATTTAAATCAAGAAAGCCTAAAAGTTAAGTCTTCCACTGTATCGAACTCTGAAGCTTTCAAGAATTACGAAGGTATAAGTATGTGGGACGTGAGGTCACGAAGAGGCGAAGATCACAAGTGATGGATGCACGAGATTAATGCTCAAGATTGATATCAAAGATCACATCAGCATGTTCACCAGAAAAAGAAAAGGAAAAGAAAGACGAAGACTACGAGCTCAAGACAAGCATAGTATGCTAGGTTTATTTCATTATTGTAACTCGGGTAACGCCCTTGTTTGGAGTGACCTCCCTTAGGGGGAGATTGTTGGAAATACGTTTTACGTATTAGAAAGGATCGGTCACTCCAATAATAGTCCATGTTATAGCTCGTAGTTTAGTTATTTACTTTTGTTAAACAAAGCCCAAAACCGAGCCCTTGAAGTGTATGGGCCGGCGGCCTAATGTAAACCCAAGCCCATCACTTGGGCTTGGGTATATAAACCCTCTCCTTTCATAGAGAGGGTATGTGGTTTCATATTTTACACATAGTAAAACATTGGTTTCTCTCTCTAAGTGTGTGTGTAATCCACCATCTCTCTATCTCTTTCTCTCTCTAAAAACATAAGTATAGATTTACATTTCTACAAATGGTATCAGAGATTGTTGGAAATACGTTTTACGTATTAGAAAGGATCGGTCACTTCAATAATAGTCCATGTTATAGCTCGTAGTTTAGTTATTTACTTTTGTTAAACAAAGCCCAAAACCGAGCCCATGAAGTGTATGGGCCGGCGGCCTAATGTAAACCCAAGCCCATCACTTGGGCTTGGGTATATAAACCCTCTCCTTTCATGGAGAGGGTGTGTGGTTTCATATTTTACACATAGTAAAACATTGGTTTCTCTCTCTAAGTGTGTGTGTAATCCACCATCTCTCTATCTCTTTCTCTCTCTAAAAACATAAGTATAGATTTACATTTCTACAGTGTTAATCTTGTAAATATACGTATTCTATTCATGCCATTTCTGATTTAATGTATCTTTATCTGAAAAAGTTGTACTAATGGCAAATCATGAAGGCAGACATCGCCTCATACAATAGTAAACGTCTAACTATTGCAAAGGTCATCATCTGAATTTGATTCGATTTGGGTCATCGTCGACAGACTGGCCAAATC
Organism: Glebionis coronaria; assembly: GCA_025667525.1. NCBI lineage: Eukaryota > Viridiplantae > Streptophyta > Magnoliopsida > Asterales > Asteraceae > Glebionis > Glebionis coronaria. Next base: position 246,984,422 of record CM046875.1, read on the forward strand.
TGCTAATATCATTCATGTTAATGATAGATTCTTGATGAAGAAATTGGCTCTTTTGTATTTAAAGGAGTTGTGTAAACATGGTGTGCCTGTATCGATCATCTCTATCAAGATCTCGCTTCGCATAGAATTTCTAGAGATTTGCTCAGAAGTCATTGAGAATGAATCTTGATGAGAGTACTGTGTACCACCCCAATCGAAGGGACGAGGTAAAGTAACGATACAAAATACTATAAGTGTTGTTCTATGTTTAAATGATTGACCTTTGGTAATAAACTATAAAATCGTTTTCCTTTGGAGAGATTATCATTGATAATTATCGTATTAGGATCAAGATCGAATCTTGTGAGGATATATATTAGAGCATCTGTAAGCAGGAGTTGGGATGAAGACATCCGACATACACCCATATTGATTTGGACATGTATTTTAGGTTTAAGGTTGCCTATGACGACAAACCTAACCTTACAAAATACCCGACCCGCGAGACCTGAAATGATTGTTGAAATTAGGATCTGATTAATGACTGCCGGTAGTGGGCAAGAGGTTATGTGAATATGAAGTGTAGATCTTGAAGTGCAGGATGGGTAGCGAAGTTATGCCAGAAATTATTCACCTTGGAAAAATGAATTGATGATCTGAAAGATCATGGGAAATAAGTCCCCGTTGTATGGGACCATTGAGATGATGTAAAAGGTTGGTTTGAAGGCATATAAGCTGGATCTACCCTAGGACTTCAAGAGCTTCGTGAATTATGTTTCGTATATCGAACTTGATAAAATGCCTATCAAGTAAAAATCTGATTATTCCTTAATGAAGTTTAGATCGGCGAAAAGTTGCATTCATCAAAAACCCGTGAACATCATGGATAGAGAAAGTAAGTCAACAATAAGACTGATCTTATTTCCGTACTTTTGTTTGATGAAACTCGCGTATTGTAATGGATTAAACTTGTGAGAAAATACTGAATGTGGAGGAAATACCCACATGGCTTTAACTCTATAAGAAGCGAGTAGTAAGATAAGATGATCTTTGAGGACAAAGATCCTATTTAGGGGTAAATGCTGTGACAATCCGTCAATTTATGGTTTATATTTTATTCTCAAATATTATTTAAAAACATGATTTTAATGTTATATTATGAACTCACTTATTTTTGGGAAGAAATTTGGATTTACATCTTGAAGTAGCATCGACTACGTCTAAACCTGAGGATTCTACGTTACGTGCTTACGTTTACATACACCGTTTTGGTGACAGTCCGACATTTCAGGAAATAAATTTATCCGTGAATATTATTTTGGAATTTTAAACTTGTGTTGGTTCATAAACACACAAATTTACGAGAAGAGATTAGGACTTACGATTATAATTTAACGTCCTTTACGACTAACCGAAAACCTTAGGATTACGTATTTACGTTTTCGAACTCCGTTTTTGATGAGACAATTTTTATTAGATTCGTTTTGTGCCGTTGATTCATAATTTATTAAAACGTTTTTCGTAAAACGACCCGAGGGCACGCAAATCGAGGAAACTAGAATCGAGGAGTACCCGTAAATAATTGGTGATGAGACAAAACCACTTTTGCCCCACCCCCAATATGGGACGGCAAAACTAACTACTCACACCATGAGGTGTCAAGTTATTAGCTTCCAAACTACACTTGTAAGCTAAGCTTACAAAGTAAGCAACACCAACATCAAAACCATCTAACCAAACCATTCACTCCATTTCTATCCATGCAAAAACTCACAACTCTCCCCTCCCTCTCTCTAAAATTCGTCCCATCTCAACCAAAAACACACATCTTGATCTTGATTTAACCATGAAATCTTATGTTATTAACACATATGATGGAAACCTCTTCAAGCACTATTGATTGGTGGTGATTTTAACATCCAAGGAGAAGATTTGGTGATGTTCAAGGGCTGATTTCTACATGAAGTTTACAAGTATTGGTGGCCATGAAGATTGGTGTTGATCTATCACAAGTTCTCCCATCAAAAATCCAAGCCTTGATGAATACCTACACAATCTTGGTGGTATAAAGATAGTTCTTCTCAACCTCTTGTTATTTTGATTATGTAATCATGTATTTTCTTTCTTATTGTATATGTATATGATGAATATATGATGATAAAAATATTGTGTGGGGATCAAGTGTTGATAAATATGATTAAAAAGATGAATAACCATAAGAAACAAGGCAAAAAACTTGCTTAAATTGTTGGCTGTATAAAAAAAGTAAGTAAACAAGTTATAAACTGATAAAATTGCATGGTGGAATCCATTTACAGTAAGTGTTAGATGTCATACACATGTGAGAGTTGGCCATGCAATGGAATCATCAAAATGAGTGAGATATGATCAAAACAAGATGAGTGTACCAATCTGAATAGTCTGTTTTGTAGGGACTGTTAAGGATAGTTAGACATGTAATGAGCAGTAGCTATAACTAACTTATTTGTATCACATAATATGAAGTTTATGCCATCCAAAAATGAGCTTCTATCTCCTTATAGAACTCAAGATATGATAAAAATGGTGAAGATGAAACTAAAAATCAGATTTTGAAGAATTAATGTTTAATAGTATTATATAAGCACTCAAACTAATATAGTATAAAATGTGAATTAAAACCCACTAACTTATAAATTTCATTTATATAAATATGTATAAGGTTAAATAAATGGAAACTTTATAAAAATAGTAGTTGAATAAGATTTATAAGTTATAAAAACTATAAACATAATGTTTACGACTTTTTCGGCTATTACCGTAAAATTAACGTTTTTCGCCAATTAAAACTTAGACGATCAAACCCGTCTAATGTAAAGTTTTTAAAAGTCATACTGATATATAAGTACCTAATACAAGTAAAAACCGATAAAACCCAACCTATATGACATACGGACATTAACGAGTTAAGTTAGCATATTTGGACTAATAATTTAACTAAATAAGTTAAACACTTATAAAAATTACTTATTGGTCTTAACCCACTTGGGCCCAACATGTAAATTATAATACTGATAATAAAAGTATAAAATAGATTAATACAAGTTAATGGACTTATAATAGGCTTATTGGACCTAAAACATGTAAATAGGTAAAACTAGTAAACTAGTATAAAAGTTATCAACACATTACACTAAAATGAGTAGATGAGAATATATAAACCCACTTGATAATCATATATATAAAATCATCATATGTATACATAATTGTTATTTTGATAAATTCATTTGACAAAAGTCTAAGACGAGTATTATTTGTCTAGGTTTCCGTGATTGAAGCACGTACCGTACATCCAAATTGCCGATAACCCGCTTTCCCACATCTACGTGAGTTCATAACCTCGCACTCTTTTAAATGTTTTTATGAAATGTTTTATAAACCCGCGAGGGAGATAACATGTTAGTTTTGATAAAATAGGACACCATTTGTCCCGATTGTGTAACACCCCCAAATTTACACAATTCAATACAGCGGAAGACTCGTTGGTGTTACGGGATAGCACATTACTCACATCATAGACAATGCATAAAAATCGCGTCGTTTAATAATAAAAGCATTTCCATTCATAAATATCAATGTTACATCGGTCCCAAGTCATATTATTTCATACATGTTTTACAAAGAATTTGAATGGAAATTGTTATTTAAGTGCGGGCCATGAATTCTTGTTGTCTTCCCGAGAATTACCTTCAAGTACCTGAGACAAAACATGTTAAAATAAAAGGTCAGCGATAACGCCGAGTGAATTCATAGAGTTTAATAAAATCCATCAATATAACATCGGTATAAAATTATTACCGAAAATCATTTTGTACAAATCCATGTAGTAGGCCATAAAATAGCCAAAATCATTTTATACAAATCCTTGTCAAAAAATCATAATATAGGCTTTCGCCTTCAAAATCATTGTACGAACCAATGTCGTAAAAATATCATACAATACGTTTTATAACGTTATATAGAGTTAAATAAAAACCGTTATATGAATATGGTTGTACAAAACCAAAACACGAACATAAAATCAATAGTATGACCCCGTATTGCTAGTCAGGCAATACCTCGTAATTCGGTGCGTATAGCAGTATTTCGTTAATTGGATTATTATAAGCCGCATGACATTGTTACCTAACTACAACAAACAACGGGTAGCTAGCCCGAAACTCAATTTGACCATCTAAATTAGCGTGTCGTCACAAAGGTCACACTATGTAAATCTTCTCATACATAAATCCGCTTACCAATCAATGTGGCACGACGAGGATCAACCGTCAAGGCGCGAACTGGGGTGATCGTCCCCAAATAGTACTATTATATGCATAAGTGTCTACCAAATCCCGGTAGTTCACAATTCATGCTAATGGGACTTTTAGTGACATAACCTAACTTTAATAATCCATATTATTTCATCTATCGGGTCATTTAATCATTTATCGGGTCATACAATCATTTATCGGGTCATACAATCATTCGGGTCCAAATCAATAAACAAACAATCGGGACAACTAGTGTCCTATTTTATAAAAACTAACATGTTATCTCCCTCGCGGGTTTATAAAACATTTCATAAAAACATTTAAAAGAGTGTGAGGCTATGAACTCACGTTGATGTGGGAAAGCGGGTTATCGGCAATTCGGATGTATGGTACGTGCTTCAACAACAGAAACCTAGACAAATAATATTCGTCTTATACTCTTGTCCAATGACTTTATAAAAATAACAATTATGTATACATACGATGATTTTATATATATGATGATCAAGTGGGTTTACATATTCTCTTTTACTCATTTTAGTGTTTACGTATTGGTAACTTCTTACTAGTTTACTAGTTTTACCTATTTACGTGTTTTAGGTCCAATAAACTGGTTATAAGTTCTTTAACTTGTATTATTCCTCTTTATACTTTTATTATCATTATTTACACTTTACATGTTGGGCCCAAATGGGTTAAGCCCAATAAATAAGTTTATAAGTGTTTTAGCTCATTTTGTTGTATTATTTGTCCAATAATGTTAGCTTAGTCCGTTAATGTCCGTATGTTATATAGTTCGGGTTTTATCGGTTTTTACTTGTTATATATGTTTATATATATCAGTATATGAGTTTATAAATGTTTACATTAGATGGGTCCAACCGTCTAAGTTTTATTTAGCAAAAACGTTAATTTTACGGTAATAGCCGAAAAAGTCGTAAAAATCATGTTTATAGTTTTATAACTTATAAAACTTATTAAACTACCATTTTTATAAAATGTCCATTTATTTATCCTTATACATATTTATATAAATGTATTATATGAGTTAGTGTGTTTTAATTCACATTTTATACTATTTTTATTTGAGTGCTTATATAATACTATTATACTTTAATTTCCCAAAATCAGATTTTTATTTTCATGTTCACCAAAACTGCCATATCTAGAGTTCTATATGGAGATAGAAGCTCAAATTTTTATGACATAAACTAAATGATATGTGCTCCATTTAACTCTACTATAGCTACGGTTGAATCAGCCTCTAAGTATTTTCTAAAAATCGTCCAAAACAGTGAACTCAGATTTGTACACTAAACTGGTTTTGATCATATCTCACTCATTTTGATGATTTCATTGCATGGCCAACTCTCACATGTGTATGACATCTAATACTTACTGTAAATTTATTCCACCATGCCATTTTATCAGTTTAACATTTGGTTACTTACTGTTTTTATACAGACATCATATTTAGCAAGATTTTAACCTTGTTACCTATGGTTTTTCATCTCTTTAATCATATTTATCAAAACTTGATCCCCATACAACATTTTTATCATCATATATTCATCATATACATATAAAATAAGAAAGAAAATACATGATTACATAATCAAAATAACAAGAGGATGGGGAGAACAATCTTTATACCACCAAAGTGATGAAATGATGAGCTTTTAGATGAACAAGACATGGTTTTGGGTAACCAATCTTATGAGATATCAACACCACTTCTAGGATCACCAAGTATTTGTAGATTCCTCCAAAAATCAGCCCTTGTTCTTCATGAAAACTCCTTGAGAAATCAGCCCCAAACTCCCTTGAAAACTCCTTTTTACATGTTAAGATCACCTCCAATCTTCATATCTTCAATGGGTTTTCATCATATGTAAATTATACATATGATTTATGGTTGAATCAAGATCAAATGGGGGTTGTTCTGGATGAGTTTGGGACGAATTTTAGAGAGATGGAGGAGAGTGTTTAGTGGTTTGCATGTGTTGGAATGAATGAAAATGGTTTGAGGTGGTGGTTTTGATGTTGGTTGCTAGTTTACAAGTAAACTAAGACATGTGTCTTAGCTTATCTTGTAAGCTTGACACCACATGGTGTTGTTAGCTTTGTTTAGCCATGTGTGGGGGTGGGACAAGTATGTACTTGTTCCATCCCTATTAATTTACGGGTATTCCTCGATTCTAGTTTCCTTGATTTGCGTGCCCTCGGTCGTTTTACGAAAAACGGTTTTTATAAATTATGAAGCAACGGCACAAAACAAATCTAATAAAAATTGTCTCGTCAAAAACAGAGTTCAAAAATGTAAATACGTAAACCTAGGGTTTCTGGTTTAGTCATAAAGGAAGTTAAATTATGAAAGTAAGTCCTAATCCCTTCTCGTAAATTTGTGAGTTTATGAACCAAAAAAAAATTTAAAACTCCAAAATAATATTCACGGATAAATTTATTTCCTGAAATGTCGGACTGTCACCAAAGACGGTGTATGTAAACGTAAGCACGTAACGTAGAATCCTCCGGTTTAGACGTAGTAGATGCTACTTCAAGACGTAAACCCAAATTTCTTCACAAAAATAAGTGAGTTCATAATATAACATTAAAATAATGTTTTTAAATAATATTTGAGAATAAAATATAAACCATAAATTGAAGGATTGTCACAGCATTTACCCCTAAACAGGATCTTTGTCCTCAAAGAGCATCTTACTACTCGCTTCTTATAGAGTAAAAGCCATGTGGGTATTTCCTCCACATTCGGTCTTTTCTCACAAGTGTAATTCATTAAGATACGCGAGTTTCATCAAACATAACTACGGGAATAAGATCAGGCTTATTGTTTACTTACTTTCTCTATCCATGATGTTCACGAGTTTTTGATAAATGCAACTTTTCGCCGATCTAAACTTCATTAAGGAATAGTCAGATTTTCACTTGATAGGAATTTTATCAAGTTCGGTATACGAAACATAATTCACGCAGCTCTTGAAGTCCTAGGGTAGATCCAGCTTATATGCCTTTCAAACCAACTTTTTCATCATCTCAATGGTCCCATACAACGGGGACTTATATCCCATGATCTTCCAGATCATCAATTCATTTTCCATGGTTAAAATTTTTGGCATAACATCGCTACCCATCTGGCACTTCAAGATCTACATTTCATATTCACATAACCTCTTGCCCACTACCGGCAGTTAATAATCAGATCCTAATTTTAACAATCATTTCAGGTCTCGCGGGTCGAGTATTTTGTATGGTTAGGTTTGCCATCACAGGAAACCTTAAACCTAAAAGACATGTCCAACTCACAGTGGGTGTATGTCGGGTGTCTTCATCCCAACTCCTGCTTACAGATGCTCTAATATATATCCTCACAAGATTCGATCTCGATCCTAATATGATAATTATCAATGATAATCTCTCCAAAGGAAAACGATTATACGGTTTATTACCAAAGGTCAATCATTCAAATATAAAACAACACTTATAGTATTTTGTATCGCTACTTTACCTCGTCCCTTCGATTTGGGGTGGTAATTAGTACTCTCTTCAAGATTCTTTCCCAACGACTTCTGAGCAAATCTCTAGAAATTCAATGCGAAGCGAGGGTCTTGATAGAGATGATCGATACAGGCACACCATGTTTACACAACTCCTTTAAATACAAAAGAGTCAATTTCTTCATCAAGAATCTATCATTAATAGGAATGATATTAGCGGATTTGGTCAGTCTGTCGACGATGACCCAAATCGAATCAAATTCAGATGATGACGTTTGCAATAGCTAGACGTTTACTAATGTATGAGGCGGTGTCTGCCTTCATAATTTGCCATTAGTACAACTTCTTCAGATAAAAATACATTAAATCATAAATGTCATGAATAGAATACTTATACTTACGAGATGACTACATCTCAAAATCTCCATATTTAGGCAACCACAAGTGGCCTTTTATACATCTAACGCCATCGGCTTCTCATGTTTAATGGTTCACATTAGCTGTGAACCCCCTTTTTATTATCTATATTATCCTTCTTACAAACATCGGCTATTTTTATATTGTTCGGCAATTTATTTTACACCTTCATTATTAAGGAACATGTCCTAATTGGTTCTTTATCTTTTCTATATAATGTGTTAGTATCTACATTTACCTTTCCTGATGAAAAAATTATCATGTCCGCAATTCGTTCAGAATTTCTTTCTTTATATTTTCTAAGTTTTTGTTTCGTTTCAACTATTATTTTTATCACTTTTTCTCAATCCGACGTTTAAAGCGTAGATAAATATTAAAAGTAATTTAACAATATATATTAAGTTTTTATGAAACGTAAACGTTAAAAGTTTAAATTTCTTAGTTCGACCAATTATAATAAAATGTTCAAAACAAATTTGAATTTAGTTAACACGATTTTTGCTGATTTATCGAAAATAATTAATAAGATTCGTAAATGTTTGAAAAATCTTTGGTCAAAATTTTCTTAGTTGAAAAGCAAAAAGTGTCGTTTCAAAATTCAAGATATAGTTTAAATGGTTTCCTCAATCCCTCTTAGGTTGTCTTGAGGTATACACGAACATTTACCCCTAAACAGGAGTTTAGTTAAATGATTTGTGTATAAGGGAATAATCCCTTAAAAATCCTTTGTTAAAACATCTGTCAAAACATATTTCCATTTTCTATTAATCATACGGTCAAATAATGTAAAGGATTAAGTCTTTCATCACATGTTAAATATTCAAGGTACAAGTTTTCACTATTCGGCCAATTCAGGGCAATCTATAAATAACTATTAACTCATTCTTATTCTTATAAACTAACAGATTGTCTTTAATGACCGCAAGCATGAATTTATCAATTTACAGCCTACACATGTGATTCATCAAATTTTTGGATGCTACATGTGTATTAGTCAATCCAAACGACATCACGTGAAACTCATAATGTTCATTACAAGTTCTGTATTTAGTGATTGGAATAGATAATCTTTTTCGCGGACGCGAAGTTGATGATAACCATGCCATGGATCAAATCTTTAAAACATACGCTAGAACCTTGTAAATGATCGAACAAATCTTCCATTTCGAGTCATGGATATCGTTTTCGATTGTCAATTTACTCAGTTCACAGTAATCTATAAATATAAGAAATAATAAAACCATAGCTCTTCATGATGACGAGCTTGGTAGAATAAAATCTTTCTCCGACAACTCTCTCAGTTGTACGGTAATACTTTTAATCCAGATGGTGCTGACGTACAGTGCACAAGCCACAGGTGCAGCACCGGGAATATAATCAATACCAATTTCAACTTGCCTTAATGGCAAAAGTCTAGTTAATTCACCAACAAATACCTCCTAAAGTTTCAGATAACATAAACATCTTTTAATACATTTATTTTTAAGTTCTTTCTAGATTATAATATCTATGACTAATTCACAACCATTCACGGTATAATTTCAAGTCTAAATGCAGGATATGGTCATCCATCAAGAATTATTTAGATCGCCTTTGATAATCAACATCTTATCATTTAGGGGAATTCTACTTGAGTTCCCATTAATTAAGACAATGTCGTCATGTCATAATCAATCAATCCATTCTACTGGCATTACCAACTTTTCAGTTTCATCACCGTTGATAAGACGTGAACTTCTCAAAAGACTAATAATAATTTATAATCCTTCACAGATTCAAGGATATATGGAGACATAACTAACCTTAAAAGAGTAAGGTCAACGCATAATCTATGCGGGAGAATTTAAAATTAGATACAGATGAAAACATTTAACGAATATGAATATATCCCATGTTTTCATGATTCGAGTACGCATTCGAAAGCTCCTCAAATCGTTACCCAGGTCATTCAAATGAAATCTAATCAAAAGAAATGATAAGAACGTCAATACATCCAGTCGGGTATCAACACTCGGTAATCAGATACTTTTCCTAAGAATCTTACTACGGGAGAATTGGACAAGAAAGAAGTGTCAATTGTCAAATAAGACAATTTCCACAGATGAGTAAAATCGACTCAGAAGAATAGATGCTACAGGCACATATGTAGGTGTCCCTAACACTATGTCCTTATTTTTCACTTCTTGCAGATCTCATAATTTTTAATCTTTCACAATCTTCAAAGAATATTTAGTGTTATTAATCAGTTTTATGGTGACTACTAATCAGCCTCGCATGTTCCATTCCAAATTGTATGTAGGCGCGCAACTATATACAATTTCAGGATTAACGATGCAATACTCAATTCGTCAAAATTTTATCATCATGTTTATAATAAAAACATTTTCATGCTTAATTCTTAAATAAGAATCAAAAATAAATTTCCAACGATTTTCTTTTTTATGAAAACAATTAAGTTTTCCAAGGTGTTTTATAAACAACTTCATTTCGATAACAATCACTTATAAATCTCACTTTGAATAATCCTTATAGTGATGAAAATTCAATTTCCTCAAATGATACTGTTTTATCTTATAAAAATAATGAGTGATCTGCAAAAGAGTGATGAAGAGTTGTTTACCAAGAACTAACCACAATATAATAGGAAATGAGCTTAGCCAAATAATCATGAGGTTCATGACCTTGATGGCACTCAGGAAGAATAATCTACCACGTAACTCAAATCAAGATGAGTACTTGTTCAATGTTTGCATCACTAATGCGAACATTAGGATGAAGCAATAAAAGATCGATAACATCGATACATGTAGGATTTAGCAATCAAAGGTAGTCTTTTTCATTAATCACAAACAAGTCAAAATTGTACCGTAACACATTACGTGTCACTATGTCATATACTTCTCAGAACTCATCCTACCAACTGATATCTCAATTAAGTTAGGGATTTTTAAAAGATACCACAATGAATACTAACCTACAAGAGTCATTAGGTGTTCCATATGTCCCGGAAGATCCATTGGTCCCAATTCAGAAGATGATTTCTTCAATTTATTTCTTGGACACTGGGCATCCTCGTTAGTGGACAATGGCCTAGGAACAACCCTTAACACGAATCAATAATCAATTAAAACCTTATAATTCAATCACAGAACTTAACGACTTCCTCTTAACAATCTCATATTCCATACAGGTTAAGTTTCACTTTATTCAAGTTTTAACCAATTTATACTCAATGCGACATCCTACCTCATTCTCCAATTCTTTCAACCTTATTCTTAGAACTTAATAGGGCTATAAAGGCTCGATATTATCAACACTTAATTTCCAATCCTATAGTTCTTACAACAACAATTATCAAATGAGTCACTAGCATGAGATGACTCACACATTCAATCCGATTTCTCAGAAAGGTACTAGTGGCATGAGGCTTTTGGGTAATGGTTCCAATGACAGCCTCAAGTGCAACATTCACCCTTTCAATTTCAATTTAAGAATTGGATGACACGAATTAGATGACATGTTTCTAGGTGGTAACGTTTTGTCAACTCCACTCTATAAGGAAAGATCGTCATGGCATCGATATCAGATCTAATCTCATCAATTCTTCTTCAGTATCACCATCAACTAATATCTATATTTCTACGAATATTAACCATTTTGTTGGGATCATAAATATCCACAACTTGGTTTAGATCTAGGATAGTTAGAATTCCTACGAGAATAGCTTCGATTGATTTACTAGGGGAGTTAGGGTTTCTTGTGACAATCTACGTCGTATAAATACCTCGTATAAATACCAAAATATTCATCAAACAATCATGTAATCAAATTACATCATATATATATATATATATATAATCCAAGTTATATATATATATATATTAAAGTTACATCGGTTAATGTCTGTATGTTCTTGTCGGTAACTCGGGAATTCTTCGGCACCGTTATAGTCAAAAGATTTTTAGACATTTTTCGAAAAATGTTTATAGTTAAAATATTTTGAAATGTTTTATTCAAAACCATGGTTTTAAAAATCTTTCGTTCTCTATAACGAGAGCTCTGGTACCAAACTGTAACACCCCCAAATTTACACAATTCAATACAGCGGAAGACTCGTTGGTGTTACGGGATAACACATTACTCACATCATAGACAACGCATAAAAATCGCGTCGTTTAATAATAAAAGCATTTCCATTCATAAATATCAAAGTTACATCGGTCCCAAGTCATATTATTTCATACAAGTTTTACAAAGAATTTGAATGGAAATTGTTATTTAAGTGCGGGCCATGAATTCTTGTTGTCTTCCCGAGAATTACCTTCAAGTACCTGAGACAAAACATGTTAAAAGAAATTCATTTTAACATATAGACTTTAATAAAATCCATCAATATAACATCGGTATAAAATTATTACCGAAAATCATTTGTACAAATCCATGTAGTAGGCCATAAAATAGCCAAAATCATTTTATACAAATCCTTGTCAAAATCATAATATAGGCTTTCGCCTTCAAAATCATTGTACGAACCAATGTCGTAAAAATATCATACAATACGTTTTATAATGTTGTATAGAGTTAAATAAAAACCGTTATATGAATATGGTTGTACAAAACCAAAACACGAACATAAAATCAATAGTATGACCCCGTATTGCTAGTCAGGCAATACCTATAGCAGTATTTCGTTAATTGGATTATTATAAGCCGCATGACATTGTTACCTTACTACAACAAACAATGGGTAGCTAGCCCGAAACTCAATTTTCCCATCTAAATTAACGTGTCGTCACAAAGGTCACGCTATGTAAATCTTCTCATACATAAATTCTCTTACCAATCAATGTGGCACGACAGGGATCAACCGTCAAGGCGCGAACTGGGGTGATCGTCCCCAAATAGTACTATTATATGCATAAGCGTCTACCAAATCCCGGTAGTTCACAATTCATGCTAATGGGACTTTTAGTGACATAACCTAACTTTAATAATCCATATTATTTCATCTATCGGGTCATTTAATCATTTATCGGGTCATACAATCATTATCGGGTCCAAATCAATAAACAAACAATCGGGACAACTAGATTCCTATTTTATAAAAACTATCATGTTATCTCCCTCGCGGGTTTATAAAACATTTCATAAAAACATTTAAAAGAGTGCGAGGCTATGAACTCACGTTGATGTGGGAAAGCGGGTTATCGGCAATTCGGATGTACGGTACGTGCTTCAACCACGAAAACCTAGACAAATAATATTCGTCTTAGACTCTTGTCCAATGATTTTATATATGTGATGATCAAGTGGGTTTACATATTCTCTTTTACTCATTTTAGTGTTTACGTATTGGTAACTTCTTACTAGTTTACTAGTTTTACCTATTTACGTGTTTTAGGTCCAATAAACTTGTTATAAGTTCTTTAACTTTTATTATTCCATTTTATACTTGTATTATCAGTATTTACACTTTACAAGTTGGGCCCAAATGGGTTAAGCCAAATAAATAAGTTTATAAGTGTTTTAGCCCATTTTGTTGTATTATTAGTCCAATAATGTTAACTTAGTCCTTTAATGTCTGTATGTTATATAGTTCGGGTTTTATCGGTTTTTACTTGTTATATATGTTTATATATCAGTATATGAGTTTATAAAAGTTTACATTAGACGGGTCCAACCGTCTAAGTTTTATTTAGCAAAAACGTTAATTTTACGGTAAAAGCCAAAAAAGTCGTAAAAATCATGTTTATAGTTTTATAACTTATAAAACTTATTAAACTATCATTTTTATAAAATGTCCATTTATTTATCCTTATACATGTTTATATAAATGTATTATATGAGTTAGTGGGTTTTAATTCACATTTTATACTATTTTTATTTGAGTGCTTATATAATACTATTATACTTTAATTTCCCAAAATCTGATTTTTATTTTCATGTTCACCAAAACTGCCATATCTAGAGTTCTATATGGAGATAGAAGCTCAAATTTTTATGACATAAACTACATGATATGTGCTCCATTTAACTCTATTATAGCTACGGTTGAATCAGCCTCTAAGTATTTTCTATGAATCGTCCAAAACAATGAACTCAGATTTGTACTCTAAACTTGTTTTGATCATATCTTACTCATTTTGATGATTCCATTGCATGGCCAACTCTCACATGTGTATGACATCTAATAATTACTGTAAATTGATTCCACCATGCCATTTTGTCAGTTTAACATTTGGTTACTTACTGTTTTTATACAGCCATCATATTTAGCAAGATTTTAACCTTGTTACCTATGGTTTTTCATCTCTTTAATCATATTTATCAACACTTGATCCCCACACAACATTTTTATCATCATATATTCATCATATACATATACATTAAGAAAGAAAATACATGATTACATAATCAAAATAACAAGAGGATGGGGAGAACAATCTTTATACCACCAAAGTGATGAAATGATGAGCTTTTGGATGAACAAGACATGGTTTTGGGTAACCAATCTTATGAGATATCAACACCACTTCTAGGATCACCAAGTATTTGTAGATTCCTCCAAAAGTCAGACCTTGTTCTTCATGAAAACTCCTTGAGAAATCAGCCCCAAACTCCCTTGAAAACTCCTTTTTACATGTTAAGATCACCTCCAATCTTCATAACTTCAATGGGTTTTCATCATATGTAAATTATACATATGATTTATGGTTGAATCAAGATCAAATGGGGGTTGTTTTGGATGAGTTTGGTACAAATTTTAAAGAGAGGTAGGAGAGTGTTTAGTGGTTTGCATGTGTTGAAATGAATGAAAATGGTTTGATGTGGTGGTTTTGATGTTGGTTGCTAGTTTACAAGTAAACTAAGACATGTGTCTTAGCTTATCTTGTAAGCTTGACACCACATGGTGTTGTTAGCTTTGTTTAGCCATGTGTGGGGGTGGGACAAGTATGTACTTGTTCCATCCCCATTAATTTACGGGTATTCCTCGATTCTAGTTTCCTTGATTTGCGTGCCCTCGGGTCGTTTTACGAAAAACGTTTTTATAAATTATGAAGCAACAGAACAAAACAAATCTAATAAAAATTGTCTCGTCAAAAACAGAGTTCAAAAATGTAAATACGTAAACCTAGGGTTTCCGGTTTAGTCGTAAAGGACGTTAAATTATGAAAGTAAGTCCTAATCCCTTCTCGTAAATTTGTGAGTTTATGAACCAACACAAATTTAAAACTCCAAAATAATATTCACGGATAAATTTATTTCCTGAAATGTCGGACTGTCACCAAAGACGGTGTATGTAAACGTAAGCATGTAATGTAGAATCCTCCGGTTTAGACGTAGTCGATGCTACTTCAAGACGTAAACCCAAATTTCTTCACAAAAATAAGTGAGTTCATAATATAACATTAAAATAATGTTTTAAATAATATTTGAGAACAAAATATAAACCATAAATTGACGGATTGTCACAGATTGTTTGTTTATTGATTTGGACCCGAATGATTGTATGACCCGATGTATGATTATATGACCCGATAGATGAAATGAAATGGATTATTAAAGTTAGGTTATGTCACTAAAAGTCCCATTAGCATGAATTGTGAACTACCGGGATTTGGTAGACGCTTATGCATATAATAGTACTATTTGGGGACGATCACCCCAGTTCGCGCCTTGACGGTTGATCCCTGTCGTGCCACATTGATTGGTAAGAGAATTTATGTATGAGAATATTTACACAAGCGTGACTATTGTGACGACACGCTAATTTAGATGGAAAAATTTAGTTTCGGGCTAGCTACCCGTTGTTTGTTGTAGTAAGGTAACAATGTCATGCGGCTTGTAATAATTCATAAATAACGAAATACTGCTATACGCACTAAATTACGATATATTGCCTGACTAGCAATACGGGGTCTTATTATTGATTTTATGTTCGTGTTTTGGTTTTATATAACCATATTCATATAACGGTTTTTATTTAACTCTATACAACGTTATAAAACGTATAGTATGATGTTTTTTTCGACAATGGTTCGTATAATGATTTTGAAGGCAAAAGCCTATATTATGATTTTTGATAAGGATTTGTATAAAATGACTTTGGCTATTTTATGGCCTATTAAAAAGATTTGTACAAAATTATTTTTGGTAATAATTATATACCGATGATATATTAATGGTTTTATTAAAATCTATGAATTCACTCGGTGTTTTCGCTGACCTTTTCTTTTAACATGTTCTGTCTCTGGTACTTGAAGGTAATTCTCGGGAAGACAACAAGAATTCATGGCCCGCACTTAAATAATAATTTCCATTCAAATGCTTTGTAAAATTTGTATGAAATACAATGACTTGGGACCTATGTAAATCTAATATTTATGCATGGAAATGCTTTATTATTAAACGACGCGATTTTTAAGCGTTGTCTATGATGTGAGTAATGTGCTATCCCGTAACACCAACGAGTCTTCCGCTGTATTGAATTGTGTAAATTTAGGGTGTTACATAAGAAGTCCTTAGTGACTTGTTGGAAGTGTGGGAAACCTGGAAACTTGAAAAAGGATTGCAAAGGTGTTGGTATTAGCAATAAAGTCAATGGACCATGCACAAATGGTCTAGTGATTGGTTCTAAAAACACACTGTAAGGTCAGGATATGTTTAATGAATCTCTTCAGGTTTATTATGTTACATATGTATCTAAAGGTTATTATGTGTAGGATGATGATGTTTCATGGTGGGTTGACTCTAGAGCTACTATTCATGTGTCTATAGATAGATAATGGTTCAAGACATATGAATCATTGAATGATGGATCTTTTCTTCACATGGGACGTAGTTATGTAGATCTTATATTTAGTTCTGGAAATTTTGTTAGCTTGTTAAATGTTTTACATGTTCCTAATATTAGGAAGAATTTAGTTTCTAGTAGTGCTTTGAATAATTGTAGTTATCAAAAAGTGATTGAATCCAACAAATTTTTTATATCTAAACATGGCTTGTTTATTGGTTTTGGCTATTTGTGTAATCAAATGTGCAGGCTTAATATTATTTCTGAAACAAATAACGGTACTAACAAAGTTAGTAACTCTAGTGTAAATATTGGTTCATCCTTCATGTCTACCACTAAACTGCATGATTCATCACTATGGCATAGCTTGGCTATGTCCACTATAAGAGGATGCAAGATATGTCTAAAGGTGGGTTATTTCAGCCTTTGACATAGACACTAATATGTATCTAAAACACATCTTATTAACCTAATAAAACAGACTTACAACGAGATATAATGCAATCCAAGTATCCTTGAAAAGGTATTTGAGTTGGATTTTGAATGCAAGAAACGAGGACTAAATTAGAGGTCGGGAAGTGGGTCAAAAACAGGTTACAACAGTCGAAGGTCAAAACAATTTTGAAATCAGTCGGGTTTAAATTATTTTTTTAAGATGGTTAGGGTAATTAGGAGTACAATTTGACCTTAAAACGAACATGAGAGTTAGTTTATATGTTATATAAGATATCTGGAAGACGGATAATCTGTGACAATCCGTCAATTTATGTTTAATATTTTATTCTCAATATTTATTTGAAAATATTATTTTATGAACTCACTTATTTTTGGGAAGAAATTTGGATTTTCGTCTTGGAGTAGCATCGACTACGTCTAAACCGGAGGATTCAACGTTACGTGCTTACGTTTACATACACCGTCTTTGGTGACAGTCCGACATTTCAGAAAATAAATTTATCCGTGAATATTATTTTGGAGTTTTAAATTTGTGTTGGTTCATAAACTCACAAATTTATGAGAAGAGATTAGGACTTACGATTTTATTTTAACGTCCTTTACGACTAAACCGGAAACCCTAGGATTGCGTATTTACGTTTTCGAACTCCGTTTTTGATGAGACAATTTTTATTAGATTCGTTTTGTGCCGTTGATTCATAATTTATAAAAACTTTTTTCGTAAAACGACCCGAGGGCACGCAAATCGAGGAAACTGAAATCGAGGAGTACCCGTAAATAAATGGGGATGAGACAAGTGGAACACTTGTCCCACCCCCACTCAAACCAGCCTAACTAGCAACACCTCAACACTTGATGCGTCAAAGTGTTAGCTTCATACTTACACATGTAAGCTAAAGCTTACATTGTAAGCCACTTTCCATCAAAACTAGCTAAACCACTAGCCAAAACCACACACTCATTTTCCACTCATGCAAACTACTCCAAACTCTCCTCTCTCTCTCTATATTTCCGTCCCATATCCCCCCAAAAACACCACTTTTGATCAAAATCAACCATGAAATCCTATGTTATTCTTGCACATGTTGAAGCCCTTTTGAAACCCTATTGATTGGTGGTGATTATATCATCCAAGGAGGAGTTTCCATGGAGTCTTGGGGCTGATTTCCACAAGGTGTTCATGAAGAATGGTGGTCTTGAAGATGGTCTTGGTTATCCACAAGTTTCTCCATCAAAATACATGTCCAAATCATAACCTACATCAACTTGGTGGTATAAAGATTGTCCTCCTCATCCTCTTGTTATTTTTGATTATGTAATCTTGTATTTCTTTTACTTATGTATATTTATATGATGATGAATGATGATTAAAAATATTGTGTGGGGATTTGGTGTTGATAAACATGCTTAAAAAGATGAAAAACTATAAGAAACAAGGTTAAAATCTTGCTTAATTTAGATGGCTGTATAAAACAGTAAAGAATCATATGGTAAACTGGTAAAATGGCTTAAATAGATTAATATACAGTAAGCTATATTTCTTGAACACATGTGAGAGTTGGCCATGCAATGGAATCATTGTAATGAGTGAGATATGATCAAAACAAGTCCAAAGTATAAATCTGAGTTCACTGTTTTGGACGATTTTTAGAAAATACTTAGAGGCTGATTCAACAGTAGCTATAGTTGAGTTAAATGGAGCACATATCATTTAGTTTATGTGATAAAAATTTGAGCTTCTATCTCCATATAGAACTCTAGATATGGCAGTTTTGGTGAATATGAAAATAAAAATCAGATTTTGAGAATTAATGTTTATTATTATTATATAAGCACTCAAAATTATATTGTATAAAATGTAAAATAAAAACCCACTAACTTATGTATTTTATTTATATAAATATTTAAAAGGTTAAATAAGTGTAAAAATTATAAAAATGGTAGTAGAATAACACTTATAAGTAATAAAAACTATAAACATGATTTTTACGACTTTTTCGGCTATTACCGTAAAATTTACGTTTTTCGCCAATTAAAACTTAGACGATCAAACCCGTCTAATGTAATGTTTTTAAAAGTCATATACTGATATATAAGTAACTAATACAAGTAAAAACCGATAAAACCCGAACTATAGGACATACGAACATTAACGAGCTAACTAAGCATATTGGACTAATAATTGGACTAAATAAGATAAACACTTATAAAAAGAACTTATTGGGCTTAACCCATTTGGGCCCAACATGGAAAGTATAGATACTTATAATAAAAGTATAAAATGGATTAAAACAAGTTAAAGAACTTATAATAAGTTTATTGGACCTAAGACACGTAAATAGGTAAAACTAGTAAACTAGTAAGAAGTTACCAATACGTAAACACTAAAAAGAGTAAAAGAGAATATGTAGACCCACTTGATCATCATATAAATAAAATCATTACATGTATACATAATTGTTATTTTTATAAAGTCATTGGACATGAGTCTAAGACGAGTATTATTTGTCTAGGTTTCCGTGATTGAAGCACGTACCGTACGTCCGAATTGCCTATAACCCGCCTTCCCACATCAACGTGAGTTCATAGCCTCGTACTCTTTTAAATGTTTTTATAAATGTTTTATAAACCCGCGAGGGAGATAACATGTTAGTTTTTATAAAATAGGACACCATTTGTCCCGATTGTTTATTTATTGATTTGGACCCGAATGATTATATGACCCGATTGTATGACCCGATAAATGATTAAAGGACCCGATAGATGAAATTAAATGGATTATTAAAGTTAGGTTATGTCACTAAAAGTCCCATTAGCATGAATTGTGAACTACCGGGATTTGGTAGACGCTTATGCATTTAATAGTACTATTTGGGGACGATCACCCCAGTTCGCGCCTTGACGGTTGATCCCCGTCGTGCCACATTGATTGGTAAGCGAATTTATGTATGAGAAGATTTCCATAGCGTGACCTTTGTGACTACACGCTACTTTAGATCGGAAAATTGAGTATCGGGTTAGCTACCCGTTGTTGGTTTAGTAAGGTAACAATGTCATGCGGCTTATAATAATCCAAATTAACGAAATACTGTTGTACGCTCCGAATTACGATGTATTGCCTGACTAGCAATACAGGGTCATAATATTGATATTATGTTTGTGTTTTGGTTTTCATAACCATATTCGTATAACGGTTTTTATTTTCATACGACGTCATAAGACGTATTGTATGATGTTTTTACGACATTGGCTCGTATAATGATTTTTAAGGCAAACGCCTATATTATGATTTGATAAAGATTTGTATAAAATGATTTTGGCTATTTTATGGCCTATTACAATGATTTGTACAAAATGATTTTCGGTAATAACTTTATACCGATGTTATATTGATGGATTTTATTAGACTCTATGAATTCACTCGGCGTTATCGCTGACCCTTTTCCTTTAACATGTTTTATCTCAGGTACTTGAAGGTAATTCTCAGGAAGACGACAAGAATTCATGGCCCGCACTTAAATTATAATTTCCATTCAAATGTTTGTAAAACCTGTATTAAATACAATGACTTGGGACCTATGTAACTTTGATATCTATGAATGGAAATGCTTTATTAATAAACGACGCGATTTTTATGTGTTGTCTATGATGTGAGTAATGTGCTATCCCATAACACCAACTAGTCTTCCGCTGTATTGAGATGTATAAATTTGGGGGTGTTACAGTTTGGTACCAGAGCTCTCGTTATAGAGAACGAAAGATTTTTAAAACCAAGGTTTTGAATAAAACATTTCAAAATCTTTTATCTAAAAACATTTTTCACAAAATGTCTAAAAATCTTTTGACTATAACGGTGTCGAAGAATTCCCGAGTTACCGACAAGGCCAGACTGAGAAGTGTTATTTTAATATATATATATAACTTGGATTATATATATGTATATATGATGTAATTTTATTACATGATTGTTTGATGATTATTTTGATACTTATACGAGGTATTTATACGACGTAGATTGTCACAAGAAACCCTAAATCCCCTAATAAAGTAATCGAAGCTATTCTCGTAGGAATTCTAGCTATCCTAGATCTAAACCAATTAGTGGATATTTATGATCCCAACAAATGGTTCATATTCGTAGAAATGTAGATATTAGTTGATTGTGAAATTGAAGAAGAATTGGCGATATTAAATCTGATATCGATGTCATGACGATCTTTCCTTATAGAATGGAGTTTGACAAAACGTTATCACCTAGAAAGATGTCATCTGATTCGTTGTCATCCAATTCTTAAATTGAAATCGAAAGGGTGAATGTTGCACTTGAGGCTGTCATTGGAACCATTACCCAAAAGCCTCATGCCACTAATACCTTTCCGAGAAGCCTAATTGAATGTGTGAGTCATTTAATACTAGTGACTCATTTGATAATTGTTGTTGTAAGAGCTATAGGATTGGAAATTAAGTATTGATTCATATCGAGCTTTTATTGCCCTATTAAGATCTAAAAATAAAAAGTATTGGAGAATGAGGTAAGATATTGAATTGAGTATAAGTTGATTGAAACTTGAATGAAGTAAAATTTAACTTGTATGGAATATGAGATTGGTAAGAGGAAGTCGTTAAGTTCTGTGATTGAATTATAAGGTTTTGATTGATTGGTAGTTCGTGTTAAGGGTTGTTCCTAGACCATTGTCCACTAACGAGGATGCCCAGTGTCCAAGAAATAAATTGAAGAAATGTTCTTCTGAATTGAGACCGATGGATCTTCTGGGACATGTGGAACACCTAATGACTCTTGTAGGTAAGTATTTATTGTGTTATCTTTTAAAAATCCCTAACTTAACTGAGATATCAGTTGGTAGGATGAGTTCTGAGAATTGTATGACATAGTGACACGTAATGTGTTACGGTACAATTTGACTTGTTTGTGATTAATAAAAAGACTACCTTTGATTGCTAAATCCTACATGTATCGATGTTATCTATCTTTTATTGCTTCATCCTAATGTTCGCATTAGTGATGCAACTATTGAACAAGTACTCATCTTGAATTGAGTTACGTTGTGAATTATTCTTTTTGAGTGCCATCATGATCATGAACCTCATGATTATTTGGCTAAGCTCATTTCCTATTATATTGTAGTTAGTTCTTGGTGAACAACTCTTCATCACTCTTTTGCAGATCACACATTGTTTTTATAAAGTCAAAACGGTATCCTTTGAGAAAATTTAATTTTCATCACTAAAAGGATTATTCAAAGTGAGATTTATAAGTGATTGTTATCGAAATAAAGTTGTTTATAAAACACCTTGGAAAACTTAATTATTTTCATAACAAGGAAAATCTTTGTAAATTTATTTTTGATTCTTATTTAAGAATTAAGAAGGAAAATTTTTTTATTTTAAACACGATGATAAAATTTTGACGAACTGAGTATTGCATCATTAAATCTTGAAATTGTATATAGTTGCGCGCCTACATACAATTTGGAATGGACCATGCAAGGCGAATTAGTAGGCACCATAAAATTAATGAATAAACACTACGTTTTCTTTGAAGATTGTGAAAGATTAAATTTTATGAGATCTGCAAGAAGTGAAAAATAGGGACATAGTGTTAGGGACACCTACATATGTGCCTGTAGCATCTATTCTTCTGACTTGAAATTACTCATCTATGGAAATTGTCTAATTTGACAATTGACAATTCTTTCTTGACCAATTCTCCCGTAGTGAGATTCTTATGAAAAGTATCTGATTACCGAGTGTTGATACCCGATTGGATGTATCGACGTTCATATCATTTCTTTTGATTTGATTTCATTTGAATGACCTGGGTAATCCGAGGAGCTTTCGAATGCGTACTCATATTATGAAAACATGGGATATATTCATATTCGTTAAATGTTTTCGTCTGTATCTGATTTGAAATTCTCTCACATAGATCATGCGTTGACCTTACTCTTTAAAGGTTAGTTATGTATCCAGATATCCTTGAATTTATAAAGGATTATGAGTTATTATTAGTCTTTTGAGAAGTTCACATCTTATCAACGGAAATGAAACTGGAAAGTTGATAGTGCCAATAGAATGGATTGATTGATTATGACATGACGACATTGTCTTAATTGATGGGAACTCGAGTAGAATTCCCCTAAATGATAAGATGTTGATTATCAAAAGTGATCTAAATAATTCTTGATGGATGACCATATCCTGCATTTAGACTTAAAATTATACCAGGAATTGTTATAAATTAGTCATAGATCTTGTAATCTGAGAAGAACTTAAAACTAAATGTATAAAAAGATGTTTATGTTATCTGAAACTTTAGTAAGTATTTGTTGATGAATTACCTAGACTTTCGCCATTAAGGCAAGAAGAATTTGGTATTTGATTATATTCTCGGTGCTGCACCTGTGGCGTGTACACTGTACGACAGCACCATCTGAATTAAAAGAATTACCGTACAACTGAGAAAGTTGTCGGAGAAAGCTTTTATTCTACCAAGATCGTCATTATGAAGAGCTATGGTGTTATCATTCCTTATATTTATAGATTACTGTGAACTGAGTAATATGATAATCGAAAACGATATCCATAACTCGAAATGGAAGATTTGTTCGATCATTTACAAGGTTCTAGCAATTTGATCCACGGCATGGTTATCATCAACTTCGCATCTGCGCAAAAGATTATGTATTCCAATCACTACATCCGGTACTTGTAATGAAAATTATGAGTTTCACATGATGTCGTTTGGATTAACTAATACACATGTGGCATTCATAAATTTGGTGAATCACGTGTGTAGGCTGTAATTTGATAAAGTCATGCTTGTGATCATTAAGTACCATTTGTTTGTTTATAAGAATAAGAATGAAGTTAATAATTATTTATAGACTGCCTTAAATTGGCCGAACAATTAAAACCTGTACCTTGAATAATTAACATATGATTTAAGATTTAATCCTTTATATTAAATTGACCATGTGATTAATAGATAATGGAATCTATAATGACTCTTCAAAAATTTAGAGCCCTTTTAAGACTTCGGGTTTTACCAAAAAGAAAATGGAAATATATTTTGACAGATATTTTAACAAAGGATTTTAAGGAATCATTCCTTATAACTAAATCATTTAACTAAACTCCTGTTTAGGGGTAAATGTTTGTGCGTAACTCAAAACAACCTAAAAGGGATTGAGGAAAACATTTAAACCATGACTTAGAAATTTGAAACGAAAATTTTTGCTTTTCAACTAAGAAAACTTTGACCAAAGTATAAACAAAGATTTTTCGAATATTTACGAATCCTATTAATTATTTTTGATAAATCAACAAAGATCGTATTAATTAAATTCAAATTCATTTTGAACATTTTTAAATTTGTCGAACTAAGAAGAATTAAAAAATTTTACGTTATGTTTCACAAAAATTAAATATTTATTATTTAAATAGTTGTAATAATTATCGACGCTTTAAACGTCGGATTAAGTAAAACTGATAAAAATGATAGCTGAAACGAAATTGAAACTTAGAAAATATGAAGAAAGAATTTATGAGTAAATTGTGGACATGATAATCATTTCATCAGGAAAGGTGAATGTAGATATCGACAAATTATGTAGAAAATATAAAGAACCAATTAGGACACGTTCCTTAGTAATGACTGTGCAAAATAAATTGTTGAACAATTTAAAATAAACGATGTTTGTAAAAAGGATAATATAGATAATAAAAAGGGGTTCACGGCTTATATGAACCATTATAATTGAGAAGCCAATAGCGTTAAATGTATAAAAGGTTGTTTGTGGTTGCCTAAATAGGGAAGATTGTGAGATGTAGTTATATTGGAAGTCTTGTAAGTATAAGTATTTTATTTATGTCATTTCTGACTAAAAGTATCTTCATCTGAAGAAGTTATACTAATGAAAAATTATGAAGGCAGACATCGCCTCATACATTAGTTAACGTCTAGCTATTGCAAAGGTCATCATCTGAATTTGATTCGATTTGGGTCATCGTCGACAGGCTGACCAAATCTGCTAATATCATTCCCGTTAATGATAAATGCAAAAGAGTTATGTAAACATAGTGTGCCTGTATCGATCATCTTTATCAAGATCCTCGCTTAGCATCGAATTTCTGAGATTTGCTCAGAAATCATTGAGAACGAACCTTGATGAGAGTACTATATACCACCCCAAATCGAAGGGACGAGGTAAAGTAACGATACAAAGTAATATAAGTGTTGTTTTATGTTTGAATGATTGACCTTTGGTAATAGACCGTATAATCGTTTTCCTTTGGAGAGATTATCATTGATAATTATCGTATTAGGATCGAGATCTAATCTTGTTAGGATCAATAGTAGAGCATCTGTAAGCAGGAGTTGAGATGAAGACACCCGACATACACCCATTGTGTGTTGGACATGCCTTTTAGGTTTAAGGTTTCCTATGATGGCGAACCTAACCTTACAAAATACCCGACCCGCGAGATCTGAAATGATTGTTAAAATTAGGATCTGATTATTGATTGCCGGTAGTAGGCAGGGGGTTATGTGAATATGAAATGTAGATCTTGAAGTGCCAAATGGGTAGCGAAGTTATGCCAAAATTTTTAACCTTGGAAAAATGAATTAATGATCTGACAGATCATGGGATATAAGTCCCCGTTGTATGGGACCATTGAGATGATGTAAAGGATTGGTTTGTGTAGAAATTGATAACCTATGAATCTATGAAGTGGGTTGATGTTTTTCTAGTGAGAGAAACTAGAGAGAGAAAGTGAGAGAAATATGTGGAAGATTTTATTACTATGAAATGTGAATGAAACAACAACCAACCCCTTTCCTTAGTGGAAAGGGGTATTTATAGTCCAAGCTAAACATTGGGCTTGGGCCGGTCCATGACAAGCCCATGGACCGGTTCTTACTTAAGTTAATAAGCAAATAACAACTATTATCTAACTACGAGCTATTACAACATGAATATTATTGTGGAGTGACCGATACTTCTAATATACGTAAAAACGTATTTCTAACAATCTCCCCCTAAGAGAGGTCACTCCACGTTTACAAAGTTCTAAACCTAGCATACTATACTAAGTCTTCGTTCTTTAGCTCGTAGTCTTTTCTTCTTTTCTTTCTTTTGTTGTGAATATGTTGATTTGATCTTTTTGGCTTTGACTTGAGAGCATTGTTCTTTGGCCTTTCACGTGCGATCTTTGCCTTTCTTGTGAACTTTGCCTCCTCGTGACTTCATGTTCCACATACTTACGTCTTTTTGTTGAATTCTCGAAAGCTTCAGAGTTTGGTACAGCAGAAGACTTCATCTTGAACTTTCTTGAATGTTTGCTGAACTTTGTTGCAAAAGACATAAGCATGTGGGAACGACTTTTACAGGTACACCGCAACACCACCGTCTTCACTGGTACACAGCAACGCCACCGTCTTCAACAGGTACACAGCAACACCACCGTCTTTAACAGGTACACAGCAACGACACGAATAAAATGGCTTTGAACATTTTATTCTAATTCGGTAGCATTTTACCTCCGGTCGGTGAAGACCGTTAGACGATATTAGATATCGTACCCGTGACGGATAGTTTCAATTAAGTAACTTCCTGACAGGATTTCGCGGGTAAACCCGTTCTCTTTATTCGACCGTCCAAAGCTGACTGCGAACATAAAGAGTGAATCACTTGGATAAATTATCCTTGTGATTAAAAGCCGTCAATTCATGAAACCTGGAACAAGTGAATTTCAATTAAGATTTTCACCATCGTTGCTTTCCAGTTGTCACGAGCTCAATTCATAAAGAATCTTGCGCGTTACCTACCAAGTGCTGTTTGATGTTGACACTAGAAGGATTTCCACTCGTCACTGTGGTCAATAAAGAGTCACTCTGAGTGTTCTGGCAAGATCATATGATACTGCGAAGAGGCCTGGAACGAGTTTAAGTTCAATTAAGAATTAAACCACTGTTACCTTCCAGTTTTTCACAAGATTGATTCTAAAAGAACCGCACGTGTAACCTACCATGAGCTTGTTTGATGTTGGCTCAAGCAGGATTTCCATCTTCATTGTAATACTTGCGTATTACTCGGATGTTCTGGCAATATTACAGGAATACTGCGTAGGACTCATGAAAATCTCTTACTTTTCACAGTGTGTGAGAAAGCAAGGAATAAATGGAAAGTGTCCTAATGAGACTTTTGATGATCTCTTGGCTCTAGACTCGATTGTGCGTTTTGATTTAGTGAGCGATGGCTGGAGAGGAGTGCCACCTTTTCAATACCAGTCTATTCGGAGTGAATAAACCAGTAGATAACGTGTTGATCTCCGTGTGATTAAAACAAATACCTTTTGAGAGATATTTGAGTTAGCTGGGGAAGGGTTGTGCATTGCATCACTGGGTCCATGATGTCTTTCTTCAATACCGAGAATCATTAGCAAAAATGACCTCAATAGCATATGTATTGACCCGGTTTCTGCCTAAAGTTGTAAGGAGGGCTTCTTTCTTTACACCCTTTATCTTTACATTTCTTTTTCATTCTTCAACCCCTTCAATGCTTACCAATACGTCATCACTAGCACCTTGTTGTGATTGTTCCAGTGCTAGCTTAAGTACTTGGTCGGCATTCAGCTACGTTCACATTCTTTCTCCATCTTTCCTAGGACTTCTAATTCTAACTAGGGAATTGTCCTTGGGAAGATTCCATCGGCTCTGATGAATCATTGGACTAAACCTATTCCTACCACCCTTTTGTCACCACATCCGTCGAGAATTAAGCGTGTTTTGGGAAGGAATTGCCACCATGAAAAATCATTGAAAATCACCTAAAGTACTTGTGATATTGAAATCAAAAGTTTTGTACCTTAGGTGTTTTGTTCATCAAAAACGCTCCCCCTTAACACGTGCTTTACACATATTAAGTTGGATAATCTTTAAGTCTTTTTCATTTTAGCCAAGTATCATTTAAATCTCCTTAATCCCATTTTCTCCCCTTATCCAAAATGTTAACCATTAATATTTGGGATATTGAATGGATTAACCGGTCTTTGGGTAAAAATGAAATTGATGTTTGGCCATAGAACAAATGATTGCTCCCCCTTAAGTTAATAAGGGGTAGTTGTAGTGCTTTAGTATGATATATTTTGAAAGATTTAGAATCTCGTGAGAAATTCTTGAAAAATTATCATACCTTAACACTACAACAAGCCATTAAAGCACATTATTCACAAATATACATATTCACAAATAATACCAATATAGAGTGACCTAAAATGTACGACCCTTCAGATGGATCGTTGCAGTGTCCTGTAGTGCACTCCATATGGTCTACCACCCACAAATCTTTCCAAGCTCCTCATCAATCTACGTTCACGGAGCTTCTGATCGATCTTCTTGATGACATACTTTGCCATCTGCCGGTAACCTGGATGCCAATCCTCCGTCATTTCTGGCAAAGTTCCACCCGAGTTCAGATGCTCCAACTTGTCTCTGACTTGTATAAGAGTGCCATCACTATACTTGTGGAGCTCCCCCACCCTCATAAACTTCATCAAACCTCGACTGTTTAAGTAGAAGATGCCGGAATTCGGAACAGAAATGCCGGTATAAGGACATCTTGCTACATGTTGAGGTAACACTTGATTCACAGGACGGGTTAAATTGAGCTTCCTCTGATAGCTTTCGACTCCCAACTGAAGATCTTCAACTCGTGTCTTGATGACAACGCTTCGTGTGAACATACGAAGTGCTGTATTCAAAGCAATGAGATCTTCACGAGGAATATGGGTGAGTTGATCTCTGGTCATCAGAAGCAGCATATCTTCAATATCCTCAAGGCGAATGATGGAAAAATCTCCCTGCTGGATTTTGTATTCCCTGTCATCCTCCCTTTTCAAACGAATCTCCGTCACATGATAGTAGCCATTCTTGGCTTCTGTTTTCATCCCTAAAATGCTGGAGATGCGGATATCGGATCTAACTGAGCTTCCAGAATTGACTAAGCAGCACAACCTGTACGCTCTTCTGACTCGTTCGTCCCAATGAGATGCACCTATGACAGCATACATATCATAATTACGATTTATCTTAGGGACCCAGAGTCGGTTTACCTTTTCCTCGATGAAGGGTATTGTCCCCCAGTTGGCAGCTTTCAGCAATGTCAGGGATGTTGCGTACTTTGATGACCCCTTCAGTAGATACACCAGATCATTGGTGACAAAGAAGTCAAGAGCAATCTGATTATCTTGATCCATTGGAGGTGGAGCTCTTTCTGATTCATGAAGACCTGGCCGTTGAACGGTATTCAGAGCCTTCAGGATCTCCTCGGCATAATATTCGAACTCCATTTGGGGCAACCGGGTTTTGGCGCGAAGTCTTTTATCCTTCAGTACTTTCTTCACCAATGATGGAGTAACCGAAGTCTTATACTCATGAGCAAGAAATGCACATAAGTCAATCGAACTTCGGATACGAAGGTACAAGACTTCTTTGTCGGCGTCGGTGATCGGATCATACTGCGCCGCTGCCATGATCCAAGCCTGTGGTGGAGCAGTCTCGTCGATTTCCAACGTGTCCTCCCAGTTCCTTGTGCTTGGTTCAGGAACAGTGGATTGTGGGTTTTGTTGCAGAGGAGTCGAGACGTGAACATCTGCTTCAGATTCAGGCATTTCAGCAGTGTCATGGATGGGTGAGTGTTGAGCAGCTTCTGGTTCGGTAACCGATTCTGCAATCACAGGAGTAACAACACAAGAACTAACGGGGTTAGTGGTAACAGGTATTGATTTATGGATAAATGTACCAGGAATAGATGACCCTGTAGTGGCATTCACGTCATGGCGCCACTTCGATCGTCTGGATTCCGTGGATGTAGACTTCTCCTTTGGTGCTGCATCCTTCTTTGGCTTGGTGCCAGACTTAACCACTTTCTTTGAGCTGGCGCCTTTATCCCCTTTCTCACGTTGTTCACCTTTATCCGCATTGCTCCCCTTAACACTCTCCTGGTGACCATCACCACCATCATTACCATCATTATCATTATCATCTGCATCCTCATCGTCATCATCCTCATCCTCATCATTAGTTTCATCATCCTTATCATTATCATCATCCTCATCATTCTCATCCTCATCCTCATCATTATTCTCATCCTCATACTCCTCCTCGTTCTTATCTTCTTCTTCTTCTTCTTCCTCCTCTCCACCAGTACCCTCGTCTTCCTCACTCTCTTCCCGTTCTTCTTCAGGGAGAATGTGGTAGGGTACCACACTTCCAAACGTCTTGAACAACCTATCATCCTCCATGATAGCGTCATTCAGGGATTTGAAGAGAGCCCGTTGTTTCCTCGATTTATCAAACGATCCAAGTTCCTTCATTCGAGCCTTAAGGATCTTCTTCAGTTCAAAATCCGTCAAGTCATAAGCGATCTTGTAGGCGGCTTCGGAGGGATTGGATGATTTGATCATTAAGTTGTCAGCAGCAAGCGTCTTCAAATCATCACGCAGTTTAGGCATTAGGGATTCAACGGAGTCTTTCACTTTCTGCTCAATAGTAGCTTCAAGAGCGTCTTTTTGCTCTTTAAAGTCATCCTTAATAGCTTTAAGTCTTGCAATTCGTGCTTTATGCCTATTAGCTTCATCCCTTTTAACCTGAGCAAGTTCCTCTGCATGAGCTTTACGTGTAGCTTCCATGTCTGCAGCGAACTTGGCAATCAACTCTTCTTGAGCTTTCCTTGATGCTTCTTCACTTTGAGCTCTTCTATTTAACTCTTGGCGAAGTTCATTCATTTCTCTCTTGTGAGCATCCACATGTTTATCCAACATCTCGCCCAACACTATTGCTGCCATTGCAGATGTTGCAGATGTTGCAGATGTTGATGGAATAGGCTCGGTTGTGACTGCGGTGCTAAGGATGGGCTTTGGTGGTGGTGGAGGAAGTGGTGTAGAAACCTGTTTGGTTGGTAAGGGTTGAGTTGGTGGAGGTTGAGTTTTTAAAGGTTGAGTAGGTGGAGGAGGTGGTGTAGAAACAGGGATTGATGGCTCCTTCGAAGTGGAATAATTTTCAGGTGACCCAAACTCATCAACATCATGAGGTTCAATATACTCATCTTCAACGTCTACTCTTACACCTGAACCACTACCACCAGTATCTTTCCTGCTCCTTTGAATGGCTGTCTTCATCATTTGTTTCTCAGTTTTCTCAATATCAGGATCAGCAATATTTTCTTCGTCACGCAGACGCATCAAGTCCTTACCCTTGCCCTTCTTACCCTCTGTCTTCTTCCTCTTGGTTTTGGGCTCAGGTAAATCTGCTTGCTTCCTTTTACCTTTGCTTTTAACCGTGGTAGATGAGTCTTCACCTGCTAGAAGGCTTGCTCGTTGTTTCTCAATTTCCGTGAGCAAGTTCTTGTAATCATCAGATTCAATGATCTCATCGGTCAGAAGATGACTGGGAATGGGACCAGGAATAACCGTATTCGAATGAGTCTCCTGCCTTAAGTCTACCAAGTCATCATCATCTATCATGTGGTGACGACTACCTGCAAGCTTGTTAATGGATGCATCGTGTTCCATAAAGTAATGGATGATCAACTTAATAAACCTAGGGTACTGGTAAGTTTTGATTTTACCCTTTGTGTTAGTGAAGAGTTGAAAAGTAAACTTCTCCCACAGCAGTGATGCATAATCAATACCCATACCTTTGAACATACCATAAAACATCTTGATGATTGGTGGACGAACAGCATCATACCCAGTTATTTTGGGTGTCAAGCATCGGCTAAGAATCCCAAAAATAGCTTTCCATGGTTGACCAATTTTGGCAGTAGTAAACTCAGACGGGGTTCGTATGTCAAGACATCCAATGGCGGTGAACATCTCCATCATCTGGTCCTTGGTTGGGTTGGCTGAGTATGATAAGTCTTTGAGTGTCGGCCGGAATCCAAAAATCTTCCTGAAGTCTGACACAGTAAGCGTCTGCTGCTTGTTGTCCAAGGAAAAAGTGATTTTGTTGGACGTCTTGTCTTTGGTAGCCCAGAACTCGTAAAGGTAGTCGTAGGGTACTGAAGCACTTCTCCTTAGCGCATGCTTGAAATGAGATTTATCAAGCATGGCTGTAGCTACCTTAAAGCCATTATGGGTAGAGTGAGATACCTCCTTCAGACGGTAGTTGTTTGGAACAAACTTTAGAGTCTTGGCTTCAGCAATGGCGGCGGCTCTGTTGTGTTGTAGTTGTTGTACGGTAGGGTTAGTCATCGTCTCTGCTTAAGATAAAACACAAAGGTTGATACAAACAAGTATGAATATCATTATGACTTTAAACCTAAGCATTGTACATATGACATAATCCCTTAAGCTTTGAAATCATACAAACATCTTCTATTCGGAATAATTAGCCTATGTGGAATAAAGTCCCTATTCTGAATAAAGCTCTATTCGGAACATTAGGCTATGCGGAATGAAAGCT
Organism: Glebionis coronaria; assembly: GCA_025667525.1. Taxonomy (NCBI): domain Eukaryota; kingdom Viridiplantae; phylum Streptophyta; class Magnoliopsida; order Asterales; family Asteraceae; genus Glebionis; species Glebionis coronaria. The sequence continues at coordinate 247,017,362 of CM046875.1, forward strand.
CTATTCGGAACATTTGGGCTATGCGGAAAAAATTCCTTCATTCGGAACATTTGGGCTATGCGGAAAAAATTCCTTCATTCGGAACATTTGGGCTATGTGGAAAAAATTTCTCTATTCGGAACATTATCCCTATTCGGAACTTTATCCCTATTCGGAACTTTATCCCTATTCGGAACTTTATCCCTATTCGGAACTTTATCCCTATTCGGAACTTTTATCCCTATTCGGAACTTTATCCCTATTCGGAACATTTGCCCCTATTCGGAACATTTGCCCTATTCGGAATTTTTTCCCTATGCGGAACTTTTGCTTTATGCGGAATTTTTTGCCCTATGCGGAATTTTTGCCCTATGCGGAACTTTTGCCTTATGCGGAACTTTTGCCCTATGCGGAATTTTTGCCCTATGCGGAACTTTTGCCTTATGCGGAAAATTTACCCTATGCGGAAAAAAACTGTTCTATTCGGAAAGTTACAAACAGTTACGTTTTTTCTAATTGGGCATGCAATCGTGTGATTCAAGTGTACCAAAGGCCAAATCTATGCAATTAAACCTATTCCGAATCATCCCCAGGCAAAACCCCCAAATTTACTAACCCTAATTAGGCAGTAATTTGATTCGTTTAATTTTCAATTCAAAAGAGTTAATTAAAGTGTTATGCTTGAAGATTAAACCGATTTGAATACCTTTTGTGAAGATCTGAACTAGAAGGTAACTGATTGAGACGAGTTTGATTGATTTCGTGATTGTGTGTGTAAGTTTTGTTAATGGCGGCAAGTGTTTCAACAAGAACAGTGAATGGGAATAGTGAGGGGCGGGGTGATTAGTTTTTTGACTTTAGGTCAATTTTTGACTAGGTTCATTAAACATCACCTTTAGTCCCTCAATTACCTATTCTTTTCCTTCTTATTTCTAACTTTTTCATTTCACTTATTCCTTACACACAACTTAGCAAACACAATCTATTAGCATTTCTCCAATATCTAAAAGCCATGCCTATCACTTAGAACGAACACAAGTCGTTTTCTAAAGCAAAAACCACTCAATTTCCATGTAGCCCTTAATTTGCACAATCACTTTTTGAAAATCGATTTAATGACGAAGATGATTTTAATATTTTCTCCCCCTTAAACGATGACCCGTTTTCTATTTAAAGAGCTGTCGTCATTGTTTAAAGAGTCAAATATTGATGATGAAAAACATTTCCCAATTAATATCTTGAAAAGTTTTGATTCGTGGTGTTAATAAGATTTCTCTTATTTTAACAAATTAATGCACTGAGACGTACACAAATTCGTGTTAGACCAAGTTGTAAAGTAAACTTGATCCCTTTGCGTGATTTGGCTTGTAAATCACGCCCGAGAAAATTAATTCCCGTTCTGAGCCAACGTTTTCCAAGGAAATACGTGACTTTAATATGAAAACCGGGTTGCAGTCTGAAATAACTACAAGCCATAATGGGCATGTTTTAAAAATGTACAACTTTTATACGGACTCTATTTATGGCACCGTGTCAATATTAATCGACATTTCTAAGGCCGTAAATATTACCGTACTAAAAGACATGCCCGTTTTAAAACGAAAAATATTTTTGGTTTTTCTTGATTTTATACTTTTTATGGTTTTTCTAGATTTTATATTTTTTATGGTTTTTCTTGATTTTATATTTTTTTTATTTTTCTTTTGTGGTTTATATATTTACGATAATATACATGATCACAACCAAAGGATACTCTGAATAGTTTACCACGACTATTCAGCTGATTCTTCTGCCAACTCTTTGAGAGTCGCTGGAGTGAATGATTTCATACCAAGCTTGTCGATCAAAAACTCGATTCGTCCTCGATCTAAGGCTTTGGTGAACATATCCGCCAGCTGATACTCAGTAGTGACAAAATACAGCTCGATCACTCCGTTCTCCACCTGCTCCTTAATGAAATGGTAGCGAATGTCTATGTGCTTGGCCCGGGAGTGTTGAACATAGTTGCAGCAAAGGGCAATGGCGCTCTTGTTGTCACAATACATCGGGATTTTGTTAAATCCAAGACCGTAGTCAGTTAATTGTGATCTCATCCAAAGGACTTGAGCACAACAACCGGACATGGCGATGTATTCAGCCTCCGTGCTTGATATTGCAGCGCTTTTCTGCCTTTTTGAAGACCAACTGATCAATCTATCTCCTAGGAGTTGCACAGATCCAGAAGTGCTACGCCTCGTATCTTGACATCCAGCATGATCGGCATCTGCGTATGATATTAAAGCAATCGAGGAATCTTTCGGATACCATAAACCACGATGAAGTGTTCCTTTTAAATACCGAAAGATCCTTTTAACGACATGTAAGTGCTTTTCGGTAGGCCGAGCCTGATACCGGGCACACATGCATACAGCAAATTGCAAATCAGGCCTGCTAGCAGTCAGATAGAGAAGGGTGCCAATCATTCCACGGTAAAGTTTCGGATCAACAATAATCCCATCCCTATCTTCATCTAACTTGGATTTCTCCACCATTGGAGTGTCTACGGGGTCACAATTCTCAAAGTTATATTTCTTAATAGATTCTAGAGCATATTTGGATTGATTAATAAAGATGCCTCTGGGATTCTGAGAAATCTGTAATCCTAAGAAAAATGAGATTTTTCCCATCATCGACATCTGAAAGCGTGTGGACATTATCTTCTCAAATTGTTTAGACAATTCTATGTTAGTGGCAGCAAAAATTATATCATCAACATAAATTTGTACCAGAAGCATGTCGTTGCCGTCCTTGAGAGTGAATAGAGTGGGGTCCACTTTGCCTTTGGAGAAGCCTTCCGACATGAGATATGTTGACAGGAGATCATACCACGCGCGTGGAGCTTGTTTCAACCCATATAGAGCCTTCTTAAGCTTGTACACATGGTTAGGAGACTCCGTGCTGACGAACCCATCCGGTTGACTAACATAAACCTCTTCCCTTAGTTCACCGTTCAAAAATGCCGTCTTCACATCCATTTGATAGACGATCATGTTCATATGAGCAGCAAACGCAAGGAATAGTCTAATCGCCTCCAATCTAGCCACAGGAGCAAAAGATTCCTCAAAGTCTATACCCAAGGCTTGTTTATATCCTCTAGCGACCAATCTTGCTTTATTCTTCAATACCGAACCCATCTCATCAAGTTTAACCTTATAAACCCATAACAAAGTAAGGATGTTAACCTTGTCAGGGCGAGGAACCAATTCCCATACTTCTAGTCGTTTGAATTCATTGAGTTCCTCCTGCATAGCTTCAATCCAAGATGATTGGGTCATAGCCTGCTGCCAATTTTTGGGTTCAACTTCAGAGAGAAATGCATCAAAGTAACAATATAGTGCACTCTCTTGTAGTTGATGGCGTGTAGAGACTGGTCGATCTAGATCTCCAATAACATTCCTAATTGGGTGATCTTTTGTCCATTTAGTGCTATGGTTTTCAATCCTAGGTGGTCTGGAGTGAACAATAGATGGAGCTTCTTCTGAGGTAGACGCGGCTGAAGGGTTTTCAGGGATCGCTACACCAAAGAAAGGAAGCTCTTGCAAGTGAGCATAATCCAAGTCGTGATCAGTAGAATCCTCTTCTACATCATTAGGCACAAGTAGGGGTGATGATTCAGGTGTAGTTTGAGAATCACTTGGTGAAGGTGCATCCGGTTCATTGTGAATTGTAGATGCATTAGATAAAGGTTCATTAACTTGAGCAACCACTTCAGGTATTGGAGCAATTACTACAGGTACTGGAACTTCATCAGTCGGGGGATCGAAGAATTCATCAAACAACGGTTGAAACAGTTTATCCCACTCGGGCCTTGATGGTGGTAAAAATGATGTAGAAGTAGGATTGTTGGGAACTAATCCGGAACTTATAGCACCGGGTCCCATCTCATGAAGCGCGGGTTCAGAGCTGTGTTGCTCAGAAGCCATCGCTGTCAGCTCGTCGAAATCTGCGTCCATAGTTTCTACAATCTTGCCAAGACGACGGTTATAGATTCGGTATGCTCTTTTGGACGGTGAGTAACCAATGAAAATACCTATGTCGGCTTTTGGTTGAAGCTTACCCAAGTTCTCACTATTGATGTTTGGATAACACAGAGCACCAAACACATGGAAAAATGAAACATCGGGTTTGCGGTCATGTAGAAGCTCATAAGGTGTTTTTCCATGGCGTTTCCGAATGATAGAACGGTTTTGGGTGAAACATGCAGTAGAAATAGCCTCTGCCCACAAGAACAATGGAGCGTTCGCATAAATAAGCATGGTCCTAGCAGCTTCCATCAGTGTGCGATTTCGTCTTTCAACGACACCGTTTTGTTGTGGAGTGCGTGCAGCGGATGTTTCATGTGATATACCAACTCCTTCATAATAATCACGAAGAGTCTGGTTGACGAACTCTGTACCATTGTCTGTACGAATACGGCGGACAGTGGTATTCAAACGTACCTGAATGAACTTCAGAAAAGTGATGATAGCCTTCGGTGCTTCATCCTTTGTACGTAGGAATCTAACCCATGTAAACCTTGAGAAATCATCCACAATGACGAGAATGAATTTCTTACCGCTCACACTTTCAGTTCTCATCGGTCCACAAAGATCCATATGCAAAAGATGAAGTTTTTCTTGATTGGTGTCTTCAGCTTTGGGTTTGTAAGATTTCTTGGTGCTTTTCCCCCTTGAACACGCGGAACATAAATGATCCTTGTGAAATTTAAGCTTGGGAAGACCACGAACTAACTCGTTTTTAGCCAGATGATTTATAGCATCAAAATTAAGATGAGATAATCTGCGATGCCATAACCATGACTTGGTCTTAGAAGCTTTAGAGAGAAGACATACTGGAGAAGCGGCCATCATGTCTTGTAAGGACAAAGTGTAAAGATTTGCACCACGAGATCCCTTCAACAAATCTTTTCCTTCCAAGTTGCGGATGAAACAAGTGTGTTGTCGAAAAGCAACATCAAGGTTGGAATCACAAAACTGTCCTACTGAGAATAAGTTATGACCAAGACCTTCAACATAGTATACCCTAGAAATCGTCACGTTTCCAATCTGATATTCACCATACCCCATAATCTTTGCTATATGATCATTCCCAAATTTAACCGTACCAAGAAACTTGCTGACGAAATTTCGGAGCATCGAGCGATTTCCGGTCATATGTTTTGAACAACCGGAGTCCAAATACCACAGGATGATTTGGACCACCTGAAAATATCACCACACAAAGACAATGTAGAGGTATCGGAATCTGAGTGTTCCTTGTTATTAGCAGGTACAGATTTAATAATCTTAGATTTGCTAACTCTAGGTTTCTTAGATTTCCTAGCCTTCTTCTTCTTAATTGGTGGTGTAGATTCTAATTGGCTCAAATCCTGAGGTATTTCTACACTGATAGGCACTATAGTGGGGGCTGACCTAATTAAAGGGCGCTGTTTCCTTACTTGAGTGCAAGTGTTCCTAACTAAAGGACGCTCAGACCTAACCTCAATGGATGCATTCCTAGTTAAAGGGCACATTTTACCATCGAGAGTAAAGGTCCTACCAGTGGGACGCCATTGCCAGCCAACTTGGGCACGAGTTCTACCCGTTGGCTTCCATTCAAGACCATTCTTAATAGCATTCATTTCATTAACGTGATCAATCAGACACAAATCATGACGCTGGGAAAACATACATTCATTACAATTCCAACAATTTAAATCAGAATTCACGAATGGTTTAGGCTGCTGCACAGGCGCAGAGCTTTTAGTCTTAACATGATTCGTTTTATTTAAAACTGAACTAGCATTCCTATTGTGGACTTCTACTTTCTTCTTTGTGGCACTACTAGTGGCGGGCTTGATCTTAGCTTTCTTGAGTGGCGATCCTTTAGCCTTAGTAGTCTCTTTTAATCCTGTAGAAGGCAAATTGGGAATATTAGCAGCAGATTTTAAAGGTGTCTTACTTGATTGTGCCAATGACGGTTTCGCTCCTGGAGTCTTATTAAATGGAGTGACAGCAATGGGCCTATTGTTAAGTAGTGCAGAACCTGGTGTACCTATGTATTGCAAATAAGCCAAGCAATATTGAACTCGCTTAACATATTCATGAGCCGAAAAATAGTCGCTGCTTAAGGGATCTAAGGCATAAAGATCGTCTACAATATCCCTAAGAAGATCGACATGCTTAATGGCATTCCTCATATAATCATCATAGGTAAGCTGGTTTCTCTTATGAAGCGGATTCTTATAAAGCACTACTGATTTGGTTGTTGGAGCACTAGTGGACGGTGCAGAGTCGGTAGCTAAGTTATCAACAACTTCTTGTCGGGTGAGAAGAAGTGTCTCCTTTAACTCAGCCAAAACCATATTTTTGTCTATGAGCAGGATGTTCAAGTCAGAGATTTCTTCGCACTTTTGGTTCAGTTGTTCAACATAATATTGTTGCTGTGTCGCATTAAAAGCGAATCGATCTTCTAGTGAACCATAAAGAGCGGATAGTCCCTGCCTTGTCCGATCCATCTCCCCTAGAACAGTTGATAGTCTAATTTCTAAGACTTGGTTTTTAGACTCTGCGGCCTCTAGTTCCATTCTTAATGTTTCCTTTGATGATATCTCTCTCTTCAATCTCATGATTTCTTCCTCTAATGTCTTAACAATTGCAATCATCTTGTCACTTGTCTCAACACCGTTTTCACAAACATTTGATATCAAAAGATTTTCATTTTGAGCTTGTTGTTTTAATTCTAAAGATATACAATGTTGTTCTAGTTGATTAAAGCGTTGAGAAAGTAAATTATAGGAATCTTGTAGCTTTAAAAACTCAGCGTTAGATTCGTGACAAGAATGATTATCTACCTCATTTACAGTTTCAGCAACATTTACAGAAATATCACAAACATCATCACAAATATCATTACAAATATTCACAGCATCACAATTAATCACCGCAGATGTAAGCTCATTTGAATAATTAACATTTACAGTAGTAAGCACATCACACGAGATTACTTCGGACAAGAATCGGTCATATTCGGTTGAAATCTTTTCCTTTTCAATTAGTTGCAGTTCGTAAGCGGTGTCCATTTCATAAAACACTTTTTGAACTTCACCAATTTCAAACTGAAGATTTTCCTTAAGAGATGCAAAACTTCCTTTTAGACTTTCGACAAACGGATTGATCTTAGTTTTAAACACCTCGTTCATGTGTTCGAAAGCCCATTCTCCGGCGTTTAAGCCATTTGAAGTCGTACATTCCAAAATGACCTTGTCAAAGTTAGTAAAGTATCGGTTAATCTCTTTCAAGTTTAACCATACAGTGCTAACAGGTGGAAGATTCTTTGGAATTTCCTTAGGACCTTCCATGTTGACAAGTGTAGGAAATGTACTAGGGCGTTCTTCCTCTAACATGTAGGTTGGTGCTGTAATGAGATCTTTATCCATATGGAAGCGAACTCTAAAATCAGTTTTAGCAAGCTCCTTATTCATTTTAAAATAATCACACTCGGGATATTTTTCTGAATTGTATGACCGGTCCTCATCAACTAGAACCTTACTTGTTCGATCATTGGGAAAAACAATCAGGTCTAAAGCCAATCCTAATTGAGTTGCATTATAAAGTCTAGGACTATGTCTTAAAGCTTGTTTTGCATATCGTGGATTAGGGGGAAGGCCTTTTAGACGTGATAAGTTAAACTCTTTAAACGAAGCATCAAATAAGTGAACTAGTTGTGAAGCAGCATATTGTCTTAACAGCAAGTAGTCTAGACTTCTAATCTTATTAGTAGCATTAATCTCCATTTCAGTCTTCTTAGATTCGAGTAATTCAAAATCAGTTTGAAGTTTTAGAAAATTAGTGACCACTAACTCCGTTTCTTTAAGTTCACTAGACAGATTTGCTCTTAAGTTTTCGATTTCTTGCAAGTGACTCATTTGTTTGTTTCTAAAATGATCATATTCGAGATTTGTGAGAACACTAGACGAAGGCACTAATTCCAAAGTTTGTACTTTCTCATTGCTTAAGGCAAGCTCATCAGACAAATTCTTATTCTTAGCTAAGGTTTCTAAGAGTGCAGCATTCATTTGGCTAAGTAGTGTAGCAGGAACCATGACCAAATCTTGTTGAGCAGGAGTAGGCGTATGCGAAATGGATCCCGGTTGTGATTCACTCAAAGTCTGGGGACTCACATTGATATTGCTATCATTGTTTGTCTCTTCGTTTGAGAGACTCACCACCGAAGATTCATTCGAATCAGCACTCTCTTGCCCAACTTGATGTGGTTGAATACTAGCATCAGTGGCATTATCAGTGTTATTAATAAGTACCTCAGATTTCTTATCTGGCCCTAAGCTGGAGAAAGTTGCCATGAAAGCAGCCTTTGCAGTTTGAAAGTCATCACAGTCGGAATCATACGCATCAAGATCATCGGCTTGGTAAGCTGCATTTTGCGTGGTGACAACGTCTTGTTCAGCAATCCCTGGGTCAGCAAGAAATGCAAGCTCCTCTTCATCAAGTTCCCTTCCTTGCGCCTGAGCATTTACCAGATAGATCTTTTCTGCAAACCACTGTCCATCCCTTTTCCTCTTGGGTTTCTTACAATCCCTGGACATATGACCCTCTTCTTTGCAGTTGTAGCAGGTAATCATTCTCAACTTGCCTGTATTAGCCCGTGGGGGATTGTTAATCATTGGAGCAGGAGCAGAATTGATCGTGCGAGCATTGGTTGAAGTGGAAGATCTCCCCTGATACGGTTGAATTGGCTGAACCATGACCCTGCCATTCTCAATTGTAGCTTGTTGGCGAGAATTGGATGAGTTCCTCAACTGATTGTTGGTAGGAGCTGATCCTCTGTATCCTCGTTTGCTTAAAGTTCTTGTGAGATATGCAGACATAGTAGTTAGCACTTCAACTGGGTCAGCTCCTTGTTGGAAAACAGGAACAGGGACTTCTTCATCATCACAATACAGTGCTTGATCTTGATGGGCTGCATACTCAGTAGAAGGAATACTCATTTGATCAGGGTAGCTCGTTGGATATGTTGCATTCTCTTGATAAGAAGAATATGATGGCTGAGCATAAGGTGCAACATTTGCTGGATGAGGTTGTGAACCATACTGTGGTGAAGGTGCATTGAACCGATATTGTTGCTGATGTGAGGTGGGAGGTTGTGGTAAGATCGAGTATTGGGGAAAAGTTGGTGTCATGTAAGGTGATGCATGATAGGCTTGATGTCCCAAGATATAGGGTGTGTTGTTGTGTGACAAACTTGGTTGATTCGCCATCAAAGCTAAGGAATCTGGATACATACCACGAGGAGAACGGTGCATAATCACATGCTTCTCATGCTGCTGAAGGAAGGCATATATTTGATCCAAATTGCACTTGTGCAGATCCCTGGTTAACTTGACATCGGTAATATACTCACCCCATTCAGCTTGAGGTAGAGTATTCAAGAATTTGGTGTTAACCTGGAATGGAGCAATCTCAAGATTGTATACATTCAGATCATTCATAAGTGTGGTGAATCTGAAGTAATAATCATGAAGTGTTTCCCCTGGGTTGTAGGTGAATCTATCAAACAGGTCATACAACTGACATTCCCTTTCCTGTTTTGTGAGAGATGTACCTTGTAGCAACACCTTAAGACGTTCCCATAAGTCTTTTGCTACCGTATACTTGCTTACCATCCTATAAATATCATGGGGGAGAGCTTGAAGAATTGTTTGAAGAGCTTTTTCATCTGCATCTGCAACAAGTTGTTGAGCTGGAGTGAGTTCTTCAGATTCTCGTGGTCTAGTCACGTTGTCGACCGTAATGGTACCATAGTCGAGTGGACCATTCAAAATCGATTTGACCATACGCCTTCCGTATGTCGGTTTCCCCTTTAGATATTGCATCATTCGACCTTGCCATGCCTCAAACACCTCTTTAATAAGCATCGGTGGACGACTATCAGTCCCCGTTATGATCGAGATATCCGTAAGAGATGTCATCTGAGGCATTAATGAACTTGGATTCATTGTGATCACTTAACAGACTCAAAGATTATCGTTTGATCGAGCAGTGAAGAAAGGTTGAGAATTTGTGTTGTGTTGGTTAACTCAAGATTAAATCCACTAAAGATCGTCGGAAAAACTCAAATACCCCTTGAACTTGCTTATACGGAATAACCCAAACTCAGAATAAACCCTTATTCGGAATAATGCCTATTCGGAATAATCCTATGCTGAAAAATACCCTATTCGGAATAAACTCTATGCAGAATAACCCTTATGCGGAAAAAACCCTATTCGGAATGTTTTTCTTCAATTCGGAATATTTTGGCAATTTGGCTTATTCGGAAAAACTGGTCTATTCGGAATGATGGCAATTCGGAATATTTCCTAATTTTGGCTATTCGGAAAATTGGTGTCTATTCGGAAAAAGATGGCTATTCGGAAAATTGGTGTCTATTCGGAAAGATTGGCTATTCGGAAAATAAAATAATCTTCTATTCGGAAAAAACTTCTATTCGGAAAAATTTTCTTCTATTCGGAAAAATTCTCTATTCGGAAAATTTTCTTCTATTCGGAAAAAATTCTCTATTCGGAAAATTCTTCTATTCGGAAAAAAAATTCTCTATTCGGAAAAATTTCTTCTATTCGGAAACTCCTCCTATTCGGAATCCTATTCGGAATAAACTGTCTATGCTGAAAATCCTCCTATTCGGAATCCTATTCGGAAAAAACTGGAAGAAATTGTTTCCGAGACTTAAAAAGAAGCTTTTAACCCCGATTTTTGATCCAAAACCACAAAAAGTTTTATGATTTTTACCAAAATAAGCTAAACCCAATCCTTATCAATCAATCCCAATAACAAAAACACCAAAAACAACAAGATTCAAGATTGATTTTTCCTAAATATCACTAATAGATTCAAAAACTAAAAAAGCAACACAATCCTTACCTTAAATCACCCCATAGCTCTTGATACCAAATGTAGAAATTGATAACCTATGAATCTATGAAGTGGGTTGATGTTTTTCTAGTGAGAGAAACTAGAGAGAGAAAGTGAGAGAAATATGTGGAAGATTTTATTACTATGAAATGTGAATGAAACAACAACCAACCCCTTTCCTTAGTGGAAAGGGGTATTTATAGTCCAAGCTAAACATTGGGCTTGGGCCGGTCCATGACAAGCCCATGGACCGGTTCTTACTTAAGTTAATAAGCAAATAACAACTATTATCTAACTACGAGCTATTACAACATGAATATTATTGTGGAGTGACCGATACTTCTAATATACGTAAAAACGTATTTCTAACAGTTTGAAAGGCATATAAGCTGGATCTACCCTAGGACTTCAAGAGCTGCGTGAATTATGATTCGAATATCGAACTTGATGGAATGTCTATCAAGTGAGAATCTGATTGTTTCTTAGTAAAGCTTAGATCGGCGAAAAGTTGCATTCATCAGAAACCCGTAAACATCATAGATAGAGAAAGTAAGTCAACATTTATCTTGAACTTATTCCCGTAGTTATGTTTGATGAAACTCGCGTATTGTAATGAATTACACTTGTGAGAAAAGACCGAATGTGGTGGAAATACCCACATGGCTTTAACTCTATAAGAAGCGAGTAGTAAGATGGTCTTTGAGGACAAAGATCCTGTTTAGGGGTAAATGTTGTGACAATCCGTCAATATATGGTTAATATTTTATTCTCAATATTTATTTGAAAATATTATTTTATGAACTCACTTATTTTTGGGAAGAAATTTGGATTTTCGTCTTGGAGTAGCATCGACTACGTCTAAACCGGAGGATTCAACGTTTGGTGCTTACGTTTACATACACCGTCTTTGGTGACAGTCTGACATTTCAGAAAATAAATTTATCCGTGAATATTATTTTGGAGTTTTAAATTTGTGTTGGTTCATAAACTCACAAATTTACGAGATGAGATTAGGACTTACGATTTTATTTTAACGGCCTTTACGACTAAACCGGAAACCCTAGGATTACGTATTTACGTTTTCGAACTCCGTTTTTGATGAGACAATTTTTATTAGATTCGTTTTGTGTCGTTGATTCATATTTTATAAAAACGTTTTTCGTGAAACGACCCGAGGGCACGCAAATCGAGGAAACTGGAATCGAGGAGTACCCGTAAATAAATGGGGATGAGACAAGTGGGACACTTGTCCCACCCCCACTCAAACCGGCCTAACTAGCAACACCTCAACACTTGATGTGTCAAAGTGTTAGCTTCATACGTACACATGTAAGCTAAAGCTTACATTGTAAGCCACTTTCCATCAAAACTAGCTAAACCACTAGCCAAAACAACACACTCATTTTCCACTCATGCAAACTACTCCAAACTCTCCTCTCTCTCTCTAGATTTCCGTCCCCTATCCCCCCAAAAACACCACTTTTGATCAAAATCAACCATGAAATCCTATGTTATTCTTGCACATGTTGAAGCCCTTTTGAAACCCTATTGATTGGTGGTGATTATATCATCCAAGGAGGAGTTTACATGGAGTCTTGGGGCTTATTTCCGCAAGGTGTTCATGAAGAATGGTGTTCTTGAAGATGGTCTTGGTTATCCACAAGTTTCTCCATCAAAATCCATGTCCAAATCATAACCTACATCAACTTGGTGGTATAAAGATTGTCCTCCTTATCCTCTTGTTATTTTTGATTATGTAATCTTGTATTTATTTTACTTATGTATATGAATATGATGATGAATGATGATTAAAAATATTGTGTGGGGATTTGGTGTTGATAAACATGCTTAAAAAGATGAAAAACTATAAGAAACAAGGTTAAAATCTTGCTTAATTTAGATGGCTGTATAAAACAGTAAAGAATCATATGGTAAACTGGTAAAATGGCTTAAATAGATTGATATACAGTAAGCTATATGTCTTGTACACATGTGAGAGTTGGCCATGCAATGGAATCATTGTAATGAGTGAGATATGATCAAAACAAGTTCAAAGTACAAATCTGAGTTCACTGTTTGGACGATTTTTAGAAAATACTTAGAGGCTGATTCAACAGTAGCTATAGAAGAGTTAAATGGAGCACATATCATTTAGTTTATGTGATAAAAATTTGAGCTTCTATCGCCATATAGAACTCTAGATATGGCAGTTTTGGTGAATATGAAAATAAAAATCAGATTTTGAGAATTAATGTTTATTATTATTATATAAGCACTCAAAATTATATTGTATAAAATGTAAAATAAAAACCCACTAACTTATGGATTTTATTTATATAAATATGTAAAAGGTTAAATAAGTGTAAAAATTATAAAAATGGTAGTGGAATAACACTTATAAGTAATAAAAACTATAAACATGATTTTTACGACTTTTTCGGCTATTACCGTAAAATTAACGTTTTTCGCCAATTAAAACTTAGACGACCAAACCCGTCTAATGTAAAGTTTTTAAAAGTCATATACTGATATAAAAGTAACTAATACAAATAAAAACAGATAAAACCCGAACTATAGGACATACGGACATTAACGAGCTAACTAAGCATATTGGACTAATAATTGGACTAAATAAGATAAACACTTATAAAAAGAACTTATTGGGCTTAACCCATTTGGGCCCAACATGGAAAGTATAGATACTGATAATATAAGTATAAAATGGATTAAAACAAGTTAAAGAACTTATAATAAGTTTATTGGACCTAAGACATGTAAATAGGTAAAACTAGTAAACTAGTAAGAAGTTACCAATACGTAAACACTAAAAAGAGTAAAAGAGAATATGTAGACCCATTTGATCATCATATACATAAAATCATCATATGTATACATAATTGTTATTTTTATAAAGTCATTGGACATGAGTCTAAGACGAGTATTATTTGTCTAGGTTTCCGTGATTGAAGCACGTACCGTACGTCCGAATTGCCGATAACCCGCCTTCCCACATCAACGTGAGTTCATAGCCTCGCACTCTTTTAAATGTTTTTATAAATGTTTTATAAACCCGCGAGGGAGATAACATGTTAGTTTTTATAAAATAGGACACCATTTGTCCCGATTGTTTATTTATTGATTTGGACCCGAATGATTGTATGACCCGATTGTATGACCCGATAAATGATTAAAGGACCCGATAGATGAAATTAAATGGATTATTAAAGTTAGGTTATGTCACTAAAATTACCATTAGCATGAATTGTTAACTACCGGGATTTGGTAGACGCTTATGCATTTAATAGTACTATTTGGGGACGATCACCCCAGTTCGCGCCTTGACGGTTGATCCCCGTCGTGCCACATTGATTGGTAAGCGAATTTATGTATGAGAAGATTTCCATAGCATGACCTTTGTGACGACACGCTACTTTAGATGGGAAAATTGAGTATCGGGTTAGCTACCCGTTGTTGGTTTAGTAAGGTAACAATGTCATGCGGCTTATAATAATCCAAATTAACGAAATACTGCTGTACGCTCCGAATTATGATGTATTGCCTGACTAGCAATACGGGGTCATACTATTGATAATATGTTTGTGTTTTGGTTTTCATAACCATATTCGTATAACGGTTTTTATTTTCATACGACTTCATAAGACGTATTGTATGATGTTTTTACGACATTGGCTCGTATAATGATTTTTAAGGCAAACGCCTATATTATGATTTGATAAAGATTTGTATAAAATGATTTTGGCTATTTTATGGCCTATTACAATGATTTGTACAAAATGATTTTCGGTAATAACTTTATACCGATGTTATATTGATGGATTTTATTAGACTCTATGAATTCACTCGGCGTTATCGCTGACCCTTTTCCTTTAACATGTTTTATCTCAGGTACTTGAAGGTAATTCTTGGTAAGACGACAAGAATTCATGGCCCGCACTTAAATTATAATTTCCATTCAAATGTTTGTAAAACCTGTATTAAATACAATGACTTGGGACCTATGTAACTTTGATATCTATGAATGGAAATGCTTTATTAATAAACGACGCGATTTTTGTACGTTGTCTATGATGTGAGTAATGTGCTATCCCGTAACACCAACTAGTCTTCCGCTGTATTGAGTTGTATAAATTTGGGGGTGTTACATAATCAATTGGGATAGTGGATGACCCTCTAGTCGTAACAAACTTTTTATATGTTCAAAAACAGTAAAATCTGTATATACAAAAATATATACATGTATATCGGACCCTTAACAATAGATTTAAGGTTGGGGAAAAAGAGAGGAGTTATCTAACACATGTAATGGCATAGGGTTTACTTTACAGTAAGCATGGGTTTGGTTAGGTGGCCGTTTGGCTAATAGTGTGGGGACTAAAAATCGTGACTATTTTGAGTAAAATGTGAACGGGATAAGTTATGAACTTGACCAAGTTTAGGAATTCTTAGATAAGGGTAATGGAGTGCTTAGAGCATATAAGTGAGTTACATATATGGAAGAAGGTTAGATTTCCATCATAGGTTGATTAGCCATTTTAGTATTTGGTTCATGTCTTGATAAGTGTACATTTATTTGTTTAGCTTTTTGCTAGTGCGCGGGATATTTGGAGAAGCTCAATCAGGTGAGTTCATAGTCCCATTTGTACTAGATTTTTAAATGTTTTTCCAACATGGGATGGAGATGACACTTTTACTATTTTTATATGTCTTAGTACTATGCTCTTTAAAATATTTTGGTAATATGTTTTTCAAATGTGTGGACTTAATGTGGTATTATGTGATATGCCTACTTATGTGATATTTTATTTGTTCTATTATGCGTTCTAGCATGTGTTGTAAGTACACATGTTTTGAGTACATTTACATCATCTTCTCGGAGGCAAGATATCTCGACGGGGATATGGGTTCAACTTCCATACTGGGAATGGGAAAGATCCGGATAGGTGTAGGTGTATTTGTTCTTATTTTGTGTACATAATTGTTATGGTATATTATGTTGGTAGTTGTGTGTAACATGAATATCACTTTATGGTCCATTACTTGAAATTATTTTTCTTCAACTTGTTTACAACGGATACAAAGTTCCTATGATATTTTAGATAACTTAAACCTATGTTCTCACCAACTTTGTATTGACAGATTTTAGTGTCATTTTCAGGTGAGGTAGTTATGAAGGATGGTGTTAGAAGTGGATAGAGTTTAGAGGCTGCTAGGAATGCATTAGGAGGAATCCCTTTCCTCTGAATTTTCTTTTCGTTGTTGAATAAGTGATATATTTTAGACATCTATATGTTTGTCATTTGTTGTCTTTGGTAAGAGGTAGGACTTTTACCTACTTACCTAGACTCCTTCATTGTTAAGATATTGTCATGACATTCGTGTCACCATTTATGATATTTCAATTTCATATAGTTCTCTCTATGGACACACTATTGTTGTGATGATATCCAAACATCGCGCCCCATATTCTACCATGATGGGGTGTGGCATAATGGTATCATAACCAATGGTTATAGAGAATTATGTTGCCTAGTCGCGTAGCCTAGTCCATAGCTTAAGGTTCCCTGCATATAGGCGTCATAGGAGTATGTGTGCATTTTATAATAATTGATATGTTTGGATGTTATTTTTGTGATGTTTGTTAAGTTATGAACTATTATGATTCATACTTAGCTACATGTTAATTTCTTTTCGATTTTTGACTAGTATGGGTTGAACCATAGTCGTATACACTAGTCGTTGTTGGATTTCATTTAATTATGCTTTCATGTTCATTATACATTTTGAATTTTGTCTAGGCTGGTTCAACTGGAGTACAAGTTTATGTGTTTCATGCATTGGCTGTGTTATTTTAATACATGGAATTTTGGATCTTATTTTATGTTGTGGTTATGTGCTTATATGAGTTGTATGATCTATGTGCTTATTTGAGCTGGTAGACCGATGTGTTATGTGTAGTATTAATTCTTATAAGTGTCATCATAGGAGGGAGTGCATTGGTGAAAGGGGACTCGTATAATTATGATGGCCAACATAGTTATACAAGTACCACAACACCAATGGATTCCTGAGTATGATTTCATGAACGAGGGTTAATACATGCTTGTAATATATATATATATTGGTAGTGCTTATGGTTATGTGTTGGTGTGTACAAAATATTATGTATATTACATAAGTACTTTGTTAATTATTAACGAGTGTACATGACCATATATGGACAAGTTGTCATCGTGTGTACCAACGACATCATGATATACACGAAGTCGAAGCAAGAGTGTGGGAAGAATTGTGAGTTGGGTTTGAAGTTACTTAGTTGGGACCAACAAGGTTGAAGCGAAGCAAGATGAGGGAGCATTTTGGAGGCTTAAGAACTAGCGTAGGAGATGAGTCTATTTTGGCATTATCAAAAGGACTGGACGAATTTGTAAAGCATGACGATACGTGGATCAAGGAATAGGATGCGAGCGATAACGACGAAGAAAGACGATTGCTATCACGTTGGAATAGCTGAAGGCTTGGAAGAATTATATAGGAATTAGATAGTGGAGAAGTAGGTACGATAAGATTTGGGTGATAATCAATAAACTGACTAATTCATCCCATTTTTCTAGCAGAATGAGGAGTCATAAAGTTGAGAAGTTGGAAAGATTTCGTACAAATGTGACGTATGGAGGTACATTCGAAAAGTAGTAGTGAGGAAGAAATGGATTAAGGAAGCAAGAGATTGTCAAGATAGTAGATTGATACTGGAAGGGTTAGTGTCAGAGCTGGAAGTTAGTGATAATGAATAAAGGAGGTATCATCTAGAGAAAGTTGGAAGCAGTCGGCTTATTGGAACAGAAATGGTTCAGGAAACAAACGGACCTGATAATAGTGCTTAAAGAGAAGTTGAGGACGGCTAGAGATCGACAGAAGAGCTATGCGGAAAAGGGGCATGATTCGTTGGGAATTTAAGATTGGAGATGAGGATATGATAGAAGTTTCACGATGGAAAGAAATGACGTGGTTTAGGAAGAAAGGGAAGTAAACACTTTGAATCGTGAGTCTATTTGAAATCTTCAAAAGGATCGGGATAGTGGAATATAAATTGAGGATGGCTAGAAGAATTAGGTAGTATGCATGATGTATTTCATGTGGTAACTTGAGGAAATGCTTAGAGACAGAACCGACTTGTAACTACCGTTGGAAGTTATTAGTATAGATATGAGACTTTGTTTTATCGAAGGGCCGGTAGAGGGTATGGATCGTGAAGTTAGGACATTGGTAAAGTAAGGTACCGTAGTAAGGATAGATGGAATTTTGAAACGTCGACTAGAGTTCATATGGGAACAAAAGGGAATTTTATGAGGAACTAGTATTATCGTCTATCTGTTAATGAACGTCCTAAGGAGTAAATCTCGAGGGCGATATTTCTATTAAGAGGGAGTGATGTAACAACCCTAGATTTTGGATTTGTCACTTTCGACTGTTTGAGTTTAATTTTGTTCTTAGTGTGCGTTTGTGTGCAATATGTTAATATTTGAGCCTTTGACTAGATGTTAGACATCATACATGTAGTACATAGTACATTATATGGTGCTTAGATGGGGTTAGTTCGTGCTCATTAGTTCACTTGAATGTAGCTATAATATTATATGGCGTTATTTTAATATTTTATGTGTACGTATATGTATTATAGTAAATCGTATTTTTACGATTTAGGGTTTAGTATTTTGAGGTCTCGGATAAGATAATTAGTTACGGGAATATTCATCGGGATGGTTTTAAGTAATTTAGAACTTAAATATAAAGTTTATTTAAGAATTTTTATAAAACTGTATATATTTTTATGGTATACGCGTAAAATTGACTATTTTTACTGTTTTAAGGTTCGGGAGGTCCTAAGGGCTGAAATAAATTTAGGAAATTTAAGGTAATGTTAATAATATATTAATAAACAATAAAAAAAAGAAAAACTATTTATATAGTCGGTTATGTAGACACACAAAGAGAAAGAAAAGGGAAAAAATGGGGAAAAAGGAAAATTGTGTTTGGGTTGGTCTAGGAGTGTGTAACAAAAATATAAAATTCTTTTTATTAAACAAAATCACTCATAATTTACCTGGAAAAAAAAAGAATGGGAGTTTTTTAGGGTTTTCATGGTTTTTCATTCTTCCATTAATTGTAAGATAAAACCTTCAAATCTCTTTTTAATTAAATAACTTTTAAATCATTGGTAATCAATACATGATGGGTTTAGGGTTAAGTTGATTATGAATTCTATAATTTAGTGATATAATCATGTTTAGATTAATTAGGGTTCATAAATAAACATGGTGATGATAATTAATTAGGTTTGTTTAATTAAATTCGTAATTAAAAACTGGCAAAATTTTAGGTCTATTGTTTTGATCATATCTAGAGTTCTAGGAACACTTATGATGCGATCCAAGTACCTATGAAAAGGTATTTGAGTTGGATTTTTATTGCAAGAAACGAGGACTAAATTAGAGGTAGGGATGTGGGTCAAAAACAGGTTACAACAGTCAGAGGTCAAAACAATTTTGAAATCAGTCGGGTTTAAATTAATGTTTTAAGATGGTTAGGGTACTTATGAGTACATTTGGACCTTCAAACGAACATGAGAGTTAGTTTATATGTTATATAAAATATCTAGAAGAGGGCTAAAAATTGGGATAGTGTAATACCCTCTGATCATAACAAACTTTTTATATGTTCAAAATCAGTAACATCTGGATAAACAAAAGTATAAACATGTATATCGGGTCCTTAACAGTAGCTTTAAGGTTGGGGAAAAAAGAGGAGTTATCTAACACATGTAAGGGCATAGATTTTACTTCACAGCAAGCATGGGTTTGGTTAGGTGGGCGTGTGGCTAATAGTTTGGGGACTAAAAATCGGGACTATTTTGGGTAAAATGTGAACGGGATTAGTTATGAACTTGACCAAGTTTAGGACTTGTTAGAGAAGGGTAATGAGGTGCTTAGAGCATATAAGTTAGGTACATATATGGCAGAAGGTTAGATGTCCATCATAGTGTTGGGAATAAAATGTAGCCAAGACACTTGGACGCTGACAAGAGGAAATAGGACGTTGATAGGAAGAAATCAAGCGTTGTCAAGACAAGCGTTGATAGGAAGAAGCCAAGCGTTGATAAGAAGAAGTCAAGCACTGATAGGATACTTAGTCTACACGTTTTATGTTTCTAGTAAATATATGTTCGACAATGTTTTTCTTATTTTTATCTTTACCTAAAATAGCTGATACTTAGACTCTTGTACAAGGTTCCTTAATCTATAAAAGGAGGCCTTTAGGTTTAGTTCAATATATGTTTTTCACACTTTCATTGTACGCAAGTTCGATTAATCAATCAAAGTGAAAGTTTGATTTATCTTGTTTGTGTGTTCTTGTTTAAGTATTAATTCCGCATAATACTTAAATTGTTTCATATACAACAAAGTTTCTCTAAGTGTTTAACTTGATTTGTTCTCGTTTACACAAGCTAAATCGATCTAAGTTTGGGATCAACAAGTGGTATCAGAGCTTGTTGAGAAACTTTGATCTAAAGAACACAAAAACCATAAATCGCCAAAAACCCTAATTTTCAAGAAACCCTAAAATCCAGACAACATGTCTACTCCAGAGTTGACCTCCTCCTCAAGCCATAACATAAAAATCCCCATGATAGACCCAGACAACTTTGAGCTATGGAAGTTCGGTTTTGAGCAGTACCTTCAAATCCATGAGCACACCCTATGGGAAATTATTGAATATGGAAACACATTCGATAAGGCTGCCAAGATTCAAGCTGCTATACTTTAAGATCAACTCAAGGCTCAAGTGAAGCTGATCGAAAAGAACAACCTGGAGATGGGAGAGCTGTCTCAACCGAGGACATTGCAAAGAGAAGGAATGACATGAAAACTCTAAGCATCATCAAACTTTCTTTTGGACCAGCTAATCAGCACAAGTATAGAGGTTCTGAGTCTGCCAACGATCTTTGGGCAGCCCTTCAAGTCACTTATAATGATGATACTGCCTCAGAGAAAAAGAAGCAACTCTTGCATGAGTATGATGTGTTCAAAGCTCTTCCCAATGAAAAGCTAAGTGGGGGTGAGAAGCAGACTTCTTGACATCACAAGCAAATTGTTATTATGGGAACAGTGCATGATGATGCTGATATCATCACCACTTTCCTTAAAAGTCTTGGTGATGCATTGATGATTGAAGCAAGGTCTATGATTGCTAATAATACTCACAAAAATTCCACTTTTGATCGTCTACAATAAACTGAGGATTGTAGAGAGTGAAATCCTTTTGGATCAAGGAAGCAAATCTACCAATGGAAATATAGCCTTCTTCGCATATAGTGAAGTTCAACTTGATCAAAGGGAGTCATACATGCATCCCGTTATTGGATTACCTTGTGTCAATGTTGGATCAAGCTTTGTCCGCGCCCCATATTTAGACGTTGAGACATACAATGTTGACTCACCAAGAATTAAGCCTGCTGGTATTGATCTAGATAAAGTGTGTGCATACATTGCTTCATTTCCTAATGGTTCAGTAATTACATATGAGGACCTTGAGCAAATTAGTGATGAGCACTTGGAGGAGATGGACATAAAGTGGAATATGGCACTTGCAAGCATAAGGGCCAATAAATGGAATAGGAGATTCAGGAAGAAGATGAATTTTAATGCTAAAGACACTGCTAGGTTTGATAAATCCAAGGTTGAGTGTTACAATTGCCATATAATGGGTCACTTTATGAGAGAGTATAGATCTATAAGAAGGTTTGATGCTGGTAAGACTACAAGCCAAATCATTAAGGTTGAAGATCCAAAAGCTATGGTAGCCATGCAAGAGATTGATGGTGTTGGCTGGGACTGGAGATTTTTGGCCAAAGATGTGGAGGAAAACAAAGCCTTGGTTGCAAAAAAGAGGGAATAGGAACATGTTCACTATGCTCTCATCGCACATTCTTCATCTTCATCTGACAATGATGTATATGATGATGCATTTTGTAGTAAAGGTTATCGTTTAAACACTTGAAAACATAACAAAGAAAATTTAAAGTTAAAATCAGATGTTTTTGATGAAAAATGCAAGTTATCTAACTATCAACTTGCACTTGTTCAAACTGAAAAGACTGTGGCAAAATATAAGAAAATGGAGCTTGACCTAAAAGATCAAATAAATATTTTGACTCATGAACTAAATGCTAGCATTGAGGTAAGGGACATCTTGGAGAGATCCAATGGTGTTATACAAGCTAAGTTAGACGAAGCCATAAAAAACAAAGATAATGTGGATCTTAAAATTCAAAGATTTGATAAAGCTTCTTAAACCCTAAAAAAATGTGTTAGTGAACAAAGGGATTCTATGGATACGATTGGGATTAGGATGAAAGAGTATGCTGGTGTTCCACCACCTGCTGGGAACTTCTATGGTGTCCTTAGAAAGGATTTGTCTTGGAATGGTATTCCAGAACTCCAAGAAAAGGAATTTATTGCTACACCAAGAGTTCTTACTCCAGTAGAGGAATACAAGCAGAAATTGACTGATTTAGACCAATGGAAGAAAGCCAACCCTATTTTGTTTGTTAAGGGTGGCATGCTTAGGGACAGCCCAAATGAGTCTACACCCATAAAAGTGACCAATCCTACTACTAGAAAGACTGTTGACCTTGGCTTAAACGTTGATAGTAAACCTAGTATTAAATATGCATAAATATATAGAAAACCTAGGTCACCAAAAAGTCAAGTTAGTGATAATAGGACCAGTTTCTTTTCATCTAGACCTAGAGTTATGTCTAGAAAAGCCTGTTATACTTGTGGAAGTTTTTCACGTTTAGCTTATAAGTGTGTCAATGCTTCAAAGGTCAACGCTGATAGAAAGTCAACCATGGTCACACCCAAACCTTTTGTCCAGCAAAGTCCACAAGTCATTAGACCAGACCCATTCTTTATTAAAGGGTTTAATACTTATGGACAAAGGCCTTTTCAAAAGACCAATACATGGTCTAACAAACAATGGGTTCCTGTAGCAAACCCTAGGCTTGACGCTGATAAAGGTAATTTCAGTGTTGTCAAGTATAATTTTAACGCTGATAGGAATGTTTCCAACGCTGCTAGACCAAGTAATGTCAAATACTTGTAACCAAAGGGAAATGGGTCTAAAGCTTCTTCTAGCTTAACTTGGAGGCCCAAACAAGACGAAAACCCTAATTCAGATGGGATTTCTATGACCTGTAACATATTTCATTATATTTCAAAGGTCATAACTAAACCAATTGGGGTTAATGGGTGTTTAAACCAAAAAGGGATGAACAAGGGGTTGTTAGACTAAGTCTGTTCTTGTTGAACAACCAAATGAATCCAAGTCTGCTCAAGCTTGGGTTCCTAAAGAAAACTAATTTGTTTTCCTTATGTGAAGGGCATTCAAAAGCAGGTTTATGATTATGGATATTGGGATAGTGGATGCTCTAGGCACATGACGGGGAAGGAAGACTACTTGACAAACTTTACCCCCATTAAAGATGGTGACAAAGTTTACTTTGGAGGAGGATATGGAACCATTACTGGCAAAGGCACTCTTATCACCAATAATTTCTGTTTTGAGAACGTATTTCTGGTAAAAGAACTTGATTATAATCTGGTTAGTGTATCACAAGTTTGTGATAACAAAAATAAGGTTCTTTTCAGTGATATTGAATGCTTGGTGGTAAGCAAAGATTTTAAAATACATGATGAGAAATTATTGATTATAGAACACCTAGGCATAAGGACATTTACAATGTAAATCTTAATGGAATTAGGATGAATAATAATCTGTCATGTCTATATGCTAAGACTTCAGTTGATAAGAGTAATCTTTGGCATAAAAGATTAGGGCACATAAATTTTAAGAACATCAATAGACTTGTGAGACATGGTTTAGTTGATGGTTTGCCTGAAAAGGCTTTCCACAATGACCACTCTTGTGTTGCATGCCTTAAAGGCAAACAACACAAAGTCTCCTTTAAGTCTAAACTTGTGCATTCTAGTTCTAAACCACTTCACTTGCTGCATATAGACTTGTTTGGTCCAACTAATATAGAAAGCTTAATTGGTAAATCTTATAGTTTTGTCATAATTGATGATTTTTCTAGATTTACTTGGACTTTCCTTTTGGCTTTGAAAAGTTAAACTACTGATGTTTTGATTAACTTTATTACCCAATTAGAGAAAAAAGCTAGGAATGAGGTTAAAATTCTTAGAAGTGATAATGGTGGTGTGTTTAGAAATAAGCTGTTAGATGACTTTTGTGCCAAGAAAGGGATTACTAGAACATATAGTATAGCTAGAACCCCACAACAAAATGGGGTGGCTGAAAGAAAGAATAGAACACTCATAGAAGCAGCTAGGAAAATGTTGGCTGATGCTCACTTTCCTATTGCAATTTGGGTTGAGGCTGTGAATACAACTTGTTATGTTCAGAATAGGGCATTGATCAACAAAATCCATAATAAGACACCTTATGAGCTATTTTGGAATAGGAAACCTAATATTGGTTTTCTTAAACCCTTTGGATGTCATGTAGTTGTATTAGACACTAGTGATGCCTTAGGAAAGTTTAGTGCTAAAGGTGATGAAGGATATTTTATGGGCTATTCAGTGCAGAGTAGAGGATATAGGGTGTACCTTAAGAAAGAAGAACGTATACTTGAAAAGTTACATGTTAGGTTTTTAGAAAGTAAACCTAGTGATCCTGAAAGTGGACAAAATTGGTTATTTGACTTGGAACCTCTATCTAGAACCTTAAATTATATGCCTGTTACTAATACAGACATTGTGAAGGTGCATTCAAATGTTGTGGAAGAACCAGTTGTTGAAATTTCAGGTATACAGGTTACTAAGTAGGAAGGATCACAAGCAGACAAATCAGCTCCCATACTTGAGTGTGACACCCCGGGTAGGGTCAAAATATATGGAAAATATCCCCGGAGACGTCACAAGGGTGGATCGATAACATATAGTCCATAGAGCATAAGATAAAAGTTAGTCAAATCAGATTACATGTTTATTCAAACAAATAAATAAAAATTGTTTTAAACAAGACAATAGGTGATTGTTTTCGTTTCCCAAATAGAACCCCGGACGAGTCCTACAATGCAGATTACTAAGATGCTGGAGACCATGCACACACCACGTACTAACTTCATATTCCTATGCAAAACATACTAACGGGTCAACATAAAGTTGGTGAATTTACAAATTTTAACAATTAATTAGTTTGGACATACAATAATCATAGAAGTAATAATGCACAAAGCATTCTTACTAAAATGTAAATAACATTTTTTTATTATTAAAAACTGAAGCTTAACCCCATAGTCCTCAACAGATGAGGACGTAGTGTCTTACAAAAAGACACCCATTCCAGTTCCAACATGGTATACGTCTGTTGTCCCGGCCAAGGCACAGTGAGCATGACTCACCCAGATAGGGATGGTCAATCCCTAATAGATCTATTTATAACATTCGGGCGATTTAGAAAAATTTAACAGTTTAAATAGTAAGCAATCATTATCTAGTTTATACAATCCAGTTATGTCCAATATATGTTTGCATATTTTCTTTCCCAAAAAGGGAAAGTTTTATGAAAAGTTTATATGGGGCTGTAAACTCACCTGGGAGTATGCAATTGCTTGTTTAACACGGGTATCCAACTAAATCTCACACCAAAGTTATGCCTAATTAGATAGTACAGTCTTAATAGATAGTACACAGAACATATGTGTATGCTTATACAGATTTTAGTCAGTTCATTTATGCTACGGTATTTATCTAAATAGCCGTAGTTCAAGTACCATCAATATTCATTTAAACTTATTCATATAAGTTTCATTTCTAAGTAAACATAAAATGTTTACTATTAATATCAGGTAGCATACATGTAATAATACTCATTCAATCTTACAATTAAGTTTTACATTTAAGTAAACATAAAAGAAAATGTTACACTTAAAAGATTAATCTATGTTTATAGTACCTGTATCAATAACATCTAATTAAATTTATATCCAAGTTCTATATCTAAGTAAACATAAGGGATTTTACTTATAATATATTTATGTGGTATCATTCAATTTAATTTACGTTCATATAATTTTATTTCTTAAAAGTATATGAGTACATGTATTAATAACATATTTTCATAATTTTTTATATAATTATTTCCTAAAGTAAATATAAATATTTTATTTAAAAAAAATTAATATTTTATTTAACTTTAAAGTTTCCATAAATTATTTTAAAATTTATAAAATAATTTAAACTTAAGAATTTATACCTTAATTCTTATGGTTTGAGTATTTTAATTATGTTTTATTATAATTAAAATAGATTTTAGGGTTAGGGCTTGGAAATGTTTCGTAATATGATAAACTAGTCCCTTTATATTTTTATACAAGTATAACTCTCTGATTTTACATATTTAGTACCTAGGGCTTGTTATAATTTCGGCTTATGGCAGATTTGGTCCCCCTAGTTATATCTAGGTTTTGTAACTTTACTAGATTTACAAAAACAGCCCCTAGGACTTCTCTAAGTTTCGACAATTGACAAAAATAGTCCTTAGGGTTTTAAAATGGCAAAATAACTTTTAGAAACTTTCCAAAATGGTCCCTAGGGTTTAATTTGCCATGGATAGTATTTATTTAAACCCTAGACTTTTGGATATTTACATTTTCAGTCCTTGTGTTTACTAGTTCATCAAAACAAGTTTCATAAGTTACGGTTTTAGTCCTTAAGTTTTATAAATTGTGATTTTCATCCAAAAAGTTTTTATAAGTTATATTTTATTGTAAAAACTTTTATTCAACATACAACATTGTATATGGGCTCATTAAATGGGCTAAACATCTAATGTGCTATTTTAGTGGGCTTAACTATATCTCAAGTCCACTAATTTATTTAAATGGGCCTTTAAATCATTTATTGGGCTTAAATATATTTTTAAGTCCTTTAATTAATTAAATGGGCCTAAGTGTAATCTTAAGTCCATTTTAGTTACAATAATTTATCAAATGGGCTTATTGGGTCCATTTAAGTTTTAGGTTAACTTTTCATGGGCTTAAATAGTCCATTAACACTACTTTTCATTTTATATAAGTTTTTACTTAGGATATTCTTATAAGCCTATTATGAGCTTATTAATATTTAGTTTTCAATCTAAATAGATGAATAAAACATAAAAAATCATTTTATGTGTTATACCAAATTAGATCTAGGTGTGCCATAAGGTTACAAGTAAGTCATAAGCCCTAGTAGGAGCTTATAACCCACGACCCAAATTGTTATGGCTTATTAAGATAAGTCAAGTATTATTTTAAGGTTGCATGTAGTTTATATGTGTTACAAAATTAGATCTAGCTATGTATAAATCAAGAAAATAAGTCACAAATTCAAAATAAGATGTAAACTATGTTTAGGCCTAACAATCAAACATAGATCCATGTACCCACATATATAGCTCACGGCTATGTTTTTAGATCTTGGTATTTCCAAGATGAATACTTTAACTAGTTTTTAAGTCTTTTATATATTTACAAAAATACTATCAAGATTATCTAGGTGACATGCATGTTTCTAAGGTTCCCATTTTACCAAGGTAACTACATATAGCCCACATCTATATTTTCTCTTCCCAAGGTTCCCAAAAGATTTTATAAGCTTGTTTTTATGTTTAACATACTCAAGTTAGTATTTACCATAAGATCTATGGCTAACATAAGCATGCATGTACATTTAAAACCCATTCATGGTCATATATAGCCCACGGCTAAATATGTGCACATAATCCATTTTAGTAATTTTTAGTATTCCATTTCACATGTAATATTACATATTCCATCATTAAAACTTAGTACATAAATTAATAGTTAATCATTTAATTATGCCGTGACCCTTTAGGTCATGGCTTTCATGATTTTTAAGTTACACAAGTTTATTTTATGAGATCTATGATTATTAGTTAACCAACATCCCATAAAGTAAGATTTGTAACCCATGCTATATTTAAATTCATAAAATGGTTCATATAATTTTATATGAACCATATAGGTAGCCTGATCACATAGGTAGCCTGGCGTGGCCCGACACACCGCAACCATGGCTGTAAGAAAGAGCGGTTGTACAGAATACCTTCTTGAAGCTCAAAGTGTTGCGAATTTCTTTTGATATGACGTGTTGCCTTTTCATCATCTAGAAGGGTTTCATTAGTTAAATAGCTGATGATCGGGGACATCCATGTAGGTCCATCTTCCTCAACTATAGCTGCGATTTCCCCTCCCGTTATAGACTTTTCCTTTGGTATTTCTACCAAGACTTGCTTGGATAAGTGGGCGAAACTTGTAGACGCAATCTTGCTAAGAGCATCCGCCTTCTTGTTTTCAACTCTTGGTACCTGTTTGATAGAAAACTTCCCGAAAGTAGTTATGAGTGACTTGAATTTCTCCAAATATCAAACCATGTTATCCTCCTTGGCTATGTAACCTCCTAGAATGTGGTTCGCGACAAGCCGTGAGTCCATGTAAGCCTCAAGGTTGTGGACTCCCATTCTATCGGCGATTTTTAAACCCGCAATCAATGCTTCATATTCTACCTCATTATTAGTGGCTGTGAATTCAAAACGCAGGGCGTAGGTAAACTCCATTCCTTCCGGATTCGTGAGAATAAGGCAAGCTCCTGACCCGTCCGTGCTCGAAGATTCGTCAGTAAACAAAACCCATGGTTCTGCTGGAACTTCCTCTCGTTGTATCACTGGTTCGTCCTCCTCTGGCTTCTCAATTAGGAAATCTGCCAAGATTTGGCCTTTGACCGCTGTCCTTGGTCTGTAAGAGATTTATGCTCTCCTAGCAGAAAGCTCCACTTCTGTAGCCTACCGACCACGTCTGGCTTGGAGATGATTTACTTTATTGGTTGATCAGTGATAACCACAATTGGGTGCGCCTGAAAGTACCGGCGTAACCTTTTTGTGGCGTATACCATTGACAAAACCAACTTCTCCATAGATGAATAGTTCAGCTCTGGCCCTTGTAATGTTCTACTTATGAAGTAGATCGGAGTCTGGAATGTATCCCTATCTGTCATGAGTACTGCACTCATTGCTCCGTGTGTAGCCGACAAATACATAATGAGCTCTTCCTTAGGTCCGGGAGCCACAAGCATGGGAAGGGCTGCGAGATGTTTTTAAAGCTAATCAAAAACTTCATTTGCCTCCTTTGTCCAACAGAAATCTCCTTTCTTGATGCACTTCTTGAGTGTTTTGAATAGAGGTAGTGATTTCTCCGTGGAGTTCAAAAAGAACCTATTTAGCCCGACCAGCTTTCCATTTAGTGATTGTACCTGGTTTGTGTCCGAGGGGATGGTAACTGTATCACCGCGTCCGTCTTTTCCGGATAAGGCTTGATTCTGTTTGGATCAATCGTATATCCAAGGAACATCCTTTCCGCGGCCCCAAACATACACTTTTTTGGATTCAGTCTCATGTTGATTCTCCTCAACGTGTCGAACGTTTCCTGGATGTCATGGAGAAGTGCTTCCTCTGTATGACTCCTGATGACTAGATCGTCAACGTAAACCTCAAGGTTGCGGCCTATCTGGGAATCGAAAGATTTATCAACAAGTCGCTGATATGTCGCTACGACGTTCTTTAGTCAGAACGGCATTTTTGTGTAACAATACACGCCTTGACTAGTATGAAACGCCGTTTTCTCCACATCTTCTTCCGCCATATGGATCTGGTGGTATCCTTTGTATGCATCTAAAAAACACTTGAAAGGGTATCCACATAAGGATTCCACTTTCTAATCAACTTCTGGTAATGGATAGTAGTCTTGCGGACAAGCTTTGTTCAAGTTTGTGAAGTCCACACACATGCTCTAACTCACGTCATGCTTCTTGACCATGACTGGGTTGGATAACCACTCGTGGTAGTATACCTCGCGCATGATTCCTGCGTCTACTAATTTTCGTACCTCATCCAGTATTACCTGACTGCGCTCAGGTGCTTGACCATGCTTCTTTTGATTAACAGGAGGATATCCCTGGCGGATTTGAAGTTTTTGTTCTGATATCATTCGCGGCACACCCGTCATGTGTTTAGGCTCTCATGCGAATACGTCCAGCTTCTCTTTCAGGAGAGAATACATGGCTTTTTTGCAGTTATCCAAGAGCGTTCCTCCTATGGACACCTCTTGTTCCGGGTAATCGGGATGGATTTCCACCTTCCAATTGGGGGGCGGTGATCCTTCCTTAATGGGAACAGGCTCGACTGGTGTTGTCACGACGTGGCATTCGGATGCTGGCATGATTGAATTGTAAATAGTAACAATTCCCCCCTCAACGGGCAACTTAATCATACCGTGAGCCGTAGATGGAACTGCCCGTATGGCCAGGATGCCTGGTCTTCCAATAATCCCATTGTATGGAGAGTGTGAGCGTATCACCATAAAGTTCATCCACGCCGTGGTGCAATGCTCTTCATTCCCAATGGTTACTAGCAGACGCAATTGTCCTATTGGCCAGATAGTGTCTCCACTAAAGCCAATGAGCGGCGACGTGGCCGGTGCTAATTGGCTTCTTATTTCTGGACATAGCTGTATGAAACAGTGTTCGTAAAGTACTTCCGTCAATGACCCTCCATCCACATACATACGACGAACATTGTGCGTTCCAATGCTTACCTCAATCGTGAGAGGTGCATCGGCCACGTAATTTGCCGTAATGGGAGGGAATGAGATTTCTCTGCCGCGTGAAAATTTTTAACTAATTTTCTGCTTTGTGCGGTGATGCCAAGATTGGATTATGTATATAGTCGAAGGTTTGTCCTTTTGGGGATCCTTCTTATCGTACATTTTGTTATCCTTTCCGTCTTTCCAATCCTTGACCAAATGTTTGAGTTTGCATGACTTGATCAGTGACTCAATGTGCTTCTTGAGCTGGATGCATTCCTCCGTGTCATGGCCCCTGTCATTGTGGAATTCGCAAAAGCGATTTCCTTGTCGACGGTCCACCGGAGTTGTCATTGGGGGAGGCCTTGGGAAGTTCGCCCCTTCAGTCAACAAGATGTCTCGGTAAGTCATCTTTAGGGGGGTGAATTTGTCATCCGACCACCCTCCTTTGTTTTGGCTCTTGTAGTCCGAGCCTCTTCCATTGCCTTGGTTTCTTTGACCACCGGACTGTCTCCTGGACTGGTCGTTCGATCGATAGTTGTGGTTTCCCTTTGTAGGATAGGTTGCGGCTACCACGGTTTCTCCTTCTACAAAGTTCCTGACCCTTTCCATGAGGTCGTCATACTTCTCCGGTCGCTTGTCATTGAGGAGCCTAATTAATTCCTTGTCTGTTATGGGATGCATGTAATCAAAAATTTTTAGGAGCTCCGACATCGTTTTTGTGCGCGTGAACTCGTCATTGAAACGTTCCATGAAGTCCTCCGTAGATTCTCCAGGCCGTTGCTTGATGACTGCTAATGAGACCGGATCCCTATTATACTTCTTTCGCTGAGTATAATTGTTTTTGAACGCAGTGCGCAGCTCAGTGAAGCTATCGATGCTTCATGGAGGAAGTCCCTCAAACCAATCACGGGCATTGCCAATTAAGGATGAATTGAACATCTGGCACCATATAGGCATGGGCCATCGTTCGATCTTTGCCTGCGTGTCAAATATCTTTAGGTGATCACCCGGATCACCAGACCCATCATAGGTTTTGACGCACGCTGGCATGCGACGCTTCTTATCCTCAGAGTAATTCCGTATGCGGAGGGTAAAAGGATCTTCCCTAGGATCACACCATGGACGGGAGAGATTGAGGTCACACCATTGGCGGCAAAGATCCTCCCCTTCCACCTCAGGATAGTAAGGGCCACCATAGTACCCCTCATCGTCCGATGGTGGTGGAGGAGTACGCTTCTCCTGATGGACCGGGGGAAGGGGGCGGTGCCCCACTTCTCGGCTGAGGATCACTTATATGGGAAGATCTAGGAGCCTTCTTCCAGGTATTCACCCTATCCCACACGCTTGTGCGGCGATTATTCCTAGTTAATTCCAAGTCCGGCCGTTCGGCTGAGTCGGTGGATCTATCTCCTTCTTCACAAGATTGTAGTAGTTCCTGCATAACACGATCCCCTATGCGTTCGAACACATTCCGAGGTTGAGGGTTCTCCTCAAAGAGGTTTCATTCCTAGGGTCGTGCCCTCTTCTTCTTTTGAGTCTGAGGAGAGGTGCCGGATACGGCCCTGCCAAAGTTGAGCTTAGATTGGACGATCCTCTCAAAGTTCTGCGTGAGAACACGAGCGAGGTCTTCGTCACTAAGTGGTTCGACTTCCACTTCTTCTTCAGTTGATGGCCTACGTGGCTCCTTGTTAGGGGCCTTAGGCGCACTCCCTGGGTTAGGGTTATCCATGGTCATGGTTGGTGGTGGGGTATTAGTGGACGTGCCTCTCCCACCCATAGATTGAAAAACGCTTCGGTTATCCGGTCCACCTGTTTGGTTGCTAGGGGACTGAGTGGGGATGAGTATCCCGTCCCCTGTGGACTTCCGATTCGCAGGATTCGTGTTCCTGGGATTTCCTTGCGGATGTCCCTTTGTCATTGAAAGAGATAGAGATGAAATTTGCTCTAGCTTAGTGTATTGGTCCCACGGATGGTGCCAACTTGTTGATACAAAAGTTGGATGATCCTTGCTAGACCCATATTAGGCTTAATTCGGGTTGGCTGGGCTCCGGCTCTTGCACCAAGTGAATAATCTTGCTGAGATCCTACACACTAAAGCAACACGCGTTAAGCTTACCGTGGGAATGTATCCCACGATTAGACTCCAGCGTGAGAGTAATTAATCAGTTAGGGTTGAGAATCGGATGTGAGTTTAGAGTATGTAGAATGTAATACCTTTGTGGAACCCTTGGGGGTTCCTTATATAGGCGGTGAAACCCTAGTGGGCTGTCACCGATTCTTCGGCCCCAAGCAAAGGATAAGTGCCATAATTAGTTTGATTGTTATCTTCTAATTATGGTGAGTGTATATCCTCCTCTTTGGGGTAAAACCCAATCATAATAAGATTATGATTCTGTCTAAACCTGTATTGGCCGTGTCGGGCCGTGGGCCGCATACATGTATGCGGCCACTTTTCATGCGAAGTCCTTAAGCTTAAATGATATTAATCCAACCCATCAGTAATGGGCCGGATGCGGGTAGTACCCGCGGACCGGGTTCATGACCCGGTTGGGGATAATTCCTCAATATCTGATTCATATTGAGGAATTGTGTCCTGATTCATATTGCGGAATTGTGTCACATTGCGGAATTATGTCACATTGCGGAATTGTGTCACATTGCGGAATTGTGTTACATTGCGGAATTTTGTCACATTACGGAATTGTGTCACATTACGGAATTGTGTCACATTGCGCAATTGTGTCACACTGCGGAATTGTGTCACACTACGGAATTGTGTCACATTGCGGAATTGTGTCACATTGCGGAATTGTGTCACATTGCGGAATTGTGTCACATTGCGGACTTGTGTCACATTGCGGAATTGTGTCACATTGCGGAATTGTGTCACATTGCGGAATTGTGTCACATTGCGGAATTGTGGTACATTGCGGAACTGAATCAAGTTTGCAACAATTGCGGAATTGATTAAGTTTGATACATTGCGGAATTGAATCAAATTTAACTTTGCGGAATTGTTTCTCTCTTCACATTGCGGAATCATACTTGAGCTTCATATTGCGAAATCTTTGAAATTTTTTCAAGATTTTCGAAAAACGTGCTTTAGAAAATATCGTAACGTGATTAATTTAGCATTCGAATTTTTGGTTTCTCAAGGACTCATATTTAGAGGATTTAATCATTTTTCTTCACTACTCAAATTAATCGCCAACAACAAACACAATTACTTTCTTTCATTGTTCGATTGATTAGTAATCCTTAACGTCATTGTTCATCGAACTTCAATGGAATTGTTGAATTCGACATATCAAGCGGCAGAATTGCAACACGATACAAGAAGAGGTCACAAGGGAATAGAATCAGGAGAAAAACAGGAAACACATTGCATGTCAGGTACAAATAATCTTCTTCATATGTTGTCTGAAATGAATGCGCTAATTAACACTCTTGCTAATTGTTTTACGACTGCTTCTTTAACCAATTATGCTTCTAGAACTAAAGAGCTTGAAACGATTTTAGCTCATCAATCAAAAGAGCTGGAGGATGCGAAAATTGAATTTTCAAAGAAAAAGGAGAAATTTTAAAAGCATATTGAAGAACTTGAAAATTCAAACGTTGTTCTTGAACGAAAATTAAATCAAAAAATTCAGGATTCTAAAGCCGAAAAAGATAATTTTGTGAAACAAATTTCTTTGCTAGAATCTAGATTGGCATCCTAAGATATCTTACAAAAGGAAAACGAGACCTTAAAACAACATTGTAATAGGTTAAATAATTCTATCGTAGAGATGAGGTCTAAAACTCTAGAGTCAACTACCTTGTTAACTACTGAAAATGATGATTTAAAGGCTCAAGTTCAGGAAAAGGTTTTCGCTATAGCTGCGTTGAAAAACGAATTAAGGAAAACTCAAGGAACTAGTATGGACACTATGCTTGAAAAACCATCAATCTTGGGGAAACCACCTAAAAATCAGTCCGTTCGACAACCGACTGCATTTAGATCCGACGACCAAAATCCTCGAGGCCGTGGTTTGCCTCCCAAGTTGATATGGTTCATCTTTCTAAACCAGTCACTCCACTATCTAGGCCTAATGTGATCAAATCAGTCTATGCAAAACCTACAAACAAGACTGCTACTAGTGATTCTAGGTATAGTTCTAGGAATATGCCACAACATAGGTCAAATAGCATGCCTAATAATCACTATGTAGATGCATCAAAGAAAATGACACAAGAAAGAACTAGGATTCCTAGATCGCATTCGGATATCAAACACGGTGTTTGTTTTGTATGCATGAAGAGTGTCTTCATGACAAATCATGCGGCTTGTGTCACTAAAGTCTTGAAGAAGCTGAACTCAAGTGTTAAAAGAGGGATTCCTAAAGGTAATAGGTTTTCTACCGCTAAGTCTTCCGCTGTGCATAAGAAAACCATGTCGCCTAGATCAAATCTTAGGTGGAAACCCACGGGTAGGATTATCAAATCAATTAATCTACAATGGGTTCCTATAGGAAGGATGTTTCCCTCTGGCACTACCAAAGTTGGCGTTGAACCCCCGCATGGTTCCAAAATATATATCACTAACCCATGTGAGAGTATGCAAATTGTTGATGTAAGAGAAGGTACCAAAGCCAAGGATCAACAACAAAAAAACGGCCAAATATATGTATACCATTCAACTAAGGACACTCTTAGCGCTTGGTTGCTGAAGAAGCTGATATCTACGAATCAAGTGTTTCAGGGGATTTACGATTAAGCTAACAAAAAAGCCTTGCAGTCACATGACAGACTGTAACCCGCAAAGAAAGGAAAGTTTATCGCAGATGATAAACTTATCCTAACAACGAGAAATTAATTTTTCCCGGGCATGGGCTTATATTAAAAACATTCGATGTTTTTAAGCTCAGGCACAATGGTTCATCGTTAAATTACGGACGATGACCCGGACTTCAATTAAAGGAAAGTTTATCGCTGATGATAAACTTATCCTCACTGCGAGAAATTAATTTTTCTCGGGGATGAGTTTTTATTAAAAACATTCGAATTTTTTAAGCTCATGCACAATGACTTACAGTTAAATATCATACTATAACTCGGACTTTAGTTTCAGGAAGCTTATCTTTAATGATAACTTATCCTCGCAACGGGAAATTAATTTTTCTTGGTCATGAGCTTGTATTAAAACATTCCATGTTTTAAGCTCAGAAAGAAAAGTGTATCTTTTAAATAAGAGAATTTTTCTTCACAACGAGAAACTCACCTTTCTCGGTCATGAGCTTTACGTTAAAACATTCAAAAAAATTTCAAGCTCATGAAAACGACTTCTATGTAAATCTCAACTTAGGACTCGTTCTTCAATTCAAGGAAAGTTTATCGCCGATGTTAAACTTATCCTCCCAACAGGAAGTTTACAACTTCTCAGACTTGAGCTCGTTTAGTAAGATATTCAACATCTTAAGCTCAAGTAATTGGTTCTCAAAACGTTGAACATGATATTTCGAGAAATTTTTCAAAAGGTTTTTTCTAAATCTTTCAAAATTGTATGTTCATAAATGTTTTGATAAAAAGAGCATGTCTTCTGGAGTCGATAATATTTATGATACTAGAAATGTCATTCAATAATGACACGGGGTTGTAAATAAAGTTCGAGCAGAAGTTCAATTGTTTTAAAACATGCTCAAAATGGCTTTCTATTATTTCAGATAGTAACCCGCTTTTCAGATTAAAGTCAAGCATTTCACCGAAAAACTTTGACTCAACAACGGGAATTAATTTTCTCGGGCATGGTCTATTTATAAGCATGTAAGGGATTGTGTTTACGGAATAACACAATCTAACACAAATTTATGTACGCTTCAGTGCATTTCTTTGTTAAAACAAGAGAGGTCTTGTTTTTATGAAGTTATCATCTCCACCAATCATAGCAGTTTATAATTGATATCTACATACTCGACGATTCGACTGCTCAAACGGCAACTACAACTCTTTCGATAGAACACAGGTCAATAATTGAGGGGGATCAGTTGTCCAGCATTCAGAATCTTTGATGCCGAAAGTGCCAAGGTCACATATTTGTGTCAAGACAACGATATCAATCGTACACATGATGTCAAGAGATAACTTCAGACATGACGAGGAAACCAACATTCGTGAACAAGAACCATGTGATTCTATCATATGATGTTCTCCATCATTCAGGTCCAACCTCATAAATTGCTAATTTTGTGAATACATTATCATATATGATCTTTGCACGTGATAAATACCTTACACTTATGTTTAAAAGGTATTTAATTTATGTTTCAAGTACACCCTCATTAATTTGAGGGGGAGCTTGTGTAAATCATGAAGATAATTGGATTTGCATTTTTCTTCCCAAATTTTCTTAAAATGCTATTAAATCAATTGATATTAAAAACATCGATTGAGTTAATATTTTTTAATATGGGGGAGAAAATGTGACATAATAATGAGATCAATAATGGTTTGACTCAATGTGCTGGCTCATCCCGACATGTGCAAAATGTTTTCGAATATCGTAACATATGTTAAGGGGAAGAAAAATGGATTTGCTATATCAAAATGGATTTCATGGTGACATATACTTACCCTAAGTCTATTTATTTCACGACGATGAAGCTTGTGGTGACATAAGGATGGTAGGATAGGTTAACTCCAATGATCCTTCCAAAAACGGAGGAATCTTCCCAAGGACATTCCATAGCTAGAGATAGTAGTCCTTAGAAAAGATGGAGAAAGATTGTGAACGTAGCTGAATGCCTACCAAGTACTTAAGTTAGCACTGGAACAATCATAACAAGGTGCTAGTTATGACGTATTGGGAAGCATTGAAGGGGTTGAATAATGAAAAAGAATTGCTAAGATAAAGGGTGAAAACAAAGAAGCCCTCTTTACAACCTTAGGCAGAAACGGGGTCAAGTCATTAACTATTAAGATCATTTTAATGATGTTCGATATTGATAGGCATGATGGGCCCAGTATGCAATGCACAACCCATCCCAGCTAACTCAGATATCTCTCAAAAGATTTTTGTTTTAATCACACGGAGATCAACACGTTATCTATCGATTTATTCACTCCGAGTGAATTGGTATTAAAATGGTGGCACTCCTCTCCAGCCTCTGATCACTAAAATCAAAAGTGCATGATCGAGTCTAGAGCCATTTGAGATCATCAAATATCTCATTTGGACACACTTCCATATTTCCTTGCTTCTTAACACACTGTGAAAAGTAAGAAACATTTTAAGAGTCCTACGCCACATCTTCATGATCTTGCCTGAACATCCGAGTAATACGAAAGTATTTACAATGAAGATGGAAATCCTTCTTGAGCGAGCATAAAAAAGCTCATGGTAATTGACTTGTGGAATTCTTTATGAATCAAGCTTGTGATAACTGGAAAGCAACAATGGTTTAATTCTTAACTGAATTTAAACACGTTCCAGGCCTCTACGCAATATCTTAGTGATCTTGCTAGAACACTCAGAGTGATACCTTAGTGTTCACGGTAATGAGTGGAAATCCTTCTAGTGTTAACCTCAAACAACACTTGGTAGGTAAATTGCAAGATTCTATACGAATCAAGCTCGTGACAACTGGAAAGCAACGATGGTGTGGTTCTTAATTGAATTTCACTTGTTCCAGGAACATGAATTGACGACTTCAATCATGCGGATAATTTATTCAATGATTCATTCTTTACGTTCGTAGTCAGCTTTGGACGGTCGAGTAAAGAGAACGGGTTTACCCGCGAAATCTTGTTAAGGGGATTTTTAAATAAATCTACCTGCCACAAGTACGATATTTAATATCGTCCAACAGTCTTCACCGACCGGAGGTAAAATGCTACCGGATTAGAATGAAATGTTCAAAGCCATTTCGTTCGTGTCTACTTATGTTACTACATTTGAAGATGGTGGCGTTACGGAATCCAAGAAGAAGTCGTCCCCGCATGCTTATACTTTATGCACTTAATACTTCATCTAATTCAAGAAAGCCTAAAAGTCAAGTCTTCAGTTGTATCTAACTCTGAAGCTTTCAAGAATAATAAAGGTATAAGTATGTGAATCATGAAGTCACGAGGAGGCGAATATCACAAGTGATGAATGTACATGTCAAGGAAAGGAAACATGCTCAAGACTAAAGTCAAAGATCTCATCAGCATATTCAAAAGAACAAGATTGAAGACTCAAGCATAGTATGCTAGGTTCAAGATCTTGTAAAATGGTGTGACCTCCCATAGGGGGAGATTGTTGGAAATACGTTTTTCCAAAGAAAGTCTCGGTCACATCATTGTTAGCATAGATCACGAGCTACAGACTATTTAGGACATTGTAACTTGGAGTGACCTCCCTTAGGGGGAGATTGTTGGAAATACGTTTTTACGTATTTAGGAAGGATCGATCACTCCAACCATAGATATGTAGTATGGGCTCGTGATCTAGTTATGTAAACATATAACCCATAAGGCCCACATGTAGGGTGGGCT
This sequence comes from Glebionis coronaria, assembly GCA_025667525.1. NCBI lineage: Eukaryota > Viridiplantae > Streptophyta > Magnoliopsida > Asterales > Asteraceae > Glebionis > Glebionis coronaria. The sequence goes on from CM046875.1 coordinate 247,056,545, forward strand.
ATATATATATATATATATATATATATATATATATATATATATATATATATATATATATATATATATATATATATATATATATATATATATATATATATATATATATATATATATATATATATATATATATATATATATATATATATATATATATATATATATATATATATATATATATATATATATATATATATATATATATATATATATATATATATATATATATATATATATATATATATATCCCCTCCTAGCATGTTAGGAGGGGTTGGTAGTGGTTGGTTCTCACAATTTCTCATTCTTCAATCTAATATTTCTGATTTCTCTCCAACCTCTCTCTACTTTCTCTCTCTAAGTTCGTCATCTCTCTCCCTCTATTTAGATCTTTATAACACAAGGATAATCCAAGGATTCCGAGGACCTACAATCCATGACCCCTACTTCTACACCATCTTACACTTTTCTAGATAACCCCCATCCCCTCTCTTATCTATTAATGCCACTAATCTAACGAATTAAACACCCACTACAGCCCTGATTGTGGTAAAAATACGTCTTTTAGGAAAAAGAGCGTATATGAGCGATATGTATTAAGTGATGATTTAGGAAAATCAAACACTTATGACCCAATGAAGTTTGTTTCCCAAGGAGGTATATGTGTGTGAATAATTCGTAATTGGTTTGAGATTAATATTTGAAAGAAGGGAGTAAGAAAAGAGAATGACGAAGACGTGAAATTAATTACTACTACGACTAAACGTAAAAACCGTAAAAATAGCTAAAATAAAAATTAACTCTAAAAATTCCTAAAAATTCACCGAAAATCAAAATAAATAAACTAAGAGTTTACCAATGATCAAAACTTTTTCAAACCTTTTAACTAATTAAATATTAATTTTTAAATGATAATTAAAGCCCTAAAAATCAAATTAATTATCAAAAAGTCCAAATAAATAATTTTCAATTGGTAAACCTCTAAAATGACCTAAAAAGATTAAAAACTATTTTTATAAAATTTTAAACTAAGAAAAACTATTTAAAATGATTTAAAAACTATTAAAATTAAAATAATTATAACAAATAATCTAATGATGATAAAATTAAACTAAGAGTTGCAAAAATCCTATTTTAATATATTTAAGCTAAGAAAAATATAGAAAGTTTAAAAATGTGAAATTTGAAAAATAATAATAAAATAATTTTAAAAATCCAAAAATTATAAAAAATTATAAAAACTTGCAAACTAGTTTACTTTAACCTAAATAATCAGAAAATGAAAGTGAAATTACCAAAAAACCCCTAATGGGCCCCCAAATGGGCTAAAACCAAAAACAGTCAACACTAATGGGCTTTTGGGCCCAAAAAGTCCAACTAGGCCCAAATGACCTGAAAAAGCCCTATCTGACTCAAAATTTAAATCTAAGCACAAAAGTCTGAAGGCCCAAAAGCCGAATATGAGCTTATCACAGCTTAAATAACAAAACGTTTATTCTTATTGGGCTAATAAGCCCATTAAGCAATAAGCCAATGCCATAAGCTCTGCTTAAACACACAACCTTCTTTTGATATGCCTAAGAGATCTGGTAAAAGAAATTTTTAAAAAGGTCACTCCATAAGCCAGAAATAAGCAAAATAGAAATCCACTAAACGACAAAATAGTCGGGTTAGAGTTCTAGGGGGTTTCAGAAGCTCTGGTTTGTTGCAAAAGCTCACAAATAGCTTAACTAAGACTAATCAACAAAGAAAATTCGAATAAGCCAAGTACAATAAGCTGTGTGAACCAATAAGCACTCTTTTAAGTTCTGATTTCTTCTAGTATAGCTTATAAGGTGAGATAAATGATGAAAAGTACAATAACTAAGTTGTGGCATGTTTCAATAAGCTAAAATAACTGATAAGCACTTTTTGCCTTGGTCAACGAAAGTCAACTCACTCCAAAAATCACCAAAGTTGCAGAACTTGGAAATGAGATGTGAATAAGCTTATTTGAAGCTATTTTGGATCAAGTCTAGAGGTCTAGACCAATGAACCTAGCAAAACAGTTGCCTTACTAAGATTGTTTTTGGAAGATTAAGTACTATAAGCCAGTGGGCATATAAGCTTGTGAAATAAGCAGCAAACAAAAGGCACACACCAAGTAATGTACAAGGAACCAGTTAAAAGTATAAAACAACAAAAATCAATCCAAGTGCATCATAATCACATAGCATGCATTTGCTAATCTATTTGACCAGAAGCTGAAATTCAATAAGCTATAAACTACTCAATAAGCAACCAAACTCTAAAATCAGATAATGTAGAGTTGTACAACCAACAAATCTATAAGCACACCAAGTTTCACACCTTAATTCAAACAAACAAACAAATTAAACCTACTGATGTGTTTGACTGACAAATGTGTTCAAAAACTAACAACCTATGATTTTTAGTTCTACTATGTTTTAGGCTTATCCAACACTTAAAACAACTTTCATACCAGCAAACAAACAGTTATAAATAAAAAGGAGCCAAGCTCCAAGGCCCTAAGGTCTTTGAACCAGCAGACACAAACACCCCTTAATCAATCCAATAACACTCAAAACTAATTTTAACCCCTATAATCAACAAGATCTAGATGATAACAGGTCTATTATAACCTATGAAACAGATAAGAACCAAATAAACAACAATCTAACCAACAAATCCACAAATCACATATTTATCAAATATTTGTCAAAAATATAAAAAGGGATATAGAAAGCAAACCTCCATGACTTACAATCCAAGCCTTGGATTGTTTGAGCTTAGGTGCTAGCTAAACAAGCACCAGCTTCCACTATTGTACTACAAAATCACAAGAACAGAAACAAGCAAAAATAACCAATGATTTATTTTACTTTTTCACAAACACTTCACAAATCCTTTTGAAAACTTTTCCAAAATGAACTTATAAAGAGATAATCAATGGAACTCAGACTTGCTATGCCTTTACACCAACTTTTAACAATTAAAAAGGAATTATATTTTCAGGAAAAAAAACCAACTTTTATTTGACTAAAAAGGAATTACAAAGAGTAATAGCAAGCCTGAAACAAGGGACTCTCACAAGTTGAGGTCTCCTTTTATAGGCAAATGCTTACAAACACTATTCATAAACCCTAGCAACTGAATTTCCTAAACTAGCCTTGCAGAATCTTCTAGGCTTGTTGCCAGTTTGATTTGGTGAATCAGGGACGTTCATTGGGTGCTTAGTGACCAAGGAATAACATAAGACCATTGATTTTGCCATGTCATACTTTTCTGCCCTGTGTCGTCATGTGAGAGGTGCTTGTGGTATCTTTCTGGTAGTGTAGTTTAAGGTATTTGTTGTGGGATGGGATTGAGGCGATGTAAATCACACGTGGGTATAGCTAATTCCATTTTCCCCTTTGTTCTCCTTGTTTTTAAACCTGGGTAAAAAGGATGTTCTTGGCTGGTAAAATCTCTACAGTAAATGTTACCCGCTTATTTAGGAATTTGAACTTTGGACTTGGCAGTTTTGGTCCTTTGTTTTTGGGAAAAAGTGAATAGCAAGTTGTTTCAGCCTTTAAAACGTATTCCTTTGTTAATGAAGTTCTGAATTTCACACTTTTGCCCCAAAACTTTGGCAAAAGGTTTTCAAGGATTAGTTTTGCCATTTTTGCATATTTGAAGGACTGATTTTAGACTTTTTTTTGATCTTTAAAGGTCTTCATTGGTTCTTTGACTTCATGAGGGACCATAATTGACAAATTAGAATTGATGAGGGACTATTCTTGCCATTTCTTCAATGTTGAAGGACCATTTTGTAATTTTGACAAACTTAAGGGACCAAACTTGTATTTATGAATATACAAGGGTTTAAAGTGTCATTTCTTCATATTTTGAGGACCAATCTTGTACATCTTCAAGTCTTCAAGTGTTTATCTTGGATAATTCATGAACTAGGGCCCGGTTCTTTGTACAGCTTCGTTTCTCGTGTCCGTTTTTCCCTGTTTCTTGTGATCTTTTGTCTTTTTCACGATATCCATACCTAATATACACAAGTAAACAAATACAAGCATATATATGGTATTTTATGACATTTTAATGCATTTAAAGCCCGAAAAGAACGATGAGATCATGTATAAATGCCATCTCATCACTCCCCCATACTTAGCCATTGCCGTGCCCTCATACAATGCTAGAATAAAGTATCTAAGCGTCACCAAATTTCAATTTTATTAACCTTTATTGAAGAGTAAAAGACTTGCAACAATGATACGAGGATGTGTAAAGACATAATGTATGATTTTCATCACGAAAGTGACTTTTAGGGTCAATGAATAGAAACAAGTAAATGTCCCATAGAGTAAATTTCGTCATCCTTGATTGTCATACATTCCATGCTAAGTGAAAAAACGAGATCATTGTTGGTACAAGTCACAATGCTAACACTACTTATACGTCCAAATTGTGTAATACTTTTTCTCCCCGCAATCCTAGTTATTATAAAAGGAAATGGGTTACTAGCAATTTTTACTATTTTTCATGGATCACAAGTGATTCATATTGACTTATTTGAGTATTTCTTAGTCCCAAAGTAAAGTAGCACGATTTAATTGAGAGTTAGCCGAAGGACAAAATCTTTTAAAATGGCTTCTTGAGTATCTCCTTAAGTTCATATCTTGGCATAACTCGTTTCACGATTTGAGACCTTTCTCGGACTGATATTTGTCATGTACTTCATACTTCAAATCTTGGGAAGACGTTCTTGAAATTATGGTCTTCTTTTCATATTTTAGAATTTCTTCACTTGACGTTTTTGAGAGATTTTTCATACTTGGACCACGACTTCATCATTTTTATTCAATCTTTATTTTGGACTTTGATATACAACGATCCGCCTCCTTTTCGGACTTGGATATATTTATCCTCATACCTTGTAAGGGTCTTTTCGGATAGACTTTATCCATGATCTTTAGGGGAGTAATTGCTTTTCGTCGTGTGTCTCGATCCGTCATATTGATTTTGGAACAATGATACTTCACATCATCTTGGATCTTTAGCAACAAAATAGAGCTCCTCATGCCTTGTTATGGCCTTTTTGGATCTTTACCAATCTTCACATCCTACTTCAGTAAGTTATGCCTTGGCTATGAACTCTATTCAACCCCGAGCAACTTTTAAACGATCTTGGGCTAGAATCAAAGTAACCTTTCAAATCGTACGACCTTACTTATTGCAATTATTTTTATTCCTAATGCATTGATCTTATTGGAAGAAAAAGCCACAATTAAAAACATATGAGTTTTTGAAAGAACATTTTCATGTTCTACGTTTAGCATGACCACTTGTCTAACTCTATCACTTCTCGTTCTTCACTATTTAAAGACCTCTAATTAAAGAGACTCGTGAATACATAGCCATGCAAGTCAACATTAAGCCAAATTTGGATTAGCTTTCATTAAGACTATATCAAATCAAAGTTTTGGGTTTTCAAGCCACCTATAGGATCTTGCATTTCTTGGACTTTTTCAAGTTTATAGAATGCATTTTATAGTTCCCTTGATAAGTAACTTTCTAGGATCAATTATAGGAACTTGTGAAAAGTTCTTGTTCTTAACCCGAATGAGCTAAGACTTTCGCGTTTTAAAGTTCCCTATATAAAAGTCTAGCAAAACTTGAATTAAGTGGGTTAAGGAATGTAAAGGGCTCCAAATGCCCATCAAGTCAAGAATTAGCTCTTATTCTACCCATCAGAAAATATACATTCGTGTCTTAAAAACACTTACTAAAACTAAGAAAATTTTTAAAATTTGGCCATTTTTTGCCTTATTAGAAACAAAATATTGAAAGTTGGAAAACGTGAGGGCGTAGCAAAGCAAGTACCTATTCACCCCCATACTAAAAGTAAACATTCTCCTCAATGTTTCGAGTCTAAAGGTGGAGCACCCCCATACTAGAGACGAATAATCGAATGCTTAGGATCTAGCATGGAAAGGGAGATCAACAATATATCTAAAGTCGTTTATTAATTATGCTAAGAGATAATTGTTAGAACAACAAAGGATATGTCATGGATTGGTGAAAATCTTCTTCAAATAAACGATGGAGGCTCACGTAAACGAACACGAGAGTCTTCAATCATATATGATGATGATGATCTAGATAACACAATCACAAACAACCACGAGACAATGAGTTGGAAGGGCGCAAATCCCCTCTCATTATTTATTAGAAATCGTAAAAGGATAAGCATGAGATATCCCCCCGAGGCCCCTCGTATTTGATTACCGAGTCATTAGCTCGACTCGATCCCCTCAATGCTAATTATCATTAGGGAAGGTGACTTTGTCGAGGTCAACCATTGAAGGAGTTTCCCCACCAAAGAAGTGCTTAAGCCTATGTCCGTTCACCTTGAAGTTAGGACCATCATCTTGAGCTAGCTCGATGGTCCCATAAGGAAACACTTGTGTAAAGGTGAAAGGACCCGACTGATTGTTGTAAATTCACACTCGTTTAGGAAAACGAGGAAAAAAGGGTAAGTATTAAGCGTACGTTTAGGAAAACGTAAACACTTATGACCCTTTGTGTGGGATCATTCTCAAGGAGGCTTGGTGTGTGTGTTAAGAGATGATTAATTTTTTATTATATTGATGAGAAAAGAGAAAGAAAAAGACGAATTACGCTAAAAGTTACTTGTGCACGTTTGAAAGTAAAACAAAACGTTAATAAGTTATGAAAACATATGAATAAACAAAGAGTATAAAATGAAAATAAAAGGAAGTATGAAAAGAAACTCAAAGAGAGCAGTTGGTAGGTGTGTTTGGGCTCTTGAGTAGAAGGTCACTAGTTCGAGACCCACTGTGGCTGTATTCTTCCTTTTTTTTTCACTTATTAGCATCTTCCACACGAAATTAAACCAATACTATAGAAAAATGACAGAAAGGATATAGAAAACGTGCAAGAGCACAAATGGTTATACAGTGGACTGTTGCGTCTGGTTTGTGGTTTGTGGAGGTCAGGGGTTCAATACCCTGCTGCTATCCTTTTTTTGTTCAGCTTTTTTTTTGTTGTTGTGTTTGCTGCTAGAAGCTTTTAGACAGTAATCAATCCCACGCAGCAGTGACTTATTTACCAGCACACAAACATGTATAACAATATATCAAACACGGTATACATCTACCAATTGAAAATTCACTCAACAACGAATATCACTTAGAAGAATTCAAAGAAAATTCAAATAACCCACTGATGAACAGAAGCAACACATAACTTATTACAAATAGAGCTTAAAACGCCACTTTCTAACTTTATTATTAGCATTAAACTGAGCTGCAAAGTGGGAACAAATTAAAAACATACGAAGACTATCAACTAAACTACGTATGATCCGAAGCTTAGCTTCTAATTCCTCAAATTAAAGCAATGATCTTATCTAGTGTTCTAGACCAGAATATCACCAACCTATGAGCAATTGTGTGACAGAATTTGATGTCCTAGGGGAAACTAACCTCAAATCATTATCCAAACTTGTACATCGGTTCAAGTCCTATTAAAAACAAATAATTATCTAGTAGCAAATGTATGCAGATTCAAAGTGGCAAAGACTTAAAGTAAAGATTCTACAATCTCAAGCAATCATCAAGGCATGTTTATCTAAACAAGAATCAAGCAAATTTAAGTAACATAAACACCAAGTCCGTCACTTAGGTACCCACTGATTCTATATGAGCAGAAAACACAAGACCAACAAAATTAAGATTTTTCTAATTTATGATAGAAGTTAAAGCGTGTCTAAACTGACCTAAACTTAACTCAAATATGCTCAAAACGCTAAACCCCCAAGTGTTATGTGAGATTGTTAGTCAGACAATACCAAAAACTACTTTGACTAATAACTAAGTTTTTTTAATATTTTCTTTGTAACAAACACCCTTAACTAACATCACTCTCAAGAAAGCATGCTTAACAAATCAAATGACAGTCATAAGAACATTAATAGTCAAATAATGAACACACCAAATTCTCACAGAGTCACATGAATATTATTGAAAAAAAAGTAAACAAACCTAAAGGATATACATTTTCCAATTCGATTTCTTTTTCATCAATCGGCGCGAGAGGGAGCTGCTTCGATACCCTCGAGTATTGAGCTTATGTGACAGCGAAACAGTCACAAGCATCCAATTAACAACCTGCTATGATTAACGACACGTGAAAAGTAATAATATCAAACCAATTGATCTCTTTTTTTTCTTAAAAAAAACTTTCCTTCAAACAGTTAAACTAAAAGCTTAAACAAATAAATGGTGCTCAGAGATTTTAAAACAAATCCAACTTTTATTTCATAAATAAAAAAGGCATTACAATTTTTCTAAAAATCTGAGACTAGGGGTCATCTACATGTTGGAGCCTCCTTTAATACAAGTAGATAGACGATTCTAGATAAAGAACCCTAATATATGAATTCCCGTAAAAACCCTTGGAGGATATACGAATATCCTATGAAGATGCTGAATTTTGAAAAGGGTGAAGAGGCTCCCATGTGATGTTGTAGGAGTGTCAGTTGATTTTGTGCATCCATTTGATATTGGTGACCAAGGAATTAAGCACAACCCTTGGATTGGTCTTCTCTCTTGACTTTTGTCACATGGGTGTAAGGGTTTTGATCTTCATGTGATGGTGTGGGGTAGGTTGATTGTGATGGGTGGGTTAATTTTGAGATTAGGGTTAAGATGGTGGTTTATTGAGAGTGATGAACCCTAATCCCCTTTCTATCGTTACATACAAAGAAGAAATACAACGACCATTTTTTTCTTCTTTTAACCGTTGAAAAAATATAATGGGCTGGTGAGAGTTGTTTTGGGCTCGTGGGTGTTAAATAAAGTGAGGCCCATTTTGAATTTTCTAAAACATAGAAAAATTTCATTTTGCATTAAAAACAAACGTGGGGTGGTGTTGTTATTGTTATTTTAACGGGTGCGGGTCGGCTTGTTAAAATAACAATTAGATTTCGGGATCGGTTTTTGTGCTTAATTAATTGTCTGGTCTCGGGTTTGACTTGACTTTATCTTTGACTTGTAAAAATCTTTCAACTTTTGCGAGTCGAACCGGATATACCCATCTTTGTTCTGTTAAGTGCAATCCCGGCTTCGCTTTCTTGTACGACAAAATATGTAACTCTTGACGTTTTAAGGACCACAACGTAATTTTAGAGTTTACAAGGGTATTAAATGACAAGTCTTCAAATTTTGAGGACCAATCTTGACAATTTTCAATTCTTCAAGGGTATTTTTGGAAATTCATCATTCGGGTCTGGTTCATTGTGCGGCTTCGTTTCCCGTGTTCATTTTTGCTTGTTCTTTGTGATCCTTTTGTCAATTTCTCAATATTCGTACCTAAATACACAAGTAACAAACACAAGCATATATTTGGCAATTTTGACGATATTTAATGCATTTAAAGCCCGTTTTGGATGATGAGACTATGTATAAAGGTAGTCTCATCACTCCCCATACTAAACCATTGTCGTGCTCTCACGCAATGCTAGAATAAAGTATCTAAGCATCTCCAAAATTCATTTTTATTCACTTTTATTGAACGATAAACTAGCTATACTAATAGACAACGATGTAAAAAAATTAAGTCAACAAGAAGGATCGATAAACACGGTTTTATAACGGTTTTGAACATGAGACTTATTACCAGGACTTTTATACGCCCCCTTACGGAAGGGCCTTATTATCATTGGTTTACTTCCATCTTTTATTCAACTTCGCCATGAAGCTTTTCTTATGACTTCGGTCTTGCCTTGCCTTTTATAATCCGCCTCATCGGTGGTTTTATTGGCCAAAGACGTATATCCTTACGCTAAAGCGAATTTTGGATCTTTAAAGCTTAAAAGATTAAGGCTTGATTCACTTTCAATTTTGCATAGATTTTTCGGCCTTGTGAGCTTCAAATTGTTTGCTTGATTTAGGAGAGCACTTGAAACCTTATTATTAGGTGAAGCTTTTGATTATTCGGGTTGCCAATACTTCAAAACCGTGACGCTGGCGATACCTTAATGTGTTCCAAATTTAATTACTCGGAAGCTACTAGAAAAGACTAGAAACCAACAATCAAGACAAAACCACTAAGTCAATATTTATTAAGCAAAAAATATTACAAGCGAAGGGAGAATAAGCAAACAACGAGAACACATGAGTTTTTGAAAGAAGAGCGACTTCTACGTTTAGCATAGTAACTTATAATTAACCCTATCATTTCTCGTCCTCATTTAAGAGACTTAGCCTAATGTGAAGTTAAGGAATCAAAGCTAAGTGCTCAACACGCACGGTCGAGTAAAAAATTACTCTTATTCTCGCCATCGGAAAATCTACATTCGTGTCTTCAAACACTTATAAAACATGAGAAAAATTTTAAAATTTGGCCATTTTTAGCCTTATTTTGCAACAAAAAGATAAACTTTGGAAAGCGTGAAGGTTTGGCAAGGCAAGTATCTATTCACCCCCCCATGCTAAAGTTAAACATTGTTCTCAATGTTTCGAGTCTAGGGGTGTAAACACCCACATACTAGAGACGTAGTCAAATGCCTAATCTAGCATGAAAAGGGTGTAATCGTTAAATTTAAAGTCGTTTATGAAGTGTGCTATAAACCTAAGGTTAGAACATCAAAGGATATATCATGGATATTGAGAAAGTCTTCAAAGCAAACGATCGAGTGCTCCCATAAAACGAACACGAGAGGCTCCAATCATGAAGATCATGATCATCTAAAATCCACAATTCACAAACAACCATGGAACAAAAGTTGGAAGGGCACAAATCCCCTCATGTTACTACATTAGAAAGCGATAATATGTACATAGGATAAGCATGGGACTCCCCCACGATGCACCTCGTTTTTGATTACCGAGTCATGAGCTCGACTCGATCCCCTAAATACTAATTATCATTGGGGAAGGTGATTTGGTCGAGGTAGTTCAAGGATGGAACTTCCCCGCCAAAGTAGTGCTTCAACCTATGTCCATTCACCTTGAAATTGGGGCCATCATTTTGAGCTAGCTCGATGGTCCCATATGGAAATACCTGAGTCACGGTGAGTGGACCGGACCAACGGGATTTCAACTTACCGGAAAAGATTTTCAAACGAGAATTAAAAAGCAAAACTTGATCCCCAATGTTAAAAACCCGGTTTTTTTATTTTAGAATCATGCAACTTTTTAGTCTTTTCTTTATAAATCAATGAATTTTCATAAGAAATGTCTCTCAATTCATCCAATTCATTTAATTTCATTTTCCGGTGTTTTCCCGCGGTCTCCATATCATCATTACAATGCTTTAGGGCCCAATAAGCCTTGTGTTCCAATTCGATTGGCAAATGATAATTTTTCCCATACACAAGCTTATAGGGAGTGCACCCAATGGGTGCCTTATGAGCGGTCCTAAAAGCCCATAAAGCATCGTCCAACTTATCCGACCAAGATTGTCGGTTTTCCCAACAGATCTCTCAAGATCCTTTTCAAAGCTCGGTTTGAAACCTCGACTTGCCCACTCGTTTGTGGGTGATAAGCCGTAGAAAGCCGATGCGTAACCCCATATTTTTTTAGGACCCTTTCGAATTGGTCGTTACAAAAATGGGTTCCACGATCGCTTATGATCGCACGAGGGGTTCCAAACCGAGAAAACAAGCTTTTCAAAAACTTGACTACCACACGAGCATCATTGGTGGGCAAAGCCTTAGCTTCCACCCACTTAGATAGGTAGTCAACCGCAACAAGGATGTACTTATTACCACGAGATGATGGGAACGGCCCCATAAAGTCGATGCCCCAAACGTCAAAGATCTCACACACTTGGATGATATTTTGTGGCATTTCATCTTTTTGTGAGGCTTTTCCTTGTCGTTGGCATGAGTCACACGACTTCACAAGATCTTGTGCATCTCGGTAAATAGTAGGCCAAAAGAAGCCGACATCAAACACCTTCTTATCCGTGAGATTAGCACCGTGGTGACCACTCGTGGGTCCCTCATGACAAGCTCTAAGGATATTAGAAGCTTTAGTGCCAAATACACAACGTCGGATGATTTGATCCGCACAAGTTCGAAACAAGTAAGGGTCGTTCCAAAAGTAGAACTTGACGTCACGAAAGAATTTTCGTTTTTCTTGAGTCGTCATACCCTTGATGATGAAGTTACCTGCATGGTAATTTGTAAAGTCCGCAAACCATGGGGTGGAAGAATCAAGATTAGAATTCACTACACCAAGTGTCTCGAGCGGAAATGTTTCGGTGATTTCCTTGGGCTCGTAAACACTTTGGTGAGGATCTTCCAAACGAGAAAGATGATCGGCCGCTAGATTCTCGGCTCCTTTTTTGTCAACATTTTTGTGATCAAATTCTTGCAGGGGGAGAATCCAACGAAGTAATCTCGGATTGGCATCTTGTTTAACCATAAGATACTTGATAGTCGAATGATCCGTATACACTATGCATTTTGTCAAGACGAGATAAGGTCGAAATTTCTCTAATGCATACACCACGGCAAGGAACTCCTTCTCCGTTGTAGTGTATTTAAGTTGAGCCTCGGTCATAGTCTTGCTAGCATAGTGAATAGGCAAGAAGTGCTTTTAATGACGTTGCCCCAATACGGCCCCAATAGCGTAATCACTAGCATCACACATGAGCTCAAAGGGGAGGTTCCAATTGGGAGCAACAAGAATGGGAGCTTCGGTAAGTTTCTTCTTAAGGATTTCAAAGGCTCGTACACAATCTTCGTCAAAGACAAAATGTGCCTCTTTCTCAAGGAGATGTGTAATAGGTCGAGAGATCTTTGAAAAATCCTTGATGAATCGACGATAAAAGCCCGCGTGGCCTAGGAAACTCCTAACTCCCTTAACGGTTTTTGGATGAGGTAATTTGGCGATGACTACTACCTTAGCTTGATCTACCTCAATCCCCGCTTTTAAGAGCTTGTGCCCTAAGACGTTTCCACTTTTAACCATAAAATGACACTTTTCCCAATTGAGCACAAGGTTGGTTTCCTCACAACGTTTCAACATTCTCTCAAGATTCGACAAACACGAAGTGAACGAATTACCAAACACGGAAAAGTCATCCATGAAGACTTCCATCGTCTTCTCGATCGTATCATGAAAAATAGCCATCATTCACCTTTGAAAGGTTCCTAGTGCATTGCAAAGTCCGAATGGCATTCTACGATAGGAAAACATTCCATATGGACACGTAAACGTATTTTTTTGTTGATCACGAGGATCGATGGGGATTTGGAAGTAACCGGAAAAACCATCTAAAAAGCAATAGAAATCGTTTCCTGCAAGGCGCTCCAACATTTGGTCTATGAAGGGCAAGGGAAAATGGTCTTTACGAGTGGCTTCATTCAACTTACGATAGTCAATGCACACTCTCCATCCGGTCTCGAGTCTAGTGGGAATTAACTCGTTGGCATCGTTTGGCACAACGGTCATTCCTCCCTTTTTAGGGACACAATGAATAGGACTCACCCAAGGGCTATCAGAAATAGGGTAAATCATTCCCGAGTCAAGGAGTTTAAGGACTTCCTTTTTGATCTCATCATGAATTTTGGGGTTCACCCTCCTTTGACATTGGATTGTGGTCTTTTAATCCTCCTCCATTAAGATTTTGTGGGTAAAAAATTTGGGATCGATCCCCTTAATGTCGGATAACTTCCACGCAGTCGCCCCTTTGTGATCCTTTAGAACATCGACAAGTGCGGTTTTTTCATCATCCGAAAGTTCCTTCGCAATAATAACCGGCAACTTGTCACCCTCCTCCAAATAGACATATTCGAGATGAGGAGGTAAATCTTTCAACTCGAGGATAGGTGGTTCCTCAATTGAAGATTTGGGCTCGATACTCATAACCTCCTCGGGTGGAGGAAATGGGAAATCGTTAAGAAAATCCTTGATAATCGAGAAGTCCTCATCATTGTCGAGGTCTTCTTCACAAGTACGTGGAACATCGAATTCTTCCAACGTAAAACCACCACCTTCAAATGGAGTGAAGGTTGGTGTCGAGTTATCAAGAATAGGATCCAACATAGTGGGATTGCCACTATTTTCAACATCACCAAAACCTAGAACTTTTTTTTAAAATTCCTTGCAAACCACGTCAATCATATCAACGAGGTTTATGGTAGCAACAGAATAAACATGAGAAAGTTGAGAATTTTGAGTTGCGTTTATAACAAGTTCCTCGTCGTTGAAACGTAAGGTGATCTTTCTAGCATTCAGATCGATCAAAGCCATAGACGTATCTAAAAAGGAACGACCTAAAATGAGAGGAACTTGAGGATCCGTGGGAATATCGACAACGATAAAGTCTACGGGATAGTAGAACTTTCCCACTTTCACAAAAACTTCTTCCGCCAATCCACATGCGCGAATCGTGGAATGGTCGGCCAACTCGATAGACATTAGTGAAGCAGTAAGATTAGAAAGATTGAGCGACTTGAAGATTGCAAGTGGCATCAAGTTAATGCTTGCACCAAGATCGGCGAAGGCATATCATTCTTCCATATCTTGGATTGCACAAGGGATCAAAAATTTACCGGGATCACCGACTTTTTGAGGTATGCGATTAAGATAAACCGATGAACAACTAGAAAATTGGTGCAATTTCTCCTTGTTGTTCAACATACTCTTAAAGTTAGCGGCAAATCGAGGCATCATGACCAAAGCATCGGCGAAACTCACATTAAAGTGCAAATCACGAAACATTTTTATAAAAAGCTCAAATTGATAATTGGCGCGCTCTTGTCGTTTCTCCTTCCTAAGTCTCGATGGGTAAGGTAAGGGTGGTGTGGGTTGGGGCATAGGCATAGCCTTTGGAATCTTGGGTTCCATTGTTGGTAATGGGTCAACCGTAGGTGTGGCATGAGCGATACTTTGTGGGCTTGAAATATGCTCCTTTTCGACCACCACCTCGGGTTCTTCCTTAATTTCGTCCACCGTTGGAGTAATTGGTTGAGGAGTCGGTTCTTTAAGTGTCTTACCACTTCGTGTGGTAATCACTTTCATCTCTCCCTTTGGGTTAGATATGGTGTTACTAGGTAAACTACCCGAAGTAGAGGCTTTGTTCCCCATGACCGCTTCCAAAATACCATTAAGCTTAACATCTTGACTAGCGGCTTTTTGGTCTATCCTTTGTTCAAGCCTAGCATGACTTTGCTCAATTTTATTGTTTTGACCTCTAATTTGATTAGCAAAATCATTTTTCAACTCATTTTTCATGTTGGTATTTTCCTTGGCTAAATTAGTTATCTCCTTTGCATTTTTAGCCGCTTCCCTAGCTTGACTAGCCAATTGCTCTTGAATGTTTTCCAAAATCTTATCATTTGCTGTAGCGTAATTCAAAAAGTCAAATGGAAGCTCTTTAGTGTAAACATTTTGAAGACCTTGAGTTGTGTTTTGAAAATTACGGTTTTCGTTTTGGTTTTTCAATTGGCTACAACTCCCTTGATTCCCATAGTTGTTATTACCCTTGTAATTGTTTCTTTGATTGTTTTGGTAACCAACTTGATTGTTTCGATAATTGTTAGCATTTTGATTTGGTGAAAAACCCGGTGTAGTCAATTGATTAGTGTTGGTAACTTGACCGTTTTGGTAATAAGTTCCCGCGACCGCGTAGGCACTCAAAGTGTTACCACCGTTGGTAATGCACTCGGAGTAATCGTGAGCTCCACCACAATACATACAAGAAACCTCAACCGATTTAGCCGTAGCGGGAGTGGGTTGTTCACCAACTTTAAACTCAATTAACAATCCCTTAAGCTTATCAAAAATCTTGTTTTCCAAATTTGCCTCGATTTTGCAAGCATCAATGGTATGTGACAATGAAGACAAAGTCTTACGAACACTTGACGTGCTATGAGGACTATAAACCTTAGACCTATTATCAATGATTAACAATGCTTAGTCTATTGTCTTACACAAAAAATTACTACTCGCGGCGACATTAAGATAATCACGCTCATGATCGTTCAAGCCATTATAAAACGTGTCAATTTGATGCAAGTCGGAAAAACCATGATGAGGACATTCGTGCAACATTTCCTTAAACCTATTCCAAGCCGTCGAAAAACTCTCATTATACTCTTGTGAAAACTTTGAAATCTCGTTTTTCAAATGCGTAGTCTTAGAGGGCGGAAAAAATTGGTTCACGAAATTTGAAACGAGATCCTTCCACGTCAATATAGAATTGGGTGGCTCTTTCTCTAACTAAATTTTTGCGGGCCCCGCTAAGGAATACGGAAAAAGCATCATCTTAATCGAGTCGTTAGAGACGTCCTTAAACTTGCAAGTGGTAGTAAGACGATTAAATTGGCGAATGTGGTTATGAGGGTTGTCCTTTTCGTCACCACGAAACTTGTTGTTTTGAATCATGGACAACAAACCCGTCTTAACCTCAAAATTCTCCGCAAGGATAGCGGGAATCACAATAGCTTCTCCATAACCCTCGGTGGGTGCTTGAAGTAACTCCATCATAGTACGATTAGCCATGGGTGCTTCTTGTTCTACGATGGGTTCGACAATGGGAGATTCTTCACTAGAAGATGTTTGGTTTCCTTCCTTTTGATGACGTTTACGTGCACGTCTTGCTTTGGAGCGAGTTTGCATAAACGTCACGTACAACGAGAGGATGAGCAAAGAAGATTCTTTTTGGTGTTTTTACTTTTTCATTTTTTTTTGTGGTTTTTGATTGTTTTTACTTTTTTTGGATTTTTTTGTGATTGTATTAGGTAGACAAAAATCTAAAAATCTCCTCCTTAATCAAATCTCTTGATTAAAGAAGCCTCAAGGAATGAAAACGATCACGTGATATGAACGCTTTCTATGACTTTAGAACGTTGGTGGAACACCAAAATGTTCAAGAGGGTTTAATCAAATGAAACCAAGAAAATATATATGATACTTAGTAATACTTTGGGCGGAAAAACCCTCGATTAGCTCTCAAAATCAAATACTCACAAGCAAGCGGGGAAAGAGGCGACGCGAAGCACTTAAGAGCCTTTTTCCTTAGGATATATTTTATAATATCCGCCTTATACCCACCTAATAGTTTGTATTTTTCAAAATCGAGCTTCACGAAAGTATTTATCTATTTTTTCCTTTTTCTTTGGTTTGAGATTCGAATACAATGATTGGGTAATGACCTCCCAAGTCAAGGTTGTGATTTCTCACTTTTGGAATACTTGTGTGTTTATTGTTCTACGTATACAATATAGTAATAGTATTCACACAAAAAATGAAAAACCGATAATACGTATTAGTAGAGTCCTACTAATACAATTAGCTATTATGGCTATATAAAAACAACAATTGTTCAAAAATAAATAAAATTAAATAAAAGTTAAGTTGCAAATTTTAATAAATGAATACCTAATTTATATTAAATAAAAGCTAGAAATGATTTTTTGAAAATTTTTAACTACTAAATACAATTTTTAAAAGACTTTACCAATTTAAAAAGTAAAATATTAATTAAAATTAATTTATAAACGAGAAAAATATAAAATCTAAAAAAAAAAAATAAAAAAAATCCTAAACTATTAGGAAAGAAGTAAAGTAACTAAAAACGATATCAGTAAACTAGAAAAACTTGTGCACGTTTGAAAGTAAAACAAAACGTTAATAAGTTATGAAAACATACGAATAAACAAAGAGTATAAAATGAAAATAAAAAGAAGTATGACAAGAAACTCAAAGAGAGCAGTTGGTATGGTGTTGGGCTCTTGAGTTGAAGGTCACTAGTTCAAGACCCACTGTGGCTTTTTTCTTCCTTTTTTTTTTCACTTATTAGCAGCTTCCACACAAAATTAAACCAATACTAAAGAAAAATGACAGAAAGGATATAGAAAACGTGCAAGAGCACAAATGGTTATACAGTGGACTGTTGCGTCTGGTTTGTAGTCTGTGGAGGTCAGGGGTTCAATACCCTGCTGCCATCCTTTTTTGGTTCAGCTTTTTTTTTTGTTGTTGTGTTTGCTGCTAGCAGCTTTTAGACAATAATCAATCCCACGCAGCAGTGACTTATTTACCAGCACACAAACATGTATAACAGCATATCAAACACCTTATACATCTACCAATTGCAAATTCACTCAACAACGAATATCACTTAGCAGAATTCAAAGAAAATTCAAATAACCCACTGATGAACAGCAGCCACGCAGAACTTAATACAAATAGAGCTTAAAACGCCACATTCTAACTTTAGTTTTAGCATTAAACTGAGCTGCAAAGTGGGAACAAATTAAAAACATACGAAGACTGTCAACTAAACTATGTATGATCCGAAGCTTAGCTTCTAATTCCTTAAATTAAAGCAATGATCTTATCTAGTGTTCTAGACCAGAATATGACCAACCTATGAGCAAGTGTGTGACAGAATTTGATGTCCTAGGGGCAACTAACCTCCAATCATTATCCAAACATGTACATCGGTTCAAGTCCTACTAAAAACAAACAATTATCTAGTAGCAAATATATGCAGATTCAAAGTGGCTAAGACTTAAAGTAAAGCTTCTACAATCTCAAGCAATCATCAAGGCATGTTTATCTAAACAAGAATCAAGCAAATTTGAGTAACATAAACACCAAGTCCGTCACTTAGGCACCCACTGATTCTATATGAGCAGAAAACACAAGACCAAAAAAATTCAGATTTTTCTAATTTATGATAGAAGTTAAAGCGTGTCTATACTGACCTAAACTTAACTCAAATATGCTCAAAACGCTAAACCCCCAAGTGTTGTGTGAGCTTGTTAGTCAGACAATACCAGAAACCGCTTTGACTGATAACTAAATTTTTTTCTATATTTTCTTTGTAACAAACACCCTTAACTAACATCACTCTCAGGAAAGCATGATTAACAAATCAAATGACAGTCATAAGAACATTAATAGTCAAATAATGAACACACCAAATTCTCACAAAGTCACATGAATATTTTTGAAGAAAAAGTAAACAAACCTAAAGGATATACATCCATACCCTCGAGTGTTGAGCTTATGTGACAGCGAAACAGTCACAAGCATCCAATTAACAACCTGCTAAGATTAACGACACGTGAACAGTAATAATATCAAACCAACTGATATCTTTTTTTTTCTTAAAAAAACTTTCCTTCAAACAATTAAACTAAAAGCTTAAACAAATAAATGGTGCTAAGAGATTTTAAAACCAAATCCAACTTTTATTTCATAAATAAAAAAGGCATTACAATTTTTCTAAAAATCTGAGACCAGGGGTCATCCACATGTTGGAGCCTCCTTTTATACAAGTAGATAGACGATTCTAGATAAAGAACCCTAATATATGAATTCCCTTAAAAGCCCTTGGAGGATATACAAATATCCTATGAAGATAGATAAAGAACCCTAATATATGAATTCCCTTAAAAGCCCTTGGAGGATATACAAATATCCTATGAAGATGCTGAATTTTGAAAAGGGTGAAGAGGCTCCCATGTGATGTTGCAGGAGTGTCAGTTGATCTTGTGCATCCATTTGAAATTGGTGACCAAGGAATTAAGCACAACCCTTGGATTGGTCTTCTCTCTTGACTTTTGTGACATGGGTGTATGGGTTTTGATCTTCATGTAATGGTGCGGGGTAGGTTGATGTGATGGGTGGGTTAATTTTGAGATTAGGGTTAAGATGGTGGTTGATTGAAAGTGATGAACCCTAATCCCCTTTCTGTCTTTACATACAAAGAAAAAATACAACGACCTTTTTTTTTCTTCTTTTAATCGTTGAAAAAATATAATGGGCTGGTGAGAGTTGTTTGGGCTCGTGGGTTGTTAGTTAAATAAAGTGAGGCCCATTTTGAATTTGCTAAAACATAGCAAAATTTCATTTTGCATTAAAAACAAACGTGGGGTGGTGTTGTTATTGTTATTTTAACGGGTCGACTCGTCCCGTTAAACAGGTGCGGGTCGGCTTGTTAAAATAACAATTAGATTTCGGGATCGGTTTTCGTGCTTAATTAATTGTCGGGTCTCGGGTTTGACTTGACTTTATCTTTGACTTGTAAAAATCTTTCAACTTTGGCGAGTCGAACCGGATATACCCATCTTTGTTCTATTAAGTGCAATCCCGGCTTCGGTTTCTTGTACGACAAAATATGTAACTCTTGACGTTTTAAGGACCACAATGTAATTTTAGAGTTTACAAGGGTATTAAATGACAAGTCTTCAAATTTTAAGGACCAATCTTGACAATTTTCAATTCTTCAAGGGTATTTTTGGAAATTAATCATTCGGGTCTGGTTCATTGTGCGGCTTCGTTTCCCGTGTTCATTTTTGCTTGTTCTTTGTGATCTTTTTGTCATTTTCTCAATATCCGTACCTAAATACACAAGTAACAAACACAAGCATATATTTGGCAATTTTGACGATATTTAATGCATTTAAAGCCCGTTTTGTATGATGAGACTATGTATAAAGGTAGTCTCATCACCGAACAACGAGATTTCAATTTCCGGAAAATATCTTTAGTCTAGAGTTAAAAAGTAACACTTGATCTCCAACGTTAAAAACCCGGTTTTTAATCTTTGCATCATGAAACTTTTTAGTCTTTTCTTTGAAAATCAATGAATTTTCATAAGCATTATCTCTTAGTTCATCCAATTCATTCAGTTGTATTTTCCGGTGATCTCTCGCGGTCTTTAAGTCAAAGTTTGCATGCTTAAGGGCCCAATATGCCTTGTGCTCCATTTCAATGGGCAAATGACAATTCTTCCCATAGACTAACTTATAAGAAGTACAACCGATAGGTGTCTTATAAGCGGTCCTAAAGGCCCATAAAGCGTCATCGAGTTTGTCGGACCATGAAGCACGGTTTTCTCCAATCGACCATTCTAAAATCCTCTTCAAAGCTCGGTTCGAAACCTCGACTTGCCCACTCGTTTACGGGTGATAAGCCGTAGAAAGACGATGAGTAACTCCATATTTCTTTAAGACCTTCTCGAATTGGTCATTACAAAAATGGGTTCCACAATTGCTTATAATAGCACGAGGGGTTCCGAACCGAGAGAATAGTTGCTTCAAAAACTTCACTACCACACGAGCATCATTAGTAAGTAAAGCCTTAGCTTCAACCCACTTAGAAAGGTAGTCGACCGCGACGAGGATATACTTGTTACCATGAGACGATGGGAACGGCCCCATAAAGTCTATGCCCCAAATGTCGAAAATCTCACACACTTGAATTATGTTTTGCGGCATTTCATCACGTTGAGACGATTTTCCTTGACGTTGGCACGAATCACACGACTTCACAAGTGCATGTGCATCACGATAGATAGAAGGCCAAAAGAAGCCGGCATCGAACACTTTCTTAGCCGTGGGATTAGCACCGTGGTGACCACCCGTGGGTCCCTCGTGACAAGCTCTAAGGATGTTAGAAGCTATGGCACCAAAAACAGAACGTCGAACGAGTTGATCCGCACAAACCCGAAAGAGATAAGTGTCGTCCCAAAAATACAATTTGACGTCACGAAAGAATTTTCGCTTTTGTTATGTCGTCATACCCTTGATTATGAAATTGCCCGCATGGTAATTTGCAATGTCGGCAAACCATGGGGGGTGTCTATAGAATTCACTACACCGAGAGTCTCGAGAGGAAATGTTTCGGTGATTTCCTTGTTCTCGAAAACATCTTTGTGAGGATCTTCTAGACGAGAGAGATGATCGGCCGCTAGATTCTCGGCTCCTTTTTTGTCAAGCACGGTGACATCAAATTCTTAGAGGAGGAGCATCCAACGAAGCAATCTCGGCTTATCATCTTTCTTAGCTAAGAGATACTTGATAGCCGAATGGTCGGTATACACGATGCTTTTAGTTAAGACGAGATAAGGTCGGAATTTCTCAAAAGCATAGACCACGACAAGGAATTCCTTTTCCATTGTGGTGTACTTTAATTAGGCCTCGGTCATTGTCTTACTAACGTCATGGATAGGACGAAAATGCTTTTCATAACGTTTCCCTAAGACGGCCCCTATAACATAATCACTTGCATCGCAAATGATTTCAAAGGGTAATTCCCAATTAGGAGCAACAAGAATGGGAGCTTTGGTAAGTTTTCTTTTGAGAGTTTCAAAAGCTCTAACACAATCCTCATTGAAGTTAAAAGGAGCATCCTTCTCGAGAAGGTGTGTCATAGGTCGAGAGATTTTCGAAAAGTCTTTGATGAAACGACGATAAAAGCCCGCGCGGCCTAGGAAACTCCAACTCGCTTAACGGCTTTGGGATGAGGTAACTTGGCGATGACGTCTACCTTAGCTTTATCGACCTCAATCCCCGCTTTCGAGACCTTATGTCCTAAGACTATTCCTTGTTTACACATGAAATTAGATTTTTCCCAATTAAGCACAAGATTGGTTTCTTCACAACGTTTTAACATTTTCTCTAGACTAGATAAACACGACGTGAACGAATTGCCAAACACCGAAAAGTCATCCATAAACACTTCCATCGACTTCTCGATCATATCGTGAAAAATGGCCATCATATACCGTTGAAACGTACCCGGTGCATTACAAAGTCCGAAAGGCATCCTACGATAACCAAACGTTCCATAAGGACACGTAAACGTAGTCTTCTCATGATCACGAACGTCGATAGGGATTTGAAAGTAACCGGAAAAACCATCTAAAAAGCAATAAAATTCATTTCCCGCTAGTCGCTCCAACATTTGATCCATGAAGGGCAAAGGAAAGTGGTCTTTACGAGTGGCGTCATTTAACTTTCGACAGTCAATACACACCCTCCAACCGGTCACAACACGATTGGGAATTAACTCGTTGTTTTTATTAGGCACAACGGTCATTCCTTCCTTTTTAGGGACACAATGGATTGGGCTCACCCATGGGCTATCGGAGATAGGATAAATCATTCCCGCGTCAAGGAGTTTTAAAACTTCCTTTTTAATGACATCGTGAATTTTGGGGTTTACCCTTCTTTGACTTTGAATTGCGGGTTTGTAATCCTCTTCCATTAAAATCTTGTGAGTACAAAATTTTGGGTCAATACCCTTAATGTCTGAAATTTTCCACGTAATTGCCCCTTTATGAGCTTTAAGAACTTTCAAGAGCTCGGTTTTTTCATCATTAGCAAGACCTTTTGCAATAATAACCGGCAACTTGTCATCACCTTCTAAGAATGCGTATTCAAGGTGAGATGGAAGATCTTTCAATTCAAGGATAGGTGGTTCCTCGATTGAAGATTTTTGCTCAACACTCATAACTTCCATCGGCGGAAGAAATGGTGGAATAGATGGATCATCACTAATAATCACCTCATCTTCATTGTCGATTTCATTTGAAGTTAAATCGCCTCCTTGGAATGGAGTGAGATTTGGTGTAGAATTAGCAAGAATCGGATCCAAAATAGTGGGATTGCCACTTGACGAGCTATCGTAAAAACCTAACACTTCTTGTGAAAACTCATCGCAAACCACATCAACTAAGTCAATGTGATTGATGGTAGCGATTTCATAAACATGAGAAGGTTTTGAGTTTTGACTAGCGTTTATAACAGTTCCTCTTCGTTGAATCTGAAAGTGATAGTTCTTGCATGAACGTCGATAAGCGATCTCGAGGTGTCTAAAAATGGACGACCTAAAATTAGAGGAACTTGAGGATCCGCGGGGATGTCAATTACTATAAAATTAACGGGATAGTAGAACTTCCCCACTTTCACGAAAACATCTTCGGCTACTCCACATGCTAAAGTCGTAGAATGATCGGCCATCTCGATAGACATGTTCGAAGGAGTAAGATCTGGAAGCGAAAGCGATTTCCAAATGGAAAATGGCATCAAATTAATGCTCGCACCAAGATCGGCCAAGGCGAGGGATTCTTTCATATCTTGTATGTCACAAGGAATGTGAAACTTTCCAGGGTCACCAACTTTTTCTGGTATGCGGTTAAGATAAACCGAAGAACAATTAGCAAGCTTTGAAAGCTTTTCCTTATCGCTCATCATACTTTTAAAAGTGGAAGCGAAAAGAGGCATATATAACAATGCGTCATCTAAACTCACATCAAAATGCACTTGTTGAAACATTTTTATAAAAATCTCGATTTGTTGTTTGTTACGTTCTTGCAATTTCTCTTTGTTTCGTCTCGAAGGGTAAGGTAAGGGTGGTGTGGGTTGGCCATTAGGCAACGGCCTTGGAAACTCGGGTTCCATGGTTGGTATTGGTTCAACCGTAGGTGTGGTATGAGCGGTACTTCGTGGGCTTGTGATATGCTCTTTTTGACCATCACCTCGGGTTCTTTCTCGATTTCCTTCTCCGTAGACGTACTTGGACAAGAGATTGGTTCCTTGAAATTCTTACCACTTCTTGTAGTAATAACCTTCATTTCTCCTTGTCGGGTTTGCATTGGTATCACTAGGAAGACCACCCGAGGAAGTGGGTTTACACATGATTACTTCAAACATTTTTTCCATTCGGTCTTCAAATTTTGATTGCCTTAAATCCGCTTTTAATAATTCTTGCTTAATCTCATGTTGTCCTTGTTCCATCTTTTGTTCCTTCCATATTATTTGCATGAGTCTTAAGTTCATTAGCAAGTTTGTTTTAAGCTCGTTTTTCAACTCGGAACTTAAGCTAATCATCTCACGTTGCATGTTATCAAACTTAGCATCATTTGGTTTAGCATAATCCAAAAATTCTCCTTGAAGATTTTTAGTGTGAGCATTTTGAAAACCTTGTGTAGTGTTTTGAAAATCACGGTTTTGGTTTTGATTAGTAATTTGTCCATTCACACTTTTATAATTCCCTTTGTTGTTGTTACGTGAATTGCCTTGATAATTACCACTTTGGTTATTGTTTCGATAGTTATTAGAATTTTGTTTTGGTGAGCTTGATTTGGGCGGGAACCTTGGCCGTTTTGGTTGTAATTTCCCGTTGCTAAATAAGCACTCGAAGTGTTACCACCGGCGGTAATGCACTCGGAAAGATCATGAGCTCCACCACAAGACAAACAACTCTTATCAACCGCTTTAACCGAAGCGGAATTCAAAGCATCTTGTGCTTTCCAATGAGTCATAAGATTCGAAAACCTATCGAAAAACCGATTTTCCTCATTAGCTTCATCATGTAAGGAATTAATGCTACGAGACGATGACGAGTATGACGAACCCATATTGGCAACACTCGGTGTGTTACGAGGGTTGTAAACCTTAGATCTATTCTCGATAATATTTAAAGCTTCATCGGTCGTTTTGCACAAAAAATTACCACCCGCGGCGGCATTCAAATAATCTCGTTCATGATCATTAAGCCCATTATAAAAAGTATCAACTTGATGCAATTCCGAAAAATCATGGTGTGTGTAACACCCCCAAATTTATACAACTCAATACAGCGGAAGACTCGTTGGTGTTACGAGATAGCACATTACTCACATCATAGACAACGCTTAAAAATCGCGTCGTTTATTAATAAAGCATTTCCATTCATAAATATAAGATTTACATAGGTCCCAAGTCATATTATTTCATAAAAAGTTTTACAAAGCATTTGAATGGAAATTATTGTTTAAGTGTGGGCCATGAATTCTTGTCGTCTTCCCGAGAATTACCTTCAAGTACCTGAGATAAAACATGTTAAAAGAAAAGTTCGGCGATAACGCCGAGTGAATTCATAGAGTTTAATGAAATCCATCAATATAACATCGGTATAAAATTATTACCGAAAATTATTTTGTACAAATCTTGGTAATAGGCCATAAAATAGCAAAAGTCATTTTATACAAATCCTTATCAAAAATCATAATATAGGCATTTGCCTTCAAAACCATTATACGAACCAATATCGTAAAAATATCATACAATACATTTTAAAACGTTGTATAGATTAAATAAAAACCGTTATATGAATATGGTTATATAAAACCAAAACACGAACATAAAATCAATAGTCAGACCCCGTTTTGCTAGTCAGGAAATATATCGTAATTCAATGCGTATAGCAGTATTTCGTTATTTGGATTATTATAAGCCGCATGACATTGTTACCTTACTACAACAAACAACGGGTAGCTAGCCTGAACCTCAATTTTCCCATCTAAGTTTGCGTGTCGTCACAAAGATCACGGTATGGAAATCTTCTCATACATAAATTCGCTTACCAATCAATGTGGCACGACGGGGATCAACCGTCAAGACGCGAACTGGGGTGATCGTCCCCAAATAGTACTATTATATGCATAAGCGTCTACCAAATCCCGGTAGTTCACAATTCATGCTAATGGGACTTTTAGTGACATAACCTAACTTTAATAATCCATTTCATTTCATCTATCGGGTCATTTAATCATTCATCGGGTCATACAATCATTCGGGTCCAAATCAATAAACAGACAATCAGGACAACTAGTGTCCTATTTTATAAAAACTAACATGTTATCTCCCTCGCGGGTTTATAAAATATTTCATAAAAACATTTAAAAAAGTGTGAGGCTATGAACTCACGTTGATGTGGGAAAGCCGGTTGTCGGTAATTCGGTTGTACGGTATGTGCTTCAATCACGGAAACCTAGACAAATAATACTCGTCTTAGACTTTTGTCCAATGACTTTATCAAAATAACAATTATGTATATATATGATGACTTTATATATATGATGATGATCAAGTGGTTTTATACATTTTTACTCATTTTAGTGTTTATGTGTTGGTAATTTTCAAGACTAGTTACACTAGTTCAACTTGTTTACATTCTAAAGCCCAATGGACCTATTACAAGCCCAATTCTATTCATTAGCCCAATTATACTTTTATTATCAGTATTATACTTTATATGTTGGTCCCAAATGGGTTAAGCCCAATAAATAAGTTTATAAGTGTTTTAGCCCATTTTGTTGTATTATTAGTCCAATAAAACGTTAACTTAGCCCGTTAATGTCCGTATGTTATATAGTTCGGGTTTTATCGTGTTTTACTTGTTATATATGTTTATATATCATTATATGAGTTTATAAAAGTTTACATTAGACGGGTCCGACCGTCTAGGTTTTATTTAACAAAAACGTTAATTTTACGGTAATAGCCGAAAAAGTCGTTAAATTCATGTTTATAGTTTTATAACTTATAAAACTTATCAAACTAACATTTTTATAAAATGTCCATTTATTTATCCTTATACATCTTTATATAAATGTATTATATAAGTTAGTGTATTTTAATTCACATTTTATAGTATTTTTATTTGAGTGCTTATATAATACTATTATACTTTAATTTCCAAAAATCTGATTTTTACTTTCATGTTCACCAAAACAGCCATATCTGGAGTTCTATATGGTGATAGAAGCCCAAATTTTTATGGAATAAACTACATGATATGTGCTCCATTTAACTCTCGTATGGCTACTGTTGAATCAGCCTCTAAGTATTTTATAAAAATCGTCCAAAATAGTCTATGCAGATTTGCACTCTAATATTGTTTTTATCATATCTCACTCATTTTTATGATTTCATTACATGGCCAACTCCCACATGTGTAAAAGACATATTACTTACTATATATCCATTAATCTATGCCATTTTATCTGTTCATCATATGGTTATTTACTGTTTTATACAGCCTACTAATTTAAGCAAGATTGACCACTTTTACATATAGTTTTTCACCTTTTTACCCATGTTTATCAACACCAAATCCCCACACAATACTTTTATCATCATATATTCATCATATACATATACAATAGGAAAGAAAATACATGATTAAATAATTAAAATAACAAGAGGATGGGAAGAACAATCTTTATACCACCATGATGATGTAGGTTGTGATCAAGACATGGATTTTGATCACACAACTTGTGATAAACCAATATCATCTTCAAGTCCACCAATCTTCAAGAACTCCTTGTGGAAAATCAGCCCTAAGACTCTATAGAAACTCCTCCTTAGATGTTATAATCAGCACCAATCAATAGGGCTTCAAAAGGGCATCATCTTGTGCAAGAATAACATAGGATTTCATGGATAAATTTAGATCAAATGGGGTGTTTATGGTGTAGGTTAGACGAAAATGGAGCTAGAGAGAGAGATTGTTTGGTTGTTTTGCATGTAAGAATGAGAGAATAGTTTGTGCTAGTGGTTTTTGTTATGTGGTAGCTTATTTTGTAAGCATTAAGAAACAAGTGTAACACTTGTTTATGTAAAGTTGACACCTCAAGGGTGTATGTTTCATGGTTTTGGCCGTGGGTTTGTGGGGGTTGGGAAAGTTTATTCTTGTCTCATCCCCATTTAATTACGGGTACTCCTCGATTCTAGTTTCCTCGAGTTGCGTGCCCTCGGGTCGTTTTACGAAAAACATTTTTATAAATTATGAATCAACGGCACAAAACGAATCTAATAAAAATTGTCTCATCAAAAACGGAGTTCGAAAACGTAAATACGTAATCCTAAGGTTTCCGGTTTAGTCGTAAAGGACGTTAAATTATAATCGTAAGTCCTAATCTCTTCTCTTAAATTTGTGAGTTTATGAACCAACACAAATTTAAAATTCCAAAATAATATTCACGGATAAATTTATTTTCTGAAATGTCGGACTGTCACCAAAGACGGTGTATGTAAACGTAAGCACGTAACGTAGAATCCTCCGGTTTAGACGTAGTCGATGCTACTTCAAGACGTAAATCCAAATTTCTTCCCAGAAATGAGTGAGTTCATAATATAACATTAAAATGATGTTTTTAAATAACACTTGAGAATAAAATATCAACCATAAATTGACGGATTGTCACAGCATTTACCCCTAAACAGGATCTTTGTCCTCAAAGATCATCTTACCTTACTACTCGCTTCTTATAGAGTTAAAGCCATGTGGGTATTTCCTCCACATTCGGTCTTTTCTCACAAGAGTAATTCATTACAATACGCGATTTTCATCAAACATAACTACGAGGATAAGATCAGGCTAAATGTTGACTTACTTTCTCTATCCATGATGTTCACGGGTTTTTGATGAATGCAACTTTTCGCCGATCTAAACATTACTAAGAAACAATCAGATTTTCACTTGATAAATATTTTATCAAGTTTGATATACGAAACATAATTCACTCAGCTCTTGAAGTCCTTGGGTAGATCCAGCTTATATGCCTTTCAAACCAATCTTTTACATCATCTCAATGGTCCCATACAACGGGGACTTATATCCCGTGATCTTTCAGATCATCAATTCATTTTTCCATGGTTAAATATTTTGGCATAACTTCGCTACCCATCTGGCACTTCAAGATCTACATTTCATATTCACATAACCTCCTGCCCACTACCGGCAGTCAATAATCAGATCCTAATTTCAACAATCATTTCAGGTCTCGCGGGTAGAGTATTTTGTAAGGTTAGGTTCGCCATCATAGGAAACCTTAAACCTAAAAGACATGTCCAACTCACAATGGGTGTATGTCGGGTGTCTTCATCCCAACTCCTGCTCACAGATGCTCTAATATATATACTCACAAGATTCGATCTCGATCCTAATAAGATAGTTTTCAAGGATAATCTCTCCAAAGGGAAACGATTTTACAGTTTATTACCAAAGGTCAATCATTCTAACATAGAACAACACTTATAGTATTTTGTATCGTTACTTTACATCGTCCCTTCGATTGGGGTGGTACACAGTACTCTCATCAAGATTCGTTCTTAATGACTTCTGAGCAAATCTCTAGAAATTCAATGCGAAGCGAGGATCTTGGTAGAGATTATCGACACAGGCACACCATGTTTACACAACTCCTTTAAATACAAAAGAGTCAATTTCTTCACCAAGAATCTATCATTAACAGGAATGATATTAGAAGATTTGGTCAGTTTGTCGATGATGACCCAAATCGAATCAAATTCAGATGATCACCTTTGCAATAGCTAGACGTTTACTAATGTATGAGGCGGTGTATGCCTTCATAATTTTCCATCAGTACAACTTCTTTAGATAATGATACATTAAATCAGAAATGACAGGAATAGAATACTTATACTTACGGGATTCCAACATAACTAAATCTCAAAATCTCCATATTTAGGCAACCACAAGTGGCCTTTTATACATTTAACGCCATCTGCTCCTCAATTCTAATGGTTCATATTAGCCGCGAACCCCTTTTTATTATCTATATTATCCTTCTTACAAGCATTATTTATTTTTATATTGTTCAGGAATATATTTTGCACATTCAATATTAAGGAACACATCCTAATCGATTCTTTATCATTTTTACATAATGCGTCGATATCTAAATTCACCTCTCCTGATGATATAATTATCATGTCCACAATTCACTCAGATATTCTTTCTTCATATTTTCTAAGTTTTAATTTCTTCTCAACTATCATTTTTATCATTTTTACTCAACCCGACGTCTAAAGCGTCAATAATTATTACAAGTAATTAAATAATAAATATATTTTTTTGAAACGCAAGCGTAAAAATTTTAAATTTCTTAGCTCGTCCAATTACATGAAAATGTTCAAAAATAAATTTGAATTTAATCAACACGATTTTTGTTGATTTATCGAAAATAATTATTAAGATTCGTAAATGTTCGAAAAATCTGTGGTTATACTTTGGTAAAAATTTTCTTAGTTGAAAAGCAAAAATTGTCGTTTCAAATTTCAAGTCATGGTTTAAATGGTTTCCTTAATCCCTCTTAGATTGACTTGAGGTATACACAAACATTTACCCCTAAACAGGAGTTTGATTAAATAATTTATGTATAAGGGAATAATCCCTTAAAATCCTTTGTTAAAACATTTGTCAAAAATATTTCCATTTTCTATTAACCACATGGTCAAATAAGTAAAGGATTAAGTCTTAAATCATATGTTAAATATTCAAGGTACACGTTTTCATTGTTCGCCCAATTCAGAGCATTCTATAAATTATTATTAACTCATTCTTATTCTTATAAACAAACAAATGGTCCTTAATGATCACAAACATGAATTTATCAAATTACAGCCTATACACGTGATTCACCAAATTTATGAATGCTACATGTGTATTAGTCGATCCAAACGACATCACGTGAAACTCATAATGTTCATTACAAGTTCTGGATGTAATGATTGGAATAGATAATCTTTTTTGCGGACGTGAAGTTGATGATAACCATGCCATGGATCAAATCTTTAAAAATACGCTAGAACCTTGTAAATGATCGAACAAATATTCCATTTCGAGTCATGGATATCGTTTTCGATTGTCAATTTACTCAGTTCACATTAATCTATAAATATAAGAAATAATAACACCATAGCTCTTCATGATGACGAGCTCGGTAGAATAAAATCTTTCTCCGACAACTCTCTCAGTTATACAGTAATTCCTTTAATTCAGATGGTGCTGACGTACAATGCACAAGCCACAGGTGCAGCACCGGAAATATAATCAATACCAATTTCAACTTGCCTTAA
Source organism: Glebionis coronaria (assembly GCA_025667525.1). Classification (NCBI taxonomy): domain Eukaryota; kingdom Viridiplantae; phylum Streptophyta; class Magnoliopsida; order Asterales; family Asteraceae; genus Glebionis; species Glebionis coronaria. Next base: position 247,088,016 of record CM046875.1, read on the forward strand.
TGGCAAAAGTCTAGGTAATTTACCAACAAATACCTTCTAAAATTTCAGATAACAGAAACATCTTTTACCAAATTTATATTAGGTTCTTTCTAGATTATAATATCTATGACTAATTCATAACCATTTATGGTATAATTTCAAGTCATCCATCAAGAATTATTTAGATCACTTTTGATAATCAACATCTTATCATTTAGGGGAATTCAGTCGAGTTCCCATCAATTAAGACAATGTTGTTATGTCATAATCAATCAATCCATTCTATTGGCACTATCAACTTTCCAGTTTCATTACCGTGGATAAGATGTGAACTTCTCAAAGGACTAATAATGACTCATAATCCTTCACAATTTCAAGGATATATGGAGATACAACTACCATTAAAAGAGTAAGGTCAACGCATAATCTACGCGAGAGAATTTCAATTCAGATACAGACGAAAACATTAACGAATATGAGTATATCCCATGTTTTCATAATTTGAGTACGCATTCGAAAGCTCCTCGGATCGTTGCCCAGGTCATTCAAATGAATCGAATTAAAAGAAATGATAGGAACGTCGATACATCCAGTCGGGTATCAACACTCGGTAGTCAGATACTTTTCCTAAGAATCTCACTACGAGAGAATTGGACAAGAAAGAATTGTCAATCGTCAAATAAGACAATTTCCACAAATGAGTAAATTCGACTCAGAAGAATAGATGCTACAGGCACATATGTAGGTGTCCCTAACACTATGTCTCTATTTTTCACTTCTTGCAGATCTCATAAAATTTAATCTTTCACAATCTTTAAAGAAAATGTAGTGTTTATTAATAATTTCATGGTGACTACTAATCAGCCTTGCATGGTCACTTCCAAATTGTATGTAGGCGCGCAACTATATACAATTTCAAGATTAACGATGCAATACTCAGTTCGTTAAAATTTTATCATCATGTTTATAATAAAAAATATTTTCATGCTTAATTCTTAAATAAGAATCAAAAATAAATTTACAAAGATTTTCTTTGTTATGAAAACAATTAAGTTTTCCAAAGTGTTTCATAAACAAACTCATTTCGATAACTATTACTTATAAGTCTCACGTCAAATAATCCATATCGTGATGAAATTTCAATTTTCCTCAAGTGACACTATTTTAATTTTATAAAAACAATGAGTGATCTGCAAAAGAGTGATGAAAAGTTGTTCACCAAGAACTAACTACAATATAATAGGAAATGAGCTTAGCCAAATAATCATGAGGTTCATGACCTCGATGGCACTTCAAAAAGAATAATCCACAACGTAACTCAATTCGAGATGAGTACTTGTTCAATGGTTGCATCACTAATGCTAACATTAGGATGAAGCAATAAAGATAGATAACATCGATACATGTAGGATTTAGTAATCAAAGGTAGTCTTTTCATTAATCACAAACAAGTCAAAATTGTACCGTACACATTACGTGTCACTATGTCATACAATTCCAAGAACTCATCCTACCAACTGATGTCTCAGTTAAGTTAGGGATTTTTAAAAGATACCACAATGAATACTAATCTACAAGAGTCATTAGGTGTTCCACATGTCCCAGAAGATCCATCGGTCCCAATTCAGAAGAAGATTTCTTCAATTTATTTCTTGGACACTAGGCATCCTCATTATTGGACAATGGCCTAGGAACAACCCTTAACACAAACCAACAATCAATTAAAACCTTATAATTCAATCACATGACTTAACGACTTCTTCTTATCAATCTCATATTCCATACGAGTTAAATTTTACTTTATTCAAGTTTCAATCAACTTATACTCAATTCGATGTCCTACATCATTCTCCAATACTTTCAACCTTATTCTTAGATCTTAATAGGGCAATAAAAGCTCGATATGAACAACACTTAATTTTCAATCCTATAGCTGTTTTAACAATGGTTATCAAATGAGTCACTGGTATGAAATGACTCGATCATTCAATTAGACTTCTCGGAAAAGTACTAGTGGCATGAGGCTTTTGGGTAATGGTTCCATTGACAGCCTCAAGTGCAACATTCACCCTTTCGATTCTCAAATTTAAGAATTAGGTGACAACGAATCAGATGACATCTTTCTAGGTGATAACGTTTTGTCAAACTCCACTCTATAAGGAAAGATCGTCATGACATTGATATCAGATTTAAACTCGCCAATTCTTCTTTAATATCACAATCAACTATTATCAACATTTCTACGAATATCAACCATTTTGTTGGGATCATAAATATCCACAACTTGGTTTAGATCTAGGATAGCTAGAATTCCTACGAGAATAGCTTCGATTAATTTACTAGGGGATTTAGGGTTCCTTGTGACAATCTACGTCGTATAAATACCTCATATAAATATCAAAATAATCATCAAACAATCATGTAATAAAATTACCTCATATATATATATATATATAATCCAAGTTATATATATATATTAAAATAACACTTCTCAGTCTGGCCTTGTCGGTATCTCGGGAATTCTTCGGCACCGTTATAGTCAAAAGATTTTTAGACATTTTTAGAAAAATGTTTATAGTTAAAAGATTTTGAAATGTTTTATTCAAAACCTTGGTTTTAAAAATCTTTCGTTCTCTATAACGAGAGCTCTGATACCAAACTGTAACACCCCCAAATTTATACAACTCAATACAACGGAAGACTCGTTGGTGTTACGGGATAGCACATTACTCACATCATAGACAACGCTTAAAAATCGTGTCGTTTATTAATAAAGCATTTCCATTCATAAATATCAGATTTACATAGGTCCCAAGTCATATTATTTCATACAAAGTTTTACAAAGCATTTGAATGGAAATTATTGTTTAAGTGCGGGCCATGAATTCTTGTCGTCTTCCCAAGAATTACCTTCAAGTACCTGAGATAAAACATGTTAAAAGAAAAGGTCAGTGATAACGCCGAGTGAATTCATAGAGTTTAATGAAATCCATCAATATAACATCGGTATAAAATTATTACCGAAAATTATTTTGTACAAATCTTCGTAATAGGCCATAAAATAGCCAAAGTCATTTTATACAAATCCTTATCAAAAATCATAATATAGGCATTTGCCTTCAAAACCATTATACAAACCAATGTCGTAAAAATATCATACAATACGTTTTAAAACGTTGTATAGATTAAATAAAAACTGTTATATGAATATGGTTATATAAAACCAAAACACGAACATAAAATCAATAGTAAGACCCCGTATTGCTAGTCAGGCAATATATCGTAATTCAATGCGTATGGCAGTATTTCGTTATTTGGATTATTATAAGCCGCATGACATTGTTACCTTACTACAACAAACAACGGGTAGCTAGCCCGAACCTCAATTTGTCCATCTAAGTTTGCCTGTCGTCACAAAGATCACGCTATGGAAATATTCTCATACATAAATTCGCTTACCAATCAATGTGGCACGACGGGGATCAACCGTCAAGGCGCGAACTGGGGTGATCGTCCCCAAATAGTACTATTATATGAATAAGCGTCTACCAAATCCTGGTAGTTCACAATTCATGCTAATGGGACTTTTAGTGACATAACCTAACTTTAATAATCCATTTCATTTCATCTATCGGGTCATTTAATCATTCATCGGGTCATACAATCATTCGGGTCCAAATCAATAAACAGACAATCGGGACAACTAGTGTCCTATTTTATAAAAACTAACATGTTATCTCCCTCGCGGGTTTATAAAATATTTCATAAAAACATTTAAAAAAAGTGCGAGGCTATAAACTCACGTTGATGTGGGAAAGCGGGTTATTGGCAATTCGGTTGTACGGTATGTGCTTCAATCACGGAAACCTAGACAAATAATACTGGTCTTAGACTTTTGTCCAATGACTTTATAAAAATAATAATTATGTATATATATGATGACTTTATATATATGATTATGATCAAGTGGGTTTATACATTTTTACTCATTTTAGTGTTTATGTGTTGGTAATTTTCCAGACTAGTTACACTAGTTCAACTTGTTTACATTTTAAAGCCCAATGGGCCTATTACAAGCCCAATTCTATTCATTAGCCCAATTATACTTTTATTATCAGTATTATACTTTATATGTTGGGCCCAAATGGGTTAAACCCAATAAATAAGTTTATAAGTGTTTTAGCCCATTTGTTGTATTATTAGTCCAATAACGTTAACTTAGCCCGTTAATGTTCGTATGTTATATAGTTCGGGTTTTATCGGTTTTTACATGTATTATATGTTTATATATCAGTATATGAGTTTATAAAAGTTTACATTAGACGGGTCCGACCGTCTAAGTTTTATTTAACAAAAACGTTAATTTTACTGTAATAGCCGAAAATGTCGTAAAAATAATGTTTATAGTTTTATAACTTATAAAACTTATCAAACTACCATTTTTATAAAATGTCCATTTATTTATCCATATACATATTTATATAAATGTATTATATAAGTTATTGGGTTTTAATTCACATTTTATACTATTTTTATTTGAGTGCTTATATAATACTATTATACTTCAATTTCCCAAAATCTGATTTTTACTTTCATGTTCACCATAACAGCCATATCTAGAGTTCTATATGGAGATAGAAGCCCAAATGTTTATGGCATAAACTACATGACATGTGCTCCATTTAACTCTACTATGGCTTCTGTTGAATCAACCTCTAAGTATTTTATAAAAATTGTCCAAAACAGTCTATGCAGATTTGCACTCTAATATTATTTTGATCATATCTCCCTCGTTTTTATGATTCCATTGCATGGCCAACTCCCACATGTGTACAAGACATATTACTTACTGTATATTCATTAATCTATGCCATTTTATCAGTTTATCATATGGTTATTTACTGTTTTTATACAGCCTATTAATTTAAGCAAGATTAACCACTTTTACATATAGTTTTTCATCTTTTTACCCATGTTTATCAATACCAAATCCGCAAACAATACTTTTATCATCATATATTCATCAAATACATATACAATAGGAAAGAAAATACATGATTACATAATTAAAATAACAAGAGGATGGGAAGAACAATCTTTATACCACCATGATGATGTAGGTTGTGATCAAGACATGGATTTTGATCACACAACTTGTGATAAACCAATATCATCTTAAAGTCCACCAATATTCAAGAACTCCTTGTGGAAAATCAGCCCTAAGACTCCATAGAAACTCCTCCTTGGATGTTATAATCACCAGTAATCAATAGGACTTCAAAAAGGCATCATCTTGTGCAAGAATAACATACGATTTCATGGATAAATTTAGATCAAATGAGGTGTTTATGGTGTAGGTTGGACGAAAATGGAGCTAGAGAGAGAGAGATTGTTTGGTTGTTTTGCATGTAAGAATGAGAGAGTAGTTTGTGCTAGTGGTTTTTGTTATGTGGTAGCTTATTTTGTAAGCATTAATGTTAGCCTCAAAATATTGAGCCAAACAAGAATGCTCGGTCATATGTTTATTATGTATCGTATTTTAGAACGTTGTAATAGGTAGTATATTAGTCGTGTTATACGGGCTTAACTTTAGGCTAAAGTTCGTTGATAAGTAACTAAAGCCCAAAAGGAAAGCCCGGCCCAAACCATATAGTCCATAAAGAAGCCCGCATGTGGGTGGACTATATATACCCTTCCTAGCATGTTAGGAAGGGTGTTGGTTCATTTTGTATTCTCACTTCTCAATCTAACATTCACCTAGTTCCAACCTTTTCTCTCTACTTTCTCTCACTACTTTATCTCTCTAAAATTCATCTCATTTCTACCTTTCTTTCTTTAATTCGTGTGCTATTACAATCATAATATTAGGGACAACAATTGGTATCAATCGCCATGGGGTAGTTTTGTGATTGGTTGTTGTGTTTTCATATGATCCGTTTGATTTGATCCATATTTCTTCCTCGAATTCAAGATTTTTCTTATGTCTGATTGTGTTTCTTAATCGTATAACTTCTTTAATCTTTTTGTAGAGATTTGGTTGTTTTGGTTTGGTTAAAAACACGATCTTGTTGCCTAAAAGTTGCTAAATTTGTTGCCTAAAAGTTGCTAAAATCGTTGCCTAAAAAGTTGAACAAAAAGGTCCCATATTGCGACAGCTACAATTTCGGAAAAGGTAAGTACGGTTTCGATCGAAATAACCCTAGGGTTTTACTTTGCGATCAGTATTGCGATAGCCCCCTTATTCCGACGCTTATTGCGATCGTTATTGCGATCGTGGATTGCGACGGATTTAAGGCAATCTTGAAACGTTACTCTGCCCACATTGCGACAGCCACATTGCGATAGGTGTTATTGCGACAGATTATTGCGATCTAAATATTCCGATCTGGGATTTCGATAGGTACACATTGCGATCTGAACATTCCGATCTGAAGGATTTCGACAAGTACACATTCCGATCTAAGGATTCCGACAGGTGCACATTGCGATCTAAAGGACATTACAATCTAAGCAACATTCCGATGGGCATTCCGATGGGACATTCCGATGGACATTCTGATGGCACATTCCGATGGACATTCCGATGGCACATTCCGATGGACATTCCGATGACTTGTTTAGCTAAATTTTGTTCGAGTATTTTTTCGACTTAGCCACCATCTAGACTAGTTTCGTATTTTTTCGACTTAGCCACCATCTAGACTAGTTTTTGGCGGGAAAACCATTTTAAAATTTATTTTTTCCTAGACCATTTTTAGGCCATTTAAGATTCGATTTCAAATTTTGGCGATGCGAAAATTTTTTCGACCAAAAATTCAAATTTTCGGACCAAAATTCAAATTTTTAGGTTTTATTTTTGTCAAAATTTTTCACTTTTCAAAATTTTTCCCTATTAGTTTTTGGCTATTTCGGACATCATTTAAAAAATTTGGTAAGTCAAAATTTTCAGTTTACCGTTTTGTCGGAGTGAGGAATTTATTGTCGGACTGAAAAAAAAAACGGAATTTTCGAAATTGCAACCACAAACCAATCACACCATATCTACTTAAGATCCAAAGTCAATTCATCAACTGTGTCACCCATTATGGATTCCGTAACACAAGATGTGCATGCACTCAAATCCAAGATGTCGGTTGCAAAAGAACGATGCATGACACACTTTAGATCACTCCAGTCACACCTTCGAGTTATTTCAAATGATGATTTAAAAGGCACTCGCGTCGAACTTGGATTCAAATGGGTATTCATGTCACTAACTGGTCAAGATGTTAAGACATTCACAAGAACAATGTTACTCAATGCAGCTCACCTTGAAAAACAACTTGCCATCGATGAATTTCAAGAGGTTGAATCCATAGATGCCGTTTTGGTTCTCGAAAATCAGTTTCAGCAATTCATTGGTACACAGGTTTCTGTACACTATGATCGAGAATTCATAAACAATTACTTCTTTAAATATACTCGGTTAGAAGTTCAAGAATTCAAGAAGACGTTTCTTCAACACATGAGAGAAATAAGGAAGTTAATTGCCGAAAGAACACGTCATAAACTACCAGTTGAAAGACGGGTTAATGAAAGACTGATGCAGACGAACGAGATCAATGTCGATGATGGTCAAACATTGGATGATTGTTCGATTATCACAGAAATCAGCGGGATAGAATCAGAACAGCAACAAACCATCCACAGCTCAGGGAATGATGCAGATATCAGACCCATTTATGATGAAGAGCCAATGGCTGAGGTACAATTAAATGCTTTGTATGATGATCATCAATATATTGATTCGAAGATTCATGAGCTTGAAACTATGTTAGCTCAAAAGACAAAAGATTTTGAGGATGCCAAACTCGAGTTTTTAAAGAAAAATGACAAATTTGAATCTTATTTTGAAAAACTTGAAAAAGCATACGTTGTTCTTGAACAAAAACTGGATCGTAAGATTCAAGATTCTAATGCAGAAAAAGAAAATTTTGTGAAACAAATAAATTTGTTAGAATCAAAGTTGGCTTCTCAAAATCAAAGTCCTCCTCCTGCTTCAGTAAGTGAAATATCTGTGAAACCTATCGACACTGTAGATAGTAATGACACGAATGCTGATAACGACATATTTGATAATATAAACATTCAGTTAGAACAACGTGTCGCTCAATTACTTCTACAAAATGAGCAATTGAAAGCTCAGATTCAGGAAAAGGTTTTTGCATTAACAGTAGTGAAAAATGAATTAAGGAAGCTAAAAGGAAATAGTGTGGATACTAAGTTAGCAAATCAGTCTATCTTGGGGAAACCTCCTACTCAACCATTCAGAAACCGCTCAGTTGCTAGACAACCAAATGCGTTTAAATCTGAACGACCCAAAACATCGAACTCGAGGTTTGCATCCCAAGTTGACATGCGTAGCAATTTGCCAAACACTGTCACTCCACAATCTAGATACTCCTTAAGATATTCTGCATATGTAAAACCCAATCATATGAATGATTCAAGCAACTCTAGCAATAGCCACAAGAACATGCCTAGGCGAAGTTCAAATGACACGGGTCATAAAAGCTATCTAGAGGATGCTAAGATAAAGACACAAGCAAGAGATAGGACCCAACTGAAACCTAGGAGCGCTAATCACACATCTAGGAATTCTAGACCCTTCTATGATGTGCCCAAATCGGCCTATCCTAGGAATACTAGATCCTTCTTAGATGCTAAGCACTTTGTTTGCACGAAATGTAACAAATGTGTGTTTAATGCCATTCATGATGATTGTATCACAAAAGTCCTGAACAAGGTGAACCAAAACGCTAGAGCATCTCAAGGACGAAACCCAATAGGAAAAAGATTTTCTCCAATTAAGTCGTCCGCTATGCATGAGAAAACTACGTTTCCAAGACCTTGTCTAAAGTGGATACCAACGGGTAGAATCTTCAAAACAACTGGTCTTAAATGGGTTCCTACAAGAAAGATATTTCCCTCTAGCACGAAAAAGGTTCAAAGTGAACCCCCACATGGTTCTCATCAAGATATCGCTAACCCACATGCAAGCATACAAACTACTGATGAAAGTGCATGTAATAAAGTAACGGTTCAACAAGAACATAAAGGTTTTCCTTATACATACCGTTCAACAAAAGACACTCTCAGAGTTTGGTTGCTAAAGAAACAAATATCCGAGAAATATGTGTCTCAGGGGTTTCACATGTAAGCTCAACATATGGCACTTGAACAAAGCAATTTAAGTCCCGATCCACAACGACAAACGACTTCCGTTCACAACCGCACGGAACTCGGAACTCAAGACCACAACAATGAACCGTCAAGTTCAAAGCTGGTTCCTGAACATGTTCCTAGAGCAGATATGACAGTGGACACGACACTTGAAGAGTTGGAAATGTTATATGGACCAATGTATGATGAATATTTCACGGGGGAGAAACAAGTTGCATCGAAGTCTTCCGCTGTCACTCATGATAAGAATGATGATACCGATCATCATCAACAAATGGATACAACTTCATCTACTTCAACACGGGTTGTTGCAGATTTACCTCCTCAGAATATCAATTCAACAATCGATCCTACAACATCCACAACTACTGTCATTGCTCCAGAGAACACAAATCAAGCAGACGATGCGTTATCTGACGAAGACGAATTTATCAACCCATTCGGTACACCGGTACACGAAACTGGAGAGTCTCCTACTCGCCATGTTGATCCGTCAAATATGCATACATTCTATCAACGACATCCGTCAACACATCATTGGACCCGAGATGATCCATTGGTTCACGTAATTGGAAACCCTTCACAGCCTGTTCGTACAAGACGACAACTAGCAACCGATGGTGATGTTTGTATGTTCGCACTCGCCGTGAGTACAGCTGAACCGAAAAACATCAAAGAAGCCATGGCTGATCATGCTTGGATTGAATCGATGACGGATGAACTTCAACAATTTGAAAGACTTAAAGTCTGGGAACTTGTTGAAAGACCATACGATGTGACTCCATTAAATCTTCGTTGGATCTGGAAAAACAAGATGGATGAAGAGAATACGATCATCAATAACAAAGCTAGGCTAGTGGCTAAGGGGTATGGCCAGAAAGAGGGTATTGATTTTGATGAATCATTTGCACCAGTTGCTCGCATGGAAGCGGTCAGGATTTTCCTTGCTTATGCTGCACATAAGGGATTCACTGTCTATCAAATGGACGTAAAGACGGCGTTTCTTAACGGTCCCTTGAAGGAAGAAGTCTATGTCACGCAGCCGGAAGGATTTGTCAATCCTCATTATCATGACAAGGTGTATCGTCTCCACAAGGCACTATATGGACTCAAGCAAGCTCCAAGGGAGTGGTACGACGAGCTCTCAAAATTTCTGGTATCCAAAGGTTTCTCAAAAGGTTCCATTGATCTAACTTTGTTCACATATAAATATGGGGATGACATTTTGCTTGTGCAAATTTATGTTGATGACATTATTTTCGGGTCTACAAACCCAAAACTTTCAAAATGGTTTGAAAAAGTAATGCACAGCAAATTTGAAATGTCAATGATGGGCGAACTAAAATTCTTTCTAGGAATTCAAGTTCACCAATCCCCAAGTGGTATCTTTATAAACCAAGCTAAGTATTGTCAAGAGATAATCAAAAAGAATTGTATGACTTCATGTGACCCCGTTGGGACACCATTATCAACCACATCCCTAGATGCTGACTTGGAGGGATTACCCATAGATCAAACGAGATATCGTTCCATGATCGGGTCCCTCATGTACTTGACAGCAAGCAGACCAGATATTCATCATGCTACATGCTATTGTGAACGATATCAAGCACGACCCACTGAAAAGCACCTCAAGGAGGTTAAACGAATCTTTCGGTACCTTAAGAATACCATTCACATGGGACTCTGGTACCTGAGGGAAACCGGTTTCTTTCTAACGGCCTATTCAGATTCTGATCATGCAGTGTGTCTTGATACATGTAAAACTACTTCTGGTGGTGCACATTTTCTAGGACAAGATAAGCTTGTGGGATGGTCTTCCAAGAAGCAGGATTGCACGTCACTCTCATCAGCAGAAGTGGAGTATGTGTCTCTATCTGCGTGTTGTGCTCAAGTTCATTGGATGAGAACACAACTCACGGATTATGGCTTCCACTTTGATAAAGTACCTATGTACTGTGACTCAAAGTAGGCCATAGCCATCTCCTGCTATCCGGTACAGCATTCCCGCACGAAGCACATCAATGTCAGATACCACTTCATAAAGGAACAAGTTGAAAGAGGTATCGTTGAATTATACTTTGTTGGAACAGATTACCAATTAGCCGACTTGTTTACGAAAGCTCTGTCGAAAGATAGGTTTGAGTACCTCGTTAGGCAAATTGGTATGAGATGTTTGACTCCAGCAGACCTGGAGATTCTGGCAAAGGTGCCTGCTTGATTTATCTATCAAACATCAACTTGTAAATATCTTTGAAAAAGCAAAATACAAAAATATAGAACACATAAAAGCAAAACAAAAAATTAAAAAATCTTTCAAAATCCAAAAATATTCTTCTTGACATGTCTTTCAGTATCGATAATATGGACGTGCCTAGAAATGTCGCTCAATAACGACACGGGTGTGTACATAAAGCTCGAATGAAAGTTGTAAATAGTTTTCAAAACATGTCATTTCTTCTTTTAATAAAGGAAATTGTCTATTTTGGACAAATATTTCCAAACAACGGGTAGAGCAATCTATCACGGGTTGAGCTTGTCACAAAACATTCAACGTTTTGAACTCAACACAATGGCTTGTAATCACTTTCAGATTGCAACCCGGATCGATATTCACGGGGGAGTGTACGATTTACTACCCTTACCCTCAACAAAAGAAGAGAAATCTTCTTACACTTGAGTGGATTCGTCAAGACATTCAAAGTCTATGAACTCAAGTTTATGCTTTAGAAAAATCTTTCGACAAAAAGAATTGATTTTTCAAAAAGCGTTGAACACAATTTTTTCAAGAATTTTTCAATGATATTCAAAATCTTTCAAAAATTGTGTGTTCAAGAACTCCCATCCTCAAAAAGCGAAATGTGGATCATATCCTCACAATGACAATTCAATTGGATCAATTTTTGAGGGGGAGCATTTTAACTTCATGCAAAAGATTAACACATCTTGCTCCCAGAGATTTCAAGACTATTTTTTCAAAATATATTTTAACCAAATTTGGTATCTCTAATATCAAAAGATTTTATATATTAGAGATAGGGGGAGAAAATGTGATTAAAATGTGATCTAATATAATAATCAAGCACTTTCACTCCTACCTACATGTGCGAAACACTTTCGATTATCGATGCACATGTGAAGGGGGAGCATTTCTAAAACGACAAAACTAGCAAGGTGTCAAATGTTTTTCAAACACTTTGTTAGAATTTAAAGTGGTTTTCATGGTTACGATCAAATACCCACAACATCTTTAATTCACGACGTTATTGGTGTCAAAAGGGTGGTTAGGTTTAAGTCCTATGATCCAACCAGAACCAGAGGGATCTTCCCAGGGACAATCCAATAGATTATTAGAAGTCCTTAGGAAAGATGGAGTAGAATGTGAACGTAGCTGAATGCCGACTAAGTACTGATGCTAGCACTGGAACAATCACAACAAGGTGCTAGTAATGATGTCTTGGTATGCATTGAAGGGGTTGAAGAATGAAAAAGAAATGTAAGGATAAAGGGTGTAAAGAAAGAAGCCCTCCATACAACTTAGGCAGAAACCAGATCAACCCATCATGAAGACAAACTCATCATGGACCCAGTGATGTGAAACACAACCCTTTCCTAGCTACTCAGGATTCTCTCAAAAGAAGTTTGTTTTATTGTCACGGAGAACAAAATGACTACTATTGACTTTCTCACTTCGAGATAGTTGATATTGAATAGGTGGCATCTGCTCCAGCATCCGACCACTAAAAGTGCACAAATAGAGTCTAGAGCCAAGAGATCAATCAAATCTCGTTAGGACACACGGATGAAGATCAAGAGAGTCCTACGCTATATCCTTGTGATATTGCTAGAACACTCAGAGTGATACTACTTAGTATTCACAATGATGAGTGGAAATACTTCCAGTGTTAACATCAAACAGCACTGCGGTAGGTCATATGCAAGATTCTTTATGAATTGAACATGTGCAAAACTGAAAAGCAACAGTGGTTTGATTCTGAATTGATTCAAACTCGTTTCAGGTTTCTACGCAATATCTTTATGGTCTTGCCAGAACATTCAGACTGATATTCATTAATATTCACAGTGACGAATGGAATCCTTCTAGCGTCAACCTCAAACAGCGCTACGGTAGGTGACTTGTGAGATTCTTATGAATCAAACTTGTGTCAACTGGAAAGCAACAATGGTAAGATTCGTTGAGAATCAAACTTGTTCCAGGAACTTGAATTGACGACTTTAATCAAGCGGATATCTATCCAATTGATTCACTTTTTATGTTAGCAGTCTTGCTTTGAGACGGTCGAGTAAAGAGAACAGCTAGTACAGCCGTGAAACCCTGTCAAGGAGATTCTTAATTGAATCTACCTGATCACAGGTACGATATTTAATATCGTATAACGGTCTTCACCGACCAGAGGTAAAACGCTACCGATTTAGGACGAATGTCAAAGCCATTCAGTCTGTGTCTATGTTTTGTCTCGAGAAGGTGGCGTCACGGTGTACACAGCAAAGTCAATGATTCAGAAACCACATACTCATGCCTAAATACATATTCAACAATTAATAGTGTGAGCATGCTGATGAAGACACAAGATCGCAAGATGGCAAAGACAAGTCAAGGATGATTTGAAGATCTCAAGCTTAAAGACAAAGTCGAAAGACAACGACAAAGGCTCAAAGATCACAGCATGAAGGAACAAGGCTACGATTACACGTTCAAGACTCATTTATGGCGAGATTAGTAATCTCTACAAATTTCCTAAATGACCAAGGTTTATGACCTCTCATTGGGGGAGATTGTTAGCCTCAAAATACTGAGCCAAACAAGAATGCTCGGTCATATGTTTATTATGTATCGTATTTTAGAACGTTGTAATAGGTAGTATATTAGTCGTGTTATACGGGCTTAACTTTATGCTAAAGTTCATTGATAAGTAACTAGAGCCGAAAAGGAAAACCCAGCCCAAACCATATAGTCCATAAAGAAGCCCGCATGTGGGTGGACTATATATACCCTTCCTAGCATGTTAGGAAGGGTGTTGGTTCATTTTGTATTCTCACTTCTCAATCTAACATTCACCTAGTTCGAACCTTTTCTCTCTACTTTCTCTCACTACTTTCTCTCTCTAAAAATTTATCTCATTTCTAACTTTCTTTCTTTAATTCGCGTGCTATTACAATCATAATATTAGGGACAACAATTAAGAAACAAGTGTAACACTTGTTTATGTAAAGTTGACACCTCAAGGGTGTATGTGTCATGGTTTTGGCCGTGGGTTTGTGGGGGTGGGGCAAGTTTATTCTTGTCTCATCCCCATTTAATTACGGGTACTCCTCGATTCTAGTTTCCTCGATTTGCATGCCCTCGGGTCATTTTACGAAAAACGTTTTTATAAATTATGAATCAACGGCACAAAACGAATCTAATAAAAATTGTCTCATAAAAAAAGGAGTTCGAAAACGTAAATACGTAATCCTAAGGTTTCCGGTTTAGTCGTAAAGGACGTTAAATTATAATCGTAAGTCCTAATCTCTTCTCGTAAATTTGTGAGTTTATGAACCAACACAAATTTAAAATTCCAAAATAATATTCACAGATAAATTTATTTTCTGAAATGTCGGACTGTCACCAAAGACGGTGTATGTAAACGTAAGCACGTAACGTAGAATCCTCTGGTTTAGACGTAGTCGATGCTACTTCAAGACGTAAATCCAAATTTCTTCCCAGAAATGAGTGAGTTCATAATATAACATTAAAATAATGTTTTTAAATAACACTTGAGAATAAAATATCAACCATAAATTGACGAATTGTCACAGTGTGGACATTCATGTAACATTTCCTTAAATCGTTACCATGCCATTGAAAAACTTTCATTATTTCTTTGTACAAATCTTGAAATCTCATTTTTTCAAATGTATTGTTTTAGATGGTGGGAAAAATTTGTTCACAAACTTAGAAACGAGATCACCCCATGTCAAAATTGAATTTGGCGGTTCTTTCTCAAGCCAAATTTTAGCGGGTCCATCTAACGAGTATGGAAATAACATCATCTTAATGGTGTCATGTGGAACATCCTTAAACTTGCTAGTAGCGGTGAGACAATTAAAATTCCTTATGTGGTAATGCGAGTTGTCTTTTTCATGACCTCTAAACTTATTAGCTTGCAACATCGATATTAAACCCGTCTTAATCACTATATTCTACGCAAGGATAGCAGGAATCACAATGGCCTCTCCAAGACCCTCGGTGGGTACTTGAAGCAACTCCATCATAGTACGATTAGCCATGAAGACTACTTGTTCTACAATAGGTTCAACAATTGGAGTTTGTTCTTCAATCAACGTCTCTTGATTTCCTTGATTTTGACGACGTTTACGAGCTCGTTTTGCTTGATTACGAGTTTGCATAAACATCACGTAGAATGGGAGGTAAGCAAAGAAGATTCTTTTTGGGTGTTTTGTGAATTTTCAATTTTTTTGTGTTTTTGATTGTTTTTAATTTTTTTGGATTTAGGCGTATCTTCGTAGACAACAATCTACCAAATCTCTCCTTGAATCAAACTCTTGATTAAAGAATCCTCAAAAGAGTGAAAATGATCACGTGGAGTGAATGCCTTCGAATGACTTTAGAACTTTGGTGAAAACCAAATTGTTCAAGAGGGTTTAATCACAAAGAAAACCAAGCAAATATATATGATACATAATAATACTTTGGGCGGCAAAACCCTCGATTAGCCTTCAATCTCAAAATACTCACAAGCAAGCGGGGAAACGAGGCGGCGCGAAGCACTTAAGAGCCTTTTTCCTTAGGGTATATTTTATAATACCCGCCTTATACCCACCTTATAGTTCGTATTTTTCAAAATCGAGCTTCACGAAAGTATTTATCTATTTTTGCCTTTTTTCTTTTGTTTGAGATTCGAATACAATAATTAGGAGATCAAATCCCACTTAAGGTTGTGTTTTCACACTTTTGGAGATATTTTTATTGATTGTGATACTTAATACAATATAGTAATAATAATTTCACAAGAAAACCAAAAAAAAACCGATAATACGTATTAGTAGATTTCTACTAATACGAATACTATTTATGGTTAATATTAAAAACAACAAGACAAATTAATCACGACACACCTCCCCGGCAGCGGCGCCAAAATGATTGTGGTAAAAATACGTCTTTTAGGAAAAAGAGCGTATATGAGTGATAAGTATTAAGTGATGATTTAGGAAAATTAAACACTAATGACCCAATGAAGTTCGTTTCCCAAGGAGGTATATGTGTGTGAATAATTTATAATTGGTTTCAGATTAATATTTGAAAGAAGGGGGTGAGAAAAGAGAATGACGAAGATGTGAAATTAATTACTACTACGACTAAACGTAAAAACCGTAAAAATAGCTAAAATAAAAAATAATTCTAAAAATTCCCAAAAATTTACCAAAAATCAAAATAAATAAACTAAGAGTTTACCAATGATCAAAACTTTTTCAAACCTTTTAATCAATTAGATATTAATTTTTAAATGCTAATTAAAGCCCTAAAAATCAAATTAACTATCAAAAAGCCCAGATAAAGATTTTTCAATTGGTAAACCTCTAAAATGACCTAAAAAGATTAAAAACTATTTTTGTAAATTTTTAAACTAAGAAAAACTATTTAAAATGATTTAAAAACTGTTAAAACTTAAAATAATTATAAAAAATAATCTAATGATGATAAAATTAAACTAGGAGTTACAAAAATCCTTTTTAATGTATTTAAGCTAAGAAAAATATAGAAAGTGCAAAAATGTGAAATTTGAAAAATAATAATAAAATAATATTTAAATAATATTATAAATCCAAAAATTATAAAAAATACTAAAAACTTGCAAACTAGTTTACATTAACCTAAATAATCAAACAATGAAAGTGAAATTACAAAAATACCCCTAATGGGCCCCCAAATGGGCTAAAACCAAAAACAGTCAACACTAATGGGCTTTTGGGCCCAAAAAGTCCAACTAGGCCCAAATGACCTGAAAAAGCCCTATCTGACTCAAAATTTAATTCTAAGCACAAAAGTCTTAAGGCCCAAAAGCTGAATATGAGCTTATCACAGCTTAAATAACAAACAACTTATTCTTATTGGGCCAATAAGCCCATTAAGCAATAAGCCAATGCCATAAGCTCTACTTAAACACACAACCTTCTTTTGAGATGCCTAAGAGATCTGTGGAAATAAATTTTGAAAAAGGTCACTCAATAAGCCAGAAATAAGCAAAATAAAATCCACTAAACGACAAAATAGTCGGGTTAGAGTTCTAGGGGGTTTCAGAAGCTCTGGTTTGTTGCAAAAGCTCACAAATAGCTTAACTAAGACTAATCAATAAAGAAAATCCCAATAAGCCAAGTACAATAAGCTGTGTGAACCAATAAGCACTCTTAAAATAAGAAAACTTAATTTCCTAGTGAAAAGCTCTTATTAAGTTCTGATTTCTTCTAGTATAGCTTATAAGGTGAGATAAATGATGAAAAGTACAATAACTAAGTTCTGGCACGTTTCAATAAGCTAAAATAACTAATAAGCACTTTTTGCCTTGGTCAACAAAAGTCAACTCACTCCGAAAATCACCAAACTTGCGGAACTTGGAAATGAGATGTGAATAAGCTTATTTGAAACCGTTTTGGATCAAATATAGAGGTCTAGACCAATGAACCTAGCAAAACAGTTGTCTTACTAAGCTTGTTTTTGGCATATTAAGTACTATAAGCCAGTGGGCTTATAAGCTTGTGAAATAAGCAGCAAACAAAAGGCACACACCAAGTAATGTACAAGGAACCAGTTAAAAGCATAAAACAACAAAAATCAATCCAAGTGCATCAAAATCACATCGCATGCATTTGCTGATCTATTTGACCAAAAGCTGAAATTCAATAAGCTATAAACTACTCAATAAGCAACCATACTCTAAAATCAGATAATGCAGAGTTGTACAACCAACAAATCTATAAGCACACCAAGTTTCACACCTTAATTCAAACAAACAAACAAATTAAACCTACTGATGTGTTTGACTGAAAAATGTGTTCAAAAACTAGCAACCTATGATTTTTAGTTCTACTATGTTTTAGGCTTATCTAACACTTAAAACAACTTTCATACCAGCAAACAAACAGTTATAAATCAAAAGGAGCCAAGCTTTAAGGCCCTAAGGCCTTTGAACCAGCAGACACAAACACCCCTTAATCAATCCAATAACACTCAAAACTGATTTTAACCCCTATAATAAACAAGATCTAGATGATAAGAGGTCTATTATAACCTATGAGACAGATAAGAACAAAATAAACAGCAATCTAACCAACATATCCACAAATCACATATTTATCAAATATTTGACAAAAATATAAAAAGGGATATAGAAAGCAAACCTCCAAGACTTACAATTCAAGCCTTGGATTGTTTGAGCCTAGGTGCTAGCTAAACAAGCACCAGCTTCCACTATTGTACCTGGAAAATCACAAGAACAGAAACAAGCAAAAATAACCAATGATTTATTTTACTTTTTCACAAACACTTCATAAATCCTTTTGAAAACTTTTCCAAAAACGAACTTATAAAGAGATAATCAATGGAACTCGGACTTGCTATGCCTTTACACCAACTTTTAACACTTAAAAAGGAATTATATTTTCCGAAAAAAAAACAACTTTTATTTGACTAAAAAGGAATTACAAAAAGTAATAGCAAGCCTGGAACAAGGGACTCTCACAAGTTGAGGTCTCCTTTTATAGGCAAATGCTTACAAACACTATTCATAAACCCTAGCAACTGAATTTCCTAAACTAGCCTTGCAGAATCTTCTAGGCTTGTTGCGAGCTTGACTTGGTGAATCAGGGACGTTCATTGGGTGCTTAGTGACCAAGGAATAACTTAAGACACTTGATTTTTCCATGTCATACTTTTCTTCCATGTTTTGTCATGTGAGAGGTGCTTGTGGTATCTTTCTGGTAGTGGAGTTTAAGGTATTTGTTGTGGGATGGGATTGAGGTGATGTGAATCACACGTGGGTATAGCTAATTCCATTTTCCCCTTTGTTCTCTTTGTTTTTAAACCTGGGTAAAAAGGGTGTTCTTGGCTGGTAAAATCTCTATAGTAAATGTTACCCGCTTATTTAGGAATTTGAACTTTGGACTTGGCAGTTTTGGTCCTTTGTTTTTGGGAAAAATTGAATAGCAAGTTGTTTCAGCCTTTAAAACGTATTCCTTTGTTAATGAAGTTCTGAATTTCACACTTTTGCCACAAAACTTTGGCAAAAGGTTTTCAAGGGTTAGGTTTGCCATTTTTGCATATTTGAAGGACTGATTTTGGAATTTCTTGATCTTCAAAGGTCTTCATTGGTTCTTTGACTTCATGAGGGACCATAATTGACAAATTAGAATTGATGAGGGACTAATCTTGCCATTTCTTCAAAGTTGAAGGACCATTTTGTAATTTTGACAAACTTAAGGGACCAAACTTGTAATTATGAATATACAAGGGTTTTAAGTGTCATTTCTTCATATTTTGAGGATCAATCTTGTACATCTTCAAGTATTCAAGGGTTTATCTTGGATAATTCATGAACTAGGGCCCGGTTCTTTGTACGGCTTCGTTTCTCGTGTCCGTTTTTCCCTGTTTCTTGTGATCTTTTGTCTTTTTCACGATATCCATACCTAAAATACACAAGTAAACAAATACAAGCATATATATGGCATTTTATGACATTTTAGTGCATTTAAAGCCCGAAAAGGACGATGAGATCATGTATAAATGCCATCTCATCAAGCCCCCACTACCACAGCCCAACCACCCACTACCCCTAACAGCCCAATATCAAATGATTTTCCTTAACCCGGTCAACAACATCATAGCCCAATTCCTAATAGCCCAATTCCAGATAGACCAATCCATACCGAAACCCACATCCCAACCACTCATATCCCTATAGCCACGCATACTCACATCATGAGCACACGTACTCAGTCGGGTATTGTTAAACCCAATCCTATCTTCTTTCTTACCACGTCCACTATTTCTCCTATCCTCAAATCTCCTTTTCTTGCTATCAAAGATCCTCAATGGCGTAATGCTATGTATGATGAGTATAATGTGTTAATTAAATTTGGTACTTGGATTCTTATACCAAGGCCATCTGATGCTAACATGGTTCGCTCCGTGTGGTTATTTAAGCATATGTTTTAGGATGAGGAGTCTCTCGACCGCTATAAGGCCCGTTTAGTTGCTAATGGAAGTAGTCAAAAGTTAGGTGTTGACTGTTATAATACCTTTAGTACGGTTGTCAAACCTGCAACAATTTGGACTATTCTTAGCCTTCCTATCTCCTGTGGATGGCCTATTCACTAGCTTGATGTTAAGAATGCATTTCTTAATGGTGATCTATTGGAGACTGTTTACATGTATCAGCCCCTGGTTTTGTTAACTCTAGATACCCTCAACATGTTTGCCTTTTGTAGAGATCTTTATATGGACTGAAGCAAGCACCTCGTGCTTGGTTTCAGCGATTTTCAGGTTATGCCATCAGAGTAGAGTTCTATCACAGTCATTGTGACTCTTCACTATTTATCTATAGACAAGGCTCAGAGGTTGCTTATATTCCCATATATGTGGATGATATCATTCTTACAGCTTCTTCCACCATGCTTCTATAGCATCTGATTGGTTCTCTACATCGTGAGTTTGACATGACCCATATTTGGGCACTAATCTATTTTCTTGGCATCTCTGATACTCGTAACTCTACATGATTTTTCTTGTCTCAGAAAAAGTATGCTCTCCAGCTTATTGAGCGTGCTCACATGGTCTCCTGTAATCCCTCTCGGACACCCGTTGATTCAAATTATAAAATCGGTCCGGAAGGCGTGCCTATTCAGAATCTGACTTTATATCCCAGTCTCGTAGGTGGTCTTCAGTATCTTACATTTACACGTCCAGATTTATCTTATGCAGTGCAACAAGTTTGTTTGTACATGCATGATCCTCGTGAGCCTCACTTCGAATCTCTCAAACGAATCTTACTTTATGTTTAGGGGACGTTGGATTATGGTTTACACTTGTATGCTTCTACTACTACTTCATTGGATGGTTATATTGATGTTGATTGGGATTCCTTTCTACTCGCCTCTCCACTTCAGGTTACTGTGTCTTTTTGGGTGATAATCTCTTATCTTGGTCCTCTAGACGGCAACACACTCTCTCCCGATCCAGTGCCGAAGCCGAATATCGGGGTGTTGCTAATGTTGTCGTAGAGACTTCATAGATCCGGAATCTTATTCGTGAGCTCCAATGTCCTTTATCATCTACCACACTTGGCTATTGTTGATAAAAAAGTTGGCTGATCCTTGCTAGACCCAAATTAGGCTTAATTCGGGTTGGCTGGACTCCGGCTCCTGCACCAAGTGAATTATCTGGTTGGGATCCTGCACACTAAACAACACGCGTTAGGCTTACCTTGGGAATGTTTCCCACGATTAGACTCCAGCGTGAGAGTAAGTAATCAGTTAGGGTGATAGGAATCGGATGAGAGTTGAAAGTGTGTAGAATGTAATACCTTTGTGGAACCCTAGGGGGTTCCTCTTATAGGCAGTGTAACCCTAATGGGTTGTCACCGATACTTCGGCCCCAAGGAAAGGATAATCGCAAGATTTATCTTGATTGTTATCTTCTAATTATGGTGAGTGAATATCCTCCCCTTTGGGATAAATCCTAACCATAATAGGAGTATGATTTTGTCTAACCCTGCACCGGTCATGCCGGGCCGTGGGCCGCACACGTATGTGCGGTTACTGTTCATCCAAGCCCATAAGCTCAAATAACATTATTCCCACCCATTCGTGATGGGCCGGATACGGGTATTACCCATGGGCCGGGTTCATGACCCAACCGGGGACTATACTCATCATCTATTGTGACAACGTTAGTGCTATTTATATTTTTGCTAACCCGGTACAACATCAGCGTATAAAACCTATTGAGATCGATATCCATTTTGTACGTGACATGGTTACTGTAGGCACTGTTCACGTTATTCATGTTCCGTCTCGTTATCAGTATGACGATATTTTCATTATGAGACTACCCTCGACTCTTTTTGAAGACTTTCAGTCAAGTTTGAGCGTTCGGCCTCCTCCTGCTCCATCTGTGTGTGTGGGGGGGGGGTATTAGATGACATTATAATTCTCTAGTTTGGAGTTGTACTCCAGCTTGGACTAGTACTCCAGTTTGGAGTTGTACTCCAGATTGGGGTTTTACTCTAGTTTAGTTCTGCAGATTATAGTATAGCCCATATGTATGTTTAGTGTCCCTAAGCCCATGATCTAGAATATTCTAATGATGTGCAATTATCTGGAATTAGAAATCATTGCAAATGAAGAAAACCAATTAATTTTCCATAGCCGTCACGTACGTTTGAAGTTGATACGTTAAGCACGTCCTTTATAAAACATATATATTAAAGCATTTCATTTTTTACATAAAAATATACAAACGTATGTGTTATTGCTTAACAAATGATAAAACTTGCGTAGTTATAATGTCTTAGACGTCTAACGGTCCATTTGAGACTCGAAGAATGATAACTCACTCTAACACCCATTTTAGTAGCAAAGGCTTCCGAAATGCTAATCTCATTTTGTTTACGTTTCCCTTTAAATTGTTCACGAAATATCTCTACAAATACCTTCAGCCGTTGCATCGAAACATGCAACAATTCCTCATATATATTTGCGAAGCACATTCGAAACCATCTTGGTTCACTGTAATGACAAGAAGACCCTGGAGATGAATTATCTTAATATCATAAAGAATCTTGTTCCACATGTCGAGTTCACCCTCAAATGTTTTGGAACTTAGAAAATGCCTCATATTCACCCAACTGAACAATCCAACATCGCTTCTTAGACATGGGATCTCTATCCTCTTTAACATAGAAACAAGCATTCCATGTCTCTTTCTTTGTCTTCTTATGTTCTCTTTCATGTAAATTTCATAAACATCTTGTCTTCAAGGATGTTGGATATAAGGTGTTGAGTTTGAGATGATACGATCCCAAAGCTAGGCATTTTGGTAGCTACGGATATAACCATTTTGTTGTTTGAATAAATCATCCCTACTCTCTAAATTTAAAGTCCTAAATATTTTGAGAGGCTATACATAACATGAACAAGATTCAGAATAATGAAATCTCATACGTTTCTTTGATGTATCATTTCAAGTACAAGTATGAAGTTTGGAGAACTGAAAAATGTTGGGGAAAATATTCCATCGTGTTAGAAATATAGTTCCATTTTGGGTTATGTTCACACTTGATAATGAGTCTAGAGGTATGGAGTATGCACCCATAAGTCCCTGAACACCCTGGCTCTCATAGTGGTTAAGTTATGCTCAGTGGTACTAAGTTTTACACTAGTAGTACTAATTATGTAAGTACCATTAGTTATGTTACCAACGGTACGTTGGAGCTGAGCTTGTATACATGTATAGGTCTATGACCTATTAAAGTGATAGTTTAACTGCATTAATGACCACATTTATTTGTTCATATAACCAGTATTTTGTGGTATTATGAAGGCTTATTAAGAGGAGATTAATTGGCTATTAATTCCTCTTAATACCATTGACTAGGGTTTGAGTAGATAACATATATATAGTGATCATATCACTACATGAGTAAATACAAAGAAACGTAAACACTAAATAGTAAAAGGGTTAGAGATTTGTTCCTAAACCTATAACAAGCATTTGGTCTTATCCCAAGTAGATATTCGGTATACCCATACATTAGGGTCAAATAGTTTTCTTTGGAAAGTGATCACACGATTCCAAGTGATATCTGGTAGCCATTGTTTTGGTACGTAGCTAGGTTATTGATTATCTTTACCCTTGTTGAGACGAATACACACCACAATCAAAGTAAACTATTTTGTGATAATCAGATGAAGCATATGATGACTAACTTCTCCAAGTTGGATAAGTTTGAAGGGGTGAATTTCAAGTGATGGCAAAAGAAGATGCACTTTCTTTTTTATACCATGAATTTGGTATATGTGATGACTACTCCCATTCGAAATGGTGGTGATGATGCTATCTTGGAGGACATGAGGAAAAAATCAAATAGGAGAATATTTACTATGTATGTCGTGGCATCATTCTCAATGGCATGCATGATTCCTTGTTTGATATTTACCAAAACGTTGACTCTGAAAAAGAACTATGGGATTCCTTGGAAGCCAAGTATATGACTGAGGATGCATCAAGTAAATTTCCTTATAAGTGATTTCATAAATTACAAAATGACTGATTCAAGACTAGTCATGGAACAATACAATGAAATTTTTAGCATACTTGGAAGATTTACACAACATAATATGCACATGGATGAGACCATTCTGGTCTCTTGTGTGATAGATAAACTCTCTCCTTCTTGTAAAGATTTCAAGAAGACCTTGAAACATATGAAGGGATATTTAACTCTTGTTGAGTTGGGCAGTCATCTTCGCATCACGGAGTCCCTCGGGGTGCAGGATATGACAAGCCAAAAAGCAACAATGTTGCTAGTTCATCTGTTGTCAGTATGGTGGAGCATAACAACTACTCCAGGTACATGACAATAGGATCAAACATAAGCATCAGGATAACACCAAATCTAGTCCTAATAAGAACTCCTTAGTAACTTTTTGGAAGTGTGGGAAACCTGGTAACTTGAAAAGGGATTGCAAGGGTGTTGGTATTAACAATAAAGTCAACGGACCAGGCACAATTGGTCAAGTGGTCAAGTTATTAGTTCTAACAACACACTGTAAGGTCAGGATATGTTTAATGAATCTCTTCAGCTTTATTATGTCATATGTATCTAAAGGTTATTATGTGTACGATGATGATGTTGCATGGTGGGTTGACTCTAGAGGTACTGTTCATGTGTGTAAAGATAGAAAATGGTTCAAGAAATATGAATCACTGAATGATGGATCTATTCTTCACATGGGACGTGGTTAAGTAGATCTTATATTTAGTTCTGGAAATATTGTTAGCTTGTTAAATGTTTTACATGTTCTTAATATTAGGAAGAATTTTGTTTCTAGTAGTGTTTTTAATAATTATGGTTATCAAAAAGTGATTGAATCCAACAAATTTTTTGTGTCTAACATGGCTTGTTTATTGTTTTGGCTATTTGTATAATCAAATGTGCAGGCTTAATATTACTTATGAAACAAATAACAGTACTAACAAAGTTAGTACCGCTAGTGTAAATATTGGTTCATCCTTCATGTCTACCACTAAACTGGATGATTCATCACTAAGGCATAGCTTGTCCATGTCCACTATAAGAGGATGCAAGATATGTCAAAAGGTGGGTTATTCTAGCCTTTGACATGGACACTGATATGTGTTTAAAGACACATCTTATTAACCTAATAAAACAGACATAAAACAAGAAATAAGTCTGAATGTAGTATTGTATATACTTGTGTTTGTCGTTTCGTGTGTTTGAATCTGGATATCAAAAAAATACTGACAAACGAACACGAGATTTGAAATTTGCAAAAGAAACAAAGATTTAGGACTTTCCTCATCAACAGAACAAGTTTTAAGAGTTAACAGACTTTGTGGGTCCCACAAGTTACATTAGGCTTGGAAGTCCATGTTTACTTATATTTGGATTATTTTTAATTTGTGAAAACAAGCCTATGGCCTGTTATGGATTGTGTTTATAACTATGCCATGGTCAAAGTGTAACACCCCATTTTGATAATAGAATGTCACGCGTAATTATGGTGTGTCATCAAAGCATACAAGGATAAATGTCTAAAACATTACATGACCATAAAAGGAAATACCGGAATCAAACATCGGTAGTCCAAAAGTAAAGCTCATCACACACAAACATAATTACTCTAAATGAAAGGACTAAACAATGTGTAACAATCTAACATTTTCAGGTAGTAAATTATTTTCTCGTATAATATTTTGAAACTTATTTTTACGTTGGTTGACGAACTCACAATTTACGGATTTAAATTTGGGCTTACGTGCATAATTTAGCGTCCTTTACGATTAAACCGGAAACCTTAGGATTACGTATTTATGTTTTTGTACTCCGTTTTTGATGAGACAATTTTTATTGGATTCGTTTTGTGACTTTGATTCATAATTTATAAAAACGTTTTTCGTGAAACGACTCGGGGGCACGCAAATCGAGAAAACTAGAATCGAGAAATACCCGTAAATTAGTAGGTGGGACAAAATACATTATCCCACCCCACTAGCTTACATGGGACGGCACACATGACACCACATCTAAGGATGTGGCATCATGTTAACTTGTTATTTACAAGTGTAAGACTAAGCTTACACTTTAAGCCACTTACTAGCTAAAACCATCAACTACTCACACATACCATTTTCACTCATGCAAACAACCTCTAAATCCTCTCAACATCACCACCTTGCCATCCACTTCAAAGCACAAAACACCCCTTTTGATCTTTTCTAGCCATGAAATACTTGTTATCTAGCTCTATCATGGAGTTATCTTGAAGCCTTGATCATTTGGTGGCCATTTTAACAACAAAGGAGGTGATTTGCTTGTGTCCTAGGGCTGATTTCTCAACTATTGTTCTTGGTGTTTGATGATCTTGGAGTTACTTTTGGTGTTCATCAAGTTCTTGTCTTCCAAAAACAAGATATACACTTGGTTGGTAAAGAAGATCATCCTCTCCATTTTCTCTTGTTATTTTTGTAAAGAACAAATGTATTTTCTTTCTTGTTTTATATGTATATGATGAATATATGATGATAAAAATGTTGTGTGAGGATCAAGTGTTGATAAATATGCTTAAAAAAGTT
This sequence comes from Glebionis coronaria, assembly GCA_025667525.1. Taxonomy (NCBI): domain Eukaryota; kingdom Viridiplantae; phylum Streptophyta; class Magnoliopsida; order Asterales; family Asteraceae; genus Glebionis; species Glebionis coronaria. The sequence continues at coordinate 247,115,110 of CM046875.1, forward strand.
AATAACCATAAGAAATAAGGCTAAAATCATGCTTATCTAGTTGGCTGTATAAAAACAGTATGTAACTAAAACTTGAACTGATAAAATTGCATGGTAGAATCCATTTACAGTAAGTACAAGATTTTATACACATGTGAGAGTTGGCCATGCAATGGAATCATTATAATGAGTGAGATATGATCAAAACAAGATGAGTGTGCTAATCTGAATAAGCTGTTTTGTAGGGACTGTTAAGCATAGATAAACTTAAAATGAGCAGTAGCTATAACTAAGTTAAAAGTATCACATAATATGAAGATCATGCCATCCAAAAATGAGCTTCTAATTCATTATAGAACTCTAGATATGATAAAAATGGTGAAGATGAAAATAAAAATCAGATTTTGAGAATTAATGTTTATTATTATTATATAAGCACTCAATTTTTATTGTATAAAATGTAAAATAAAAACCCACTAACTTATGAAATTTATTTATATAAATATGTAAAAGGTTAAATAAATGGATAAATTATAAAAATGGTAGTGGAATAATACTTATAAGTAATAAACACTATAAAACTTGATTTTTACGACTTTTTCGGCTATTACCGTAAAATTAACGTTTTTCGCCAATTAAAACTTAGACGATCAAACCCGTCTAATGTAAAGTTTTTAAAAGTCATATACTGATATATAAGTAACTAATACAAGTAAAAACCGATAAAACCCGAACTATAGGACATACGGACATTAACGAGCTAACTAAGCATATTGGACTAATAATTGGACTAAATAAGATAAACACTTATAAAAAGAACTTATTGGGCTTAACCCATTTGGGCCCAACATGGAAAGTATAGATACTGATAATATAAGTATAAAATGGATCAAAACAAGTTAAAGAACTTATACTAAGCTTATTGGACTTAAAATAGATAAATAGGTAAAACTAGTAAACTAGTAAAAAGTTACCAAAACGTAAACACTAAAATGAGTAAACAAGGACATATAAACCCATTTGATCATCATCATATGTATAAAATCATCATATGTATATTGTTATTTTGATAAAGTCATTGGACAAAAGTCTAAGACCGATTATTATTTATATAGGTTTCCGTGACCGAAGCACGCCCGTAGCCGATAATCCGCCTTTCATTATCAACGTGAGGTCATAGCCTCGCACTCTTTTAAATGTTTTATAAAATGATTTGTAAACCCGCGAGGGAGATAACATGCTAGATTTTTGATAAAAATAGAACACAAGTAGTCCCGATGGTATGCTTAATGATATGGACCCGAATGATGCTATGACCCTATCAACGAGACAAAAAGGATTATTAGTAGTTAGGTTATGTCACTTAAAGTCCCATTAGCATGAATTGTGAACTACTGGGATTTGGTAGACGCTTATGCATTTGATAGTACTATTTGAGGACGATCACCCCATTTCGCGCCTTGACGGTTGATCCCCGTCGTACCACATTGAGTGGTAAGAGAATTTATGTATGAGAAGATTCCATAGCGTGATTTTTGTGACGACACGCTAACTTAGATGGGCAAACTGTTTGTCGGGTTCGCGGCCCGCTCTTTTCATAGTAAGGTAACAATGTCATGCGACTAGTAATAATCCAAATGCAAATAAAATGTATCCTCAAACCTATATATACAAAACGATAACGACGCTAATAACGATGAAAATATTACCTATTATGGTAATATTGAGGCTACGGTCTCATGGACGGTTTAAGATGTATGCTTGATTTATATATTGCCTGACTAGCAATACGTGGACTTACTTCCGATATTATACTTGTGTTCTGATTTTAACGATTGTTTTATATAACGGTTTTTATTAAACTCTATGAATTCACTCGGCATTCGCTGATATGATTTTTTCATGTTTTTATCTCAGGTGCTTGAAGGTAATCCGGATGGAGATTGACTCTGATGGCCCACATAATATTAAAAATGTTCATTCGATCTATGTTTTGTAAACTAAATGACCTGTATAATTTGGGACATGTTGTACACTTTAAAACTTTTTATCGAATGAATGTATGTTGAACCTTGTACAACCATTTTTATGCGTTGTCTATGATTGGAGTTATTGTGCAATCCCGTAACACTCTAAAAGACCCTTCCGCTGTACCGAGAAAATTGAGAGTGTTACAGTTTGGTATCAGAGCTCTCGTTATAGAGAACAAAAGATTTTAAAAACCAAGGTTTTGAACAAAACTTTTCAAAATCTTTTGACAATGAACATTTGAGAAAATATTTGAAAAATCTTTTGATTATAACGGTGCCAGAGATCTCCGACGTTACCAACAAGCCCTATTGAGAAGATATATATTTTGATATATATAATTTAATTTATATATATGTATATATCGTGATTTCATTATGTAATTGTTTTAACTAGTAGGTTATCGTAATACGAGATATATATATAAATGCAGATTGTCATGGCTGACCCTAATATTCCTATAGAAAACCATGCTATTCCCGAACCTAATGTAGATGATGATCCTTATTTAGACTTAGTAGATTAAGTAATGGATGATGAGGAGGAACCATTTGAGGATTCCGAGCCCGAGTTAGGTCTAGGAGATCAGATTGCCCCTCAGGTTGACTTGGTAGAAAATGAGATTGAGAATGTTGATATAGAGAATGATGAGGAGATTGGGTTAGATAATTTAGATGATGAGGTTGACGACGAGGATTTCAAGGAGGATGTAGGTATAGATGTTGAGGTCGATGATGATGAGGAAGCCGAGCTTATTTATCCTTATGATGTTCCAGAGGGCGAGCCTTTACCCCCATCAGTTTATTTGTCTGATTCTGAGGTTGAGCTACCTAGGGATGAAATGTCTGAATCGTCTGAATCTGATTCTGAATTAGAGGAGGATGAGGATGATAATGCACCTGATGGTACTGATGGTATTGCTACTCGTAGATGTGAGATAGGACAGTCGTCTAGTGCTCGAGAGGCTACTCATATTGATGGTCTTGCACCATGGGCCTTGAGACGTGATCTAGATGCTTCCCGTGTTATGAGTTGTATGACAGAGATTGGATTAGGTGTTGTTCAGACTCAAGTTGCTTATTTGGAGTCAAAGACTACGGTTGGCGAGAAAGAGCGAGAATTGCTTAGTTTGGATTTGACTGATGTAGAGCGTGGTTTGAATGAGGCTTTTAGGAGGTTATCGGTGTTGGAAAGTGGTGAGTTTGCTGAAATGAAGAGAAAGGTGAATTCTATGGAGATTCAGTTGAATGTAGCTCGTGCGATGCGTGAGAAAGCTGAAAAGGAGTTGAATATATCCGTGGGTTGGAACAGTAGATTTTATGCCGACATGGTTGAAAGAGGAGTGATCCGTAAGCGCCCAGCTGAAGATGTGTCTAGTGATCGTCCGAAGAAGATTCAGAAGACGATGGATGATGGACCATCTAGCGGTTCTCAGTAGACCAGTCTGTATTTATTAGTGACCTTTGTATCTTTTGAACTTTTGTAGCTTTGACTGAACCGACTTGTTAGTAGTAGACTTGGCACGAATTTTGAGTGTATATAGTGCTAGAACTTTGATATGGGATGTAACTAAGACAATACTTTTGTTTCAAATCGAATGAAATATGTATCTTGTCCTGAATTCCATATTGTGCCTTATTTGTATCTTGACTATGAATTCAATCCATATTATATGAATCCTTTATTGGGTGAATGCTTAATATTTCGAAATTGTGAAATTATAGAACTATGCCGCCCAAGAAGGTTGTGACTGAGGATGATGTACGTAGGATTATTACGGAGCAAGTTACCGCATCTATGACTGAATTTATGGCAAATGCTAGAAATGAAGCTGGGGGTAGTGGAGCTGGCGGTAGTGGAGCTGGCGGTAGTGGAGCTGGCGGTAGTGGAATTGGCGGTACTAATGTGAATATGAATGCTAATAATGTGAATGCTAATGCTTGAGGAAATGTAGGAGGACTTGGATCTAATGCACCTGAAGTTGGTGGCTGTACTTATGTGATGTTCATGAAGTGTGAACCTCTACCTTTTAATGGAACTGGAGGTGCTGTAGGATTAAGCCAGTGGATTGAGAAGATTGAGTCGGTGTTTTGGATTAGTAAGTGTAAGGAGGAAGATAATGTGACTTTTGCTATGGCTACTCTTAAAGGTAGTGCATTGACTTGGTGGAACGGGAGAATTGCTTTCATAGGTCTTGATGCTGCTAATGCTACTCCTTGGGCTGAAATTAAGAAGTGGATGACTTTGGAGTTTTGTCCTCGTAGTGTGATCATTAAGTTAGAACAAGAGTTGATTCATTTGAGAATGAAAGGTGTGGACATTGATAGTTACACGAATCGATTCCATGAGTTGGCCTTGCTATGTCCTCGATTGGTTAAACCCGAAGAGATCCGAATTGAGCAATATATTAAAGGGAAGACCAGGAATATCCGGGGGGACGTGACATCATCTAAACCACTGACCATAGATGATGATGTTCGAATGGCTTACCAACTCATTGGACAGATAATTCAGGATAGGGAAGATGAAGCCCGTGTTGGTGAGAAAAGAAAGGGTGACGGTGATCGTATAGATAGAAGTTATAATAGGAAGAATTTCAATCGCCGTCAGAACCAGAGAAAGGGGAATGCAAATGCTCTTACCAACAACACACCGCGCAACGATGATAGATGTCCTAAGTGTGGCAACAAGAGGCATGCTGGCGATTGCTAGAAGTGCCGAAATTGCGGAAAGCTTGGACACAAGGTTGAAAGGTGTAATAAGGGAACCATTTGCTTCAACTGTAATGAAGAAGGTCATAGGAAATTGGAATGCCCCAAGTTGAAAGCGATTGTACCTGGAAGAAACCCCCAGGGTGGTATCTATCAACTTGGAACAATTGAGGTGAAGAAACGGGATCCAAATGTTGTTACCGGTACGTTTTTAATCAACAATCATTATACTGTTGCTTTATTTAATTTGGGTGCTGATAGGAGCTTTGTATCCACTAAATTTAGTGCCCTTATTGACATTGAACCTGTTGAGATAAATACCAGTTACGAGGTGGAATTGGCTAATGGTAAATTAGTGAAAACTAATAAGCTATTAGAAAGATGCTCTCTAAATCTCTTGAACCATTCCTTTCTGATTAATTTGATGTTGATAGAATTAGGTAGTTTTGATATTATTATTGGTATGGATTGGTTGTCGTTGAATAATGCTACTATTTTATGTGGAAAGAAGAAAGTTAAGATTCCTCTTAGGAATAGGACATTAGTAATTCATGGTAATCGAGGTGAATCCCGTTTGAAAATCGTTTCATGTATTAAAGTCAAAAAGTACATCAGGAACGGTTGTGAGTTATTCTTAGCTCAAGTGACCGGGAATGAGTCTAGTGAGAAACGATTGGAAGATGTACCTATTATTTGTGAATTTCCTGAGGTATTTCCTAAAGATTTACCCGGACTTCCACCGATAAGGCAAGTAGAGTTTCGAATCGATTTAATTCCTGGTGCTGCACCGGTGGCACATGCGCCTTACCGTTTATCCCCTTCTGAATTAAAGGAGTTATCTGAGCAACTTAAGGAGTTGTCTGATAAAGGTTTTATTCGACCGAGCTCGTCGCCTTGGGGAGCTCCAGTCTTATTCGTTAAGAAGAAGGATGGATCTTTCCGTATGTGCATTGATTATAGGGAACTGAATAAGTTGACAATTAAAAATCGATATCCTTTACCTAGGATTGATGATTTGTTTGATCAACTACAAGGATCTAGTGTGTATTCTAAGATAGATTTGCGGTCAGGATATCACCAACTTCGCGTCCGTGAAGAAGATATTCCTATAACTGCATTTAGAACTCGTTATGGACACTATGAATTTCAAGTAATGCCATTTGGGTTAACTAACGCACCTGCCGTTTTCATGGATTTAATGAATCGAGTGTGCAAGCCCTACTTGGATAAATTTGTGATTGTGTTTATTGACGATATTCTAGTCTATTCTAAGAATGAAGATGAACATAGAGAACATTTAAGGATTGTTTTGAATTTGTTGGAGGATGAAAAGTTGTATGCTAAGTTTTCGAAATGTGATTTCTGGTTAGATTATGTGCAATTTCTTGGTCATGTGATTAACAAAGATGGAATTCATGTTGATCCTGCAAAGGTTGAAGCTATTAAGAATTGGTCGGTACCGACAACGCCAATGGAAGTGCGACAGTTCTTAGGATTGGCTAGCTATTATAGGCGATTCATTAAAGAATTTTCTTTGATAGCTAAACCCTTGACTAAGCTTACTCAGAAGAATAAACCTTTCGTTTGAGGAAGTGATGAAGATGGAGCATTTCAGACATTGAAGCAAAAATTATGTAGTGTGCCAATCTTATCATTACCCGACGGGAGTGAGGATTTTGTAGTGTATTGTGATGCATCTCTTAGAGGTTATGGAGCTGTTTTGATGCAGCGAGAGAAAGTGATAGCTTATGCTTCTAGGCAATTAAGGAAGAATGAGGAGAATTATACTAATCATGATCTTGAGTTCGGAGCTGTAGTCTTTGCTCTTAGGTTGTGGAGACATTATCTGTATGGCACCAAGTGTACGGTATTCACCGATCACAAAAGCCTACAGTATATTCTCGATCAGAAGGAATTGAACATGAGGCAACGAAGATGGATAGAGTTGTTAAGTGATTATGATTGTGATATAAAATATCACCCAGGAAAAGCCAATGTGGTTGCCGATGCGTTAAGTAGGAAAGGTAGAGAGCCTATCAGGGTACGTTCTCTAGTCTTGACGGTGCACAATAATTTGCCTGAGCAAATTAGAAATGCGCAAATAGAAGCTTGTAAGAAGGAAAATTTTGTTAATGAAGGGTTCCGAGGAGAAGGAGATCCTTTAGAGGTTAGAGCTGATGGAGTGAAATGCTTAAGAGGTCGTATGTGGATACCTAAGTTTGGAGGCTTAAGAGACTTGATTATGTTAGAATCCCATAAATCTAAGTATTCCATTCATCCGGGATCTGATAAGATGTACCATGATTTGAAGAAGTTGTACTGGTGGCTAAATATGAAAGCTGACATAGCTATGTATGTTCTTCAATGATTGACTTGTACTAGAGTTAAAGCCGAACATCAAAATCCCTCAGGACTACTTCAACAGCCAAAGATTCCTGAATGGAAGTGGGAGCGAATTACGATGGACTTTATCACCAAGCTTCCTAGAACATCATCTGGAAACAACTCGATTTGGGTTATCGTCGATAGACTGACCAAATCAGCACACTTCATTCCGGTTAAAGAGCAGTTCTCACTGGAGAAGCTGACTCGTATGTATCTTGAGAGTGTTGTATGCAAGCATGGAGTGCCTGTATCGATCATTTCAGATCAAGATCCTAGATTCGCATCGAATTTTTGGAAATCTCTCCAAAGATCTTTGGGAACGAATCTCGACATGAGCACTGCTTATCACCCCAAGACTGATGGGCAGAGTGAAAGGACGATACAAACACTGGAAGATATGTTGAGAGCTTGTGTGTTAGACTTTGGTAAGAATTGGGATAAAGATTTGCCTTTAGCAGAGTTTTCGTATAACAATAGTTACCATTCTAGTATTAAGGCTGCACCGTTTGAAGCTTTGTATAGTAGGAAGTGTAGATCTCCTGTATGTTGGAGTGAAGTTGGGGATACCCAGCTCACGGGACAGGAATTGATCCGGGAGACTACGGAGATGATAGTTCAGATTAAGAATAGGTTGTTGACTGCCCGTAGTAGACAGAAAAGTTACGCGGATGTACGGCGGAAGCTAATGGAGTTTAAAGTGGGTGACCGAGTAATGTTGAAAGTATCGCCATGGAAAGGCGTTATCAGATTTGGAAAGCGAGGGAAATTGAATCCCCGTTATATTGGACCCTTTAAGATTTTATCTAGAGTAGGTCCGGTGGCTTAAAAACTAGAGTTACCCCCAGAACTTCATGGTGTTCATAACACATTCCATGTATCTAATCTGAAGAAATGTCTAGAAGTGAGTGATGAGAAAATTCCGTTAGGTAAGGTTCGAATAGATGGGAAGTTGCATTTTATCGAAGAGCCCGCAGAGGTTATGGATCGTGAGGTAAAGCAACTGAAACAAAGTCGGATACCTATTGTCAAGATCCGATGGAATTAAAAGCATGGACCGGAGTATACTTGGGAACGAGAGGATGAAATGTGGAAGAAATATCCGCACCTCTTCGATTTCAATAAGAAACGGACATCCAAATGAAATGGATCACGAGGACGTTGATCCCTTTTAGGAGGAAAAGCTGTAACAATCTAACATTTTCAGGTAGTAAATTATTTTCTCGTATAATATTTTGAAACTTATTTTTACGTTGGTTGACGAACTCACAATTTACGGATTTAAATTTGGGCTTACGTGCATAATTTAGTGTCCTTTACGATTAAACCGGAAACCTTAGGATTACGTATTTACGTTTTTGTACTCCGTTTTTTATGAGACAATTTTTATTGGATTCGTTTTGTGACGTTGATTCATAATTTATAAAAACGTTTTTCGTGAAACGACCCGAGGGCACGCAAATTGAGAAAACTAGAATCGAGGAATATCCGTAAATTAGTGAGGTGGGACAAAATACATTATCCCACCCCACTAGCTTACATGGGACGGCACACATGACACCACATCTAAGGATGTGGCATCATGTTAACTTGTTATTTACAAGTGTAAGACTAAGCTTACACTTTAAGCCACTTACTAGCTAAAACCATCAAATACTCACACATACCATTTTCACTCATGCAAACAACTTCTAAATCCTCTCAACATCACCACCTTGCCGTCCACTTCAAAGCACAAAACACCCCTTTTGATATTTTCTAGCCATGAAATACTTGTTATCTAGCTCTATCATGGAGTTATCTTGAAGCCTTGATCATTTGGTGGCCATTTTAACAACAAAGGAGGTGATTTGCTTGTGTCCTAGGGCTGATTTCTCAACTATTGTTCTTGGTGTTTGATGATCTTGGAGTTACTTTTCGTGTTCATCAAGTTCTTGTCTTCCAAAAACAAGATATACACTTGGTTGGTAAAGAAGATCATCCTCTCCATTTTCTCTTGTTATTTTTGTAAAGAACAAATGTATTTTCCTTCTTTTTGTATATGTATATGATGAATATATGATGATAAAAATGTTTTGTGGGGATCAAGTGTTGAAAAATATGCTTAAAAAGGTTAATAACAATAAGAAATAAGGCTAAAATCATGCTTATCTAGTTGGCTGTATAAAAACAGTATGTAACTAAAACTTGAACTGATAAACTTGCATGGTAGAATCCATTTACAGTAAGTACAAGATGTTATACACATGTGAGAGTTGGACATGCAATGGAATCATTATAATGAGTGAGATATGATCAAAACAAGATGAGTGTTCTAATCTGAATAAGCTGTTTTGTAGGGAGTGTTAAGCATAGATAAACTTAAAATGAGCAGTAACTAAAGCTAAGTTAAATGTATAAAATAATATGAAGATCATGCCATCCAAAAATGAGCTTCTAATTCATTATAGAACTCTAGATATGATAAAAATGGTGAAGATGAAAATAAAAATAAGATTTTGTGAATTAATGTTTATTATTATTATATAAGCACTCAAATTTTATTGTATAAAATGTAAAATAAAAACCCACTAACTTATGAAATTTATTTATATAAATATGTAAAAGGTTAAATAAATGGATAAATTATAAAAATGGTAGTGGAATAATATAAGTAATTAAAACTATAAAACTTGATTTTTACGACTTTTTCGGCTATTACCGTAAAATTAACGTTTTTCGCCAATTAAAACTTAGACGATCAAACCCGTCTAATGTAAAGTTTTTAAAAGTCATATACTGATATATAAGTAACTAATACAAGTAAAAACCGATAAAACCCGAACTATAGGACATACGGACATTAACGAGCTAACTAAGCATATTGGACTAATAATTAGACTAAATAAGATAAACACTTATAAAAAGAACTTATTGGGCTTAACCCATTTTGGCCCAACATGGAAAGTATAGATACTGATAATATAAGTATAAAATGGATCAAAACAAGTTAAAGAACTTATACTAAGCTTATTGGACTTAAAATAGATAAATAGGTAAAACTAGTAAACTAGTAAAAAGTTACCAAAACGTAAACACTAAAATGAGTAAAAAAGGATATATAAACCCACTTGATCATCATCATATGTACAAAATCATCATATGTATATTGTTATTTTGATAAAGTCATTGGACAAAAGTCTAAGACCGATTATTATTTATATAGGTTTCCGTGACCGAAGCACGCCCGTAGCCGATAATCCGCCTTTCATTATCAACGTGAGTTCATAGCCTCGCACTCTTTTAAATGTTTTATAAAATGATTTGTAAACCTGCGAGGGAGATAACATGCTAGATTTTTGATAAAAATAGAACACAAGTAGTCCCGATGGTATGCTTAATGATATGGACCCGAATGATGCTTTGACCCTATAAACGAGACAAAAAGGATTATTAGTAGTTATGTTATGTCACTTAAAGTCCCATTAGCATGAATTGTGAACTACCGGGATTTGGTAGACGCTTATGCATTTGATAGTACTATTTGGGGACGATCACCCCAGTTCGCGCCTTGACGGTTGATCCCCGTCGTACCACATTGATTGGTAAGTGAATTTATGTATGAGAAGATTCTATAGCGTGATTTTTGTGACGACACGCTAACTTAGATGGGCAAATTGTTTGTCGGGTTCGCGGGCCGCTCTTTTCATAGTAAGGTAACAATGTCATGCGGCTAGTAATAATCCAAATGCAAATAAAATGTATCCTAAAACCTATATATACAAAACGATAACGACGCTAATAACGATGAAAATATTACCTATTATGGTAATATTGAGGCTACGGTCTCATGGACGGTTTAAGATGTATGCTTGATTTATATGTTGCCTGACTAGCAATACGTGGACTTACTTCCGATATTATACTTGTGTTCTGATTTTAACGATTGTTTTATATAACGGTTTTTATTAAACTCTATGAATTCACTCGGCATTTGCTGATATGATTTTTGCATGTTTTTATCTCAGGTGCTTGAAGGTAATCCGGATGGAGATTGACTCTGATGGCCCACATAATATTAAAAATGTTCATTCGATCTATGTTTTGTAAACTAAATGACCTGTATAATTTGGGACCTGTTGTACACTTTAAAACTTTTTATCGAATGAATGTATGTTGAACCTTGTACAACCATTTTTATGCGTTGTCTATGATTGGAGTTATTGTGCTATCCCGTAACACTCTAAAAGACCCTTCCACTGTACCGAGAAAATTGAGAGTGTTACGCAATGTCCATGTAAAGAGTATCAAAGTAAGATAATGCATAAAGTAAAGAAAGGCTAGAAAGCTTCCAGTCCATATGCACGTACGCTTAAAGTCTACGAGCGTCCCTAAGTACCTGTCGTTTTGGGAACATGAAAAGGAAAATGGCTGAGCAATACGCTCAGTGCACGGATGTACAATAAAGCATGAATGATATAAGTATATAAACATATAACAGCGGAAGAAACTAAGTCCCGAATAACCCGGTTAAGTCTTGGTAAAACTGGTTTTATAGTTTGAAAAGCTTTATGTTTATCTTATAAAAATTGTTTAACATATTCTACCATTAGCCTATATAGGTCAAGAAAATCCACCGTGCATGAATAATTGGAGGGGTTACCTCATCATGCAAGTTAGAGGGGCTGCCTCTAATTTAATATACTGGTTTTGGGTAGGAGGGATCAGCTCCTTGTGAAGGATGCAAGGCACACACCACATTCACATTGAGTAATCTACTGAAAACATGTTACTAGGATGCACCCATACGCCCCACATGATAAATATAATAATATGGCCAAAAGCTGAAGGGACACCACGAGCAATCACTCCGCCGTGAGGAAGTCATAACACTAGTGCCTCTAGTGTTATGGTTATGGTACCTCCATACCTAGTGAAACTAGTCATGCATGTATATGGCTATAGGTATTCTAATTTAAACATAAGCAAATCAAACATATAAACTTATACTACGGAAAAACAGTTGGCTGCATACGCGGAATCCTAATAAGGAAAGAATGTCCATACTGAAAGGACGGGAATCCGTACCTTATGTCTAGTGAACGAAGAAGACGAACGGAAGAGAGTCCTACTTCGGTATCACTAATGCTACATAAATATATACGTGTATAAGTATCTGATTACTAAATACGTAACTTGTTTTATGTCATGTCTTAGCTTATTTGATACGTTCATGTCATGTTTTACTATTTAAAGCTTTATACTGTATTTATCTTATATTCTGTCTATTCTGATTAAGTATTACTTGTATTTCATGTATTATTATACTTACTGTGTAATAATAAGTAACTTTCTAAAAATAGCAGGTTTCCTGAAATAGAAAGTTTCCAAAAATAGAAAGTTTTAAAAATAGAAAGTTACCATAGAAAGTTTCCAAAAATAGAAAGTTTCCAAAAATAGAAAGATTCCAAAAATAGAAAGTTTCCAATAATAGAATTACTGCTTAAAATAGATAAGTTTCTAAAAATAGAAAGTTTCCAAAAATAGATTAGTTACCTTAATTAAATAAGTTTTTAAAAATAGAAAGTTTCTATAATTAGATATAAGATGGTTAAATAAGCTAATTATATAAGCTTAAGTGTTTTCTGATTATTATCCTAAGTCATATTGTGACAATCCATCAATTTGTGGTTGATATTTGATTCTCAATATTTATTTGAAAACTATATTTTATTGTTATAATATGAACTCATTTATTTTTGGGAAGAAATTTGGATTTACGTCTTGAAGTAGCATCGACTACGTCTAAACCGGAGGATTCTACGTTACGTGCTTACGTTTACATACACCGTTTTGGTGACAGTCCGACATTTCAGAAAATAAATGTATCCGTGAATATTATTTTGGAGTTTTAAATTTGTGTTGGTTCATAAACTCACAAATTTACGAGAAGAGATTAGGACTTACGATTTTAATTTAACGTCCTTTACGACTAAACCGGAAACCTTAGGATTACGTATTTACGTTTTCGAACTCCGTTTTTGATGAGACAATTTTTATTAGATTCGTTTTGTGCCGTTGATTCATAATTTATAAAAACGTTTTTGTAAAACGACCCGAGGGCACGCAAATCGAGGAAACTAGACTAGAGAAGTACCCGTAAATAATTGGGGATGAGACAAAAACAAGTTTTTCCCCACCCCCACACATGGGACGGTTTAAGCACCAACACACACCCTTATGTGTCAATTTTTAAACAAGTAGCTAACACTTGTCTAGTTAGCTTAACTTGTAAGCCTTCCACCACAAAACCATCTAACTCAAACTAGCAACCTCATTTCATCCATGCAAAAGCTTCCATTTTCTCTCTTCCTCTCTCTATGATTTCGTCCCACTTTCACACAAAATACCCCATTTGATCTAAATTTAACCACAAACTATTATTATAACTTACATATGTTAATTCCCTTCAAAAGAGATGAAGATTGGTGCATGTTTTAACATCCAAGGAGAATTTTTGTTGGTGTCTTGGGGCTGATTTTCCACAAGGAGTTCTTGAAGAATGGTGGTCTTGAAGATGGTCTTGGTTTATCACAAGTTTCTCCATCAAAATCCATGTCTTGATCATAACCTGCATCATCATGGTGGTATAAATATTGTTCTCCCCATCCTCTTTTTATTTTGATTATGTAATCATGTATTTTCTTTCCTATTGTATATGTATATGATGAATATATGATGATAAAAGTATTGTGTGGGGATTTGGTGTTATAATCATGGGTAAAAATATGACAAACTACATGTAAAAATGGTTAAATCTTGCTTAAATGGTAGGCTGTATAAAAACAGTAACTAACCACATGTTAGACTGATAAAATGGCAAAGTAGAATCAATATACAGTAAGTAATATGTCTTGTACACATGTGAGAGTTGGCCATGCAACGGAATCATTAGGATGAGTGAGATATTATCAAAACAAGTTTAGAGTTTAAATCTGCATAGACTGTTTTGGACGATTTTTAGAAACAACTTAGAGGCTGATTCAACAGTAGCCATAGAAGAGTTAGATTGAGCACATATCATGTGGTTTATTTCATAAAAATTTGAGCTTCTATCTCCATATAGAACTCTAGATATGGCAGTTTTGGTGAACATGAAAATAAAAATCAGATTTTGGGAAATTAAAGTATAATAGTATTATATAAGCACTCAAATAAAAATAGTATAAAATGTGAATTAAAACCCACTAACTTATATAATACATTTATAAAAACATGTATAAGGATAAATAAATGGACATTTTATAAAAATGGTAGTTTGATAAGTTTTAAAAGTTATAAAACTATAAACATGATTTTTACGACTTTTTCGGCTATTACCGTAAAATTAACGTTTTTCGCCAATTAAAACTTAGACGATCAAACCCGTCTAATGTAAAGTTTTTAAAACTCATATACTGATATATAAACATATATAACAAGTAAAAACCAATAAAACCCAAACTATATAACATACGGACATTAACGGGCTAAGTTAACGTTATTGGACTAATAATACAACAAAATGGGCGAAAACACTTATAAACTTATTTGTTGGGCTTAGCCCATTTGGGCCCAACATGTAAAGTATAAATACTGATAATACAAGTATGAAATGGATTAATACAAGTTAATGAACTTATAATAGGCTTATTGGACCTAAAACACGTAAATAGGTAAAACTAGTAAACTAGTAAGAAGTTACCAAAACATAAACACTAAAATGAGTAACAGAGAATATGTAAACCCACTTGATCATCATATATATAAAATAATCATATGTCTACATAATTGTTATTTTTATAAAGTCATTGGACAAGAGTCTAAGACGAGTATTATTTGTCTAGGTTTCCGTGATTGAAGCACGTACCGTACATCCAAATCGCCGATAATCGCCTTCCCACATCAACGTGAGTTCATAGCCTCGCTCTCTTTTAAAATGTTTTTATGAAATGTTTGATAAACCCGAGAGGGAGATAACATGTTATTTTTTATGAAATAGGACACTAGTTGTCCCGATTGTTTGTTTATTGATTTGGACCCGAATGACTGTATGACACGATGAATGATTAAATGACCCGATAGATGAGATGAAATGGATTATTAAAGTTAGGTTATGTCACTAAAAGTCCCATTAGCATGAATTGTGAACTAACGGGATTTGGTAGACGCTTATGCATATAATAGTACTATTTGGGGACGATCACCCCAGTTCGCGCCTTGACGGTTGATCCCCGTCGTGCCACATTGATTGGTAAGCTAATTTATGTATGAGAAGATTTAAATAGCGTGACCTTTGTGACGACACGCTAACTTAGATGGGCAAATGAGTTTCGGGCTAGCTACCCGTTGTTTGTTGTAGTAAGGTAACAATGTCATGCGGCTTATAGTAATCCAATTAACGAAATACTGCTATACGCACCGAATTACGATGTATTGCCTGACTAGCAATACGGGGTCATACTATTGATTTTATGTTTGTATTTTGGTTTTATATAACCATATTCATATAACGGTTTTTATTTAATCTATACAACGTTATAAAACGTATCGTATGATGTTTTTAACGATAATGGTTCGTATAATGATTTTGAAGGCCAAAGCCTATATTATGATTTTGATAAGGATTTGTATAAAATGACTTTGGCTATTTTATGGCCTATTACGTTGATTTGTACCAAAAATGATTTTTGGTAATAATTTTATACCAATGTTATATTGATGGATTTTATTAAACTGTATGAATTCACTCGGCGTTATCGCTGACCTTTTCTTTTAAAATGTTTTATCTCAGGTACTTGAAGGTAATTCTCGGGAAGACAACAAGAATTCATGGCCCGCACTTAAATTATAATTTCCATTCAAATGTTTTGTAAAACCTGTATTAAATACAATGACTTGGGACCTGTGTAACTTTGATATTTATGAATGGAAATGCTTTATTATTAAACGACGCGATATTTAAGCGTTGTCTATGATGTGAGTAATGTGCTATCCCGTAACACCAACTCGTCTTCCGCTGAACTGAGTTGTATAAATTTGGGGGTGTTACAGTTTGGTACCAGAGCTCTCGTTATAGATAACGAAAGATTTTTAAAACCAAGGTTTTGAATAAAACATTTCAAAATCTTTTAACTATAAACATTTTTCTAAAAATGTCTAAAAATCTTTTGACTATAACGGTGCCGAAGAATTCCCGATTTACCGACAAGGCCAGACTGAGAAGTGTTATTTTAATATATATATATATATATATATAACTTGGATTATATATATATGATGTAATTTTTTTACATGATTGTTTGATGATTATTTTGATATTTATACGAGGTATTTATACGACGTAGATTGTCACAATGAACCCTAAATTCCCAAGTAAATTAATCGAAGCTATTCTCGTAGGAATTCTAGCTATCCTAGATCTAAACCAAGTTGTGGATATTTATGATCCCAACAAATGGTTGATATTCGTAGAAATGTTGATATTAGTTGATTGTGATATTGAAGAAGAATTGGCGAGATTAAATATGATATCGATGTCATGACGATCTTTCCTTATAGAGTGGAGTTTGACAAAACATTACCACCTAGAAAGATGTCATATGATTCATTGTCATCCAATTCTTAAATTGAAATCGAAAGGGTGAATGTTGCACTTGAAGCTGTCATTGGAACCATTACCCAAAAGCCTCATGCCACTAGTACCTTTCCGAGAAGTCTAATTAAATGTGTGAGTCATTTCATACTAGTGACTCATTTGATAATTGTTGTTGTAAGAGCTATAGGATTGGAAATTAAGTGTTGATTAATATCGAGCTTTTATTTCCCTTTTAAGGTTTATAAATAAGGCTGAAAGTATTGGAAAATGAGGTAGGATATCGCATTGAGTATAAGTTAATTGAAACTTGAATGAAGTAAAATTTAATTCGTTTGGAATATGAAATTGTTAAGAGTAAGTAGTTAAATTCTGTTATTGAATTATAAGGTTTTAAATGATTGTTTGTTTGTGTTAAGGGTTGTTCCTAAGCCATTGTCCTCTAACAAGGATGCCCAGTGTCCAATATATAAATCGAAGAAATCTTCTTCTGAATTGAGACCGCTGGATCTTTCGAGACATGTGGAACACCTAATGACTCTTGAAGATTAGTATTCATCATGGTATCTTTTAAAAATAATCCCTAACTTAACTAAGACATCAGTTGGTAGGATGAGTTCATGGAATTGTATGACATAGTGACACGTAATGTGTTACGGTACAATTTAGACTTGTTTGTGATTAATGAAAAGAGTACCTTTGATTGCTAAATTCTACATGTATCGATGTTATCTATCCTTTATTTCTTCATCCTAATGTTCGCATTAGTGATGCAACCATTGAACAAGTACTCATCTTGATTTGAGTTACGTTGTGAATCATTCTTCGTGAGTGCGATCGAGGTCATGAACCTCATGATTATTTGGTTAAGCTCATTTCCTATTATATTGTAGTTAGTTCTTGGTGAACAAGCTTTCATCACTCTTTTGTAGATCACTCATTGTTTTTATAAAGATAAAACAGTATCCCTTGAGAAAAATTGAATTTTCATCACTATATGATTATTCAAAGTGAGATATATAAGTGATTGTTATCGAAATAAAGTTGTTTATAAAACACCTTGGAAAACTTAATTGTTTTCGTAACCAAGAAAATCTTTGTAAATTTATTTTTGGTTCTTATTTAAGAATTAAGCATGAAAATGTTTTTATTATAAACATGATGATAAGATTTTGACGAACTGAGTATTGCATCGTTAATCTTGAAATTGTATATAGTTGCGCGCCTACATACAATTTGAAATGGACCATGCAAGGCTGATTAGTAGTCACCATAAAACTGATTAATAAACACTACATTTTCTTTGAAGATTGAGAAAGATTAAATTTTATGAGATCTGCAAGAAGTGAAAATAGGGACATATTGATAGGGACACCTACATATGTGCCCGTACTATTTATTCTTCTAAGACGAATTTAATCATCTATGGAAATTGTCTTATTTGACAATTGACAATTCTTTCTTGTCCAATTCTCCCGTAGTGAGATTCTTAGGAAAAGTATCTGATTACCGAGTGTTGATACCCGACTGGATGTATCGACGTTCCTATCATTTCTGTTGATTTGATTTCATTTGAACGTCCTGGGTAACGATCCAAGCAGCTTTCGAATGCGTACTCAAATTATGAAAACATGGAATATATTCATATTCATTAAATGTTTTCGTCTGTATCTGATTTGAAATTCTCTCGCGTAGATTAGGCGTTGACCTTACTCTTTTAAGGTTAGTTTTGTCTCCAGATATCCTTGAATTGCGAAGGATTATGAGTTATTATTAGTCTTTTGAGAAGTTCACATCTTATCGACGGCAATGAAACTGGAAAGTTGATAGTGCCAGTAGAATGGATTGATTCATTATGACATGACGACATTGTCTTAATTGATGGGAACTCGAATTGAATTCCCCTAAATGATAAGATGTTGATTATCAAAAGTGATCTAAATAATTCCTGATGGATGACTTGAAATTATACCATGAATGGTTGTGAATTAGTCATAGATATTATAATCTAGAAAGAACCTAATATGAATTTATTAAAAGATGTTTATGTTATCTGAAACTTTAGGAGGTATTTGTTGGTGAAATACCTAGACTTTTGCCATTAAGGCAGATTGAAATAGGTATTGATTATACTTCTGGTGCTGCACCTGTGGCTTGTGCATTGTACGTCAGCACCATCTAAATTAAAGGAATTACCGTACAACTGAGAGAGTTGTCGGAGAAAGATTTTATTCTACCGTGCTCGTCATCATGAAGAGCTATGGTGTTATCATTCCTTATATTTATCGATTATTATGAACTGAGTAAATTGACAATCGAAAACGATATCCATGACTCGAAATGGAAGATTTGTTCGATCATTTACAAGGTTCTAGCGTATGTTTTAAAGATTTGATCCACAGCATGGTTATCATCAATTTCGCGTCCGCGAAAAAGATTATCTATTCCAATCACTACATCCAGAACTTGTAAAGAAATATTATGAGTTTCATGTTATGTCGTTTGGATTGACTAATGCACATGTAGCATCCATAAATTTGGTGAATCACGTGTGTAGGCTGAAATTTGATAAAGTCATGCTTGTGATCATTAAGGACTATTTGTTTGTTTATAAGAATAAGAATGAGTTAATAATTATTTATAGACTGCCCTAAATTGGCCGAACAACGAAAACCTGTACCTTGAATATAACATGTGATTTAAGACTTTGAGTTACACTAAAAAGAAAGTGCAAATATGTTTTGACAAATGTTTTATCAAAAAGAACTTTTGAGGGATTATTCCCTTATACACAAATCATTTAACTAAACTCCTGTTTAGGGGTAAATGTTTGTGTATACTTCTAGACATCTTAAGAAGAATTGAGGAAACTATATAATTTATGACTTGAAATTTGAAACGATAATTTTTACTTTTCAACTACGAAAATTTTGACCAAAAATATAAACAAAGATTTTTCGAACATTTACGAATCCTATTAATTATTTTCGATAAATCAACAAAAATCTTGTTAATTAAATTCAAATTTATTCTTTTGAACATTTTCCTATAATTGGACGAACCGAGAAATTTAAAACTTTTACGTTTACGTTTCATAAAAATTTAATATTTATTATTTAATTACTTGTAATAATTATCGACGCTTTAAACGTCGGATTGAGCGAAACTAATAAAGATAATAGCTGAAACTAAACTAAAACTTAGAAAATGTGAAGAAAGAATTTCTGAGTAAATAGTAGACATGATAATTATTTCATCAGGAAGGTGAATGTAGATACCGACACATTATATAGAAAAGATAAAGAATCAATTAAGATGTATTTCTTAATAATGACTGTGCAAAATAAATTTCCGAACAATATAAAAATATACAATGATTGTAAGGAGATAATATAGATAATAAAAAAGGGTTCGGGGCTAGTGTGAACCATTAGAATTGAGAAGCCGATAGCGTTAAATGTTTTAAAGGCCACTTGTGGTTGTTTGAGATATAGTTATGTTAGAGTCTTGTAAGTATAAGTAATCTATTCCTATTATTTCTGATTTAATGTATCTTTATCTGAAGAAGTTGTACTGACGGCAAATTATGAAGGCAGACATTGCCTCATACATTAATAATCGTCTAGCTATCGCAAAGGTCATCATCGGAATTTGATTCGATTTGGGTCATCGTCGACAGACTGACCAAAATCTGACAATATCATTCCTGTTAATGATAGATTCTCGATGAAGAAATAGACTCTTTTGTATTTGAAGGAGTTATGTAAACATGGTGTGTCTGTATCGATCATCTATATCAAGATCCTCGCTTCGCATCGAATTTCTAGAGATTTGCTCAGAAGTCATTAAGAACGAATCTTGATGAGAGTACTGTGTACCATCCCAATCGAAGGGACGAGGTAAAGTAATGATACAAAATGCTATAAGTATTGTTTTATGCTTGAATGATTGACCTTTGGTAATAAACATCATAATCGTTTTCCTTTGGAGAGATTATCATTGATAACTATCGTATTAGGATCGAGATCGAATCTTGTTAAGATTTAAAAATTAGAGCATCTGTAAGCAGGAGTTGAAATGAAGACACCCGACATACCCCTATTGTTAGTTGGACATGTCTTTTAGGTTTAAGGTTTCCTATGATGGCGAACCTAACCTTACAAAGTACTCGACCCGCGAGACCTGAAATGATTGTTCAAATTAGGATCTAATTATTGACTGCCGGTAGTGGGCAGGAGGTTATGTGAATATGAAATGTAGATCTTGAAGTGCCAGATGGGTAGCGAAGTTATGCCAAAAAATTTAATTATGGAAAAATGAATTGATGATCTGAAAGATCATGGGATATAAGTCGCCGTTGTATGGGACCATTGAGATGATGTAAAAGATTGGTTTGAAATTCATATAAGCTGGATCTACCCTAGGACTTCAAGAACTATGTGAATTATGTTTCGTATATCGAACTTGATAAAATTCCTATCAAGTGAGAATCTTACTATTCCTTAATGAAGTTTAGATCGGTGGAAAGTTGCATTCATCAAAAACCCGTGAACATCATGGATAGAGAAAATAAGTTGTCACACCCCACCATGGCGTAATATGAGGCGCGACGTATGGATATCATCACAACATGGCGTGTCTATAGAGATAACTATATGAAATAAGAAATGTCATAAAATGGAGACACAAAGTCATGACAATATCTCATCAGACTCGGGACTCTAGGTAAGTAGGTAACAGTCCTACCGCTTACCCAAGACAAACAAATAACATAACCAAACAAATATGTGTGTGCCACAGTATCACTTATTAAAAGAACAAATAAAAACTAAGAAGGAAACGGGGATTCTCCTTCTATATGCATTCCTAAGCTTCTCCAATCCTAGCCACTTATGTTCTCATGCTTAACCATAGTATCACCTGAAAGAGACACTAAAACACGTCAACATAAAGTTTGTGAGAATCATAGGTTTAGACTCCAACTCTAAATCAATTTCAAGCTGTGATTAACAACCATCAACCCAATAACATATGGACAATGCACTATAATTATGTATTAACAACTAGCATTCAAGATCAATCATTCCAAACCAAAATCCAAGGCTCCTACCTTGCCAAACAACATGGTACCATAGATGATCACACTATGTACCTATCCCAAGGCCACTACCTTGTCAAACCATAAGGACACTACCTTGTCAAACCTCAAGGCTACTACCTTGTCAAACCACAATAACTGAGACGACACGTGTCCCCCGATCCAAATCATACACAATCAAAAATCACATAGCAGTTAATCACATAATGTACACACAAGTCCATCTCAAATCACAAACATATTCACAGCATCAATTTAGAAAATAACTCAACACAGTGTCTCTTCCATCCCATCTGGAAGTCAAAATCAATATTAAACATAGGACTATGAAACTCACCAGATAGCTTCTTCACAAGTCCTCGCACTAGCAACAAGCTAACAAACCAAAAACACGAAATCAATACACGAACCAATCACTAAGATGGCTCATCAACCTATGATGGACATCTAGTCTATTCCCGTATATTTACCTCATTGTTAAGCTCTAATCACCCCATTACCCTTCCTTAACAAGTCCCTAACTTGGTTAAGTTTAATAGCTATCCCGTTCATAACTTTACACAAAACAGTCCCAGTTTTAGGTCTCAAACCTTTAAGTCAAACGTCCACTTAAACATATCCATGGTTTCTTTAAAAGGAATATTCACACTTTTATACATGTTAGCTAAAACCTCCCACTTGCCGTAACCTTAAAGCTACTGTTAAGGCCCAGATATATGTGTATATATTGCTACCTATCCAGAATTCACTGATTTTAAACATATGAAAAGTTCATTACCATTAGAGGGTCTTACCCTAAACCACAATCTTAGCCCAAGTTCAGATCCTTACTAAAATATATAAACCATCTCTCATGTTCGTGAGAAGATCCCAATGCAACCCTAAGTACCCCAAACAACCCAAAACTTAAAAAGAAAACAGGCTGATTTCAAAACTGTTTTGACCTCCGACTGTTGTAACCTGTTTTTGACCCAGTTACCGACCTCCAATTTAGTTCTCGTTTCTTGATTTAGATATCCAACTAAATTACCTATCCAGGGCTAGTTTGATCGCATCTTTAATGTTCCTAGAACTCGAGATATGATCAAAAAAATAGACTTAAAATTTTGCCCAGTTTTTAAAAACGGGTTTTAAACAAATTGATATAATTAATCAACTATAACCCTTGTAATACAAGACCTAGATGATATGATCATAATATTATGATTAATACATCATTAATCTACTTTTTTTATATAAACCCCAACCCTTAATCCATCATAAGAATGATTAATTAAACATAAAAACAATTTAATTAAAAAGGTTAATGAAGGTTTTTACCTTAAATCAATGGAAGATAAAGAAAACCTAATCTTTATGAAGAACCCTAATTCTTCTCTTCTTTAGTCGACTATAAACACCAGGGGAAAAGAAAAATTCGTTTGGTATTGTGTATATTGTTCCTTATATAGCAAAACAATCATTGTCAAAGTAAAACACTTGTTTCCTTTTTTCCTCTTTTCCTTTTTTTCTTTCTTTTTTTTACCGACCCTACCCCTCAAAATTCGTTTTTTATTTCTTTTTATTATTAATATATGTATTAATAATATTACCTTAATTTACCTTAATTTATTTCAGCTCCTAAAGCTCCCAAAACCTCAAAACCGTAAAGCTAGTCAAATTTACGCGTTTTACCGTAAAAGACGTAAAATATACACTTTTATAAAAAAACTCAAATTTTGAAATAAACTTTATAACTAAGTCCTAAATAACTTAAAACCATCCCGAAAAATATCCATATTGATAATTACCTCACCCGAGACCTCTAAATGCTAAACCGTAAATCCTAAAAAATACTATTACTATAATACTTATACGTATACGTAAACACCACAATATCACCATTTTCATTTCATAGTCACCACTTGTGAGCTCATGAACATGAAATAACCGTTCCTCGATTTACTTATGAGTACTCTACACTCATAAACGATAACCACACCAACCTCGTTCACACAAAATAAACACGTAAACACACAATTCAAGTAAGCACACATAAAATAACCTAAAAGTAAGACCAAGTGACAAACCCAAAACCACGGTTGTCACATCACTCGCTCCTAATAGAAATCTCGTCCCGAGATTCACTCCCAAACTCAAACTTATTCTCAGCAAACAAACGAAGATGCATATCCCTGATAAAACCTTCACGTTCAAACGTGAACTCAGTTTACACGAAAATAATCTCAACCAACAACACATGAACCTTAACTGTCCGCGAGGAAACTTATCAAAACCATAAAGTTATGTAACCAACCTAACTAAATCTCGCAACTCATCAAACAA
The DNA here is from genome assembly GCA_025667525.1 of Glebionis coronaria. Lineage (NCBI taxonomy): Eukaryota > Viridiplantae > Streptophyta > Magnoliopsida > Asterales > Asteraceae > Glebionis > Glebionis coronaria. Next base: position 247,139,246 of record CM046875.1, read on the forward strand.
GAACTGTCTTGAAACCAAGTTAGGAGCCGTCACATAACTCAACGGGTTTAAAACTGTCACCCCGATTTCAGTCTTACTCATAAATACCATAAATCAAAACTCATCAAAATACAACCACGTATAATAAGGTCTAAAGAACTCTCAAATTCCTTCCCAACTAATCTCTATGTTAACCCTCCAAGTGTTCATTACCGAAAATTACCCAAAACACGAGTTTAAACCATGTTGTCCGAAAATTAACCTTGAACTCAGCAATTGTACAATTAATTCGACCAAGCTACTGACTTCCAATTACGAAACTTTCTGAATATTTGAAAAGTATGTTCCGAGTACATAATTTTAAGCTTGTGAATCACCCAAAAACCTTTAAAAACGAATAAGTTATGACAAAAACGATTTTTCTCAAAATCTGCCTAGGCATTAGCGACAGTTTCTGACAGTTAGCGACATATATTGACAGTTTAGCGACAGTTTCTGCCTACTCCGATTTATACCAAAAAGAAAAAAAAAAACGATTTTTAAACCCTAAAACCCCCATTAATTACCAAAACTAGAACTTAATTTATTTTATTTCCAGAAAATTAAAACTATATTAATTACATGATTTTAACATATTTCACTAAATAAGAACAAAATTTTTAACTTAAGAACAATAACTTTAGGTGATCAAAACCAAAATATTTTAAAATAACCGAGTCATGCTTATATGTTAAAGAATTTATATTCCACCTTATTTGAAACATGATCCCGACACTTCCTTATTTCATCGACTACCAACAACTATTTTTTTTTCAATTTGCAAGTTCTATTTTTTTACCATGTATAACTCGAAACAAAAGACATCGTTACCCCAAAAAGAAATCTCCACCATCTCAAAATCCTTCACGCTAAAAGTACCGTACAAACAAACATGTGAAATGAGGACAAGAGAAATGCGCTACTACAGAAGTTGAACATCTCAAAGAGAAACGAGCTAGCAACCATCCCAAGAATACAACCGGTAAGTAGAAAATAAATTTACATACATAGGCATAAGCGTACATACACTCAAATCCATCCAACATATACTATACAAGCATGTATTAACTCTCTTTCATGCAATCATACTTGAAAGTCCAGTGGTGTTGTGGCACATATATAACTATGTAGGCCTCCATAATTATACATGTTCCCTTTCACCAATGTACTCCCTCCTATGATGACACTTACAAGAAATTAATACTACACATAACACATAATCCAACAACTCACAAGAACATAACCACATAAGATAAGATCCAAAACCCCATGTATTAAAATAACATAGCCAATGCACGAAACACATAAACTTGTAGTCGAGCTGAACCAGCGTAGACAAAATTCAAAATGTATAAAGAACATGAAAACATAATTAAACGAAATCCAACAATGACTAGCGTATACGACCATGGTTCCACTCGCACTAATCAAAACTCGTAAAGAAAATAACATGTAGTTAAGTATGAACCATAGTAGTTCATAACCTAACAAATACTGCAAAAATAATATTCAAACACATCAAATACTATAAAATGCACACATACTCCTATGACGCCTATATGCAGGGACCCTTAAGCTATAGACTAGGCTACACGACTAGGCAACCTAATTCTCTATAACCATTGTCTCTGATACCATTCTGTCACACCCCACCATGGCGGAATATGGGGCGCGACGTATGGATATCATCACAACATGGCGTGTCTATAGAAATAACTATATGAAATAAGAAATGTCATAAAATGGAGACACAAAGTCATGACAATATCTCATCAGACTCAAGAGTCTAGGTAAGTAGGTAACAGTCCTACCGCTTACCCAAGACAAACAAATAACATAACCAAACAAATATGTGTGTGCCACAGTATCACTTATTAAAAGAACAAATAAAAACTAAGAAGGAAACGAGGATTATCCTTCTATATGCATTCCTAAGCTTCTCCAATCCTAGCCACTTATGTTCTCATGCTTAACCATAGTATCACCTGAAAGAGACACTAAAACACGTCAACATAAAGTTGGTGAGAGTCATTGGTTTAGAGTCCAACGCTAAATCAATTACAAGCTGTGATTAACAACCATCAACACAATAACATATGGACAATGCACTATAATTATGTACAATTATGTATTAACAACTAGCATTCAAGATCAATCATTCCAAACCAAAATCCAAGGCTCCTACCTTGCCAAACAACATGGTACCATAGATGATCACACTATGTACCTATCCCAAGACCACTACCTTGTCAAACCACAAGGCCACTACCTTGTCAAACCTCAAGGCCACTACCTTGTCAAACCACAATAACTGAGATGGCACGTGTCCCCGATCCAAATCATATACAATCAAAAATCACATAGCACTTAATCATATAATGTACACACAAGTCCATCTCAAATCACAAACACATTCACATCATCAATTTAGAAAATAACTCAACACAGTGTCTCTTCCATCCCATCTGGAAGTCAAAATCAATATTAAACATGGGACTATGAAACTCACCTGATAGCTTATTCACAAGTCCTCGCACTAGCAACAAGCTAACAAACCAAAAACACGAAATCAATACACGAACCAATCACTAAGATGGTTCATCAACCTATGATGAACATATAGTCTATTCCCGTATAATTACCTCATTGTTAAGCTATAATCACCCCATTATCCTTCCTTAACAAGTCCCTAACTTGGTTAAGTTTAATAGTTATCCCATTCATAACTTTACACAAAACAGTCCTAGTTTTAGGTCTCAAACCTTTAAGTCAAACGTCCACTTAAACATACCCATGGTTTCTGTAAAAGGAATATTCACACTTTTATACATGTTAGCTAAAACCTCCCACTTGCCCTAACCTTAAAGCTTCTGTTAAGGCACAGATATATGTGTATATATTACTACCTATCCAGAATTCACTGATTTTAAACGTATGAAAAGTTCATTACCATTATAGGGTCTTACCCTAAACCACAATCTTAGCCCAAGTGCAGATCCTTACTACAATATATAAACCATCTCTCATGTTCGTGAGAAGATCCCAATGCAACCCTAAGTACCCCAAACAACCCAAAACTTAAAAGAAAACAGGCTGAATTCAAAACTGTTTTGACCTCCGACTGTTGTAACCTGTTTTTGACCCACTTCCCGACCTCCAATTTAGTTCTCGTTTCTTGATTTATAAAGCCAACTCAATTACCTATCCAGGGCAAGTTTGATCGCATCTTGAATGTTCCTAGAACTCGAGATATGATCAAAACAATAGACTCAAAATTCTGCCCAGTTTTTAAAAACGGGTTTTAAACAAATTGATCTAATTAATCACCTATAACCCTTATAATACAAGCCCTAGATGATATGATCATCATATTATGATTAATACATCATTAATATACTGTTTTATATAAACCCTAACCCTTAATCCATCATAAGAATGATTAATTAAACATAAAAACAATTTAATTAAAAAGGTTAATGAAGGTTTTTACCTTAAATCAATGGAAGATGAAGAAAACCTAATTTTTATGAAGAACCCTAATTCTTCTCTTCTTTAGTCGACTATAAACACCAGGGGAAAAGAAAAATTTGTTTGGTATTGTGTATATTGTTCCTTATATAGCAAAACAATCATTGTCCAAGTAAAACACTTGTTTCCTTTTTTCCTCTTTTCCTTTTTTTTTTTTTTTTACCGACCCTACCCCTATAAATTCGTTTTTTATTTCTTTTTATTATTAATATATGTATTAATAATATTATCTTAATTTACCTTAATTTATTTCAGCTCCTAAAGCTCCCAAAACCTCAAAACCGTAAAACTAGTCAAATTTACGCGTTTTACCGTAAAAGACGTAAAATATACACTTTTATAAAAATCTCAAATTTTGAAATAAACTTTATAACTAAGTCCTAAATGACTTAAAACCATCCCGAAAAATATCCATATGGATAATTACCTCACCCGAGACCTCTAAATGCTAAACCGTAAATCCTAAAAAAATACTATTACTATAATACTTATACGTATACGTAAACACCACAATATCACCATTTTCATTTCATAGTCACCACTTGTGAGCTCATGAACATGAAATAACCGTTCCTCGATTTACTTATGAGTACTCTATACTCATAAACGATAACCACACCAACCTCGTTCACACAAAATAAACACGTAAACACACAATTCAAGTAAGCACACATAAAATAACCTAAAAGTAAGACCAAGTGACAAACCCAAAACTACGATTGTCACATAAGTCAACAATAAGCCTGATCTTATTCCCGTAGTTATGTTTGATGAAACTCCCGTATTTTAATGAATTACACTTGTGAGAAAAGACCGAATGTGGAGGAAATACCCACATGGCTTTAACTCTATAAGAAGCGAGTAGTAAGGTAAGATGATCTTTGAGGACAAAGATCCTGTTTAGGGGTAAATGTTGTGACAATCCGTCAATTTGTGGTTGATATTTTATTCTCAATATTTATTTGAAAACATTATTTTAATGTTATAATATGAACTCACTTATTTTTGGGAAGAAATTTGGATTTACGTCTTGAAGTAGCATCGACTACGTCTAAACCGGAGGATTCTACGTTACGTGCTTACGTTTACATACACCGTTTTGGTGACAGTCCGACATTTCAGAAAATAAATTTATCCGTGAATATTATTTTGGAGTTTTAAATTTGTGTTGGTTCATAAACTCACAAATTTACGAGAAGAGATTAGGACTTACGATTTTAATTTAACGTCCTTTACGACTAAACCGGAAACCTTAGGATTCCGTGTTTATGTTTTCGAACTCCGTTTTTGATGAGACAATTTTTATTAGATTCGTTTTGTGCCGTTCATTCATAATTTATAAAAACGTTTTTCGTAAAACGACCCGAGGGCACGCAAATCGAGGAAACTAGAATCGAGGATTACCCGTAAATATTTGGGGATAAGACAAAAACAAGTTTTTCCCCACCCCCACACATGGGACAGTTTAAGCACCAACACACACCCTTATGTGTCAAGTTTTAAACAAGTAGCTAACACTTGTCTAGTTAGCTTAACTTGTAAGCCTTCCACCACAAAACCATCTAACTCAAACTAGCAACCTCATTTCATCCATGCAAAAGCTTCCATTTTCTCTCTTCCTCTCTCGATGATTTCATCCCACTCTCACACAAAACACCCCATTTGATCTAAATTTAACCACAAACTATTGTTATAACTTACATATGTTAATTCCCTTCAAAAGAGATGAAGATTGGTGCATGTTTTAACATCCAAGGAGAAGTTTTGTTGGTGTCTTGGGGCTGATCTTACACAAGGAGTTCTTGAAGAATGGTGGTCTTGAAGATGGTCTTGGTTTATCACAAGTTTCTCCATCAAAATCCATGTCTTGATCATAACCTACATCATCATGGTGGTATAAAGATTGTTCTCCCCATCCTCTTTTTATTTTGATTATGTAATCATGTATTTTCTTTCCTATTGTATATTTATATGATTAATATATGATGATAAAAGTATGGTGTGGGGATTTGGTGTTGATAATCATGGGTAAAAAGATGACAAACTACATGTAAAAATGGGTAAATCTTGCTTAAATGGTAGGCTGTATAAAAACAGTAACTAACCACATGTTAGACTGATAAAATGGCAAAGTAGAATCAATATACAGTAAGTAATATGTCTTGTACACATGTGAGAGTTGGCCATGCAATGGAATCATTAGGATGAGTGAGATATTATCAAAACAAGTTTAGAGTGCAAATCTGCATAGACTATTTTGGACGATTTTTAGAAACAACTTAAAGGCTGATTCAACAGTAGCCATAGGAGAGTTAAATTGAGCACATATCATGTAGTTTATGTCATAAAAATTTGAGCTTCTATCTCCATATAGAACTCTAGATATGGCAGTTTTGGTGAACATGAAAATAAAAATCAGATTTTGGGAATTTAAAGTATAATAGTATTATATAAGCACTCAAATAAAAATAGTATAAAATGTGAATTAAAACCCACTAACTTATATAATACATTTATAAAAATATGTATAAGGATAAATAAATGGACATTTTATAAAAATGGTAGTTTGATAAGTTTTATAAGTTATAAAACTATAAAACATAGACGATCAAACCCGGCTAATGTAAAGTTTTTAAAACTCATATACTGATATATAAACATATATAACAAGTAAAAACCAATAAAACCCGAACTATATAACATACGGACATTAACGGGCTAAGTTAACGTTATTGGAATTATAATACAACAAAAAGGGCGAAAACACTTATAAACTTATTTGTTGGGCTTAGCCCATTTGGGCCCAACATTTAAAGTAAAAATACTGATAATACAAGTATGAAATGGATTAATACAAGTTAATGAACTTATAATAGGCTTATTGGACCTAAAACACGTAAATAGGTAAAACTAGTTAACTAGTAAGAAGTTACCAAAACATAAACACTAAAATGAGTAAAAGAGAATATGTAAACCCACTTGATCATCATATATATAAAATCATCATATGTCCACATAATTGTTATTTTTATAAAGTCATTGGACAAGAGTCTAAGACGAATATTATTTGTCTAGGTTTCCGTGATTGAAGCACGTACCGTACATCCAAATCGCCGATAATCGCCTTCCCACATCAACGTGAGTTAATAGCCTCGCACTCTTTTAAAATGTTTTTATGAAATGTTTGATAAACCCGCGAGGGAGATAACATGTTAGTTTTTATGAAATAGGACACTAGTTGTGCCGATTGTTTGTTTATTGATTTGGACCCGAATGACTGTATGACCTGATGAATGATTAAATGACCCGATAGATGAGATGAAATGGATTATTAAAGTTAGGTTATGTCACTAAAAGTCCCATTAGCATGAATTGTGAACTACTGGGATTTGGTAGACGCTTATGCAAATAATAGTACTATTTGGGGACGATCACCCCAGTTCGCGCCTTGACGGTTGATCCCCGTCGTGCCACATTGATTGGTAAGCGAATTTATGTATGAGAAGATTTACATAGCGTGAACTTTGTGACGACACGCTAACTTAGATGGGCAAATGAGTTTCGGGCTAGCTACCCGTTGTTTGTTGTAGTATGGTAAAAATGTCATGCGGCTTATAATAATCCAATTAACGAAATACTGCTATACGCACCGAATTACGATGTATTGCCTGACTAGCAATACGGGGTCATACTATTGATTTTATGTTTGTGTTTTGGTTTTATATAACCATATTCATATAACAGTTTTTATTTAATCTATACAACGTTATAACACGTATCGTATGATGTTTTTAACGACAATGGTTCGTATAATGATTTTGAAGGAGAAAGCCTATATTATGATTTTGATAAGTATTTGTATAAAATGAGTTTGGCCATTTTATGGCCTATTACGATGATTTGTACAAAAAATGATTTTTGATAATAATTTTATACCAATGTTATATTGATGGATTTTATTAAACTCTATGAATTTACTCGGCGTTATCGTTGACCTTTTCTTTTAACATGTTTTATCTCAGGTACTTGAAGGTAATTCTCGGGAAGACAACAAGAATTCATGGCCCGCACTTAAATTATAATTTCCATTCAAATGTTTTGTAAAACCTGTATTAAATACAATAACTTGGGACCTATGTAACTTTGATAATTATGAATGGAAATGCTTTATTATTAAACGACGCGATTTTTAAGCGTTGTCTATGATGTGAGTAATGTGCTATCCCGTAACACCAACTAGTCTTCCGCTGAACTGAGTTGTATAAATTTGGGGGTGTTACACATATAGATATAAGGTATAGTTTATTAATTATTACATGTAAATTAATTTAACTTAGGTTAAAAGTATTTAATTAAATATATCATGTTTTTAATTAAATAAAGTTAAGTACTTTGGTTAAAACATGTATTATTAATTATTAATAATATAACCTAAGTCATGTTAATTAATTAATTATAGTCATGGTTTTTAATAATTAATTAATTATGAAGTCTAGAAAATATAAATACTTAGGTTAAAAATTCATGATCTAATAATTAAATTATAACCTAAGTCATGTTTATTAAATTAACTATGTCATGTTTTATTAATTTAATATTTAACATAACTATTAAAATCATAAACCTTAACATAAACAATGAACCGGACCGTGACTAGAAACCATGAACCGGACCCGTAATCAACACCATACCCCAAACCACCTCGGGGTTCCCCTTGTTTGCTGCTGCCGTGGGACCCACGCCACCAAACCAATACCATGAGGTCTCGGTTAGGCGTCGGCCAACATCAAACACCCCTAAATCCCTTGTTTTGATTTACCCCATAACCATTTACATGTTTAAGAAATGTTTTTAATTAGTTTTTAAAAACATCATGATTTTATGTGACTTATTAAATCAAAACATAAAAGAAAAGGATTAAAAAGGTTATACCGAATGCGTGGATCGATCAAGGATGAACACACACGAATTCCTGCACAAAATTCAAGATTAAAAATCAACCGAACACCCCCTTTTGTGTCTTTAAATCCAGCGGCCAAGGGAGAGAAAGAAGAAGAAGATTAGGGTTTTTGTTATTTTTCCTGTAATGTGAAAAATAACTAAAATCTTTCCTAATTCCCTTATTTTAGAAAAATAAAAATGGGCTTGGCCCATCCTCTTGGTGTAGCCGCGGGTAGGGGGCCCCACTTGGGGTAACCCGTACCTTTTCCGAGTCTAATTATTTTAGTGTGCGTTCGTGTTTTATCGTGTTCGTGTTTTATGTGTTCAAGTTAATTATTGATCGTGACCTAATATATTTATTCGTGTTCGTAATAAATATATATACATAATTAATATTAGCTAGTGATTAATTTACGTTCATGATTTCATGATCGCATGTTCGTGATTATAATTATATTTGAATAATTATTGTGTGTTCATACGTAATAAATACTTATCGTGTTCTAACACGTACATAATACTTAAAATTCTTATACGTGAACGTAGACATACTATAAAAGGAAAGTTTTAATCTAGTACGTACGATCTTAAGGGTACTATTCATGGTAAAAGCATGCGGGTTTTACAACTCTTCCCCCTAAAAAGAATAATTCGTCCCCGAATTATAGATAAAGTACACTGGAAAAGAAGAACATACCCGAGTTCAAAATATGAAATGAGGGTAAGAAGCCCGGATAGACTCCTCTGTTTCCCAAGTGGCTTCCCGCTATGTATGATCCCTCCAAAGGATTTTGACGAATGGAATCGTCTTCCTTCTCATGACTCGTTCTTGTTTGTCAAGAACTCGTTCGGGTTCTTCTATGAAAGTGAGATCTTCACGTATCTCCTCCAGTGGATACTAAACCATGTGAAGGGGATGATACTGGTACCCTCTAAGTAAGGACACATGAAACACATTGTATACATGTGAAAGCTGCGGAGGTAACGCTAACCGGTAAGATACTTCACCGACTCGTTCAATGATATCAAACCGTCCGATAAAATGAGGACTGAGCTTCCCTTTAACCCCGAAGTGTCTAACACCACGTGCCGGCGAAACCTTAAGAAAGACGTGATCTCCTACGTAAAAATGTATGTCCCTACGATGCTTATCGGCGTAACTCTTCTGACGTGACTGTGCTTCCTGATGTTTCTGCTTAGCTACTGCAACCCTTTCATTAGTCATCTCTATGATTTCTGGTCTTTCAATTGTTCGCTCGCCAACCTGATCCCAATAGATTGGGGTGTGACACTTTCTGCCATACAACATCTCGAAAGGAGCACACTTGATACTTGCGTGCCAACTGTTGTTGTATGCGAACTCCACCAAACAAATATAATCATCCCAATCACCCGTCCATTCCAACGCACATGACCTTAACATGTCCTCCAATGTCTGAATCGTTCGCGCCGACTGCCCGTCTGTTTGAGGATGAAAAGCCGTGCTAAGCTTAAGTTGTGTACCCCAAGCTTTCTACAGAATCTTCCAAAATCACAAAGTGAAACGAGGATCTCTCTCTAAGATGATGCTGGATGGAGCACCGTGGAGTCTCATAATCTCTCTTCTACACGTATCGGCGAGTTTACTTACCGAATCTTCCTTGCGGATCGGTAAGAAATGAGCTGATTTGGTAAGTCGGTCTACGATAACCCAAATTGCATCGTGCTTCCTCTTGCTAGGCGGTAGACCAGTAACAAAATCCATGGTGATTTTGTCGCACTTCCACTCCGGGATATCTAACGGTTGAAGGAGACCGCTAGATCGCTGATGCTCGATCTTAACCTGCTGGCAGGTAAGACATTTGGAGACGTAAGTGGCCACATCGTGTTTCATACCACTACACCAAAAGTACTGCTTGATGTCATGGTACATCTTAGTCGAACCAGGATGTATAGAGAATGGGGAGCTATGAGCTTCAGCTAACAAGGCTTCCTGGAGTTCTTGATCATCAGGAACACAAAGTCTCGTGCCCTGCCATACGATACCATCTGCATCTACTCTGAATTCCGCCTGTTTCTCCAAATTTTGAACTATCGCCCAGATTTCTCCATCATCTTTCTGAGCTTCCTTGATCTTAAAGAGTAACTCAGGTTCTACTCTAAGATTAGCCCAGTAACCGTGTTGTCCACGTACCATGATCTCGATGTCTAGTCGCTCCAAGTCTCTTATGATTTCCTCCTCAATTTTAATGCCGTTGATCATTCCGGACTTCCTGCTAAGTGCATCTACTACTACATTCGCTTTTCCGGGATGATACTACATATTAATGTCATAATCCTTCAACAGCTCTAACCATCTCCTCTGCCTCATGTTCAATTTACACTGAGTGAAGATATACTTCAAGCTCTTGTGGTCCGTGAAAATGTCACATGATTCTCCATATAAGTAGTGCCTCCATATCTTCAGTGCAAACACGACTACAACAAGTTCCAAGTCATGCGTAGGGTAATTTTCTTCATAAGGCTTATGCTGTCATGAAGCGTACGCGATAACTTTCCCATGTTGCATGAGAACACAGCCAAGTCCCTTCCCCGATGCATCATTGTAGATTTGAAATCCACCCGTACCAGATGGGAGAGTAAGAATAGGTGCAGATACTAGCTTCTGCTTCAGGTCTCCAAGCTCTTCCCTCGTTCTTCAGTCCAGACGAATTTCTCCCCTTTCCGCATCAGTTTTGTCAATGGTAGTGCTAAGCAGGAAAAGTTCTCCATGAACCTACGGTAATAGCCAGCTAAGCCTAAGAAACTACGGACTTCTATCGCTGATGTCGGCCTCGGCCATTTAGTAATAGCCTCAACCTTCCCTGGATCCATTGTGATCCCTTCTGCTGATACAATGTGACCTAAGAATACCACCTTGTCTAACCAGAACTCACACTTGGAGAACTTAGCATACAACTGCTTCTGGCGAAGAATCTGTAGTACTGTACGAAGATGGTCTTCGTTTTCCTACTTGGACTTTGAGAAAATCAGGATGTCATCGATGAAGACAATGACGAACTTGTCCAGAAATTCATGGAAGATTCTGTTCATCAAATCCATGAACACTGCTGGAGTATTGGTCAGGCCGAATGGCATGACTACAAATTCATAGTGGCCATATCGGGTACGAAAATCAGTCTTGGCGATATCCTGCTCCTTAACCCGTAGTTGATGATAGCCTAACCTAAGGTCAATCTTGGAGAAGTGTTTGTCCCCTTGGAGTTGGTCAAATAGATCGTCTATTCGCGGCAGTGGATACCTATTCCGGATAGTAATCTTGTTGAGCTCGCGATAGTCTATGAAAAGACGCATACTGTTTTCCTTCTTCTTAACAAATAAGATCGGTGCATTTCATGAAGATGCGCACGATCGAATGAATCCTCGTTCAAGAAGTTCTTGCAGTTGATCCTTCAGCTCCTTTAACTCTATGGGAGCCATGCGATAAGGAGCTTTGGAGATTGGTTCAGCTCCTGGAATAAGCTCGATATTGAATTCCACTTCTCGTGTAGGTGGTATGCCCGGAAGTTCTTCTGGGAATACATCTTGGAATTCCGACACTATTGGCTGATCCTGAATTGATGGAGATTCAGCATCCATGTCGTGAACCGTAGCTAGATAACCGTCGCAACCGTGTGACAGTAGTGCACGTGCTTACAGGGTAGATATGATTTGTACAGACATTCCGGGTACGAACCCGTTGTGAATGTACTCTGGTGCATTAACATCACCGAAGATAACTCGATATGAATGGCAGTCTATGGTAGCATGATGCTTGGATAGCCAATCCATGCCCAAAATCATGTCAAAGTCATTCATGTCCAGCGGAAGTGCGTCAACAGGACGAACCTTATCATCAAATTCTAGGGAAATACTCTTGTATACATGGGTGATTAATACATATTCCCTCAAAGGCGTGGAAATAGTAAGTCTATTTTCTAGTGGCATGGGGAGCATCCTAATGTTCTTAGCATAAGCAGTAGAAATGACCGAGTGAGTAGCAACCATATCAAATAGTACACACACAGCCTAACCATACATATACAAGATTCCAGTGATGGTACCTGTAGACTTGTTGGCCTGATATCGAGATGTCGTGTAGACACGTCCAGTGGTAGGAGGCGGCTTGGTATCAGCATGTCCCGATGTTCCCTCCATCTCGCCCTTACGGCAGTCCTTCATGATATGGCCAGGAAGACCACACTTGAAGCATGCGTCAGTGTTACGACGACATGGCCCTGGGTGCCTACGGTGGCAAGTAGAGCAAAGAGGATGAGTATATCCTCCAGCAGGTGCTCTGGCTGGCTGAGGACCTGATAAAACATTTTACATGAGACATGATAATAGGGTACAAAGGACAATGCGAATAATCATAAGATTAAATACTAGTGATAGTTGGACGGCTAGGCTGTGAACCTCTCTAGTTCTGGTCCCTACCGTTTCCATGGTTCCTGGTGGAAGAATTGATAAAGTGTCAGAATTATGAGTTATAACATGAAGTCATAAGAAATTGCGTAAGTATTAGGACCTGCTGCCGTTGGAGTGTCCAGCGTTGTTACGGTAATTATCATTACCGCCACGCCTATCCATAGCAGAACGGTCGTTATTCTGACCGTTTCCCTTGGGCTGATGAGGCTGCTGCTGAGTAGCCGGCTGAGACCGGTCCCTAGTTTTCTGCCTGGAAGATACAACTTAAATAGATGAATAATTGCCATATATAGAAGAATACGGATTGATCACCGCTTGAATACGAGTGTTTACCTCTTCTCGGGTCTCTCAGCTTACCCGAACTCATCTCTCTCATGCAGCATCTCCAGCTTATGTGCTGCATCAGACACTTGGGCTACAGTGTTGAACGTAGCACACACCAGATTTTTTGCGACCGATGTGCGAAGAGCCCACCTAAAGTGGTGTGCCTGCTCTTCCGGAGTACCTGTTGCCGCACCAAGGAAACCAGCTAAGCGAAGAAAGCGCTGCATGAACTCGTTGCTATTCTCCCCAGCTCTCAGTCGGATCCCATGGTACTACCTCTTAATCTTGTCTTGCTCAGCCTTGGGAAAGAACTGCTCCATCACCCTATCTCTGAACTGAGCCCATGTCAAACCAGCCACCCAATCGTCACCTCCCTCAGACTGCTTCAATGCTAACAACCAATTTAACACATCGCCTTCGAACCGGTAGCATTCCAACCTCGCCTTGAACACGGGGTCACAACCCATAGCATTGAAGATCTTCTCGATGTGAGCAAACCAGCTTTCAGCTTCACTGGGGCTATCTGTTTTCTCGAAAGCTCGAGGACGGAGCTTGTTGAATCTCTCCAGCCATATTGCCAATGTCACTGGAGGTGGAGGAGGAGGTGCTTTTTTATGCTGCTGATTGTTGGCAGCTTGAACCTCAGCCCTGATGTCATTCCTCAGTTGAGGAAGCAAAGCTTGCATTGCAGCTTGGATTGCTGCATTGAGTTGTTCCTGCTCGCGTGTGAGAACCATCTGACAGTATAACATAAAACATATGATTAAACAGATCATAAAATATATATACATGAAAAAAATTTTATACCAATAAATCAAGAGAAAAAATTTATGCAACAAAATTTGTGTATGAATGCATGATGCAGTTTTATGAAAACTTTTGTATGCTCGAGAGTGAACATCTATGGTCAGTTCACCCAAAACAAAAGACTTGGCGAGGGGACGCCTATGGGTCGGTCCCAAATTTAAAAGTTTTGATAAAACACGTGCGACTAAATAGGGCCAGTCCTGTACCAACCATTACTTAGTCATAAACCTGTGACAATGACATATATATGTATGTGTAAAAATGATGAATGCATGAAAAACGACTGTCAGTTCTAGGAAGACCATAGTGACTACACACTAATCACACGTCATATTTTGAGAGCCTACAGGTCGAATCCTTGGCTCTGATACCATAATTGTAACACCCCATTTTGATAATGGAATGTCACGCGTAATTATGACGTGTCATCAAAGCATACAAGGATAAATTTCTAAAACATTACATGACCATAAAAGGAAATATCGGAATCAAACATCGGTAGTCCAAAAGTAAAGCTCATCACACACAAACATAAGTATTGTAAATGAAAGGACTAAACAATGTCCATGGAAAGAGTATCAAAGTAAGATAATGCATAAAGTAAAGAAAGGCTAGAAAGCTTCCAGTCCATATGCACGTACGCTTAAAATCTACGAGCGTCCCTGAGTACCTGCCGTTTTCGGAACATGAAAAGGAAAACGGCTGAGCAATACGCTCAGTGCACGGATGTACAATAAAGCAAGAATGATAGAAGCATATAAACATATAACAGTAGAAGAAACTAAGTCCCGAATAACCCGGTTAAGTCTTGGTAAAACTGGTTTTATAGTTTGAAAAGCCTTATGTTTATCTTATAAAAACTGTTTAACATATTCTACCATTAGCCAATATAGGTCATGAAAATCCACCGTGCATGAATAATTGGAGGGGTGACCTCATCATGCAAATTAGATGGGATGCCTCTAATTTAATATACTGGTTTTGGGTAAGAGGGATCAGCTCCTTGTGAAGGATGCAAGGCACACAGCACATTCACACTGAGTAATCTGCTGAAAACATGTAACTAGGATGCACCCATACGCCCCACATGATAAATATAATAATATGGCCAAAAGCTGAAGGGACGCCACGAGCAATCACTCCGCCGTGGGGAAGTCATAACACCAGTGCCTCTAGTGTTATGGTTATGGTACCTCCATAACTAGGTGAAACTGGTCATGCATGTATATGGCTATAGGTATTCTAAATTAAACATAAGCAAATCAAACATATAAACTTATACTACGGAAAAAAAGTTGGCTTCATACGGGAAATCCTAATAAGGAAAGAATGTCCATACTGAAAGGACGGGAATCCTACTTCGGTATCACTAATGCTACATAAATATATACGTGTATAAGTATCTGATTACTAAATACGTAACTGGTTTTATGTCATGTCTTAGCTTATTTTATACGTTCATGTCATGTTTTACTTTTCAAAGCTTTATACTGTATTTATCTTATATTCTGTCTATTCTGATTAAGTATTACTTGTATTTCATGTATTATTATACTTACTGTGTAATAATGAGTAACTTTTTAAAAATAGCATGTTTCCTAAAATAGAAAGTTTCCAAAATAGAAAGTTTCCAAAAATAGAAAGTTACAAAAAATAGAAAGTTTCCAAAAATAGAAAGTTTCAAAAAATAGAAAGTTTCCAAAAATAGAAAGTTTCCAAAAATAGAATGTTTCAAAAAATAGAATCACTGCTTAAAATAGATAAGTTTCTAAAAATAAAAAGTTTCCATAAATAGATTAGCTGCCTTAATTAAATAAGTTTCTAAAAATAGAAAGTTTCCATAATTAGATATAAGCTAGTTAAATAAGCTAATTATATAAGCTTAAGTGTTTTCTGATTATTATCCTAAGTCATATAGATATAAGGTATAGTTTATTAATTATTACATGTAAATTAATTAAACTATAGGTTAAAAGTATTTAATTAAATATATCATGTTTTTAATTAAATAAAGTTAAATACTTAGGTTAAAAAATGTATTATTAATTTTTAATAATATAACCTAAGTCATGTTAATTAATTAATTATAGTCATGGTTTTTAATAATTAATTAAGTATAAAGTCTAGAAAATATAAATACTTAGGTTAAAAATTCATGATATAATAATTAAATTATAACCTAAGTCATGTTGTTAAATTAATTATGTCATGTTTTATTAATTTAATTTTTAACATAACTATTAAAATCATAAACCTTAACATAAACAATGAACCGGACCGTGACTAGAAACCATGAACCGGACCCGTAATCAACACCATACCCCGAACCACTTCGGGGTTCCCCTTGTTTGCTGCTGCAGTGGGACCCACACCACCAAACCGAGACCATGAGGTCTCGGTGGTGGTTCATAAGCTATGCCGAGACCCCCCTTGGTCTCGGTTAGGCGTCGGCCAACATCAAACACCCCTAAATCCCTTGTTTTGATTTACCCCATAACCATTTACATGTTTAATAAATGTTTTTAATTAGTTTTTAAAAACATCATGATTTTATGTGACTTATTAAATCAAAACATAAAAGAAAAGGATTAAAAAGGTTATACCGAATGCGTGGATCGATCATGGATGAACACACACGAATGCTTGCACAAAATTAAAGATTAAAAATCAACCGAACACCCCGTTTTGTATCTTTAAATCCGGCGGCCAAGGGAGAGAAGGAAGAAGAAGATTAGGGTTTATGTTATTTTTCCTGTAATGTGAAAAATGACTAAAATCTTTCCTAATTCCCTTATTTTAGAAAAATAAAAATAGGCTTGGCCCATCCTCTTGGTGTAGCCGCGGGTAGGGGGCCCCACTTGGGGTAACCCGTACCTTCTCCGAGTCTAATTATTTTAGTGTGCGTTCGTGTTTTATCGTGTTCGTGTTTTATGTGTTCAAGTTAATTATTGATCGTGACCTAATATATTTATTCGTGTTCGTAATAAATATATATATATATATATATATATATATATATATATATATATATATATATATATATATATATATATATATATATATATATATATATATATATACATATATATATATATATATATATATATATATATATATATATATATATATATATATATATATATATATATATATATATATATATATATAAATATGTATATATATATAAATATGTATATATATATATATATATATATATATATATATATATATATATATATATATATATATATATATATATATATATATATATATATATATATATATATATATATATATATATATATATATATATATATATATATATATATATATATATATATATATATATATATATATATATATATATATATATATATACGTAATTAATATTAGCTCGTGATTAATTTACGTTCATGATTTCATGATCGCATGTTCGTGATTATAATTATATTTTAGTAATTATTGTGTGTTCATACGTAATAAATACTTATCGTGTTCTAACACGTACATAATACTTAAAATTCTTATATGTGAACGTTGACATACTATAAAAGGAAAGTTTTAATCTAGTACGTACGATCTTAAGGGTACTATTCATGGTAAAAGCATGCGGGTTTTACACAAAGTATGTCTTATCCGGTCAAGGTGAAACACCTTTTTTCCAATAGACCAAATATACTAAAAATTAAAACTTTTTGTAGAAATCAAAATGGACCTCATGTAACTCTTTATAAACTAACGACAATCTTTAACAAACCAGCCTTTCAACATATTTTTAAATAAAATTAGACTCCATTACCTTCGTAACGATATGTGGTACGACCACCAATGACTTACGGTTTATTATATAAAAAATAAGGCTTACAACCTAAATCGGACAAACCCTTTTGTGCACTAAAGAACCCCTCTCGTGCATTATTTTCTACAAAACCCTTCTAATGCACTAAAGGCCCCCATAAGTGCACAATTTTCTAGGAAAACCCCTCTAGTACACTAAAGGACCGCTCAAGAGCACTATTTTATTAGGAAAACCCATCTAGTGCACTAAAGGACCCCTCATGTGCACTATTTTATGAAAAAAAACATTATAGTGCACAAAAACACCCCTTGAATGCACTAATTTTATGCATAACCCTTTAGTGCATTATTGACCCATTTTCTCGGAAATAACTTCTATAACAAAACACACATAATTCATTCAGATACCACAATAGATCATTTTAATAAACATTCGAGATCTAAATGACCCATGAATACACACCTAACCGTGTTTAGCAAACACCCATTTTTACCTGTTTCACATAAAGAACCTTAATGACGTACATGACCACCATTCTATAACAAAGACTTGGACTTAGACACCTCAACAAGACATTAAAAATTTGTTTGCAACACATGGGGGTTAAACCTTGATTCAAGCTCGGGATCTAATACTTAGCTCCTATGCACATTTCCATCTAGCATATACTTCAATCATAACATATTCCAAGAATCGCCACCGTTACATTGTACCTACACATGAGAATCTTTTATCATGAAGGTTATTCAAGAACTCTCTTAACTTAAGTAATGGAGTCAAAAGTTGCACTACCTAACACTATGAACAAGGTTCCAGTCTTCAAGCAAGGAGAGTCTGAAGAATGGAAATTCATATTCACTGAATTTGTGCATATGTACAATTAGGATTTGTGGGAAGTCATTGTCCATGGAAACGCTCACACCAAACCTCTAGCAACTGATGGCAAAGCACCAGAAATATTTCCTGAAGAGAAGAAGAAGAGGTCCAATGATATAAAGACAAAAGCATTATTATGCTAGGAATACTGACGAGACTCTAATTATGCATAGTCTTATCGCCTAAATCGGACTTAAAATACAAAAACATATCATAAAACCTTGCAAAATCCCTTTGTTTTATTCATTGTGTGATTGTAGGTTTGGATATCGTGAAATTACCAAAAGATCACAAGAATCAAGCAAAAACAAACACTGGAAACGAAGTCTTGCAAAAGAACCAGACCCGAATGTTAATTTTCCAAAAATACCTTGAAGAATTTAAGATATACTAGTTTAGTCCGTCAACTTTGAAGAAATGACACCTTATTGGACAAAGTGAAAGGACGATCTAGACTCTCGAATACATGCTTAGACCTTGTGTAATAGACTTTGGAAAATGATGGGAGAAACATGTACATCTAGTAGAATTCTCTTATAACAATAGTTATCATGCTAGTATTAAAGCAGCGCCTTTCAAAGTACTTTATGGAAGAAAGTGTCGATCGCCTGTTTGCTAGGCTGAAGTTGGAGATGTTCAACTAACAGGACCAGAAATAATACATGAAACTACTCAAAAGATTATCCAAATCCGACAAAGATTACAAGCTGCACAAGATAGAAAAAGGAGTTACGCTAATACTCGATATAAACCTTTGGAATTTCAAGTTAGAGATCGCGTTATGCTAAAAGTATCACCTCGTCAAGGAGTTAGCCGATTTGGAAAGAAAAAGAAACTGAATCCAAGGTATATTAGACCATTCAAAATAATCAAAACAATTACCCCTATGGCATATAAACTAGAGCTTCCTAAAGAGCTTAGTAATTGGTGTTACGGGATATCACATTACTCAAATCATAGACAACGCTTAAAAATCATGTCGTCTAATAACAAAGCATTTTCCATTCATAAATATCAAATTGCATAGGTCCCAAATCATAGTATTTCATACATATTTACAAAACATTTGAATGGAAAGTTTATTTGAATGTGGGCCATAAATTCTTGTTGTCTTCCCAAGAATTACCTTCAAGTACCTGAGATAAAACATGTTAAAAAGATCAGCAAAAACGCCAAGTGAATTCATAGAGCTTAATAAAAACCATTAATATATCATCGGTATATATTTATTATCGAAAATCATTTTGTACAAATAGTTTTAGTAGGCCATAAAATAGGCCAAAGACATTTTATACAACTCTTAGTCGTAAATCATAATATAGGCTTCAGCCTTCAAATCCATTATACGAACCATTGTCGTAAAAACATCATACAATACGTTTTATAACGTTGTATAGAGTTTAATAAAAACCGTTATAAGAAAATGGTTATGTAAAACCAAAACACGAACATAATATCAATAATAAGACCCCGTATTGCTAGTCAGGCAATATATTGTAATTCAATGCGTATATCAGTATTTTCGTTATTGGATTGTTATAAGCCGCATGACATTCCTACCTTACTATAACAAACAACGGGTAGCTAACTAATAAGTGTGTAAACACTTATCCTTTTGCCACTAAAATTAAGTAAAAACAAGACCTAATCATGTGTTTTATATCTTAAATGTCGGAATTACGCGTGGTTTTGTGTTCTTGTGTTTAAATAGGTACAAATGATCAAAAGAAGAGAAAACACGGGATTTCACGGTCAAATGTCGAAGAAAAGTCAAGAAAAAGTCAAAGACAAGATCAAAAGACCTAAAGTGTGCCGAAGATCGCGAAAACCGACAAAGTCAACTTAATTTTGAAGAAATGATCAAGAAGGTCGGAATCGAGCTCGTTTTAATGGAATTAATCATTTTATGAGGAAAATTTGGGTCAAGTGGGTCCCACAATGGATCTATTGGGCTTAAAAGCCGAATAGCAAAATCAAGTAATTTGGTGAAGCCCAAATGGCCCAATGTTGTTTAAACGGATGAAGTTTATATCCTCATTGAGCCCAATCCCAATTGTGACATAAAGAATGGATGGTTGATTTCAAAATGGGCCTAGCCCAAATGGCTTTAACACAAATGTAACACAGAAACAAAGTTGCTAGTCATATATTTTTTTGGACGAATTGTAAGCAAAGAAGGGTCAACAATTTAACAAGTCGAGTCAACAAACTCTCCTCTCCACATCATTCACTTCCCACGTGTAACTCCACTTACCCATTCCCCAAATAAAACAAATATTTACTCTCACCCCTCACTTATCTTTGTTACAAACGAAGTTAAAAAAACACACATCCTCTTTCTTCCCCAAAACTCGCAGCATTCCCTCAAAAACCCTAATCTTTTACACCAAAAATTACCCAGTAATTTTTGGGGCTTTTAATCCAAACGTGTGATTCACACGTGTTTGGATTAAATACCCATAAAAATCGCTAAGAACACTCACTGATGGTCCCCAATCCTCCACCTCAGCCAAATACAATCACACGTGGCCCTCTCCTTCAATATTATTGGTGGAAACAACTCAACATTCGCCATGCTGGCAATCTGTGGCTACAAGGGCAATTTCCATCCATATGATCAAGAAATTAGAAGAGAGAAAAGAAGAAAGAAGGAATGGATGGTTGGATTTGATTGCTTAACATTGAAGCTAGAATTAGGGTTTCTTGGGGTTTCTCCTATAAAAACCCCCATTTCTCCCATGTAATTTGTTCTTTTTCTTTAATTTTTAATTTTCAGTAAATTAGGTTTTAGAGTTTTAATCTTGTAATTTTAATTTTTAGTATTGTACTCTTTTATTTAATTAATGAAAAGTAGTTTATTTAAATTAATTTTCGTCTCATTTTAATTCTTACAAGTTTGGTATAATTTATCTATAATCTGCTTCTGCTTTTATGTTATTGTTCGGTACTATTATTATAAATTAAAAAAAAAAAAAAAAAAAAAAAAAAGGAAAGTGAATTAAATATTTTCCCCTACTGGGAAAATATCAAGATACTGTTTATATTTGGTTCGAGGCTATGGTGATGGTTTTTGGTTGATACGGTGGTGTTTGGATTCGGTATTAAGGGGGCTCAGCGCCTTACCTTCTTCCCAAAGGTTTCGACATCGGGTTTGATCTTCTTTTACTTTTATGTTAATTTTTATGTTTATTTAGTTTTATGATAATCTGCTTAATTTGAGATAGTTTGGATCTGCTGAGTTGTTTATCAGTAAGTTTGTTTGTTTGATAAATCTTAGTTGATTATTTAAATTAGTTCTAATAGTTTAGTTATTTGCTTTGTATGCGTGTTGGATTAATCAGTTTTAGGATATGCTAATAGTTTTTTTTTGTCACTGCTTAGTTGAATTATTTTTGTTTGCTTATTACATCTGCTTGGTTTATTAGTCTGATAAGCTCAGTTTTAGATTGGTTTGGTTTATTTGGATTTTTATCTGCTATAAACTGCTTATCTGCTAAATCTGCTATAATCTGCTTATGTTCATCAGCTTATGTGGTGTACCTATTTGCTTATTTGGTTATTAAGGAATTTGGTTAACTGCTTATTAGGTTGAGCTTATATCTAGTTTGTTTATGCTTGATAAGATTCGGCTTGTTATTATTGCTCAGCTTATTGATATTTCAGCTTATTATACTGTTTTGTTTGGTTTATTTATTTTCATGTTATAACTGTTTGAGCTTATTTGGTTCCTGCTTATTTGAATTCAGCTTATTTTTTTAGATTGTATTCTTGTTTTTGTAACTGCTTAAGCCTCAGACTCAATTAGTCTGAGGACTTTCTGTCCAAAATAACAAGCTCTAAAAAAATCAAAAAATATTAACTAAAATTAGGTCTACTGGGGTTCGAACCCAGGACCTCTCGTCTGGTACCAAACGTCCCAACCAGTTACTCTAGGCCTTTTCTTGTGTATTCATTTGCAACATTTGATTAATATAGGATTAGATTTTTAATAGAAGTATTTTATTTAGATTTAATTAAGTTTTAAGTTTAGTATAGTTTATTTAAAAAGTACTTAAATAGAATTTTGTCTTAATTCAGTTTTTATAAAAATATAAAAAGACAAAAAAAAAATTATTTACTTTTATAATTTTTAATTACTTTTCATTTTATTTTGTTTACATTGTTTTAAAATTAGTTAAATTAATCTAGTTCTTTATAAAATTAAGTTTTTAAATAAAATTCTTTTTATATTAAATTTTCAAAATAGTTTTATTAGATTAAATTAGATTTAAATTTTAAATTGGTTAGGTAATTTTTAAATAGTTTCTTTTAAATTAATTTAAAATAATTTTTAAATTGTTTAGATAATTAATTAGTAGTTTATAAATTAGTTAAAAATAACAAAAGTTATCTTTACCAAAAACAAGTTAAGTCGATACGTTAAACCAGAAATCAAATTCAAGTCGAATTGAGGAAAAACAAACATTAATTGCAAAACATATAAAATCCTAGTTTCAAATTGGCGCCGCTGCCGCTTCGCTCGTACGATTGACGATTTTTCGTGAAGACGTTTGGATTTTGGGATCCGTTCTTTTTGAACGTTACGTTTCTTGCAACAAAATCAAAAAAAAAATCAAAAAATTAAAAATAAAAAAAATAAAAAAATCACAAAAGCAATCTCTTTCCTAAGAATTGCACCAAAAAAAAAAATTAAAAAATCAAAAGTAATACTTTTTCCTAAAAGTATTACACCAAAAATATTACGTATTAGTGTTAAGTTTTAGTTCGATTTCTTTCGTTTTTATTGTGAATATATATTTTTCTAAAAAATACAAAAAGATTTTTCCTTTTACTATAATATATTACATAGCACAATAAATTACCTACTTTTCAAATAAGCCTTAGTTAGGATTTCATCACCTAACTATTGTAATCGCATCCATAAGGAAAAAGGGCAAAATAGATAAATACTAGTAAGACGTTTGAACTCGACATATACAAACTATAAGGTGGGTATAAGGCGACGCGCTATAAAAGGCCGTCTAAGGAAAAAGGTTTTTAAGTGCTTTGTGCCACCTCGTTTCCCCGCTTGCTTGTGCGTATATTGAGAGGGACGACCGATTATTGGTTTGCCAACTCAAGTAGTATTTACGTATATATTTTTGTAGCTTTTTTATATTGCTCCTCGAGAGGAAAAATCCTTTTCCTCTCAAAGTCGACCGAGGTCACCTACCTCATTCCAAAGTTTTAATTGTATGCGCACTCGCGCGCATACATACATACCGATTGGTGTACCAAATACTTCTAATTCTTCTAAAAAGAAGAAGAAGAAAAACAAAAAGACCGTCATTAAAGCCGATCCCGAGAATCGAGCTTTCTACAATACGATGGCAACGGATAATCGACCAATGATTGAGATTCTACAATCTCACGTTGAAGGAAACGATGACGCGATTGTGGTGCCAAATATTGGAGCTAATCATTTCGAACTTAAATCGGGTTTTATTCAAATGGTTTCCGCTACACCATTTTTAGGTCGTACTAATGATGACCCACACGCTCATATCAAACGTTTCATCCAATTAGCTAATACCGTCAAATACAATGGGGTGCCACAAGAGGCCGTTCGCCTCCAACTTTTTCCTTTTTCCCTCGAGGGACAAGCCCGGATTTGGCTTGATAAGGAACAACCCCAAAGTATTACCACATGGATCGACTTAGAGACCAAGTTCATTAACTACTTTTTCCCACCATCACGGACCACTTCTTTAAGAAATGAGATCATCACCTTTGAACAACAATATGGAGAAACGTTTAGTGAGTCTTGGGATCGTTTTAAAGATCTTTTGAGAAAATGTCCACAACACGGTTTCACTAAAGTGCATCAAATCAACACGTTTTATAATGGTTTAACTCTAAACGACCAAGACTCACTTAATAGTGCCGCGGGGGGTAATATTCTTGTGAAAACCATGAACGAGGCTTGGGCCATTATTGAGAACAAGGCAAAAGTGCAAACCAAGAGTGTTAGGGCTAACATGGCAAGTGCTAGTACTAGTAATAATGAGGTGAATGATCAAATTAATAAACTTACTTCACTTGTTGAAAAACTCGCTCTAAAAACCGACGCCCTCACTACACATGTGCATGCCGTGAAAGAAAAAAGTGAAACGTGTGAAACTTGTGGTGGACCACATTCATACTTTAATTGTGACAAGGTTTACAATGATCAACAAGAAGTTTATGCTTATAACAACAATGAAAATGATCGGATTCATTTGAAACCAAATGTTGATGTTAACCATTTGTCTTACAAATCTAATAACTATTTGGCTCCCCCCGGTTTTGTAGCACCACAAAGACCACCCCCACCCGCCCAAAATAGGAACCAAGGTCCTCAACGGGGTAATTTTCAAGGAAATTCTAATCAACGGGGTTTTAATCAAAATCAAGGGAATTTTCAAGGGCAAAACCAAGGGTTAAATAATCAAGGATTTAATAACCAAAGTTTTCAAAATCAAGGATTTAATCAAGGTTCTAATCAATATCAAAACCAAGGTTTTCCTAATCAAGGTTATAATCAAATGAACATGCATAATCCTCAAATGGACTTGGTTTTACAAAAATTATCCGACCATGAACGAATGATGAGAGAGATGCAAGAATCGACCGATAAGAAATTTTTGACTATGATTCAAACCTTTCGTCCCCAAGGTACCCTTCCTTCGAACACCGTGACCAATCCTAGGGCTAATGTTAATGCTATCACTACTAGGAGCGGTAAGACCACCGTTGAACCTTCGCCACCTAACCAAGGACCCGAGATACTTTCTTCTTCGACAAAACCTCCTTCTTCTTCCACTTGTGACATACCTCCCGTTATGCATTCGTCTACACCTTATGTTCCACCGATACCCAAATTTTCTACCACACCTTCAATTCCAAAACTGGTTCCTTCACCTACCATTTCTATTCCTCCTCCTCCACCAAAGGATGTGAGTGAGCAATCCACTCCAAAGCCTTCATCTCAACCCAATATACCTTATCCCTCAAGGTTGCGGAAAGAGAAATTAAAGAATAAGGATGATATTCAAGTTTCGAACTTCCAAAAAATGTTCAAACAATTGAATTTTAATATCACCTTTGCTGAGGCGCTCGCTCACATGCCTAAGTACGCTAAGATGTTTAAGGATCTTTTAAGTGATAAGGAAAAGTTGCTTGATATTGCCAATACCCAATTGAATGAGAATTGTTGTGACAATCCGTCAATTTATGGTCGATATTTTATTCTCAATATTTTATTCTCAATATTCATTTGAAAATATTATTTTATGAACTCACTTATTTTTGGGAAGAAATTTGGATTTACGTCTTGGAGTAGCATCGACTACGTTTAAACCGGAGGATTCAACGTTACGTGCTTACGTTTACGTACACCGTCTTTGGTGACAGTCCGACACTTCAGAAAATAAATTTATCCGTGAATATTATTTTGGAGTTTTAAATTTGTGTTGGTTCATAAACTCACAAATTTACGAGAATAGATTAGGACTTACGATTTTATTTTAACGTCCTTTACGACTAAACCGGAAACCTTAGGATTACGTATTTACGTTTTCGAACTCCGTTTTTGATGAGACAATTTTTATTGGATTCGTTTTGTGACGTTGATTCATAATTTATAAAAACGTTTTTCGTAAAACGACCCGAGGGCACGCAAATCGAGGAAACTAGAATCGAGGAGTACCCGTAAGTAAATGGGGATGAGACAAAATAACTTTTGCCCCACCCCCATATATGGGACGGCCAACACATACTCTATGTGTCAAATGGTGGCAAGTTTTTAGCTAAAACTTACACATGTCTCATTTAGCTTAAAACTTAAGCCTTCTTCCATCAAAACCACAAACACAACCCACTTGCTCTCATTTCCTACATGCAATACCACTCAAGAACTCACAAGCTCTCTCTCTAGTTCCATCTTGCCGTCCACTTTTCTCCCCAAAAACACCCTTTGATCTTAATTCAACCATGAAACCATATGTTATACTTGCATATGTTGAAGCCCTTTCAAAACCCTATTGATTGGTGGTACTTATAACATCCATGGAGGAGTTTTCATGGTGTCATGAGGCTGATTTTCCACAAGAAGTCCATGGAGCATGGTGGTCTTGAAGATGGTCATGGATATCCACAAGTTTCTCCATCAAAATCCATGTTTTGATCACAACTTACATCATCATGGTGGTATAAAGATTGTCCTCCTCATCTTCTTGTTATTTTTGGTTATGTAATCATGTATTTATTTCCTATTGTATATATTTATGATGATTATATGATGATAAAAATGTTATGTGGGGATTTGTTGTTGATAAACATGATTAAAAAGGTGAAAAACCATAAGAAACAAGGTTAAAATCTTGGTTAAATTTGATGGCTGTATAAAACAGTAAAGAACCATATGTTTAAACTGATAAAATGATGAAGTAGAATGTATTTACAGTAAGCTATGAGTCTTGTACACATGTGAGAGTTGGCCATGCAATGGAATCATTGTAATGAGTGAGATATGATCAAAACAAGTTTAAGATACAAATCTGAAGTTACTGTTTTGGACGATTTTTAGAAAATACTTAAAGGATGATTCAACAGTAGCTATAGTATAGTTAAATGTAGCAAATATCATGTAGTTTATGTGATAAAAATTTGAGCTTCTATCTCCATATAGAACTCAAGATATGGCAGTTTTGGTGAAGATGAAGTTAAAAATCAGATTTTTGGAAATTAAAGAATAATACTATTATATAAGCACTCACATTTTAATATATAAAATGTAAAATAAAAACCCACTAACTTATAAAACTTATTTATATACATGTATAAAAGTTTAATCAAATGGATAAATTATATAAATGGTGGTGAAATAATATTTATAAGTAATAAAAACTATAAACATGATTTTACGACTTTTTCGGCTATTGCCGTAAAATTAACGTTTTTGTTAAATAAAACTTAGATGATTGGACCCGTCTAATGAAAACTTTATAAAAACTTGTATACTGATATATAGACATAAATGACAAGTAAAAACCGATAAAACCCGAACCATAGGGCATACGGACGTTAACGGACTAAATTAACGTTATTGGACTAACAATACAACAAAAGTGGACTAAAACACTTATAAACTTATTATTGGGCTTAACCCATTTGGGCCCAACTTGTAAAGTTTAAGTACTGATAATATAGGTATAAAAGGTATTAAAACAAGTTAAAGTACTTATAATAGGCCTATTGGACCTAAAACACGTAAATAGGTAAAACGAGAAAACTAGTTTAAAAGTTATCGACACATAGCACAAAAATGAGTAAATGAGAATATGTAAACCCACTTGATCATCATATATATATAATCATCATATGTATACATAATTGGTATTTTTATAAAGTCATTGGACAAACGTCTAAGACCGATTATTATTTGTCTAGGTTTCCGTGATTGAAGCACGTACCGTACGTCCGAATTGCCGATAACCCGCCTTCCCACATCAACGTGAGTTCATAGCCTCTCACTCTTTTAAATGTTTTTATAAATGTTTTATAAACCCGCGAGGGAGATAACATGTTAGTTTTATAAAATAGGACACCATTTGTCCCGATTGTTTATTTATTGATTTTGGACCCGAATGATTGAATGACCCGATTGTATGACCCGATAAATGATTAATGGACCCGATAGATGAAATTAAATAGATTATTAAAGTTAGGTTATGTCACTAAAAGTCCCATTAGCATGAATTGTGAACTACCGGGAGTTGGTAGACGCTTATGCATTTAATAGTACTATTTGGGGACGATCACCCCAGTTCGCGCCTTGACGGTTGATCCCCGTCGTGCCACATTGATTGGTAAGCGAATTTATGTATGAGAAGATTTCAATAGCGTGACCTTTGTGACGACACGCTACTTTAGATGGGCAAAATTGATATCGGGTTAGCTACCCGTTGTTGTTTTAGTAAGGTAACAATGTCATGCGGCTTATAATAATCCAATCACCAAAATATTACTGGACGCTCCAAATTACGATGTATTGCCTGACTAGCAATACTGGGTCATACTATTGATATTATGTTTGTATTTTGGTTTTCATAACCATATTCATATAACGGTTTTTATTTAATCTATACAACGTTGCGAAACGTATTGTATGATGTTTTTACGACATTGGCTCGTATAATGATTTTTAAGGCAAATGCCTATATTATGATTTTCGATAAGGATTTGTATAAAAATGATTTTGGCTATTTTACGGCCTATTACAATGATTTATATGTATTGATTTTGGTACAAAT
This sequence comes from Glebionis coronaria, assembly GCA_025667525.1. Classification (NCBI taxonomy): domain Eukaryota; kingdom Viridiplantae; phylum Streptophyta; class Magnoliopsida; order Asterales; family Asteraceae; genus Glebionis; species Glebionis coronaria. The sequence continues at coordinate 247,168,316 of CM046875.1, forward strand.
TTTATACCAAAGTTATATTGATGGAATTTATTAAACTCTATGAATTCACTCGGCGTTATCGCTGGCCCTTTTCTTTTAACATGTTTTATCTCAGGTACTTGAAGGTAATTCTCGGGAAGACGACAAGAATTCATGGCCCGCACTTAAACAATATTTTCCATTCAAATACTTTGTAAAACTTTGTATGAAATGTAATGACTTGGGACCGATGTAACTTTGATACTTATGAATGGAAATGATTTATTATTAAACGACGCGATTTTTATGCGTTGTCTATGATGTGAGTAATGTGCTATCCCGTAACACCAACTAGTCTTCCGCTGAACTGAGTTGTATAAATTTGGGGGTGTTACAATTGTTCCGCGGTTCTTTTGAGAAAATTACCAGTTAAGTTAGGAGATCCCGGTCGATTCCTTATTCCTTGTAATTTTCCGGGAGTTGAGAATTGTATGGCCTTGGCGGATCTCGGAGCGAGTATCAATCTTATGCCATTGTCCGTGTAGAAACAATTATCTTTACCCGAGCTAGTTCCCACTCGTATGACATTGGAATTAGCTAACCGTACGGTTGCTTATCCGGTGGGGATAGCCGAGGATGTTTTTGTAGGAGTCGACAAATTCACTTTTCCCGCCGATTTCGTCGTATTCGACTATGAAATGGATCCCCGTGTTCCTTAAATTGTGGGAAGGCCCTTCTTGCGGACCGGGCGTACATTATATGATGTAGCCGTGGGTGAACTTATCATGAGGGTCGGGGATGACAAAATCGTCTTTAACATGGGTAAACTTTCCAAACTTCCCGATGAGCCCGAAGCATGCGAAGAACATTTTCACGAGGCTTGTAAGAGCGGGATTTCTCCTTTACCTCATGTTGAGACCGTTGCTTCTAATGCTCCTTCATTGACTCCATTTGGAGAAAGTGACTTAGATGATTTTGAAGCTAGCTTGGGTCCTCTCGATATTAACTATGATAATTCTCCCACCAATTGGGATGAAGACATTCGTACTATTGAGAGACTTCTCAATGAGGACAATATTTCTCCACCTACTCCTAAAGAAGTTACAAACGATGATCCTACTTTGACTAAGCCTTCCATTGACAATCCACCGGATTTAGAGCTTAAAGATTTACCGTCTGATTTAGAGTACGTTTTCTTAGAGGAGGATAATAAGTTGCCCGTCATTATGGCTAAGGACTTAAAAGAAGATGAAAAATCCGGACTTATCGATGTACTTAAGAATCATAAGAAAGCAATTTCTTGGAAAATCTCCGACATTCGCGGAATTGATCCTAATTTTTGTACTCATAAAATTCTCATGGAAGATGACTTTAAACCCGCAATCCAAAATCAAAGAAGGGTTAATCCAAAAATTCATGAAGTCATTAAGAAAGAATTTATCAAACTTCTAGATGCCGGAATGATTTACCCTATCTCGGATTCGCCATGGGTTAGTCCCGTCCATTGTGTGCCTAAGAAAGGCGAAATCACCGTTGTTCCAAACGAGAACAACGAGTTGATTCCTACTCGACTCGTAACGGGTTGGCGAGTTTGCATCGATTATCGTAAGCTCAATGATGCCACTCGTAAGGATCATTTCCCTCTTCCTTTCATGGATCAAATGCTCGAGCGTTTAACGGGTAATGATTTCTATTGTTTCTTAGATGGTTTTTCCGGATATTTTCAAATCCCTATCGATCCAAAAGACCAAGAGAAAACCAAATTCACTTGTCCCTATGGAACATTTGCTTACAAAAAAATGCCTTTCGGCATATGCAATGCTCCCGAGACTTTCCAAAGGTGTATGATGGCGATATTTCATGACATGGTTGAAGAAACTATGGAAGTCTTTATGGACGATTTCTCGATATATGGTGATTCTTTCTCTTCTTGCCTTGCTAATTTAGAACGTATGCTCCAACGGTGTGAAGACACTCGTCTGGTTCTTAATTGGGAAAAATGCCATTTCATGGTAAAAGAAGGCATCGTCCTCGGTCATAAAATTTCCAAAGCCGGTATCGAAGTCGACCGTGCTAAAGTTGATGTCATTGATAAGTTACCTCCACCTACCACCGTCAAAGGAGTTAGAAGTTTTTTAGGCCATGCGGGATTTTATCGACGTTTCATCCAAGATTTCTTGAAAATAGCTCGTCCAATGACTCATCTCTTAGAAAAGGATGCTCCTTTCATCTTCTCTCAAGAATGTCTCGACTCTTTCGAACTTCTTAAAGGTAAATTAACTAAGGCACCGGTCTTAGTCTCTCCAAATTGGGAGTTACCTTTCGAGCTCATGTGCGATGCTAGTTATTTCGCGGTAGGAGCGGTTTTAGGTCAACGAGATAACAAACATTTCCAACCCATTCATTATGCTAGTAAGAAAATGACGGGGGCTCAATTGCATTATACCACTACCGAAAAAGAGCTTTTAGTTGTAGTGTATGCTTTTGAGAAATTCTGCCCCTATCTTTTGCTTTCCACCACCAACGTTTACACCGACCATTCCGCCTTGAAATACTTGTTGACCAAGCAAGATGCTAAACCGAGACTCCTTCGTTGGTTTTGCCCCTACAAGAATTTAAAATCGAAATTCGTGATAAAAAAGGAGTGGAAAACCTAGCCGCGGATCATCTTAGTAGACTTGAGGATCCGTATCAAGGGGAATCTCCAAATCAAGAGATTAATGAATCCTTCCCCCTTGAGACCTTAATGTCTATTAATTCCAATCTTGATGATACCCCATGGTTTGCGGACATTGCAAACTATTTGGCGGGTGGTGTTCTTATCGAAGGATTATCGTCCCAACAAAAGAAAAAATTCTTCAAGGACGTTAAAACATACTATTGGGATGACCCTTATCTTTTCAAGCAATGTGAGGATTTAATAATTCGTAGATGTGTTGATGGGCCGACGGCTTTACAACTCCTTGAAGCTTGCCATAAAGGACCTACCGGTGGTCACTTTGGTCCTAATTACACCGCTAAAAAAGTTTTCGACTCCGGATTCTATTGGCCCTCTATTTATCATGATGCACATGAAATGGTTAAACATTGTGATGCTTGCCAAAAGCAAGGCAAGATCACACATAAAGATGAGATGCCTCAAAATTTCATCCAAGAATGTGAAATCTTTTACGTATGGGGCATCGACTTTATGGGGCCGTTTCCATCATCGAAAGGAAACAAATACATCCTCGTAGCCGTTGACTACGTATCTAAATGGGTTGAAGCAAAGGCTTTACCTACTAACGATGCGAGGGTGGTTGTTAACTTCTTGAAACAATTGTTTGCTCGATTCGGTGTGCCTCGTACTATTATTAGTGATCGCGGGACTCATTTTTGCAATGATCAATTTTCACGAGTCATGGCTAAGTATGGTGTCAATCACCGACTTTCCACCGCATATAATCCTCAAACTATTGGACAAGCCGAGGTTTCTAACCGTGGTCTTAAGAGAATCTTAGAGCGAACCGTGGGAGAGCATCGTGCCTCATGGGCCGATAAATTAGATAATGCTTTGTGGGCTTTCCGTACCGCTTATAAGACACCTATAGGTTGTACCCCTTATCGCCTTGTGTACGGAAAGGCGTGCCACCTCCCCATTGAGTTGGAGCATAAGGCTTATTAGGCCTTGAAATGGGCTAATTTTGATATAAACAAAGCCGGTGATCATAGGAAAATCCAACTCAATGAACTCAATGAACTTAGGAATGAGGCTTATGAAAATTCATTAATCTACAAAGAGAAGACTAAGCTCATTCATGATTCCAAGATTAAAAACCGAGAGCTCCATATTGGTGATCAAGTTTTACTATTTAACTCTCGGTTGAAAATCTTTTCGGGTAAACTTAAGAGCCGTTGGTCCGGTCCATTCACCGTGGCCCAAGTCTTCCCTTATGGCACCATTGAGTTATCCTAACCAAATGGGCCCAACTTTAAGGTGAATGGCCAACGGGTTAAGTTGTACTATGGAGAGGACATCTCTCACGAGATGATTCCATCCCTCTCCACATTTCCCTTGAATTAATTCGGGAAATCGAGTCGAGCTAGAGACTCGTGATAAATAATTCAAGCATCGTATAACAAGGTTAGATTTTTACCTTTACCATCCTTTTCACCCTTTTTCACCTTCATCCATGTCCACCAATAAGTGTAGGGGGGAGCCAAGTAGGTTGTTTGTGTGTTGTGATTGTGTGCAGGGACATGTGCTTTGATGATCCACTTTTGGCACTTTTGACGAGACCCGTGTTCCTGTGTTCCCGTGTACCCAGTTCTATCAAAACTATTGTGATTCATACTTGTATATAAATAAAACGAATAAATGTAATCACTTTAGTTGTCCCTTCCTTAGCTCGATTTTAAACAACGTACTCAATGTCCTAAGTGTAGGGGAGTTTATTCTCCCACATGCTTAAACATTGAGGACAATGTTTATATTAAGTGTAGGGGGGACTTCTATCTAATTTTAGTGGGCTTTTCCATGAATTTGACCCCATTTAACCGGAAAATTTAAAATTTTTTTCAACGTTTTTCAAATTTATGATCTATTTTGGCCTAGTAGTATTTTTATTTATTTTCTTTCCTTTTATTATCGCACCGTAATAATTTCCATTTCAAGAATAAAGTTAAAATAAATAAATAAATAAATAAAATGGTTTTAACATGTTTAGATATCTTTGATATATTAGGCCCGTCGTGAATATTTTGACTCAACCCGAGTTTACATATCCAAGTTTACTCTAGCTAGTATCCTTAACCATATGGACCTTAATTGGTTTATTAGGCTAAGCATCCACGAGTCTCATTCCTTGAGATTTTAAATTGTGGAGAACGAGAGATGATAGAGTTAATTATAAGTTTGGTATTCTTTCATTAACTTATGTGAGTTAGTTATGAGCTTTTTCTCCCATCGCTTGTTAATAAATATATTTGCAATAAATAAGGTTGTACGATTTAAAAGGTTACTTAGCTTCTAGCACAAGATCGTTTAAAAGTTTCTCGGTATTAATTAGAGTTCATAGCCAAGGCATAACTTATTGAAGCGGGACGCGAAGATTGGCTTATCCAAAAAGGCCCTAACAAGGCATGAGGATACCCGAGTCCAAAAAGGCCCTCACAAGGCATGAGGATTCACTTTTTGCTAAAGATCCTAAGATGATGTGAAGATCATTAATCCAAATTAATATGATGGATCAAGACACACGACGAGAAGTAATTACCCACCTAAAGATCATGGAGAAGTCTATCCAAAAAGACCCTAACAAGGTATGAGGATAAATAGATCAAAGTCCGAAAAGGAGGCGGATCGTTGTATATCAAAATCCTAAATAAAGAAGAGGATAAATGAAGAAGTCGTGGTCAACGTTTGAAGCATCTTTCACTCCTTATGAAGATGTATACCAAAATGAAGAGAAGATCATAATTTCAAGATCGTCTCTCAAGATTTGAAGTTTGAAGTACAAGCCAAATATCGGTCCGAGAAAGGTCTCAATTCGTGAAACGAGTTATGCCAAGATATGAACTTTTTGAGGTTTCGAGAAGCAGTTTTAAAAGATTTTGTCCTTTAGCTAACTATTGATTAAATCGTCCCACTTTATTTTTGGCCTTAATAAATTATCGAAATAAGTCAAAAATGCATCCTCGTGATCATTCAAGACAAAAATAAAATACAAGAGATACACCGTAGGAATAAGGGGGTCTAAGTGATTAATTAAACCACGTGAGTAAGTGTTAGTTGTGCTAACTTATGGTAAACAATGATCTTATTTTTAAGCTTGGTATGGGGAACGTGAAACTTGAGGGTGATTAATATTCATGACACCAAAGCCCTAATCTAAGTCTTAGATTTCTTTACAAGTTTCTTCCATCGAATAATTTCCAAGTTAATAAATGATGATAACTTTTGTCTCTTTCTTAAGTTTTATCTTTTCATCATAGTAGTAGTAATAATAGTAATAGAGGCCATTATAGGTTGATTATGACAAAAATGTAACTTAATGCTTTACAACTATGCATTGCATGGGGTCATTGCAATGGTCAAGTGTAGGGGATTTAATAAGTGTGTAAACACTTATCCTTTTGCCACTAAAATTAAGTAAAAACAAGACCTAATCATGTGTTTTATATCTTAAATGTCGGAATTACGCGTGGTTTTGTGTTCTTGTGTTTAAATAGGTACAAATGATCAAAAGAAGAGAAAACACGGGATTTCACGGTCAAATGTCGAAGAAAAGTCAAGAAAAAGTCAAAGACAAGATCAAAAGACCTAAAGTGTGTCGAAGATCACGAAAACCGACAAAGTCAACTTAATTTTGAAGAAATGATCGAGAAGGTCGGAATCGAGCTCGTTTTAATGGAATTAATCATTTTATGAGGAAAATTTGGGTCAAGTGGGTCCCACAATGGATCTATTGGGCTTAAAAGCCCAATAGCAAAATCAAGTAATTTGGTGAAGCCCAAATGGCCAAATGTTGTTTAAACGGATGAAGTTTATATCCTCATTGAGCCCAAGCCCAATTGCGACATAAAGAATGGATGGTTGATTTCAAAATGGGCCTAGCCCAAATGGCTTTAACACAAATGTAACACAGAAACAAAGTTGCTAGTCATATATTTTTTTGGACGAATTGTAAGCAAGGAAGGGTCAACAATTTAACAAGTCCAGTCAACAAACTCTCCTCTCCACATCATTCACTTCCCACGTGTAACTCCACTTACCCATTCCCCAAATAAAACAAATATTTACTCTCACCCCTCACTTATCTTCGTTACAAACGAAGTTAAAAAAAACACACATCCTCTTTCTTCCCCAAAACTCGCAGCATTCCCTCAAAAACCCTAATCTTTTACACCAAAAATTACCCAGTAATTTTTCGGGCTTTTAATCCAAACGTGTGATTCACACGTGTTTGGATTAAATCCCCATAAAAATCGCTAAGAACACTCACTGATGGTCCCCAATCCTCCACCTTAGCCAAATACAATCACACGTGGCCCTCTCCTTCAATATTATTGGTGGAAACAACTCAACATTCGCCATGTTGGCAATCCGTGGCTACAAGGGCAATTTTCAGCCATATGATCAAGAAATTAGAAGAGAGAGAAGAAGAAAGAAGGAATGGACGGTTGGATTTGATTGCTTAACATTGAAGTTAGAATTAGGGTTTCTTGGGGTTTCTCCTATAAAAACCCCCATTTCTCCCATGTAATTTGTGCTATTTCTTTAATTTTTAATTTTCAGTAAATTAGGTTTTAGAGTTTTAATCTTGTAATTTTAATTTTCAGTATTGTACTCTTTTATATAATTAATGAAAAGAAGTTTATTTAAATTAATTTTCGTCTCATTTTAATTCTTGCAAGTTTGGTATAATTTATCTATAATCTGCTTCTGCTTTTATGTTACTGTTCGGTACTATTATTATAAATTAAAAAAAAATAAAAAATAAAAATAAAAAATAAAAAAAAGGAAAGTGAATTAAATATTTTCCCCTATTGGGAAAATATCAAGATACTGTTTATATTTGGTTCGAGGCTATGGTGATGGTTTTTGATTGATACAGTGGTGTTTGGATTCGGTATTATGGGGGCTCAGCGCCTTACCTTCTTCCCAAAGGTTTCGACATCGTGTTTGATCATCTTTTACTTTTATGTTAATTTTTATGTTTATTTAGTTTTATGATAATCTGCTTAATTTGAGGTAGTTTGGATCTGCTGAGTTGTTTATCAGTAAGTTTGTTTGTTTGATAAATCTTAGTTTATTATTTAAATTAGTTCTAATAGTTTAGTTATTTGCTTTGTATGCGTGTTGGATTAATCAGTTTTAGGATCTGCTAATAGTTTTTTTTTGTCACTGCTTAGTTGAATTATTTTTGTTTGCTGATTACATCTGCTTGGTTTATTAGTCTGATAAGCTCAATTTTAGATTGGTTTGGTTTATTTGGATTTTTATCTGCTATAAACTGCTTATCTGCTAAATCTGCTATAATCTGCTTATGTTCATCAGCTTATGTGGTGTACCTATTTGCTTATTTGGTTATTAAGGAATTTGGTTAACTGCTTATTAGGTTGAGCTTATATCTAGTTTGTTTATGCTTGATAAGATTCGGCTTGTTATTATTTCTCAGCTTATTGATATTTCAGCTTATTATACTGTTTTGTTTGGCTTATTAATTTTCATGTTATAACTGTTTGAGCTTATTTGGTTCCTGCTTATTTGAATTCAGCTTATTTTTTTAGATTGTATTCTTGTTTTTGTAACTGCTTAAGCCTCAGACTCAATTAGTCTGAGGACTTTCTGTCCAAAATAACAAGCTCTAAAAAAATCAAAAAATATTAACAAAAAACCTGTCGTCTGGTAGCAAACGTCCCAACCAGTTACTCTAGGCCTTTTCTTGTGTATTCATTTGCAACATTTGATTAATATAGGATTAGATTTTTAATAGCAGTATTTTATTTAGATTTAATTAAGTTTTAAGTTTAGTATAGTTTATTTAAAAAGTATTTAAATAGAATTTTGTTTTAATTCAGTTTTTATAAAAATATAAAAAGACAAAAAAAAAAATTATTTACTTTTATAATTTTTAAATTACTTTTCATTTTATTTTGTTTACATTGTATTAAAATTAGTTAAATTAATCTAGTTCTTTATAAAATTAAGTTTTTAAATAAAATTCTTTTTACATTAAATTTTCAAAATAGTTTTATTAGATTAAATTAGATTTAAATTTTAAATTGGTTAGGTAATTTTTAAATAGTTTTTTTTTAAATTAATTTAAAGTAGTTTTTAAATTGTTTAGATAATTAATTAGTAGTTTATAAATTAGTTAAACAATACCAAAAGTTATCTTTACCAAAAACAAGTTAAGTCGATACGTTAAACGGGAAATCAAATTTGAGTCGAATCGAGGAAAAACGAACATTAATTGCAAAACATATAAAATCCTAGTTTCACTAACCCGTACTTCCTTTTGCCTATCTAAAACAGCGTGTCGTCATAATTATCATGCTTATATAAATCTTCTCATACATAAATTCGCTTACCAATCAATGTGGCATGACGGGGATCAACCGTCAAGGCGCGAACTAGGGTGATCTTCCCCAAATAGTACTATTATATGCATAAGCGTCTACCAAATCCCGGTAGTTCACAATTCATGCTAATGGGACTTTTAGTGACATAACCTAACTAATAATAATCCATTTCATTTCATTCATCAGGTCATATAATCATTCATCGGGTCATACAATCATTCGGGTCCATATCAATAAGCAAACAATCGGGACAACTGGTGTCCTATTTTATTAAAACTAAGATGTTATTTCCCTCGTGGGTTTATAAAACATTTCATAAACATTTAAAAGAGTGTGAGGCTATGAACTCACGTTGATTGGGAAAGGCGGTTTATCGACGATTTGGATGTACGGTACGTGCTTCAATCACGGAAACCTAGACAAATAATACTCGTCATAGACTCTTGTCCAATGAATTTATAAAAACAATGGATATGTATATATGATGACTTTATAAGTAGGATGATCAAGTGGGTTTTATCTCTTCATACAAAATTCTAGTTGTTATGTGTTAGTCAATTTAGACGAGTTATACTAGTTTCAACTTATTTATATATTAAGGCCCAATACTCCCATTAAAAGTCCAATACATTATATTAGCCCATTTATACTTTTAATACCAGGCCTATACTCATTTGTTGGGACCAAGTGGGTTAAGCCCATGAGTAAGTCAATTAGTGTTTAGCCAAACTAGTTGGGCTAATAGTCCAATAAGGCTACTTTGGCCCGTTTATGTCCATAAGTTATAATGCTCGGGTTTTTCGGTTTTTACTCGTCGAATGTTCTTACATATCAGTATATGAGTTATAAAAGTGTTACATTAGATGGGTCCGACCGTCTAAGTTTTATTTGGCGAAAACGTTAATCTTTCGGTTTTAGCCGAAAAGACGTAAAACTTATATATATAGTTTTATAACTTAGAAAACATATCAATTTGTAATTTTGTAAATGTTATACTTATTTATCATGTATACAAATTATTTTATAAGTATTATCATAAGTTAGTGGGTTTCACATTTGTATTTTATAATAGTATTACTTGAGTGCTTATTTTATAATATATACTTTTATTTCCAAATTTGATTATCAAACTCACTTTCACCATTTTTGCCATATCTTGAGTTCTACAAGGAGATAGAAGCTCAAATTTGGGCAGCACAAACTACATAATATGTTCTACAACTAACTCTGTTTTAGCTACTGCTAATTCATCCTGTAAGTGTCTCTAATAATTCTTCCAAAACAGACCATACGGATTTGAACCTTAATAATATTTTGATCATATCTTGCTCATTTTATGGATTCCAATGAGTGGTCAACTCTCGCATATGTAAAAATCATATACCTTACTATATATTCAATAATCCAAATCATTTCATCAAGTTATCATATGGTTTTTTACTGTTTTACACAGCCAATAATTTTAGTCATGATTTCAACATCTTTACATGTAGATTTTAATCTTTTTAATCAAATCTATCAACACCAAATCCCCATATAATATTTTAATCATCATTCATCATCATATATATATATATATACATAAAAGAATAAAATACAACATTACATATTCAAAACATTAGGGTGATAGAAAGAAATTGATCTCTATATCAATCTATATGATGGAAAGGATGAGATATTGGATGAACAAGGCTTAATCTTGCCACCAAATCTTCAACCATTCAAGAAAACTTCTTGGGTTCTTCAAATGGATGAATGATAGGTGTGAAAACACCCATCCTTTTTACCACTTAATTACAATAATAACCGAGCCAAAACGTGTATTTTATGTCATTTATGTCGGAATTATGTGTGGTTTGTGTTTTTGTTGTGATTTAGGACGAAAAGGTGAAAAGTGGAGAAAACACGGCATTCACGGGCTTTTATCGAAGAAAAAGACGAAAGATGAAGTCGAAAGATCAAGAGTGGAAAAAGAACGGAAGTCCAAGACCAATTCTGAAGATCTATTGAAGAAAAAAGTCAAAGGACAGAAGTTTACTAAAAAGCCGAAGAACTCGAGTCTTATTTATAAAGAAATTATAAGACGAGTTTAAATTAATCCCGAGACAAAGTCGAAAAAGTCGAAGAACTTAAAAGACGAAAAGACGTGAAGAAAGAAAGAAAGAAAAGAGGAAGCCACCAACCACTCCCCTTTCCTATAAATACCCTTCATTTCACCACAGGAAGGGGAGTTAGTCATTTAGGTTAGTTTTAGTTTTAGGAGTAGGAGTAGTTTAGTTTTAGTGAGAGAACGTGACAGTTTCTCTCACTAGAACTTTAATCTTTCATCTTTTATCTTTCTTGTTTTTAATCAAACCTTTACTTTTTAAGCTTGATCTTGTCTTAATCTTTATATTATTAATCTTTCTTGTTAATCTCAATCTTGCTTTCATAATCTTTTTCATCAAGTTCTTATTTAAAGTTTTGATCTTTTTAGCTTTTCGTGATTTAAAGTTCATCTTTTTATTGATTTGATTTATAAGTTTTTTATTTTGAGTTTAGATATAGTGTTATTTGTGCTTATTAAATCTGCTTTTATTTAGATTCGTGCTAGTTGTGGTGATATGCTTATTCCATAGCTTATTCACCTTGCTTAATTTTCGGATCAAAGTGGTGATCGAAAAGGGTTATAAACCCTTTTCCGACGTGTTATTCCGACCAAGCACACCCCTTCATTCCGATCACCCGATCGGAAAAGGGTTTCACATATTCCGACGGTGAGCAGTTTGCAATATTCCGATTGGACCGGTTTATAAACATTCCGATTGTGGTTATTTTCAGTTATTCCGATTATAGGTTTTGTTTATATTCCGATTGCATCACTTTCCCATCATTCCGATTTTCATTCCGATTGGCCAGCTTTAATGATATTCCGACGGGTGGATTTGGTAAATTCCGATCAAACGATCGGAATATATTCCGATCTGACCCTTTAGCACATTCTGACCATCCTTTCCGATGGGTTGTTTTTGTTTTGTTTTATGATTCTGTTTTAGTTTAAGTGTCAAGTTTTCTCGTTTTATTTTTAGTTCATTTTTAATTCCTTTTGCATTTTTATTTATTTGTCAGTTTACTTTTCGCTAAGTTTTAATTTTACGCCATTTACTTTTAACGTTTTAAATGTTGCACCGTTTTACGTTTTAACTAGTTTTAGCTTTAATTTCCCGTCCTTTATTATTAAGTCTTGCACATTTATTTTACCAAATCCAAAAATATTTGTTTCACCAAGAACAACTAATCTCACACAATTAACCGGAAATCAATTCGATTAGACACCGAGAAAACGAACTTTCAACTAGTAAAAATATCTACATTAAAATGGCGCCGCTGCCGGCTCTTTTCGTGAAGATTAAAGGTTTTTTGTGAGAGAAGCGTTGGCTTTTGGGACCCGTTCACTTGTGAACGTTATTTTTCGTGTCAAAAAATTTTAAAAAATCACAAAAACATTTGTAAAATCATATAAAGAATTTCTTTTTCAAAGTTTTGCACCAAAAATACTCTTCTTGCTTATCTATCTTTCTTTATGGATTTTTATGTCCATTGCGTCCGGTGTGGGAAACAATTATCTGGGAACAACTCTTGTCAATGGTGTACATGTGAGCGGTGCGGAAACGATATCGACAACACACAATTCGGATTTTGTCCCTTGTGCAACTCGACTAATTCATTCTTTCTGAACCCACCTCATGTTCCCTCGTGCATCTATTGTGGAAGCGATTCTCATTGGCATGTTTCGTGCCCGGTTCGATACCCGTATGGTCACGGGCAAGAACCGGGGTACAATTATGAAAATGATAATAGCTATCCACAAGACGCACCTGATTTTTCTCCATACCCGGTTTGCAACAACTGTGGGGGTCCTCACGATACCTATTATTGTCAACCAACGAATTATTATGAGCAAAATCCGTGTCCTCAGTTTTCTTCAATGGATTATTATGAACCAAACCCGGTTTATAATTCTTCTCAACCGATGAACTACTATGAGCCACAACCATGCTATAATTCAGGTTTTCAACATTTTGAGCCCCCACAACACCCCATCAATCATCAACCCTCCTTCGAACAATTGAGCCCCCACGAACAATGGGACTCTCTTGTTAAGCAAAGTCAACAAATTCAAGAAACTTGCAACAGGATCATCGAGAAATGTCAAGAGGATCATCGACAGGAGCAAATATCAAATATCGAGACTTATACTCCTCCCCCGGTGTATCCATACTATTACGATGATGATGACGATGAGCCTACTATTTCTTGGAATGATCTTACTGCTCAATGTCCTAGTGCTATTGTCATCCCTCCTCTCAATATCCCAAACGTATCTAAGGATGGTGATTCGTTGAATGAGCTTAGTGATGTTGGTCTTGCTAAAGTGTTTGATGATGAGGTTTGTGACATACCAGCTGCTATGGAGCCTGAGGACGACGTTGCTCTCACAAAAGAGGTCCATCCTAATGATGTCGATTTTTCTCCAAGCTATGAGAATTTCACTTTTGAAATTTCTCAATCTCCACCGGGAGATGCGGGTGATGACGATTTATTCTCTCCGGTTTACGAGAAGTTCATCGATGAACATGATCTTGTGGATAAGGTGGAAGACGTGCTTCTTCGAGATAGATTACAGAAAGTGAACCTTCTTATTGCTCAAATCGAAGCGTTGACTTCTCCTCCTCTTTCCGAGTTTTTGTCTCCATCTATTCCTCCCGTTGAAGATAATGACCCATTGCAGGAAGAAATTGACATTCACTCCATACCACCAAGTAATGATGACGATGATATGGAGGGGGACATTATTTTTAATAATTTGCTGCAGGAAAATATTTTCCCAAGTCCCCCTCCCGAGCACCTTTCCTCCTCCCCTTTAGCCACTATCACGGAGGATGAGTGCTTTGACCCGGGAGGTGACATTGATTATGCTATGATTGATAACAATACGGCTTTGCCGATTGCTCAACATCTATTGTCTTTGGGGGAGGACAATGTGCTTACTTTACCCACCCCACCTCCCGTGGATCTTGAATTCACATACTTTTCGTATGTTGAAAGGGTTTTTCTCCCATTCCAGACTTATCCCCCCGCCTCTCCTTTGTTGATGTCAACCGGGAACAAGGACAAGGTCTTTGATCCCGGTATTACATTAGAGGCTTCCCCATGGACCATTTAATTCGGGGACGAGTCAGGCTCGTGACTCGGTTAACAAAAACAAGCGCTTTTTGGGAGGCAACCAAATTATCTATCTATCTTTCCTGTTTTCACCATAAGTGTAGGGGGAGAACCGTGCAGTTTCTTGCTTTCTTTCTTATAATGTGTAGGGATAAGAGCTTCAAAGACACACTCTTGATGACTTTTGACGAACCGTGATTTCGTGTTCCCATCTTCCCGGTTCTATCCTAAACTCTTTTTGATTTACTATTTTATATTTTCTCAATATTAAAATAGGAATTCTCTTTAGTTGTCTCTTCCTTAGCGAGATTTAAACAAAGTGCACAATGTCCTAAGTATAGGGGAGTTTACTCCCACATGCTTAAACATTGAGGACAATGTTTATGTTAAGTATAGGGGGGACTTCTATCGAAGTTAAGTGGCCTTTTCCTTGTATTTGTCCTCATTTTAACCGGAAAATCAATTTTTCGACATTTTTCAAAATTTTTAATCTATTTTGGCCTAGTTGTAGTCTCCTTTATTTTTGTTACTTTCTAGCATTTTAATAAAATGGTTTTAGCAAGTTTAGATATCTTAGATATATTAGGCCCGTTGTGAATATTTTGACTCAACCCGAGTTTACTTATCCAAGTTCACTCTAGCTAGTATCCTTAACCATGTAGACCTTAATTGGTTTATTAGGCTAAGCATCCACGAGTCTCATTCCTTGAGATTTTAAATTGTAGAGAACGAGAAATGATATAGTTGGTTACAAGTTTGGTATTCTCTCATTAACTTATGTGAGTTAATTATGATCTTTTTCTCCCATCACTTGCTAATAAATTATCTGCAATAAGTAAGGTCGTACGATTTGAAAAGTTACTTAGCCTCTAGCCCAAGATCGTTTACAAGTTTCTCGGTAATGACGAGAGTTCATAGCCAAGGCATAACTTATGAAGCGGGGCGCGAAGATTGGCGAGTCCGAAAAGGCCCTAACAAGGCATGAGGATTCCATTTTATTGCTGAAGATCCGAAGTGATGTGAAAAGCATTATTCCCAAAATCAATATGAAGGATCAAGACTCACGACGAAAAGCAATCAACTCCCATAAAGATCATGGATAAGTCTATCCGAAAAGACCCTAACAAGGTATGAGGATAAATAGATCCATGTCCGAAAAGGAGGCGGATCGTTGTATCTCAAAATCCCAATTAGAGATTGAAGAAATAATCATGAAGTCGTGGTCAACAAAATTGGAGTACCCCTCAAAAGTCTCCAAGTGAAGAAACTCTATTAACGATGAGAATACCATTATCTCAAGAACGTCTCTCAAGATATGAAGTATGAAGTACATGCCAAATATCGGCCCGAGAAAGGTCTCAAATCGTGAACCGAGTTATGCCAAGATATGAACTTTTTGATATCCCGAGAAGCAGTTTTAAGAGATTTTGTCCTTTAGCTAACTATTGATCAAATCGTCCTACTTTGCTTTCAGCCTAAATAAATTATCGAAATAAGTCAACAATGCATCCTCGTGATCATTCAAGACATCAATAAAATATAAGAGATACTCGTAGGAATAAGGGAGTTTAAGTGATTAATTGAACCACATGAGTAAATGTTTGTTATGCTAACTTGTACTAACAATGATCTTGTTTTTAAGCTTGGCATGGGGAACGCGAAACTTGAGGGTGATGAACATTCATGACACACAAGCCCTAATGTAAGTCTTAGATTTCTTTACAAGTTTCTTCCTTGTTGCATCTTGTTATTTTCTATCTTTTTGATTTTCCTTAGTTGTTTAATAAAGGCCAAGGTTGGTTGATTATGATGGAAAGTGTAAAACGTTCTTTGTAATTAATGCATTGCATGAGGACATTGCAATGGTTAAGTGTAGGGGATTTGATAGGTGTGAAAACACCCATCCTTTTTACCACTTAATTACAATAATAACCGAGCCAAAACGTGTATTTTATGTCATTTATGTCGGAATTATGCGTGGTTTGTGTTTTTGTTGTGATTTAGGACGCAAGGTGAAAAGTGGAGAAAACACGGCATTCACGGGCTTTTATCGAAGAAAAAGACGAAAGATGAAGTCGAAAGATCAAGAGTGGAAAAAGAACGGAAGTCCAAGACCAATACTGAAGATTTATCGAAGAAAAAAGTCAAAGGACGGAAGTTTACTAAAAAGCCGAAGAACTCGAGTCTTATTTATAAAGAAATTATAAGACGAGTTTAAATTAATCCCGAGACAAAGTCGAAGAACTTAAAAGACGAAAAGACGTGAAGAAAGAAAGAAAGAAAACAGGAAGCCACCAACCACTCCCCTTTCCTATAAATACCCTTCATTTCACCACATGAAGGGGAGTTAGTCATTTAGGTTAGTTTTAGTTTTAGGAGTAGGAGTAGTTTAGTTTTAGTGAGAGAAAGTGACAGTTTCTCTCACTAGAACTTTAATCTTTCATCTTTTATCTTTCTTGTTTTTAATCAAACCTTTACTTTTTAAGCTTGATCATGTCTTAATCTTTATATTATTAATCTTTCTTGTTAATCTCAATCTTGCTTTCATAATCTTTTTCATCAAGTTCTTATTTAAAGTTTTGATCTTTTTAGCTTTTCGTGATTTAAAGTTCATCTTTTTATTGATTTGATTTATAAGTTGTTTATTTTGAGTTTAGATATAGTGTTATTTGTGCTTATTAAATCTGCTTTTATTTAGATTCGTTCTAGTTGTGGTGATAAGCTTATTCCATAGCTTATTCACCTTGCTTAATTTTAGGATCAAAGTGGTGATCGAAAAGGGTTATAAACCCTTTTCCGACCTGTTATTCCCACGAAGCACACCCCTTCATTCCGATCACTCGATCGGAAAAGGGTTTCACATATTCCGACGGTGAGCAGTTTGCAATATTCCGATTGGACCGGTTTATATACATTCCGATTGTGGTTATTTCCAGTTATTCCGATTATAGGTTTTGTTTATATTCCGATTGCATCACTTTTCCCATCATTCCGATTGGCTAGCTTTAATGATATTCCGGCGGGTGGATTTGGTACATTCCGATCAAACGATCGGAATATATTCCGATCTGACCCATTAGCACATTCCGACCATCCTTTCCGATGGGTTGTTTTTGTTTTGTTTTATGATTTTGTTTTAGTTTAAGTGTCAAGTTTTCTCGTTTTATTTTTAGTTCATTTTTAATTCGTTTTGCATTTTTATTTAATTGTCAATTTAATTTTCTCTAAGTTTTAATTTTACGCCATTTACTTTTAACGTTTTAAATATTGCACCGTTTTACGTTTTAACTAGTTTTAGCTTTAATTTCCCGTCCTTTATTATTAAGTCTTGCACATTTATTTTACCAAATCCAAAAATATTTGTTTCACCAAGAACAACTAATCTCACACAATTAACCGGAAATCAATTCGATTAGACACCGAGAAAACGAACTTTCAACTAGTAAAAATCTCTACATTAATGAACACCTCCATGAAATCAGCCCTTGAACTCCATGTAAACTCCTTTTTAGTTGGTAAGATCACCTCAAATCAACAAGTCTTCAAAGGGTTGTCATCTTATGCAAGTTAAACATAAGATTCATGGTAGAAATTTTGATGAATGGTGGTGGTGATGGTGCATATGGGACGGCCAAGTAGGAGCTATAAAGAGAGTTGAGAGAGTTTCTTGGTTTGCATGTGTGTGTAAATGGTTTTGGTATGCTTGTTTTGTGGTTAAATGGTTTTGTTAGACTTCATGGACAAGTTTCCTAAGTCTTAGTTAAAAGTTGACACCAAATGGTGTATTTGTTAAGCTTTTGGCTGCCCATGTTGGGGATGGGACAAGTGTCCGACTTGTCTCATCTCCACTAATTTACGGGTACTCCTCGATTCTGGTTTCCTCGATTTACGTGCCCTCGGGTCGTTTTACGAAATATGTTTTTATAAATTAAGAATCAACGGCACAAAACGAATCTAATAAAAATTGCCTCATAAAAAACGGAGTTCAAAAATGTAAATACGTAAACCCAGGGTTTCCGGTTTAATCGTAAAAGACGCCAAATTATTCACGTAAGTCCTAATTTCTTTTCATAAATTTTTGAGTTTATGAACCAACACAAATTAAAATTCCAACATAATATTCGAAAACAAATTTATTTCCTGAAATGTCGGACTGTCACCAAAAACGGTGTATGTAACTGTAAGCACGTAACGTAGAGTTTTACGGTTTAGACGTAGTCGATGCTACTTCAAGACGTAAACCCAAATTTCTTCCCAAAAATGAGTGAGTTCATAAAATAACATTAAAATAGTGGTTTTAAGTAATACTTGAGAATAAAATACCGACCATAAGTTGACGGATTGTCACAGCATTTACCCCTAAAGAGGATCTTTGTCCTCAAAGATCGATTTATCTTACTACTCGCTTCTTATACAGTTAGAGACACGTGGATATTTCCTCCAAATTCGGTCTTTTCTCACAAGTGTAATTCATTACAATACGCGAGTTTCACCTAACATAACTACGGGAATACGATCAGGCTTAAGTTGACTTACTTTCTCTATCCATGATGTTCACGGGTTTTTGATGAATGCAACTTTTCGCCGATCCAAACTTCATTAAGAAATAATCAGATTCTCACATGATAGACATTTTATCAAGTTCGATATACGAAAGATAATTCACGCAGCCCTTGAAGTCCTAGGGTAGATCCAGCTTATATGCCTTTCAAACCAACTTTTACAATATCTCAATGGTCCCATACAACGGGGACCTATTTCCCATGAACCTTCAGATCATTCGTTCAACTTTCCTTGGTGAAAATTTTTGGCATAACTTCGCTACCCATCCTACACTTCAAGATCTACATTTCAAATTCACATAACCTCCTGCCCATTACTAGCAGTCAATAATCAGATCCTAATTTCAACAATCATTTTAGGTTTCATGGGTCGGGTATTTTGTGAGGTTAGGTTTGTCATCATAGGCAACCTTAAACCTAAAATACATATCCAACTCACAATGGGTGTATGTCGGGTGTCTTCATCCCAACTCCTACCTACAGATGATCTTTATATAGATCCTAACAAGGTTTGATCTCGATCCTAATACAATAATTATCAATGATAATCTCTCCAAAGGAAAACGATTATCCCGTTCATTACAAAAGGTCAATTATTCAAACATAAAACAAGACTTCTAGTGTTTGTATTGTTACTTTACCGTGTCCCTTCGATTGGGGTGGTAAACAGTACTCTCATCAAGGTTCGTTCCCAATGACTTTTGAGTAGATCTCTAGAAATTCGATGCGAAGCGAGGATCTTGATAGAGATGATCGATACAGGCACACCATGCTTACACAAATCCTTTAAATACAAAAGAGTCAATTTCTTCATCGGGAATCTATCATTAATAGGAATGATATTAGCAGATTTAGTCAATTTGTCGACGATGACCCAGACCAAATCAAATTCAGATGATGACCTTGGAAGATTTGGGATAAAATCCATGGTGATTCTATTCTATTTCCAAACAGAAATAATAAGCTGTAGAAGCAATCCCTACGAATTTTGGTGCTCAGCCTTGACCTTCGCAAAAGTTAGATGTTTACTAATGTATGAGGCGATGTCTGCGTTCATAATTTGCCATCAGTACAACTTCTTCAGATAAGATACTTTTTAATCAGAAATGGCATGAATAGAATACTTAAACTTATGAGATTCCAACATGACTAAATCTCGAAATCCTCCATAGTTAGGCAACCACAAGCGGCCTTTTAAACATTTAATTCCATCAGTTCCCATTTTTAGTGGTTCTCATTAGCCGCGAACCCCCTTTTATTATCTATATTATCCTTCTTACAAACAGAAGCTATTTTTAAATTGTTCGAGCAAATTATTTTGCACAATTCATTACTAAGGAACGCATCCTAATTGATTCTTTATCTTTTCTACATAATGTGTCAGTATCTATATTCACCTTTCCTGATGAAATAATTATCATGACCACAATTCACTCAGAAATTATTTCTTCATATTTTCTAAGTTTTAGTTTCGTCTCAACTATTATTTTTATCAGTTTTGCTCAATCCGACATTTAAAGAGTCGATAAATATTACTAGTAATTAAGTAATAAATATTAAATTTTATGAAACGTAAACGTTAAAATTTTTAAATTTCTCAGTTCCTTCAATTATGGGAAAATGTTCAAAATAAATTTGAATTTAGTTAACACAATTTTTGTTGATTTATCGAGAATAATTAACAAGATTTGTAAATGTTCGAAAAATCTTTGGTTATACTTTGGTCGAAATTTTCTTAGTTGAAGAGCAAAAATTGTTGTTCCAAATTCCAAGTCATGGTTTAAATGGTTTTCTCAATTCCTCTTAGGTTGTCTTGAGGTATACACAAACGTCTACTACTAAGGGAGTTTAGTTAAATGATATGGGTATAATGGAATGATTCCTTAAAAATCCTTTGATAAATATTTGTCAAAACGTTTTTACACTTTCTTCTTGGTATAACCCAAAGCCTTAATGGCTCTAATCTTTGAAGAGACAATATAGATTTCATTACCATTAATCACATGGTCAAATAATGTAAAGGATCAAGCCTTAAATCACATGTTAAATACTCAAGGTACAGGTTTTCATTGCTCGGCCAACTCAGGGCAGTCTATAAATGATTATTAACTCCTTCCTGTTTTTATAAACAAACAGATGGTCCTTAATGATCACAAGCATGAATTTATCAAATTACAGCCTACACACGTGATTCACCAATTTATGGATGCTACATGTGCATTGGTCAATCCAAACGACATAACATGAAACTCATAATGTTCATTACAAGTTCTGGATGTAGTGATTGGAATAGATAATCTTCTTCGCGGACGTGAAGTTGATGATAACCATGCCGTGGATTAAATCTTTGAATATACGCTAGAACCTTGTAAATGATTGAACAAATCTTTCATCTGGGTAATGGATGTAAATTTTGATCGTCAAATTACTTAGTTCACGGTAATCAATAATTATAAGGAATGATAACACCATATCTCTTCATGATGACGAGCTCGGTAGAATCAAAGCTTTCTCCGACAACCCTCTCAGTTATATGGTAATTCTTTCAATTCAGATGGTGCTGACGTACAGTGCACACGCCACAGGTGCAGCACCGGGAATATAATCAATACCAAATTCAACTTTCCTTAATGGCGAAAGACTAGGTAATTCACAAGCAAATACCTCCGAAAGTTTCAGATAGCAGGAACATCTTTTAATAAATTTACTTTAAGGTCTTTCTAGATTACAAGATCTATGACTAGTTCATAACTATTCATGGTATAATTTCAAGCCTAAATGCAGGATATGGTCATCCATCAAGAATTACTTATATCATTTTTGATAATCAACATCTTATCTTTTACGGGAATTCCACTCGAGTTCCCATCAATTAAGTCAATGACATCATGTCAAAATCAATCAATCCATTCTATTAGCACTACCAACTTTTCAGTTTTATTGCCATTGATAAGATGTGAACTTCTCAAAAGACTAATAATAACTCATAATCCTTCACAAGTTCAAGGATATTTGGATACATAGCTAACATTAAAGGAGTAGGTCAACGCATAATTTACGCGAGAGAATTTCAAATCAGATAAAGGCGAAAACACTAACGAATTTGAATATATCCCATGTTTTCCTAATTTGAGTACGCATTCGGAAGCACCTCAGATCGTTACCCAGGTCATTAAAATGGAATCAAATCAAAAAAATTCATAGGAACGTCGATACACCCAGTCGGGTATCAATACTCAATAATTAGATAGGTTCCAAGGAATCTTATCATTTAAAGAAATGAACAATAAGGGGATGTCAATCGTCAAATAAGACAACACCTACAGAGGAGTAAATTAGATTCAGTAGAATAAATAGTACGGGCACATATGTAGGTGTTTTTAACAATATGTCCCTATTTTTGCACTTCTTGCAGATCTCATATAACTTAATCTTTCACAATCTTCAAAGAAAATTTAGTGTTTATTAATAATTTTATGGCGACTACTAATCAGCCTTGCATGGGCCCTTCCAAATTGTATGTAGGCGCGCAACTATATATAATTTTAGGATTAACGATGCAATACTCAGTTCGTCAAAATTTTGTCATCATGTTTAAAATAAAAATATTTTCATGCTTAATTCTGGAATAAGAATCAAAATAAATTTATAGAGATGTTCTTTGTTATGGAAACAATTATTTCGATAACGATTACTTATAAATCTCACTTTGAATAATCCATATGATGAAAATTCAATTTTTCTCATACTGTTTTAACTTATAAAAACAATGAGTGATCCGCAAAAGAGAGATGAAAAGTTGTTCACCAAGAACTAACTACAATATGATAGGAAATGAGCTTAGCCAATTAATCATGAGGTTCATGACCTCGATGGCACTCAGGAATACAAAGAGAATAATCCACAACGTAACTCAATTCGAGATGAGTACTTGTTCAATGGTTGCATCACTAATGTGAACATTAGGAAGAAGCAAGAAAAGATAGATAACATCAATAGATGTAAAATTTAGCAATCAAAGGTAGTCTTTTCATTAATCACAAACAAGTCAAAAATTGTACCGTAACACATTACGTGTCGCCATGTCATACAATTCTAAGGACTCATCCTACCAACTGATGTCTTAGTTAAGTTAGGGATTTTTAAAGGATGCTACAATGAATACTAATCTACAAGAGTCATTAGGTGTTCCACCTATCCCGGAAGATCCATCGGTCCCAATTTCAGAAGAATATTTCTTCAATTTATTTCTTGGACACTAGGCATCCTCATTATTGGACACTTGCCTAGGAACAACCCTTAACACGAACCAACAATCATTTAAAACCTTATAATTCAATCACAGGACTCAACGACTTCCTCTTAACAATCTCATATTCCATACGAGTTAAATTTTACTTTATTCAAGTTTCAATCAATCTTATACTCAATGCGACATCCTACCTCATTTTTTTCCAATACTTTCAACCTTATTCTTAGACCTTAAAAGGGCAATAAAAGCTCAATATGAAAAACACTTAATTTCTAATCCTATAGCTCTTACAACAATAGTTATCAAATCAGTCACTAGTATGAAATGACACACACATTCAGTTAGACTTCTCGGAAAGGTACTAGTGGCATGAGGCTTTGGGTAAAGGCTGCAATGACAGCCTCAAGTGCAACATTCACCCTTTCGATTTCAAATTTAAGAATTGGTTGACACCGAATCAGACTACACCTTTCTAGGTGGTAAGGTTTTGTCAAACTCCACTCTATAAGGAAAGATCGTCATGACATCGATATCAGATTTATTCTCGCCAATTCTTCTTCAAGATTTCAATCAAATAATATCAACATTTCTACGAATATCAACCATTTAGTTGGGATCATAAATATCCACAACTTGGTTTAGATCTAGAATAGCTAGAATTCCTACGGAAATAGCTTCGATTAATTTGCTAGGTGAGTTAGGGTTCCTTGTGACAATCTACGTCGTATAAATACCTCGTATAAGTATTAAAATAATCTTCAAACAATCATGTAATCAAATTACAATATATATATATATATATATATATATATATATATATATATATATATATATATATATATATATATATATATATATATATATATATATATATATATATATATATATATATATATATATATATATATATATATATATATATATATATATATATATATATATAAAATCCAAGTTATATATATATATATATATATTAAAATAACACTTCTCAGTCTAGCCTTGTCGGTAATTCGGGAATTCTTCAGCACCGTTATAGTCAAAATATTTTAAACATTTTATTCAAAATATTTATTTAAAAATATTTATGGTTAAAAGATTTTGAAATTTTTTATTCAAAACCATGGTTTTAAAAATCTTTCGTTCTCTATAACGAGAGCTCTGATACCAAACTGTAACACCCCCAAATATTCATACTTTAGTTCAGCGGAAGAGTCATTGGTGTTACGGGATAGCACATTACTCAAATCATAGACAACGTTTAAAAATCGCGTCGTTTAATAATAAAGCTTTTTCCATTCATAAATATCAAATTACATAGGTCCCAAATCATAGTATTTCATACAATTTTACAAAACATTTGAATGGAAAGTTTATTTGAATACGGGCCATAAATTCTTGTTGTCTTCCCGAGAATTACCTTCCAGAATCTGAGATAAAACATGTTAAAAAGGTCAGCGAAAACGTCGAGTGAATTCATAGAGTTTAATAAAAACCATTAATATATCATCAGTATATATTTATTACCGAAAATCATTTTGTACAAATCTTTGTAGTAGGCCATAAAATAGGCTAAAGACATCTTATACAACTCTTGGTCGTAAATCATAATATAGGCTTCAGCCTTCACAACCATTATACGAACCATTGTCGTAAAAACATCATACAATACGTTTTATAACGTTGTATAGAGTTTAATAAAAACCGTTATAAGAAAATGGTTATGTAAAACCAAAACACGAACCTAATATTAATAATAAGACCCCGTATTGCTAGTCAGGCAATATATTGTAATGCAATGCGTATATCAATATTTTCGTTATTGAATTATTATAAGCCGCATGACATTGCTACCTTACTAAAACAAACAACGGGTAGCTAACCCGTGCCCATCTAAAACAGCGTGTCGTCACAATAATCACGCTTATATAAATCTTCTCATAAATAAATTCTCTTACTAATAAATGTGGCACGTCGGGGATCAACCGTCAAGGCGCGAACTGGGGTGATCTTCCCCAAATAGTACTATTATATGCATAAGCGTTTACCAAATCCCGGTAGTTCGCAATTGATGCTAATGGGACTTTTAGTGACATAACCTAACTAATAATAATCCATTTCATTTCATTCACCGGGTCATATAATCATTCATCAGGTCATACAATCATTCGGGTCCATATCAATAAGCAAACAATCGGGACAACTGGTGTCCTATTTTATTAAAACTAACATGTTATCTCCCTCGCGGGTTTATAAAACATTTCATAAAACATTTAAAAGAGTGCGAGGCTATGAACTCACGTTGATTGGGAAAGGCGGTTTATCGACGATTTGGATGTACGGTACGTGCTTCAATCACGGAAACCCTTGACAAATAATACTCGTCTTAGACTCTTGTCCAATGACTTTATAAAAACAATGGATATGTATATATAATGACTTTATAAGTATGATCATGATCAAGTGGGATTTTATCTCTTCATACAACATTATAGTTGTTATGTGTTAGTCAATTTAGACTGTTTATACTAGTTTCAACTTATTTATATATTAAGGCCCAATAAGCCCATTAAAAGTCCAATACATTATATTAGCCCATTCATTCTTTTAATACCACACCTATACTAATATGTTGGGACCAAGTGGGTTAAGCCCATGAGTAAGTCCATTAATGTTTCGCCAAACTAGTTGTGCTAATAGTCAAATAAGGCTACTTTGGCCCGTTTATGTCCATAATTTATAATGCTCGGGTTTATCGGTTTTTACTCGTCAAATGTTCATATATATCAGTATATGAGTTATAAAAATGTTACATTAGACGGGTCCGACCGTCTAAGTTTTATTTGGAGAAAACGTTAATCTTTCGGTTTTAGCCGAAAAGACGTAAAACTTATATATTTAGTTTTATAACTTAGAAAACATATCAATTTGTAATTTTATAAAATGTTATACGTATTTATCAAGTATACAACTTATTTTATAAGTATTATCATAAGTTAGTGGGTTTCGCATTTGTATTTTATAATAGTATTACTTGAGGGCTTATTTTATAATATATACTTTTATTTCCAAATCTGATTATCAAACTCACTTTCACCATTTTTGCCATATCTTGAGTTATACAAGGAGATAGAATTTCAAATTTTGGAAGCACAAACTACATATATGCTACGATTAGCTCCTTTTTAGCTACTGCTCATTCATCCTCTAAGTATCTCTAATAATTCGTCCAAAACAGACTATACATATTTGAACCTTAATAATGTTTTGATTATATCTTGCTCATTTTATGGATTCCATTGAGTGGTTATAACACCCCCAATTTACCACGCAGCGGAATACCCCTTTGGGCGTTATTTCATAGCACATCACACATAATTACAGAAACGACCTCAAAAGAGACGTTTAAGATAAAGATAAAAGATTATTTATAATCATTGTCTAAAACATTTCCACCAAAAATGATGTTTACATCAGAGTAGCGTTACATGTCCCCAAAGATCTCAACCAAACACAACAACATATTTTTACCAAGACATGAAATTTAATAATTTGTTAAAAAGGGAAGGAAATCGAAAATTTTAGACCAATAAAGCACCAACTCCCTCCATGCATGCTCCGCTGCTATCAAACTTGATTACCTGAAACACATGCTTAAAATCGTCAACACAACGGTTGAGAGAATCTATAGGTTTATAAAATCATATGTTGAACATAAGTATTAAAACCAATCATGACCATTCAATAGCATTGTCGTACTCACAATCTGTAACACCCCCAAATTTATACAACTCAATACAGCGGAAGACTGGTTGGTGTTACGGGATAGCACATTACTCACATCATAGACGACGTATAAAAATCGCGTCGTTTAATAATAAAAGCATTTCCATTCATAAATATCAAATTTACATAGGTCCCAAGTCATAGTATTTCATATAAATTTATTAAGCATTTGAATGGAAATTATTATTTAAGTGCGGGCCATGAATTCTTGTTGTCTTCCCGAGAATTACCTTCAAGTACTTGAGATAAAACATGTTAAAAGAAAAGGTCAACGATAACGCCGAGTGAATTCATAGAGTTTAATGAAAACCATTAATATATCATCGGTATATATTTATTACCGAAAATCAATTTGTACAAATCTTTGTAGTAGGCCATGAAATAGCCAAAGTCATTTTATACAAATCCTTCTCAAAAATCATAATATAGGCTTTCGCCTTCAAAATCATTATACGAACCATGGTTGTTAAAACTTCATACAATACGTTTTATAACCTTGTATAAAGCTAAATAAAAATCGTTATATGAATATGGTTATGTAAAACCAAAATACGAACATAAAATCAATAATAAGACCCCGTATTGCTAGTTAGGCAATATATCGTAATTCGGTGCTTATAGCAGTATTTCGTTAATTGGATTATTATAAGCCGCATGACATTGTTACCTTACTACAACAAACAACGGGTAGCTAGCCCGAAACTCAATTTACCCATCTAAATTAGCGTGTCGTCACAATAATCACGCTTGTGTAAATCTTCTCATACATAAATTCGCTTACCAATCAATGTGGCATGACGGGGATCAACCGTCAAGGCGCGAACTGGGGTGATCGTCCCCAAATAGTACTATTATATGCATAAGCGTCAACCAAATCCCGGTAGTTCACAATTCATGCTAATGGGACTTTTAGTGACATAACCTAACTTTAATAATCCATTTCATTTCATATATCGGGTCATTGAATCATTCATCGGGTCATACAATCATTCGGGTCCAAATCAATAAACATACAATCGGGACAACTAGTGTCCTATTTTATAAAAACTAACATGTTATCTCCCTCGCGGGTTTATAAAACAGTTCATAAAAACATTTAAAAGAGTGCGAGGCTATGAACTCACGTTGATGTGGGAAAGCGGGTTATCGGCAATTCGGATGTACGATACGTGCTTCAATCACGGAAACCTAGACAAATAATACTCGTCTTAGACTCTTGTCCAATGACTTTATAAAAAATAACAATTATGTATACGTATGATAATTTTATATATATGATGATGATCAAGTGGGTTTATACATTCTCATTCATTATAGTGTTTATGTGTTGGTAATTTTTATACTAGTTACACTAGCTCAACTTGTTTACATTTTGGAGGCAAAATAGGCCCATTACAAGCCCAATACATTTTATTAGCCCAAGTATACTTTTATTATCAGTATTATACTTTATATGTTAGGCCCAAATGGGTTAAGCCCAATAAATAAGTTTATAAGTGTTTTACCAAATTAGTCGGGTTTATTATCCATTAAGGCTACTTTGGCCCGTTAATGTATATATGTTGTAAAGCTCGGGTTTTATCGATTTTTACTTGTTATATATGTTTATATATCAGTATGTGAGTTTATAAAAGTTTACATTAGACGGGTCCAACCGTCTGAGTTTTATTTAACAAAAACGTTAATCTTTCGGTTTTAGCCGAAAAGACGTAAAACTTAGTATATAGTTTTTATAACTTATAAAACTTACCAAACTACCATTTTTATATAATGTCCATTTATTTATCCTTATGAATTTTTATATAAATGAAATATATAATTTAGTGGGTTTTAATTCACATTTTATACTATATTTATTTGAGTGCGTATATAATAATATTAAACATTAATTTCACCAAATCAGTTCTAAAAATCTTGTTTACTAAAATGATCATATCTAGAGTTCTACATGGAGATAGAACCCCAAATTTTTATCGCAGAAACTACATGATATGTGCTTCATTTTATTCCTTTATAGCTACTGATGAATCGACCTCTAAGTATTTTATAAAATTCGTCCAAAACAGTGTACTCAGATTTGCACTCTAAACTTATTTTTATCATATCTCACTCATTTTTATGATTCCATTGCATGGCCAACTCTCACATGTGTACAAGTCTCAATACTCACTGTATATCAATTCATCTATACCATTTTATCAGTTCATCATATGGTTATTTATACAGCCTACTAAATTAAGCAAGATTAACCACTTTTACATATAGTTTTTCATCTTTTTACCCATGTTTATCAACACCAAATCCCCACATAATATTTTTATCATCATATATTCATCATATACATATACAATAAGAAAGAAAATACATGATTACATAATCAAAATAACAAGAGAATAGGAAGAACAATCTTTATACCAACAAAGTGATGAAATGATGAGTTTTTGGATGAACAAGACTTGGGTTTGGGTAACTAATCTTATGAGATATCAACACCACTTCTAGGATCACCAAGTATTTGTAGATTCCTCGAAAAATCAGCCCTTGTTATTCATGAAAACTCCTTGAGAAATCAGCCCCAAACTCCCTTGAAAACTCCTTTTTACATGTTAAGATCACCTCCAATCTTCATAACTTCAATGGGTTTTCATCATATGTAAATTATACATATGATTTATGGTTGAATTTTTTGATGGTGGTGGTGTTAGATGGAGGATATGGGACGAATTTAGAGAGAGGGAGGAGAGGAAAATGGTGGTTTGCATGAGTTGCCAATGAAGTGAGTGGTTTTGGTGTAACTTGTTTTAAGTTTAAGTGGTTTGGAAGGCTAGATGGACAAGTGTCTATCTAGCTTATATAAAAATGACACCAAATGTGGTGTGTTGTATACTTGTTGCCATCCCATGTGTGGGGGTAAGACAAGTTTATCTTGTCTCATCCTCATTTAATTACGGGTACTCCTCGATTCTAGTTTCCTCGATTTGCGTGCCCTCGGGTCGTTTTACGAAAAATGTTTTTATAAATTATGAATCAATGGTACAAAACGAATCTAATAAAAATTGTCTCATCAAAAACGGAGTTCGAAAACGTAAATACGTAAACCTAAGTTTTCCGGTTTAGTCGTAAAGGACGTTAAATTAAAATCGTAAGTCCTAATCTCTTCTCGTAAATTTGTGAGTTTATGAACCAACACAAATTTGAAATCTCAAAATAATATTCACGTACAAATTTATTTTCTGAAATGTCAGACTGTCACCAAAGACGGTGTATGTAAACGTAAGCACGTAACGTTGAATCCTCCGGTTTAGACGTAGTCGATGCTACTTCAAGACGTAAATCCAAATTTCTTCCCAAAAATAAATGAGTTCATAATATAACATTAAAATAATATTTTTAAATAACAATTGAGTATAAAATATCAACCATAAATTGACGGACTGTCATAGCATTTACCCCTAAACAGGATCTTTGTCCTCAAAGATCATCTTATCTTACTACACGCTTCTTATAGAGTTAAAGCCATGTGGGTATTTCCTCCACATTCGGTCTTTTCTCACAAGTGTAATTCATTATAATACGCGAGTTTCATCAAACATAACTACGGGAATAAGATCAGGCTTAATGTTGACTTACTTTCTATATCCATGATGTTCACGGGTTTTTGATGAATGCAACTTTTCGCCGATCTAAACTTTATCAAGAAGTGATCAGATCCTCACTTTATAGACATTTTATCAAGTTCGATATACGAAACATAATTCACGCAGCTCTTGAAGTCCTAGGGTAGATCCTGCTTATATGCCTTTCATACCAATCTTTTACATCATCTCAATGGTCCCATACAACGGGGACTTATATCCCATGATCTTTCAGATCATCAATTCATTTTTCCATAGTTAAAATTTTTGGCATAACTTCGCTACCCATCTGGCACTTCAAGATCTACATTTCATATTCATATAACCTCCTGCCCACTACTGGCAGTCAATAATCAAATCCTAATTTCAATAATCAATTCAGGTCTCGCGGGTCGGGTACTTAGTAAGGTTTGGTTTGTCATCATGGAAACCTTAAACCTAAAAGACATGTCCAACTCACAATGGGTGTATGTAGGGTGTCTTCATCCCAACTCCTGCTTACAGATGTTCTTATATTTAGAGTCTTACAAGATTCGATCTCGATCCTAATACGATAATTATCAATGATAATCTCTCCAAAGGAAAGCGATTATACGGTTTATTACCAAAGGTCAATCATGCAAACATAGAACAACACTTACAGTATTTTGTATCGTTACTTTACCTCGTTCCTTCGATTGGGGTGATACACAATACTCTCATCAAGATTCGTTCTCAATAACATCTGAGCAAATCTCTAGAAATTCGATGCGAAGCGAGGATCTTGATTGAGATGATCGATACAGGCACACCATGTTTACCCAACTCCTTTAAATACAAAAGAGTTAATTTCTTCATCGAAAATCTATCATTAACAGGAATGATATTAGCAGATTTGGTCAGTCTGTCGACGATAACCCAAATCGAATCAAATTCAGATGATGACCTTTGCAGTAGTTAGACGTTTACTAATGTATGAGGCGATGTCTGCCTTCATAATTTGCCATTAGTACAACTTCTTCAGACAAAGATACTTTTAGTCAGGAATGACAGGAATAGAATACTTATACTTACAGGATTCCAACATAACTAAATCTCAGAATCTCCATATTTAGGCAACCACAAGTGGTCTTTTAATCATTTAACGCCATCGGCTTCTCAATTATAATGATTCATATTAGCCGTGAACCCCTTTTTATTATCTATATTATCCTTTTTACAAGCATCAGCTATTTTTAAATTGTTTAGCAATTTATTTTGCACCATCATTATTTAAGGATCACACCCTAATTAATTCTTTATCCTTCTTATATAATGTGTCAGTATCTATATTCACCTTCCTCGATCAAATAAATATCATGACCGTATTTATTCAGAAATTATTCCTTCATATTTTCTAAGTCTTAGTTCTATCTCAACTATTATTTTTATCAGTTTTGCTTGATCCGACGTTTTGAGCGTTGATGATTATTACAAGTAATTAAATAATAAATATTTAATTTTTATGAAACGTAAACGTTAACAGTTTAAATTCTTAGTTCGACCAATTATAATAAAATGTTTAAAACAAATTTCAATTTAATTAACACGATTTTTGCTGATTTATCGAAAATAACTAATAAGATTCATAAATGTTTGATAAATCTTTGGTTATACTTTGGTCAAATTTTCTTAGTTGAAAAGCAAAAAGTGTCGTTTCAAATTTCAAGTTATGGTTTAAATGGTTTCCTCAATCCCTCTTAGGTTGTCTTGAGGTATACACGAACATTTACCCCTAAACAGAAGTTTAGTTAAATGTTCTGGGTATAAGGGAATAATCCCTCAAAAGTTCTTTTGTTAAAACATTTGTCAAAACATATTTGCACTTTTCTTTTTGGTATATCCCAAAGTCTTAAAAGGGCTCTTAATTTTTAAAGAGTCAATATATTCTATTTTCTATTAATCACATGATCAACTAATATAAAGGATTAAGCCTTAAATTACATGTTAATTATTTAAGGTACAATTTTTTTTTCATTACTCGGCCAATTCAGGGCAATCTATAAATAATTATTAACTCCTTCTTATTCTTAGAAACAATCAAATGGTCCTTAATGATCACAAGGATGAATTTATCAAATTACAGCCTACACACGTGATTCACCAAATTTATGGATGCTACATGTGTATTAGTCAATCCAAACGACATCACGTGAAACTCATAATGCTCATTACAAGTACCGGATGTAGTGATTGGAATAGATAATCTTTTTCGCGGATGCGAAATTGATGATAACCATGCTGAGGATCAAAAAATTTTAAAACATACGCTAGAACCTCGTAAATTATCGAACAAATCTATCATCTTGGGTAGTGGATATAGATTTTTAATCGTCAATTTACCTAGTTCACGGTAATCAATAAATATAAGGAATGATAACACCATATCTCTTCATGAGGACAAGCTTGGTAGAATAAAAGTTTTCTCCGACAACTCTCTCAGTTGTACGGTAACTCTTTCGATTCAGATGGTGATGATGTACAATGCACATGACACAGGTACAACACCGGGAATATAATTAATACCAATTTCAACTTGCCTTAATGGCGAAAGTCTACGTAATTCACCAGCAAATACTTCCTAAAGTTTCAAATAACATGAACATCTTTTTATACATTTTCTTTAAGTTCTTTCTAGATTATAATATCTATGACTAATTCACAAACATTCACGGTATAATTTCAAGTCTAAATGCAGGATATGGTCATCCATCAAGAATTATTTAGATCACTTTTGATAATAAACATCTTATCTTTTTGGGGATTTCTACTCGAGTTCCCATCAATTAAGACAATATCGTCATGTCGTAATCAATCAATCCATTCTATTGGCACTATCAACTTTCCAGTTTTATTGCCGTCGATAAGATGTGAACTTCTCAAAAGACTAATAATAACTCATATTCCTTCACAAATTCAAGGATATATGGAGACACAACTACCATTAAAAGAGTAAGGTTAACGCATATTCTACGCAAGAGAATTTCAAATCAGATACAGACGAAAACATTTAATGAATATGAATATATCCCATGTTTTCATAATTTGAGTACGCATTCGAAAGCTCCTCGGATCGTTACCCATGTCATTCAAATGAAATCTAGTCAAAAGAAATGATAGGAACGTCGATACATCCAGTCGGGTATCAACACTCGGTAATCAGATACTTTTCCTAAGAATCTCACTACGGGAGAATTGGACAAGAAAGAATTGTCAATTGTAAAATAAGACAATTTCCACAGATGAGTAAATTCGATTCAGAAGAATAGATAGTACGGTCACATATGTAGGTGTTCCTATCAATATGTCCCTATTTTTACACTTCTTGCAGATCTCATAAAATGTTAATCTTTCACAATCTTCA
This sequence comes from Glebionis coronaria, assembly GCA_025667525.1. NCBI lineage: Eukaryota > Viridiplantae > Streptophyta > Magnoliopsida > Asterales > Asteraceae > Glebionis > Glebionis coronaria. Next base: position 247,202,159 of record CM046875.1, read on the forward strand.
AAGAAAAATTAGTGTTTATTAATAATTTCATGGTGACTACTAATCAGCCTTGCATGGTCACTTCCAAATTGTATGTAGGCGCGCAACTATATACAATTTCAAGATTAACGATGCAATACTCAGTTCGTCAAAAATTTATCATCATGTTATAATAAAAACATTTTCATGCTTAATTCTTAAATAAGAATAAAAAATAAATTTACAAAGATTTTCTTTGTTATGAAAACAATTAAGTTTTCCAAGGTGTTTTATAGACAACTTCATTTCGATAACAATCACTTATAAATCTCACTTTGAATAATCCTTATAGTGATGGAAATTTAATTTTTCTCAAGGGATACTATTGTATCTTATAAAAACAATGAGTGATCTGCAAAAGAGTGATAAAGAGTTGTTCACCAAGAACTAACTACAATATAATAGGAAATGAGCTTAGCCAATTAATCATGAGGTTCATGACCTCGATGGCACTCAAAAAGAATAATCCACAACTTAACTCAATTCGAGATGAGTACTTGTTCAATGGTTGCATCACTAATGCGAGCATTAGGAAGAAGCAAGAAAAGATAGATATCATCGATACATGTAGGATTTAGCAATCAAAGGTAGTCTTTTTCATTAATCACAAACAAGTCAAAATTGTACCGTAACACATTATGTGTCACTATGTCATACAATTCTCAGAACTCATCCTACCAACTGATGTCTCAGTTAAGTTAGGGATTTTAAAAGATACCACAATCAATACTAATCTACAAGAGTAATGGGGGTTCCACCTATCCTGGAAGATCCATCGGTACCTATTAAGAAGAAGATTTCTTCAATTTATTTCCTGGACACTGGGCATCCTCATTATTGGAAAATGGCCTAGGAACAACCCATAACACGAATCAACAATCATTTAAAACCTTATAATTCAATCACAGGACTCAACAACTTCCTCTTAACAATCTCATATTCCATATGTCTTAAGTTTTACTTCATTCAAGTTTCAATCAACTTATACTCAATGCAACATCCTACCTCATTCTCCAATACTTTCTATTTTGTTCTTAGACCTTCAAAGTGCAATAAAAGCTTGATATGAACAACACTTAATTTCCAATCCTATAGCTCTTACAACAATAGTTATCAAATGAGTCACCAGTATGAAATGAATCACACATTCAAGTAGACTTCTCGGAAAGGTACTAGTGGCATGAGACTTTTGGGTAATGGTTCCAATGACAGCCTCAAGTGTAACATTCACCCTTTCGATTTCAAATTTAAGAATTGAGTGACACCGAATCAGATGACACCTTTCCAGGTAGTAACGTTTTGTCAAACTCCACTCTATAAGGAAAGATCGTCATGAGATCGATATCAGTTTTAATCTCGCCAATTCTTCTTCAATATCACAATCAACTAATATCTACATTTCTACGAGTATCAACCATTTGTTGGGATCATAAATATCCACAACTTGGTTTAGATCTAGGATAGCTAGAATTCCTACGAGAATAGCTTCGATTAATTTACTAGGGGATTTAGGGTTCCTTGTAACAATCTACGTCGTAGAAATACCTCGTATAAATATCAAAATAATCATCAAACAATCATGTAAGAAAATTACATCATATATATAATCCAAGTTATATATATATTAAAATAACACTTCTCAGTCTGGCCTTGTCGGTAACTCGGGAATTCTTCGGCACCGTTATAGTCAAAAGATTTTTAGACATTTAAAAAAAATGTTTATAATTAAAAGATTTTGAAATGTTTTATTCAAAACCTTGGTTTTAAAAATCTTTCGTTCTCTATAACGAGAGCTCTGGTACCAAACTGTAACACCCCCAAATTTATACAACTCAATACAGCGGAAGACTCGTTGGTGTTACGGGATATCACATTACTCACATCATAGACAACGCATAAAAATCACGTCGTTTAATAATAAAAGCATTTCCATTCATAAATATCAAATTTACATAGGTCCCAAGTCATAGTATTTCTTACAATTTTACAAAGCATTTGAATGGAAATTATTATTTAAGTGCAGGCCATGAATTCTTGTTGTCTTCCCGAGAATTACCTTCAAGTACCTGAGATAAAACATGTTAAAAGAAAAGGTCAGCGATAACGCCGAGTGAATTCATAGAGTTTAATGAAAACCATTAATATATCATCGATATATATTTATTACCGAAAATCATTTTGTACAAATCTTTTTAGTAGGCCATGAAATAGCCAAAGTCATTTTATACAAATCCTTCTCAAAAATCATAATATAGGCTTTCGCCTTCAAAATCATTATACGAACCATTTTCGTTAAAACATCATACAATACGTTTTATAACGTTGTATAAAGCTAAATAAAAATCGTTATATGAATATGGTTATGTAAAACCAAAATACGAACATAAAATCAATAATAAGACCCCGTATTGCTAGTCAGGCAATATATCGTAATTCAATACTTATAGCAGTATTTCGTTAATTGGATTATTATAAGTCGCATGACATTGTTACCTTACTACAATAAACGACGGGTAGCTAGCCCGAAACTCAATTTGCCCATCTAAATTAGCGTGTCGTCACAATAATCACACTTGTGTAAACCTTCTCATACATAAATTCGCTTACCAATCAATGTGGCACGACGGGGATCAACCGTCAAGGCGTGAACTGGGGTGATCGTCCCCAAATAGTACTATTATATGCATAAGCGTCTACCAAATCCCGGTAGTTCACAATTCATGCTAATGGGACTTTTAGTGACATAACCTAACTTTAATAATCCATTTCATTTCATCTATCGGGTCATTTAATCATTCATCGGGTCATACAATCATTCGGGTCTAAATCAATAAACAGATAATCGGGACAACTAGTGTCCTATTTTATAAAAACTAACATCTTATCTCCCTCGCGGGTTTATAAAACATTTCATAAAAAACATTTAAAAGAGTGCAAGGCTATGAACTCACGTTGATGTGGGAAAGCGGGTTATCGGCAATTCGGATGTACGGTACGTGCTTCAATCACGGAAACCTAGACAAATAATACTCGTCTTAGACTCTTGTCCAATCACTTTATAAAAAAATAACAATTATGTATACATATGATGATTTTATATAATTGATGATGATCAAGTGGGTTTATACATTCTCATTCATTATAGTGTTTATGTGTTGGTAATTTTTATACTAGTTACACTAGCTCAACTTGTTTACATTTTGGAGGCCCAATAGGCCCATTACAAGCCCAATTCATTTTATTAGCCCAATTATACTTTTATTATCAGTATTATACCTTATATGTTGGGCCCAAATGGGCTAAGCCTAGTAAATAAGTTTATAAGTGTTTTACCAAATTAGTCGGGTTTATTGTCCATTAAGGCTACTTTGGCCCGTTAATGTCTATATGTTGTAAATCTCGGGTTTTATCGATTTTTACTTGTTATATATGTTTATATATCAGTATGCGAGTTTATAAAAGTTTACATTAGACGGGTCCAACCGTCTAAGTTTTATTTAACAAAAAATCTTTCGGTTTTAGCCGAAAAGACGTAAAACTTAGTATATAGTTTTTATAACTTATAAAACTTACCAAACTACCATTTTTATATAATGTCCATTTATTTATCCTTATGAATTTTTATATAAATGAAATATATAAGTTAGTGGGTTTTAATTCACATTTTATACTATATTTATTTGAGTTCTTATATAATAATATTAAACTTTAATTTCACCAAATCAGTCCTAAATATCTAGTTTACTAAAATGATCATATCTAGAGTTCTACATGGAGATATAACCCTAAATTTTTATCACAGAAACTACATGATATGTGCTTCATTTTATTCCTTTATAGCTACTGATGAATCCACATCTAAGTATTTTATAAAATTCGTCCAAAACAGTGTATTCAGATTTGCACTCTAAACTTGTTTTGATCATATCTCACTCATTTTTATGATTCCATTGCATGGCCAACTCTCAGATGTGTACAAGTCTCAATACTCACTGTATATCAATCCATCTATACCATTTTATCAGTTCATCATATGGTTATTTACTGTTTTTATACAGCCTACTAAATTAAGCAATATTAACCACTTTTACATATAGTTTTCATCTTTTTACCCATGTTTATCAACACCAAATCCCCACATAATATTTTTATCATCATATATTCATCATATACATATACAATAAGAAATAAAATACATGATTACATAATCAAAATAACAAGAGGATAGGAAGAACAATCTTTATACCACCAAAGTGATGAAATGATGAGTTTTTGGATGAACAAGACTTGGGTTTGGGTAACCAATCTTATGAGATATCAACACCACTTCTAGGATCACCAAGTATTTATAGATTCCTCCAAAAATCAGCCCTTGTTCTTCATGAAAACTCCTTGAGAAATCAGCCCCAAACTCCCTTGAAAACTCCTTTTTACATGTTAAGATCACCTCCAATCTTCATAACTTCAATGGGTTTTCATCATATGTAAATTATACATATGATTTATGGTTGAATTTTTTGATGGTGGTGGTGTTAGATGGAGGACATGGGACGAATTTAGAGAGAGGGAGGAGAGGAAAATGGTGGTTTGCATGAGTTGCAAATGAAGTGAGTGGTTTTGGTGTAACTTGTTTTAAGTTTAAGTGGTTTGGAAGGCTAGATGGACAAGTGTCTATCTAGCTTATATAAAAATGACACCAAATGTGGTGTGTTGTATACTTGTTGCCATCCCATGTGTGGGGGTAAGACAAGTTTATCTTGTCTCATCCCCATTTAATTACGGGTACTCATTGATTTTAGTTTCCTTGATTTACGTGCCCTCGGGTCGTTTTACGAAAAATGTTTTTATAAATTATGAATCTATGGTACAAAACGAATCTAATAAAAATTGTCTCATCAAAAACGGAGTTCGAAAACGTAAATACGTAAACCTAAGTTTTCCGGTTTAGTCGTAAAGGACGTAAAATTAAAATCGTAAGTCCTAATCTCTTCTCGTAAATTTGTGAGTTTATGAACCAACACAAATTTAAAATCTCAAAATAATATTCACGGACAAATTTATTTTCTGAAATGTCGGACTGTCACCAAAGACGGTGTATGTAAACGTAAGCACATAACGTTGAATCCTCCGGTTTAGACGTAGTCGATGCTACTTCAAGACGTAAATCCAAATTTCATCCCAAAAATAAGTGAGTTCATAATATGACATTAAAATAATATTTTTAAATAATACTTGAGAATAAAATATCAACCATAAATTGACGGATTGTCACAGCATTTACCCCTAAACAGGATCTTTGTCCTCAAAGATCATCTTATCTTACTACTCGCTTCTTATAGAGTTAAAGCCATGTGGGTATTTCCTCCACATTCGGTCTTTTCTCACAAGTGTAATTCATTATAATACGCGAGTTTCATCAAACATAACTACGGGAATAAGATCAGGCTTAATGTTGACTTACTTTCTCTATCCATGATGTTCACGGGTTTTTTATGAATGCAACTTTTCGCCGATCTAAACTTTATCAAGAAGTGATCAGATCCTCACTTTATAGACATTTTATCAGATTCGATATACGAAACATAATTCACGCAGCTCTTGAAGTCCTAGGGTAGATCCAGCTTATATGCATTTCAAACCAATCTTTTAAATCATCTCAATGGTCCCATACAACGGGAACTTATATCCCATGATCTTTCAGATCATCAATTCATTTTTCCAGAGTTAAAATTTTTGGCATAACTTCGCTACCCATCTGGCACTTCAAGATCTACATTTCATATTCATATAACCTCCTGCCCACACCAGGGCCCCTTCTAAAGGCATTAGTTGTAATTATACCTTGTTTATTATCACAAGTTATCCGTTCACAAAGGGTACTCAACGTACTTGCTCTCGTCTCGGATACGGTCGTCAACCCCATAGTACTATCGATTGTATAAGCGGCTATCTCCAACCCAAATAAGGGCAAGACAATAGTTAATAGTTCAAGAATTTAGGGACTTTTACAACTAGGTACTCAACACAATTCAAGGCAACATTCGGGTCTAAGAATCATTCATGATTATGTTCATTTTCATTTAAATAGCATGTATCCCCCTCGCGGGTAAAAACATTTAAAATAGGTAAAGAGTGAGGATATAGAATCACCTTAGGTAGTAGTGGTAGTATTAATAACTACAACGTAAACGAAGTCGATCACCGACTATGTGGATGCCCCAGGAAATCAAATACAACACCTAACGGATAAACACGTAATGAATCAACTACTTCAAGTACCATCAAGTACTGTATATAAATAGTTAAAGTCACTAAAGTTTATATACACTCACGCCAAAAATCCATACAAGTGATATTTACTAGACTCGTTCATTGTTATACGTTACTAAGACTGTTACTCAAATTACAATTATGCCAGTATGTACCAAAACTACGGGTTGTTTTCCTTTACTTAGACGTCACCAAAAATTATGAGAAAATTTGTAAAAATCATTTAATAATTTTTAAGCTCAAAATTTCGGACAGTTTTGTACCTTTGCGTTGTAAAACCATTTTGACCTTCTTAAGCATTTCCGTTTACGAATTCGACTCTTGATTATGAAAATAAACTCAAAATGCTAAGTTTATACCCTGAGAACAGCCTCTAATAATTTTTAAAACTCAACTCATTGTCCCCGAGATTTGACCTAAAATCAAACATAATTTCGGATTATGTTGACTTTCATCTCCCGGTACACGAAAATTCAAAGTATCATAACTTTTGACTCGTTTGGAGTTAAAAGCTCTATCTTATACCCAAACGAAGCTAGAAAGAAGCTCTACAACAATATACTATCTTCTCATCCTTAGCTCAGACTTAAATCAACGAAAATTAGCCCTAAAGTTTCTGACCTGAAATGACTCTTTCAAAATCATATCAAAACATCTTTTCGACCCATTCAATCATTCATATACCCCTAATAACATCTAGTAAACATCCTAATCAAATCACAATACCCAAAATCACTTGTATGTTCATTCTCATCCAAAACCCAAATCAAAAATCATACATGCAATACAAAGAAATATTATTAAAATATTATTAACTTAAATATAGGACCATACCATAAACAAAATAGATCAAAGCTTCAAGAACACCAAAACCCCCATGTGAGCTGTGGGGTTTGAGGCTGAAATCCCCAAGGGAAAACATTTCCCATGCTCCAGTATTTTAGTAGTGTGTTCCTAAAGACAATCAAACACAAACCAACGAAATTAATTAGATCAAATCATAGTTTTTATTAAAATATTTCAAAAATTAATTCTTGAAAAAAAATGTTGTTGCATGTTTGATTTTTGTGGTGGGATTTACTTAACTTGATGTTAGAAACATGGGTCATTGATTAGATTTTTGAGAAAACAATTTTTGATGGTGGATTGAGATGGTGGTGGTGTTGCCGTGAGTTTTGAGAGAGAAAGAGAGAGAGAGGGTGAAAATTTTTATTAGTTGAAATGAAGTGTGTGTGTGTGGTGAATGTTTTTGTAAAAAGGTGGGAGGACCTTTGTGCGAATATGACTTTCTTTTGGCCTTATTAATAGAACATGTGCTAAAGATCGGGATTATGACTAGTAGTTGGTTTTGAAAATTTACGGGAGTTGGGTTTTGTCCCGGCTACCTCAAAAAACTTTTAAATGGTTCAAACGCACACAAAACGAATATTCATATGGTTCCGACTCGACTTAAAACGTAATAAAAATAAAACATCAAAAAACTCAAATATCGATCAATCGATAATAAAAGATAAATTTTGGGCATCCGTTGGTATCTTAGTCGTTATCGGTACTTCTTAAATCGTCAAACGTAAAAATTAAGGCCTCGATCATTGGTTTCAAATTAAACCGTCAAATATATAACAAACGAAATTTCCTAAAAATTTCAAAAATATTCGTAAAATAGGATTAAATAAATGACGTTGGGCTCGGGGTATCACATCCTCAAGTGAGTCACAACTTAAGAGAGATGCCCATACTGAACAGCTCTTGAGACAATAACTTAGCACCATACGACACATTCACTGGTATCACATCCTCTCCTCCTTAAGGGAGCGACGTCCCGGCGCTCTCTGGTTCTTATACTCGCATTTCGTACTACTAGAAAGATGAGGGTACTTCTTCCTAAAGAGGTCTTCACGTTCCGATGTGGACTTCGGTTCACGTCTCGGGTTCCATTAATACGTGATTAATCATTCTTTGAATTATATCTAATCAAATTGATTACCGGTTTAAGTGCGACTCAGTCGTATTTGGTGGATAAAAGAAATGGCTGTCGTTGAGTAAAATAAAAAATGCAAACTTTAACGTAAATGACAAAGTAAATAAGAATATAAATGATTGAAGAGTAAATGACGAAAAAATTAAACCTTTTAAAAATAAATTACGAGAAATTAAAACTTGACAAGACGTAAATTTGAAAGCTTAATAAAAATGTAAACTTGAAATAAATCTAAGATAAAAAACAATTAAAATAACACTTAAGAAAAATGGCAGGAAAAATAAAGGTTTAAAAATAAGTCGGGAAACAAAAACCAAACATATAAGTCGAAATAATAGAAAAACAAACCTATGTCGGAATCCAAGTACTGGACCTAATCCGGAATCCAATCTATTACTTAATCCGGAATGTGAGTCTTGGGTGCAGTTCGGAATGTGGTTGATGGATAATACAAGATTTTTCCTCGTATGAAAGTTCGTTGTTCCGATCTTTTTGAATTGATTACTAGTAGAAAGTGCGACTCAGTCGTTCTTGGTGGAAACTAAAATGGTTTGATTATCTATTTTAAACTAATAGCAAATATGTAAATGTCGTTGAGTAAAATAAAAGCTTTAAAAATTAAACTAGAAATTACTAGAAAATTACTAGAAAACACTTGGTAAAAATAGAGATTTCGGGAAGCGTGCAATTTTTAGAAATTAAAACGTAATGAATCTAAAACTTAAAACTTTGTAAAAATAAACTAAGACAAAAGTTGTTACAATCCGTCAATTTATGGTTTATATTTTATTCTCAATATTTATTTGAAAACATTATTTTAATGTTATAATATGAACTCACTTATTTTTGAGAAGAAATTTGGATTTACGTCTTGAAGTAGCATCGACTACGTCTAAACCGGAGGATTCTACGTTACGTGCTTACGTTTACATACACCGTTTTGGTGACAGTCCGACATTTCAGGAAATAAATTTATCCGTGAAAATTATTTTGAGATTTTAAATTTGTGTTGGTTCATAAACTCACAAATTTACGAGAAGAGATTAGGACTTACGATTTTAATTTAACATCCTTTACGACTAAACCGGAAACCTTAGGATTACGTATTTACGTTTTCGACTCAGTTTTTGATGAGACAATTTTTATTAGATTCGTTTTGTGTCGTTGATTCATAATTTATAAAAACGTTTTTCGTAAAACGACCCGAGGGCACGCAAATCGAGGAAACTAGAATAGAGGAATACCCGTAAATTAGCGGGATGAGACAAAACAAGTTTATCCCACCCCACTAATATGGGACGACCAAGAGGACTACACCTCACCCTATTATGTGTCAAGCTTAGCTAATAAGCTAAGACACATGTATAACACCTTGAAACCACTTTTGCTTATACCATTTTCTCACAAACACAACATGCAAACCACTCACTAAATCCTTTCATCTCTCTCTCTATTTCCGTCCCATTCTCACCCTAAACATCCCATTTTGATCAATTTTTACCACAATATCATGTGTTATTCATACACATGATGAAGGACTTTTGAAGCTCTATTGATTGGTGGTCATTTTAACATCCAAGGAGAAGTTTTGTTGGTGTCTTGGGGCTGATTTTCCACAAGATGTTCATGAAGATAGGTGATCTTGAAGTTGATATTGATATATCACAAGTTTTGCCATCCAAATCCAAGCCTTGTTCATCAACCTCACATTTTCATCACTATGGTGGTATACGGATCATTATTCCTATCCTTCTTGTTATTTTGATTATGTAATCTTGTATTTTCTTTTACTTATGTATATGTATATGATGATGAATGATGATTAAAAATATTGTGTGGGGATTTGGTGTTGATAAACATGGTTAAAAAGATGGAAAACCATATGTAAAAAAGGTTAAAATCTTGCTTAATAAGTTGGCTGTATAAAAACAGTAACTAACCACATGTTAAAGTGATAAAATGGAAAAGTGGAATGAATATACAGTAAGTATTAGGTCTTGTACACATGTGAGAGTTTACCATACAATTGAATCATTATAATGAGTGAGATATGATCAAAACAAGTTTAGAGTGCAAATCTGAGTACACTGTTTTGGACGAATTTTATAAAATACTTAGAGGTTGATTCATCAGTAGCTATAACGGAATAAAATGAAGCACATATCATGTAGAATATGTCATAAAAGTTTGGGGGTCTATCTCCATGTAGAACTCTAGATATGACCATTTTAGTAAACTGGATTTTTAGGACTGATTTTGTATAAATAATATATAATATAAGCACACAAAATTTATGTAAAATATATAAATATATAAAACCCACTAGTGGATAAAGGCATATAAGCTGGATCTACCCTAGGACTTCAAGGACTGCGTAAATTATGTTTCGTAAATCGAACTTGATGGAATATCTATCAAGTAAGAATCTGATTGTTTCTTATTAGAGCTTAGATCGGCAAAAAGTTGCATTCATCAAAAACCCGTGAACATCATGGATAGAGAAAGTAAGTCAACATTAAGCCTGATCTTATTCCCGTAGTTACGTTTGATAGAACTCGCGTATTGTAATGAATTGCACTTGTGAGAAAAGACCGAATGTGGAGGAAATACCCACATGGCATTAACTCTATAAGAAGCGAGTAGTAAGGTAAGATGATCTTTGAGGACAAAGATCCTGTTTAGGGGTAAATGCTGTGACAATCCGTCAATTTATGATTGATATTTTATTCTCGAATATTATTTAAAAACATTATTTTAATGTTATAATATGAACTCACTTATTTTTGGGAAGAAATTTGGATTTACGTCTTGGAGTAGCATCGACTACGTTTAAACCGGAGGATTCAACGTTACGTGCTTACGTTTACATACACCGTCTTTGGTGACAGTCCGACATTTCAGAAAATAAATTTATCCGTGAATATTATTTTGGAGTTTTAAATTTGTGTTGGTTCATAAACTCACAAATTTACGAGAAGAGATTGGGACTTACGATTTTATTTTAACGTCCTTTACGACTAAACCGAAAACCTTAGGATTACGTATTTACGTTTTCGAACTCCGTTTTTGATGAGACAATTTTTATCGGATTCGTTTTGTGACGTTGATTCATAATTTGTAAAAACGTTTTTCGTAAAACGACCCGAGGGCACGCTAATCGAGAAAACTAGAATCGAGAAATACCCGTAAACTAGTGAGATGGGACAAAACACATTGTCCCACCCCACTAGCTATATGGGACGGCACAACTTGACACCACACACTAAGGTGGCATCAAGTTAGCTAACTTACAACAAGTGTAAGCTTAGCTTACATATTAAGCATTTTCTCTTTACCACTTGACACAAAACCACTAGCAACATCATTTTCCACTTTCCATACATGCAAACCAACATCAAAAACCTCTCAAGTCTCTCTCTAGTTCGTCCCAATTCAGCCCTTAAACACCAAATTTGATCAAAATTTAACCATGGAATCTTATGTTATTTACACATAAGATGAAGCTCTTTTAAAACCCTATTGATTGGTGGTACTTATAACATCCATGGAGGAGTTTTCATAGTGTCTTGAGGCTGATTTTCCACAAGGTATACATGAAGAATGGTGGTCTTGAAGATGGTCTTGGCTATGCACAAGTTTCTCCATCCAAATCCATGTCAAACTCATAACCTACATCAACTTGGTGGTATAAAGATTGTCCTCCTCATCTTCTTGTTATTTTGATTATGTAAACATGTATTTTATTTCCTATTGTATATGTTTATGATGATTATATGATGATAAAAATATTGTGTGGGGATTTGGTGTTGATAATCATGGATAAAAAGATGAAAAACTATAAGAAACAAGGCTAAAATCTTGTCTAAATTTGATGGCTGTATAAAACAGTAAAGAAGCAAGTCATGGACTGATAATATGATGAAGTAGAATCCATTTACAGTAAGCTATGGGTCTTGTACACATGTGAGAGTTGGCCATGCAATGGAATCAAAATAATGAGTAAGATATGATCAAAACAAGTTTAGGGTATAAATCTGAAGTTACTGTTTTGGACGATTTTTAGAAAATAACTAGAAGATGATTCAACAGTAGCTATAGAAGAGTTAAATGTAGCACATATCATTTAGTTTATGTGATAAAAATTTGAGCTTCTATCTCCATATAGAACTCAAGATATGGCAGTTTTGGTGAAAGTAAAGATAAAAATCAGATTTTTGGAAAATAAAGTATAATACTATTATATAAGCACTCAAAATTATATTGTATAAAATGTAAAGTTAAAACCCACTAACTCTTGGATTTTATTTATATAAGTATGTAAAAGGTTAAATAAGTGTACATTTTATAAAAATGGTAACTTGTTATGTTTTATAAGATATAAAACTATAAACATGATTTTTACGACTTTTTCGGCTATTGCCGTAAAATTAACATTTTTGTTAAATAAAACTTAGATGGTTGGACCCGTCTAATGAAAACTTTATAAAACTTATATACTGATATATAGACATGTATAACAAGTAAAAACCGATAAAAACCCGAACTATAGGACATACGGACATTAACAAGTTAAATAAACATATTGGACTAATAAATGGACTAAATAGGATAAAAACTAGTAAAAAGAATCTATTGGGCTTAACCCATTTAGACCCAACTTGGAAAGTATACATACTGATAATATAGGTATAAAATGGATTAAAACAAGTTAAAGAACCTATAATAAGTTTATTGGACTTAAAACACGTAAATGGGTAAAACTAGTAAGCTAGTATAAAAGTTATCGACACATAACACAAAAATGAGTAAATGAGAATATGCAAACCCACTTGATCATCATATATATATAATCATCATATGTATACATACTTGTTACTTTTATAAAGTCATTGGACAAACGTCTAAGACCGAGTATTATTTGTCTAGGTTTCCGTAATTGAAGCACGTACCGTACGTCCGAATTGCCGATAACCCGCCTTCCCACATCAACGTGAGTTCATAGCCTCGCACTCTTTTAAATGTTTTTATAAATGTTTTATAAACCCGCGAGGGAGATAACATGTTAGTTTTTATAAAATAGGACACCATTTGTCCCGATTGTTTGTTTATTGATTTTGGACCCGAATGATTGAGTGACCCGATTGTATGACCCGATAAATGATTAATGGACCCGATAGATGAAATAAAATGGATTATTAAAGTTAGGTTATGTCACTAAAAGTCCCATTAGAATGAATTGTGAACTACCGGGAGTTGGTAGACGCTTATGCATTTAATAGTACTATTTGGGGACGATCACCCCAGTTCGCGCCTTGACGGTTGATCCCCGTCGTGCCACATTGATTGGTAAGCGAATTAATGTATGAGAAGATTTCCATAGCGTGACCTTTGTGACGACACGCTACTTTAGATGGGAAAAAATTGGTATCGGGTTAGCTACCCGTTGTTGGTTTAGTAAGGTAATAATGTCATGCGGCTTATAATAATCCGAATTAACGAAATACTAATAGACGCTCCGAATTACGATGTATTGCCTGACTAGCAATACAGGGTCATACTATTGATATTATGATTGTATTTTGGTTTTCATAACCATATTCATATAACGGTTTTTATTTGATTTTATACAACGTCATAAGACGTATTGTATGATCTTTTTACGACATTGGCTCGTATTATGATTTTTACGGCAAATGCCTATATTATGATTTTCGATAAGGATTTGTATAAAATGATTTTGGCTGTTTCATGGCCTATCAAAACGATTTGTACAAAATGATTTTCAGTAATACTTTTATACTGATATTATATTGATGGAATTTATTAAACTCTATGAATTCACTCGGCGTTATCGCTGACCTTTTCTTTCAACATGTTTTATCTCAGGTACTTGAAGGTAATTCTCGGGAAGACAACAAGAATTCATGGCCCGCACTTAAACAATATTTTCCATTCAAAATACTTGTAAAACTTTGTATGAAATGTAATGACTTGGGACCGATGTAACTTTGATATTTATGAATGGAAATGCTTTATTAATAAACGACGCGATTTTAAGCGTTGTCTATGATGTGAGTAATGTGCTATCCCGTAACACCAACGAGTCTTCCGCTGTATTGAGTTGTACAAATTTGGGGGTGTTACATAAAATAAGCCTCCCAAAATCAGCTTTGACACCCTTGGCCAGACAGTATAAAGTAATAGCATTCTTTTGATTAATCTGGTCAAGGCCTCCAGTCCCCCCCCCCAAACATTCAATGTGAATGGTCATCAACAATTTCCATCTTGGTGGCAAAGCACTCCTTTTTAACCCCCCCTTTTTCAGAAATTTCTTTAGTATACCCAATTCTTTAAGGAAATTTTTAACAACCATAAAACCATCAGGTATTGCTTCATACTCATTAGGGTTTTCCAAATAATCTAACCCCAAAACTTTTCTAAATGATTTTAACCCAAATCTACCATGAATCCCTATCGTGGTAGAATCAAACTCAATTGACTTCTTGTTGTTAGAAGCCTCTACTGTAAACCAAAATTCTTTTATCACATTTTGAAACATCATACCAGGATCCTCAAATAAAGCATACCTTAAAACACTTTTAGATAAATAAGTCAAAACTTGTTACCCAGTAATAAACTTAATGGATTCAGGTTTAAGCAAGGTGATGTTGTTGGGTTTGAAGAAGATATCATCAATGGGATAGTTCACATGAGTAGATGGTTTAAGAGTGATTTTGGTAATCTTGGGGGTGGAAGATGATTCAGCCATTTAAGTTTTTGTGTGTGTTTTGAAAGAGAGAAAGTTTGAGTGTGTTTTTGAATGAAAAGATTTGTAAGCGTGGAATGAAATCCAATTGTTAGGGATTATATAAAAACTTTAACTGATTTGTAGAAAGTTTTTAAAACCATTTGAAAAAGTTATAAATCTTTTAGGGTTTCTTTTTAACATTTGGCACAAACTTTCTCATTAATGTTCTGCAAAAAGGTATGATTTTATGTTGCTTTGAACAGTGAAACGCCCCATGTGTCAATGAGTTGTTGACTGTGGATGGAGACGTTTGAAATTTCCTTAATTAACAAATGACACCTTTTTGAAAGAATGTTTGTTTTATTCACAAGAAATTTAAATCCATTTACTCTATTGAGTCACATGATTGAGTTGTTTTAAAAGTTGTTGGTCAGATATGCTGAAGCTGATGGCTATACTTATGAGCTTCAATGCGTCAGATGAGGCGACAAAACCCCATATATATGTTCACATAAGTGAACAAGTGTGACAACCGTGATTTTGAGGTTCGTCACTCGGTCTTGTTTTTTTGGTTATTTATGTGTGACTATGTGATGGTGTGTTTACATGTTTATTTTGCGTGAACGAGGTTGGTGTGGATATCGTATATGGGTACAAAGTACTCATAAGTAAATCGAGGAACGGTTATTTCATGTTCATGAGCTCACAATTTAGTGACTATGAAATGAGATGGTGTTATTTGGTGGTTTTACGTATACGTATATGTATTGTGGAAAATCGTATTTTTACGATTTAGGGTTTTGCATTTAGGGGTCTCGGAAGAGGTATTTAGTCATATGAATATTTTTCGGGATGGTTTTAAGTCATTTAGGACTTAGTTATAAAGTTTATTTCAAAATTTGGGATTTTTTTTAAAAGTGTATATTTTACGTCTTTTACGGTAAAACGCGTAAATTTGACTAGTTTTACGGTTTTGAGGTTTTGGAGGCTTTAGGAGCTGAAATAAATTAAGGAAAATTAAGGTAATATTATTAATACATATATTAATAATAAAAAAATAAAAAACGAATTTATAGGGTGAATAGTCGGTTTAAAAAAAAGAGGAAAAAAAAGGAGAAAAGATTTATGGTAACTAGAGTTTGGGTTGGACAAGTATTATTTTTGCTATATAAGGAACCCCATAACATATCAAACGACTTTTATTACTCCCCTGGAGTTATAGTCGACACAAAAAAAAGGGGAAGAAGAAAAATTAGGGTTTCTTCATAAATTCGGGTTTTTATTCATCTTGCATTAATCTTAAGGTAAAATTTATAACTCTTTTTAATTTAATTGTTTTTATGTTTAATTAATCATTCTTATGATGGATTAGGGTTAGGGTTTTTATGAAATCAGTAAAATAATGATGTGATGATCATAATAAGATGATCATATAATCTAGGGCTTGTATTAGATGGGGTTATGGGTAATTAATTAGTTCAATTTGTTTAAACCCGTTTTTAAAAACTGGGCAAATTTTGAGTCAATTGTTTTGATCATATCGGGGGTTCTATAAACTCTTATTTTACGATCCAAGTATCCCTGGAAATATATTTGAAGTGGATTTCCAATGCAAGAAACGAGAACTAAATTGGAGGTCGGGAAGTGGGTCAAAGACAGGTTACAACAGTCGGATGTCAAAACAGTTTTGAATTCAGCCTGTTTTCTTTTTAAGTTTTGGGTTGTTTGGGGTACTTAGGGTTGCATTGGGATCTTCTCACGAACGTGAGAGATGGTTTATATATTGTAGTAAGTATCTGAACTTGGGCTAAGGTTGTGGTTTAGGGTAAGACCCCTTAATGGTAACAAACTTTTAGTACGTTTAAAATCAGAAAATCTGGAATGACAAAAGTAGATATATGTATATCGGGGCCTTAACAGTAGATTTAAGGTTAGGGCAAGTGGGAGGTGTTAGCCAACATATGTAAGGGTATGAATATTCCTTTTACAGAAACCATGGGTATGTTTAAGTGGACTTTTGACTTAAAGTTTTGAGACTTAAAAACTGGGACTGATTTGTATAAAATATGAACGGGATAGTTATTAAACTTAATCAAGTTAAGGACTTGTTAGGGAAGGTTAATGGGATGGTTAGAGCTTATCAATGAGGTTTTTATATGGGAATAGACTAGATGTCCATCATAGGTTGATGAGCCATCTTAGTGATAGGTTCGTGTATTGATTTCGTGTTTTTGGTTTGTTAGCTTGTTGCTAGTGCGAGGACTTGTGAAGAAGCTATCAGGTGAGTTTCATAGTCCCATGTTTAATATTGTTTTTGACTTCCAGATGGGATGGAAGAGACACTGTGTTGAATTATTTTCTAAATTAATGCTGTGAATGTTTTAAGGTTTGAGATGGACTTGTGTGTACATTTATGTGATTAACTGCTATGTGATTCTTGTTTGTGTCTGATCTGGATTGGAAAGGTACATAGGTGTATGGGCGCCTATGGGACCTATGGTTAATGATAAGGCGTGATGCCTTGGAAATTGTGATTTTTGGTAAGGCGTGATGCCTTGGAAATTGTGATTGTTGGTAAGGCGTGATGCCTTGGAAATTATGATTGTTGGTAAGGCGTGATGCCTTTGAAATTGTGATTGTTGGTAAGGCGTGATGCCTTGGAATTGTAATGATTGATTGAACTTGAATGCTAGTTGTTAGTACATGATTGTAGCGCATTGTCCATATGTTTATTGGTTTATGGTATTCACAGCTTATGACTTGTCTTGTGTTGGAGTCTAAACCTATGACTCTCACCAACTTTATGTTGACGTGTTTTAGTGTCTCTTTCAGGTGATACTATGGTTAAGCATGAGAACTTAAGTGGCTAGGACTTGGAGAGAGTAGGAATACATATAGAAGGATATCCCTGTTTCCTTCTTAGTTTTATTTGTTTGTTCATTTTAATAAGTGATACTGTGGCACACATATGATTGTTTTGGTATGATATTTGTTGTCTTGGGTAAGAAGTAGGACTGTTACTTACTTACCTAGACCCCTTGCATTTGTTGAGATATTGTCATGACCTTCGTGTCACCATTTTTACGACATTTCTTATTTCATATAGTTATCTCTATAGACACGCCATGTTGTGATGATATCCATACGTCGCGCCCCATGTTCCGCCATGGTGGGGTGTGACAGAATGGTATCAGAGACAATGGTTATAGAGAATTAGGTTGCCTAGTCGCGTAGCCTAGTCTATAGCTTAAGGGTCCCTGCATATAGGCGTCACAGGAGTATGTATGTATTTTATAATAACTGATGTGTTTGGATGTTATTTATTGTGATGTTTTGACTGGTATGAATTGAACCATAGTAAATTCATACTTAGCCACATGTTATTTTCTTTTCTAGTTGTGAGTAGTGTGGGTTGAACCATAATCATCAACACTAGTCATTGTCGTATTTTGCTTATATTGTACATTATAGTACATAATATGGTACATAGTAGTTTCTATCTTTTGATGAGTTATTTTATGTACCTGAGGTATATTATTTCCTTTTGATGTTTAAGTCATGTTCCCTAAGAATCATGTGGTGGTTCGAGTTATTAGGAGTAGGTGGGTATGAAGGATTCTAGGTTGTTTCCACTCTTATGGGCGACATGACTTATAACTAATTATGTTTTCGTTTTGGAGTTAGTGTAGGCTGTTTTAGCTAGACTATGGATTTTTGCATTCCAAGAGTTTTATTATGTTATTTTTATAGATGGAGTTTTGGACCTTATTGGTTATGTGGTTATGTGCTTATGTGAGTAGATGAATTTATGTGTTATATGTTGTATTGATTCTTATAAGTGTCATCATAGGAGGGAGTGCATTGGGGAAAGGGTAATTGTATAAGTATGGTGGCCAACATAGTTATACAAGTACCACAACTTCAATGGGTTCTCAAGCATGATTGCATGAAAGAGGGTTAGTACATGCTTGTATATGATGAGATGTAGAAGTTGGGTATACATATAATATATGGGTTTATGTAATGGCTGCCTATGATATGGCTATTGTTCTTTTTGTGTTATATGTTTTGGGTTATAGTTGTGTTGTGTGATTTTGGGGTCACACAATATGGTTTGGTTTTGGAGGTGGGCTTTATGCCTTGTTGTGGCACGGTGAAATGGTGATTACTCGTGTGGAAAAACGAGTGTATGACGTGATTGGTTGATCCGACATGTATGGTAACGAGTATGTTTTGGGTGATTTAATAGGTATATATATACGGATTTATATATACTACTATGTGTTAAGTTATGGTATATGGTCGTTCACTAGTTATTATAACTTGAACGTACCTTGTGTTTGTTCGTGTTTTATGGTGTTGGAGTTTGGTGGGGTTTCAACGACGTTTTGAATCTTTTGAAGTGTGTCTTGTGGCGTATTCTTTGAGTTTCGTATTTCACGTGTACATTTTAAAATGGTGTTTTTGGTTTCAAGTCTATTGAAATAACTTGGGATTACTTTTGAGATAATGAAATCTTTTGTGTTGAGTCTTACATTTCTTTTGGTTGGTATATGGAAAAAGAGGACTTGGAAATCTAGTATAGGGTTAGATAGTTGGTCGTATTCGGTAAAACAAGGGTAAGGTGTTGGGGTCGTGTTTGAAACAAGATGTAACATAAGTTTCTTTTAATCAACACTTATTTATTTCAAATTCTAAAAGACTTTCTTTAAAATAAAGCGAAATAAAATTTCTTTCTACTTACATAGTTTAAATAATTGGGTTTAATCGATTCACGTCATTTATAATTATGAATACAGGGTTTAATGGAGTTTACGAATATTTCACATACAATTATATCTTTCGTTTAAAAGGATTGCATTGATCTCTATTCTTTAGTTTTTAAAACAACTAGCATAAAATTGTTTTGGTCATAACTTGTTCGTTTTTAAAGCTTTTTGGGTGATTCAAAAGCCTAAAATTATGTACTCGGAACGTAATTTTCAAATATTCAGAATGTATAGTCATGGGAGGTCAGTGGACTGGTCGGAATTGTTGTACAAGTGTTGGGTTCAAGGTTGTGTTTGAATAGTAGTTTTACTTTTTCTATGATTTGGGGTGCACGGGATACCTAGTCTTTGAGTTGAGTTTTGAGATCGTCTAGAAGATTGTTTGTAGATGGTTTGAGTCGCATTGATGTGGGGAGGTAAAAAAAAAGTAAATAAATAAAAATATATTCTTTTGGAAAAGTCGATCTTTTGCACGGTTTAAATAATATGTCGCGGGGCGTAATATGTTTTGGTTGCCATTGGGTGTTTCTTGGATTATTTTTCGTTGTCATGGGTCATTTTGAGTTGATACACGTTTTGAGTTTGAGTATCCTTTTGATTCTCGTGGTTTTTGACTTGTTTTAAACGGTGCACGTGAAATGTCGTTAGTTATCTGTGGGTTTAATTCGTTGATCGTATCTGGTGGATTCAGGATGTAGTTTTGGTTTTGTATGGTTTAGGAGCGTTGAGGTAGAACCATGAATAGAGCAAGTAGGAGAAGTGACAGGAGTCGTAGTTAGTGCCTTCCAAGGCAAATCATTGATGGAGTGAATTAAGAACAAGAGCTGTTAGAAATTGCAAGGAATTTATTTGTATTACCGCTAAGAGAGGGTGTGAGGAGGACATGGTTGAAATTGCTAAGGATGTTGTATGAACATTTTGGGTTTATGGTTATGCATTTGGCTTCGCCAAAGCACTAGCGGTTTTCATGGAGTCAATGAACCAAGTGTGCATGAACGTATATAAACGAGTTGTCACCGGGAGCACCGACGACATCTTGATCTACTCAATTCTAAGAAGGAGAGTGAGGTGAGTTATGAGTTGGATTTGGAGTTGTTAGGAAAGTGAATTATACGAGATATTTCCAAGTGTAAGTCTTAGGATTAAGCTTACTATGATGAGCAGTTAGAGATGATGGCATATCATGGAACCAGCAAGGGCAAAGTGAAGAAGGATGAGGAAGCGTTTTGGAGGCTGAAGAGGTGGATTGGATAATGAGCCGATTTTGGCATTATCGGAAGGACCGGATGAATTCGCGAAGCATGACGATACGTGGAGCAAGGATTTGGATGCGTACGAGGACGATAAAGAAAGGCGATCGCATATACGTTGCAGGAACTGAAGATTTGGAAGAACTGGATAGACTTAGTTAGTGGAGCTGGACTATTATATCTGCCTAGAATGCTAGAGGTATTTGGTGTACGAGACATAGAGAATGATCTATACGGATCATGAACGTATCCAACACATATTCAATCATCTTGATTGAACATTTGGTCTAACACCCCACCAAATGCTATGCGCAGCGGAACTACAACATTTGGGTGCTAGGCAGTTATCATCGCACACAATATATATCGAACGACTCCAAAGAGACGTCAAATTTAAACTTAAATTAATCATTGTTGAAAAGTTACATGTCTACGGTTTTCCAACCCCAAATGATACAACAGAGTTTTGCGTTTCGGTCCCCATGAATCTCAACCCCAAAAGTTACAGTTTTCACAACAACATGACATCAAAGTAAAAATGTTTAAGTAATACTGGGCGGAAAAACAAGTAGACTCCAAGCCATACACAAAACTTCCATCCAAGGCATGCTCCATGCTACACTTCAGTTGTTACCTGAAACACATGCTAAATTTGGTCAACGAAAACGTTGAGTGGAATTCATAGGTTTTACAATTCATTTTGAACATATGTGAAATAAAAACCATTCACGATCATTCATAGACTTGTCGATCAAAATATCTATATTCAAGGTACTGACAATTGTGTTTAAGCTCATGACACTAAACCTTTAACTCAATCACCCACGTAATAATTACCGGCGTGATTAAGATGAAACCAGTGCCCCTACTAAGGCATCAGTTGCATTTATACCTTATCTCTTATCACAAATTAGGGGGTATCAACGTACTAGCCCTCGTCTCGGATAGGGTAGTCAACCCCATAGTACTATCACTTTGTATAAGCGGCTATTTCTAATCCACGCTAGGACTAAACAATAGTTAATAGTTCATGAAATTAGGGCCTTTTGCAACTAGGTACTCAACATAATTTCAAGGCAACATTCGGGTCCAACAATCATTCATGACATATGTTCATTTTGAAAACTAGCATGTGTTTCCCTCGCGGGTAAAACAGTTTGAAATAATAATAAGTGAGGCTATAAATTCACACCTTATATAACAAGTAGTCGATAGTTCGAGTGACGGTCACTGACGACGATGAGGATGCCCGGGTAAATCAACACCTATCAAACCAAATAACGCGTAATGAGTAATCTCATTTATAAACCTTATGGTACCGTATAAAATACATACATATTAGTCACTTATGATAATTACAACTCACGCCAAAACAAAACAAACAAGTGTTACTCGTTTTATACCATTTGTCCATATTATTAACGTTATTCATTTTTACGTATTTTTGCCGATACTTACCAAAAGTACGGAATGTTTTACTATACTTAACCCTTTTCATAAAATTTGAGAAAATTCTCAAAAGTACCTTAAGTCCTGTATAAAACACATATTTGATCCCATTAAAAGTTTTCGCTTTTACGACCCGTTACTCAACACTTTACCAAAAACTACGTTTTTCGGACTGAAATTGTACTTTGACCAAGTCGGACTCATTTGACCCGTTTAAAATACTCCATTGACCCATTTGACACCTAAATCTTATAATATACTCAAATATGCAAGTTTGAGACCAAAAATCAACCCTTGACCATTTACCAAACTAAACCTATAGTCCCCGGGATTTGACCTAAAACCAAGCATAATTTCGGATTATGACGGTTTTCATCTCCCGGTAGACGAATTTCAAAACGTCGTAACTTTTGACTCGTTAGGAGTCGTAAGCTCTATCTTATACCAAATCGAAGCTAAGAAGATGCTCTAAAACTCTATCCTAATCACAAGACCTGTTTTTAAAATAATTTTTACGAAAACACCTCAAACTTTCTGCCTAAAATCAACTATACTAAAATCATACCAACGCTCGTTTTCAAACCCATTTACCAACACTAGAAATCATCCTAAGTACTCCTAATCATATCCAAACATCATTTTCAGTCCTAATCCCCTATTTATCAATATCCTCATAAAACCCAATCATGAAAACAAACACGCAAATGGATATACCCATCTAAAAACATGTAAAAATAGGATTCAATACATAATCTAACATCAAAACATTGACCACCATGATCCCCAAACACCCCCCTTTGAGCCGTGGGGTTTGGGTGATCAAAACCCATCAACCAAATTGATTTTTGTTGATTTGTTTCGTGTTTTAACATCATTCTACCATGAATTAAACATGCAAATGCCCAATTAACATCCAAATGAACTTTTGAAAAATCTTTAATTTTTGGGAAAAAATTTTTTAATGCATGTTGGAATTAACCATGGATTAACACTTACTAAAGGGTTTTAGGAAGTGGTCTTTGATTGGAATTAATCAAAACCCAAGAAAAATTGAAGTGGTGGTGGTGTTTTGGTCTTTGGCCGTCGGCCTAGAGAGAGCAAAAGGGTGGGATGATTTTTTTTTCTTTGAAATGTTATGTGTGTGTGTGTGTGTTTCCTTTTTGTGAAATGGGAGGGACCAAGGGTGCAATTTAAGATTTCTTTTGTCCTCAAGTAAAAACGACCCTATAAGTTTACGGGATTGACTCACTAGTCATTTTAGAAAATTTTACGGGAGTCGGGAATCATCCCAAACACTCCAAAATACTTTTAGGACACTTTAAATGTACCCGGAAAGCAATAAAACTCACCCGACTCGACTTAACACGAACCGTAAGTAAAATTCTCGAAAAATTACAATATCGATAAAACGACAATAATTATAAAATTTGGGCATCCATCGGGATCGTATTCGTCATCGTCCTTCTTAAATCGTCAATCGTCAAAATTATAACCTCGAACATCGGTTTCCACCAAAATAATTATATATATAGCAATTAAAATTTATTAAAAATTTCAAAAATAAGAGTAATTTAGGGTAATGTTAGTGACCTCGGTTCTAGGGTATCACATCCACCCCTCCTTAAAGAGAGCGACGTCCCGGCGCTCGCCTCTTCTTATACTCACATTTCGTGCCGCTGGAACAGATGAGGATACCTTTCCTTGAAAAAGTCCTCACGTTCCCAAGTGTATTCCGGTCCACGCCTAGAATTCCATCGAACCTTCACAATGGTAATTCTACTACGCTTCAGCCTCTTGACCTCTCGGTCCATAATTTCCACGGGTTCTTCCACGAAATGCATTTTGTCGTCCAGTTGAATCTCGTCCAAAGGAATCACCAATTCCTTATCCGCCAAACTCTTCTTCAAGTTCGATACGTGAAACGTGTCGTGAATAGCACTAAGCTCGCTCGACAACTCTAACTTATACGCTACTGGTCCAATTCGTTTAACGATCTTAAATGGTCCAATGTACCTCGGACTCAACTTTCCTTTCTTCCTAAAACAAATTACACCCTTCCACGGCGAAACATTAAGCATAACCATATCTCCGACTTCAAATTCCAACGGTTTTCTTCTGTTATCGGCATAACTCTTCTGTCGGCTTCTCGCAGCAAGTAGTCGGTTCTTGATTTGCACAATCTTCTTTGTCGTTTCCAAAACCATTTCGGGTCCAGTCAATTGACTTTCTCCTACTTCACTCCAACACACAGGCGATCTACACTTCCTTCCATACAACGCTTCGAACGGTGCAGCCTTGATGCTCGCATGATAACTATTATTATACGAAAACTCCACTAAAGGCAAGTGGCGTTCCCAACTTCCTCCAAAATCAATCACGCATGCTCGGAGCATGTCCTCCATCGTCTAAATAGTGCGTTCACTCTGGCCGTCAGTCTCCGGATGATAAGCCGTACTTAAATTCAATTCAGTGCCCATCGCACGTTGAAGCGATTTCCAAAATTCCGAAGTAAACCTACTATCGCGATCCGAAATGATCGATAACGATACTCCATGTCTGCAAACGATCTCCTTCACGTACACACTGGCCAGCTTTTCCATACTGTCCGTCTTCTTCATAGGTAAGAAATGAGCAGATTTCGTCAATCTATCCACTATTACCCAAATCATATCACATCCACTAGGAGTTCTGGGTAAACCCGTCACGAAATCCATAGCGATTTTCTCCCATTTCCATTCTGGGATCTCTGGTTGTACCAACAACCCAGAGGGCTTCTTATGTTCGGCTTTAACCTTCGCATAAGTCAAACACTTACTAACGTAACGAGCAATATCCGCCTTCATATTCGGCCACCAATAGACTTTCTTCAGATCATGATACATTTTATCCGATCCAGGATGTATCGAGTACTTCGACTTATGAGACTCGTTCATAACTAAATCTCGTACTCCAGGCTTTCCTTCCTCAGATGGACACAACGGTAACCAAATCCGATTCTCGAAATATCTCAGTCCGTCTGACCTAACCACAAAAAGAGGTTTCAACATTCTTCCCAAGTTCTCAGCATCAACATTCTCTTTCATTAATACCCTCTCTTGAGCCTTCAGTATAGTTTCAGTCAAATCAACACTCTCAGTCATCACCAAAGCTCTGACTCTCAAAGGTTTCTCGATCCTTCCTACTAAGTGCATCCGCTACAACATTCGCCTTACCAGGATGGTAGCGAATTTCACAGTCATAGTCACTCAGTAATTCTACCCATCGTCTCTGTCGCATGTTCAACTCCTTTTGATCTAAAATGTGCTGCAAACTCTTGTGGTCAGTGAATACAACACACTTCGTCCCATACAAATAATGTCTCCACAATTTCAACGTAAAAACTACAGCTCCTAATTCCAAATCGTGCGTCGTGTAGTTCTCCTCATTCTTCCTCAGTTGTCTCGACGCGTAAGCAATCACCTTCTCGCGTTGCATCAACACAGCTCACCCTTACGAGATGCGTCACAATACACTACAAAGTCTTCGGTTCCTTCAGGTAATGACAATATCAGCGCGGAACATAACTTGTCCTTGAGCGTTTTGAAAGCGAATTCTTCCTCATCTCCCCATTCATACACTCTATTCTTTTCGGTAAGCTTTGTGAATGGCTTCGCAATCAACGAAAATTCTTCAATGAATCTCCGATAATACCCAGCTAAACCAAGGAATTGTCGAACTTCAGTCGGCGTTGTCGGTGCCGACCATTCCCTGATCGCTTCGACCTTGGCAGGATCCACGCGAACTCCTTTACTATCAATTACGTGACCAAGGAATTGCACAGACTCTAACCAAAACTCACACTTCGAGAACTTCGCATACAGCTTCTCTCTCTTCAGTAGATCTAATATCTTTCTCAGGTGCTTCTCGTGCTCCTCCTTACTCTTAGAGTAAATAAGAATATCATCAATAAAAACAATGACAAACTTATCTAGATACGGCTTGCATACACGATTCATAAGGTTCATGAATACAGCAGGCGCGTTTGTTAACCCAAACGGCATCACTCGAAATTCGAAGTGTCCATACCGCGTACGAAAGGCAGTTACAGGAATATCCTCCCCTCTCACACGCAGTTGATGATACCCTGATCTTAAGTCGATCTTTGAGTATACACAGGAACCTTACAGTTGATCAAACAAATCGTCAATCCTCGGTAATGGATACCGATTCTTAACCGTCAGCTTGTTGAGTTCTCTATAGTCAATACACATCCGAAATGACCCATCTTTCTTCTTCACAAACAACACTGGCGCTCCCCATGGTGATGAGCTCGGCCTAATAAATCCTTTATCCATCAACTCCTTTAGTTGATCCGATAACTCCTTTAACTCGGATGGTGCTAATCGATAGGGTGCACGCGCAACCGGCGCAGCTCCTGGCACCAAATCGATTCGAAACTCGACCTCACGGGTGGGTGGTAAACCCGACAACTCGTCTGGAAAAACCTCCGGATATTCGCAGATTACTGGTACCTCTTCAATCTTCGCCTCTAAATCACCATCACACGAAACTTGTGCCAAAAACACATCGCATCCATTTTCTACATACTTCATCATTTTCAAACAAGAAATCACTTTCAAACGAGAAGTGCATTCGTCTCCCTTCACAGTCAAGACTTTATTCCTCAACGGGATCTGAACTAACCTCTCTCCACAGACGATCACAGCACTGTGCGTCATCAGCCAATCCATTCCTACGATCACATCAAACGATCCTAGCTCTATAGGCATTAAGTCGATTTCAAAAGCGTAATTTCCTAACTTCAAGGTACACCCTTTCAGTATAGAATTCGTACTAACGATTTTCCCATTGGCTAACTCCACGTTATAACTAGTCGTTAACAACACCGGTTTTCTATCGATATGACGACTAAATTTAACATCTACGAAACTCTTGTCAGAACCAGAATCAAACAAAATACTAGCATAACAAGCGTCTAGCAAAAACGTACCGGTAACCACGTTAGGACCCTGTGGTTTATCAACCGTCCCTACTTGATACACGGCAGCAGCATTGTTACCTCCTTGCTTGTTTCCTGCCTTCGGGAATTTCCTTTCTTATGGCCTCTTTCTCCACATCCAAAACAACCCATCACTCTCGTAGCATTCGCCCCAGTGGCTACCCCATTTGTTCGGCAATCAGACATCTTGTGGCCCGCTTTTCCACATTTGTCGCACGCAGGTGGGCAACTCCCTACATGGTACAAGTTGCATCGACCACAGTGGGGATTCACCTTCGCTCCTCTGGGGTTTGTCACAGCTCTCATTCCATTATTCATTCGCTGGTTGAACTGCTGATTGCGGTTCTGACCATTGTTGTTACGGTTTCCACCTCGGCTTTGACCCTGGGATTGATTGCTATGTGCCGCCTCCCACTTCCTCTTATTTCCTTCTGCAATGAAGTTCTTCTTGTCTTGGAGTTTGACATCCATCAACGCATGAGCCATCTGGACCGCTTCATCAAACGACCCAGGTTTAGACGAAGTCGTCTCACCCTTGATATTACTGGACAGACCTTTGATGTACTGTTTCATCTTCTTGTTATCATCGGCAAAGGTATCTGGACACAAAAGGCTTAATTCATTAAACCTCTTGGTGTAAGCAGTGATATCATTGTTTCTCAAAGTCAGGTGCCTCAACTCATCTTCCAATTGACCTAGCTCCTCTTCAGGACAGAACTTCTTGGTCAAAAGAGCTTTAGTTGCAGTCCATGTTCTTGCATTCGCTACTGCTAACCCAACAATGGCTACTTGGGTGATCCACCAACTCAATGCGTCGTCAAGAAAAGTAGCAGCCGCAAATTTGACCTTGTTCGCTTCTGAACAACCACTAATATCGAAAGTACTCTCGACCTTTTCTAACCATCTCCTGAGTTCTAGAGCTCCACCAGTTCCACGAAATTGCGTGGGACCACATTTTATGAAATTAGAGTAAGTATACTCTCTTGGGGCTTGCTGTCTCCCCACATTTCTGCCCTGGTCTGGGTTCCTCCCTGCTCGATCTGCTTCTAGCGCATTCGCAATGGCTCCCTGAATCATCGTGTTCACACGGTCGGCTGTTAGTTTTGGAGGCATGGTGCGTTATCAAATACACCTCTCTGCAAAGACAGGGAAAATAGAAAAACAATGTAAGTATACACATCAAGATTAAGATGGATTTCTCTTTCAAGACATAATATAAATACAACGACACATCACTACAGAGTTACTAATATTCATCAATTCACATCACAAAAGATCAAATTAAAGACATATCACAGATCATGAAAGGTAAACATGGATTGTATTGATAGTCAACCAAAATTGTGACAAGTATTGCCACTACAACCATTCACCATAAAACTTAAGTCCTCAAGTTTTTCGTCACAATGCCATCATACAAAAGTCTAAAATAGTTCTATTACAACGATCAAAGATAAAATACAAGACAAGCAACTAGTCATGTGGTGATCCACACGACCTCTTGGATGGCGGTTCATCATCATCTTCCTCGGGTTCCTCTTCGCTATCTTCCTCGTCCACTTCATCCATCTTCCTCTTTCCTTTGTCGTTCGGCCCACATTCAGTCGCCTTCTTCGTCACTGACGTAGACCCACACTCAACCGCTACATGATTTCCCACAGTGATACAAACACCTCTGGCAGGTGGTTGGATCATGAAGTCATTAGCTTCCATTTCCAAGTCGTCCAAAAATCTCCAATCTGGGGGCAAGGATGCTCTCACTCGATGCTCCCAACTCTGCATCCTAGACAATCTCGCTTGATCTTCCCTAACTCGATCAAGACTGGCGCTCAAGTTCGCGATCATCGATCTCAGACTGTTGATATCACTCTTGTTTGCATTTCCATCATACTCAATCCTTGAAGTTCTTGCCAATAATCTTTGGTGTGCTCTTTCATTCTCGTCGAATCTGTTGATTACTCTTGTTTCTACTATGTACCGCTCGCACATCGATTCATCCAATCTTCTCACAACACGCCGTACGTCATGATAAACTCTTGGTCCGGGGCAGAAAACTCTTGAGATACCCTGATGAAGAAAATTTGCGCTCGCTGCAGCTGCGGATCTTCTAGGGATACTTGGCATACCAACCAGATGAGAAGTACGCATAGGCCTGGGGCAAGTAGTTCTCCTTTGGTCGAGGTCCTGGGCTTGCACATTGTTCGCCTCGGCTTGTCCTTCAGCAGCTGTTCCAACACTTCCCCCTTCTTGACCTACGACATAATCGTCTCCATTACCATTAGGCGGTACCTCGGCCATTCCTGCAATAACAGAGAATTTTGGAGGGTATGTAAGATAACTATTCAATATTTATAAATACATGCATGCAAATGCAATGCAAAGGTGGTACACATGCCCAAAATGCGATAATATGATGCTCATGCATAAGTAATACAAGAATTACGGTATCGGGTATTCCACGTATAATTTCAACGTTTACATATAGTAATTTCCATATCTACGTAATAAATACCCACATATATACTTCAACTCAAAAGTATACGTCAAATGCCATGAATACAAAAATAAACCTTACCGGAGCCATGCAGGATAGTTGTGTGTGCTTGGAAAATTTCTTACGACACCAAAAGTTATAGTTTAGGAATTTTCAAAACGACCTAGTTCTCTATAACTCATGGCTCTTATACCAATCTCTAACACCCCACCAAATGCTATGCGCAACGGAACTACAACATTTGGGTGCTAGGCAGTTCTCATCACACACAAGATATATCGAACGACTCCAAAGAGACGTCAAATTTAAACTTAAATTAAACATTGTTGAAAAGTTACATGTCTACGGTTTTCCAACCCCAAATGATACAACAGAGTTTTGCGTTTCGGTCCCCATGAATCTCAACCCCAAAAGTTACAGTTTTCACAACAACATGACATCAAAGTAAAAATGTTTAAGTAATATTGGGCGGAAAAACAAGTAGACTCCAAGCCATACACACAACTTCCATCCAAGGCATGCTCCATGCTACACTTCAGCGGTTACCTGAAACACATGCTAAATTTGGTCAACGAAAATGTTGAGTGGAATTCATAGGTTTTACAATTCATTTTGAACATATGTGAAATAAAAACCATTCACGATCATTCATAGACTTGTCGATCAAACAATCTATATTCAAGGTACTGACAATTGTGTTTAAGCTCATAACACTAAACCGTTAACTCAATCACCCGCGTAATAATTACCAGCGTGATTCAGATGAAACCTGTGCCCCTACTAAGGCATCAGTTGCAATTATACCTTATCTCTTATCACAAATTATCCGTCCGCAGGGGGTATCAACGTACTAGCCCTCGTCTCAGATAGGGTAGTCAACCCCATAGTACTATCACTTTGTATAAGCGGCTATTTCTAATCTACGCTAGGACTAAACAATAGTTAATAGTTCATGAAATTAGGGCCTTTTGCAACTAGGTACTCAACACAATTTCAAGGCAACGTTCGGGTCCAACAATCATTCATGACATATGTTCATTTTGAAAACTAGCATGCATTTCCCTCGCGGGTAAAACAGTTTGAAATAATAATAAGCGAGGCAATAAATTCAAACCTTATATAACAAGTAGTCGATAGTTCGAGTGACGGTCACTGACGACGATGAGGATGCCCGGGTAAATCAACACCTATCAAACCAAATAACGCGTAATGAGTAATATCATTTATAAACCTTATGGTACTGTATAAAATACATACATATTAGTCACTTATGATAATTACAACTCACGCCAAAACAAAACAAACAAGTGTTACTCGTTTTATACCATTTGTCCATATTATTAACGTTATTCATTTTTACGTATTTTCGCCGATACTTACCAAAAGTACGGACTGTTTTACTATACTTAACCCTTTTCATAAAATTTGAGAAAATTCTCAAAAGTACCTTAAGTCCTGTAGAAAACACATATTTGATCCCATTAAAAGTTTTCGCTTTTACGACCCGTTACTCAACACTTTACCAAAAACTACGTTTTTCGGACTGAAATTGTACTTTGACCAAGTCGGACTCATTTGACCCGTTTAAAATACTCCATTGACCCATTTGACACCTAAGTCTTATAATATACTCAAATATGCAGGTTTGAGACCAAAAATCAACCCTTGACCATTTACCAAACTAAACCTATAGTCCCCGGGATTTGACCTAAAACCAAGCATAATTTCGGACTATGACGGTTTTCATCTCCCGGTACACGAGTTTCAAAACGTCGTAACTTTTGACTCGTTAGGAGTCGTAAGCTCTATCTTATACCAAATCGAAGCTAAGAAGATGCTCTACAACTCTATCCTAATCACAAGACCTGTTTTCAAAATAACTTTTACGAAAACACCTCAAACTTTCTGCCTAAAATCAACTATACCAAAATCATACCAACGCTCGTTTTCAAACCCATTTACCAACACTAGACATCATCCTAAGTACTCCTAATCATATACAAACATCATTTTCAGTCCTAATCCCCTATTAATCAATATCCTCATAAAACCCAATCATGAAAACAAACATGCAAATGGATATACCCATCTAAAACATGTAAAAATAGGATTCAATATATAATCTAACATCAAAACATTAACCACCATGATCCTCAAACACCCCCCTTTGAGCCGTGGGGTTTGGGTGATCAAAACCCATCAACCAAATTGATTTTGGTTGATTTGTTTTGTGTTTTAACATCATTCTACCATGAATTAAACATGCAAATGCCCAATTAACATCCAAATGAACTTTTGAAAAATCTTTAATTTTTGGGAAAATTTTTGTTAATGCATGTTGGAATTAACCATGGATTAACACTTACTAAAGGGTTTTAGGAAGTGGACTTTGATTGGAATTAATCAAAACCCAAGAAAAATTGAAGTGGTGGTGGTGTTTTGGTGTTTGGTCGTCGGCCTAGAGAGAGCAAAAGGGTGGGATGATTTTTTTTTCTTTGAAATGTTATGTGTGTGTGTGTGTGTTTCCTTTTTGTGAAATGGGAGGGACCAAGGGTGCAATTTAAGCTTTCTTTTGTCCTCAAGTAAAAACGACCCTATAAGTTTACGGGATTGACTCACTAGTCATTTTAGAAAATTTTACGAGAGTCAGGAATCATCCCAAACACTCCAAAATACTTTTAGGACACTTTAAATGTACCCGAAAAGCAATAAAACTCACCCGACTCGACTTAACACGAACCGTAAGTGAAATTCTCGAAAAATTACAATATCGATAAAACGACAATAATTATAGAAATTTGGGCATCCATCGGGATCGTTGATAGTGGTAGAAATACACTTGTTTAGGAAAACAAGGTAATTAGGGTAAGTATTAACGAGTGATTTAGGAAAACCACAAGTTATGACCCAAATGGGGATCGTTCTCTCGAGGAGGCTAGTGTGTTGTGAATTGGATTGATGATTAATGTTTTTGATTATTAACAAGAAGAAAATAGAAGAGAAAATGACAAAGACGAAAAAAAATAAAAAATAACAAAAACTACTACTAGAAAGTTAAGACGTAGAAACGTAAAAAACACAAAAATTAAAATTTTAACCTAAAAATTCCTAAAAATTACTAAAAATCCATAATAAAATTCTAAGAGTTTACAAAAAATCCAAACTTGCTAAAACCTTTTAATTAATTAAATAATGACTTTTTAATGCTAATTAAAGCCCTAAAAATCACTTATAATTATTAAAAAGCCCTAAACAATATTTTATAGTTTGTAAACCTCAAAAATGACCTAATTAAGCTAAAAACTATTTTTAAAAATTTTAAAACCAAATTAAACTATTTTTAATTACTTAAAAACTATTAAAATCTATTAAATCTTAAATTAATTCTAGAAATTAATTGAAAAGCCTAAAAAATATTTGGAAAGTGAAAAAGTTCCTAATTTAATGTCTACTATCTAGGAAAAATGAAAAAAGTAGAAAAAACCAACTTTCTATTTTTGCTAATAAAATAATATTAAAATATTCTAAAAAATGAAAAGTTTTTAAATAAATTCTAAAAAATTACCAAAAATCCTAAATAATGTAACTAGAACAGAACGGTAAATTAAAGTTCCTAAAACCTTTTTATTAATTTTATATTAATTTTTAAAGTTGTTTTAAAACCCTAAAATCAAATAAAATTAAAAATAAGACTTTTTGAAAACTTTTTTGAATGTAATCCTCAAAAATATAAATTAAAACCTAAAAACTATTTTTTTGGATTTTTAAAATACTTTTTGCTATTTTTAATTGACTTTCTAAAAATAAATCTAAAAATAATCCTAATAATAAATAAAGGGAAAAATAAATTTTTAAAACAGAAAAGTCTAATACCTAGATAAAGTCCTAGGAAAAATAACCTAGACCAAAAAGCTAAACAAATAAGCTTAATATGGACAAAATAAGCTACGGCTTATTTAAATAAGC
Organism: Glebionis coronaria; assembly: GCA_025667525.1. NCBI lineage: Eukaryota > Viridiplantae > Streptophyta > Magnoliopsida > Asterales > Asteraceae > Glebionis > Glebionis coronaria. Next base: position 247,236,103 of record CM046875.1, read on the forward strand.
ACAACACAAACTACCTTAAATAACTATTGAAATGGAACATAAACATAAAAACCCATCTAGATCACTGGTAAACACGCTACTCCTTGGAACGCAAGGTCGCGTGTTCGAGTCCAGGCAGGGTGAGGTTTTTGATTTTTATTTTCTTTTTTTTACTTTTTAAACTCAAACCAGTACTCTCTTTAATCACTAAAACACAAACCAAATCAAATATAAACAAAGATTAAGCAAGATTCAAAGCAAAACGTGCCCAGTTAGGCTTGTTGACTGATGAACACAAGTGAACTTTCTTCACTTGTGAAAATAGAACCAAGAGGGCTTGGTTATGAGATTGGTGTTGTTTTGATTGAGACAAGGGGCACCCTTGTACTTATTGGAGTACAAGGAGTCAATATATGCACAAAACAAACAAATTCAGCAACACAATCAAGCAGCAAAGATCAAACTTAAAGGCTTACAGGTTACTGATTATGCTAAGAGGTATCTGATGAACACAAGTAACATATTACATGCACAAATCTGAATTCCAATGGCTTATAACTAGCACAAAAGATCACCAGATAACATATAAGCTATTACAAACCCCACTATGACCTATAAACTAGCAGCTTAGCAAAAATTAAGTACAAACTTCATAAAAACAGTTACTTCTGGCAGTTTTCTGATTTTGCTAACTTTTTCAAAGTTTAAGCATGCAAATGTGTGTAAACTTCACCAAGACTGAACAAACAAGCAACACACAACCTATAAACACCCTAATGATTGCTTCTAACAGGTTTTAAACACAAAACTCTTTCAAAATCCTCACTTAAATAGCAGATCCAAACACCCCTTAAAATTCTAAAAACGATTTTTTAACACACCAAATAACTTCAAAGCACACTCAAACTGATTTTAATAGCTATTAACATGCATATCATACCATTTGAACTCAAATCAAATCATATTAACACATTTAACCACTTATCATGCAAATCACATCAAATTGCATAAAATTTCAGAAACTAAGAATGAAAAGGGAAAATGAGAACTACCTTAAGGGTCCTACATCCAGGACCCTTTGTGACAGCTATGTCACCTCCTATAGGCTGGGGCCTATGCTGGGCCTTTAACAGCAACAAGCTCCAACAATCCTGCTAAGAAAATGAAACAAAAACAAACAATAATATAACTTTCTGATTTTTTTGATAACATCTCAAACCTCTTAAAAACTTGAACCAATGATACTTAACACATTTTTAAAACAATCACAAGATCAAAAACCAAAGACTCTTATCCACTTTCACTTCAAAAAGCCTTGGATTTCAGAAACTTACAAACCTTTTTCAAAATCCTTTTTGAAAACTTGACACACACAAGATGTTTCACAAATATGATGGAACTCAGATTTTTCACTCAACAATCATTTACCAACTTTTAAAACAAGTAAAAAGGGATTACAATTTCAACACAAGAAAAATACCAAACTTTTAATTAATTTAAAAAGGAATTACAAGTTGGAGTAAAAAATCTAGAACAAGAGGGATATGCACAACCTGCATTCTCCTTTTATACTACTCCAGAGAACCTTCTAGTGCTGCTAAAACCCTAGCTAATGGAATTCCTAAAAAGCCCTTGGAATCTTGACTGAAAATGGGTCAAATTCGTCCCATGTGATGCTTGTACTGGATGCCAGCTTGGAAAAATGATCTTGGCCATCCATTTGAACTTGGGGACAAAGGAAATGATCTGGGATGTTGGTTTGGTCGGGTTTAGGGTTTTGAGGGAAAGTGATGTGTGCAGGGGAGGGTCCCATAGGTCACATGGTTGTGTTGGGGAAAGGGGTTTTGTGTGGGATAGGATGAGAGAAGAGTGAATTACCCATCTGGAGCATTTGGGGTAAAACCCCTTTGGTTTGAGGTAAATTGGACCTGGGTGGGTTTAGGGTTTATAAAGGGATTAAGGGAGTGTTTAATCTGAATTGGGTGGGGTTAAGTTTTAAAAACGTGTTTGCGAGGGAATAAATGGGTGTTGACTGGTCTTTGACCCTGGTTATTTAATTAAAAACCGGGTTGGTGGGTAATGGATAGTGGGTAGGGTAGGGTAAATGGGTTATGGGTGGGTATTGTTGACGTGTCACATTGTGGTTGGTTGTGAAGGTTTAGTTGGTTGACAGAATTGGCCCCCAATGTTTTCACTTTCTTCCACTTTGTAAATAATGCCATCAACGCCTCTTTTACACTTATCAACTTTTGGAAAGTTGTCAAATATGGCACAAAAGGTTTATAAACTTGAAATAAGGGCTTCAAATGCATATTTTGGATTTTCCAAGGGCTGATCTTGTGCAATCTTCAAACATGGAGGATCATACTTGTACAAATGACATTTGGAGGGTCATTTGTGACAAGTTCTTCAAAGATGAGGGACTAAAGTTGCCAATCTTCAATTCTTCAAGGGTCTTTTTGCAAAATTCCAAACTTGGGCCCGGTTCATTGTGCGGCTTCGTTTCCCGTGTTCGTTTTTGAATGATTCTTGTGATCTTTTGCCAATTCCTCAATATCTGTACCTAAAAATACACAAGTAACAAACACGAGCATATATTTGGTATATTTAATGATATTTTTTGCATTTTAAGCCCGATTTGGACGATGAGACCATGTATAAAAGCAGTCTCATCACTCCCCCATACTAAACCATTGCCGTGCCCTCACACAATGCTAGAATAAAGTATTATAGCATCTCCAAATTTCCATTTTATGCACTTTTATTGAAAGGTAAACTAGCTACACTACTACTACTTGTGTTTTAGACATAATGTATGATTTTCATCGCAAAATGGGACGTTAAGGTTCATAGAATAAGAACACGTGAATGCTTCGTTAGAAATAATTTCGTCGTCCTCGATTTTCACTCCAATTCCATGCCAAGCGTGCAACGAGATCATTGTCATTATAAGTTAGTAATGCTAACACTACTCATATGCCCTAATCACGTACTTATTCTCCCATTAATCCTAAGTTGTATCTCTTATATTTTATTATGTCTTAATGATCACGAGGATACATTGTTGACTTATGCGATAATAGAGATTTAGGTATAAAAATAGAGTCCTAACGGTGTAACTAAGACCATTAAATCAATAACCCCTCCTAATAGACAACGATGTTAAAAAATTAAGTTGACAAGAAGAATCGATAAACACGGTTTTATAACGGTTTTTAACATGAGACTTATTACCAAGACTTTTATACGCCCCCTAACGGAAGGGCCTTATTATCTTTGGTTTACCTCCATCTTTTATTCAACTTCGCCATGAAGCTTTTATTATGACTTCGGTCTTGCCTTGCCTTTTATTATCCGCCTTATCGGTGGTTTTATTAGCCAAAGACGTATATCCTCACGCTAAAGCGAATTTTGGATCTTTAAAGCTTCGAAGATTAAGGCTTGATTCACTTTCAATTTTGCATAGATTTTTCGGCCTTGTGGGGCTTCAAATTGTTTGCTTGATTTAGGTGAGCACTTGAAATCTTATTATTGGGTGAAGCTTTCGATTATTAGGGAGCCAATACTTCAAAACCGTGACGCTGGCGATACCTTAATGTCTTCCCAATTTATTTACACGGAAGCTACTATAAAAGACTAGAAACCCAACAATCCTAACTAAACCGCTAAGTCAATATTTATTAAGCAAAAAATATTTTCAAGCGAAGGGAGAATAAGCATACAACGAGAACACATGAGTTTTTGAAAGAATACGAGTACTCTACGTTTAGCATAGTAACTTATAATTAACTCTATCATTTCTCGTTCTCATTTAAGAGACTTAGCCTAATGTGTAGTTAAGGAATCAAAGCTAAGTGCTCTACACGCACGGTCGAGTCAAAAATTACTCTTATTCTCGCCATCGGAAAATCTACATTCGTGTCTTCAAACACTTATAAAATATGAGAAAATTTTTAAAATTTGGCCATTTTTAGCCTTATTTTGCAACAAAATGATAACAAAACGATAAACTTTGGAAAGCGTGAGCTTTGGCAAGGCAAGTATCTATTCACCCCCCCCCCCCCCCATACTAAAGTTAAACATTGTCCTCAATGTTTCGAGTCTAGGGGTGCAAACACCCCCATACTAGAGATGTAGTCAAATGCCTAATCTAGCATGGAAAGGGTGTAACCAATAAGTAATAGCCGTTTATGAAGTGTGCTATAAACCTAAGGTTAGAACATAAAAGGATATATCATTTGGATATTGGGAAAGGCCTCCAAAGCAAACGATCGAGTGCTCCCATAAAACGAACACGAGAGGCTCCAATCGTGAAGATCATGATCTAAAAACCACAATGCACAAACAACCACGAAACAAAGGTTGGAAGGGCACAAATCCCCTCACATTAAACTACATTATAAAGCGATAATATGTACATGGATAAGCATGGGTCTCCCCCACGAGGCACCTTGTTTTTGATAACCGAGTCAAAAGCTCGACTCGAATCCCCATAAATGTGATCATTTAGGGATAATCATGGTATGGTCAATTTTTGGTGGGGCTTACATGATAAACAAGGCCAAAAAATAACCGGTATTTAAGGACTAAGTCCTTGAATGGTGTAAAATACCGGGATCGAAGATGGCGTTCTCGTTTTCATTGGAAAAACAAATCAACGCCACTTCATCAATGGTCAACAAAAACTCAAAGAGTTTAAAGAAAATAGGAGAGAAGAAATAGAAGGGTGGGACAATGGGTAAGTCATAACATTGAGCTACTCGAGGTAGACTCGCACCAATCAAATGAAAAGATTTTCCATTTATTGCATCAGTGGAAGACCGAGATTTCCCTTTATAAGCGATTCCAGGATCAAATATCTCGTCCTCGGTGGAGAAAGGGGAGGGAACATAAGGGAATTCCCCCACACTAAGTCCACACAAAGCATCGTCAAAAGGAGAAGACGAGCTTGTAGTACTCAATACACGCGGTGATGACGGAGTTAGAGTTGTAGAAAAATCCTTTAAATTCAATTCAAAATCTTTTCCTTTTTCATCTTTTACACTCTCCTTGTGAAAACCCGATTTAATTATGTCAAAAATATTTAGTGTATCTAAAGCAATGTTAGTCACACTAAAAATTCTCACATTTTGAAATATTTTTGGTTTAGGTGGTGGCAAGTTTTCAAATCTTTTGTCAACAAAGAAAACCTCCCCATCGGGATCAACGTATTCATCATCCGAAGAATCACTCGAGATTGGAAATGTAGGCTTAACACTCTTAACCTCCATCGGCGGAGGGGACGGAACTTCATTTTTCTCAACCACTCCTAAAACTCTATTGGAAATCTTTTTGCAAATGTTTTTGATGGGATTGACATTGTACAAAGATGTGATAGAATACACATGAGAAAGAGTGGAGTTTTGGGTTGCATTAATGATGAGTTCTTCCTCATTGAAACGAAGAGTGATTTTTCTTGCATGCACATCGATAAGTGCTCTCGAGGTATCCAAAAAAGATCGACCTAAAATTAATGGAACTTTAGGATCGATGGGAATATCAACAACAATAAAGTCTACAGGATAGTAGAACTTTCCAACTTTCACAAAGACGTCCTCGGCAACTCCACAAGCTAAAATCGTAGAATGATCGGCCATTTCGATTGACATTCTTGAAGGAGTGAGATTTGGAAGATTGAGCGATTTAAAAATCTCAAGAGGCATCAAATTAATACTAGCACCAAGATGGGCCAAGGCGTAGCATTCTTCCATGTCTTGGATAGCACATGGGATTAAAAACATTCCAAGATCACCGACTTTTTGAGGTATGCGGCTTAGAAAAACCGATGAACAACTAGACGATTTTTGCAATTTCTCTTTGTTATTCAACATACTTTTGAAGTTCGCGGCAAATCGAGGCATCATGACTAAGGCGTCGGCAAAACTTATATTGAAATGCAAGTCACGAAACATTTTCATAAAGAGTTCCAATTGATAATTATTTCGTTCTTGTGCCTTTTCCTTGTCTCGTCTTGAAGGGTAGGGTAAAGGTGGTGTGGGTTGGGGCAAGGTAGGCATAGGCATCGGCCTTGGAATCTCGGGTTCCATGATTGGTGTAGGTTCAACCGTAAGTGTGGTTTGAGCGGTACTTCGTGGGCTTGTAATGTGCTCCTTTTCAACCACCACCTCGGGTTCTTTCTCTTTTTCCTTCTCCATAGAAGTACTTGGACGAGAAGTGGGTTCTTTGAAAGTTTTACCACTACGAGTAGTAATAACCTTCAATTCTCCTTTCGGGTTCACGATGGTATCACTAGGAAGACCACCCGAAGAAGAGGGCTTACACATGATAGCTTCAAACATTTTAGCCATACGGTCTTCAAACTTAGATTGCCTAGCATCCGCTTTTAACAATTCTTGCTTAATCTCATGTTGTCCTTGCTCCATTTTTTGTTGATTTTGTTGGAGACGTGTGACATTTCCTTCCATTTTGTTAGCATGAGTTTTAAGTTCATTAGCAAGTTCGTTTTTCAACTCGGACCTTAAGCTAACCATTTCACGTTGCATGTTGTCAAATTTAGCATCATTAGCCTTAACATAATTCAAAAATTCTCCTTGAAGATTTTTGGTGTGATCGTTTTGAAAACCTTGGGCATTGTTTTGAAAATCACGGTTTTGGTTTTGATTAGAAATTTGCCCATTTCCACTTTGGTAATTACCTTTGTTATAATTTCTTTGATTTCCTTGGTAATTTCCACCTTGGTTGTTGCAAAAATTATTAGCATTTTGATTTGGTGGAGCTTGATTTTGGCGGGAACCTTGACCGATTTGGTTATAAGTTCCCGTGGCTACAAAAGCATTCGAAGTGTTACCATCCGCGGTAATGCACTCGGAAAAATCATGAGCTCCCCCACACGACAAACAACTCTTAGAAACTGCTTTAACCGAAGCGGAATTGGAAGCTTCTTGAGCTTTCCAATGGGACATAAGGCTAGCAAATCTATCAAAAAATCGATTTTCTTCATTTGCTTCATCATGTAAGGCATTAATGGAATGAGACGATGATGAGCCCATTTTGGCAACACTCGGTGTGTGACGAGGGCTATAGACCTTAGACCTATTCTCAATTATGACCAAAGCTTCTTCAACCATTTTACACAAAAAATTACCACCCGCGGCGGCATTCAAATAATCTCTTTCATGATCGTTGAGCCCATTGTAAAACGTGTCGATTTGGTGTAAGTCGGAAAAACCGTGATGAGGACATTCATGTAACATCTCCTTAAACCTATTCCAAGCCGTTGAAAAACTTTCATTTGATTCTTGTGAAAATTTAGAAATCTCATTTTTCAAATGCGTAGTCTTAGAGGGCGGAAAAAATTGGTTCACAAACTTTGAAACTAGATCCTTCCACGTCAATATAAAATTGGGTGGCTCTTTCTCTAACCAAATTTTAGCGGGCCCCGCTAAGGAATACGGAAAAAGCATCATCTTAATCGAGTCATTCGAGACATCCTTGAATTTGTACGTGGCGGTAAGACGATTAAATTGGCGGATATGGTTGTGGGGATTGTCCTTCTCATCACCACGGAATTTGTTGTTTTGGATCATCGACAACAAACCCGTTTTCACCTCAAAATTCTCCGCAAGGATTGCGGGAATCACAATAGCTTCTCCATAACCCTCGGTGGGTGCTTGAAGTAACTCCATCATAGTTCGATTAGCCATGGTAGCTTCTTTCACTACAACGGGTTCGTCAATAGGAGACTCCTCACTAGAAGGAGTGGTCGATTTGTTTCTTCGTTTACGTGCACGTCTTGCTTTAGAGCGAGTTTGCATAAAAGTCACGTACAACGAGAAGGCGAGCAAAGAAGATTCTTTTTGGTATTTTGTATTTTTTAATTTTTTTGTTGTTTTTGATGGTATTAACTTTTTGGAATTTTGTGAATGTATTAAGTAGACAAAAAGTCCACAAATCTCCTCCTTAATCAAATCTCTCGATTAACGAAGCCTCAAGGAATGAAAACGATCACGTGGGGTGAACGCCTTCGATGACTTTAGAACGATGGTGGAACACCAAATCGTTCAAGAGGGTTTAATCAAATGAAACCAAGAAAATATATATGATATGTAATAATACTTTGGGCAGCAAAACCCTCGATTCACTCTCAAAATCAAATACACACAAGCAAGCGGAGGAAACGAGGCGGCGCGAAGCACTTAAGAGCCTTTTTCCTTTAGGTTGTGAAATACAACCGCCTTATACCCACCTTATAGTTTGTATTATCAAGATTAAGCTTCACGAAAGTATTTATCTATTTTTGCCTTTTTTCTTTGGTTTGAGATTCGAATACAATGATCGAGTGATGAAATCCCGAATCAAGGTTGTGATTGCTCACGTATTTGGAGTACTTGTGAATTTATTGTTCTACGTATACAATATATTAATAGTATTCACACAAAAACCGAAAAACGATAATACGTATTAGTAGAGTGCTACTAATACAATTACTATTATGGCTAATATAAAAAACAACAATGGTTCAATCAAAACACAACACGCCTCCCCGGCAGCGGCGCCAAAAATGATAGTGGTAGAAATACACTTGTTTAGGAAAACAAGGTAATTAGGGTAAGTATTAACGAGTGATTTAGGAAAACCACAAGTTATGACCCAAATGGGGATCGTTCTCTCGAGGAGGCTAGTGTGTTGTGAATTGGATTGATGATTAATGTTTTTGATTATTAACAAGAAGAAAAGAGAAGAGAAAATGACGAAGATGAAAAAAAATAAAAAAATAACAAAAACTACTACTAGAAAGTTAAGACGTAGAAACGTAAAAAACACAAAAATTAAAATTTTAACCTAAAAAATCCTAAAAATTACTAAAAATCCACAATAAATTTCTAAGAGTTTACAAAAAATCCAAACTTGCTAAAACCTTTTAATTAATTAAATAATGACTTTTTAATGCTAATTAAAGCCCTAAAAATCACTTATAATTATTAAAAAGCCATAAACAAGATTTTATAGTTTGTAAACCTCAAAAATGACCTAATTAAGCTAAAAACTATTTTTAAAAATTTTAAAACCAAATTAAACTATTTTTAATTACTTAAAAACTATTAAAATCTATTAAATCTTAAATTAATTCTAGAAATTAATTGAAAAGCCTAAAAAATATTTGGAAAGTGACAAAGTTCCTAATTTAATGTCTACTATCTAGGAAAAATGAAAAAGTAGAAAAAACCAACTTTCTATTTTTGCTAATAAAATAATATTAAAATCTTCTAAAAATGAAAAGTTTTTAAATAAATTCTAAAAAATTACCAAAAATCCTAAATAATGTAACTAGAACAAAAATGTAAATTAATGTTCCTAAAACCTTTTTATTAATTTTATATTAATTTTTAAAGTTGTTTTAAAACCCTAAAATCAAATAAAATTAAAAATAAGACTTTTTGAAAACTTTTTTGAATGTAATCCTCAAAAATATAAATTAAAACCTAAAAACTATTTTTTTGGATTTTTAAAATACTTTTTGCTATTTTTAATTGACTTTCTAAAAATAAATCTAAAAATAATCCTAATAAATAAATAAATAAAGGGAAAAATAAAATTTTAAAACAGAAAAGTCTAATACCTAGATAAAGTCCTAGGAAAAATAAGCTAGACCAAAAAGCTAAACAAATAAGCTTAATATGGACAAAATAAGCTACGACTTATTTAAATAAGCACAACACAAACTACCTTAAATAACTATTGAAATGGAACATAAACATAAAAACCCATCTAGATCACTGGTAAACACGCTACTCCTTGGAACGCAAGGTCGCGTGTTCGAGTCCAGGCAGGGTGAGGTTTTTGATTTTTATTTTCTTTTTTTTCTTTTTAAACTCAAACCAGTACTCTCTTTAATCACTAAAACACAAACCAAATCAAATATAAACAAAGATTAAGCAAGATTCAAAGCAAAACGTGCCCAGTTAGGCTTGTTGACTGATGAACACAAGTGAAATTTCTTCACTTGTGAAAATAGAACCAAGAGGGCTTGGTTATGAGATTGGTGTTGTTTTGATTGACACAAGGGGCACCCTTGTACTCTTTGGAGTACAAGGAGTCAATATATGCACAAAACAAACAAATTCAGCAACACAATCAAGCAGCAAAGATCAAACTTAAAGGCTTACAGGTTACTGATTATGCTAAGAGGTATCTGATGAACACAAGTAACATATTACATGCACAAATCTGAATTCCAATGGCTTATAACTAGCACAAAAGCTCACCAGATAACATATAAGCTATTACAAACCCCACTATGACCTATAAACTAGCAGCTTAGCAAAAATTAAGTACAAACTTCATAAAAACAGTCACTTATGGCAGTTTTCTGATTTTGCTAACTTTTTCAAAGTTTAAGCATGCAAATGTGTGTAAACTTCACCAAGACTGAACAAACAAGCAACACACAACCTATAAACACCCTAATGATTGCTTCTAACAGGTTTTAAACACAAAACTCTTTCAAAATCCTCACTTAAATAGCAGATCCAAACACTCCTTAAAATTCTAAAAATGATTTTTTAACACACCAAATAACTTCAAAGCACACTCAAACTGATTTTAATAGCTATTAACATGCATATCATACCATTTGAACTCAAATCAAATCATATTAACACACTTAACCACTTATCATGCAAATCACATCAAATTGCATAAAATTTCAGAAACTAAGAATGAAAAGGGAAAATGAGAACTACCTTAAGGGTCCTACATCCAGGACCCTTTGTGACAGCTATGTCACCTCCTATAGGCTGGGGCCTATGCTGGGCCTTTAACAGCAACAAGCTCCAACAATCCTGCTAAGAAAATGAAACAAAAACAAACAATAATATAACTTTCTGATTTTTTTGATAACTTCTCAAACCTCTTAAAAACTTGAACCAATGATACTTAACACATTTTTAAAACAATCAAAAGATCAAAAACCAAAGACTATTATCCACTTTCACTTCAAAAAGCCTTGGATTTCAGAAACTTACAAACCTTTTTCAAAATCCTTTTTGAAAACTTGAAACACACAAGATGTTTCACAAATATGATGGAACTCAGATTTTTCACTCAACAATCATTTACCAACTTTTAAAACAAGTAAAAAGGGATTACAATTTCAACACAAGAAAAATACCAAACTTTTAATTAATTTAAAAAGGAATTACAAGTTGGAGTAAAAAATCTGGAACAAGAGGGATATGCACAACCTGCATTCTCCTTTTATACTACACTAGAGAACCTTCTAGTGCTACTAAAACCCTAGCTAATGGAATTCCTAAAAAGCCCTTGGAATCTTGACTGAAAATGGGTCAAATTCGTGCCATGTGATGCTTGTACTGGATGCCAAATTAGAAAAATGATCTTGGCCATCCATTTGAACTTGGGGACAAAGGAAATGATTTGGGATGTTGGTTTGGTCGGGTTTAGGGTTTTGAGGAAAAGTGATGTGTGCAGGGGAGGGTCCCATAGGTCACATGGTTGTGTTGGGGAAAGGGGTTTTGTGTGGGATAGGATGAGAGAAGAGTGAATTACCCATCTGGAGCATTTGGGGTAAAACCCCTTTGGTTTGAGGTAAATTGGACCTGGGTGGGTTTAGGGTTTATAAAGGGATTAAGGGAGTGTTTAATCTGAATTAGGTGGGGTTAAGTTTTAAAAACGTGTTTGGGAGGGAATAAATGGGTGTTGACTGGTCTTTGACCCTGGTTATTTAATTAAAAACCAGGTTGGTGGGTAATGGATAGTGGGTAGGGTAGGGTAAATGGGTTATGGGTGGGTATTGTTGACGTGTCACATTGTGGTTGGGTGTGAAGGTTTAGTTGGTTGACAGAATTGGCCCCTAATGTTTTCACTTTCTTCCACTTTGTAAATAATGCCATCAATGCCTCTTTTACACTTATCAACTTTTGGAAAGTTGTCAAATATGGCACAAAAGGTTTATAAACTTGAAATAAGGGCTTCAAATGCATATTTTGGATTTTCCAAGGGCTGATCTTGTGCAATCTTCAAACATGGAGGTTCATACTTGTACAAATGACATTTGGAGGGTCATTTGTGACAAGTTCTTCAAAGATGAGGGACTAAAGTTGCCAATCTTCAATTCTTCAAGGGTCTTTTTGCAAAATTCCAAACTTGGGCCCGGTTCATTGTTCGGCTTCGTTTCCCGTGTTCGTTTTTGAATGATTCTTGTGATCTTTTACCAATTCCTCAATATCCGTACCTAAAAATACACAAGTAACAAACACGAGCATATATTTGGTATATTTAATGATATTTTATGCATTTTAAGCCCGATTTGGACGATGAGACCATGTATAAAAGCAGTCTCATCAATCGTATTCGTCATCGTCCTTGTTAAATCATCAATCGTCAAAATTATAACCTCGAACATCGGTTTCCACCAAAATAATAAAATATATAGCAATTAAAATTTATTAAAAATTTCAAAAATAAGCGTAATTTAGGGTAATGTTAGTGACCTCGGTTCTAGGGTATCACATCTAGCAAAGGTGATGGGTGGAGTTAATTGATGAAAGAAAATTGCAAGGCCAAGTACCATCTGGGAAAGGCAAGCATGGTTGATGAGGCATGGAATAAGAAGAATGAAGTGAAGCTGAGACGAACTTAAATGATATGGATGACGTATTAGGGTGGTTTGGATGAAGGATGTGGGTTGCACGAGCTGAGTGGTCTAAAGCAGAAAACGCGTCAACATGTATGTTGCGTGGCTTGGACAATCATATGGAGAAAAGGAACGTTGATTATACTTCCTACGTAGATAGGAGTAGCTTAGAAAGGAGGAATGAGTACGACGAGAGTTGGGTAATAGTCGATAGACTGACTAATTCATCACCTATTTCAACAGGAATGGGAAGTCACGTAGTTGGGAAGTTGGAAGGATTGCGTACGGATGTGATGGAATAGAGGGTTTGCGTAAAAGTTGGCCTAATATGTATGGAATGCCTTATGAAGGATTATGGCAAGGGAAGAAACGAGGGGAAGCAAGCGTAGTATATCGTTGATAGACTAGTGTTTGGTATGAGCATACTATAAGGGTAATTGAGAAAGGCGCCTAGTGCATTAGCGTGAGAGTTGGAGATAGTTGGAGGACGCATTATATTAGGAAGAATTCTTCTACAAAGAGAGGGTCACCGGTGATAGGAGCATATTCCCCATTGATGAGAATGTAGGGAATAAAGGAGGAAACGCCTAAATATTTGGCTGAAGACGAGATATAAGATGGTATGGAAATTAAGATTGTGGAAAGACAAGCGAAAAGTAGTATGGAGGAAGAATGATTGAAGGAAGCAAGAGGTTGTCAAGATAGTGAAGTGATAAGGAAGGTAAATCCGTTAGAGAAAGAGATTGGTAGTCACGAACAATGGACCATCCACCTAGAGAAAAGGTGTAACATATGTTAGTATGAAGGATGGTTAGTTACTTGGTGCCAAGCATGGGAAAGCAAGGATGAGGTGGTGGTTATGTCGTGTTTCATGTGAATATTATGGGAAGCTTTTGGTTATGCAATCCTGCATATACCATTGAATGTGTTTAAGGTTGGGAGAACTTCCGAATGATGGAAAACTATGGAGGTGGATCGGGAAAACTATGGAGGTGGTGGTAGTGACTAAGTAGAGATTGAAAATAGCAAAGAACCGACAAGAGAGCTATGCAGACAAGGGGCGTAAGCCGTTGAGATTTGAGATAAAGTTATGCTAAAGATTTCACCATGGAAAGGGGTGATGCGGTTTGGGAAGAAAAGGGAAGTTAGGACACAGAATTGTGGGTCCATATGAAATCCTTGAAAGTATTGGGCTAATGGCATATAGGTTGAGATTACCGGAGGAACTGAGTAGTGTGCATAACGTATTCATGTATCAAACCTAAGGAAATGCTTAGCAAGAACCGACTTGCAAGTACCGTTAGATGATATTAGTATGGATGCGAGTCTTCGTTCTATCGAAGAGCCAATAGAGATTTTGGGTCGTGAAGCTAGGACGTTGGAAAAGGGTAATATACCGTAGTTATGGGTAGATGGAATATGGAACGTGGACTAGAGTTCACGTGGGAACGGGAAGGTGTTCTTTAGAACAAGTATTCATGTGTTTTGTTGGTTGTGTGTTTAATCCTAAGGAGTAAATCTCGGGACGTGATTTCTATTAGGAGGGAGTGATGTGACAACCGTGGTTTTGAGGTTCGTCACTCGGTCTTTTTTTTGGTTATTTATGTGTGACTATGTGATGGTGCGTTTACATGTTTATTTTGCGTGAACGAGGTTGGTGTGGATATCGTATACGGGTATAAAGTACTCATAAGTAAATCGAGGAACGGTTATTTCATGTTCATGAGCTCACAATTTAGTGACTATGAAATGAGATGGTGTTATTTGGTGGTTTTACGTATACGTATATGTATTGTGGAAAATCGTATTTTTACGATTTAGGGTTTTGCATTTAGGGGTCTCGGAAGAGGTATTTAGTCATATGAATATTTTTCGGGATGGTTTTATGTCATTTAGGACTTAGTTATAAAGTTTATTTCAAAATTTGAGATTTTTTTTAAAAGTGTATATTTTACGTCTTTTACGGTAAAACGCGTAAATTTGACTAGTTTTACGGTTTTGAGGTTTTGGAGGCTTTAGGAGCTGAAATAAATTAAGGAAAATTAAGGTAATATTATTAATACATATATTAATAATAAAATAAATAAAAACGAATTTATAGGGTGAATAGTCGGTTTAAAAAAAAGAGGAAAAAAAAGGAGAAAAGATTTATGGTAACTAGAGTTTGGGTTGGACAAGGATTATTTTTGCTATATAAGGAACCCCACAACATATCAAACGACTTTTATTACTCCCCTGGAGTTATAGTCGACACAAAAAAAGGGGAAGAAGAAAAATTAGGGTTTCTTCATAAATATGGGTTTTATTCATCTTGCATTAATCTTAAGGTAAAATTTATAACCCTTTTTAATTTAATTGTTTTTATGTTTAATTAATCATTCTTATGATGGATTAGGGTTAGGGTTTTTATGAAATCAGTAAAATAATGATGTGATGATCATAATATGATGATCATATAATCTAGGGCTTGTATTAGATGGGGTTATGGGTAATTAATTAGTTCAATTTGTTTAAACCCGTTTTTAAAAACTGGGCAGATTTTGAGTCAATTGTTTTGATCATATCGGGAGTTCTATAAACTCTTATTTTACGATCCAAGTACCCCTGGAAAGATATTTGAAGTGGATTTTCAATGCAAGAAACGAGAACTAAATTGGAGGTAGGGAAGTGGGTCAAAAACAGGTTACAACAGTCGGAGGTCAAAACAGTTTTGAATTCAGCCTGTTTTCTTTTTAAGTTTTGGGTTGTTTGGGGTACTTAGGGTTGCATTGGGATCTTCTCACGAACGTGAGAGATGGTTTATATATTTTAGTATGTATCTGCACTTGGGCTAAGGTTGTGGTTTAGGGTTAGACCCCTTAATGGTAACAAACTTTTAGTACGTTTAAAATCAGAAAATCTGGAATGACAAAAGTAGATATATGTATATCGGGGCCTTAACAGTAGCTTTAAGGTTAGGGCAAGTGGGAGGTGTTAGCCATCATATGTAAGGGTATGAATATTCCTTTCACAGAAACCATGGGTATGTTTAAGTGGACTTTTGACTTAAAGTTTTGAGACTTAAAAACTGGGACTGATTTGTGTAAAATATGAACGGGATAGTTATTAAACTTAATCAAGTTAAGGACTTGTTAGGGAAGGTTAATGGGATGGTTAGAGCTTATCAATGAGGTTTTTATATGGGAATAGACTAGATGTCCATCATAGGTTGATGAGCCATCTTAGTGATAGGTTCGTGTATTGATTTCGTGTTTTTGGTTTGTTAGCTTGTTGCTAGTGCGAGGACTTGTGAAGAAGCTATCAGGTGAGTTTCATAGTCCCATGTTTAATATTGTTTTTGACTTCCAGATGGGATGGAAGAGACACTGTGTTGAATTATTTTCTAAATTAATTATGTGAATGTTTTAAGGTTTGAGATGGACTTGTGTGTACATTTATGTGATTAACTGCTATGTGATTCTTGTTTGTGTGTGATCTAGATTGGAAAGGTACATAGGTGTATGGGCGCCTATGGGACCTATGGTTAATGATAAGGCGTGATGCCTTGGAAATTGTGATTGTTGGTAAGGCGTGATGCCTTGGAAATTGTGATTGTTGGTAAGGCGTGATGCCTTGGAAATTGTGATTGTTGGTAAGGCGTGATGCCTTGGAATTGTAATGATTGATTAAACATGAATGCTAGTTGTTAGTACATGATTGTAGCGCATTGTCCATATGCTTATTGGTTTATGGGATTCACAGCTTATGACTTGTCTTGTTTTGGAGTCTAAACCTATGACTCTCACCAACTTTATGTTGACGTGTTTTAGTGTCTCTTTCAGGTGATACTATGGTTAAGCGTGAGAGCTTAAGTGGCTAGGACTTGGAGATAGTAGGAATGCATATAGAAGGATATCCCCGTTTCCTTCTTAGTTTTATTTGTTTGTTCATTTTAATAAGTGATATTGTGGCACACATATGATTGTTTTGGTATGATATTTGTTGTCTTGGGTAAGAAGTAGGACTGTTACTTACTTACCTAGACCCCTTGCATTTGTTGAGATATTGTCATGACCTTCGTGTCACCATTTTTACGGCATTTCTTATTTCATATAGTTATCTCTATAGACACGCCATGTTGTGATGACATCCATTCGTCGCGCCCCATGTTCCGCCATGGTGGGGTGTGACAACAAGACATATGTCATGACATTGCACGCTACTTTACTTAGGCCTAGCTACTCAGTTGTATTAAAATTTGTTCAGCATTGCTGAAGGAACCTTCTGATGATTGGTGATTACTTGTTCAGCTTCAGTGAATCAAATAAGGCGACAAAACATCATATACACAATCACATAAAGTGTAATAGACACATGACATTGTACACTCCTTTACTCAGACAATGCTACTTAACATTAATCAAAATCATTTAAGAAATGTTGAACCTTTAGGCTTCTTCAGAGAATGCTGAAGGTTCAGGTTTTGTATCATCAATGTTCAGCATACCAAGCTCCATTATCAATCTTTTCAAAGTTGGTTCATCCAATGGTTTGGTGAAGATATCAGCCAATTGGTATTGAGTGGGGATGAAATGTAATTTAATGTCCCCTTTCACTATGTGATCTCTGATAAAGTGATATCTGATACCAATGTGTTTTGTTTTTGAGTGGAGGACTGGATTATTGGATATTGCAATAACACTAGTGTTATCATAAAAGATTGGTACCTTTTCATATTCTATGTCATATTCTGCTAGTTGGCTTTTCATCCAAAGAACATTGGCACAACATCCAGCAACTGCCACATATTCAGCTTCTGCTGAAGACATGGCAACTGTTTGTTGCTTTTTAGCACTCTAACACACAAGTTTGCCACCTAGCAATTGGCAGGCACCAAAAGTGCTTTTTTATGTTCAAATTGCAACCAGCATAGTCAGAATCAGAGTACCCCTTTAGATCAAAACCTGAGGATTTGGGGTACCAAACACCCAGACTTGGTGTACCTTTTAGGTATCTGAAGATTCTCTTTACAACAGTAAGGTGTGATTCCTTGGGATCTGCTTGGTATCTTGCACAAAGGCATGTAGAGAATTAAATGTCAGGTCTGCTTGTAGTTAAGTACATGAGTGACCCAATCATACCTCTATACTGAGTCTCATTGACTGATTGTCTAGTGAGATCAAGTCCTAAGTTGTTAGGGGGTACCATTGGAGTCTTCACTGAAGCACAATTGATATCATACTTCTTCAGCAGATCCTTGACATATTTTTCTTGATTGATGGAGATGCCTTAGTCAGATTGTTTAATCTGAAGACCAAGGAAGTATGTGAGTTCTCCCATCATACTCGTCTCAAACTTGCTGGTCATAAGCTTGGTAAATTGTTTGCAAAGTTTCAAGCTTGTGGAACCAAGAATTATGTCATCCACATAAATTTGACTCAGAATGGTGTTAGTTTTAGATTTATAGATAAACAAGGTGCTATCTATTTTTTCTCTGACAAATTTATGTTCAATTAGAAATGTTGAGAGTGTTTCATACCATATCTGTACAAATAGAATAGCCTATTTATACAGAATGGTAAAGGGGCCTTCAGTCCATACAAAGCTTTGTAAAGCTTGTAGACATGATTTGGGTATTTATTACTCTCAAAGCCAGGAGGCTGAGTAACATAAACTTCTTCTTTTAGGTCACCATTTAGGAATGCACTTTTGACATCCATTTGGTAGATGATGAAGTTCATGTATGTGGCATATGCAAGGAAGATTCGTATGGCTTCCATACGTGCAACCGACGCAAATGTTTGATCAAAATTAACACCAGGTTCTTGATTGAATCCTTGGGCCACCAGCCTAGCATTATTTTTTGTCACTGTGTTGGTTTCATCTCTTTTGAGCTTGTAAACCCATTTGGTGCCAGTGGTTGATTTACCATATAGAAGAGGAACCAATTTCCAGACTTTATTTCTTTCAAATTGATTGAGTATCAGCTATTCTAGGTAAAGATAATTATAGAAAATACATTGTTGATCCTATCTTTACTAGAAACAAACTAGAAACAAAATACGCATAGACCATATCTTTCTATCAATGCTTGTCTTCAACCTATCAACGCTTGACTTCTTCCTGTCAACGCTTGATCTGTTAGCGCTTGTTCTCTTCCTATCAACGCTTGTTTTCTTCTTGTCAGCGTTCAAGTGGACTGGCTACATTTTATTCCCAACAATCCTCCCCTAAACTTGATATCTACTCTAGTAATCAAGTTTCTGAATAAAAATTAAGAACTAGGAGGAATCTTACAAATCTTATCATATTGGTAATAAACATGCCTAATCAAATCTTTGGCCATGTCACTTGAATAGTCAATCTACAGCTGTGTTGTCTTCATCTTGTCCAAAACTTCTTTGGACATGGGATACTGAGCATCTACAAGAAGATACTCAACAAACTTTGTAGAGCTCAAATAATACACACCAGCAGCTGAATACAAACTCCATTGAAGACCACTGATATCATCCTCAAGATCCTTCTAAATAGGATCTCCTTCTTCTAGTGCACACATTCTCTTGAATGTTGACCAAAGTTTTATTCCATTGACTGAAGTAGGAGCTTCAGTCTCATACTTGGCTATCAACAACCTCCAAAGGTCTGCCAAGTCTTCTCTATCCATACTTGCAAAGAGAGACATAAGTGTAGTAAATGTGTATACCTCTTTCCCATATCTGCCAATCTTCCAAAACCCACTTGCATCTTCTTCATAGCTAAAAAAGGGTTTTTGGCATCAAGAGGTAACACTTGTACTATATCTGAAGCTTCCATGGGTGAGAGCTTAATGCTCCTTCTAAGAACAGCTTCACTGGGAACCACTTTATTTAGATCTTTATAAAACTCAAGTGGAACTCCCTTCTTCAAAGGCCTTGGAACAATCATTGCCTTCTGAATCTCCATCTCTTCTGCAAGTTCTTCTTTTCTTTCATCTGAAAGAAGTCAAAGAGTATTCATTTCCTGCACTCTTTCCCAAATGGGATAAGCCTTGTACTCTAATTCTTGAAAGGAAAATCCTTGCAATGTCTTGAAGGTCCATCCAGTTCCATGACATCTGAGTAACATGTAGTAAAGCTCTCTTCTATCCCTCTTCAGCAGTGAGAAAACATTGCTAGCCTTATGTTTCAGAATTACCTTACAGTCTCTTTGAACTCTTAGAATAATCTCCAATCCCCAAATTTGGTCTGAAATTGTCAAATCTGGATTCTCCATAATCCTATTCTCCCAAGCATGATACATCTGAACTACTTCTGACATATCAAAATCTACTTGCAATTTCAACTCTCTAAGCTTCTCTCCTGCCAAGTCATCACCATATTCAAGTCTTTCTGGTTGTTCAATTATCATCACACTTGAATCTGAAATTTCTTCATCACTTCCTTCTTGTTCCTCTGAAGTGACAACAAATGGTGATTCACCAACCTTCTTCATTTCATGTTCCACAAGTTGTGCAGCCAACCTTGAATCAAACATTACTTGTGTTGCATCCTTTGGAACTTCTACTTCTACCATAATTCCTTTACCCTTATCTAATGGATCAATGATAGGTAAGGATGATGGTTATACCTGTGAGGACACTTCTTTGATGATAGCTGATGACTAGAATACATCAACCATATCTGCAGGTCTGTCAACGCTCAAATTCCTTGTGTCAGCGCCCAATTTACTCATGTCAGTGCTTGGTGTGTCCGCGTTCAAATTTTGCTTGTCAACGCCCAAATTACTTGTCTCAGCGCCTCTTGTGAACTGCTCCATCATAGCTGTAAAACAGAAGTTCAAATTTGTAGGAGTAACCAAAGATGTATCAAAACCTGGTTGCTTCTTCAAGGTAGTGAGGGCTTCAACAACACCCAAAGATTCTCCATCATGTGAGCCTTTGTCACTCACATTAATCTGCTCATCCTCCCCTTTGGAAGATTCCTCCATTCCACACCTAGTGTTAGAATCCTCCAAAATAACAATCCTCTCCCTCAATTGCTTGAGTTCAAGGCCTTGTGTACTGACTGTTTGTACCAAGTCTGCATTTTGCTTTTGCAAGCTAATGCAGACAACCGTCAATTCCATCAATGTGTATCTTTCCAATCAGCCCTCCTCTAGAATGGGTATTTGACCTCCCAAAATAGAGTCATGGGGCATGGATGAGGTCTTAAATATGTTAGGACTGTCTTGGCCTGCATCTAAGCCAGTACCAATAGTCCCAGCCTCATCCATAGCACCAACCACACTTGTGGTGGTGGTTCTCTCTGCTACATGGCTAGGACCACTAGAGGAGAACACTCCAGTAGTCCTTGGGTGTTTTTGCAACCTATATTCAGGTAGGGTAGAAGATGATGTGGATTGGGTAGTAGTTTGAAGGTTAAGGGGTGTTTAGGTCTGTGAAGGAAAGGTGTCAACGTCTGGATTACTTGTGTCAACGCCAACATTTCATGTGTCAGCGTTGAAGGTTTCTTGGTCAATTTCCATGTGTTGAGGTGAAAGAAAAGGTTCTGGTATTGGGTCAAGTTGTGGTTGTGGGTCTGGTGGGGGTTGTGCCGCTTCAATAACAGCAAGCATAGCTTAGGTGAGGGGTAATTCACGGTGAGGGGGTGAATTCATCATGATCCCTTGTGCAGTAATTTTGCACACAATTGCACTAGCAATTGATCTATTAATTTCATTGTATGCAGTACATTTGGGACTCAAACATTGAAGGATGACATGTATGAGGTACTTCCAGGCTGGGGGAAACTCTTGTTTATGATATTTGTTTAAAGTGCCCTCATCAGGGAAAGGATACCCCAAAGCCCGAAGTCCTTGTTCTATTTCATTGATGGGGAGGGTGGTTATACCATCTGCATCATTAAGATGCAAAGCCTGGCGAACCAAGGCTTCAGTAACTACCCAAGTACGCCCATGAACAATAGCTGTTAATGTAGTCACATTATTAAGCGTTGAGGAATTTACAATGTTCTAAAACTGTTTAATATGAGTGACAGGGATGAGAGGAGCATGAGAAAGTGCATACTTAATTGGAGATGCATTCAAATACGCCACCATCTGAGTGTATTGTGGAAACAAAGTATCATTAGCGTCCAAATAAGCAATCATGTTGTGCTGACTCCTGAATCCCAATACCAAGTCACTTTGTTTAAACTTTGGTGCCATTGTTGAAGAAAGCTGTTTGTGAATTATTGAGAAAGATGAATTATAGGAGAAAAAGTGTTAGACAAGAATATGAGATACCCTGTTTAAAAAAATAGGAGCCAAATATATAGGAGAGATAGGCACATGTGATTGGTCAAAAATAAGGCAAGAAATTTTCAAAATATAATGAGGAAAATCTTGAAAAGAAAATAATTTATCTTGTGCATTAATTAAAAGTTATCTACTCCTAAATTACGGCCCCAAAAATCGTCAAAAATAACAACTGGGTAGGTCCCAATGAGTGTCAACGGTCAAAAATAACCCATCAACGCCCAACGGCTATATTCTTGTCAACGTTTGCCAAAGCCATGTCAGCGTCTAAATTGGTCATAACAACGCCTGGAAAAATATTTGTCATCGTCCAAAAATAAAAGTAATAAAAATGAAAAAGGACCTTAACAAATTAATTTATCCTAGTGAAGATAACCTATAAATTGATAATTATTATAGGGCGGCAAGCACTGTCCAGTTATGCACACTTGCTTATGCAAGATAGACATAACAGTCCTCTAGTGTCCCTTGCTAACCAAAATTCTTAACAATTAAGTTATCTCATAAAATTCCTTCTAACTCCCAGGTAAAATCAATTATAAATCATTCGAAAGTCTCCCAACAGACCACATCCAATTCTAGGCCAAAAATGTCTTGGTAGCATGCATAGTATATCAGCTTTGCATGCTACAGTGCCTCATGATTTAGTAAATGATAGGTGTGTAAACACCCATCCTTTTTACCACTTAATTACAATAATAACCGAGCCAAAACGTGTATTTTATGTCATTTATGTCGGAATTATGCGTGGTTTGTGTTTTTGTTGTGATTTAGGACGAAAAGGTGAAAAGTGGAGAAAACACGGGCATTCACGGGCTTTTATCGAAGAAAAAGACGAAAGACGAAGTCAAGAGTGCAAAAAGAACGGAAGTCCAAGACCAATTCTGAAGATTTATCGAAGAAAAAGTCAAAAGACGGAAGTTTACTAAAAGCCGAAGAACTCAAGTCTTATTTATGAAGAAATGTCAAGACGAGTTCAAAGAAATCCCGAGACGAAGTCATTAAAGTCCAAGTATTAAGAAGATTAACAAAGGATTAAGAAGATCAAGGACTAAAGCATGCAATTAAGAAAAGATGAAAGAGGGAGGAAGCTTCCTAAGCACTCCCTAATCCTCCCCTGTAAATAGTCATTAGGATTTACATTTCATTTTTGTTGGCTAGTTTGACAAACTATGCTCTTCCACTTTAATTTTTGCACTTTTAATTACATGTCATTTACTTAATTGTCAAATTTAAATACTTGTCTTGCACCTTAAATACCTTCAATTTCAAGTAAGTTTTCTTTTAATTCTTGTCAATCTTTATCTTTATTGTTTGATCTCTTATCTACCTTTCTTAATCTTTGATCTTTATGTTTATTTGTTCATGTTCATGTTCTTATTTTTGTTGATTTGATTAAAGTGGGTTTTGACCATTGTGGTTATTTTTGTTATTTTGATTGTTTTGGATTGTTTGTTTATGATTAGTAGATGTTTTGTGCTTAGTTAGATTTAATCTTTTGGTTGATTTTGATTAGTTTTGTCTAGATTCGTGTATATTGTTCTCTCCTTGTTCTTCATTGTGTTACTGATCTTTCCCAGGTACATTCCGGATCAATTGTTTTTATTCCGAGTGAAGGTGTTTGTTGAAAAAGTTCTGGATCAAGGGCGTTCATCCGGAATAAGTGACATATTCCGGATCAGCCTCTCATTCCGAATCAACCAAATATTCCGGATCAAAGAATTAGCCAAAGTGTTCATCCGGAATATCCAACATTCCGGATCAAGGAGACATTCCGGATCAAACTTGTTCATTCGGAATATTTTAATATTCCGGATCAACAGAAAATTCCGGATCAACAGAACATTCCGGATCAACCAAACATTCCGGATCAAGGATATATTCCGAATCAAAGGCTTCCATCCGGAATAAGTGACATATTCCAGATCAAGGAGTTTTATTCGGAATAATATTCCGGATCAGCAACATTTCGGATCAAGCTTAAGTATTCCGAATCAAGACTTTATTCCGGATAAGTGACATATTCCGGATAAAGGATTTATTCCGGATCAAGGGTTTTGGTGAATATTCCAAGTGAAGAAGAACATTCCGAACGAAGGTGACATTCCGGATGAGTGTTTATTCCGAACGAAGGATTATTCCGGATGAGCTGTTTTCAGGTTATTTTTAGTTTCTGTTTTTAATTCTTTAATTTTCAAGCTTTACTTTTCCCGCCTTTTTACTTAGTTTCACTTTAATTTTAATTCCCTTAGACTCATTTTAGCCTTGCCTTAGTTTTAAGTTTTAGTTGCGTTTTAAGTTTACATTAGATAGATTTAAGTTCACGTTATTTACTTTTAGTGCCTTTTAATTTTCGTCACGCTTTTTAATACTCGCCATTTATTTTAAACTAGACTTAGATTTATTTTACTTGCCTTTTACTTTTACGTCTTTGCACTTTTATTTTAAAACAACCAAAAATATTCTTGTTTCACCAAAAACAATTGAGTCGTACTTTGAACCGGAAATCAATTCGAAAAGATACCGAGAAACGAACATTTCAACTAGCAAAATCATTTCATTAAAATGAGTTAGCAAAATCTCTTGTATTAGTAAACTAACTCATACTCACCTGTGGACACAATCTAGAATTGTGATAAGAGTATTATAAAAATACCCAAAATTCCTAAAGGTTCCTAAAACCTCCCCTTAAACTGTGATACATATGTTGCCCAATAATATGCAAGAGCATAAAAAATTTATGTCAAGATAGGAATAAAAATATTCCAACCATCATCCATGAATGAAAACATGCTCAAATGATTCTCCAAGGATCCATAAGCAACTCTGTATCCAATGGTACAATGCTAACAACGCCTGCACACTTAGATCAAAAACCACAAAACTAACATGTTGCTGACAACGTCACAATAACACTTATCAGCGTTAAGAGAACCTTTGTCAGCGTTAGAAAAATATAGTGGAAAATCTAACTTTTCAAAAAGACCAATAACAATGCATATCCTGTACATACTTTTACAATAAGACCCCAAAACACATATTATGTGAGATTGATCATTCCAATACTTGTTACCAAGTATTGAAACCTTCCAGCATCAAAAGGTTTAGTTAATAAATTAGACACATTTTCTTCTATGTCAACCCTATCTGGTTGTATTAAACCCTTTTCAAAACAATCCCTTATAAAATGATGTCTAATTTCTATGTGTTTTGTTTTAGAATGATGTACAGGATTTTTAATAATGCATAATTTACTGTTATTGTCTACAAAAATCTTGGTATGCATGAAATTATACCCATAATCCAACAGCGGGTTCTGAATCCATAAGACTTGTCCACACCAAGCAGCTGCAGCAACATACTCAGATTTAGTTGTAGAATTTGCCACCACTGTTTGTTTCTTGCATTGCCAAGATATCAACCTACTCCCAAGAAACTGACATCCACCTGTTGTGGATTTTCTATCAAATTTGTCACCACCATAGTCATTGTCTGAATATGCAATAAGCTCTAATGGTGAATCTTTTGGATACCATAATCCAGGATCTGGATAACATCTAAGGTACCTAAAGATTCTCTTGACAGCATGAAGGTGACACTCTTTGGGAGTCACTTGATGGCATGCACATGCACACAAAGCAAACATAATGTCAGGTCTTGAGGCTGTGAGATACAACAATGAACCAATCATTGATCTATAGTGCCTGCCATCCACATCTTTCCCATCTCAAACTTTTCCCCAAGGGTGTTCTCTATCCATAGGAGTACTAGCCCGCTTTTCATGCGGAGAAAAGCCAAACTTCTTCAAGATTTCTGCTACATATTTATCCTGAGAGATGAAGATACCATCTTCTTTCTGCTGAACTTGTAACCCTAGAAAGAAGTTCATCTCCCCCATTGCACTCATCTTGAATTTGTATGTCATAAGCTTGGAAAAGTCTTCACTCATCTTTGGGTTTGTAGAACCAAAGATGATATCATCCACATAAACCTGAACAAGTAAGACATCCTTACCAGTCTTCTTTGTAAATAAGGTCTGGTCTATGGTGCCCCTTTTGAATCCATTTTCCACCAGATAGGTGGACAATGTGCCATACCACGCTCTTGGGGATTGATGAAGTCCATACATAGCTTTCTTAACTCTATACACCTTGTTTGGATGCTTTGGATCTTCAAAACCAGGAGGCTGCATTACATAAACCTCCTTAACAATTGTGCCATAAAGAAAAGCACTCTTTACATCCATTTGATAGAAAGTAAAGCCCATGCAGGAAGCATAGGCTAGAAATATACTTATAGCCTCAATCCTTGCAACTGGTGCAAAGACCTCCTCATAGTCTATCCCTTTCTCTTGTGTATATCCTTGAGCCACTAAACGTGCCTTGTTTCTGACCACAATGCCTCTTTCATCTTTATTGTTTCTAAGAACCCATCTTGTCCCAATAGGTCTGACATATCTGGGACAATCAAACAACTCCCAAACTTCCTGAATAGCAAATTGGTGAAGCTCATCCTGAATTGCTTCCACCCAACTTGGTTCTTTGAGAGCATCAAAAATCTTCTTGGGTTCCTATTGTGACAGAAAACAGGCAAACAAACATGCTTGAACAATAGAGGTATCAACCTTCTTGTGTATATTGGCAATAAATCCTCCAAGATTCTGATGAGATCTTCTAGTCTGAACAGGAGACATGACATCTCTAATAATTTGAGAAGAGAGGTGATTCTTCATTGTAGAAGTAAGAACTCCTCCCTCAAAAAGTCTGTTGTTTTCAATCTCATCATCCAAGTTACCAATATCTTCTTCAGACTCTCTTCCATCAATATCTGTATGAACCTCTCCATTTCTGCTTGAAGGTTCACCTTGTTCAAAATTGGAAGAGAAAATATGCTCAAAAGAGTTGTCAACGCCTGAACCAAGGTTGTCAACGTTTGGGCCATCAACGCCTGAACTAGAGTTGTCAATGTTTGAGCCATCAACGCCTGAATTTGTCTTCTCAGCGCCAGATTTTCCTTTGTCAGCGCCTGAAAGACCATGCATGTTGTTAACTGGTGATACTTGGGGACCACCAATTTCTTTTCCAGCAGCAGCAGCAGCAACAAAAACATATGTCCATATGGGAATAGTAACATACTCAAGTATGGGAGATGAATTGTCTGCTTGTGATCCAACCTCTTCATTAACCTGTGTACCTGAAACATCAACACCTGGTTCTTCCACAACACTTGAAGTTACCTTCACAATGTCTGGATTAGTAACAAGCATATAATTCAAAGTCCTAGAGAGAGGTTCCAAGTCAAACAACCAATTTGGACCACTTTCAGGATCACTAGGTTTATTTTCTAAAAACCTAACATGTACTTTTTCAAGTATACGTTTTTCCTTTTTAAGGTAAACCCTATATCCCTTGATCTGCACTGAATAACCCATGAAGTAGCCTTCATCACCTTTAGCACTAAATTTACCTAAGGCATCACTAGTATCCAACACAACTACATGACAACCAAAAGGTTTAAGAAAACCAATATTAGGTTTCCTTCCCCAAAGTAACTCATAAGGTGTTTTGTTATGTATTTTTTTGACTAATGCTCTATTCTGAACATAACAAGCTGTATTCACAGCCTCAGCCCAAAATGCATTGGGAAAGTGAGCATCAGCCAACATAGTCCTGGCTGCTTCAATTAGGGTTCTATTCTTTCACTCAGCAACCCTATTTTGCTGTGGGGTTCTGGCAATACTAAACTGTCTAGTAATCCCTTTCTTGGCACAAAAATCATCCAACAGTTTATTTCTAAACTCACCATCATTATCACTTCTAAGCATTTTAACTTCATTACAAGTCTTCTTCTCAATTTGGTTAATAAAATTAATTAAAGTATCAGCAGTGTTACTTTTCATGGCTAAAAAGAAAGTCCAAGTAAACCTAGAAAAATTGTGACAATCTGTCAATTTATGGTTGATATTTTATTCTTAATATTTATTTGAAAACATTATTTTAATGTTACAATATTAACTCACTTATTTTTGGGAAGAAATTTGGATTTACGTCTTGAAGTAGCATCGACTACGTCCAAACCGGAGGATTCAACGTTACGTGCTTACGTTTACATACACCGTCTTTGGTGACAGTCCGACATTTCAGAAAATAAATTTATCCGTGAATATTATTTTGGAGTTTTAAATTTGTGTTATTTCATAAACTCACAAATTTACGAGAAGAGATTAGGACTTATGATTTTATTTTAACGTCCTTTACGACTAAACCGGAAACCTTAGGATTACGTATTTACGTTTTCGAACTCCGTTTTTAATGAGACAATTTTTATTAGATTCGTTTTGTGCCGTTGATTCATAATTTATAAAAAACGTTTTTCGTAAAACGACCCGAGGGCACGCAAATCGAGGAAACTAGAATCGAGGAATACCCGTAAATTAGTGGGATGGGACAAACTAATTTATCCCACCCCACTATACACAAGTGACACCACACTTGTGATGTGTCAAGCTTGTAGCAACAAGCTTCCACTTGTTGTCTTAAAGCTTACAAAGTAAGCAAAGCTTACACAAAACCATCTATCCTAAACAACTAGCCTCATTCTCACACATGCAAACAACTCTTTTTCTCTCCACTCTCCCTCATCTTGCCATCCCATTCTCCCCCATAAACACCCCATTTGATCAAAATTGACCATGAAATCTCATGTTATTTACATATATGATGATGCCCTTTTGAAACCCTATTGATTGGTGGTGATTATAACATCCAAGGAGGAGTTTCCATGGAGTCTTGGGGCTGATTTTCCACAAGGTGTTTATAAAGAATGGTGGTCTTGAAGATGATCTTGGTTTATCACAAGTTTCTCCATCAAAATCCATGTTTTGATCACAACCTACATCATCATGGTGGTATAAAGATTGTTCTTCTCATCCTCTTGTTATTTTGATTATGTAATCATGTATTTTATTTCTTATTGTATATGTATATGATGATTATATGATGATAAAAATGTTATGTGGGGATTTGGTGTTGATAAATATGATTAAAAAGGTGAAAAACTATAAAGAACAAGGCTCAAATCTTGCTTAAAAGTGATGGCTGTATAAAACAGTAAAGAAACAGGTCATGGACTGATAAAATGATGAAGTAGAATCCATTTACAGTAAGCTATGGGTCTTGTACACATGTGAGAGTTGGCCATGCAATGGAATCATTGTAATGAGTGAGATATGATCAAAACAAGTTTAGGGTATAAATTTGAGGTTACTGTTTTGGACGATTTTTAGAAAATATTTAGAAGATGATTCAACAGTAGCTATAGAAGAGTTAAATGTATCACATATCATGTAGTTTATGTGATAAAAATTTGAGCTTCTATCTCCATATAGAACTCAAGATATGACAGTTTTGGTGAAAGTGAAGATAAAAATCAGATTTTGGAAAATAAAGTATAATACTATTATATAAGCACTCAAAATTATATAGTATAAAATATAAATTAAAACCCACTAACTTATATAATACATTTATATAAATATGTAAAATGGTAAATAAGTGGACATTCTATAAAAATGGTAACTTGTTAAGTTTTATAAGTTATAAAACTATAAACATGATTTTTACGATTTTTTCGGCTAATACCGTAAAATTAACGTTTTTGTTAAATGAAACTTAGATGGTTGGACCCGTCTAATGTAAACTTTATAAAACTTATATACTGATATATAAACATGTATAACAAGTAAAAACCGATAAAGCCCGAACTATAGGACATACGGACATTAACAAGCTAAGTAAACATATTGGATTAATAATTGGACTTAACCCATTTGGGCCCAACATGGAAAGTATAGATACTGATAATATAAGTATAAAATGGATTAAAACAAGTTAAAGAACTTATAATAAGCTTATTGGACTTAAAACACGTAAATAGGTAAAACTAGTAAACTAGTATAAAACTTATCGACATATAACACTAAAAATGAGTAAACGAGAATATGCAAACCCACTTGATCATCATATATAAATAATCATCATATGTATACATAATTGTTATTTTTATAAAGTCATTGGACATGAGTCTAAGACCGAGTATTATTTGTCTAGGTTTTCATGATTGAAGCACATACCGTACGTCCGAATTGCCGATAACCCGCCTTCCCACATCAACGTGAGTTCATAGCCTCGCACTCTTTTAAATGTTTTTATAAATGTTTTATAAACCCGCGAGGGAGATTACATGTTAGTTTTTATAAAATAGGACACCATTTGTCCCGATTGTTTGTTTATTGATTTTGGACCCGAATGATTGAATGACCCGATTGTATGACCCGATAAATGATTAAAGGACCCGATAGATGAAATTAAATGGATTATTAAAGTTAGGTTACGTCACTAAAAGTCCCATTAGCATGAATTGTGAACTACCGGGATTTGGTAGACGCTTATGCATTTAATAGTACTATTTGGGGACGATCACCCCAGTTCGCGCCTTGACGGTTGATCCCCGTCGTGCCACATTGATTGGTAAGAGAATTTATGTATGAGAAGATTTCCATAGCGTGACCTTTGTGACGACACGCTACTTTAGATGGGCAAAATTTGTATCGGGTTAGCTACCCGTTTTGGTTTAGTAAGGTAACAATGTCATGCGGCTTATAATAATCCAAAAACTAACGAAATACTACTTGACGCACCGAATTACGATGTATTGCCTGACTAGCAATACACGGTCATACTATTGATATTATGTTCGTGTTTTGGTTTTCATAACCATATTCATATAACGGTTTTTATTTTCATACAACGTCATAAGACGTATTGTATGATGTTTTTACGACATTGGCTCGTATAATGATTTTTAAGGCAAACGCCTATATTATGATTTTGATGAAGAATTGTATAAAATGACTTTGGCTATTTTATGGCCTATTAAAATGATTTGTACAAAATGATTTTCAGTAATAATTTTATACTGATATTATATTGATGGATTTTATTAAACTCTATGAATTCACTCGCCGTTATCGCTGACCCTTTTCTTTTAACATGTTTTATCTCAGGTACTTGAAGGTAATTCTCGGGAAGACGACAAGAATTCATGGCCCGCACTTAAACAATATTTTCCATTCAAATACTTTGTAAAACTTTGTATGAAATAATATGACTTTGGACCGATGTAACTTTGATATTTATGAATGGAAATGATTTATTATTAAACGACGCGATTTTTATGCGTTGTCTATGATGTGAGTAATGTGCTATCCCGTAACACCAACTAGTCTTCCGCTGTACTGAGTTCCATAAATTTGGGGGTGTTACAGTTTGGTATCAGAGCTCTCGTTATAGAGAACGAAAGATTTTTAAAACTAAGGTTTTGAATAAAACATTTCAAAATCTTTTAACTATAAACATTTTTCTAAAAATGTCTAAAAATCTTTTGACTATAACGGTGCCGAAGAATTCCCAAGTTACCGACAAGGCCAGACTGAGAAGTGTTATTTTAATATATATATATATAACTTGGATTATATATATACATATGATGTAATTTTATTACATGATTGTTTGATGATTATTTTGATTTTTATACGAGGTATTTATACGACGTCGATTGTCACAAGAAACCCTAAATTCCCTAGTAAATTAATCAAAGCTATTCTCGTAGGAATTCTAGCTATCCTAGATCTAAACCAAGTTGTGGATATTTATGAT
The DNA here is from genome assembly GCA_025667525.1 of Glebionis coronaria. Classification (NCBI taxonomy): domain Eukaryota; kingdom Viridiplantae; phylum Streptophyta; class Magnoliopsida; order Asterales; family Asteraceae; genus Glebionis; species Glebionis coronaria. The sequence goes on from CM046875.1 coordinate 247,267,708, forward strand.
CCTAACAAATGGTTGATATTCATAGAAATGTAGATAGTAATTGATTGTGCTATTGAAGAGGAATTGGCGAGATTAAATCTGATATCGATGTCATGACGATCTTTCCTTATAGAGTGGAGTTTGACAAAACATTACCACCTAGAAAGATGTCATCTGACTCGTTGTCATCCAATTCTTAAATTGAAATCGAAAGGGTGAATGTTGCACTTGAGGCTGTCATTGGAACCAGTACCCAAAAGCCTCATGCCACTAATACCTTTCCGAGAAGTATAATTGAATGTGTGAGTCATCTCATGCTAGTGACTCATTTGATAATTGTTGTTGTAAGAGCTATAGGATCGGAAATTAAGTGTTGATTCATATCGAGCTTTTATTGCCCTTTTAAGGTTTATAAATAAGGCTGAAAGTATTGGAAAATGAGGTAGGATATCGAATTGAGTATAAAATTGGCTAAAACTTGAATAAAGTAAAATTTAACTTGTATGGAATATGAGATTTTTAAGAGGAAGTCGTTAAGTTCTGTGATTGAATTATAAGGATTTAATTGATTGTTAGTTTGTGTTGATGGTTGTTCCTAGACCATTGTCCACTAACGAGGATGCCCAGTGTCCAAGAAATAAATTGAAGAAATCTTCTTCTGAATTGAGACCGATGGATCTTCCGGGACATGTGGAACACCTAATGACTCTTGTAGATTAGTATTCATTGTGGTATCTTTTCAATATCCCTAACTTAACTGAGATATCAGTTGGTAGGATGAGTTCTGAGAATTGTATGACATAGTGACACGTAATGTGTTACGTTACAATTTTGACTTGTTTGTGATTAATGAAAAAAAAGACTACCTTTGATTGCTAAATCTTACATATATCGATGTTATCTATCTTTTATTGCTTCATCCTAGTGTTCGCATTAGTAATGCAACCATTGAACAAGTACTCATCTCGAATTGAGTTACGTTGTGGATTATTCTCTTTGTATTCGTGAGTGCCATCGAGATCATGAACCTCATGATTATTTGGCTAAGCTCATTTCCTATTATATTGTAGTTAGTTCTCGGTGAACAAGCTTTCATCACTCTTTTACAGATCACTCATTTTTTTTATAAGATAAAACCATATCCATTGAGAAAAATTGAATTTTCATCACTATAAGGATTATTCAAAGTAAGGTTTATAAGTGATTGTTATAGAAATGAAGTTGTTTATAAAACACCTTAGAAAACCTAATTGTTTTCATAACAAGGAATATCTTTGTAAATTTATTTTTGATTCTTATTTAAGAATTAAGCATGAAATGTTTTTATTATAAACATGATGATAAAATTTTGACGAACTGAGTATTGCATCGTTAATCTTGAAATTGTATATAGTTGCGCACCTACATACAATTTGGAATGGACCATGCAAGACTGATTAGTAGTCACCATAAAACTAATGAATAAACACTACATTTTCTTTGAAGATTGTGAAAGATTAAATTTTATGAGATCTGCAAGAAGTGAAAAATAGGGACATAATGTTAGGGAAACCTACATATGTGCCTGTAACACCTATTTTTCTGAGTCGAATTTACTCATCTGTGGAAATTGTCTTATTTGACAATTGACAATTCTTTCTTGTCCAAATCTCCCGTAGTGAGATTCTTAGGAAAAGTATCTGATTACCGAGTGTTGATACCCGACTGGATGTATCGACGTTCCTATAATTTCTTTTGATTTGATTTCATTTGAATAACCTGGGTAACGATCCGAGGAGCTTTTGAATGCGTACTCAAATTATGAAAACATGGGATATATTCATATTCGTTAAATGTTTTCGTCTGTATCTGATTTGAAATTCTCTCGCATAGATTATGCGTTAACCTTACTCTTTTAATAGTAGTTGTGTCTCCATATATCCTTGAACTTGTGAAGGATTATGAGTTATTATTAGTCTTTTCAGAAGATCACATCTTATCGACGGCAATAAAACTGGAAAATTGAGAGTGCCGGTAGAATGGATTGATTGATTATGACATGACGACATTGTCTTAATTGATGGGAACTCGAGTAGAATTCCCCTAAATGATAAGATGTTGATTATCAAAAGTGATCTAAATAATTCTTGATGGATGACCATATCCTGTATTTAGACATGAAATTATACCGTGAATGGTTGTGAATTGGTCATAGATATTATAATCTAGAAAGAACCTAATATTAATTTATTAAAAGATGTTTCCGTTATCTAAAACTTTAGAAGGTATTTGCTGGTGAATTACCTAGACTTTCGCCAGTAAGGCAAGTTGAAATTGGTATTCATTATATTCCCGGTGCTGCACCTGTGGCTTGTGCACTTTACGTCAGCCCCATCTAAATTAAAGGAATTACCGTACGACTGAGAGAGTTGTCGGAGAAAGATTTTATTATACCGAGCTCGTCATTATGAAGAGCTATGGTGTTATCATTCCTTATATTTATAGATTACTGTGAACTGAGTAAATTGACAATCGAAAACGATATCCATAACTCGAAATGGAAGATTTGTTCGATCATTTACAAGGTTCTAGCAATTTGATCCACGGCATGGTTATAATCAACTTCGCATCTGCGGAAAAGATTATGTATTCCAATCACTACATCCGGTACTTGTAATGAACATTATGAGTTTCATGTGATGTCGTTTGGATTGATCAATGCACATGTAGCATTCATAATTTGATGAATCACGTGTGTAGGCTGTAATTTGATAAATTCATGCTCGTGATCATTAAGGACCATTTATTTGTTTATAAGAATAAGAATGAGTTAATAATTATTTATAGATTGCCCTGAATTGGCCGAACGATAAAAACATGTATCTTGAATATTTAACATGTGATTAAAGACTAAATCCTTTATATTAATTGACCATGTGAGTAATAGATAATGGAATCTATATTGACTCTTCAAAAATTAAGAGCCCTTTTAAGACTTTGAGTTATACTAAAAAGAAATGGAAATATGTTTTGACAAATGTTTTAACAAAGGATTTTAAGGGATCATTCTCTTATAACCAAAACATTTAACTAAACTCTTGTTTAGGGGTAAATGTTTTTGCATACCTTAAGACAACCTAAGAAGGATTGAGGAAACCCATTTAAACCATAACTTGAAATTTGAAACGATAATTTTTACTTTTCAAACTAAGAAAACTTTGACCAAAGTGTAAATAAAGGTTTTTCCGAACATTTACGAATCTTATTAAATATTTTCGATAAATCAACAAAAATCCTGTTAATTAAATTCAAATTTATTTTTGAACATTTTATATAATTGGTCGAACTAAGAAATTTAAAACTTTTACGTTTACGCTTCATAAAAAAAATAATAACTAATAATTATTTAATTAATTATAATAATTATCGACGCTTTAGACGACGGATTGAGTGAAACGGATAAAAATGATAGTAAAGACAAAACTAAAACATAGAAGATATGAAGAAAGAATTTTGAGTAAATACGGTTGTGATATTTATTTCATCAGGAAAGTGAACGTAATTACTGACACATTATGTATAAAAGATAAAGAACCAATTAGGACGTGTTCCTTAATAATGAAGGTGCAAAATAAATTGCCGAACAATTTAAAAATAGCCGATGATTGTAAAAAGGATAATATAGATAATAAAAAGAGGTTCGCGGCTAATGTGAACCATTAAAATAGAGAAGCCAATAGCGTTAAATGTATGAAAAGCCACTTGTGGTTGCCTAAATATGGAGATTGTGAGATATAGTTATGTTATAATTTGTAAGTATAAGTATTCTATTTATGTCATTTATGACTAAAAGTATCTTTGTCTGAAGAAGTTGTACTAATGACAATTATGAAGGCAGACATCGCCTCATACATTAGTAAACGTCTAGCTATTGCAAAGGTCATCATCTGAATTTGATTCGATTTGGATCATCGTCGACAGACTGACCAAATCTGCTAATATCATTCCCGTTAATGATAAATGCAAAAGAGTTATGTAAACATAGTGTGCCTGTATCGAACATCTTTATCAAGATCCTCGCTTCGCATCGAATTTCTAGAGAATTGCTCAGAAATCATTGAGAACGAACCTTGATGAGAGTACTATGTACCACCCCAATCGAAGGGACGAGGTAAAGTAACGATACAAAGTAATATAAGTGTTGTTTTATGTTTGAATGAATGACCTTTAGTAATAAACCGTATAATCGCTTTCCTTTGGAAGGATTATCATTGATAATCATCATATTAGGATTGAGATCGAATCTTGTTAGGATCTAAATATTAGAACATCTGTAAGCAGGAGTTGAGATGAAGACACCCGACATACACCCATTGTGAGTTGGACATGTCTTTTAGGTTTAAGGTTTCCTATGATGGCGAACCTAACCTTACAAAATACCCGACCCGTGAGATCTGAAATGATTGTTGAAATTAGGATCTGATTATTGACTGCCGGTAATGGGCAGGAAGTTATGTGGATATGAAATGTAGATCTTGAAGTGCCAAATGGGTAGCGAAGTTATGCCAAAAATTTTAACCTCGGAAAAATGAATTCATGATCTAACAAATCATGGGATATAAGTCCCCGTTGTATGGGACCATTGAGATGATGTAAAAGATGGGATTGAAAGGCATATAAGCTGGATCTACCCTAGGACTTCAAGAACTGCGTGAATTATGTTTCGTAAATCAAACTTGATGGAATATCTATCAAGTGAAAATCTGATTGTTCTTAGTAAAGCTTAGATCCGCGAAAAGTTGCATTCATCAGAAAACCGTGAACATCATGGATAGAGAAAGTAAGTCAACATTTAGCCTGATCTTATTCCCGTAGTTATGTTTGATGAAACTCGCGTATTGTAATGAATTACACTTGTGAGAAAAGACCGAATGTGGAGGAAATACCCACATGGCTTTAACTCTATAAGAAGCGAGTAGTAAGATGATCTTTGAGGACAAAGATCCGGTTTAGGGGTAAATGCTGTGACAATCCGTCAATTTATGGTTGATATTTTATTCTTAATATTTATTTGAAAACATTATTTTAATGTTACAATATGAACTCACTTATTTTTGGGAAGAAATTTGGATTTACGTCTTGAAGTAGCATCGACTACGTCCAAACCGGAGGATTCAACGTTACGTGCTTACGTTTACATACACCGTCTTTGGTGACAGTCCGACATTTCAGAAAATAAATTTATCCGTGAATATTATTTTGGAGTTTTAAATTTGTGTTATTTCATAAACTCACAAATTTACGAGAAGAGATTAGGACTTACGATTTTATTTTCACGTCCTTTACGACTAAACCAGAAACCTTAGGATTACGTATTTACGTTTTCGAACTCCGTTTTTAATGAGACAATTTTTATTAGATTCGTTTTGTCCGTTGATTCATAATTTATAAAAAACGTTTTTCGTAAAACGACCCGAGGGCACGCAAATCGAGGAAACTAGAATCGAGGAATACCCGTAAATTAGTGGGATGGGACAAACTAATTTATCCCACCCCACTATACACAAGTGACACCACACTTGTGATGTGTCAAGCTTGTAGCAACAAGCTTCCACTTGTTGTCTTAAAGCTTACAAAGTAAGCAAAGCTTACACAAAACCATCTATCCTAAACAACTAGCCTCATTCTCACACATGCAAACAACTCTTTTTCTCTCCACTCTCCCTCATCTTGCCATCCCATTCTCCCCCATAAACACCCCATTTGATCAAAATTAACCATGAAATCTCATGTTATTTACATATATGATGATGCCCTTTTGAAACCCTATTGATTGGTGGTGATTATAACATCCAAGGAGGAGTTTCCATGGAGTCTTGGGGCTGATTTTCCACAAGGTGTTTATAAAGAATGGTGGTCTTGAAGATGATCTTGGTTTATCACAAGTTTCTCCATCAAAATCCATGTTTTGATCACAACCTACATCATCATGGTGGTATAAAGATTGTTCTTCTCATCCTCTTGTTATTTTGATTATGTAATCATGTATTTTATTTCTTATTGTATATGTATATGATGATTATATGATGATAAAAATGTTATGTGGGGATTTGGTGTTGATAAATATGATTAAAAAGGTGAAAAACTATAAAGAACAAGGCTCAAATCTTGCTTAAAAGTGATGGCTGTATAAAACAGTAAAGAAACAGGTCATGGACTGATAAAATGATGAAGTAGAATCCATTTACAGTAAGCTATGGGTCTTGTACACATGTGAGAGTTGGCCATGCAATGGAATCATTGTAATGAGTGAGATATGATCAAAACAAGTTTAGGGTATAAATTTGAGGTTACTGTTTTGGACGATTTTTATAAAATATATAGAAGATGATTCAACAGTAGCTATAGAAGAGTTAAATGTAGCACATATCATGTAGTTTATGTGATAAAAATTTGAGCTTCTATCTCCATATAGAACTCAAGATATGGCAGTTTTGATGAAAGTGAAGATAAAAATCAGATTTTGGAAAATAAAGTATAATACTATTATATAAGCACTCAAAATTATATAGTATAAAATATAAATTAAAACCCACTAACTTATATAATACATTTATATAAATATGTACAATGGTAAATAAGTGGACATTTTATAAAAATGGTAACTTGTTAAGTTTTATAAGTTATAAAACTATAAACATGATTTTTACGACTTTTTCGGCTAATACCGTAAAATTAACGTTTTTGTTAAATAAAACTTAGATGGTTGGACCCGTCTAATGTAAACTTTATAAAACTTATATACTGATATATAAACATGTATAACAAGTAAAAACTGATAAAACCTGAACTATAGGACATACAGACATTAACGAGCTAAGTAAACATATTGGATTAATAATTGGACTAAATAAGTTAAACACTTATAAAAAGTACTTATTGGGCTTAACCCATTTGGGCCCAACATGGAAAGCATAGATACTGATAATATAAGTATAAAATGGATTAAAACAAGTTAAAGAACTTATAATAAGCTTATTGGACTTAAAACACGTAAATAGGTAAAACTAGTAAACTAGTATAAAAGTTATCGACATATAACACTAAAAATGAGTAAACAAGAATATGTAAACCCACTTGATCATCATATATAAATAATCATCATATGTATACATAATTGTTATTTTTATAAAGTCATTGGACATGAGTCTAAGACCGAGTATTATTTGTCTAGGTTTTCGTGATTGAAGCACGTACCGTACGTCCGAATTGCCGATAACCCGCCTTCCCACATCAACGTGAGTTCATAGCCTCGCACTCTTTTAAATGTTTTTATAAATGTTTTATAAACCCGCGAGGGAGATTACATGTTAGTTTTTATAAAATAGGACACCATTTGTCCCGATTGTTTGTTTATTGATTTTGGACCCGAATGATTGAATGACCCGATTGTATGACCCGATAAATGATTAAAGGACCCGATAGATGAAATTAAATGGATTATTAAAGTTAGGTTATGTCACTAAAAGTCCGATTAGCATGAATTGTGAACTACCGGGATTTGGTAGACGCTTATGCATTTAATAGTACTATTTGGGGAAGATCACCCCAGTTCGCGCATTGACGGTTGATCCCCGTCGTGCCACATTGATTGGTAAGCGAATTTATGTATGAGAAGATTTCCATAGCGTGACCTTTGTGACGACACGCTACTTTAGATGGGCAAAATTTGTATCGGGTTAGCTACCCGTTTTGGTTTAGTAAGGTAACAATGTCATGCGGCTTATAATAATCCAAAAACTAACGAAATACTACTTGACGCACCGAATTACGATGTATTGCCTGACTAGCAATACAGGGTCATACTATTGATATTATGTTCGTGTTTTGGTTTTCATAACCATATTCATATAACGGTTTTTATTTTCATACAACGTCATAAGACGTATTGTATGATGTTTTTACGACATTGGCTCGTATAATGATTTTTAAGGCAAACGCCTATATTATGATTTTGATGAAGAATTGTATAAAATGACTTTGGCTATTTTATGGCCTATTAAAATGATTTGTACAAAATGATTTTCAGTAATAATTTTATACTGATATTATATTGATGGATTTTATTAAACTCTATGAATTCACTCGGCGTTAACGCTGACCCTTTTCTTTTAACATGTTTTATCTCAGGTACTTGAAGGTAATTCTCGGGAAGACGACAAGAATTCATGGCCCGCACTTAAACAATATTTTCCATTCAAATACTTTGTAAAACTTTGTATGAAATAATATGACTTGGGACCGATGTAACTTTGATATTTATGAATGGAAATGATTTATTATTAAACGACGCGATTTTTATGTGTTGTCTATGATGTGAGTAATGTGCTATCCCGTAACACCAACTAGTCTTCCGCTGTACTGAGTTCCATAAATTTGGGGGTGTTACAAAAATCATCTGTGATGTTAAAGCAATATGATTTACCATTCAAACTCTCTATATTAGTTGGACCAAACAGGTCCATATGCAACAAGTGAAGTGGTTTAGAACTAGAGTGCACTTGTTTAGTCTTAAATGAGACCTTGTGCTGTTTGCCTTTAAGGCATGCAACACAAGAGTGGTCATTGTGGAAAGCCTTTTCAGGCAAACCATCAACCAAACCAAGTCTCACAAGTCTGTTTATATTTTTAAAGTTAATGTGCCCTAGTCTCCTGTGCCATAGATTACACTCATCAACTAAAGCTTTAGCATAAAAACATGACATGTTATTATTCATCCTAATACCATTAAGATTCACATTATAAATGTCCTTATGCCTAGGTGTTCTATAGTCAATAAATTTCTCATCTGGCATTTTAAAATCCTTACTCAACACCAAGCATTCAGTATCAGTGAAAAGAACCTTATTTTTGTTATCACAAACTTGTGATACACTGAAAAGATTATAATCAAGTTCTTTTACCAGAAACACGTTTTCAAAACGCAAGTTGTTGGTGAGAAGAGTTCCTTTGCCTGTGATAGTTCCATATCCATCTCCAAAGTAAACTTTATAACCATCCTTAATAGGAGTGAAGTTTGTGAGATAATCTTCCTTCCTAGTCATGTGCCTAGAGCATCCACTATCCCAATAGCCATAATCATTCACCTGCTTTTGAATGCCTTGCACATAAAGAAAACAAATTAGTTTTCTTTGGGAACCCAAGCCTGAGCAGACTTGGATTCATCTGGTTGTTCAACAAGAATAGACTTAGTTCTCATAACAACCCCTTGTTCATCCCTTTTTGGATGAAACACCCAGTTAACCCCAATTAGTTTTGTGATGACCTTTGAAATATAATTAAATCTGTTACAGGTCATAGAAATCCCATTAGAATTAGGGTTTTTATCTTGCTTAAGTATCCATGTCAAGCTAGAAGAAGCTTTAGACCCCTTTCCCTGTGGTTGCAAATATTTACCATTATTTGGTCTGGCAACGTTTCTGTCAATGTTCGATTTGGTCTTGTCAACGTTGAAATTACCCTTATCAGCGTTGAACCTAGGGTTTGCTACAGGAACCCATTGCCTATTACACCATGTATTGGTCTTCTGAAAAGGTCTTTGTTCATAAGTGTTAGACCCTTTAGTGAAGAATGGGGCTGGTCTAACAACTTGTGGACTTTGCTCCACAAAAGTTTTGGGCCTGATAGTGTTTGACCTTTTGTCAGCGTTGACCTTGGAAGCATTGACACACTTATAGGCTAAATGTGAAAAGCTACCACAAGTATAACAGGCTTTTCTAGACATAACTCTAGGTCTAAAAGAAAAGAAACCTGTTCCATTACCAAGGTTTCCACAGTTGGTATCACTAACTTGCCTTTTTGGTGACCTAGTATTTCTATACATTTCTGCATATTTAATGCTAGGTTTACTAACAACGTTTGAGCCAAGGTCAACAGTCTTGCCAGTGATTGGGTTTGTTACTTTGATAGGGGTCGACTCATTTGGACTATCACAAAGCATGCCACCCTTGAAAAACAAGGTAGGGTTGGCTTTCTTCCGTTCATTCAAATCAGTCAACTTTTTCCTATATTCCTCTACTGGGGTAAGGACTCTTGGTGGATGAATAAATTCCTTTTCTTGGAGTTCTGGTAAACCAGTCTAAGATAAGTCATTTCTTTGGACATCATAAAAGTCCCAAGCTGGTGGTGGAACACCAGCATACTCTTTCATCCCAATCCCAGTCATGTCCCTAGAATCCCTTTGTTTACTAACAGATTCTCCTAGGGTTTGTGAGGCCTTATCAAATCTCTGAATTTTAAGGTCCACATTATCATTATTCTTAATAGCCTCATCTAACTTAGCTTGTAATTCAGCATTGACCCTTTCCATGATGTTTCTAATATCAGTACTAGCATTTAAATCATGTTTTAAGATATTTATTTTATCTTTTAGGTCAAACTCCATTTTCTTATACTCAGCTACAGTCTTTTCAGTTTGAGTAAGAGCAAGTTAATAGTTAGACAACTTGCATCTCTCAGTACTTACATCTCCTAACAATCTTAAAACATCTTTGTTAAGTCTTTCAGTATTTAAACGACAACCCTTACTACAAAAAGCATCATCATATACCTCATTGTTTGATGAAGATGAGGAGTGTGCCATGAGAGCATATTGAACATGCTCTTCTTCTTCTATCTCAGCAACCAAAGCTTTATCCTCTTCCTCATCCTTAGCCAAGTAGCTCCAGTCCCATCTAACACCATCAATTTCTTGCATTGCCACCATGGCCTTATGATCCTGAGCCTTAACAATTTGGCTTGAGGGTTTTCCAGCATCAGATCTTCTTGGAGATCTTCATTCTCTCATAAAGTGCCCCATACGATGACAATTGTAACACTCAACCTTGTATTTATCAAATCCAACAGTGTCCTTAGCATTAAAAGTCATTTTCATCTTGAATCTTCTATTCCATCTGTTTGCTCTTATACTTGCAAGATCCATGTTCCACTTTATATCCATCTCCTCTAAATGCTCATCACTTATTTGCTCAAGGTTCTCATAAGTAATCACTGAACCATTTGGCAATGAAGCAATGTATGCACACACAGTATCTAGATCCAAACCAGCAGGTTTAACTCTTGGTGAGTCAATTTTATATGTGTCAGCGTCTGAATGTGAGGCGTTGACAGGATATGAGCCAGCGTTGACATAGGTTGATCCAGTAATTGGGTGCATGTATGACTCCTTCTGATCAAATAGACCTTCACTATGTGAGAAGAAGGCCATGTTACCATTGGTGGACTTACTTTCATGATCCAAAAGAGTTTCATTCTCCAACAGCCTCAGTTTGTTGTAGACATCATCAAAAGTAAAACTTTTGTTAGTGTTGTTGGCAATTATAGATCTTGCCTCAATCTTCCATGCATCACCTAGACTTTTAAGAAAAGTGGCAATAATGTCAACATCACCAGTTACTGTCCCCATGAAGGACAGTTTGCTTGTAATGTCAAGAAGTCTGTTTCTCACACTACAAAGCTTCTCATTAGATTGAGCCTTAAAAACAGCATACTCATGTAAGAGTTGCTTCCTTTTCTCTTCCACAGTATTAGCATTACCACCATAGGCAACTTTAAGGGCTGCCCAAAGGTCTTTTTCAGACTCATAACCTCTGTATTTGTGCTGATTTTCTTGTCCCAAAGAGAGTTTCAGAATGCTTAGGGTTTTCATATCAACCCTTTTTTTTGCTATGTCCTCTGCAGACACAGTTCTACCATCTTCAGGTTTTTCTTTCTTATCTGCTTCGGAGCATCCTTGAACAACTGATCTTGTAGCAATGACATCTGCAATCTTTTGAGCTTTATTGAATGTGTTTTCATATTCAATAATCTCCCAGAGAGTGTAGTCATGGATTTGCAGATATTGCACAAAGTTGAACTTCCACAGCTCAAAATTGTCTGCATCTAGCATGGGAATCTTGATGTTGTGGTTTGAGGAGGAGGAGGAGGTTACTTCTGGAGTACACATGATGTTTTTAGCGTTTTGTGAAAATTAGGGTTTTTGATGATTTAGGGTTCTTGTGTTCTTTTCGATCAAAGTTTCTCAACAAGCTCTAATACCACTTGTTGATAACAAACATAGATCGATTTAGCTTGTGCAAACGAGATTAGATCAAGTTATAACGTAGAGAAACTTTGTTGTGTATAAAACAATTCAAGTATTATGCATAATTAATACTTAAACAAGAACACACAAACAGTTGTAAAACAAACTTTCACTTGATTGATAATGACAAACTTGCTTACAATGAAAGTGTTAAACGTATGTAAAACTTATATGAAACATAACCTAAAGGTCTTCTTTTATAGACATAAGAAGCCTTGTACAAGAGTCTACGTATCAGCTATTCTAGGTAAAGATAATTATTTAAAATACACTGTTGATCCTATCTTTACTAGAAATAAACTAGAAACAAAATACGCATAGACCATATCTTTCTATCAGTGCTTGTCTTCAACCTATCAACGCTTGACTTCTTCCTGTTGATAGGTGTGTAAACACCCATTCTTTTTACCACTTAATTACAATAAAAACCGAGCCAAAACGTGTATTTTATGTCTTTTATGTCGGAATTATGCGTAGTTTGTGTTTTTGTTGTGATTTAGGACGAAAATGTGGAAAAGGGAGAAAACACGGGCATTAACGGGCTTTTATCGAAGAGAAAGACGAAATACGAAGTCAAGAAGTCAAGAGTGCAAAAAGAACGGAAGTCCAAGACCAATTCTGAAGATTTATCGAAGAAAAAGTCAAAAGACGGAAGTTTACTAAAAGCCGAAGAACTCAAGTCTTATTTATGAAGAAATGTCAAGACGAGTTCAAAGAAATCCCGAGACAAAGTCATTAAAGTCCAAGTATTAAGAAGATTAACAAAGGATTAAGAAGATCAAGGACTAAAGCATGCAATTAAGGAAAAGAAGAAAGAGGGGAGGAAGCTTCCTAAGCACTCCCTAATCCTCCCCTATAAATAGATTAGATTAGTTTACATTTTCTTTTGTTGGATAGCTTGACAAACTTTTTCTTCCATTTTACTTTCCTTGTCATTTAATTACATGTCATTTAAATACATTGTCTTGCACCTTTAAATACCTTTAATTCAAGTAAGTTTCCTTTTAATTATTGTCAATCTTTACTTTATTGTTTGATCTGCTATCTTCCTTTCTTTAATCTTTATGTTTATTTGTTCATGTTCATGTTCTTATTTTATTGATTTGATTTAAGTGGGTTTTGATTATTTTGATTTGTTTTGTTAGTTTTATTGATTTGGTTTGTTTGATTATCATTAGTAGATGTTTATTGGTTAGTTTTGCTTAATCTCGTGGTTGATTTTGATTGATTGTGATTAGATTCGTAGCTTTTTCTTGTCCCCTGTTCTTCGCTTGTTCTGTTACTGTTATCCAGGTTTATTCCGGATCAAAGAAGTCGTTCCGAATCAAGGTGTGTTTCTTGGTTATTCTGGATCAAGGGTTGTTCATCCGGAATATTAGACATTCCGGATCAGTAATGCTTATTCGGAATAATTTATTATTCCGGATCAGGCATTTCATCCGGAATACCAAACATTCCGGATCAGCCTTTTATTCTGGATCAAGTCCACATTCCGGATCAACAGAACATTCTGAATCAAGGAGACATTCCTGATCAAGGACCTTTATTCGGAATAATTAATTATTCCGGATCAAAGACTTCATCCGGAATCTTCAACATTCCGGATCAAGGGAATTATTCCGGATCAGCAAGAACATTCCGAATCAAGGCTTTTATTCCGAGTCAAGACTTTATTCCGGATAAAGGATTTATTCCGGATCAAAGTTTTGGTAAATATTCCGAGTGAAGGAGAATCATTCCGAACGAAGGTGACATTCCGGATGAGTGATTATTCCGAATGAGGGTATTATTCCGAATGAGCATTTTCAGGTTCTTTTAAGTTTCTGTTTTTAATTCTTTAATTTTCAAGCTTTACTTTTCCCGCCTTTTTACTTAGTCGCACTTTTAGTTTAATTGCCTTAGATTTATTTTAGCCTTGCCTTAGTTTAAGTTTTAGTTGCGTTTTAAATTTGCCTTAGATAGATTTAAGTTTGCGTTATTTACTTATAGTGCCTTTTACTTTTTGTCACGCTTTTAAATAGTCGCCATTTACTTTAAATTAGACTTAGATTTACTTTAACGTCATTTTCATTTACGTCTTGCACATTTTATTTTAAAAACAACCAAAAATATTTGTTTCACCAAAAACAATTGAGTCGTACTTTGAACCGGAAATCAATTCGAGAAGATACCGAGAAAACGAACTTTTTCAAACCTAGCAAAATCTCTACATTAAAATGGCGCCGCTGCCGGCTCTTTTCGTGAAGATTAACGGTTTTCTGTGAGAGACGCGTTTCTTTTTTGGATCCGGTCACCCGTGAACGTTATTTTTCGTGTAAAAATTTTTCAAAAAATCCCAAAAACATTTGAAAAATCATAAAAAGCATTTCTTTTTCAAAAAGTTTTGCACCAAAAATATTCCTCTTTATCCTCTAGTTTGTTTAATTCTTTTCTTTACCCCTCTTATTTATAATTCTTCATGGATTCGTCTTGCGTACGGTGTGGGAGACCATGGCATGGTTTTCAAACATGTCAATGGTGTACTTGTGAGCGGTGTGATTTTGATATCGACGATACACAATTTGGATTTTGTCCATTTTGCAATTCAACAAATTCATACTTCTCCTCTTACAACACTTTCCCACCCTCTCCCGTCTATGATGCACCAGGTTTTTCTCCATACCCGTGGTGCTATATTTGTGGGGGCCCTCACGATGCTTCTTCTTGTGATCCGTCGAAGGTCTTTGAGAAAGTTCCGTGCTATCATCCCAGTGTGTATAACTTTGAGCCCCCACGTTACACCGTCAATCCTCAACCCTTTTGTGCACTTCCTCCTGAGCAAATGGCCACACTTTTTGACACTTTTCATAAAGTTCAAGAAGCTTGCAACAAGATCATGGAGAAATGTCAAGCGGATCAGCACCAAGAGCAAGTATCTAACCTTAATGCTTATACTCTTCCTCTTGTGCCTCCATATTATTATGACAGTGATGACGATGAGAGACCTATTTCTTGGAACGATGAGAATTCTATTCCTTCGCCCGACTTGCCGGATCTGGAGCCTAAGGATTCAACCATCCTAAGGGATGAGGATATTAGCACAATTCCTGCAAAGGAATCCGACGAATTCAATCAGTCTAGTGCTGATAACCTTGTCCTAATTCCAAGTGAATCGGAGTTGACATCCGACAGTGACGATGAGTATGATGTGCTTTCTTCTGATGATGTTCCTTCCACCAACACTTTGGGAGAGGATTCTTTGGCTTTCTCTAATCCTCTTTTTGATCAAGATGATGATTTTACTTCTAGTGATGACGAGTCACTATCCGATGAAGACGTTCCGAAGGAAACTTTCAAGATTTATTCGAACCCTTTATTTCATTTTGATGACGATTACATATCTAGTGAGGTGAATCCTCTCTTTGACGAAGGGATTGAGGACATTGATAGCTCTTATTCTCCTGCTATTACTGAACATACTTTGTTAGCCATGCCCCCTTCTACCGCAGAGGTGGAGAGTTCTAACTCTACTGGAAAGGTATCACAGGTGGAAGATAATTCTTCTCTTACTTCTCCTACTATATTGCCCCCTCATCCCACTGAATGCACGCCTAAGTGGGTGATGTATCAATTTCACTCTCTGAGAATTGAGGATGAGTGCTTTGACCCGGGAGGTGACAATGACCATTCTATGATTGATAACCTTACGGCTTTGCCAATTGGTCAGCATCCATTGTCTGTGGAGGATGACAATGTGATTCCTTTACCCACCCCACCTCCCGTGGATCAAGATTTCACATACTTCTCGTATTTTGAAAGAACCTTCCTACCATTCAAGACTTATCCTCCTGCCTCTCCTTTGTTATATTCCTCCGGGAACGAGGACAAGGTCTTTGATCCCGGTATTACATAATAGGCTTCCCCATGGACCATTTAATTCGGGGACGAGTCAGGCTCGTGACTCGGTTAACAAAAACAAGCGCTTCTCGGGAGGCAACCCGACTATCTATCTACCTTTTTCTTCGTTTTTACCATAAGTGTAGGGGGGAGACCCGTTGGTGTTTGCTATTTCATCTCTTCTACTATTCAGGGATTCGAGCGCTCAATGATCCACTCTTGATGATTTTTGACGACCCGTGATTCCGTGTTCCATTCTTCCCGGTTCTATCCTAAACTCTTTTTGATTCACTATTTTATATTTCTCAATATTAAAATAGGAATCTCGTTAGTTGTCTTTTCCTTAGCAAGATTTAAACAACGTGCACAATGTCCTAAGTGTAGGGGAGTTTACTCCCACATGCTTACACATTGAGGACAATGTTTATATTAAGTGTACGGGGGACTTCTACCGAAGTTAAGTGGTCTTTTCCTTGTATTTGTCCTCATTTTAACCAGAAAATCAATTTTTCGACATTTTTCAAAATGTTTGATCTATTTTAGCCTATTAGTTTTTCCCTTTGTATAGTTATTTTCTTTCTTTGCTAGAATAAATTTTAATAAAGTTGTTTTAATTTTCAAACATTGTGAATCTTTTGACTCAACCCGAGTTTACTTATCTAAGTTTACTCTAGCTAGTATCCTTAACGTGTTTAACTCAAGTTTTCCTATGCTTTTATATAGGGAGCTATAAAACGCGAAAGTCTTAACTCTCACGGGTTAAGAACAAGAACTTTTCGCACGTTCCTATAATTGATCCTAGAGAGTCGTTTATCAAGGGAACTTTAAAATGCGATTTCTAAACTTGAAAAAGTCTAAGAGTTTACAAGATCCTATAGACGACTCGAAAACCCAAAACTTTGATTTAATAGGCTAAGCATCCACGAGTCTCATTCCTTAAGATTTTAAACTGTGGAGAACGAGAGATGATAGAGTCAATTATAAGTTTGGTATTCTTTCGTGAATTTATGTGAGTTAATTATAAGCCTATTCTCCCATCACTTGCTAATAAATTTATCTGTAATAAATAAGGTTGTACGATTTGAAAAGTTACTTAGATTCTAGCCCAAGATCGTTTAAAAGTTGCTCGGTGTGGATTAGAGTTCATATCCAAGGCATACCTTATTGAAGAGAGATGTGAAGATTGGCGAGTCCAAAAAGGTCCTAACAAGACATGAGGGCTACATTTTGTTGCTAAAGATCCAAAAGTGATGTGAAGAATCATTTATCAAAGATCAATATGAAGGATCGAGACACACGACGGAAAGCAAATACTCCCGTAAAGATCATGGAGAAGTCTATCCAAAAAGGCCCTAACAAGGTATGAGGATAAATAGATCCAAGTCCAAAAAGGAGGCGGATCGTTTTATATCAAAGTCCAAAATAATGATTGGAGAAAAATGAAGAAGTCGTGGTCCATATATGAAGAATCTCTCAAAATTTCAAGTGAAGAAATTCCTATTATAAAGAGAAGGCCATTATTTCATGAACGTCTCTCAAGATTTGAAGTATGAAGTCGCTACCAAATATCGGTCCGAGAAAGGTCTCAAATCGCGAAGCGATTTATGCCAAGATATGAACTTTTTAAGGTCCCGAGAAGCAGTTTTAAAAGATTTTGTCCTTTAGCTAACTATTGATTAAATCGTCCCACTTTATTTCCAGCCTTAATAACTATCGAAATAAGTCAACAATGCATCCTCGTGATCATTCAAGACAACAATAAAATATAAGAGATACACCTAGGAATAAGGGAGTCTAAGTGAGTAATTGACCCACACGAGTTCGTGTTAGTTTGCCAACTTATAATAATAATGATCTCGTTTTTAAGCTTGGTTTGGAGAAAGTGAAAACTTGAGAATCATGATTATTCATGACATTTCCAAAACCCGAAGGTATGTTTTTGATTACTTTACTTTGAATGTGTATATTTTTCTATCTCTTTAATAAAGGCCAAGGTGGATTGGTTGTGATTAAAAATGTAAACGTGCTTTGTAACTAATGCATTGCATGAGGACATTGCAATGGTCAAGTGTAGGGGATTTGATAGGTGTGTAAACACCCATCCTTTTTACCACTTAATTACAATAAAAAACCGAGCCAAAATGTGTATTTTATGTCTTTTATGTCGGAATTATGCGTGGTTTGTGTTTTTGTTGTGATTTAGGACGAAAATGTAGAAAAGGGAGAAAACACAGGCATTCACGGGCTTTTATCGAAGAAAAAGACGAAAGACGAAGTCAAGAAGTCAAGAGTGCAAAAAGAACGGAAGTCCAGGACTAATTCTGAAGATTTATCGAAGAAAAAGTCAAAAGACGGAAGTTTACTAAAAGCCGAAGAACTCGAGTCTTATTTATGAAGAAATGTCAAGACGAGTTCAAAGAAATCCCGAGACAAAGTCATTAAAGTCCAAGTATTAAGAAGATTAACAAAGGATTAAGAAGATCAAGGACTAAAGCATGCAATTAAGGAAAAGAAGAAATAGGGGAGGAAGCTTCCTAAGCACTCCCTAATCATCCCCTAAAAATAGATTAGATTAGTTTACATTTTCTTTTGTTGGATATCTTGACAAACTATTTCTTCCATTTTACTTTCCTTGTCATTTAATTTCATGTCATTTAAATACATTGTCTTACACCTTTAAATACCCTTAATTCAAGTAAGTTTCCTTTTAATTATTGTCAATCTTTACTTTAATGTTTGATCTCCTATCTTCCTTTCTTTAATCTTTATGTTTATTTGTTCATGTTCATGTTCTTATTTTATTGATTTGATTTAAGTGGGTTTTGATTATTTTGATTAGTTTTGTTAGTTTTATTGATTTGGTTTGTTTGATTATCATTAGTAGATGTTTATTGGTTAGTTTTGCTTAATCTTGTGGTTGATTGTGATTAGATTGGTAGCTTTTTCTTATCCCCTGTTCTTCGCTTGTTCTGTTACTCTTCTCTAGGTTTATTCCGGATCAAAGAAGTCGTTCCGAATCAAGGTGTGTTTCTTGGTTATTCTGGATCAAGGGTTGTTCATCCGGAATATTAGACATTCCGGATCAGTAGTGCTTATTCGGAATCATTTATTATTCCGGATCAGGCATTTCATCCGGAATACCAAACATTTCGGATCAGCCTTTTATTCCGGATCAACAGAACATTCCGAATCAAGGAGACATTTCGGGTCAAGGACCTTTATTCGGAATAATTAATTATTTCGGATCAAAGACTTCATCCGGAATCTTCAACATTCCGGATCAAGGGAATTATTACGGATCAGCAAGAACATTCCGAATCAAGGCTTTTATTCTGAGTCAAGACTTTATTCCGGATAAGTGACATATTCTGGATAAAGGATTTATTCCGGATCAAAGTTTTGGTAAATATTCCGAGTGAAGGAGAATCATTCCGAACGAAGGTGACATTCCGGATGAGTGATTATTTCGAATGAGGGTATTATTCCGAATGAGCATTTTCAGGTTCTTTTAAGTTTCTGTTTTTAATTCTTTAATTTTCAAGCTTTACTTTTCCCGCCTTTTTACGTAGTCGTACTTTTAGTTTAATTGCCTTAGATTTATTTTAGCCTTGCCTTAGTTTAATTTTTAGTTGCGTTTTAAGTTTGCCTTAGATAGATTTAAGTTTGCGTTATTTACTTTTAGTGCCTTTTACTTTTTGTCACGCTTTTAAATACTCGCCATTTACTTTAAATTAGACTTAGTTTTACTTTAACGTCATTTTCATTTACGTCTTGCACATTTTATTTTAAAAACAACCAAAAATATTTGTTTCACCAAAAACAATTGAGTCGTACTTTGAACCGGAAATCAATTCGAGAAGATACCTAGAAAATGAACTTTTTCAAACCTAGCAAAATCTCTACATTACCTGTCAACGCTTGATCTGTCAGCGCTTGTTCTCTTCCTATCAACGCTTGTTTTCTTCTTGTCAGCGTTCAAGTGGACTGGCTACATTTTACAAATTCAAACAAGCAAAATTCAAACTTCACAAGGTCACATTTATAACTTCAACATTAGGGTTTTTAGTTCCTTTTCAGAATTCTAGAACGTGTACACCCTGTATATAAAGGGCTTAGGATTTTACATTTACTCTTGTTCTTGGTTGTTTCTAAGTTGGGTCACAACTTGTAAATCTGCTTCTAATGAATGAATGCTAGTGTTGTTTGTTGACAAGAAAAGCCAAGTCCCCTTTATTATTCATGTTATTGTTGTTTTACTGCTTTTAAATCCGTTTTACTTAAGTTTGTTTAGATTTTCAGTTTTCAAGTGTTGGTTATATATACTTGGGTTGTCCGTCTCCATAGTTAAACATTTTAAAAATTCCGCTGAATTCATGGATGTGTTAGTGAGGATCGGTTTTGATTCGACCATCAAATTGGTTATTTTTTACAAGTGTTAAGTGGTTCCCTTTGATTGCAAAATCGTTTGCTATTTCAAGTAAAACGATTGCGGAGCCAGGAGTTGGTGCTCCAACTCTTTCGGCTGTCCACATTGGTTCATCATCAGTGTCCGACATTTGATCGTAACGGTTGATGAGTTTGGTGAGAAATAGGATTTGATAAAGATTGTCGAAAGGTTGGTTGATTATGCGAGGTTGAGTTTGCTTGTGTCTCCTAGCTAAAGGTACACGGCGATGAAGTCTACGTAGCCTTCGGTTAAGGGTAACAGTGATGTTGGTGGTGTTCCGGATGAACGGATGTGCATCCAACAAGGTTTTTGGTGTTTACAGTAGGAAATGTGCGGCGCACTTGGGTTCGCTACAGGAAGTGCGGCGCACTTTTTGGTTTGTGCGGCGTACCGTATGTACTGCAGAAAATTTTTGGTTTTAAAATGAGTGGTAAATGGTTCAATTCTTCAAGGATTATACGAATTTGGTTACAAAACAGGATCGTAAGTTCCCGGAAGCGGCACAAAAAACTTGATGTTCGTTTGCAAGTCTTAAATATATATTACAATGTTTATTGTTGTTTTACTGATTTTCAGTTTGTTGACAAGTAAAGTTTTTGACTAAGGTATTTGGTTGAAAAGGAATTCCCCTAACTTTAAGGTTTAGGTATATGCATGACCATAACACCATAATTGAGTAAATCAAGGTGTAGTGGATATATATACATGGGTTGCAAATTTGTAGGGTTGTTCAAAAATCACCAAGATCTGGTTCTTGTTCTATGTACGATCTGACTTCAATCCACAAGGTTGAAGGTATAATCTTTCTTTGATTGTGCTTGTGGTTTTCTGTGTTAAACAGGTACATTATTCATCTCCATACTTGGTGTAAGTTTCTGTTGTAGAACCACAACAAGCATCACATAAAATCACTCAATACTCCCTTGCTTGAGCCTAGTTGTTGGCCAAGTCCAAGGAAGATTAGCTGGCCTTGCTTGGACGTAAAGCACGGCAGGTTCAAAACCTTTCCCTCTCTTTTTATTTTTCTTGTTAAAATTTTTGGTGCTAAGTGAATATTGGTGTTTACTGTTATATGATGGTGTTTGCTGCATGAAATATGGTTCTAAGTTCATTGTGATGTTAGATTAATACTTGTTAAAGTTTGTCTTGGTTTAAAAAACATTTTTGCTTTGTTAAAAATCTGATTTTAAGTTTAAAAGGGTGTTTGGGATTACATGTTGTTTAAGTTTTGATAGAAACCAAGTAGGCTTTTAAGGTCATATTGTGTTTGGTACTGGTTTTGTGAAGATAAGACATATAAATATGCATATCTTATGTTTAAAACCTTAATCTGAATCATGGCTAAGAACTAGTTGTTTTAGGTCATTCTTAGTTGAAATTTGGTCATAACCAAGATTTCATGCTTAACTAGGATTGAGAAGTGATAAACCAAAGTTTGTGCAACCTGATAACTTATTTTACTCATTTGAATCTCACCTTTTGGTCAATTGCATCAGCTAAATGCTCATTCTATTTGTTAATTACATCAGTAAGTGACATATGTGTCATATTAGCTTGAATATTGTTAACCAGTGCATGAAAGTTGATTATGTGGTCTTGATTAAGTGGTTTGTTGCTGTTGTATGATTTTGATAAAGTTTGGTGGGCTTATACTTGCTTAAACAACTTCTTATTTCTTCAGACCTTGCTTATTTCCATGTCTGAGCACTATTTGATTAAACAGTACTAATTGGCTAAGTGATTTGTGATTTTCATGCTTGTTCTTTACTCCCTACAACTCACTGGTTGTAGGGGTGCCATTATTGTCCAAAAACATCCACTAAATCAGGCTAAAATTATCTTTTTTATTTCAAGTAGTGGAAACACTTTTCCCACTGTTGCTTGCCACTGATAGTTATAAATTTAGGTCAGCTTATCAATAACCCTTTCTAGCTTATTTCCTTTTGCAACAACTTTATTTTTGTGATAGATCTTAATATTTTCATATCATTAGCTTATATTGTAGTTTACAACTTTTGGTTTTAATATTTTGCTAGAAAACAAACTCTTTTGTCTTTTTCCAAGTGCTTATTCATCATTTCAGCTTATTGAGTGTGCTTATTGGAAATCTTTTTGCTTATTTAGCTTAATTAAGTCATTTAAAACATTTTGCAACTTGAATAAGCTCTTGAATCAGCCTAGAACTCAAAAACGACTATTTTGTTGTTTTCTTTAGAGAGCTTTGGCTTATATCAGGCTTATTTATTGAGTTTTTTCAAAGTTTCTTTTTAAAAACTACTTTATAAACTCAAGAGAAGGATGTGTGTAAAATTTCAACTTACAGTGGCTTATGGCTTAATGGGCTTATTGGCCCATTAAGAATAAGCTAGGTATTTGATAAGCTGTAATAAGCTTACTTTCAACTTTTGGGCCTTTAGATTTTTTTGTTTAAAATCCAATTTTAAGCTAGACTGGAACTTTTGGGCTTATTTGGTTGAGTTTTGTCTTATTGGGCTAAAAAACCCATTTTACTTGGGCTGTTTTCATTTTTGGCGCATTTGGAGGCCCATTAGGGGTATTTAGGTCATTTCACTTTCATTTCTGGTTTTATTAAGTTAAAATAAGTTAGTTTGCAAGTTTTTAGAATTTTTTTTATCAATTTTGAATTTTTAATATTATTTTAATATTTATTTTTAGTTTTTAATCATTTTAAATAGTTTTAATTGGTTTTAAATTTTTCAAAAATACTTTTTAGTTTAATTAAGTTATTTTGGAGGTGTATAAATTGAAAAATCTTTATTTGGGCTTTTTATTAAGTTAATTGATTTGTAGGGCTTTAATTAGCATTAAAAAATTAATTATTAATTAAGTAAAAGGTTTGAAAAAGTTTTGATCATTTCTGAACTCTAATTGGACTTTTAGGATTTTTTTATGATTTTTTGGAATTGTTAGAGTAATTTTTTATTTCGTCACGTTTTTACGTTTTACGTTTTATCATTCGTCGTAGTTTAATTTTAAACGAAACCGCCATCATTTTCATTTTTCCTTTGTCGTATCAATATTAATCTAAATTATTATCAAGTTTAACACACACATTAATCCTCCTCGAGAACGAACTCACAATTTACTTTGAGTCATTAGCATTTGGTTTTCCTAAATCGATTCCTTTAATACTTACCGCTTTTACCTTGTTTTCCTAAACAAGTGTAATATTACTAATATCATTTTGGCGCCGCTGCCGGGGAGGCGTGTTGTGTTAAGTTTGAGCAATTTTGTTTTTGATATTATCCATAAATAGTATTTGTGTGATTAGCACTCTAATCATACGTATTATCGGTTTTCGTTGTTTTTGTGAATATTATTACTATAGTGTATATGTATCACAATAAATCCACAATACTCCAAAAGAGTGAAAACGCAACCTTAATTGGGATTTCATCACTCAATTATTGTATTCGAATCTAAAGCAAAAGAAAAAGGCAAAATAGATAATTACTTTTGAGAAGCTTGATTTTAATTAACACAACTATAAGGTGGGTATAAGGCGGTTGTATTTCACGACCTAAGGGAAAAAGGCTCTTAAGTGCTTAGCGCCGCCTCGTTTCCCTCGATTGCTTGTGCGTGTTAAGAGAAAAAGGGCTAATCGAGGGTTTGCCACCGAAGTATTATCTACGTATCATATATACTTGCTTGGTTTCAAAGATTCAACCCTCATGAACGTTTTCGTGTTCCACCAACGTTCCCAAGTCATCGAACGCGTTCACTCAACGTGATCGTTTTCATTCCTTGAGGCTCCTTTAATCGAGCAATCGATTCGAGGAGAGATTTGTAGATTTGTGTCTACGTAATTCACGAGAAAAACATAAAAACAAAGTTAAATACAATCAAAAGCACAAAAAAAAAATTGAAAAAGTAATAACACCAAAAATAATCTTCTTTGCTCATCCCCACGTTGTACGTGACGTTTATGCAAACTCGTAACCAAGCAAAACGTGCACGTAAACGTCGAAACCGAAAGTAAGGAACACCAAACCTTTCTAGTGAAGAATCTCCCATTGACGACCCATTGTAGAACAAGAAGTCACCGTGGCTAGTCGTACTATGATGGAGTTACTTCAAGCACCCACCGAGGGTTATGGAGAAGCGATTGTGATTCTCGCTATCCTTACGGGGAATTTTGAGGTTATGACGGGTTTATTGTCCATGATCCAAAACAACAAGTTTCGTGGTGACGAAAAGGACAACCCTCATAACCACATTCGCCATTTCAATCGTCTTACGTTGACTTGCAACTTTAAGGACGTCTCGAATGACGTGAGTAAGATGATGCTTTTTCCATATTCCTTAGCGGGGCCCAATAAAATTTGGTTAGAGAAAGAGCCACCCAATTCTATATTGACGTGGAAGGATCTTGTTTCAAAGTTCGCGAACTATTTTTTCCCGCCCTCTAAGGCTACGCATTTGAAAAACAAGATTTTAAAGTTTTCACAATAATATAATGAGAGTTTTTCAACGGCTTGGAATAGGTATAAGGAAATGTTGCATGAATGTCCCCATCACGGTTTTTCTGACTTACACCAAATCGACACGTTTTACAATGGTTTTAATGACCATGAACGAGATTATGTTAATGCCGTCGCGGGTGGTAATTTTTTTGTGTAAAACCGTCAAGGAAGCATTGTTGATCATTGAAAATAGGTCCAATTATAGCCCTCGTAGCACACCGAGTGTTAACAAGGCTTCGTCTTCGCCTTCATTGTCACATACCATTGATGCTTGCCAAATAGAGGCTAATTTGGAAAACAAGATTTTTGATAAGCTTACGGGATTATTGATAGAGTTTAATGTTGGTGAACAACCCACTCCCGCTACAGCTAAAGCGGTTGAGGTTTCTTGCGTTTATTGTGTTGGAGCTCATGATTTCTCCGAGTGCATTACCGCCGGTGGTAACACTTCGAGTGCCTACGCTCCCACGAGAACTTATAACCAAAACGGTCAAGTTACCCGCACTAATCAATCGACTCCACCGGGTTTTCCACCAGATCAAAATGCTAACAGTTATCGCAACAATCAAGGTGGTTACCAAGGAAATCAAAGGAACAACTATAAGGGTAACAATTACAACAATGGGAATCAAGGGACTAGTAGTCAATTGCAAAATCAAAACCAAAACCGTGATTTTCAAAATGTCAATCAAGGGCTTGCAAATGCATTTTCGAAAGATATTCCAAATGAGATTTTGAACTACTTTAAAGCTAATGACGATAGGTACTCAAACATGGCGAATGATGTGATTAACCTAAGGACTAAGTTTGAAACTCATCGTAACAAAATGGAAGAAAATGTGGTTAGGCTCCAACAAAACCAACAAAAAATGCAACAAGGTCAACATAAGATTGAACAAACTTTGCTTAGGTGGGAGCAAAATCAAAAGGCCGAAAAAGAACAAGAAAGGCAAGAACGTCAAAAATCCGAAAATAAGCTTTTAGATGCTATCATGATGAGTAGAGCCTCTACTTCAGGTGTTCTTCCTAGTAACACCGTGTCAAACCCGAAGGGAGAGATGAATGTGATTACCACACATAGTGGTAAGACCTTTAAGGAGCTGACTCCTCAACCAATTACTCATACGGAGGAGGAAATTGAGGAAGAACCCGAGGTGGTGGTCGAAAAGGAGCACGTTTCAATCCCACAAAGTACCACTCAAACCACACCTACGGTAGACCCTTTACCAAGTTTGGAACCCGAGATTCCAAAGGCTATGCCTATGCCCCACCCAACACCACCCTTACCTTATCCATCGAGACGTCATAAAGAAAACTTGCAAGAACGTAACAATTATCAATTTGAGCTTTTTATTAAGATGTTTCATGATATGCATTTTAACATAAGTTTCGCTCACGCTTTTATCTTGATGCCTTGATTTGCCGCCAACTTTAAAAGTATGTTGAATAACAAGGAGAAATTGCAAAAATTATCTAGTTGTTCATCGGTTTTTCTTAACCGTATACCTCAAAAAGTCGGTGATCCCGGTAAATTTTTAATTCCGTGTGGTATTCAGGATATGGAAGAATGCTACGCCTTGTCCGATCTTGGTGCTAGTATTAATTTGATGCCTCTTGAAATATTTAAGTCGCTCAATCTTCCTAATCTTACTCTTTTAAGAATGTCTAGCGAGATGGCCGATCATTCTATGATTCCCGCATGTGGAACGGTCGAAGACATTTTTGTGAAAGTGGGAAAGTTCTATTATCCGGTAGACTTTATCGTAGCCGATATTCCCACGGATCCTCAAGTTCCTCTTATTTTAGTTCGTTCATTTTTAGATACGTCGAGAGCGTTAATTGATGTGCATGCTAGAAAAATCACGTTACGCTTCAACGACGAGGAACTTGTTATAAACGCAACTCAAAACTCTAAACTTTCTCATGTTTATTCTATCGCGATTTTAAACCATATTGATTTAATCGATGTCGTTTGCGACGAATTTTCACAAGAAATTTTTGGTTTTGTTGATGAAGAAAATAGTGGCAATCCCACTATGCTCGATCCTATTCTTGATAATTCGACACCATCTTTCACTCCATTTGAAGGAGGTGGTTTTACTTTGGAAGAATTCGACGTACCTCGAACTTCTAATGAAGGCCTCGACGATCATGAGGATTTTTCGATTATCAAGCATTTTCTAAATGATTTTCCATTTCCTCCGCCGGTGGAGGTTATGAGTATTGAACCCAAATCTTCAATCGAGGAACCACCAATCCTCGAGTTGAAAGATCTTCCTCCTCACCTTGAATACGTATTCTTGGAAGGAGACGATAAGTTTCCGGTTATTATCGCGAAAGATCTTTCCGATGATGAAAAAACCGCACTTATCGATGTCTTGAAGACTCACAAAGGGGAAATTGCGTGGAAATTATCCGACATTAAGGGTATCAACCCAAAATTTTGTACACACAAGATTTTAATGGAGGAGGACTACAAGCCCGCAATTCAATGTCAAAGAAGGGTAAACACCAAAATTCACGATGTCATCAAAAAGGAAGTCCTTAAACTCCTTGACGCGTGAATGATTTACCCTATATCTGATAGCCCTTGGGTGAGCCCCATTCATTGTGTCCCTAAAAAGGGAGGAATGACCGTTGTGCGAAATGATGACAATGAGTTAATTCCAACTCGACTCATGACCGGTTGGAGGGTGTGCATTGACTACCGTAAGTTAAATGACGCCACTCGTAAAGACCATTTTCCCATGCCCTTCATGGATCAAATGTTGGAGCGTCTTACGTGAAATGATTTCTATTTCTTTTTAGATGGTTTTTCCGGTTACTTCCAAATCCCCATCGATCCTCGTGATCAAGAAAAAACTACGTTTACGTGTTCATATGGAACGTTTGCCTATCGTAGAATGCTATTCAGACTTTGTAATGCACCGGGGACCTTTCAAAGGTGCATGATGGCTATTTTTCATGACATGATCGAGAAGACGATGGAAGTCTTAATGGATACTTTTCCGTGTTTGGTAGTTCGTTCACTTCGTGTTTAAAAATTTGATACAAATGTTAAAACGTTGTGAGGAAACAAATCTTGTGCTCAATTGGGAAAAATGTCATTTTATGTGTAAAGAAGGAATCGTCTTGGGGAACAAGGTCTCAAAATCGGGGATTGAGGTAGACAAATCTAAGATAGACGCCATCGCCAAATTACCTCATCCCAAAACCGTTAAGGGAGATAGGAGTTTCCTAGGCCACGAGGGCTTTTATCGTCGCTTCATCAAGACTTTTCAAAGATATCTCGACCCATTACACACTTTCTCGAAAAAGATGCTCCTTTCATCTTTAAAGAAGATTATGTTCGAGGATTTTAAATTCTTAAAAGGAAACTTACCGAAGCTCCCATTCTTGTTGCTCCAAATTGGAACATTCCCTTTGAACTCATGTGTGATGCAAGTGATTACGCTATTGGGACCGTTTTGGGGCAACGTCATGCAAAACACTTCTTGCCTACTCACTATGCTAGTAAGACGATGACCGAGGCTCAACTTAAGTACACCACAACGGAAAAGGAATTTCTTGCCGTGGTGTATGCATTTGAGAAATTTCGACCTTATCTCGTCTTGACTAAAAGCATAGTGTATACGGATCATTCGGCCACCAAGTTTCCCTTTTCTAAACAAGATTCTAAGCCGAGATTTCTTCGTTGGATTATTCTCCTACAAGAATTTGAAGTCACAATACTTGGCAAAAAAGGAGCCGAGAATCTTGCGACCGATCACCTCTCTCGTTTGGAAGATCCTCACCAAGGTGTTTTCAAGAACAAGGAAATCACCGAAACATTTCCACTCGAGACACTTGGTGTAGTGAATTCTAAGGTAGATTCTACCACCCTATGGTTTGCGGACATCGCAAATTACCATGTAGGAAACTTCATCATTATGGGTATGACGACACAACAAAAACGAAAATTCTTTCGTGACGTCAAGTTCTACTTTTGGGACGAACCTTATCTATTTCGGACTTGTGCGGATCAAATTATTCGATGTTGTGTTTTTGCCACCAAAGCTTCTAATATCCTTAGATCTTATCATGAGGGACCCACGGGTGGTCACCATGGTGCTAATCTCACGGCGAAGAAGGTCTTTGATTCCGGTTTCTTTTGGCCTACCATTTACCGAGATGCGCACGCACTTATCAAGTCGTGTAACTCGTGCCAACGTCAAGGCAAAGCCTCACAAAACGATGAAATGCCACAAAATATCATCCAAGTGTGTAAGATCTTTGACGTGTGGGGCATTGATTTTATGGGGCCGTTCCCATCATCTCGTGGTAATAAGTACATCCTTGTCGTCGTTGACTACCTATCCAAGTTCTTGAAACAATTGTTCTCTCGGTTTGGAACCCCTCGTGCTATCATTAGCGATCGTGGAACCCATTTTTGTAATGACCAATTTCAAAGGGATCTAAAGAAATATTGGGTTACACATCATCTTTCTACGGCTTATCACCCACAAACGAGTGGGCAAGTTGAGGCTTTAAACCGATCTTTGAAGTTAGACGATGCTTTATGGGCCTTTCGTACCACCTATATGACGCCCATTGGGTGCACACCTTATAATCTCGTGTATGGGAAGAATTGTCACTTGCCAATTGAACTGGAACATAAAGCTTATTGGGCCCTAAAGCATTGTAATGATGACATTGACACCGCGAGAAAACACCGGAAAATGCAATTGAATGAATTGGATGAATTGAGAGACATTGCTTATAAAAATTCATTGACTTAAAGAGAAAACTAAAAAGTTTCATAATTCTAAAATTAAAAACCGGTTATTTAACATTGGAGATCAAGTGTTGCTTTTTAACTCAAGATTGAAAATATTTTCTGACAAGTTGAAATCCCGTTGATCTGGATCGTTCACCATCACCCAAGTGTTTCCTTATGGGACCATCGAGCTAGCTCAAAATGATGGTCCTAACTTCAAGGTGAATGGTCATAGGGTTAAGCACTACTTTGGTGGGAAAGTCCCTTCTTTGGACGACCTCGACCAAGTCACCTTCCCTAAAGATAATTAGTATTGAGGGGATCGAGTCGAGCTCATGACTCGGTAATAAAAAACGAGGTGCCTCGTGGGGGAGATCCCATGCTTATCCATGTACATATTATCGCTTTCTAATGTAGCTAATGTGAGGGAATTTGTGACCTTACAACCTTTGTTCCGTGGTTGTTTGTGAATTGTGGTTTTTACATGATCATTTTCACGATTGGAGCCTCTCGTGTTCGTTTTACATGAGCACTCGATCGTTTGCTTTGAATAATTTCTCGATATCCAAATGATATATCCTTTGATGTTCTAACCTTAGGTATTTAGCACACTTCATAAACGGCTATAGATTTAATGGTTCCACCCTTTCCATGCTAGATTAGGCATTCGACTTCGTCTCTAGTATGGGGGTGTTCCACCCTTAGACTCGAAACATTAAGGACAATGTTTAACTTTAGTATGGGAGG
The DNA here is from genome assembly GCA_025667525.1 of Glebionis coronaria. Classification (NCBI taxonomy): domain Eukaryota; kingdom Viridiplantae; phylum Streptophyta; class Magnoliopsida; order Asterales; family Asteraceae; genus Glebionis; species Glebionis coronaria. The sequence continues at coordinate 247,298,118 of CM046875.1, forward strand.
GGGGGTGAATAGATACTTGCCTTGCTAAACCTTCACGCTTTCCAAAGTTTATCTTTTTGTTTATCGTTTTGTTGCAAAATAAGACTAAAAATGGCCAAATTTAAAATTGTTCTCATGTTTTCATAAGTGTTTAAGACACAAATGTAGATTTTTTGATGGCGAGAATAAGAGTAATTTTCTACTCGACCGTGCGTGTTTAGCACTTAGCTTGGATTCCTTAACTTTATATTAGGCTAAGTCTCTTAATGAGGACGAGAAATGATAGAGTTAATTATAATTTACTATGCTAAATGTAGAGTACTCGTATTCTTTCAAAAACTCATGTGTTTTAATTATTTACTTATTCTCCCTTCGCTTGTATATATCTTTTGCTAATAAGTATTGACTTAGCGGTTTAGTCTTGATTGTTGGTTTCTAGTCTTTTCTAGTAGCTTCCATGTAATTAAATTGGGAAAAAATTAAGGTATCACCAGCGTCACGGTTTTGAAGTATTGGCACCCCGAATAATCGAAAGCTACACCCAATAATAATTTTAAGTGCTCACTCACCTAAATCAAGCATAAATTCGAAGCTCACAAGGCCGAAAAATCTATGAGAAAATTGAAAGTGAAAGCCTTAAACTTTGATTCTTTAAAGATCCAAAATTCGCTTTAGCGTGACGATATACGTCTTTGGCAATAATAAACACCTCATGGCGAGGTTAAATAAAAGGTAAGGCAAGATCGAAGTCATAATAAAAGCTCCATGGCGGAGTTGAATAAAAGATGGAGGTAAACCTATGATAATAAGGCCCATGCATTAGGGGGCGTATAAAAGTCTTGTAATAAGTCTCATGTTCAAAACCGTTATAAAACCATGTTTATCGATCCTGCTTGTTGACTTAATTTTTTTGACATCGTTGTCTATTAGGGGAGGTTATTAATTCGATGGTCTTGGTTACACCGTTATGACTCTATTTTTAGACCTTAATCTCTATCATCGCGTAAGTATAAAATGTATCTTCTTGATCATTAAGACAAAAAAAAATATAAGAGATACCACTTAGGATTAAGGGAGTCTAAGTACGTGATTAGGGCATATGATTAGTGTTAGCATTACTAATTTATAATGACAATGATCTCGTTACACGCTTAGCATGGAATTAGGTGAAAATCTAGGACGACGAAATTATTTCTAACGAAGCATTCACGTGTTCTTGTTCTATGAACCTAAACGTCTCATTTTGCGATGAAAATCATACATTATCTCTAAAACGCAATTATTAGTAGTTTAGTAAGTTTAAGTTTCAATAAAAGTCGATAAAAATGAATTTTGGAGATGCTAAGATACTTTCTAGGATTGTGTAAGGGCACGACAATGGTTTAGTAAGGGGGAGTGATGAGACTGCTTTTATACATGGTCTCATCGTCCAAAACGGGCTTAAAAGAATGAAAATATCATAAAAAGTGCCAAATATATGATTGTGTTTGTTCAATGTGTATTTTAGGTACGAATATCAAAGAAATGACAAAAGATCATAATAATCAATAAAAAACGAACACGGGAAACAAAGTCGCACAATGAACCGGACCCAAGTGTTGAATTTCGAAGAAAAGTCCTTGAAGAATTGAAGATGTACAACAAGGGTCCTTCATTATTGAAGAAATGACACTTTATACCCTTGTATATTCATAATTACAAGTTTGGTCCCTAAAGTTTGTCAAAATTCCAAAAAGGACCCTCAACTTTGAAGAATTGGCAAGATTGGTCCTTGCAATATGAAGACTTGTCACTTTTAGTCCTCCTCAAAGTGAAATACACAAGAGAAGACCTTCAAGTTTCAAAAAATTGTCAAGAATCACCCTTCAAATATCATGAAAGTACAAAAAACACCCTTGAAAATATTTTTAGAAAGTTTTTGTGGCCAAAATGAAAAAACTAAAACTTCATTAACAAAGGAAGTTGAGTTTCAAGCTGTTAAACTTCAAATGAAAACATCTTGGAAGGAGAGGGATTTAACTTGGCCAACCGCCAAACATACCTAGACCAACCAATGGCTGCCACCTCACCCCACTAATACCCTCCACCAATCACAGCCTCCCATTCCTCCACCTCGCCCACCCTACTAATGGTTTTTAACTAATTAATAATTAGTTTTAAACTTGGTGCTAAACACCTAAAAATCTCTCTAATCAAATCAAAACCGTGTTTTAAACACCAAGAACACAAATTGGGCTTTCACTAATCCTTTAAAATTAAACCTTAATATTTTCCAGAATTATGATTGAGGGTTTACTTAACCAAACCCACCTCTCATATTTGGTCCCCCACTAGCCACGTGGCAACACCAACCCTACCCTGCACCTTCTTGAAGACGAATACAAAATTGTGCTAGAGAATCAACGGCCCAAAACTTGGCTTTCATCTTACGATCACATTGGACGTCCAAGATGAGTACTACAAGCTGGCATCACATGTTTTCAACTCCAAGACAAAATTCAAACAAGCAAAATTCAAACTTCACAAGGGCACATTTGGAACTTCAGCATTAGGGTTTTTAGTTCCTTTTCAGCATTCTAGAACGTGTACACCCTCTATATAAAGGTTTTAGGGTTTTACATTTACTCTTGTTCTTGGTTTTTTCTAAGTTGGGTCACAAGTTGTAAATTTGCTTCTAATGAATGAATGCTAGTGTTGTTTGTTGACAAGAAAAGCCAAGTCCCCTTTATTATTTATGTTATCATTGTTTTACTACTTTTAAATCCGTTTTACTTATGTTTGTTTCAAAAGATTTTCAGTTTTCAAGTGTTGGTTATCTCAAGTTTCAATAAAGTTTCTGACTAAGGTTTTTGGTTAAAAAGGAAGTCCCCTAACTTTAAGGTTTAGGTATATGCATGACCATAACACCCTGATTGAGTAAATCAAGGTGTAGTGGATACATATACTTGGGCTGCAAATTTGTGGGGATATTCAAAAATCACCAAGATCTGGTTCTTGTTCTATTTACTAACTGCCTTTAATCCACAAGGTTGAAGGTATAATCTTTCTTTGATTGTGCTTGTTGTTTTTTGTTTTAAACAGGTACATTAATCATATCCATACTTGGTGTAAGGTTTTGCTGTAGAACCACACCAAGCATCACATAAAATCACTCAAGACTCCTTGGCTTGAGCCTAGTTGTTGGCCAAGTCAAAGGAAGCTTAGCTGGCTTTGCTTGGATGTAAAGCAAGGGAGGTTCACAACCTTTCCCTCTCTTTTTATTTTTCTTGTTAAAATTTTTGGTGCCAAGTGAATATTGGTGTTTACTGTTTTATGATGGTGTTTGCTGCATGAAATCTGGTTCTAACTTAATCTGAATCATGGGTAAGAACTAGTTGTTTTAGGTCATGCTGAGTTGAAATTTGGTCATAACCTAGATTTCATGCTTAACTAGGATTGAGAAGTGATAAACCAAAGTTTGTGCAACCTGATAACTTATTTTAATCATTTGAATCTCACCTTTTGGTCAATTGCATCAGCTAAGTGCTCATTCTGTTTGTTAATTACATCAGTAAGTCACATAGGTATCATATTAGCTTGAAAACTGTTAACTAGTGCATGAAAGTTGATTATGTGGTCTTGATTAAGTGGTTTGTTGCTTTTGTATGCTTTTTTTAAAGTTTGGTGGGCTTATACTTGCTTAAATAACTTCTTATTTCATAAGACCTTGCTTATTTTCATGTCTGATCACTATCTGATTAAATTGTACTAATTGGCTAAGTGCTTTGTGATTTTCTTGCTTGTTCTTGACTCCCTACAACTCACTGGTTGTAGGGGTTCCATTATTGTCCAAAAACATACACTAAATCAGGCTAAAATCATCTTTTTCATTTCAAGCAGTGGGAACTCCTTTCCTACTACTGCTTGCCACTGATAGTTATAAATTTAGGTCAGTTTATCAATAATCATTTCTAGCTTATTTCCTTGTGCAACAACTTTATTTTTCGGATAGATCTTAATATTTTCATCTCATTAGCTTATATTGTAGTTTACAGCTTTTGGTTTTAAGATTTTGCTAGAAAACAAACTCTTTTGTCTATTTCCAAAAGTGCTTATTCATCATTTTAGCTTATTGAGTGTGCTTATTAGAAATCTTTTTGCTTATTTAGCTTAAATAAGTCATTTAAAACATTTTGCAACTTGAATCAGCTCTTGAATCAGCCTAGTACTCAAAAACGACTATTTTGTCGTTTTTTGTAGAGAGCTTTGGCTTATTTCAGGCTTATTTATTGAGCTTTTTCAAAGTTTATTTTTACAAAATGCTTTATAAACTCGAGAGAAGGATGTGTGTAAAATTTCAGCTTATGGCATTAGCTTATGGCTTAATGGGCTTATTGGCCCATTAAGAATAAGTTGGGTGTTTGATAAGCTGTGATATGCTCACTTTCAGCTTTTGGGCCTTTAGAGTGTTTTGTTCAAAATCCAATTTTAAGCTAGACTAGAACTTTTGGGCTTATTTGGTTGAGTTTTGTCTTATTGGGCCAAAAAGCCCATTTCACTTGGACTCTTTTCATTTTTGGCCCATTTGGAGGCCCATTAGGGGTATTTAGGTCATTTTACTTTCATTTCTAGTTTTATTAATTTAAAGTAAGTTAGTTTGCAAGTTTTTAGAATTTTTTTATAAATTTTAAATTTTTAATGTTATTTTAATGTTTATTTTTAGTTTTTAATCATTTTAAATAGTTTTAATTGGTTTTATATTTTGCAAAAATACTTTTTAGTTTAATTAAGTTATTTTGGAGGCTTACAAATTGAAAGATCTTTATTTGTGCTTTTTATTAATTTAATTGATTTTTAGGGCTTTAATTAGCATTAAAAATTAATTATTAATTAAATAAAAAGTTTGAAAAAGTTTTGATCATTTGTAAACTCTAATTTGATTCTTAGGAATTTTTTGTGATTTTTTAGGAATTTTTAGAGTAATTTTTGATTTCGTCACGTTTTTACGTTTACGTTTAGCATTCGTCGTAGTTTAATTTTAAACGTAACCGTCATCATTTTCATTTTTCCTTTCTCTCATCAACATTAATATCAAATATTATCATATTTAACACACACATTAATCCTCCTCGAGAACAATCTCACAATATCAGTGACCATCGCTCTGATACCAATTATAGAAACTAGAAGGGGGTGGGGGTTGAATAGTTTCTCTTCAGTTGGTCTCCTATTTAAAATTCCTTTCAATTAGGTGAGTGCCAAAACTATCTTTTACTTGAAAACTAGTTGCATAATGATTAGGTTCAATTCTAATGCATTAACAATGACAAGTAGTAAGTGTAATGGTAATGAAAGAAAGTAAAGAGTAAAGAAAGAAACAACCTAATAGGAAGACACCAAGATTTGTAGTGGTTCGGCAACGAACCTTTATCCTCGTTCCTACTTCAATCCTCGAGTACACCTACTCGAGATTTCCACTATATCCACAAGCTCCCTTCTTGGCGGAGAAAACCTTACAACGTCGCGTACATTATTTTCCGACACTAAGCTAAATGTCGACACCTAATCTTAGATAGAACCAATCTACACAACGTCGCCCACTTCACCATTTTACGTCACAAGGCTAGATGTCGAGTTCTAAGTGAAAGATAGAACCAATCTTCACAACGTTGCCTACTTCACCATTTTCCGACACAAGGATAAATGTCGAGTTCTAATCAAAATCTAGAACCAATCTTCACGACTCTTCACTTTGAAGCTAAGTGAGAACTTCACACGACACAACTACACATCACTTTATAGTTTAGTGAGAACTCATAAGACACAACTACATCACTTTATAGTTTGGTGAGAACTCACACAACTCATTACAACTCAACTAAACATATCCAAGTACACACATGTAACTTGGATGTACACAAGACAAATCCAAGCATACACATATGCAATGGATTTACACAACACTAATCTAAGTATTCACAAATATCTTGGATGAACACAACTAGTCCAAGTATTCACAAATACATTGGATCTACACAAGACATAAATAAACAAATGATGAACATGACTAGATCTTTAAGAGAGGATGATCTTCATCAAGGCTTCATCTTTAATCACATCACAAGTGTGAGTGATCTTCTCTTTGGACAAGGTAAAGAAGGAGGTCAAGAGGATAATCATAAGTAAACATACTTAACACATTAAGTGATCATTTACAAATGATTAGGATTAGAAAGGAGAAAAAAGGTTGAAAGAAATGTCCAAAAAGGGTTGTGGAAAATGCAGACTTGATCCACTATTTATAGAAGACAAAAACCAACGGCTAGCTGCACGTGGTTCTTTATTGCACTAGGCTGTTCCTTATCAATAAAGAACCGTATAGGCACTTAAGGAACCGCGGATGTAGATTCCGCTCCTTTTTGTCTTTTAGTGGGGTAGAAATATTTGAGGCAGATTGAAACCTTCAAAGTATATTCTTATGGCATTTGGAATATGCCATATTCAAATTTTCATTTTCTACTTTAATAAAACATTTTCTTAAAAAGAAATTTTATTAAAAATCTTTTCACATTTGACAAAAGTGAGTTTTAAAGCTAATCACTTTTATGATCACAAAACATGATTAAGATATGTTAGTGTAATGATTATTACCTTGATGATAGTGTCTGTTAGATAATTCGTTTTACGATTGTGTTTGACTATAAATGTCTTGTATAGTTTGTTGTCATCAAAACTAAGAAAGATTATTTAACACTAATAATGTTTTTAGGCATTACTTGCATTAACACACTCAAGATTATGTTTTTTGAAAATGGATTTTTGAAAACTGAACATTAATCAAGTAAATTTAAGAAACTATTCAACCCCCCTTCAAGTTTCTACACTTCAGGTATCGGCTCACCTTTCATTCTTACCTTTACCTTAAACCTACCATAAAATGAAAAGATTAACCTCAACTAATTACTCTTAACTCACCAAAAGCAAATGACTCAGATAAAAACAACACATAGCTCATGATTTTCTCATGCTCATTCAAAGCATATGGTTTCCTTGCCACCTTACCAAATATAGCCAAACCTTACTTACAACTACATAATCACTCTTGGCTACTATCCTACTTTGAACCATACTAGCTACTATCTTTGTATCTGCAACCCACCTAACTTTTACTCTTAGTGAACACACACATAAAATTTCACAAACATAAACTCTCTCTCTCTCTCTCTCTCTCTCTCTCTCTCTCTCTCTCTCTCTCTCTCTCTCTCTCTCTCTCTCTCTCTCTCTCTCTCTCTCTCTCTCTCTCTCTCTCTCTCTCTCTCTCTCTCTCTCTCTCTCTCTCTCTTCGAGACACACACACATGAACCACCATCTTTCCTTGCATTAATTCGGACCAAGTTCATCACCACAACCAACTTTTATTTTTATCATACATATAAACTCCATTTCCATTTCAATCTCAAAATGACACTACATACATAAAAAAACTAACCAAGATACATCCCTAAGAACCAATGTTTCATTCATCTAAGCTCAAGGGCGGATCTATATAAAATATAGGGAGGCAACTACCCCCCATGAGTTCTTGAATTATCATATTTTTCCAGGTAAAATTTTGAATTTTAACAATGATGCCTTCACTTAAAAATTGAAAATGTCCCCAGTCTAGGTGAGGATTCACAAAAGCAAAGAAAGAACATGTTAATTTTAAGGTTTTAAGTGAGTTTAAAAACAGGAGATGCTAGAGAACAAGAAGATGATGCGAGGTAGAAGATGGATCTATGTTTTATATAATATTGATATTTAAAGTATTTCTTGAGAGATGTGAAACAATACATTAACCGTGTATGTTTTTCTTTCTTTATAAATATTTTAGATATTTATTGTTTGATGGTAGTAAGAGAATAGGACTTTATATTGCAAAACCAATCAAATAAATAAATAATTCGATACTAAAGAGAACAATTTTCCAATATTACAATTTGTGTATTCAAGCAGAATCTTCAACTTTTTTTTGACCTAAACTTTATTCTTTGGTTTTTAGTTTTTGTTATTGGTTTATTTTCTGCTTAAAATATTTGTTGTGGTTACTTTGGATTTTCTTCAACTAAAACCTCGTTATTTGTTTGTTAAAAGGTTTTAACATGTTTAATGCAGTTTTTGTTTATGTATATTCTTATTGCGCAATTTTTTTGCCTCTCATAGTGTAGTTTTCTGGTTCCGCCATTGTCTAAGCTAGTTCTGACGTGGGTTCATCATTTCCGTGGCTCTTCATTTCTTCTCGACGTGGGCTTCATAATTTTGACATAGGTTTTCGTTCTCCGACGTGGTTTAACTCGACGAGGGATTTTCATTGTTGTACGTCAGTTTTTTTGACGTGTTAGTCGTCACCTTGAACCGTGTTGTAAGTCTCGCACGTTATCCTTATTTTATGTTAAACCCTTAATACATGCTTGTGTTATTTTCGTACCAAATAAAAATTGTGGTTCAAGTTTTCAAAGAAATAACTAATGTTTTCGGGTTTAGTGTGTCGAAGAAATTTAGTTTTTTGCTTAAAAACGTGGTAACTAATGTTTTCTTAGTCGGGATGTCATAGAACGTTATGCAATTGGAATTTTGAAAATGGTTAATAAACAAATCCGTAATAGATTTTTAACGTCGCACATAGTTTTACAATTCATAGTTCTTCGTCTTGTTGGTTGTGTTCGACGGGAAGAAAGATAGAAGAAACTAACCCAAGTTAATTAATTCATCGTGGGGCCCACTTGTTGGGGATATGGCAGTGAGGGGGACATGTTGCATTACTAGGAAACACAAGATACAAGGGTTACCTTAGAGTATCTTAATTATTCGACTTTGTCCCCCATTGTGACTTTAGAATAATTTTATACATTAGACTTGTTAACTAATAAAAACATGTAAAAATGTATACTTATATTTTAATACGGATTAAATTGGAGTCGCGGTTCGCGTTTGAAGCGTGGAAAACATACTTCGTGTTAAAACACACAACTTTGTGTTGTTGCTTAAAAGTGTCGCGTCCCATTGACTTTAACCGAACTTTTGGCCCATTTAAGCAGGTCTGGGGCGAAGTCTGACATTTATATTATAGACGGACCGACCGGGACATTTGCTATACTCTTGGACTTTCACATTGATAATCCTTGCACACTAATAATAATTCTAAAACGATAGAAAACCACTATACTTATTCGACCAAAATAAAACTAAGACCTTATTATATTGACTATATTGACGTAAGTCTTCGGAAAATTATTTGATACATTTAGAGTCCAAAATACAAGTCGAACCGAATAATTTTTTAAAGTTTATTATGTCTAATTTCTAAAAAGACCGATATTGTGATACTTAAATTATTTATGTGTGTGTGATGACCCGTAAATGTTGACCGTTTGACCAAAAATGATATTTTTAGAAAATGAATATTTTCATTAATAAATCATAATGCAAGCACATACTATTATCGGAACAACTTATACTTAGAAAATAGGCCTAAATATGCATTTTATCTATTTAGGTTGCGGATAGGTATTGTCTCGTAGTGCGTACATCGTTTTTGTGACTGCTATTACCTGTTGCTTTGTTATTGCTTGAGGTGCGTTCTAATCCCTATTAAACGGTCTTTGTATGTTTAATTGTTTGGGGTGAGATAAGACATTATACTTGCGTATTGGATGCAAAATATGTTTGTATTGTTGCTTAGCTAAAGTTATGTTTGATATGCCTAACTAGCGATATCCCACTAGTCCCCTTATCGCGAACCGTTAGTTACAATGGTTGACTAAGAACTTATGCTATGGATAGATCTATTGGGGTTTGAAAACTCTCGTCCGGGTGTTCAAATACATCGCCATGCCAAACGGACGCATAACATATAGTTGTTTCTTTGTGGTCACGGGTTAGACACCTATGTGGGGAAATCTTATATTTCATGCATGCATCATTTATGTGTACTTCTCATTAGCCTCGGTGTCATGAGATTAGCGCTATCATAACTATATTTATGCTACCTTTCCCATATGCATGAGATTATACATCCTATAATGGTCTCAGATGCCTTAAACATGTTGTTTGTCATCCATCAAATGTGTTGCCTTTACTTAAAATCTATGAACTCACCAACGATTGTGTTGAAACTTTTAAGCATTTATCTCAGGTATTTTAACTATTTGCTAGTTGATTTACTTGGAGTCTCATGCACATCTTATTGGAGATTTGAATATTTATTTATGCTTTCAAACTATTTATCTTGTTGTTGCAAGTTGCACTTGTTTAAACATATTTATGATTTGAACCTTGTATTTAAATTTAATTCAAGGAGGTAAGTTATTTTAAAACTTCTCATTTAGATTCGTTCCCTTGTGCCTTGTACTTTGGTATTATGAAGTAACGGCCTTCGGACTTGTATGTTTCCGCTGTGGCGATTTGGGAGTATTAAAGATTTGTATCAGACATGGCTATATGGAACTAGGTTTGCATTTTAGGCCTACAATATAACGTATTTGTGAAATTGTGCTACTTGTTAAGTATTATATGATATATGTATATATACTACATATGATAATGTTATATATATTATATGTATGATATACGATATACTAGGCACGAGTATTCGTTATACGATACATGATTTTAGTTTCTTTACATGGTTACTATTTTACATACATACCCTACAATGTCGTATATAATTTACTTATATAAGTGTTCAGTTGTTGTATGATATGTCATCACTGAACATTATGTGATCGAAGTTATTGTATTTTCTTGTGTAACAATCATTCGATGAAACGAAAGTTTGCTTTTGACTATTTGATGTGATATAATGCATTCATGTTAGTTATGAGATCTATATGGCTAACATGTTGATTATTTTCACTATCATGATACTTTATTGTATTTATCATATGTGTTATCTTATCGTATGTTAAATTGTCTTTCTTAGAATGGTGAACACTCGTGCTGAATTATCTGATGCGGAACTCGAAGAGCTTATTGCTCAAAGAGTTGCTGATGCTATGGTTGCTTTCTAAACCACACAAGGAGGACGAAATGTGAACAATGCAAATGTGCATGCTGTCGTTTCTCCTATACCTGCTAAGGAGTGCACTTACAATGATTTCAAAAACTGTGAGCCCTTGAGTTTTGATGGTACCGAGGGAGCTGTTGGTTTGGCTAGATGGATGGAGAAGATGGATGTATTTTATCGAAAAAATGGTTGTAGTGTTGAGGATCATGTAAAGTTTGCCACTTGTACCTTTTCCGCTAGGGCTTCGACATCGTGGAATGCACATCTTCAAAATATAAGAATTGACAATGCATATGCTATGAGTTGGTCGGATTCGAAGAAGCTGATAACAAAGGTGCATTTTCCAAGGAATCAAATTCATAAGATGTGGAATGAATTATGGAACCTAACTGTGAATGGAAATGAAATTGCTACATACAATAGGAGATTTCAAGAATTGTGCTTATTATGTCTAGGAATGGTATCAGATGAAGAAAAGAACATTGAAAGATTCATATGGGGATTGCCAAGTAGTATACAAGGACGTGTCACTTTCTATGAGCTGAAACAATTGAGCGGTATTGTGAGAATTGCTAATAACTTGATGGATCAAGTGGTTCGTTCTGGTGCTGCAAAAACTGTTGACAATAAGAGAAAATGGGAAGAAAACTATGAGAATAGCTCTGTGCAGTAGTCAAACAAAAGGAATGGTAACACAAGAGCCTACACTATAGGGAATGGGAATGATAAGAAGGCGTATGCTGGAAATTCACCTTACTGCGGGCGATGCAAGTTGCATCACACTAGTGCATGTACTGTGAAGTGCCACAACTGTGGGAAGGTTGGGAACATTGCTAGGGATTGTAGGTCAACTGCTACTACTGAAAATCAAAGAGGACCAAACCCGAATGCACACATCAAATGCTATTAGTGTGGGTAGAAGGGACACTATAGGAACGTATGTCCAAAGAAAGTGAGGCAATAAGATCAAACTAATGGTGAAGAGGCTTATGGAAGAGTTTATGATGTGGGGGGGAGGAATAGTTGAGTAAGACCTAATGTCGAAGTGGAGTATGCTAATGCTTAAGGAATATTTCCTTTCCTTACTGAGTGTGGCCTAGTAGAAGTCGTCATGCACTTTTTTATTTTAAGTTTTATGTTGTACTTTTTAAGACTTATTGTCTCATTTGTAAATTTTTTAAATTTGAATCTCTATTAATTAATGGGTCTTGACGGTTCGTTTAATATATCTCTTTCGAAAGTTTTACCACATTTAGAATCATTTCGTCGGTGTGTTGAAATATTTCTTCTTTCATATCTAACCAAGATTCAATAACTTATTAACAACGCATACGAGCAAGTTTAGTTCTTAATTTGTAGCAAATTTGGGTAAGTCTAGTCCGTCCCAAGGGATTTGCATATAATCAAAATAAAGTAACGGTGTAAGTAATATGATTGTCAACGTCGATATTATCGCTAGAACAAAGAACATATAGGAAATCATAACTAAAAACAATGCATGTGTGAACTCCATTTCATCTATCAGAGAGATTAAATATGTTTGGTTAACAACTATGAATCATAAAACTAAAGTATATGAATTTCAATCCATGGTGTATTCATAAAGTCCATATTAACTAGTTGAATAAGAAGAGCCCTTTCGACCTATGATCATCTATTCCAACCCATCATAATTACCATTTGCTTGAAAACATTGAGAGATAACTTTGGTTTAAATGGGTCCTTTCAACCTATACCCAAGATAAATCATTGGACAAATTTCTTTAACCGACTCGTCCCGGTGAGTGTCAATCACCAAGAAACCAAATCGACTCATACACAAATCATTTATAATAAAGTTTACTGGAAATCCTTTCGACCTTTAAATCCAATAAAACCATACTATATTGATTATCTAAACATGTTTAGGAATTTATTCACCATAAAACCTAATTATAAATTCTTGATCACAATTCAAACTCCCTTTTAGAATCCATGTTCATCACACAAGAATATCACACTACTCCATAATCATATAAAAATTCAAACACAAATTAACACAAATCATCATGTAACACCCCAGTTTGATAAATAGAATGTCATGTGTGATTATGGCATGTCATCAAAGCATACAAGGATAAATGTCTTAAACATTACATGACCATAAAGGAAATACCGGAAACAAACATCGGTACCCTAAAGTATAAGCTCATCATACACAAACATAAGTACTGTAAAAGAAGAGGACTAAACAATGTCCATGGAAATAAGTAGCAAAATGTATGATGATAAGCATTAACTAATGAAGGCTAGAAAGCTTCCAATCCATATGCACGTACGCTTAGAGTCTACGAGCGTCCCTGAGTACCTGCCGTTTTGGGAACTAATACAAGGGTTTTTACAAACTCTTTTTAGATCTCTTTTTATCGTTCCACAAATCGACTCGAATTGAAATCGGATTAAACGTAAAACTATATTTGTTTTTGGTAAATAAAACTTTTTGGTATTTTAATACTAATTTTAAACAAAAGACTAATTAAACTATTTAAAATTTAAATCTAATTAAACTAAAAACTAAACTAATGTAAAAAAAAACTTTTTTTTTAAAATAAAACTTTAAATCTAATTTTCAAAAACTAAAATAAAGACTCTTAAATAAAAACTAATTTAAATAAAAAACTTAAATCTAAATTTTAAATCTAATTACTCTAAATGAAAACTAATTTAAAATTATAAAAGTAATTAAAATTAAAATATTTCTTTTTATCTTTTTATTTTTTTATAAAAACTGAATTAAAGAAAATTAATATAAAAATTTTTAATTAAAATAAATAAATTACTTACACTAAAAACTTGTATTAAAATTTTTAACTAAAACTGGCAGTAATATTTAACCTATATTAATGAAATGGCGTGAAACAAAACACAAGAAAGGTCCTAGCTAAGTTGGTTAAGTCGTTTGGTTCCTGGACAGGAGGTCCAGGGTTCGAATCTAGGCAGAAAATTTTTTTTGCTAATTAATATTTTTGGACTTTATGGAATATATTTTTACTCAGACCAAATGGATCTGAGTTTTTGAGCAATAACAGTACAAAGAAAATAAGTCAACACAGCTAAACGAACTAATAAATAAGCAAATAAGATGCAAAATAAGCTACTGATAGGTGTGTAAACACCCATCCTTTTTACCAATTAATTACAATAATAACCGAGCCAAAACGTGTATTTTATGTCTTTTATGTCGGAATTATGCGTGGTTTGTGTTTTTGTTGTGATTTAGGACGAAATTGTGAAAAGTGGAGAAAACACGGCATTCACGGGATTTTATTGAAGAAAAAGATGAAAGACGAAGTCAAGAAGTCAAGAATGCAAAAAGAACGGAAGTCCAAGACCAATTCTGAAGATTTATCGAAGAAAAAGTCAAAAGACGGAAGTTTATCAAAAGCCGAAAAACTCAAGTCTAATTTATTGAAGAACTACAAGACGAGTTTGAAGAAATCCCGAGACAAAGCCATTTAAAGTCCAAGATTAAGAAGATTAAAAGGCTTAAGAACTAATGGTGCAATTAACAAAAGATTTAGAAGAGAAGGACTAAGCATGCAATAAAGGAGAAAGGAAAGAGGGGAGGAAGCTTCCTAAGCACCCCTTAATCCTCCCCTATAAATAGTCATTAGGATTAATCTTTTCATTTTTGTTGGCTAATATTGACAATTAGTTCTTCCACTTTTAATTACCTTGTCATTTAATTACTTGTCAAATTTAAATACTTGTCTTGCACCTTAATTACCATTTAATTTCAAGTAAGTGTTCTTTTAATTCTTGTTAATCTTTATATTTATTGTTTGATCTCATTCTACCTTTCTTTAATCTTTGATTTTTATGTTTATGTTCATGTTCATGTTCTTATTTTGATCAAAGTGGGTTTTGATTATCTTGATCTTTAGTGTTATTTTGTTGTTTTTAATTGTTTGATTATCATTAGTATATGTTTATTCATTAGTTTGATTTAATCTTGTGGTTGATTTTGCTTAGATTTAATTAGATACGTGTATATCTTTGTTCTCCTTGTTCTTCGCTGGTTGTTTCTGATCTTTTCCCAGGAAACGCAAGCCCAGATAAACATTTCGAGTGAAGGATCAAAAGGGTGTTCATCCGGAATATTGGATATTCCGGATCAGTTGAGTTTATTCGGAATATTATTTATTCCGAATAAAGGTGCTTTATTCAGAATAATATTCCGGATCAACCAAAAGTTCTGGTTCAACCATTTATTCCGGATAAGCAGGTTATTCCGGATAGGCAGATTATTCCGGATAGGCCGAACATTCCGAATAGCAAGGATATTCCGAATAGAGGAGATATTCCGAGTAAGGAGCTTCCATCCGGAATAAGTGACATATTCCGAGTAAGAAGTGCTATTCGGAATAATATTCCGGATCAAGAAACATTCCGAATTAAGACCAACATTCCGAATAGAGAGGATTATTCCGGATAGGTGACATATTCCGAGTAAGCCATTTATTACGAATAAGGGTATTATTCCGGATGAGCTGATTTTCAGGTTCTTTAATTTCAGTTTTTAAGTTTCTGCTTTTTAATTTCAAGCTTTATTTTTCCGGCCTTTTTACTTAGTCGCACTTTAAGTTTATTTGCCTTAGATTTATTTTAGCCTTGCCTTAGTTCTAAGTTTTAGTTGCGTTTTAAGTTTGCCTTAATTAGATTTAAGTTTGCGTTATTTACTTTTAGTGCCTTTTAATTTTAGTCACGCTTTTAAGTACTTTCACCATTTACTTAAAATTAGACTTAGATTTACTTTAAAGTCATTTTCATTTAAGTCTTGCACTTTTAATTACTACAACGACACAACTTTTGTTTCACCAAAGAACAGCTGAGTCGCATAGTTAAACCAGATCAATTCGATTAGACACACGACAAAGAACTTTTTAACTGAGTAAAATCTAGTTATCAAATGGCGCCGCTGCCGGCTCTTTTCGTAAAGATTAACGGTTTTCTGTGAGAGACGCATTGCTTTTTGGGATCCGTTCACTTGTGAGCGTTATTTTTCTTGCCTAAAAAATTTCAAAAAACCATAATAATTAAAAAATTGTAAAAATCCATAAAATTTAAAAATTTCAAAAATCCAAAAAGATTTTATTTTTATTGTGTATATATATTGTCTTTGCGTTTGGTATGTTTTCTTTTGCATTTTCAGGTGTATGCGTACTAGATCTTCTAATTATCAAGAGCCCGAGACTCGAGAAGATTTAAGTATGTCAGGTGTTAACAACAACAATAATCCACCACACCTCAACAACAATAACAACAATGTTCTTCCACAGCCCGATCTTCGGACAATGGAGGAGCTTTGTCAACCTAACATGTTTGGACGAGGAGGACCGATTGCGCCGATGCAAATCACGGCTCCGGAGTTTTTGTTGAAGCACCACATGATTCAGCAAGTGCAAACTAATCCATTCGCCGGAATGCCTGATGATGATGCCAACAAACACCTCGACAAGTTCATTACAATCACCCAAAGCATGAAGTTGCCTGGTGCCACAATGGATGTTCTTCGCCTACAAGTCTTCCCACATACTTTATCACATCATGCCGAGAAATGGCTTGATCGTCTCCCGAAGAATTCTATTCATACTTGGGATGACATGACTTAACGCTTTTATCGCGCTACTTTCCACCATCCATGGTCATAAGCCTTCGCAATCAAATCAGCGGTTTCATGCGTGACCCTGATGAATCTCTTTTTGATTCTTGG
Organism: Glebionis coronaria; assembly: GCA_025667525.1. Lineage (NCBI taxonomy): Eukaryota > Viridiplantae > Streptophyta > Magnoliopsida > Asterales > Asteraceae > Glebionis > Glebionis coronaria. The sequence goes on from CM046875.1 coordinate 247,314,872, forward strand.
GAAAGATATAATGTCTTGATTGATCGTTGTCCAAACCACAACATGCATCCAGTCACATTGATTGATACTTTCTACAACGGTTTGACTTTTCGTGATCGTGATACGATTAATGCAGCCGCCGGTTGCACATTCATGAAAAGGAGACCCGAGGAGTGTAGAGAGCTTATTGAGAACATGACTACTCACCACAAAAACTAGGATTCCTCCGCTTCTTCAAGGAACAACCTGAGAGTCAATGTTTCCTCCACCTCAGCAAACCCTGATATGACCGAACTCACCCGCATGATGACTTAAATGAGCAAAAGTATCTTGCTTCTCGCTTCAAACCAACAACAACAAGTTAAAGCGGTTGCACCTTCTTGTGAAACATGCGGCGGTCCTCACTCATACAACGATTGTCCTTCTACTCAAGGAAATCCGGAAAATGTGTATGCAGCTTATGGTAATTATTCACCGGAAAATTACCAATCTCGACCTCAAGGGGATAGAAATTTGCTGAGTTACCGATCAAACAACTACCTTTCACCCGGTTTTTCTCCTCAAAACCAAAACCCCGCCAACAACTACAATAGAAGCAACCAAATCCCACCAAGAGCTTCTAATCCTTATAACTCACCCGCTCAACAAGCCCCACCCATTAACCCCGATGTTGAAGCCATCATGAGAACCCAAGGCGAGCAAATCAAGAATCTGTAGAGTCAAATTATCAATCTTAAAGGAGATATTACCAAGCAAGGGAATGAGATAAGATCTGAGCTTCAAGATAATATTCAATCATCCTTCAACACTCAAACGAATGATATTAAGAATATGCTGGCTAGTTTCTTGCCCACGGCTCAACCTTCTTCTTCGAGTTCTCTACCTTCAAACACTGTCACCAATCCACGAGCGAATGTGAGTGCTATTACTACCCGTAGTAGAGTCACCATAGTAGGACCACCTATCCCACCCCCATCATCTACACCTCCTCCACTACCATTTATCCCTACTCCTCCTACACCTAGTATTAGTGCACCATTACCGTCTCTGCCTCGTCATGACGATGTACCTAGGAAGGACCCTTCAACATCTCAACCTTTAACTACTACACCTTTACCACCCAAACCCAATATCCCTTATCCTTCACGTTTAGGCAAAACCAAAATGCTAACCAAGGATGACTCTCAAGTGACGAGCTATTTGAAGATGCTCTCTCAAATGAACATCAACATTAACCTTGTTGAAGCACTTGTCCACATGCCAAAATTTGTGAAAGCATTTAAGGAATTGCTTAACAAGAAGGAGAAGTTGATTGAGCTCGCCAACACACGTTTAAATGAAAACTGCTCTGCAGTTATTCTTAAAGAACTTCCGGAAAAGCTTGGAGATCCCGGTCGTTTTGTGTTGCCTTGCATCTTCAATAAAACTGAAGAATTTACTGCCCTAGTTGATCTCGGGGCCAGTATTAATCTTATGCCTTTGAGTGTTTGGAAAACACTATCATTACCCGACCTTACTCCAACAAAGATGACTCTTGAACTTGCAAATCGCACTCTCGCTTACCCCGTTGGTATTGCCGAAGACGTGTTCATCAAAGTTGGCACATTTACTTTCCCGGTTGATTTTGTCGTTGTTGTTTATGAAATGGACCCTCGTATTCCTTTAATACTTGGTCGGCCATTCTTGAAAACCGGACGAGCTTTAGTTGATGTGGCCGAAGGTGAGTTAATCTTAAGAGTCGGGAATGATTCGCAAATTTTTAAAATGGGGAAGCTTACAAGCAAATCCTCTGGACGAGAATCAGTAAATATGATTAATGTGCTCGATGATTTTGTCATCTACAACAATCCGCTATTCGACTCTTGCATTGATAATCCACTCTTTCAGGATGATGTGGATGATTCTCTCTCCAATTTGGAACCTTATCCCATATATGATTCTCCACCGATCTTTGATGCTTATGATGATGATTCTAGCTCAGATTCGGATGATTATGATGACCTTACTTCCGAGTATCCCGACCCGCCCATTTATGATGATTTTGATGAGGCTGATACTCTTTCGAGCGATTCTTCCCATGATGAAGATCCTCTGCCATCACTCGATCCTACTTTGGACGATTACTCATTTGAGGAAGACTTCTCTACGTTTCTCAACACTTACTTCCCTCATGAGAGTGATGCTCCTCCTTTGGACTTTGAAGATTATCGTCTTGATCCTACTTTGGATTTGAAGAACATTCTTTCAAAGGAGAAGAAACCGGTCGACGCCAATATCCGCAACACGTATGAGTTAACACCTCTTTGTCCACCTTCTGAGGACGAGGTTGTGCTTCTTCGCGGATCATCTTGACATTCTGCTGAACCTGAGTGCTATTTTCCCTTAATGGAAAAGGTGTTCGACCCCGGTATCGATATTCTGCAGCCATCTCAGTATCCACCTGATGAAATAAAAGGAAATATTTTTGGAACTTATGGAAATATGCTTGCACCTCACCATACTTGCTTCCACCATGCTCCATCTTTGCTTAAGGGAACCTTGCCTACTCTTCTTTGGCTTGCCTTGTTCGCCTTAAACTTGTGCTATTTGATGGACGATAACCATGTCTTTGATCCTGGTGGATATGTTTTATGCTTCTTCCTATGATGATCAAGGTCGAGTCAGGCTCACGACTCGGTTAACAAAAATCAAGCGCTTCTTGGGAGGCAACCCATGCATCTATCTTTTAGCTTTATTTATCCTAAGTGTAGGGGAGACCCGTTGGTGTTTGCTATTTCCTCTCCTCTCTTAATCAGGGATTCGAGCGCTCAATGATCTACTCTTGATGATTCTTGACGACCCGTGATTCCGTGTTCCCTTCTTCCCGGTTCTATCCTAAACTCTTTTCGATTCACTATTTTATATTTTATCAATATTAAAATAGGAATCTCGTTAGTTGTCTTTTCCTTAGCAAGATTTAAACAACGTGTACAATGTCGTAAGTGTAGGGGAGTTTACTCCCACATGCTTAAACATTGAGTAAAATGTTTATATTAAGTGTAGGGGGGACTTCTATCGAAGTTAAGTGGCTCTTTTCCTTGTATTTGTCCTCATTTTAACCGGAGAATCAATTTTTCAACATTTTTCAAAAATTTTGATCTATTTTGGCCTATTAGTTTTTCCCCTTTGTATAGTTATTTTATTTCCTTGCTAGAATAAATTTTAATAAAGTGGTTTTAATTTTCAAAACGTTGTGAATCTTTTGACTCAGCCTGAGTTTACTTATCTAAGTTTACTCTAGCTAGTATCCTTAACGTGTTTAAGTCAAGTTTTGCTAGGCTTTTATATAGGGAGCTATAAAACGAGAAAGTCTTAACTCTCACGGGTTAAGAACAAGAACTTTTCGCAAGTTCCTATAATTGATCCTAGAGAGTCGTTTATCAAGGGAACTTTAAAATGCGATTTCTAAACTTGAAAGAGTCTAAGAATTTGCAAGATCCTATAGGCGACTCGAAAACCCAAAACTTTGATTTAATAGGCTAAGCATCCACGAGTCTCATTACTTGAGATTTTAAACTGTGGAGAACGAGAGATGATAGAGCCAATTATAAGTTTGGTATTCTTTCGTGAATTTATGTGAGTTAATTATAAGCCTATTCTCCCATCGCTTGCTAATAAATTTATCTGCAATAAATAAGGTTGTACGATTTGAAAAGTTACTTAGCTTCTAGCCCAAGATCGTTTAAAAGTTGCTCGATATAGATTAGAGTTCATAGCCAAGGCATAACTTATTGAAGCGGGATGCGAAGATTAGCGAGTCCAAAAAGGTCCTAACAAGGCATGAGGGATATATTTTGTTGCTAAAGATCCCAAGTGATGTGAAGAATCATTTATCGAAGATCAATATGAAGGATCGAGACACACGAAGAAAAGTAAAAACTCCCCGAAAGTCATGGAGAAGTGTATCCGAAAAGACCCTAGCAAGGTATGAGGATAAATAGATCCAAGTCATAAAAGGAGGCGGATCGTTGTATATCAAAGTCCAAAATAATGATTGGAGAAAAATGAAGAAGTCGTGGTCCAAGTATGAATCTCTCAAAACTTCAAGTGAAGAAATTCCTATATGAAGAGAAGATCATTATTTCATGAACGTCTCTCAAGGTTTGAAGTATGAAGTCGCTGCCAAATATCGGTCCGAGAAAGGTCTCAAATTGCGAAGCGAGTTATGCCAAGATATGAACTTTATGAGGTCCCGAGAAGCAGTTTTAAAAGATTTTGTCCTTTAGCTAACTATTGATTAAATCGTTCACTTTATTTTCGGACTAAATAACTATCGAAATAAGTCAACAATGCATCCTTGTGATCATTCAAGACAAAAATAAAATATAAGAGATACACCTAGGAATAAGGGAGTCTAAGTGAATAATTGGCCCACATGAGTTCGTGTTAGTCTACTAACTTATAATAACAATGATCTCGTTTTTAAGCTTGGTTTGGAGAAAGTGAAAACTTGAGGATGATGATCATTCATGACATTTCCAAAACCCAAGGTATATTTTTGATTTCTTTACTTTTAATGTTTATAATTTTCTATCTCTTTAATAAAGGCCAACGTGGATTGATTATGATGAAAAATGTAATCTTACTTTGTAACTAATGCATTTCATGAGGACATTGCAATGGTCAAGTGTAGGGGATTTGATAGGTGTGTAAACACCCATCCTTTTTACCACTTAATTACAATAATAACCGAGCCAAAACGTGTATTTTATGTCTTTTATGTCGGAATTATGCGTGGTTTGTGTTTTTGTTGTGATTTAGGACAAAATTGTGAAAAGTGGAGAAAACACGGCATTCACGGGCTTTTATTGAAGAAAAAGATGAAAGACGAAGTCAAGAAGTCAAGAGTGCAAAAAGAACGGAAGTCCAAGACCAATTCTGAAGATTTATCGAAGAAAAAGTCAAAAGACTGAAGTTTATCAAAAGCCGAAAAACTCAAGTCTAATTTATTGAAGAATTACAAGACGAGTTTGAAGAATCCCGAGACAAAGCCATTTAAAGTCAAAGATTAAGAAGATTAAAAGGCTTAAGCACTAATGGTGCAATTAACAAAATATTAAGAAGAGAAGGACTAAGCATGCAATTAAGGAGAAAGGAAAGAGGGGAGGAAGCTTCCTAAGCACCCCTTAATCCTCCACTATAAATAGTCATTAGGATTAATCTTTTCATTTTTTTGGCTAATAGTGACAATAAGTTCTTCCACTTTTAATTACCTTGTCATTTAATTACTTTTCAAATTTAAATTCTTGTCTTGCACCTTAATTACCATTTAATTTCAAGTAAGTGTTCTTTTAATTCTTGTTAATCTTTATCTTTATTGTTTGATCTCATTCTACCTTTCTTTAATCTTTGATTTTTATGTTTATGTTCATGTTCATGTTCTTATTTTGATCATTTGATTATCTTGATCTTTATTGTTAGTTTTGTTGTTTTTGATAGTTTGATTATCATTAGTATATATTTATTCATTAGTTTGATTTAATCTTGTGGTTGATTTTGCTTAGATTTAATTAGATCCTTGTATATCTTTGTTCTCCTTGTTCTTCGCTGGTTGTTTCTGATCTTTTCCCAGGAAACGCAAGCCCAGATAAACATTCCGAGTGAAGGATCAAAAGGGTGTTCATCCGGAATATTGGATATTCCGGATCAGTTGAGTTTATTCGGAATATTATTTATTCCGAATAAAGGTGCTTTATTCGGAATAATATTCCAGATCAACCAAATGTTCCGGATCAACCATTTATTCCGGATAAGCAGGTTATTCCGGATAGGCAGAATATTCCGGATAGGCCAAACAATCCGAATAGCAAGGATATTCCAAATAGAGGAGATATTCCGAGTAAGGAGCTTCCATCCGGAATAAGTGACATATTCCGAGTAAGAAGTCCTATTCGGAATAATATTCCGGATCAAGAAACATTCCGAATTAAAACCAACATTCCGAATAGAGAGGATTATTCCGGATAGGTGACATATTCCGAGTAAGCCATTTATTCCGAATAAGGGTATTATTCCGGATGAGCTGATTTTCAGGTTCTTTAATTTCAGTTTTTAAGTTTCTGCTTTTTAATTTCAAGCTTTATTTTTCCCGCCTTTTTACTTAGTCGCACTTCAAGTTTATTTGCCTTAGATTTATTTTAGCCTTGCCTTAGTTCTAAGTTTTAGTTGCGTTTTAAGTTTGCCTTAGTTAGATTTAAGTTTGCGTTATTTACTTTTAGTGCCTTTTAATTTTAGTCACGCTTTTAAATACTTACACCATTTACTTAAAATTAGACTTAGATTTACTTTAAAGTCATTTTCATTTAAGTCTTGCACTTTTAATTACTACAACGACACAACTTTTGTTTCACCAAAGAACAGCTGAGTCGCATAGTTAAACCAGATCAATTCGATTAGACACACGACAAAGAACTTTTTAACTGAGTAAAATCTAGTTATCAGCTACCAAACCAAACCAAATAAGCTATAACAGTAAACAAGACAAGCAAACAAATAAAGCAAAAGGAAATAAGCTAATGAGGACTAAGCCAAATAAGCAGACTAAAAGAAAAAGCTGATAAGCAGATTCTACCAAACCGAAACTTAAGCAGATTTAAATACTACTAAAATTTAAACAGTAAAACCAACCAAATAAGAACTGATAAACATAAGCAATTTACCCGAATAATCGCGACAAACAAACAGTTCGAATAAAAATTCAGCATAATAAACCTAAGTACTAAACAAAAAGAGCAGATGTAAGCAGTTCGAATATCCAAACCTAAGCATATTTAAAAAATCTAAAACTAATATCAAGCAGATCCAAACACCACACGAATCAAACAATCTAAGTTAACATTAACCGAAAAAAAATAATAACACTTGATAAGCTATAACAGTAAGCAATAACACTTGATAAGCAATAACAATAATCAAAGAAAACCAAATAAGCAAATTTAAACACTAACATAAACCGAATCAAAAACTCAAGCGGATCAAAATAAGTTTTAAACTAAACTTAATAAAATAAAATAAGAACAAGCACCTTATGATGAAACCGTTGAGCCGAAGGGTGAAGCGCTGAGCCCCCTTGATATCGATACCGAAACCAAAACGTCACCAGGACCTTCGAATCACCTTCTTCTCGAACAGAATTTAACAAAATATCCCAGTAGGGGCGATTTATTTTATTCCTTCTTTTTTTTACTTTTTTTAATGATTATAAAACAAACTGATAACAATAATAATGGTAACCAAATAGATTGAAATTTAAATACCCAGAAACTTAAAGAGATGTAGACGAGATTAAAAAAATAAACTTTCATTAATTAATCAAAATCATTACATTACTAGAAAATAAAAAAATACATTAAACCTACAATCTAATTTTCATAAAATAAAATTTAAACTAAATTAACCCTACTCCTAAATTAATTAGAAAAACAGAAAAAATAAAGAAAAAATGGAATATCTTTTGATTACAAGTTGTGAGGGGTTTTATAGGCAATCCGAATGTCTTGTTGATGAAGATTGGTGCCCACGACTTCAAATCATAGCCACTCATTCTTTTCTCTTGCTTCATTCCTCTTCATCTACGGCTGATATCAACTCTTGTGCCACGGATTGCCAACTTGGATAGGTTTTTGTGTTAGTTGTGTTTCTTGGTGGTTATGCGGAGGATCTTTATTGGTGGATTGTGTATGGTGATTGGTTTTGACAAATCAAAATAAGGGAAATAGACACGTCAGGAGATGGAAGAGAGGACCACCTTTGTGGATCTTCCGATTCTTTTGGGGGATTTAATGGTGTTCGTGTGAATCACACGCATAAGTGAAAATTCCCAAAAATCCTTGGGTAATTTTTGGATCAAGGTAATTTAGGGTTTTGGGTGTCTGCGTATTTTTTTGGGAGAGAAAGAGTGGGTGAGGGTTGTTTATTGTTTGTAGCGAATGAAAAGTGAGTGGGGAGGGTAAAAAATAATTTAATCAATGTGGGGCGAGGTAAGGGATAAATACGTTACACGTATTGTGTTGGCTGACCGTGTGAGTGTGTTATAGAGTTTGACTAGGAATAGAATTTTCCACCGTTTTATTTTCTTTTGATTTAATCAAATGGGCTAATGGCCAAAACAAAAGTCCATCTGTCTCATAAATTGTATTGGACCATTAAACCTGTCTCATTGTTCGGCAAAATGGGCTTTTGGCCTATATTTTAAAAAACTTAAAAATCCTAATGGGCCTTTGAGCCCATTAATCAGAATGTGGGACCCACAAAGCTTAAAAATCTTCACAAAAATTAAATCCGCTGAAATCGAGCTCGAATTTGGCTTTGTTGATCATTTTCTTCAAACTCGTGTCGGTTTAGCCTGTTTTCGTGAACTTGGGCACACTTTTGATCTTTTGACTTTGTAAGGATTTTGATCTTTCCACATTTTAATGTAAGGATTTTGCAATCCTTTTAAGCAATGATTGTTCGTTTTCCTCGGCTCACTCGAATTGATTTCCAATTTATATGGATTACTTGTTTTTGGTAAATAAAACTTATGGTATTTAAAACTAATTGAAAGCAATTTAATTAAAATATAATTAATTAACTATTTTAAAACTATCTTAAATAAATTTGAAAACTAATTTTAAACTAAAACTTAAATAAAATATTTAAATCTAATTAGATTTAAACTAAAAAATTTTAAATGAAATCTAAATTTAAAAAAAAACTAATTTATAAAATTTAAACTTAAATTTAAAAAATATTTAAAATTCCTAAAAGTAAATAAAATATTTTTTTATCTTTTTATATTTTTTAAAACTGAATAAAGGAAATAAAAAAAAACTTTTAAATAAAATATTAATCAAACCAAAACTTTGTATTTAAAACGTAAGTAATTAAATCTGACAGAACATAAAAAAACTATATTAATAAAAAGACTAATAGTCCAACACAGAAGAATGTCTAGATCAATTGGTTAAGTTGTATGTCTGATGAGCGCGAGGTCAGGGGTTCGAGTCCCCTGACAGACAAATTCTATGCTAATATTTTTTTTTGGAACTAATATTTTGGACCAACAGATAAATTGTATCTGTGGTATAACAGTTAATCAAAAATCAGCTAAGACAGACAAATCAGATAAGCAAGAACAAAAAAAACTAATAAGCATAACAGCAAATAATCAGATAGAAAAATAAGCCAAAATAAGCAGGTATAAAATAAGCAGCAAATTAGAAAAGAAAATAAGCTAACTTAATACCTAAACCAAACCAAACAAGCAAATCTAAAAAGCTGATAGACTAATAAGCAGATTAAACACATATAAGGCAGAATCAAACAACATCAATTCTAAAATAACACAAGCAGATTAAAACTATCCGAATCAAAAACAAAGACAATAAGCAGATAAAACTAACTAAGCAGATCCCAATAAGCTAAAACCCAAACACAAACTAGATAAGCAGATCCAAACACAGATATAACCCAAGCAGATTAAACATTAACCAAATAAACCAAAAGCAAATCTAAACTGAATCCAAAGCTGAACCAATCCAATAAAATTAACAAAATAAAAACAAATATTTAAGCCAAATCAATAGTAAGCAGATAAATCAAAGAAACTAATACTTAAACTTAAACAAGAAAATTAAAAAGAGAATAAGCACCTTTTGTCGAAACCGTTGAGCCGAAGGGTGAAGCGCTGAGCCCCCTTGATATCGATACCGAAACCAAAACGTCACCAAGACCTTCGAATCACCTTCTTCACGAACAGAATTTAACAAAATCTCCCAGTAGGGGCGATTTATTTTATTCCTTCTTTTTTTTACTTTTTTTTAATGATTATAAAACAAACTGATAACAATAATAATGGTAACCAAATAGATTGAAATTTAAATACCCAGAAACTTAAAGAGATGTAGACGAGATTAAAAAAATAAACTTTCATTAATTAATCAAAATCATTACATTACTGGAAAATAAAAAAATACATTAAACCTACAATCTAATTTGCATAAAATAAATTTTAAACTAAATTAACCCTACTCCTAAACTAATTAGAAAAACAGAAAAAATAAAGAAAAAATGGAATATATTTTGATTACAAGTTGTGAGGGGTTTTATAGGCAACCCAAATGTCTTGTTGATGAAGATTGGTGCCCACGGCTTCAAATCATAGCCGCTCATTCTTTTCTCTTTCTTCATTCCTCTTCATCTACGGCTGATATCAACTCTTGTGCCACGGATTGCCAGCCTGGATAGGTTTTTGTGTTAGTTGTGTTTCTTGGTGGTGATGTGGAGGATCTTTATTGGTGGATTGTGTATGGTGATTGGTTTTGACAAATCAAAATAAGGGAAATAGCCACGTCAGGAGATGGAAGAGAGGACCACCTTTGTGGATCTTCTGATTCTTTTGGGGGATTTAATGGTGTTCGTGTGAATCACACGCATAAGTGAAAACCCCCAAAAATCCTTGGGTAATTTTTTTATCAAGGTAATTTAGGGTTTTGGGTGTCTGCGTATTTTTTTGGGAGAGAAAGAGTGGGTGAGGGTTGTTTATTGTTTGTAGCGAATGAAAAGTGAGTGGGGAGGGTAAAAAATAATGTAGTCAATGTGGGGTGAGGTGAGGGATAAATACGTTACACGTATTGTGTTGGTTGACCGTGTGAGTGTGTTATAGAGTTTGACTAGGAATAGAATTTTCCACCGTTTTATTTTCTTTTGATTTAATCAAATGGGCTAATGGCCAAAACAAAAGTCCATCCGTCTCATAAATTGTATTGAACCATTAAACCCGTCTCATTATTTGGCAAAATGGGCTTTTGGCCCATATTTTAAAGAACTTAAAAATCTTAATGGGCCTTTGAGCCCATTAATCCGAATGTGGGACCCACAAAGCTTAAAAATCTTCATAAAGATTAAATCCGCTGAAATTGAGCTCTAATTTGGCTTTGTTGATCATTTTCTTCAAACTCGTGTCGGTTTAGCCGGTTTTCGTGAACTTGGGCACACTTTTGATCTTTTGACTTTGTTTTCGTCTCTTGTTGGACTTTTTTTCAACATTTGACCATGAAATCTCGTGTTTTCTTTCCTTTTGATCATTTGTACCTATTTTAACACAAAAACACAAAACCACGCGTAATTCCGACTTTTACGATATTAAACACATGATTAGGTCTTGTTTTTCCTTGATTTTAGTGGAAAAGGGATAAGTGTTTACACACTTATTAAATCCCCTACACTTGACCATTGCAATGACCCCATGAAATGCATTATTTTAAAGCATAAAGTTTCATTTTTCTCATAATTAACCCATCTTGGCCTTTATTAAGATATGCTATTATTACTACGATGAAAAGATAAAGACGAAAGTAACAATTTATTTACTTGGAAATTATTTGATGGAAGAAACTCGTAAAGAAATCTAAGACTTAAATTAGGGCTTTTGGTGTTATGAATATTAATCACCCTCAAGTTTCATGTTCCGCATACCAAGCTTAAAAACGAGATCATTGTTTACCATAATTCCTCAAGTTAAAACCACTTGTATAAGACAATTGTGTAATACTCTTTCTCCAATTCCTACTTTGTATCTCTAGATTTTATTGATTGTCATTCACCCGTAGGCTCTTTTACTTATTTGATAATTATTATCCCAAAAATGAAGGCCAAACGGTACAAACCTGACACTCAAAACCTAACCTCGTCCTCAAAAACGTTGTTACTAAAGTAAGCCCACATCAAGGATGATTTAACACGATTTAGGGAATAAATTCTTGGACCCAAAATTTGGCCAAATAGTACTACATATTAATTATTCCTCCAAAGTCATGTTGACTTTATGTGGAGTTTAGAAAGTTCACATCATATACCCTTAGGCTCTTTAAGATATAAAAATGTTCCCCGTCTATTGTCCACACCCTAAGGCTCCTTGAACATTAAACGAGGGAATTGATTTTTGGATCAGTTTTTATTCAACACTTACCATGCCATACACCCTAAGGCGCTAATGACAAGGCTCGTGCTACATGCCCCACACCCTAAGGCTCCTTGAGGTCATGTTTTAATCTTATTCTTCCTTTATATATGATATATATAGTAGGCCAAATTCCGCGGTCCCATATCTGAATACCTTTTACTTAGTGGTTATGAGCCACCTTAGTCAGAAGTCCACAACGCTGGAACCCTCAATGTGTTCATGTTTTAATTACAAGGAGAAAAAAGATTTGACTAAGAGTTAAGATATCTAATCGACACCGCAAAAATCCTCATTTATTAAGCAATTTAAATATACAAGTGGGAAGAAAGAGCAACAAAAACTCATATAAATAAGAATTAACCCTTAAACTTATTATCAACTCTATCATCTCTCGTTCTCCACAATTTAAAATCTCAAAGAATGAGACTCGTGGATACTTAGCCTAATAAACCAATTAAGGTCCATATGGTTAAGGATACTAACTAGTGTAAACTTGGATAAGTAAACTCGGGTTGAGTCAAAATATTCAAGATGTGCCTAATTTATCAAAGATATCTAAACTTGTTAAAACCATTTTATTTATTTATTATATTTGACTTTATTCTTGAAATGGAAAATATAAATAAGATGCGATGACAAAAGGAAAGAAAATAAATGAAAATACTACTAGGCCAAAATAGATCTAAAATTTGAAAAACGTTGAAAAATTTTTAAATTTTCCGGTTAAAATGGGGTCAAATTCATGGAAAAGTCCACTAAAATTTCGATAGAAATCCCCCTACACTTAATATAAACATTGTCCTCAACGTTTAAGCTTGTGGGAGAATAAACTCCCCTACACTTAGGACATTGAGTACGTTGTTTAAAATTGAGCTAAGGAAGAGACAACTAAAGTGATTACATTTATTTGTTTTATTTATATACAAGATTGAATCACAATAGCAAAAACATATCGAAGGAACCGGGTACTCGGGAAACACGGGAACACGGTTCGCGTCAAAAGAACCAAAAGTGGATCATTAAGCACATGTCCCTGCACAATCACAACACATAAAACAAACAAACTACAAGGCTCCCCCTACACTTATTGTAGAAAATAGATAAAAGATAGATCATCGGGTTGCCTCCCGAGAAGCGCTTGTTTTTGTTAGCCGAGTCACGAGCCTGACTCGACCCCGAATTAAATGGTCCATGGGGAAGCCTCTAATGTAATACCGGGATCAAAAATCTTATCTTCGGTCCCGGAGGAACATAATAAATGAGAGGCAGGAGGATAAGTCATAAAAGGTAAAAAGGTCCTCTTAACATATGTGAAATTATCATCCACGGGAGTATCAATATTAAGAAACTCATCGATCTCGGGAATGAGAAAACCATCATCATCACTAAAAGTGATATGTGGAAGAGAATCGATGGTAGAATCAAAAGTAATTCGGGAAGAGGCAAATGTGAATTTATCAAAATCCGAGTTCTCAAAATCAATATCAATATCAAGTTTTAAAGCTCCGTTTGCCTTCTCATCAATACCATGATCACAATTAAGCTCATGCGAGAAATCCAATAACAGGGGATCATAAAAAGCATCCTCGTGATGGAATTTCTCAATACTCGGGGTATAAAAGTCATCACTAAGGAGTAAAGAATCCGATAAATCATTAGTATCATGGTTTTCAAAAGTCGGTTTTGGTAAAATAGGAGAATCATCCTCATCCGACCCCGAGGAGTAATTAAAAATGTAGTCGGAATCACAAGATAACTCATCCCTATCTACAAACTCCTTAGGTGTAGGAAAAATTAAGGGTTCTTCTTCTATGCACTCATACTCCTCAAAAATTGGTTTATCAAAACATGTCTCGCTAAGAGGATGTGAAGAAAGCATAAAGTCATTTGAAGGAGTAGGTGAAGGAGTCATAAAAGAAATGGGGTCATCAATGGGTAATGGAGGCTCAAGTGTAATCTCGGGAATATCCTCAATAGGTGAGCTAATAGTATCCGTGGGTGTCAACACCTAAGGGTGAGTACAACTCATGATAATCTTCGGGCCTTGTCTCTCCTTTATTGGCGGAGAGATGGAAGGATCCAAAGTGGGAACATCACTACTCGTAGTGGTGTTAGCCTCCAAAGACGGCTCAATATCAAATTGAGCTTGATAGGTTTCTAAAATGAGCATGAATTTCCTATCGGATTCCTCTTGCCATTCTCTTAGGAATCTATCATGTTCCTCAAGTTTATTAAGAATTAAATCCATTTGAGGTTGTGAAATACTCCCTTGATTATAGTTTTGAAAATTGCCTTCATTTGGAAAACCTTCATTATTTGAAAACCCTTGATTTTGAAATTCCCCATAAAACCGTTGATCATATTGTGGTGGGTCACTAGTCGTAGGAAAACTAGGGAGCCAAAATAAGTATTCGTAGCATAACACATACTTTCCTCATTATTATAAATCTCTTCATAAGTTTTGTCACAATTAAAATAAGCATGAGGTCCACCACAAGTCGTACACTCCTCAGACATAATCTTATAACGCTCTTCTTGCAATATTTCTCAAATCGGACGATTATCCATGGTAGTGTCGAAAGAAATCGAAATAATAATAATATGTATTATTTTTGGGGTAATACTTCTAGGAAAAAGTATTGCTTTTTGATTTTTTTATTTTTTTGGTGCAAATCTTAGGAAAGAATTTACTTTTGTGATTTTTTAATTTTTTGTATTTAATGTTTTTGATTTTTTTGTATTTTTGATTTTGTTGCAAGAAAATAACGTTCAAAGGATGAACGGATCCCAAAATCCAAACGACTCACGAAAAATCGTCAATCATAACGAACGAAGCGGCAGCGGCGCCATTTTAATGTAAGGATTTTGTAATCCTTTTAAGCAATGACTGTTCGTTTTCCTCGACTCACTCGAATTGATTTCCAATTTACGCGGATTACTTGTTTTTGGTAAATAAAACTTATGGTATTTAAAACTAATTGAAAGCAATTTAATTAAAATATACTTAATTAACTATTTTAAAACTATCTTAAATAAATTTGAAAACTAATTTTAAACTAAAACTTAAATAAAATATTTAAATCTAATTAATTTTAAACTAAGAACTTTTAAATGAAATCTATTTTTTAAAACAAAACTAATTTATAAAATTTAAACTTAAATTTAAAAAAAAATTTAAAATTCCTAAAAGTAAATAAAATATTTTTTTATCTTTTTATATTTTTTTAAACTGAATAAAGTAAATAAAAAAAACTTTTAAATAAAATATTAATCAAACCAAAACATTGTATTTAAAACGTAAGTAATTAAATCTGACAGAACATAAAAAAAATATATTAATTAAAAGACTAATAGTCCAACACAGAAGAATGTCTAGATCAATTGGTTAAGGTGTATGTCTGATGAGCGCGAGGTCAGGGGTTCGAGTCCCCTGACAGACAAATTCTATGCTAATATTTTTTTTGGAACTAATATTTTTGACCAACAGATAAATTGTATCTGTGGTATGACAGTTAATCAAAAATCAGCTAAGACAGACAAATCAAATAAGCTAGAACAAAAAAAATAATAAGCATAACAACAAATAATCAGATAGAAAAATAAGCCTAAATAAGCAGGTATAAAATAAGCAGAAAATTAGAAAAGCAAATAAGATAACTTAATACCAAAACCAAACCAAACAAGCAAATCTAAAAGCTGTTAGACTAATAAGCAGATTAAACACATATAATGCAGAATCAAACAACATCAATTCTAAAATAACACAAGCAGATTAAAACTATCCGAATAAAAAACAAAGACAATAAGCGGATAAAACTAACTAAGCAGATCCAAATAAGCTAAAACCCAAACAAAAACTGGATAAGCAGATCCAAACGCAGATATAACACAAGCAGATTAAACATTAACCAAATAAACCAAAAGCAAATCTAAACCGAATCCAAAGCTGAACAAATCAATAACATTAACAAAATCAAAACAAATATTTAAGCCAAATCAACAGTAAGCAGATAAATCAAAGAAACTAAAACTTAAACTTAAACAAGAAAATTAAAAAGAAAATAAGCACCTTTTGTCGAAACCGTTGAGCCAAAGGGTGAATCGCTGAGCCCCCTTGATATCGATACCGAAACCAAAACGTCACCAGGACCTTCGAATCACCTTCTTCTTGAACAAAATTAAACAAAATCTCCCAGTAGGGGCGATTTATTTTATTCCTTCTTTTTTTTTACTTTTTTTTAATGATTATAAAACAAACTGATAACAATAATAATGGTAACAAAATAGATTGAAATTTAAATACCCAGAAACATAAAGAGATGTAGACGAGATTAAAAAAATTAACTTTCATTAATTAATCAAAATCATTACATTACTTGAAAATAAAAAAATACCTTAAACCTACAATCTAATTTGCATAAAATAAAATTTAAACTAAATTAACCCTACTCCTAAATTAATTAGAAAAACAGAAAAAAAAAGAAAAAATGGAATATCTTTTGATTACAAGTTGTGAGGGGTTTTATAGGAAACCCAAATGTCTTGTTGATGAAGATTGGTGCCCACGGCTTCAAATCATAGCCGCTCATTCTTTTCTCTTTCTTCATTCTTCTTCATCCACGGCTGATATCAACTCTTGTGCCACGGATTGCCAGCATGGATAGGTTTTTGTGTTAGTTGTGTTTCTTGGTGGTGATGTGGAGGATCTTTATTGGTGGATTGTGTATGGTGATTGGTTTTTACCAATCAAAATAAGGGAAATAGCCACGTCAGGAGATGGAAGAGAGGACCACCTTTGTGGATCTTTCGATTCTTTTGGGGGATTTAATGGTGTTCGTGTGAATCACACGCATAAGTGAAAATCCCCAAAAATCCTTGGGTAATTTTTGGATCAAGGTAATTTAGGGTTTTGGGTGTCTCCATATTTTTTTTGGGAGAGAAAGAGTGGGTGAGGGTTGTTTATTGTTTGTAACGAATGAAAAGTGAGTGGGGAGGGTAAAAAATAATTTAATCAATGTGGGGTGAGGTGAGGGATAAATACGTTGCTCATATTGCGTTGGTTGACCGTGTGAGTGTGTTATAGAGTTTGACTGGGAATAGAATTGTCCACCGTTTTCTTTTCTTTTGATTTAATCAAATGGGCTAATGGCCCAAACAAAGGTCCATCCGTCTCATAAATTGTATTGGACCATTAAACCCGTCTCATTATTTGGCAAAATGGGTTTTTGGCCCATATTTTAAAGAACTTAAAAATCTTAATGGGCCTTTGAGCCTATTAATCCGAATATGGGACCCACAAAGCTTAAAATCTTCTTAAAGATTAAATCCGCTGAAATCGAGCTCGAATTTGGCTTTGTTGATCATTTTCTTCAAACTCGTGTCGGTTTAGCCCGTTTTCGTGAACTTGGGCACACTTTTGATCTTTTGACTTTATATTCGTCTCTTTTTGGACTTTTCTTCAACATTTGACCGTGAAATCCCGTGTTTTCTTTCCTTTTAATCATTTGTACCTATTTTAACACAAAAACACAAAACCACGCGTAATTCCGACTTTTACGATATTAAACACATGATTAGGTCTTGTTTTTCCTTGATTTTAGTGGCAAAAGGATAAGTGTTTACACACTTATTAGGAACATAAAAGCAAAACGGCTGAGCATAACGCTTAGTGCACGGATATACAAGCATAGAATGAATAACATAAGCATATACAACATAACAGCGAAAATGATTAAGTCCTGGAAAACCTGGTATAACTTAGTAAAATTAGTTTTATAGTTTGGAAAGCCTTATGTTTATCTTATGAAAAATGTGTAACATGTTAACCATTAAGCAAATATAGGTCATGAAATATCAACGTGCATGAATACTTGGAAGGATGACCTTGTCATGCAATTAGAGGGGTAGGAGGTATCAGCTCCATGTGAAGGATGTAAGGCACACACCACATTCACCTGAATAATCTGTTAAAAACATGTAACTTAGGATGCACCCATACGCCCCACATGATAACATAATAATATGGCCAAAAGCTGAAAGGGACGCCACGAGCTATCACTCCGCCGTGGTGAAGTCATAACAATGGTGCCTCCAGAGTTATGCTTATGATACCTCCATAACTAGGTGGAACTGGTCATGCATGTATATGGCTTAGGCATTTAAACTAAACATAAGCAAATAAAAACATATAAAACATATACTGGGAAAACAGTTGGCTACACACGGGGAATCCTAATAAGGAAATAATGTCCATACTAAAAAGGACGGAGAATTCGTACCTTATGTCCAGTGAACGATGAAAATGAACGGAAGAGAGTCCTACTTCGATCTCAATAATGCTACATAAATAGTATAAATGTATAAGTATCCTGATTACTGAGTACGTAACTGGTTTTATATCATGACTTAGTTTGTTTTACATGTTCATGTCTTGTTTTACTGATTTTAACGTTACGCTGCGTTTATCATGTATTCTGAATATTCTGATTAAGTATTACTTGTATTTATTGTATTATTATACTTGTGGTGTAATAATAAGTAACTTTCTTAAAATTTCAGGTATCCTAAAATAGAAAGTTTCCAAAAATAGAAAGTTTCCAAAAATAGATTAACTGCTTAAAATATATAAATTTCTAAAAATAGAAAGTTTTCAAAAATAGTAAGTTTCCTGAAATAGAAAGTTTCCATAATTAGAAATAAGTTGGATTAATAAGCTAAATAAGATAAGCTTAAGTTTTACTGATTAAATATACTAAGTCATGTGATTAATAGTATAGTTTATTAATTATAACATGTCAATTAAATAAACTATATGTTATACGATTTAATTAAATATAATCATGATTTAATTAAATTAATGTGTATATAATACTTAGGTTAAAACATGTATTAATATTTATACTAATAAAACCTAAGTCATGAAAGTTAATTAATAATATGTCATGTTTTAATAATTAATTAATTACTATAGTCTAATTTACATAAATAAATACTTAGGTTAACATCATGTATTATTAATTATTAATAGTAAACCTAAGTCCATGTTTTAATTAAATTAATTATATGACATGTTAAGTTAATTTAATTAACTTGTAAATAAATATACTTGTAAAAATAATAAACTGAACCCATTTATTATTTTATTAAAACATGTCATGAACCAGACCCGTGAACCCACGAACCGGCCCGAACCAAAATCCCAACACCAACCTCCACCCACAGCCGCGGTTGCAGTGGCAGCTGGTGGCTGCGCTGCCAACAGCGGCGGCTGCTGCGCCGTGACTAGCCGCTGCCAGCATCAAAGATCCCACCGGCGCAAGCCGGTGGTCTCCCCCTGCTGCCTTCGTTGTTCCCACCGTCCGACCGAAGCAGCCACCAGCTTAAGCCGGTGGTGCGTGCTGTTGTGCCGAGACCCACACCGACCCCTTAGGGGGTCTCGGTTGTTGCTAAAAATGGACAACGAGAGTCATTCGACTCTCAGTTGGTTGCCGAACCACAAAACCAAGCCAAAAAACCCTTTCCCATGTTTATTTAATTTCATAACATGGTTTAGTTAATTGTTTTTAAAGATCTAACACAAAACATAATTAAATAAAATGATTAAAGATCAAGGTTTAATGTTTTACCTCAACGTGTGATTGAAAAAAACACGAACACGAACCTAATACCAAAGATCAAAAATCAAAAACGAAATCCTCCTTGTTCTTGTGTTGATGCCGCGGCTATGGAGTCACCAAGAGCTAGGTTTTCAACTTTTCTGTAAAAATATGTTTATGAAAACTCTGTGGTTTTAGTTTCCTTTAATTAAACTAAAAGTGAGCTTTTGGGCCCCTCCTTTCTCTTGTGTGCCGCGGCTAGTAGGGCCCACCAAGGGAAACCCGTACTTTTCGTGTTCTAAATTATTATGTGGTCGTGTGTTCGTATATACGTGACGTTATTATTAAATGTTCGTGTTATTTTATATACTTGTACGTAGTCGTAATAATAATTACGTAATTACATAATTATACGTTCGTGATTTTTTTACGTTTATGATTTCCCGTTCGTGATTTTATTATTATCTATAATAATTATTGTGAACAATCACGTACATAATACTTGTCATTTAATAACACGTACGTAATTCTTGTAATATATGTTCATGAACCGTACTCATGTTGTATAAGGAAAGTTTTAATCATGTACGTACGATTATAAGGGTACTATTCATGGTAAAAGCATGCGGGTTTTACAACTCTTACCCCCTAAAAAGAATAATTCGTCCCCGAATTATAGATACTGTAAACTGGAAAAAGAGGAACATACCCGAATTCAAAACTTGAAATGAGGGTAAGAAGTATGGATAGACTCCTCGGTATCCCAAGTGTCTTCCCGCTCGGTATGATCCCTTCGAAGGATTTTGAAGAATGGAATCGTCTTTTTCCTCATGACTCGTTCTTACCTGTCAAGAACTCGTTCGGGTTCCTCTATGAAGGTAAGATCTTCACGAATTTGTTCTAGTGGATAATGAACCATGTGAAGGGGATGATACTTGTACCCTCTGAGTAAGGACACATGGAAAATGTCGTGTACGTGAGAAAGCTGCGGAGGTAACGCTAAACGATAAGATACTTCACCGACTCGCTGAATAACATCAAACGGTCCGATGAATCAAGGACTGAGCTTCCCTTTGATTCCAAAACGCTTAACACCACGTGCCGGTGATACCTTAAGAAAGACGTGATCTCCTACATTAAAATGTAAGTCACTATGATACTTGTCGGCGTAACTCTTCTGACGTGATCGTGCTTCTTGCAATTTCTACTTAGCTACAGCGACCTTCTCGTTGGTTGATGAGATGGCATTTATACATGATCTCATCGTTCTTTTCGGGCTTTAAATGCATAAAATATCATCAAAATCCATATATATGCTTGTGTTTGTTTACTTGTGTATTTTAGGCATGGATATCGTGAAAAAGACAAAAGCTCACAAGAAACAAGGAAAAACGAACATGAGCCGCACAATGAACCGGGCCCTAGTTATGGATTTCTCAAAGAATAACCCTTGAAGACTTGAAGATGAAAAAGAATGATCCCTCATTTGTGAAGAATTAACACTTAATACCCTTGTATATTCATAATTACAAGTTTGGTCCCTTAAGTTTGTCAAAATGACAAAAAGGTCCCTCAACTTTGAAGATTTGGCAAGTTTAGTCCCTCAACAAAAATAAATTGTCAATAATGGTCCCTCATGAAGTCAAAGATCCAAAGAAGACCTTCAAGTTTAAGAAAATTACACATCTAGTCCTTTTAAAATGGATAAAAGATCAAAAGGGCCATTTGTGTAATTAGACCAAAGTTGTATAAGCCCTAATTTCCTTTTTGAAAACATTTTGTGGCCAAACTATGAAATCTGAAACTTCATTTACAAAGGAAAACGGGTTTCAGGGAGAAAAGACTTTGTTTACAAGTTTTCCCAAAGTCTAAGGACCAAAATTGACCACTGAAACATTCAAACCTGTTTATTGCGCCAAACAACTTACTTTCCCCTAATTTCGGATCAAACAGAGTTACTGTTCATCGTATGAAACCTAGTTTTTCCTTTTACTTATCAAAGGGTAAATCAAAATTAAGACTTCCCACGTTTGATTGACACTAACACAAACACATCTCAAGCTTAAACTCACACACCCACTCACTCAAGGACCCCACCCATACCTGCCCTACACCAATCATGTGACACCCTCCTCTCCAAGCAAAGCCACGTGGCAAGATCAACGTTCTACACTCCTTACTTAGCCCCAAAGCAAAAATGAACGTCTAAGATTCATTTGGACAGCTCACAACATCAAACGGGTCTAGAGGACTCAAGGGCATATTTGAGATTTCATAGCTAGGGTTTTCATGTAGTTTTCAATTCTAGAATCGTCTATTGTAGTCTATAAAAGGAGCCTCAACCTGTGAGTAGCCCTTTGTTCCATATTTTAGCTTAAATCTTTTTAATACCTTTTTATAAATATAAAGTTGGTATTTTAAGAAAATTGTAATTCCTTTTATGTTTTTATAAAAGTTTGGTGTTTGAAAAGCTACGATCTGAGTTCCATTATCTGTTTGTTGAGTTTTAAGGAAAGGATTTTGAGTTATAAAACCCTTGTTTTCAAAAATCAGTGTTTCATTGTTTTTGGTTCACCCTTGTGTTTGTTGATCTTAGCAGGTACAAGGAAGCTAGTGGTTGGTCTGCTACCACTTAAGCTCAATCAATCCAAAGCATGGATGTATGCTTTGGAGGTGCACATCTCTAAACCTATTTTTCTGAATATTCCATGATTTTTATGAATCTGAGTTTTTTTTTTTGTAAATCTGTGTTTTTATGGTTGAATCATGTTTGCTGGTTGTTATTGAGTTGATTTGGGCTTGGTTTGTGGTTTGATTCATACTAATCCTTTGAAAAATTATTAAATCAGTGATTTAAGGGGTGTTTAAGTTAACTACATAATCTAAGTTTGGGTTGATTTGAGTAGGTGCTGGTTTATGTTTTGTGTTTATTCTTGTTTTACTTGTTCTATTGGTTACTTATCAACAAGTTTTGAGGCTCATATCACCATAATCCATAAATAGGCCATAAAATATGTTTAAGTTCTTGTTATTGACTGAAAATTTGGGGACATCTAGATCTAAGGGTAGAATAGGGTTAACAAGCGCTAAATCTTAGTTAATACAACTTGGGTAAGGGATTTAAGGTGTTGAAATTAGATATGTGCTCATTTAGTTCAGCAAAAGGTTTTGTGTTCTTCATTTTGTTCATCAGTAAACTGCATAAGCTTTAATCTGTCTTAAATCTTTGAATCATTGTATTAAACAAGCTTATTTATGCTTATTGGAGTTAGTTATATCTTGTGTATGCATCTGGTTCAATTTGGTTGGCTTATTATTGCTTAATCTGCTTATTTCTGTATAACTGCTTATTTTCCAAGTCTATGTGATATCTGGGCACTGATTGATTAAACTGTATCATTTGGCGGAGTGATTTTGTGATTTCTTGCTTGTTTATGACTCCTTACAACTCACTGGTTGTAAGGGTGCCCTTGTTATCCATTGAATCGAAGTGAATCTCTCAATAATCAAAAGCTAAATAGTCAAAGCAGTGGGAACTCCTTTCCCCTTCTACTACCCACTGCTAGTGTTAATTTGCAAATAGCTTATCAATAAGTTGTTCTAGCTTATTTAAACGTGCAACAACTTCAATTTGGTGATAGGTGCTCATTATTTGACCCATTTGTTCATTCTAGAGCATTTGGGTGGTTGACTTTAAGGTTTGACTAGAAAACCAACTAGTTTGACTTTTACATAAGTTCTTATCAATTCATTCAGCTTATTTGGCTTTGCTTATTGAACTTTTCTTGATTGATTTTGCTTATTTAAGTCATTTAGAGTCTTTTGCAAGTTGAATCAAGGTCTGAGGTGGTCTAAAACTCTAAGTCGACTATTTTGCCTTTTAGTGGATTTGTACTTAGCTTATTTCTGGCTTATTGGTTGAACTTTTTCAAAATTTCTTTTCACAGATATATTAGGCATCTCAAAAGAAGTTTGTGTGTCAAATTAGAGCTTATGGCATTGGCTTATAGCTTAATGGGCCAAAAAGCCCATTAAGAATAATTTGTTGTACATTTAACTTGTGATAAGCTCACATTCAGCTTTTGGGCCTTCAAACTTTTGTGTTTAGAATTAAATTTTAAGCTAGACTGGTGATTTTCAGCTTATTTGGTTGAGTTTGAACTTATTGGGCCAAAAAGCCCATTTCATTCAGACTGTTTTTGTTTTTAGCCCATTAGGATATTTTGGTAATTTCACTTTCATTTTCTGTTTATTTACGATAAAATAAACTAGTTTGCAAGTTTTTAGAAATTTTTATAATTTTTGGATTAATAATATTATTTTAATATTATTTTATTATTAAATTTATTTTTTAATATTTTTGTAGCTTTTACATTTTTACTAGGTCAAAGACATTATGTTAGGATTTTTAAAACTCTTAGATTAATTTTCTCATCATTTTATTAATTTTTAGAATTATTTTAATATTATAATAGTTTTTAATCATTTAAAAATAGTTTTCATAAGTTTATAATTTCATAAAAATAGTTTTTAGTTTAATTAAGTCATTTTAGAGGTTTAGAAAGTGAAAAATCTTTATTTGGGCTTTTTATTAATTATTTGGATTTTTAGGGTTTTAATTAGCATTTAAAAATTAATATTTAATTAATTAAAAGGTTTGAAAAAGTTTTGATGATTTGTAAACTCTTAGTTTATTTTTAGCTATTTTTGGTAATTTTTTGGGAATTTTTAGAATTAGTTTTTATATTGTCACTTTTTATGGTTTTTTTCATTTTGTCGTCGAAGTATAATTCTAACGTATCCGTCATTCTCTTTTCTCACCTTTTCTCTCTCAATATTAATCCAAAATTATTACGAGTTTTTCACACATATATATCTCCTTGGGATACAAACTTTCACCTTTGGGTCATTAGTACACGGTTTTCCTAAACCGTCGTACTTAATACTTACCGCTCATTTATGCTCTTTTGTTTTCCTAAACAAGAGTGTATTTTACCACAACCAATTTTGGCGTCGCTGCCGGGGAGGTGTGTCGTGATTAATTTTTTCATTTTGTTTTTAATATCTAACCATAAAGAGTATTTGTATTGGTAGAACTCTACTAATACGTATTATCGGTTTTTTTCGTTTTTCTTGTGAAATATTATTACTATATTGTATAAGTATCACAACAAATTTAAAATATCTCCAAAAGTGTGAAAACACAACCTTAATTGGGATTTGATCTCCTAATTATTGTATTCGAATCTCAAACAAAAAGAAAAAGGCAAAAATAGATACATACTTTCGTGAAGCTCGATTTTGAAAAATACGAACTATAAGGTGGGTATAAGGCGGGTGTTATAAAATACACCCTAAAGAAAAAAGCTCTTAAGTGCTTCGCACCGCCTCGTTTCTCCGCTTGCTTGTGAGTATTTGAGATTGAAGGCTAATCGAGGGTTTTGCCGCCCAAAGTATTATTACGTATCATATATATTTGCTTGGTTTCTTTGTGATTAAACCCTCTTGAACAATTTGGTTTTCACCAAAGTTCTAAAGTCAATCGAAGGCGTTCACTCCACGTGATCGTTTTCATTCCTTTGAGGCTTTTTTAATCAAGAATTTGATTCGAGGAGAGATTTGGTAGATTGTTGTCTACAAATACACACAAAATCCAAAAAAATTAAAAACAATAAAAAACAGAACAAAATTGAAAATCCACAAAACACCCAAAAGAATCTTCTTTGCTCACCTCCACATTCTACGCCACGTTTATGCAAACTCGTAATCAAGCAAAACGAGCTCGCAAACGTCGTCAAAACCAAGGAAATTTGATTGAAGAAGAAACTCCAATTGTCGAAGCCGTTGTAGAACCAATAATAACCATGGCTAATCATACTATGATGGAGTTGCTTCAAGCACCCACCGAGGGTTTTGGAGAAGCTATTGTGATTCCCGCCATCCTTGCGGATAATTTTGAAATTAAAACGGGTTTAATGGCGATGTTACAAGCTAACAAGTTTTGAGGTCATGAAAAAGACAACCCGCATTATCACATAAGGAATTTCAATCGTCTCACCGCAACAAGCAAGTTTAAGGATGCTCCGCATGACGCCATTAAGATTATGTTGTTTCCATACTCGTTGGATGGACCCGCACAAATTTGGCTCGAAAAAGAACAGCCAAATTCGATTTTGACGTGGGGTGATCTCGTTTCTATGTTTGTGAACCAATTTTTTCCGCCATCTAAAACAACACATTTTAAAAATGAGATTTCAAGGTTTACACAACGTAATAATGAAATTTTTCAATGGCATGGGAACGATTTAAGGAAATGTTACATGAATGTCCTCATCATGATTTTTCGAAATTGCATCAAATTGATACTTTTTATAATTGGCTAAATGATCATGAACGAGATTATTTGAATTTTGCCGCGGGTGGTAATTTATTGAGCAAAACAACCGATGAGGCTTTAAAGATTATCGAGAATAAATCTAAGGTTTTATAACCCTCGTAACACACCGAGTGTTGCCAATATGGGTTTATCTTCATCGTCATCGTCTCGTAACATGAATGCCTTACATGATGAAGCAAATGAGGAAAATTGGTTTTTCGATAGATTTTTTACGCTTATGACACACTGGAAAGCACAAGATGCTTTAAATTCCGCATCGGTTAAAGCGGTTGAAAAACGTTGTTTATCTTGTGGTGGAGCTCATGATCTTTCCGAGTGCATTACCGCCGGTGGTAACACTTCGAGTGCTTTTGTAGCAACGGGAACTTACAACAAAAATGGCCAAGGTTCCCACCCAAATCAAGCTCCCAAAAATCAAAATGCTAACAACTATCGAAACAACAATCAAAATAGTGGTTATCAAGGCAATTCATGTAACTACAACAAGGGTAGTTACCAAAGTGGGAATGGGCAAGTTCAAAATCAAAATCCAAACCGTGATTTTCAAAACACTACACAAGGTTTTCAAAATGCTCACACTAAAAATCTTAATGGAGA
The DNA here is from genome assembly GCA_025667525.1 of Glebionis coronaria. Lineage (NCBI taxonomy): Eukaryota > Viridiplantae > Streptophyta > Magnoliopsida > Asterales > Asteraceae > Glebionis > Glebionis coronaria. Next base: position 247,341,423 of record CM046875.1, read on the forward strand.
ATTTTTGGATTATGCAAAAGCAAACGATGCTAAGTTTGATAACATGCAACGTGAGATGATTATCTTAAGATCCGAGTTGAAAAACAAGCTTAAAAACGAACTTGCTAATGAACTAAAAACTTATGCTAATAAAATGGAAGGAAACGTTCATAGTCTTCAAGAAAATCAACAAAAAATGGAACGAGGAAAACATGAGATTAAGCAAGAGTTGTTAAAAGTGGATTTAAGGCAATCAAAACATGAAGATCAAATGGCTAAAATCTTTGAAGCAATCATGTGTAAACCCTCTTCCTCGGGTGGTCTTCCTAGTGATACCATTGCAAACCCGAAGGGAGAAATGAAGGTTATTACTAGTCGTAGTGGTAAAACTTTCAAGGAACCAATCTCTCGTCCTAGTACTTCTACGGAGAAGGAAATCGAGAAAGAGCCCAAGGTGATGGCCGAAAAGGAGCATATCACAAGCCCACAAAGTACCGCTCATACCACACCCACGGTTGAACCAATACCAATTATGGAACCCGAGATTCCAAGGTCGTTCCCTATGTCCCAACCCACACCACCCTTAACTTGCCCATCAAGACGAAACAAAGAGAAAATGCAAGAACGTAAGAAACAACAAATCGAGATTTTTATAAAAATGTTTCAACAAGTTCATTTTGATGTAAGTTTAGCCAACACGTTGTTATACATGCCTCGTTTCGCTTCGACTTTCAAATGTATGATGACGGATAAGGAGAAGCTTTCAAAGCTATCTAATTGTTCTTCGGTTTATATTAACCGAATACCAGAAAAATTTGGTGACCCCGGGAAGTTTCTCATTCCTTGTGACATACAAGATATGAAAGAATGCCTCACCTTGGCCGATCTTGGTGCGAGCATTAATTTTATGCCATTTTCCATTTGGAAATCGCTTTCGCTTTCGGCTCTACTCCTTCGAACATGTATATCGAGATGGCCGATCATTTATGATTTTAGCATGTGGAGTAGTGATGTAGTGGTTTTACTACCCTTTATGAAAAAGGCGTGAAAGCGGCAAGTATTAAGTTTCGGTTTAGGAAAACCAAGCACTAATGACCAAGTGAAGTTCAAGTTCGTTTCCCAAAGAGGCAAGTGTGTTGTGTAAGAAATGATTAAGTTTTCGTGATTATGAGAAAAGAAAATAGAAAAGGATTACGGTTACGATTATGAGTTAAACTAAGACGAAGTCGTGCACGTAAAACCGTAAAAAGTGACGAAATTTAAAAATTAACCTAATAATTCCTAGAAAATTGCAATAAATCTTAAAAAATATAATTAGAGTTTACAAAAATCAAAAATCACTCAAAACTTTTATTTAATTAAATAATAATTTTTTAATGCTAATTAAAGCCCAAAAAATCAATTTAATTAACAAAAAGCCCAAAATGAGATTTTTCACTTTGTAAACCTCTAAAATGACTTAACGAAATTAAAAACTATTTTTGAAAAATTTAAAACTAATTAAAACTATATAAAAAAGATTAAAAACTATAAAATCATAAAACAATTCTAAAAATTAATTATATGACAACAAAATTAATTTGAAAATTTTGAAATTCCTAACTTAATGTATTAAACATAGGAAAAATGAAAAACTTTCAAAAATCTTAAGTTTAATTTTTACTAAAAAAATACTGATAAAATAATATTAAAAATTCAAAATTTATAAAAAAAATATAAAAAGTTGCAAACTAGTTTATTTTAACCTAATAAACACAAAAATGAACTCGAAATTACCAAAATACCCCTATTGGGCCTCCAAATGGGCCAAGATGAAAAACAGTCCACTAAATTGGGCTTTTTGGCCCAATAAGCAAAACGTTGTCCAAATAAGCCCAAAATCACCTACTTGACTCAAAATTTGATTTTAAGTACAAAATTCTAAAGGCCCAAAAGCTGAAAATGAGCTTATCAAAGCTTAATTATCAACAACTTATTCTTAATGGGCTTTTTGGCCCATTAAACCATAAGCTAATGCCATAAGCTCTAATTTGACACACAAGTTTCTTTTGGGATACTAAAGAGATCTGTGAAAAGAAATTTTAAAAAGCCCAAGAAATAAGCCTGAAATAAGCAAAAGCTCTCTATAGAAAACGACAAAATAGTCGTTTTTGAGTTCTAGGCCACCTCAAGTGCTGATTCAAGTTGCAAAAGGTTTTAAATGACAAAACTAAGCTTAATAATCAAATAGATTTCAAATAAGCACAATGAATAAGCTGGAAAAAGCAATAAGCACTTAATGTAAACGTCAACTTGTTTGGTTTTCTAGTCAAACTTAAAAGTCAAACCCTAATATGCTCCAGATTAGTTGAATGGGTCAAATGAGGATGATTGATCAAAAAAATAAGTTCTTGCAAGTCTGAATAAGCTAAAATGGTTTATGAATAAGCTGATGATCAATTTACACTAGCAGTGGCAAGCAACAGGGGAAAGGAGTTCCCATTGCTTGACTATTTTGAGTTTATGTCTTATGTGGATTTTTGTTGGATTCAAGGCACAAAAAGGCACCCTTATAACCAGTGGGTTATAAGTAGTTAATCACAATCACAAGAACACAAATCCTAACAGCCAGTTAGTACAATTTAATCAAAAGATCACCAGATATGATACAAACATGTTCATAAGCAGTTTTCAAACAAATAAGCAGATTTAGCATGAATAAGCCAACCAAATTGAAACAAATGCACACAACAGCTTAAATAAATTCAAATGAACATAAATCAACTGGTTTCATGCAATGATTAAAGGTTTAGAACAAGATTCAAGCCAATAAAAGTTACTGATGAACAAAGAACAAGCAATTTATGAACTTTCCTGATATACTTGACCATAAATCACTACAAGAAAATTAAGCTATTGTAGCAATTTAAGTGCAACACTTTTAAATTGTTGCCTTTTACACTTTAGTAATGATAAAGTAACACTCTAACATATAAGTGTTGCTTTTGAGGATTTTATGCAACATTTTTTTTCAACTGTTGCATGTATATTTTAAAAGTGCCACACTTTATATATGTGTTGGTTCCTTTAATCCTTTTCAAAAATTTTATAGTAGTAAAAGTTTTGCTCAATATTTTTTCCCTCTCTATTTTCACAACCCCGCCTAACTTTTTCACCAAAATCAAATAATTCCTCTTATGTTATCTCAGATCTCACTTCTTCTTCATATATGTATCTTATCCCGAAACTAATTTTTTTTAATCTTCCTCATATTGAATCTCGTCTCTATGGTTAACTAGAAACTATTACGAGTCACCATCCAATAACTACCCTTATCCTGCTTGTTAATAACTTGTTTCTTTCGAAGGATCTGGTCAGTAACGATGAAAGCTTGTGGTTTCAACAATCTTTAGTTCCTTTCCACTGTCTCAAGGTAATAGCCTTTTTTCACGATTTTGTAAAGTCTTGATTATATGTTATTCTTGTGTGTTCTTAAGGTTTAGATTTGATATGTATAGTCTACCTTTTTATTTGCGTTCATTTAGATCCGAAAATGATCTAAAGGAACGTGTCTATATGATTTAAACATTACAAACTTTTCGATCTAAAAGCGTTCACCTTATAGCTTAATATATTGATTATACTTTATAAGTGTTCATTTTATATGCACACCAACTGTTTGTTTTTCTGTATCAACTATAACATCATTCGGGAATAAAACTACAAAAGTCTATATTCACATTCATATGTGTACTTGTTGAGTGTCTGTCTACATGTTATTTTGTTGACATTGGCACAGATAGAGTCTTTGAGATATCGAGAGAAATACATACTGGCACACAACTAACAACTTTTTGTATACAATATTTATAGTATCAATGTTAATGTTTTTTTATTGGTGGAAATGTATATACATGCCACAGATGCCTGATTTAAAAAGAAAACGTATGAATTGATGTTAGCAAGCTTTAAAGATTTCTTAGTAATTACATTTAAGAATGCCTTATTTCGGTTATGTTGGTTCCTACTATCTTATGTGTTTGTTTGTCGTTTCTTTTCAGACGATCCACATAAGCTAATGCGCTTTGCTGACGAATGGTTTGCTGATGCTAGTTGCTTATGTGTTGCTGATGCGAGTTGCTTATGTGTTACTGATGCGGTTGCAGATATCGATGTTGCTTATGTGATGCTGATGCAATTACTAACGTTTGGGTTTCTTATTATTTTTGCTATCTCCATATCGACCCACACACTTGTAGGCTATGATTATACTAAATATTGAATCCATTCCTCTTTATTCTACTCAGGAAACTAATACCTCCAGTTTGGAAGTTACGTCCTGGCTGTGTGATAGCTTTAAGGGAGATATTCACACATTAAGGTGGATATGTGGTGGTACTTATGTAAGATGATAATTGTGATACCATAGTACAAGCCAAGTCTGATGGTACAAAGGTTTACCTTCGACGACTCCTGTCTATCCAAAAGGATAGTCGCCTTGGGATTAATCGGCTTGCAATGTCGAGTCAGAAACCTATGCATACCCAAAAAAACCAAGTATGACATTAAATTGAGAATTTTTTTTATGAATATTATTGTTAATCTTCATTGTCTATTTCTTGAACGCATTTCTTATTTCTGTTATCGGATCTCTAAATTAATTTATTAGATTTTTTACCTAAAGTTGAACATATATCAAAAGTAATATACACGTAGAATATATTGGGGTCGACAGTATTTGCCTTTTGATAGTAATATTGGTCATTAATTTTGGTTAATCACTGATATTTGTTTTGTTAGTTATTTTGGCTGAGAAATGAGTGTAAGCAAAATCTTATTCATTCTACATCATATATGAAGTTATTTACGTGTTCTTTTTGTTGCCTAATGTGTGCAAGTGTGCCATGTTCATTACTCTAGATAAGAACATCTTATAGATGTATTGATATAAAATAACAAAAGATCAAGAAAGGCATTTTCGCTTGACATACATAGATGCATCTAAACACCATTTTAGACAGCTTATAAACATGTGTCTTTTTCATTTTGACATAGGGTATTTTAGTGTATGTAAATAAATCTGGACACGAGTTCACTTTTGATCCAATCTTGTATTCTTTCCCTATTTCACTCTAGGTGGCTTTCCCTAATTCCTGATATTTGCTTAAACGTTTTGCTAGTTTGTGTTTTGTGGTCTCAAGTATTGCTTCTTTGACAAATTACAGGTGCTTTTTTCTCAATATTCACTTGTTGCCAAGTATGCTGGTCTAGTAGATATCACTGAACATTTAGTTTTGACTTCCTGATCAACTGTCAATGTATTGCTTCTTTGACAAATTACAGGTGCTTTTTTCTCAATATTCACTTGTTGCCAAGTATGCTGGTCTAGTAGATATTAGTGAACATTTAGTTTTGACATCCTGATCAACTGTCAATGTAGGGGTCCTTATTCAAACAATAATCCACCTAATTTCCAAATGAGCTTCTTTAGGATGGGATTTTGGAATTTTGTGGTCTCGTCTTTTGACATGTTTTTTTCTATGACGCCTAGTGAAAGTATATCTCCTTTTCATTCTACTAATTCAGTTTATTTTGCAGCATAAGAAATCTTTGGATGATCAATCCGTTTGTAGGAAAAGTAAGTCCAAGAGTAGCTCCAAGACTTGTTAGAGTATTTAACATTAGTAATCGTACATGCTTGGTTCAAGGTATGTCCCTCTTATTCGAATTCCATACAAAACATGCTCTAAATGACTAAATAGAACCTTACATGACAAACTGACCACCTACCCATTTTGACCCAAACAAGCTTCAAATTATTTCATGACAACACATAACATTCTTATTTTCAACCTCCAATCTTCTTACTAACAATTTAGTCGCATACCAAGTATGGTGCATATCTTTTTGTTATTATAAAACTTATGTCGCACTTCATATAGTTTCTGAATATACTACCGTACTATATAAATGTGACTGATATTGATTTATATATGTGGGTTGGACTACTTAAATACTAAGGCGGAGCCCGAGACCGTTTATAGTGTTTGATGGATATTTGCTAGAAAGTGTCGTTGCCAAATCGCCATTCCATCCACACTTCCCGTGTATGTATAAATATATTATATACTAGTATATAATATCATCTAAGAAATGATCATATGTGTTTTAATTATATTATTTTTAAAGTGCACCCTTGGCAATGGTAACATAAGGAACAAAAATTGACCATAAAATTCTTTCTCCTTCTATCTAGACGCGATATTTGATTTCAAGCTTGTAGATTAAATATACGCCGTTGAGTGTTAGATCAAGTATTCACTACTACAAAAATGTATTTATTGAAACAGTTAAAAGTGGTTTTTTAAAACGGTGTTCAACCGTTGTATAGGTGATCTTAGTAAAAAATAAGAGTGATGATTTAAAACGGTTTTAAACCGCTCTAAAAGATAAAATTTTATGTAACATATTTATTGTAATTTGCTTTTTATATAGCGGCATAGAACAACCGCTCTAAAAAATCATACTTATGTTTTATGTGTAATAATATTGTCATTTACATTTTTGAGAGATATTAGAAAGATATTACTACCATTCACCACATGAACAATTTCTCAAGAACAATTTACTTACCACATGAACATTCTACTATGGTGTCTCTTTAAATAACCAAACACTAAAACCCCGACATTAAAATACATCTTATATCAATAATAAATTAAACAAGTACTATTACATAAACTATGCCTAATTCCATACGGGTATGTATGTATAGTTACAAAACAAACTAAACTCGTATCTTCAGATCTACAAAGTGAGAAAGGAAAATGAAAACAAGATATGCAAGTTGGAATCCCATCAAATCTATGTCCATGTTAACCACACCTGAAACAATAAAACAAACGTTAAACATTAAACCTCAGAATCGAATTTAGATCTTGAACAAATAGGAGTAGAAAATTTAGATCTATAACAAAGAAACCTTATCAGGTGGCAGACTAGCAGTTGTATCAGGATTACTATTTGGACGAGTTGAGTTAATTACGGCATTGTGCTCGTGGTTCTCGGAAAATGGCTGTTGTGATGGTAGAGTAAATGGATCCAAATGTGTGTGTTTGTGAGAACTTTGAAGGAATGAAGATAGATAGAGAAAAATAATGTGTGGCTCTTGTGTAGTTTGTGGTTCATTTTGTCTTGTGCGGTTAACTTTTACTACGGTTCTTTTAACAATCGTTATAAAAAACACAAAATAGAGAAATGGAGGTAATAATACCCCGCTAATAAATTTTGAAACTTTTTGAGAAAGGACATATTTATATAGCGGTTATTCAGAAACCATAGTATAAAATGTTATGTGATACTAAACCGTTTTAAATAAGAATTTTTTATAACGGTTTTACATGAAAGTGTTCTATAAAATAGCTTGTTTGATTTTTTAGAACGGTTTAACGTGAAACCGTTATAAAAAGCTCGTTGTAAAATCAGTTTTTGTACTAGTGATTGAGTGTTAGATCAGAGACTTTCAATGCAGTTCATTTTTTTCATTGAGTTAAGGGTAGAACAGGAAATAGTAGTAAAAGTGAAGGAAAAGGGGAGCTATATTGAAGATAACATAGACGAAATAGAAGCTGCACTTGCTAATTAAAAAGGGAACTAGGGCTGTAGTTTGTGAATATTTGTAAAAAAAAACTATGAATATACAGATTTTTAATTTGTAAATTCTATTGATATTGTTCAGGAATTGCAAAGTAGTTACATTAATTTCTGCATAGTTGGAGAAACTAGGAAGAGGATAGTGAGTTATATATTTGTTCAATTAATGTTGTTTGTTGGCTGATAGATGGGAACATTAAAACTTCAAAATTGTCTCCCTTCTAAGATCTCTTGTGGCTTGGTTTTCATATAGAAAAAATCACTGCGTACTGAATCAGTCACATTATCAGAAGAGTCATCCTCGTTTTCATTTGTATTGTCATCCATCTTCCTAGAACAAATAGGATGGCACGTTTACCTATACAAGAACCATGCACAAAGATTGTTCACTTTGTGGACGTGGGATTGTAGTCCTCCTAGGCATATTGGGCTGTGCTTTATATTATATTTATTACATTTAATTTTTTACTTATATTGTTGTTAGCTTTGTGATCTAGTAATATCTTTTTTGGCCAATTGTATTACCTTAAATGTTGTTGGAATGTAATACTTGTGAGATTTGGTTGTCTTCTATTTTAATATATATCACGAGTGTAAACTAACGATGTTTCTATCATTTAATTTGGACCAGGCAGCATGGTTTTATAGTACTTCAAGCTGGAGATTTGCAAAGATGATCTCAAGCTATCTAGGGTTACGTGAAGTTTGATTGTATTTTCTTTTGTTCACTAGAAGTTTTATGTTGGTTATCTTACATTAGACAATTTAGTCAAAATACACAAAGATGTTATCTATGGTATTTTATTATTCCTATGATTGAATAAATGTTAATTATTAATGTTTAATAAACTCCTGATAGAATATGTTTGATGCATATAACACATATTTAGCATTGTATTTTGTGAATCAAAAGTGTTATAAATCATTTATAAAAGTGTCACCTTATATGTTGGAAACGAAGAATAAAGTGTTGTAAAATTAGTTGGAATAATGAGTAAATGTTGCCTTTGGATCTAAAAGTGTTGCGGTTGTGAGAAAATATATTGCATTTCATTTTAAAAAGTGTTGCACATAAGTAACAAATGTTTCTTTTTAATGAAAAATGTTACACTTTGATATAGATAGTGTTGCATTTTAATGTAATAAGTGTTGCGGTTTAGTATGAAAGTGTTACATTTGACTATAAAAAGTGTTGTATTTAGTGCTGCACTTGAAAGTATCACATTTTGTAAACATATGCAACACATTTAAAAAATGCTACACATTCCAGTTGAAAGTGTCACTTATACCTAAGGCGACGTTGCATAACGTAGCACTTGATAAAGTGTCACATTATGTATAATGCAACATTTTAAACATATAATGTAACACTTTATGAGTGTCACCTTAACTCCATATTGAAGTAGTGAATCCAATTTTAAACCCTCAAATCTCTTAAACAGGTTATATAAACTTGATTTAAACACTTGTTAGCCCTAAGCATGTATACAATCTATGTGTTTCCAAAATCTTAGGTCAAAAATTGCAAAATCAAGTGAGATATAGCACAATCTTAGATTTGATGTTCAAAAGCTAAAAACTTGCAGATAATAGCACACAACCAAGTATTAAGCAGGTACAAGAACAAACCACCCCTAAACAATAACTCAAAATCAATTTTCAAGCTCAAATCAGTAAACCCAAACACCTCTTTCACTTTTTAAATCCAAATTTAACAGAGAAAATGTGTGATTCAGTATTACCCAAGCCTAATCTAGCATCATAACATCAATATCATGCAGTATCAAGCAAATTTAAGCCACAAGAACAAGACTCATAACAGCAGAACACAAAAATCACAAAATCAAGTATTTTTAACACATTTAGGGAAATGAGACTCAAACCTCATGAATGTACATCCACACTCACAAATTTTGAGCTGATGTGTCTAGATAAACAAGACACAAGCTTCCAATAACACCTGCTAAAATTCAACAAGGTTAATGGCACAATTTATATAAAACAGAAAAATGGAAAATAAAGCTTGATTAATGCAACCTTGTTCCCACTCCTTGATTATCCCCAAACCAGAAGCTTACAAAACCTTGATAATCTTCTTATCAGGGTGCTATAATCACTTGCAATCCAAAAATTCCAAGGGTTTGAACCAAGAACTTAGCAAAATATCAAGTTTTGGAAAATTATGCAATTTCTTGCACACTCTTTGAAAACAGGTTTTGAGATTCAACGAACACAAACATATAGCAATAATAAGCAAGGATTAAGATTGGCGCTTGGATTTCTTCAAATATTCAAACACATTTTCATTAAACTTGAAAAGGGATTTACAGAATTTTGGACAAGGAAAAACCAAGAGCAGGGCCAAATGTAAAACCCTAATGCCTTTATATAGGCTACATGAATTCTAGGAAAGCTAAAAAACTATAAACCCTAGTGTATGAACTTCCAAGTTTGCCCTTGCAGATTTTTGAATTTTGCTAACATGTGAACTCTTGTTGGCATTTTGTTGATGCAAAGTTGGTGGAATTTTGATCAAAGGGTCCATAGTAAGCTTAGAATGTAAGCTGCTTATGGGACGTTGGATTTCTCTAGCTATTTTGGCATCTTCCTCAACTTAGCAGGGCATGTCCCATTCTGGAGGGAATTAGGGTCTAATTCATAGTAATTAAAAAAAACCAATTTGTGTTCATAGTTGTGAATAGTGGAGTTTAATCCGTTTTGGGTTTTAAAAATGTGTTAACCACGAGTTTAACTAATTAAAATAATTAGTTATAAACGGTTTTAAGTGGAGAGTGAGGTGGCGATTTGGTTGCATGTGATTGGCTTATTTGGTGAGTGGGACACGTGGTGAGGTTTAAGTGGTTAAGGTAAGGTTTGATTTCTGCCCATTTTGGCCCCCCATTCTTTCTTTCCCTTTTCATTTCAAGTTTTACATGGCAAAATCAGATTCCCTTTGTAAACCAAGTTTTGGTTTTCACACTTTTGCCACAAAAACTTTTCCAAAAGTTTATCAAGGGTATTTCTTGCCATTTATTGAAATTTGAAGGGCTCTTTTGGCATTTTCTTCATTCTTCAAGGTGTTTATTTGTATTGTTGACTTCTTGGAGGACTAATAATGACAAGTCTTCAAATTTGAGGGACCATTCTTGCCAATTCTTCAAAGTGGAGGGTCCTTTTTGCAATTTGACAAAAACTAAGGACCAAACTTGTAATTATGAATAAACAAGGGTTTAATGTGTCAATTATTAAATATTGGAGGACCCTTCTTGTATAATCTTTAATTCTTCAAGGTTTATTCTTGGAAAATCACCATTAAGGCTTGGTTCATTGTGCGGCTTCGTTTCCCGTGTTCGTTTTTTCTTGTTTCTTGTGATCTTTTGCCATTTTTTAATATCCGTACCTAAAATACAAATGTAAAAAACACAATCATATATTTGGCATATTTCATGATATTTAATGCATTTTAAGCCCATTTTGGACGATGAGACTATATATAAAAGAAGTCTCATCACTCCTCCATACTAAACCATTGTCGTGCCCTCACGCAATGCTAGAATAAAGTATCGTATCACCTCCAAAATTCATTTTTATGCACTTTTTTTGAATAATAAACTTGCTACACTAATACTATTGCTACTACTTGCGTTTTAGACATAATGTATGATTTTCATCGCAAAATTGGACGTTTAGGTTCATAGAACAAGAACACGTGAATGCTTCGTTAGAAATAATTTCGTCGTCCTTGATTTTCACCCCAATTCCATGCCAAGCGTGCAACGAGATCATTGTCGTTATAAGTTAGTAATGCTAACACTACTTATATGCCCTAATCACGTACTTATACTCCCATTTTCCAAAGTGGTATCTCTTAAAAGTTATTTTTGTCTTGAATGTTCACGAGGATACATTGTTTCACTTATGCGATGATAGTGATTTAGGTCTAAAAATAGAGTCATAACGGTGTAACCAAGACCATCGAATTAAAAACCCTCCCTAATAGACAACGATGTCAAAAAATTAAGTCAACAAGAAGGATCAATAAACACGGTTTCATAATGGTTTTGAACATGAGACTTATTACCAATACTTTTATACGCCCCCTAACGGATTGGCCTTATTATCATAGGTTTACCTCCATCTTTTATTCAACTTCGCCATGAAGCTTTTATTATGACTTCGGTCTTGCCTTTCCTTTTATTTAACCTCGCCAAGAGGTTTTTATTATGGCCAAAGACGTATATCCTCACGCTAAAAGCGAATTTTGGATCTTTAAAGCTTCAAAGATTAAGGCATAATTCACTTTCAATTTCGCATAGATTTTTCGGCCTTGTGAGCTTCAAATTGTTTGCTTGATTTAGGTGAGCACTTGAAATCTTATTATTGGGTGAAGCTTTCGATTATTCAGGGTGCCAATACTTCAAAACCGTGACGCTGGCGATACCTTAATGTTTTCCCAATTTAATTACATGGAAGCTACTAGAAAAGACTAGAAACCCACAATCAAGACTAAACCGCTAAGCCTATACTTATTAAGCAAAATATCTTTACAAGCGAAGGGAGAATAATTAAACAACGAGAACACATGAGTTTTTGAAAGAATACGAATACTCTACGTTTAGCATAGTAACTTATGATTAAATCTATCATTTCTCGTCCTAATTTAAGATACTTAGCCTAATATGAAGTTAAGGAATCAAAGCTAAGTGCTCAACACGCACGGTCGAGTCAAAAATTACTCTTATTCTCGCCATCGAAAAATCTACATTTGTGTCTTAAACACTTATGAAACATGAGAAATTTTTTAAAATTTGGCCATTTTTAGCATTATTTTGCAACAAAATGATAAACAAAAAGATAAACTTTGGAAAGCGTGCATGTTTAGCAAGGCAAGTATCTATTCAACCCCCATACTAAAGTTAAACATTCTCCTCAATGTTTCGAGTCTACGGTGTGGAAACCCCCATACTAGATACGTAGTCGAATGCTTAATCTAGCATGGAAAGGGTGTAACCGTTAAATTTAAAGTCGTTTATGAAGTGTGCTATAAACCTAAGGTTAGAACATAAAAGGATATATCATAGTTATTTAGAATTTATTCTAAGCAAACGATCGAGTGCTCCTATAAAACGAACACGAGAGGCTCCAATCGTGAAGATCATGATCTAAAAACCACATATCACAAACAACCACGGAACAACGGTTGGAAGGGCACAAATACCCTGACGTTACTACATTAGAAAGCGATAATATATACATGGATAAACATGGGACTCCCCCACAAGGCACCTCGTTTTTTATTACCGAGTCATGAGATCGACTCGATCCCCTCAGTACTGATTATAATTAGGGAAGGTGACTTGGTCGAGGTAGTTCAAAGAGGGAACTTCCCCACCAAAGTAGTGCTTCAACCTATGTCCATTCACCTTGAAATTACGGCCATCATTTTGAGCTAGCTCGATGGTCTCATGAGGAAAAAATTGGGTAACGGTGAATGGACCGGACCAACGGGATTTCAACTTGCCGGAAAAGATTTTCAAACGTGAGTTAAAAAGCAACACTTGATCTCCAATGTTAAAAACCCGGTTTTTAATTTTTTAATCATGAAATTTTTTAGTATTTTCTATGTAAATCAATGAATTTTCATAAGCAATATCCCTCAATTCATCTAATTCATTAAGTTGCATTTTCTGATGTTTTCCCGCGGTCTCAATATCATCATTACAATGCTTTACGGCCCAATAATCTTTATGTTCGAGTTCAATTGGCAAATGACAATTCTTCCCATACACAAGCTTATAAAGAGTGCACCCGATGGGCGTCTTATGAGCGGTACGAAAGGCCCATAAAGCATCGTCCATTTTAGAAGTATTTAAAGTGATGGTCAAAGAAGTGAAGTCACATATTATATGACCACCCCTTAGGGGGAGATTGTTAGAAGTATTTAAAGTGATGGTCATATAATATACCGTTGCGAAGCTCGTGGAAAATTCTACTTAATGGTGTTGAGAGTTCTAGCATAATGCTATGTATGTAACGGGAACTAGTCCCGAACTCACAAATGAGGAAGGTCTTCCATACATTAGACGTGTAGTATAAAAGGCCCAAGGCACCTCATTTATGGTGTGTGTCTTCCATTTTTCATAGATTGTAGAGAGAGAAACTTATGTGTTTCTCTCACTAGGAATTCACAACCATCTTTGCTTTTCTCTTTTTCTTCATCTAATCTAATCTTTCTTTTTGGTTTAATATTGTTCTTCATCATCTTTATTTCTTGATCTAGAAGTCGAGTGCATAAGTCCTACAAGTTATATCATTCGTCAAGGGATTCGTGGATAGTTCCTGGGTGTTGTCCTTGTTTTTCTTGTGGTTCGTGATTCATATATCTTCTAAGTTGTTGTGGTAGTGATTTGGTATACTCACTTTGGCTAAAAACACAAAAATTTTGGGTATGTTGATCATTTTTTGGCTTAAAATCTAGAATTGGTTGGGTTTTGTCCGAGAAAAGTGGGAACTTGGTACTATTCCGACAGGTTTCATCGGTAAAGGGTTATATATTTTGACGGATATTCCGACAGAATTCCATCAGAAAAGGGTTTCTTCATTCCGCTCGTTATTCCGATAGCCATTCCGATAGGTATTCCGATAGTATATTCCGATGGTTATTCCGACAGGGCATTCCGACGGAGTATTCCGACAGAGTATTCCGACAGGTATTCCGACAGGTATTCCGACAGGTATTCCGAGGGGTATTCCGACAGGTATTCCGACAGACATTACGACAGGGTATTCCGATATCATTCTGATAGATCATTCCGATCCACATTCCGATAGAATATTTCGATGGGCATTCCGATGGATATTTTTTCGAGTATTTTTCAGACTTAGCCACTGACTAGACTAGTCTCGGCACATAGTTTACACGAAGATTAAAAAAAAGAGTTAAAATTTTTTAGGTTAAGTAATATCAAATTTTTTCCCTACTAGTTTTGGCTATTTCTAACTCAATTTCAAAATTTGGCGATAAAAGTTTTTTTAGCTTACCGTTTTGTCGGACTGAGGAATTTATTGTCGGACTGGGAAAAAATAAAAAATCAGAAGTTTCGGAATTTCAACAACAACACACGCTTTCTGCGAATTGAAATCCAGTTTTTCACACGACTTCTACGATGACGTCTCAACAAGATATTTATGTTGCGGGTACTGAGAATCGTCCACCCATGCTTACCAAGGAGAACTACACTGCATGGGCTAGTCATCTCCTTAGTTATGCTAAATGTAAACCTTTGGGAAAGTTGATTGTCAACTCGATTCAAAAGGGTCCGTATGGATATCAACCTCCTGATGATGTGAACTACTTACTACAACCCATTGCCTGTTTTGATGACATCACCGATCCTACTCATGCGATTAATACTAGTCTTGCACTTCTCGCAAAGGCATTCAAATTTACCATTAACCCCACCAACAACAATCAGAGAATTTCCTCGAACACTAGAAATAGGCAGATTGCTCAACCTTTCATGAATGCGAATCAAGATCTCCAATTGGTAGCTGCTAGGAACACAGGGACACAATATGGTCAGAAAGTTAGGAATGTAGAAAATCAGTATGGAAAAATCCGTGGTCAGAATCCGAATGTTCGAAATATTGGTAATCAAAATGGGTTAATAGTTGTGCCAGCGGTTGGTAATCAGATGGGACACATTGTGGCTGCAAGGGCTGAGAATACTGGTACGGGAAATGGAAACAAGAATCGTCAGGTTCAGTGCTACAACTACAGGGGATTTGGTCATTATGCTCGAGATTGCACAGCTAAAAAGAAGAGGGATGCTGCTTATCTTCAGACTCAGCTTCTCTTAGCATAAAAAGATGAGGCATGGACTCCACTTCAAGCTGAGGAATTTGATCTTATGGCTTCTGTTGCAGAATATGACGAGGAAGAAGAAGTGAATGCCAACTACATCTTGATGGCAAACTTACAACAAGCATCTACCTCAGGAATGAATATCGACAGTGCTCCCGTTTATGATTCAGACAGTCCCTCTGAGGTACATCCAAGTTTCGATGATAATGATATATATAGTATGTCTAATCAGGAGGAAGAGTATATTGAGATTCTTGAGCCCTACATTGAGACACACGGGGATCAAACGAATAATAGTAATATTATTTCGAATGAGCCCAGTGTGGATCAAGTTGTCTAGCCTACAACCCTTCCTGATGAGACACATGCGTATTATAAATCTATATTTGATAAGCTTGCTAAGGATGTCGACCATGCTACGGTGGTTAATAATAAGTTTAGAGAAACTAATGCCAAATTAACCACTGAGCTTGCGGGATATAAGGAACGGGAGAAATGTTTTGAAATTCATCAGGCTAAAACTAAAGAACTTGAACAAGCTCATGCTACATCGGTTTATCAAGAAAATGCACAACTAAGAAATTAAATGCCTTACACTTAAGTAGTGCGAAAAAGATAAGCGAATTGAATGATGAAATCAATTCTCTTAATAAACAGCTTTCAACTGAAAAATCTACTATTTCGGATTTAAAAGAAGAACGAAAAAAGTTGAAACATGATTTCAAAATTCGAGAAGATGGGATTCTTGAGGATTTTTGCAAAGCTCAGGATAGGATTAGGGAATTAGACAACCTTTTGGTAAAACATGGCCAAAATATGAAAACGATAAATATGCTCGCACCTAAAGTGAATGAGATAAATTACACCCGTTACAAAATGTCTTTAGGTTGTCCTCTTCCTCCCAATCCCGAATATCTTAAGCAAGTTTAGGCCACAAATCAAACTCTATATTATGGTAGTGTGCTGTTTTCTGAGGAGCATGATCCTCCTAGTGTGCATGATTCTGAGGAAACTATTGAACTTGTAGTAGAGACTCGTTTATGAATGAAAAAGCTTGATAAAGAAGTGACACCCGTTTATTATCCGAAAGTTAATCCTCCATCTGTTTTTGTTCGGTCTAAAACGAGTACTGAAATTCTTTTGATACCGAGTGAGGAATTGTCGGATGATCCTCCTAAACCGAGTGTTGCACAACGATTTCTTAACGAGCTAATAGATAACTTTGTCATTCTCAAACGTGTTGTTAATTCAAAAATTACTGGAGGAAACTTTACTTCACCCGTTCAGATTGAAGTTCAGAAAATTCTTCACAACGAGATTAATCCGATCGTTAATCAAATTTATGCTAGGATAAGCAATCTTGAGAACGCTTTTCTAAAAGAACTAGCCAAATTTTTTGAAGACTTTAAATCTTTGGCGAAGGAGGCTGATGAATCTCTTGATGAAATTAAAGTTTTGGAAAGCGACCTTGCATGTCTCTCGAAAGCAAGTGACAGTGGTGATTGTGTTGATAGTAACCCTGTTGCGGTAAACACCTCTATGTCAGACAATGAAACCCTCCAAAATGAGCTTGATCGTACGAAAGAGAAAATGGAGTCTTATGTCATCAAAAAGGACAACGAATTCACCGATCTTTGGAATAAATATGTCAAAAAATGTGATGAATGTAAGGATGATAAACTTTCGTATGATAAAGCTTACAGTGAAATGCAGCAAGCAATCGAACACTTGCAAGCTCAGTTAGGAGTTGAATGTCGTGACAGTGAGCCTTCAACAAATGTTAATCAAAAAGAGTTCACGATTCTTCAACACCGATATGATTTTTTTTAGAAACATTGTCATTCTCTTGAACTTGCTTTGCAAAACAAAGTTGGAAAAGTTCCTGATGACAGTAATTTACAAGTAAAACTCTCTGAATCATTTCTTGAATTGAATGAAAAGAGTAAGGATATTTCTTATCTGAAAGCTCAGTTGCAAGACAAATACATCGCGATTACTGAGTTGAAGAAACTTGTTGGAAATATGGGTGGAAAAACTATGGAACCTAAGGTTGTAAAATTAGTTGTTAGATAACCCAATGCGTACAACGTACTAAAGCCATCTATCTTAGGAAAACCGCCTTCTAATGTTTCTAGGTTACCTCCTAATACCGATGGACAATCAAGTGTTCCAAAACCAGCCATATCACCCTATGTTCCACCATTTAGAAAACCCACTCTTGCTAAACAAAACCATGTGAATGCACCTTCCACTAATCCAAAGAGTACTCCCAAACATGTGATTCTTACGCCCACAAAGGAATCTAAAGGGTCAAATGATGTTATTCAAACCAACAATCTAGGGAAGGGTATGCCAAAAGGGAATATTCAGAAAGTAAACCTTGTGTATTCACCACCTAGTAACCAACCATCTGCTAGAGTTCCACACACTCCTAATGGTAGTCAACCAAAACTTAGGATCCCTTACCAGCAACCTAGGAATTGGCAAACACCAATGAGTAGTCGTGTATCGAACAAGGTGCCTGAATGGACAACAAAACCTAGGTACACAATGAACTTTGAGAATCCCAAAGTCCATGTATGTCCCACGTGCAAAAAGGGCATTCACCATGGAAACCATGCTCATTGCATTCTGCAATACCTCTATGAGGTAAACTCTCGTGCCTTCACACAGAGAAAGAATGCAGAATCCCATAAGACAACAAGGAGATTCACACCCATCACAAAGAAAACCAATGAAAAGAAATCTTCAAAGCGGATCAATGCAGGAACTAGTTTCTCTCCTAAGACGTCTTCCGCTGTGCAAGAGAACTCTACTCCTAGATCTATTCTTTAGTGGAAACCAACGGGTAGGATCTTCAAGGAAGTTGTTCTTAAGTGGATTCCCATCGAGAAGAGTGATGACACCTACTCCAACACTAATGCGAGTGTTATGAATGTAGAAACTGCATTTGTTACTCCTAAAACTAGTATTTGTGCAAATTCTTCTTCTGTCATTGCAGGTACTTCAGCGGATTCTGAATCCATTTCTTCAAAGGGTTCCAATTCTGTACATTCGACATCACCTTTTTCTGCCGTACAAAGGTCTATTTTGGATTATTTTCAAAAACATTGAAAATAAAAATACAAAAATATAAAAACTATAAAAACAAAATTAAAAATAAAAAAAAAAATCTTTCAAAAATACCAAAAATATTCTTCTAGACATGTCTTTCAATTTTGATAATATGGATGTGCCTCGAAATGTCGCTCAATAACGACACAAGTGTGTACATTAAGCTCGAATGAAAGTTCAAATGTTTTCAAATCATGTCATTTCCTTTTTTCTTTAAATGATTTGAAATTACTTCAGATTGTGACTCGTGCCTCAAAGAAGGGAATGTTAATCACGGATGATAACTTATCCTTAACAACGAGAAACTCAAATTTTCTCGGTCTTGAGCTTTCAATAAAACCATTCCATTTTTAAGCTTATGAAAACGACTTATAGTTAAATGTCAGACTGTAACTCGAAAATCAAATAGAGGAGAGTGTATCTTTAAAGTTAACTTATCCTAATAACGGGTAGAGCAATCAATCAATGGGTTGAGATTTTCACAAAACATTCAAAGTTTTGAGCTCAACACAATGGCTTATAGTCATATG
Organism: Glebionis coronaria; assembly: GCA_025667525.1. Taxonomy (NCBI): domain Eukaryota; kingdom Viridiplantae; phylum Streptophyta; class Magnoliopsida; order Asterales; family Asteraceae; genus Glebionis; species Glebionis coronaria. The sequence continues at coordinate 247,360,542 of CM046875.1, forward strand.
TCAGACTATAACCCGGTCCCCAAAGAAAGGAAAGTCTATGACTTATCCTCAACAACGGGAAATTAATTTTTCCCGGTCATGGGCTTATGTTAAAACATTCAAAGTTTTAAGCTCATGAACTCAAGGAAAATGTTCATTTATGTACATTTATCCTCAACAACGGGAAATTCAGTTTTCTCGGGTCCGAGCACAATTTTTCAAGGTCTTTCGAAACATTGTGCTCATATACTCCCCTATTTTAATTAGAATTTCTTTTCGAGGGGGAGTACAAACTCTCATGCAACATTATTCTCTCCTTGTTTCATCACTAGTTTCACAAAAATTTCAATCACATGCATTTTTTGAGGGGGAGAATAGTGATTAAATGTGATCAAAATGTTTTATGTTGGATAAGATCTTTGAGATAAGTGCTTTCTCGTCCTAACATGTGCAAAATGTTCACTTAAATTCTTTCGCATTTTGATGCACATGTGTAGGGGGAGCGATTTTTGGTGATTTAGAAAGTTTTTTTGGTTACGATATCTATACCTTCAACACAATTATTCACAACGATATTGGTGTCAAAAGGTGGTTAGGTATTCGTCCTATGATCCAACCAGAACCGGAGGGATCTTCTTAGGGACAATCCATTAGAACTTAGAAGTCCTTAGGAAAGATGGAGTAGTTAAGTGTACGGGAATAATGCCGACTAATGACTTAAGCTAGCACTGGAACAACCACAACAAGGTGCTAGTTATGAAGTCTTGGTAAGCATTGAAGGGGTTGAATAATGAAAAAGAAATGTAAGATAAAGGGTGTAAAGAAAATAGCCATCCATACAACTTAGGCAGAAACCGGGTCAATACATCAATTATCAGAATCACTTTGATTATTTCTGAAACTGAAGAGAAAGCATCATGGACCCAGTGATGCAATGCACAACCCTTCCCGGCCTACTCAAGCTTCTCTAAAAAGAAGTTTGTTTTATTGTAACGGAGTTTAACTCATTTCTATCAACTTTCTCACTCCGAGATAGTAGATATTGAAAAGGTGGCAGTGTGCTCCAGCCTCCGATCACCAAATAAACGTGCACTTATAGAGTCTAGAGCCAACGAGATTCATCAAAAATCTCATTAGGACACTTATTCCATATATCAATTGTTGTTCTTCATTAGAACACAAGCGATAACTTACAGAGTCCTACGCTCTATCCTTGTGATATTGCTAGAACATTCAGAGTGATACTCTTTAGTATTCATAGTGATGAATGGAAATCCTTCCAGTGTCAACATCAAACAGCACTACGGTAGGTCATATGTAAGATTCACTTGAATTAAACATATGTTAACTGGAAAGAAACAATATTTTGATTCTTTCTTGATTCAAACTCGTTCGAGGTCTCGACGAAATATCTTTATGATCTTGCCAGAACATTCAGAGTAATACTTCTTAGTATTTACTGTGACGAATGGAAATCCTTCCAGTGTCATCAACAAACAGCACTACGGTAGGTAACTTGTGAGATTATATACGAATCAAACTTGTTTCAACTGGAAAGAAACAATGGTTTGATTCTTAACTGATTCAAACTTGTTCCAGGAAAATGAATTGAACACTCAATCATCAGAATTGAACTGCATGATTCACTCCTTACTATGAATTATCTTTCGATATATTCAAGTATTGAGAACGGCTATCACAGATGGAAACCCTGTCAAGGAAGTTCTTTGAACTTACCTAATCAGAGGTACAGTATTCGTACTGTATAACGAGAAACTGGAGGAAAGCAAACGATGGCGTAATCTCAAGAGTCGTAATTCAAGACCACATGCTCATGTAAAAGAAGAAAGCTCAAGAACATCTAAAGACAAAGACTTCCGCTTCTCTGAGAATCAAGGGAGATTGTTTACAAGCTTTCAAGACAACATAAACCATGAGTATGTGGATAAAGACACAAGAACACAAGTTGGCAAAGCATCAAGCTCAAGTCAAGGCAAAGATCAAAGATCCAAGATCATAAGTATGAAATGAACGATGAAAGAACTCTCAAGACAACGAGCTTTAAAGTCTGCAACAACAAAGAAGTGAAGTCACTTAATACATGACCACCACTTAGGGGGAGATTGTTAGAAGTATTTAAAGTGATGGTCAAAGAAGTGAAGTCACATATTATATGACCACCCCTTAGGGGGAGATTGTTAGAAGTATTTAAAGTGATGGTCATATAATATACTGTTGCAAAACTCGTGGAAAATGCTATTCAACGGTGTCGAGAGTTCAATGTTATTGTCATGTATGTAACGGGAATTAGTCCCGAACAAACAAATGAGGAAGGCTTCCTAACCTTGTAAGCCTTAGTATAAAAGGCACATCAACCTCATTTGTGTGTGTGTCTCCCATAGTGTTTTCTATTCTTCTTGTTTTATAGAGAGGAACTCTCCGTAGTTTCTCTCACTAGAATCACATACTTTGTATCTTTCTTCCTTCTTCTTCATCTAATCTAATATTCTATTCTTAGTTTTAATCTGGTTCTTCATCATCTATATTTCTTGTTCTATAAGTCGTGTGTTACGTCCTACAGTCCAACTTATCCGACCAAGATTGTCGGTTCTCTCCAATTAATCTCTCCAAGATCCTATTCAACGCTCGGTTTGTAACCTCGACTTGCCCACTCGTTTGTGGGTGATAAGCCGTAGAAAGCCGATGTGTAACCCCATATTTCTCTAGGACCCTTTCGAATTGGTCATTACAAAAATGGGTTCCACGATCGCTTATGATCGCACGAAGGGTTCCAAACCGAGAAAACAAGCTCTTCAAAAACTTGACTAACACGCAAGCATCGTTCGTGGGCAAAGCCTTAGCTTCCACCCACTTGGATAGGTAGTCAATGGCGACAAGGATGTACTTATTACCACGAGATGATGGGAACGACCCCATAAAATCAATTCCCCAAACGCCAAAGACCTCACACACTTGGATGATGTTTTGTGGCATTTCATCGTTTTGTGAGGCTTTTCCTTTTCGTTGGCATGACTCACATGACTTCACAAGTGCATGTGAATCTCAGTAAATAGTAGGCCAAAAGAAACCGGCATCAAAGACCTTCTTCGCCGTGAGATTAGCACCACGGTGACCACCCGTGGGTCCCTCGTGAGAAGCTATAAGGATATTAGAAGCTTCGGTGCCAAATACACAACGTCGAATGATTTGATCCGTACAAGTCCGAAATAGATAAGGGTCGTTCCAAAAGTAGAACTTGACGTCACGAAATAATTTTTGTTTTTGTTGAGTCGTCATACCCTTAATGATGAAGTTGCCCGCATGGTAATTTGCGATGTCCGCAAACCATGGGGTAGATGAGTCAAGCTTAGAGTTAACTACACCAAGTGTCTCGAGAGGAAATGTTTCTATGATTTCCTTTGGCTCGTAAACACTTTGGCGAGGATCTTCCAAACGAGAAAGATGATCGGCCGCTAGATTCTCGGCTCCTTTTTTGTCAAGGATTTCGACATCAATTTCTTGTAGGAGGAGAATCCAACGAAGTAGTCTAGGCTTTGCATCTTGTTTAGCCATGAGATACTTGATAGCCGAATGATCCGTATACACTATGCATCGAGTCTAGACGAGGTAAGGTCAGAATTTCTCAAATGCATACACCACGGCAAGGAATTCCTTTTTCGTTGTAGTGTATTTAAGTTAAGCCTCGGTCATCGTCTTGCTAGCATAGTGAATAGGAAAGAAGTGATTTTCATGACGTTGCCCCAATACGGCCCCAATAGCGTAGTCACTAGCATCACACATTAGCTCAAAGGGGAGGTTCCAATTGGGAGCAACAAGATGGGAGCTTCGGTAAGTTCCTTTTAGGATTTCAAAGGCTCGTACACAATCTTCGTTAAAGACAAAAGGAGCATCTTTTTCGAGGAGATGTGTAATAGATCGAGAAATCTTTGAGAAGTCCTTGATGAATCGACGATAAAAGCCCGCGTGGCCTAGGAAACTCTTAACTCTCTTAACGGTTTTGGGATGAGGAAATTTGGCGATGAAGTCTATCTTAGCTTTATCTACCTCAATCCCCGCTATCGAGACCTTGTGACCTAAGACGATTCCTTCCTTAACCATAAAATGACATTTTTCCCAATTGAGCACAAGGTTGGTTTTCTCACAACGTTTTAACATTCTCTCAAGATTCGACAAACACGAAGTGAACGAACAACCAAACACGGAAAAATCATTCATAAAGACTTCCATTGTCTTCTCGATCATATCATGAAAAATAGCCATTATGCACCATTGAAAGGTTCCCGGTGCATTGCAAAGTCCGAATGGCATTCTACGATAGGCAAACGTTCCATACGGATACGTAAACGTAGTTTTTTCTTGATCACGACGATCGATGGGGATTTGGAAGTAACCGGAAAAACCATCTAAAAAGCAATAGAAATCGTTTCCCGCAAGACGCTCCAACATTTGGTCCATAAAGGGCAAGGGAAAATGGTCTTTACGAGTGGCGTGATTCAACTTACGATAGTCGATACACACCCTCCAACCGGTCACGAGTCGAGTTGGAATTAACTCGTTGGAATCGTTTGGCACAACGGTCATTCCTCCCTTCTTAGGGACACAATGAATAGGACTCACCCAAGGTCTATCAGAAATAGGGTAAATCATTCCCGCGTCAAGGAGTTTAAGGACCTCCTTTTTTATGGCGTCGTGAATTTTGGGGTTCACCCTCCTTTGGCATTGGATTGCGGGTTTGTAGTCCTCCTCCATTAAGATTTTGTGGGTATAAAATTTAGGATCGATCCCCTTAATGTCGGATAATTTCCACGTAAGTGCCCATTTGTGGTCCTTTAGAACATCGATAAGTGCGGTTTTTTCATCATTCGAAAGATCTTTCGAAATAATAACCGGCAACTTATCATCTCCTCCCAAAAATACGTATTCAAGGTGAGGAGGTAAATCTTTCAACTTGAGGATTGGTGGTTCCTCAATTGAAGATTTGGGATCGATACTCATAACCTCCTCGGGTGGAGGAAATAGGAAATCGTTAAGAAAATCCTTGATAACCGAGAAGTCCTCATCGTTGTCGAGATCTTCATCACAAGTACGTGGAACATCAACTTCTTCCAACGTAAAACCACCACCTTCAAATGGAGTGAAGGATGGTGTCGATGTATCAAGAATGGGATCAAGCATAGTGGGATTTCCATTATTTTCATCGTCACCAAAACCTAAAACTTCTTGTGAAAATTCCTCGGAAACAACGTCGATCATATCAACGAGGTTTATGGTCGTGACGGAATAAACATGAGAAATTGGATAATTTTGTGTTGCGTTTATAACAAGTTCCTCGTCGTTGAAATGTAAGGTAACCTTTCTAGCATGCACATTAATCAACGCCATTGACGTATCAAAAAACGAACGACCTAAAATAAGAGGAACTTGAGGATCCGTGGGAATATCGACAACGATAAAGTCTACCGGATAATAGAACTTTCCCACTTTCACAAAAACATCTTCGGCCGATCCACATGAGGGAATAGTGGAATGATCGGCCAATTCGATAGACATTAGTAAAGGAGTAAGATTAGGAAGATTGAGGGACTTGAAAATTGCAAGTGGCATTAAAAGTTAATACTAGCACCAAGATCGGCCAAGACATAGCATTCTTCCATATCATGGATATCACATGGAAACAAGAATTTACCGGGATCACCGACTTATTGAGGTATGCGGTTAAGATAAACCGATGAACAACTAGACAATTATTGCAATTTCTCTTGTTGTTCAACATATTCTTAAATTTAGCGGCAAATAGAGGCATCATGACCAAGGCGTCGGCAAAACTTATATTGAAATGCAAATCACAAAACATTTTCATAACAAGCTCAAATTGGTAATTCTCGCGCTGTTGACGTTTCTCCTTTCTAAGTCTCGATGGGCAAGGAAAAGGTGGTGTGGGTTGTCATAGGCATAGCCTTTGGAATCTCGGGTTCCAATGATGGTAATGGGTCAACCGTAGGTGTGGCATGAGCGGTACTTCGTGGGATTGGGAATTGCTCCTTTTCGACCACCACCTCGGATTCATCCTCAATTTCCTCCACCGTTGGAGTAATTGGTTGAGGAGTCGGTTCCTTAAGTGTCTTACCACTTTGTGTGGTAATCACTTTCATCTCTCCCTTATGCTTCGATATGGTGTTTTTAGGAATACTACTCGAAGACGGTTTACACATTATAGCCTCAAACATGGATGGAATTTTATCCTCAAACATAGACTGCCTCTTACCGGCCTTAAGAATCTCTTGTTTTATTTCATGTTTCCCTTGTTCCATCTTTTGTTGGTTTTGTTGTAACCTTGTTACATTAACCTCCATTATGTTGGTGGGGATCTTAAGCTCATTTTCTAACTCATTTTTCAACTCCTTTTTCTAGACATTCTTAATCTCGGATCTTAGGCTAATGATCTCTCTTTGTATGTTGTCAAACCTAGCATCATTTCCATTTGCGTATTCAACAAATTCATTTGGAAGATCTTTCAAGTTTTGCAAACTTTTGTTGTTGTTTTGAAAATCATTGTTTTGATTTTTGTTTGAAACTTGATTGTTATTAGCCCTTTGATTCCCATAGTTGTTACCTTTGTAATTGTTTTTGTAACCAACTTGATTGTTTCAATAGTTGTTGTTATCATTTTGATTGGGAGCAAAACCCTGTGGAGTCATTTGATTAGAGCGGGTAACTTGACCGTTTTGGTTATAAGTTCCCGTGGCCGCGTAGTCACTCGAAGTGTTACCACCGTTGGTAATGCACTCGGAGAAATCATGACCTCCACCACAATACATGCAACAAACCTCAACCGCTTTAGCCGTAGCGGAAGCACTTTGTTCACCAACTTTGAATTTAATAAAAAGACCTTTAAGCTTATCAAAGATTTTGTTTTCCAAATTTGCCTAAATTTGGCAAGCATCGATGGTATTGGACAATGAAGGTGAAGCCAAAGATGAATCCTTATGAACACTCGATGTGTTACGAGGACTATAGACCTTAGACCTATTCTCAATAATCAACAACGCTTCCTCAACGGTTTTACACAAAAATTTACCACCCGCGGCGGCATTAATATAATCTCTCTCATGATCGTTTAATAAATTGTAAAACGTGTCAATTTGATGCAAGTCGGAAAAACCGTGATGAGACACTCATGTAACATTTCCTTAAACCGTTTCCAAGCCGTAGAAAAACTCTCATTAAATTCTTGTGAAAACTTTGAAATCTCGTTTTTCAAATGCGTAGTCTTAGAGGGCAGAAAAAAATTGATTCACAAACTTTGAAACGAGATCCTTCCACGTCAATATAGAATTGGGTGGCTCTTTCACTAACCAAATTTTAGCGGGCCTCGCTAAGGAATACGGAAAAAGCATCATCTTAATCGAGTCATTAGCAACGTCCTTAAACTTGCAAGTGGCGGTAAGATGATTGAATTGGCGGATATGGTTGTGCGGGTTGTCCTTTTCATCACCACGGAATTTGTTGTTTTAGATCATCGACAAAAAACCCGTCTTAACTTCAAAATTCTTCGCAAGGATGGCGGGAATCACAATAGCTTCTCCATAACCATCGGTGGGTGCTTGAAGTAACTCCATCATAGTTCGATTAGCCATGGTAGCTTCTTCTTCTACGACTGGTTCGCCAATAGGAGACTCCTTACTAGAAAGGTTAGGTGTGATCTCCTTTTGGTTTTTTCGTTTACGTGCACGTCTTGCTTGATTACAAGTGAGCATAAATGTCCCGTACAACGTGGGGATGAGCAAAGAAGATTCTTTTTGGTGTTTTTAATTTTTCCAATTTTTTTTTTCTGGTTTTTGATATTTTTACTTTTTTTGGATTTTGTGAATGTATTAAGTAGAAAAAAATCTACAAATCTCTCCTTAAATCAAATCTTTTGATTAAAGGAGCCTTAAGGAATGAAAACGATCACGTGAAGTGAACGCCTTCGATGACTTTAGAACGTTGGTGGAACACCAAAACGTTCAAGAGGGTTTAATTAAATGAAACCAAGAAAATATATATGATATGTAGATAATAATTTGGTTGGCAAATGCTCGATTAGCCCTTTTTATCTAAACACGCACAAGCAAGCGGGGAAACGAGGTGGCGCGAAGCACTTAAGAGCCTTTTTCCTTAGGGTATATTTTATAATACCCGCCTTATACCCACCTTATAGTTTGTGTTTGTCAAAATTAAGCTTCACGAAAGTAATAATCTATTTTGCCCTTTTTTCTTTGTTTGAGATTCGAATACAATGATCGAGTGATGAAATCCCGAATCAAGGTTGTGTTTTCACACTATTGGAGTACTTGTGAATTTATTGTTCTACGTATACAATATAGTAATATTCACACAAAAGACGAAAAACCAATAATACGTATTAGTAGAGTGCTACTAATAAAAATAGATATTATGGCTAATATAAAAACAACAATTGTTCAAATCAAAACACAACACGCCTCCCCGGCAGGGGCGCCAAAATGATGTAATGGTTTTACTACCCTTTAGGAAAAAGGCGTAAAAGCGGCAAGTATTAAGTGTCGCATTAGGAAAACCAAGCACTAATGACCAAGTGAAGTTCAAGTTTGTTTCCCAAGGAGGCAAGTGAGCTGTGTAAGAAATGATTAAGTGTTTGTGATTATGAGAAAAGAAAATAGAAAAGGATGACGGTTACGATTATGAATTAAACTAAGACGAAGTCGTGCACGTAAAACCGTAAAAAGTGACGAAATTTAAAAATTAACCTAAAAATTCCTAGAAAATTGAAATAAATTCTAAAAAATGTAATTAGAGTTTACAAAAAAAAATCACTCAAACCTTTTATTTAATTAAATAATAATTTTTTAATGCTAATTAAAGCCCAAAAATTATTTAATTAAAAAAAAGCCCAAAATGAGATTTTTCACTTTGTAAACCTCTAAAATGACTTAACTAAATTAAAAACTATTTTTGAAAAATTTAAAATTAATTAAAACTATTTAAAAATGATTAAAAACTATAAAATCTTAAAATAATTCTAAAAATTAATTAAATGACAAAAAAATTAATCTGAAAATTTTAAAATTCCTAACTTAATGTATTAAACCTAGGAAAAATGAAAAACTTGCAAGAATCATAAATTTAATTTTTAATAATAAAATAATAATAAAATAATAATAAAATAATATTAAAAATCCAAAATTTATAAAAAATTCTAAAAAGTTGCAAACTAGTTTATGTGAACCTAATAAACACAGAAATGAACTTGAAATTACCAAAATACCCCTATTCGGCCTCTAAATAGGCCAAAATGAAAAACAGTCCACTAAATTGGGCTTTTTGGCCCAATAAGCAAAAAGTTGTCCACATAAGCCCAAAATCACCTACTTGACTCAAAATTTGATTTTAAGCACAAAAGTCTAAAGGCCCAAAAGCTGAAAGTGGGCTTATCACAACTTAATTGTCAACATCTTATTCTTAATGGGCTTTTTGGCCCATTAAGCCATAAGCTAATGCCATAAGCTCTAATTTGACACACAACCTTTGGGATACTAAAGAGATCTGTGAAAAGAAATTTTTAAAAAGCCCAAGAAATAAGCCTGAAATAAGCAAAAGCTCTCTAATCTTAATAATAAAAAAAAGATGTCTAATAAGCACAATGAATAAGCTAGAAAAAGTAATAAGCACTTAATGTAAAAGTCAACTTGTTTGGTTTTCTAGTCAAAATTAAAAGTCAAACCCTAATATGCTCCAGATTAGTTCAATGAGTCAAATGAGGAAGATTGATCATAAAAAATAAGTTGTTGCAAGTCTGAATAAGCTAAAATGGCTTATGAATAAGTTGATAATCAATTTACACTAGCAGTGGCTAGCAACAGGGGAAAGGAGTTCCCACTGCTTGACTATTTTAACTTTTTGTTTTATGTGGATTTTTGTTGGATTCAAGGCACAAAAAGGCACCCTTACAACCAATGGGTTATAAGGAGTCAATCACAATCACAAAAACACAAATCCTAACAGCCAATTAGTATAGATCAATCAAAAGATCACCAAATATGATGCAGACATGTTCATAAGCAGTTTTCAAACAAATAAGCAGATTTAGCATGAATAAGCCAACCAAACTGAACAAAATGCACACAACAGCTTAAATAAATTAAAATGAACATAAATCAACTGGTTTCATGCACTGATTCAAGGTTTAGAACAAGATTGAATGCAATAAAAGTTACTGATGAACAAAGAACAAGCAGCTTATGAACTTTGCTGATATACTTGACCACATATCCAATTTTAAACCTTTAAATTTCTTAAACATGTTATATAAACTTTATTTAAACACTTGTTATCCCTAAGCATGCATACAATCTATGTGTTCCAAAATCTTAGGTCAAAAATTTCAAAATCAAGTGAGATATAGCACAATCTTATATTTGATGTTCAAAAGCTAAAAACTAGCAGACAACATCACACAACCAAGTAATAAGCAGGTACAGGAACAAAACACCCCTAAACAATAACTCAAAATCAATTTGCAAGCTCAAATCAGTAAACCCAAACACCCGTTTCACTTTTTAAATCCAAATTTAACAAAGTAAATGCGTGATTCAATATTACACATGCCTAATCTAGCATCATAACATCAATATCAAGAAGATTTAAGCCACAAGAACAACACTCAAAACAGTAGAACACAAAAATCACAAAATCAAGTATTTTTAACAGATTTTGTGAAATGAGCTCAAATCTCATGAATGTGCATCCACACTCACGAATTTTTAAGCTGATGTGTCTAGCTAAACAAGACACAAGCTTCCAATAACACCTGTTAAGATTCAACAAGGTTAAAATAGAAAAATGGAAAATAAAGCTTGATTAATGCAACCTTGTTCCCACTCCTTGATTATCCCCAAACCACAAGCTTACAACACCTTGATAATCTTCTTATCAGGGTGCTATAATCACTTGCAATCCAAAAATTCTAAGGGTTTGAACCAAGAACTTAGTAAAATATCAAGTTTTGCAAAATTATGCAATTTCTTGCACAATCTTTGAAAACAGGTTTTGAGATTCCATAAACATAAACATATAACAATAATAAGCAAGTATTAAGATTGACACTTGGATTTCTTCAAATATTCAAACACATTTTCATTAAACTTGAATAGGGATTTACATAATTTTGAACAAGGAAAAACCAAGAGCAGGGCTAAATGTAAAACCCTAATGCCTTTATATAGGCTACATGAATTCTAGGAAAGCTAAAAAACTATAAACCCTAGTGTATGAACTTCCAAGTTTTCCCTTGAAGATTTTTGAATTTTGCTAACATGTGAACTCTTCTTGGCGTTTTGTTGATGCAAAGTTGGTGGAATTTTGATCAAAGGGTCCATAGTAAGCTTAGAATGTAAGCTGCTTGTGGGACGTTGGATTTCTCTGTCTATTTTGGCATCTTCCTCAACTCTGTAGCAGGGCATGTCCCGTGTGGCATGTGTGGTGAGGTGGCAAGTGATTTATGGGTTGGGTTATGATTAAGAAAGCCTTAATCATAATTCTAGAGGGAATTAGGGTCTAATTCATAGTAATTAACAAAAACCAATTTGTGTTCATATTTGAATAGTGGAGTTTAATCCGTTTAAGGTAAGGTTTGATGTCTGCCCATATTGGCCCCCTTCTTTCATTCCCTTTTCATTTTGAGTTTTACATGGCAAAATCAGATTCCCTTTGTAAACCAAGTTTTGGTTTTCACACTTTTGCTACATAAACTTTTCCAAAAATTTATCAAGGGTATTTCTTGCCATTTGATGATATTTGAAGAGCTCTTTTGGCATTTTCTTCATTCTTCAAGGTGTTGACTTGTATTGTTGACTTCTTGAAGGACTAATAAAGAAAAGTCCTCAAATTTGAGGGACCATTCTTGCCAATTATTCAAAGTGGAGGGTCCTTTTTGCAATTTGACAAACTTTAAGGACCAAATTTGTAATTATGAATAAACAAGGGTTTAAAGTGTCAATTATTCAATATTGGATGACCCTTCTTGTACAATCTTCAATTCTTCAAGGGTTATTCTTGGAAAATCACCATTAGGGCTTTGTTCATTGTACGGCTTTGTTTCCCGTGTTCGTTTTTGCTTGTTTCTTGTGATCTTTTGCCATTTTCTCAATATCCGTACCTAAAATATACATGTAACAAACACAAGCATATATTTGGCATATTTCATGATATTTAATGCATTGTAAGCCCATTTTGGACGATGAGACTATGTATAAAAGCAGTTTCATCAAGTAGCCGAGGATGTTTTCGTGAAAGTGGGGAAGTTCTACTATCCCGTTGATTTTATAGTAGTTGACATCCCCGCGGATCCTCAAGTTCCTCTAATTTTAGGTCTTCCATTTTTAGACACCTCGAGATCGCTTATCGACGTTCATGCAAGAACTATTACTTTGAGATTCAACGAAGAGGAACTTGTTATAAACGCTACTCAAAACTCGACACCTTCTCATGTTTATGCAATCGCTACCATCAATCACATTGACTTAGTTGATGTGGTTTGCGATGAGTTTTTACAAGAAGTGTTAGTTTTTACTGATAGTTCATCAAGTGGCAATCCCACTATTTTGGATCCAATTCTTGCTAATTCTACACTACATCTCACTCCATTCCAAGGAGGTGATTTTACTTCAAATGAAATCGACAATGAAGATGAGGTGATTATTGGTAATGATACTCTTATTCCACCATTTCTTCCGCCAATGGAAGTTATGAGTGTTGAACAAAAATCTTCGATCGAGGAACCACCAATCCTTGAATCGAAAGATCTTCCATCTCACCTTGAATACGCATTCTTGGAAGGTTATGACAAGTTGCCGGTTATTATTGCAAAAGATCTTGCTAATGATGAAAAAACTGCACTTTTGAAAGTTCTTAAAGCTCATAAAGGGGAAATTGCATGGAAATTTTACGAAATTAAGGGTATTCACCCAAAATTTTGTACTCATAAGATTTTAATAGAGGAGGACTATAAACCCGCAATTCAAAGTCAAAGAAGGGTAAACCCTAAAATTCACGATGTCATAAAAAAAGAAGTCTTAAAACTTCTTGATGCGGGAATGATTTATCCTATCTCCAATAGCCCATGGGTGAGCCCAATCCATTGTGTCCCTAAGAAGGGAGGAATGACCGTTGTGCCCAATGAAAACAACGAGTTAATTCCCACTCGTGTTGTGACCGGCTGGAGGGTGTGTATTGACTACCAAAAGTTAAATGACGCCACTCGTAAAGACCACTTTCTCTTGCCCTTCATGGATCAAATGTTGGAGTGTCTAGCATGAAATGAATTCTATTGCTTTTTAGATGGTTTTTCCGGTTACTTTCAAATCCCTATCGACCCTCGTGATCAAGAGAAAACTACGTTTACGTGTCCTTATGGAACGTTTTCTTATCGTAGAATGCCTTTCGGACTTTACAATGCACCGGGTACGTTTCAACGGTGTATGATGGCTATTTTCCATGATATGATCGAGAAATCGATGGAAGTATTCATGGATGACTTTTCGGTGTTTGGTGATTCATTCACGTCGTGTTTATCTACTCTCGAGAAAATGTTAAAACGTTTTGAAGAAACCAACCTTGTGCGTAATTGGGAAAAATGTCATTTTATGTGTAAACAAGGAATCGTCTTAGGGCACAAGGTCTCGAAAGCGAGGATTGAGGTTGATAAAGCTAAAATATACGTCATCGCCAAGTTACCTCATCCCAAAACCGTCAAGGGAGTTAGGAGTTTCCTAGGCCATGCGGGCTTTTATCGTCGTTTCATCAAAGACTTTTCGAAAATCCCTCGACCAATGACACACCTTCTCGAGAAGGATGCTCCTTTTAACTTCAATGAGAATTGTGTTAGACTTTCGAAAATCTTAAAAGGAAACTTACGGAAGCTCCCATTCTTGTTGCTCCTAATTGGGAATTACCCTTTGAAATCATGTCCGATGCAAGTAATTATGCAATAGGGGCCGTCTTAGGGAAACGTTATGAAAAACACTTCCGTCCTATCCATTATGCTAGTAAGAAGATGACTGAGGATCAACTTAAGTACACCACAACGGAAAAGGAATTCCTTGCCGTGGTCTATGCTTTTGAGAAACTCCGAACTTATCTCGTCTTGACTAATATCATCGTGTAAACAGACCATTCGATTATCAAATACCTCTTAGCTAAGCAAGAAACTAAGCCGAGATTTCTTCGTTGGATGCTCCTCCTCGAATTTGATATCACTGTGCTTGACAAAAAAGGAGCCGAGAATCTAGCGGCCGATCATCTCTCTCGTATAGAAGATCCTCACAAAGGTGTTTACGAAAACAAGGAAATTACCGAATCATTTCATCTTGAGACTCTCGGGGTAGTGAATTCTAAAGACACCACCCCATGGTTTGCCGACATTGAAAATTACCATGCGGGGAACTTCATAATCAAGGGTATGACGACATAACAAAAGAGAAAATTATTTCGTGACGTCAAGTTCTTATTTTTGGACGACTCTTATCTCTTTCAGGTTTTTACGGATCAACTCATTCGATGTTGTGTCTTTGGTACCGATGCTTCTAACATCCTAGAGCTTGTCACGAGGGACCCACGGGTGGTCACCACGGTGCTAATCTCACGGCTAAGATAGTGTTCAATGCTGGCTTATTTTGGCCTACGTTTTATCGTGATGCACAAGTCGTGTGATTCTTGCCAAGGACAAGGAAAATCGTCACAAAAGGATGAAATGCCGCAAAACATAAATCAAGTGTGTGAGAGTTTCAAAATTTGGGGCATTGACTTTATGGGGCCATTCCCATTTTCATGGAAACAAGTATATCCTCATCGCCGTCGACTACCTTTCTAAGTGGGTTGAAGCTAAGGCTTTACCTATGAATGATGCTCGTGTGGTAGTGAAGTTTTTGAAGAAACTATTCTCTCGGCTTGGAACCCCTCGTGCTATAATAAGCGATCGCGGAACCCCTTTTTGTAATGACCAATTCGAAAAGGTTTTAAAGAAATATGGAGTTATTCATCGGCCTTCTACAGCTTATCACCCGCAAACGAGTGGCCGAGTCGAGGTTTCAAACCGAGCTTTGAAGAGGATTTTGGAAAGGTCGATTGTAGAAAATCGTGCTTCATGGTCCGACAAACTCGATGACGCTTTATGGGCCTTTCAGACCGCTTATAAGACATCGATCGGTTGTACTCCTTATAAGTTGGTTTATGGAAAGAATTGTCATTTGCCCATTGAATTGGAGCATAAGGCATATTGGGACCTTAAGCATGCAAATTACGATTTGAAGACCGTGGGAGATCACCGGAAAATACAATTAAATGAATTGGATGAATTAAGAGATAATGCTTATGAAAATTCATTGATTTTTAAAGAAAAGACTAAAAAGTTTCATGATTCAAAGATTAAAAACCGGTTTTTTAACGTTGGTGATCAAGTGTTACTTTTTAACTCTCGTTTGGAGATATTTTCCGAGAAATTGAAATCTCGTTGGTCGGATCCGTTCACCATAAAACAAGTGTTTCCTTATGGGACCATCGAGCTAGATCAAAATGATGGTTCTAATTTCAAGGTGAATGGACATAGACTTAAGCACTACTTCGGTGGGGAAGTTCCTTCGTTGAACGACCTCGACCAAGTCACCTTCCCTAATGATAATTAGCATTGAGGGGATCGAGTCGAGATCATGACTCGGTAATCAAAACGAGATGCCTCGTGGGGGAGATCCCATGCTTATCCATTGTACATATTATCGCTTTCTAATGTAGTTAATGAGAGGGGTTTTGTTCCCTTCCATCTCGTTGTCTCGTGGTTGTTTGTGGATGTGTGATAGGTGTGTAAACACCCATCCTTTCTACCACTTAATTACAATAATAACCAGACCAAAACGTGTATTTTATGTCTTTTATGTCGGAATTATGCGTGGTTTGTGTTTTTGTTGTGATTTAGGACGAAAAGCTGAAAAGTGGAGAAAACACGGGAATTCACGCGCATTTACGGACTTTTATTGAAGAAAAAGATGAAAGACGAAGTCGAGAAGTCAAGTGTGCAAAAAGAACGGAAGTCCAAGACCAATTCTGAAGATTTATCGAAGAAAAAGTCAAAAGACGGAAGTTTACTTAAAGCCGAAGAACTCAAGTCTATTTTATCGAAGAATTAAAAGACGAGTTCAAAGAAATCCCGAGCCAAAAGTCATTAAAAGTCCAAGATTAAAGAAGATAAGAAGAAAAGGACTAAGCATGCAATTAATGAAGATTAAAGAAGGATGGACTTAATCTTGTAATTAAGAGAAAAGGAAAGAGGGGAGGAAGCTTCCTAATCCTCCCCTATATATAGATTAGGACTAGTTAATTTTCTTCTTTGTTGGCTAAGTGTGACAATTAGTCCTCCACCATTTACTTACCTTGCACCTTTAATTCATGTCAATTTAAATACTTGTCAATTTAAATACCTTGTCTTGCACCTTAAATTCCTTTAATTTCAAGTAAGTTTCCATTTAATTTTTGTTAATCTTTATTTTATCTTGTTAATCTCTTATCTACCTTTCTTGATCTTTGATTTTTATGTTTATGTTTGTGTTCATGTTCATGTTCTTATTTTGATCAAGTGGGTTTTTGATTATTGTGCTTAAATTCGTTAGTTTTGTTGATTTAAACTGTTTGTTTATGATTATTGAATGTTCTGTTATTAATTTAGTTTAATCTTGTGTTTGATTTTGGTTAAATTTGTGGTTAGATTCTTGTGTATTTTTGTGATCCCTTATTATTCGGGGGTGTTTGTTTCTGTTACTGTATTCCCAGGAAACTTCCGAGTCAAGCCAGTTCATTCGGAACTTTAAAAGTTCCGAGTCAAGCTTCATCCGGAAAAGTTCCGGATCAATACTTCCGAAGGAAAAAGTTCAGGATCAACACCAAAACTTCCGAGTCAAGAGTTGTTCATTCGGAACTCCAAAAGTTCCGGACAAAAACTTCCGGACGAAAAGTTCCGAACTAAGTTCCGGATCAAGAAGGTTTCATTCGGAAGTCTAGAACTTCCGGATCAAGAAGGCTTCATCCGGAAGTCTTCCGAATCAAGGAGTTCCGACTCAAGAGTGTTCATTCGGAACTCAAGAATTTCCGAGTCAAGCCAGTTCATTCGGAACTCAGAAACTTCCGAATCAAGGTTTCTTTCAGGTTCTTTTTAGTATTTGTATTTAGTTTTTAATTTTTAAACTTTATTTTTCCCGCCTTTTCATTTAATTGCACTTTAAGATTACTTGTCTTAGCTTTATTTTAGTCTTGCCTTAGTTTAAGTTTTAGTTGCGTTTTAAGATTGCCTTAGATAGATTTAAGTTTTCGTTATTTATGTTTAGTGCCCATTAATTTCAGTCACGTTTTAAATACTTGCACATTTATTTTTAATTAGACTTAGATTTACTTTTAAGTCATTTACTTTAATTGTCTTGCACATTTTATTTATAAACAACCAAAAATATTTGTTCCACCAAAGAACGACTGAGTCACACATAGAACCTAGATCAATTCGTTAAGATATCGAGACTTGAACTTAATTTTTAATTAGGTAAAACCCTAGTTCATTAAAATGGCGCCGCTGCCGGCTCTTTTCGTAAAGATTAACGGTTTTATGTGAGAGACGCGTTGCTTTTTGGGATCCGTTCACTTGTGAGCGTTATTTTTCTTGCATAAAAAATTCAAAAAAACCATAAAAATTAAAAAAATTGATAAAAATACATAAAAATTAAAAATTTCAAAAATCCAAAAAGATTTTATCTTTATTGTGTATATATATTGTCTTTGTGTGTGGTTTCTTTTTCTTTTACATTTTCAGGTGTATGCGTACTAGATCTTCCAATTATCAAGAGCCCGAGACTCACGAAGATTTAGCTATGTCAGGTGTAAACAACAATAATCCACCGCACCCTAATAATAACAACAATGTTCTTCCACAGCCCGATCTTCGGACCATGGAGGAGCTTTGTCAACCTACAATGTTTGGACGAGGAGGACCGATTGCGCCGATGCAAATCAACGCTCCTGAGTTTTCGTTGAAGCACCACATGATTCAGCAAGTACAAATAAACCCATTCCGTGGATTGCCTTATGATGATGCCAACAAACACCTCGACAAGTTCATTACAATCACCCAAAGCATGAAGTTGCCTGGTGCCACAATGGATGTTCTTCGCCTACAACTCTTCCCACATACATTATCACATCACGCCGAGAAATGGTTTGATCGTCTACCGAAGAATTCTATTCACACTTGGGATGACATGACTCAACGCTTTTTGTCGCGCTACTTTCCACCATCCATGGTCACGAGCCTTCGCAATTAAATCAGCGGTTTCATGCAAGACCCTGATGAATCTCTTTTTGATGCTTGGGAGAGATATAATGTTTCATCGATAGATGTCCAAACCACAACATGCTACCTGTGATCTTAATTGATACTTTCTACAACGGTTTGACTTTTTGAGATCGTGATACGATCAATTCAGCCGCCGGTGGCACTTTCATGAAAAGGAGACCCGAGAAGTGTAGAGAGCTAATTGAGAACATGACTACTCATCATAAAAACTGGGATTCCTCTGCTTCTTCAAGGAACAATCCGAGAGTCAATGTTTCCTCCACCTCAGCAAACCCTGATATGACCGAACTCACCCGTGTGCTGACTGAAATGAACAGAAGTATGCAACTCTTGGCTTCAAACCAACAACAACAAGTTAAAGCTGTTGATACTCCTTGTGAAACATGCGGCGGTCCTCACTCATACACCGATTGTCCTTCTACACAAGGAAATCCGGAAAATGTGTATGCAGCTTATGGTAATTATTCACCGGAAAATTACCAAGCTCGACCTCAAGGGGATAGAAATCTGCTGAGTTACCGGTCCAACAATTACCTTTCACCCGGTTTTTCTCCTCAAAACCAAAACCCCGCCAACAAATACAATAGAAGCAACCAAATCCCACCAAGATCTTCTAATCCTTATCACCCACCCGCCCAACAAACCCCACCCATTAATCCCGATGTTGAAGCCATCATGAGAACTCAAGGTGAGCAAATCAAGAATTTACAGAGCCAAATAATCAATTTGAAAGGAGATATCACGAAGCAAGGGAATGAGATAAGATCCGAGGTTCGCGATAATATTCAATCCTCCTTCAGCACTCAAACAAATGAATTAAAGAATATGTTGGCTAGTTTCTTGCCCTCCACTCAACCTTCTACTTCAAGTACTCTACCTTCAAACACCGTCACCAATCCGCGAGCTAATGTGAGTGCTATTACTACTCGTAGTGGAGTTACCATCGTAGGACCACCAATCCCACCCCCATCATCTACACCTCCTCCACCACCATGTATCCCTACTCCTCCTACACCTAGTATTAGTGCACCATTACCGTCTCCGCCTCATCCTGACGATGTTCCCAAGAAGAAACCTTCAACATCTCAACCTTCACCAACTACACCTTCCACCTATAAACCCAACATCCCATATCCTTCTCGCTTGGACAAGCCTAACTTGCTAACAAAGGAGGACTCTCAAATAACAAACTATATCAAGATGATTTCTCAAATGAACTTCAACATTAGCTTTCTTGAAGCACTTGTCCACATGCCCAAATTTGTTAAAGCATTTAAGGAATTGCTTAACAAGAAGGAGAAGCTGATTGAACTCGCCAACACACGCTTAAATGAAAACTGCTCTGCAGTGATTCTTAAAGAACTTCCGGAAAAGCTTGGAGATCCCGGTCGTTTTGTGTTGCCTTGCGTGTTCAACAAAACTGAAGAATTTACTGCCCTTGCTGATCTCGGGGCCAGTATTCATTTGATGCCACTAAGTGTTTGGAAAACACTATCATTAACCGACCTTACTCCAACAAAGATGACTCTTGAACTTGCAAATCGCACTCTCGCTTACCCCGTTGGTATAGCCGAAGACGTGTTTATTAAAGTTGGCACATTTACTTTCCCGGTCGATTTTGTCGTATTGATTATGAAATGGACCCTCGTATTCCTTTAATACTTGATCGGCCATTCTTGAGAACCGGACGAGCTTTAGTGGATGTGGCCGAAGGTGAGTTAATCTTATGAGTCGGGGATGATTCAAAAGTTTTTAAAATGGGGAAGCTTATAGGGAAATCTTTTGGACGAGAATCAGTGAATATGATTAATGTGCTTGATGACTTTGTCGTCTACGACAATCCTCTATTCGAGCCTTGCAATGATAATCCACTTTTTCATGATGATGTGGATGATTCTCTCCCTACTTTGGAAGCTTCTCCCATTTATGATTCTCCACCGGTCTTTGATGCTTAGATGATGATGATTCTAGCTCAAATTCGGATGATGTTGATGATTGTACTTCTGATTATCCCGAGATGCCCACTTTCGATGATTTCGATGAGGCTGATACTATTTCGAGCGATTCTTCACATGATGAAGATCCTCCGCCATCACATCGATCCTACTTTGGACGATTACTCATTTGAGGAAGACTTCTCTGAATTTCTCAATACTTACTTCCCTCATGAGAGTGATGCTCCTCCTTATGACTTTGAAGATTATCGTCTTGATCCTACTTTGGATTTGAAGCACATTCTTTCTAAGGAGAAGAAACCGGTCGACACCGAAATCCGCAGCACGTATGAGTTAACACCTCTTTGTCCCCCTTCTGTGGACGAGGTTGTGCTTCTTCGCGGATCTTCTTCACACTCTGCTGAGCCTGAGTGCTATTTTCCCTTAAAAGAAAAGGTGTTCGACCCCGGTATTGAAGTCTTTAAGCCATCTCAGTATCCACCTGATGAAATAACATGAAAAATCTTTGGAAATTTTGAAGACATGCTTGCACCACTCCATCCTTGCTTCCACCGTGCCCCATCGTTGCTTAAGGGGACCTTGCCTACTCTTCTTTGGCTTACCTTGTTCGCCTTAAGCTTGTGTTATTTGCTCGACGAAAACTATGTCTTTGATCCTGGTGGATGTGTTTCATGCCTCTTCCGTTGATGATCAAGGTCGAGTCAGGCTAATGACTCGGTTAACAAAAATCAAGCGCTTCTTGGGAGGCAACCCATGCATCTATCTTTTCGCTTTCTTTATCATAAGTGTAGGGGAGACCCGTTGGTTTGCTTTCCTCTCCTCACTTCTTATAATCAGGGATTCGAGCGCTCAATGATCCACTCTTGATGATTCTTGACGACCCGTGATTCCGTGTTCTACTTCTTCCCGGTTCTATCCTAAACTCTTTTCGATTCACTATTTTATATTTTCTCAATATTAAAATAGGAATCTCTTTAGTTGTCTTTTCCTTAGCGAGATTTAAACAAAGTGCACAATGTCCTAAGTGTAGGGGAGTTTACTCCCACATGCTTAAACATTGAGGACAATGTTTCTCTTAAGTGTAGGGGGGACTTCTATCGAAGTTAAGTGGCCTTTTCCTTGTATTTGTCCTCATTTTAACCGGAAAATCAATTTTTCGACATTTTTCAAAATTTTTGATCTATTTTGGCCTATTAGTTTTTCCCTTTGTATAGTTATTTTCTTTCCTTATTAGAATAAATCTTTAATAAAGTGGTTTTAATTTTCAAACGTTGTGAATCTTTTGACTCAACCCGAGTTTACTTATCTAAGTTACTCTAGCTAGTATCCTTAACGTGTTTAAGTCAAGTTTTGCTAGGCTATTATATAGGGAGCTATAAAACGCGAAAGTCTTAACTCTCACGGGTAAGAACAAGAACTTTTTGCAAGTTCCTATAATTGATCCTAGAGAGTCTTTTATCAAGGGAACTTTAAAACGCGATTTCTAAACTTGAAAAAGTCTAAGAATTTACAAGATCCTATAGGCGACTCGAAAACCCAAAACTTTGATTTAATATGCTAAGCATCCACGTGTCTCATTCCTTGAGATTTTAAACTGTGGAGAACGAGAGATGATAGAGTCAATTATAAGTTTGGTATTCTTTCGTGACTTTATGTGAGTTAATTATAAGCCTATTCTCCCATCGCTTGCTAATAAATTTATCTGCTAATAAATAAGGTTGTACGATTTGAAAAGTTACTTAGCTTCTAGCCCAAGATCGTTTAAAAGTTGCTCGGTATGGATTAGAGTTCATAGCCAAGGCATAACTTATTGAAACGAGATGCGAAGATTGGCGAGTCCAAAAAGGCCCTAATAAGGCATGAGAGCTATATTTTGTTGCTAAAGATCCAAAGTGATGTGAAGAATCATTTATCAAAAATCAATATGAAGGATCGAGACACACAACGAAAAGCAAAAACTCCCCAAAAGTCATGGAGAAGTGTATCCGAAAAGACCCTAACAAGGTATGAGGATAAATAGATCCAAGTCATAAAAGGAGGCGGGTCGTTGTATATCAAAGTCCAAAATAAAGATTGGAGAAAAATGAAGAAGTCGTGGTCCAAGTATGAATCTCTCAAAACGTCAAGTGAAGAAATTCCTATATGAAGAGAAGACCATAATTTCATGAACGTCTCTCAAGGTTTGAAGTATGAAGTCGCTGCCAAATATCGGTCCGAGAAAGGTCTCAAATCGCGAAACGAGTTATGCCAAGATATGAACTTTATGAGGTCCCGAGAAGCAGTTTTAAAAGATTTTGTCCTTTAGCTAACTATTGATTAAATCGTTCACTTTATTTTCGGCCTAATAAACTATCGAAATAAGTCAAACAATGTATCCTCATGATCATTCAAGACAATAATAAAATATAAGAGATACCCCTAGGAATAAGGGAGTCTAAGTGAGTAATTAGCCCACATGAGTTCGTGTTAGTTTGCTAACTTATAATAACAATGATCTCGTTTTTAAGCTTGGTTTGGAGAAAGTGAAAACATGAGGATGATGATTATTCATAACATTTCCAAAACCCGAGGTATGCTTTTGATTTCTTTATTTTGTATGTTTTTAATTTTCTATCTCTTTAATAAAGGCCACTATGGATTGATTATGATGAAAAGTGTAAACGTGCTTTGTAACTAATGCATTGCATGAGGACATTGCAATGGTCATCTGTAGGGGATTTGATAGGTGTGTAAACACCCATCCTTTCTACCACTTAATTACAATAATAACCGGACCTAAACGTGTATTTTATGTCTTTTATGTCGGAATTATGCGTGGTTTGTGTTTTTGTTGTGATTTAGGACGAAAAGGTGAAAAGTGGAGAAAACACGGGAATTCACGGGCATTTACGGACTTTTATTGAAGAAAAAGATGAAAGACGAAGTCGAGAAGTCAAGAGTGCAAAAAGAACGGAAGTCCAAGACCAATTCTGAAGATTTATCGAAGAAAAAGTCAAAAGACGGAAGTTTACTTAAAGCCGAAGAACTCAAGTCTATTTTATCGAAGAATTAAAAGACGACTTCAAAGAAATCCCGAGCAAAAGTCATTAAAAGTCCAAGATTAAAGAAGATAAGAAGAAAAGGACTAAGCATGCAATTAATAAAGATTAAAGAAGTAAGGACTTAATCTTGAAATTAAGAGAAAAGGAAAGAGGGGAGGAAGCTTCCTAATCCTCCCCTGTATATAGATTAGGACTAGTAAATTTTCTTCTTTGTTGGCTAAGTGTGACAATTAGTCTTCCACCATTTACTTACCTTGCACCTTTAATTCATGTCAATTTAAATACTTGTCAATTTAAATACCTTGTCTTGCACCTTAAATTCCTTTAATTTCAAGTAAGTTTCCATTTAATTTTTTTTAATATTTATTTTATCTTGTTAATCTCTTATCTACCTTTCTTGATCTTTGATTTTTATGTTTATGTTTGTGTTCATGTTCATGTTCTTATTTTGATCAAGTGGGTTTTTGATTATTGTGCTTAAATTCGTTAGTTTTGTTGATTTAAACTGTTTGTTTATGATTATTGAATGTTCTGTTATTAATTTAGTTTAATCTTATGTTTGATTTTGGTTAAATTTGTGGTTAGATTCTTGTGTATTTTTGTGATCCCTTGTTCTTCGGGGGTGTTTGTTTCTGTTACTGTATTCCCAGGAAACTTCCGAGTTAAGCCAGTTCATTCGGAACTTTAAAAGTTCCGAGTCAAGCTTCATCCGGAAAAGTTCCGGATCAATACTTCCGAAGGAAAAAGTTCCGGATCAACACCAAAACTTCCGAGTCAAGAGTCATTCATTCGGAACTCCAAAAGTTTCGGACGAAAACTTCCGGACGAAAAGTTCCGAACAAAGTTCCGGATCAAGAAGGTTTCATTCGGAAGTCTAGAACTTCCAGATCAAGAAGGCTTCATCCGGAAGTCTTCCGAATCAAGGAGTTCCGACTCAAGAGTGTTCATTCGGAACTCAAGAAGTTCCCAGTCAAGCCAATTCGTTCGGAACTCAGAAACTTCCGAATCAAGGTTTCTTTCAGGTTCTTTTTAGTATTTGTATTTAATTTTTAATTTTCAAATTTATTTTTCCCGCCTTTTTATTTAATTGCACTTTAAGATTACTTGTCTTAGCTTTATTTTAGTCTTGCCTTAGTTTAAGTTTTAGTTGCGTTTTAAGATTGCCTTAGATAGATTTAAGTTTGCGTTATTTACGTTTAGTGCCCTTTAATTTCAGTCACGTTTTAAATACTTGCACATTTATTTTTAATTAGACTTAGATTTACTTTTAAGTCATTTACTTTAATTGTCTTGCACATTTTATTTATAAACAACCAAAAATATTTGTTCCACCAAAGAACGACTGAGTCACACATAGAACCTAGATCAATTCGTTAAGATATCGAGACTTGAACTTAATTTTTAATTAGGTAAAAACCTAGTTATTAATGTGTTATCTAGATCAACATCCTCGTCACGATTGAAGACTCTCGTGTTCGTTTACGTGAGCCTCGATCGTTTTCTTGAAGAGTTTTTCACGAATCCTTGAAATATCCTTTATTGTTCTAACAATTTTCTTTTAGCATAATTCATAAACGGCTTTAGATATATTGTTGATCATCCTTTCCATGCAAGATCCTAAGCATTCAAATCTTCTTCTTTAGTATGGGGGTGCTCCACCTTTAGACTCGAAACATTGAGGACAATGTTTCATTTTAGTATGGGTGTGGGGGGGGGGGTGAATAGGTACTTGCTTTGCTACGCCCTCACGTTTTCCAACTTTCAACGTTTTGTTTTGTTTTGTTGCTAATAAGGCTAAAAATGGCCAAATTTTAAAATTTTTTCTTAGTTTTCATAAGTGTTTTTAAGACACGAATGTATATTTTCCGATGGGTAGAATAAGAGTTAATTTTTGACTTGATGGGCATTTGGAGCCCTTTACATTCCTTAACCCGCATGAATCAAGTTTTGCTAGAATTTTATATAGGGAACTTTAAAACGCGATAGTCTTAGCTCATTCGGGTTAGGAATAACAACTTTTCGCAAGTTCCAATAATTGATCCTAGAAAGTCACTTATCAAGGGAACTTTAAAATGCATTCTCTAAACTTGAAAAAGTCTAAGAAAGTGCAAGATCCTATAGGTGACTTGAAAACCCAAAACTCTTATTTGAGATAGTCTTAATGAAATCTAATCCAAATTTGGCTTAATTTTGACTTGCATGGCTAAGTATTCACGAGTCTCTTTAATTAGAGGTCTTTAAATAGTGAAGAACGAGAAGTGATAGAGTTAGACAAGTGATCATGCTAAACGTAGAACATAAAAATGTTCTTTCAAAAACTCATATGTTTTTAATTGTAGCTTTTTCAGAAGATCAATGCATTAGGGATAAAATAATTCCAATAAGTAAGGTCGTACGATTTGAAAGGTTACTTAGCTTCTAGCACAAGATCGTTTAAAATTTGCTCGGGATTGAATATGTGACACCCCCAAGTTGAGTCGAATGCAGCGGAAATAATATTTGGGTGTCACGTAGGTGGATCAACAGCAGATAGCGTATAGAGAGGCATATAAAAGATTATCATTACATTTATTACATGGATAAAAGTGCAAATAGTATTAAAATTGTCTTAAACATTGTTCAACAGTTTGAATTATTCCCCAGTTTATAAAATCCCAGATGAGCTCTATAAATGCAGCCTATCATGATGCTTGACTCCATGTACACCAATACCTGCTTTAGTTTCCTGAGAAAACATGCTTAGAGCGTCAACATAAAGTTGGTGAATTCACAGGTTTAATAAAATAAGATTGGACAATAAACATTCACTAAAGTAGTAATGCACAAAGCATCAATACTTAAAAGTAATTACATTCCCATATTGCCTGAAACTGAGACTTGACAGTTAAGTCCTTAACAAATAGGACCTTCGCCTTATAAAAAGGCACCCAAAAATAATAAGTTCTGACATGTGAAACATCTGTTGTCCTGGCCGAGGCACAGTGAGCATGACTCACCTAGATGGGGACGGTCAATCCCAAATAGATCTATTTATAACATTCAGGTAATTCAATAATTCTAACAGTTTCAGATGCACGGGTCATGCGGGTTCATCTACAATAGGCAATGTAATCTAAGGTTTCACAGTTCAATTAATGTCCATAAAAATAAAATATGTTGCATGTTTTCTTCCCCGTTAAAAGGTTTAAAAGTTTTTCAATATATAAAGTGAGGCCATGAACTCACCTCAGTAGTACAACAATAAGTCAACAGATAAATCTGATAAGATTCTCACGATACATTCAACGAACTAAATAATTATAAGGTCTCAGTAAATGCATAACATAATGCATAAAAGTTTTAGAACAAATCTGTGCATGCTTATACTGGTTTTAAGCATTTTATTACGATATTTGTATTTTGGTTCATCGTTGTACAAGTTATAGTCGTATTTATTTTAAGTATAAAATAAATAATAATGTTAAATGAATTAATCTATTTAATTAATATTCTTGTACTCATATTGTTTATAAAAAATTTAAATATTTATAAAAGGAAGTTTTATATATATTTAAAGTAATAGAAAATAAATATACTTAATATATTTATTTTTATAAATTAGTCATTTTTAATTTATATTATATATATAAATAAGGTTTATAAAACGTATAACATTTAAATTAAATTCCACGTTTTCGTAGTGTATATAATTATTAAATTATATGTTTGGAAAAATAACGAATGTTATGTTTATTTAAGTTTTACGTCTTAAATATCGGGTATAAATATATAGTAATTTTAGGGTTTGTTATACTATGTACAATTACATTTTAGTCCCTCTACTTATATAATTACCCGCGGTTTAATTACTTTTATACCCCTAGGGTTTCTAAATGTTTCTAGTAATTACAACATTGGTCCCTCCCTAGTTACACGTGTAACTAGGGTTTGTTTTTGTTTCATAAAATGGCAATTTTGGTCCTTATAGTATGCGGCTTATTTTTAGGTTTAATAACAAGTTACAAAATGCCCCTTAGGGATCCAATAACTTTCGGCTTATGCCAAAAATCACCACTAGGATTTATCTAGGGCTTACTAATGTTTGCTATAATGGCAAAATAGGTCCCTAGGGCTTACATTAGGTTTCGGTAAATGGCAAAAGGAATCCCTAGGTTTTTACCAAATTCCACAAATTACCCTAACATTATAGAAATCTCATTTAAGTCCTTTTGTTAAATATTGAGTTTCGGATAGTGTTAATTCACTACCCTCAACTCTCGGCTAATTACAAAAATAGCCCTTAGGTTTATATTTTTGGAAAAATGAGTTTCTATACTTGATAATTTAGATCCTTACACTTAGTAAAATTACAATATTAACCCGTAAGTATTATTTTTCCCTTTTTAACCGAAACATTATGGATTTACTATTTTAACACAAAACTTCATAGATCTATCATTTTAGTCCAAAATATTTATAGATCTATGTTTTTAACCCAAAACTTTATAAAGTTATAATTTTGACACCAAAAGTTTTATAAAAACATTATTTAGTAATAATGAAGTTTTATTTAGGCAAGCTTATTATAGTGGACTTAAAACTAAATCCTATAAGGCAAAAATAGTGAGCTTAACATTTTAAGGCAACTAATAATATAGATCTAATATTTCTAGACTTGATTAAACATTACAAGATTAACCAATATTGAACCATAGGGTTAAACCCCACGTCCAACATATGCATGATTATGTTTTATATAGTTTTTCAATTTTAACTAGTTCATAGTGATATGTTCATCATGGTTATTAAGATTTTACATCATCTTAACACACATCACATTTTAAGCCGTGACCCATATAAGATCTAGGGTTTCATATTTTTGTTTCAACATTAAGTTTTACTAGTAATAACCATGTGTATGTTAATGTGAATGAAAGTAAATATATTGAAAGATAGGTTTTAAGTTTTACTTACTTGTTTAGATAGGTTTAGGAATGGATAGAAGAATGAGTAGGAATGAGAGCTAAGCTTCAACAATGATGATCCTTGAAGCTAAAATGTAGCCGTGGCCTTCAATGGAACTTCTAGGGCTTCTTTTCTTGTTTTGGAGATCAAGATACTTGTAGGAGTGAACCAATGATTAGCATTCAAGTAGGAGGAGACCTAGTAAATGAGCTTTAAGGTCTTGTTAATGGTGGAAGTAAACAAACCGTGAGTTTTGAGAGAGAGAGAGTGATGTGAGATTTGGTTTTCAAGTAAAATGTGTTGGTGTGTGTATGTTTCGGAAATAAGAAGAAAGAGAAGGATCCCTATGAGATTTTAGTTTGTACTATGAATCTTCTATGTATCTTAGTTAGATATGTTTAGGATTTGGTTGAGATATGATAGTCCATTTCCTTCACATGCTCAAAATAGCAAAACTCTTTTCCCTCCCTTTTTGGTTTAGCCGTGTGTTTTGGGAAGTCAAAGGGGGACAAAAGGTCATGCATAGTGTTTGTGTATGGTGACATAGTGCATGATGTGACTTTGGAGTATGGTTTACTTACAAGTTGTATGGAGTGTGTATGTATACATGGTATGTGTATGAAATATAGCATAGTTAAGTATGAAAAGTGGTAAGGTATATTAGGATAGTGTAAGACATAGTGAAGTGTTGTAAGAAAAGTATAAGGTATAGTGTATTAGTGGATGGTAGCTTGTAGGTTTAAAATGATTAAGCTTAGTGTATGTATGCATGTACACGGCATACATATACATTTTTTGTGAAATGTGATAACTTGTATCAAGTGTTGGGTGAAAATAATAGTCCTTGTATATTATTGTATGCATTTGTTAAGTTTTTAGGTATTTTAGTTAAACCTTTAGGATATATAGTGAAAGTATATAATAAATACATCATTATAATTATTTTACTTAAATAAAGTAAATAAATGTCAATGTGAAATAATGTACATTGTTTTAAGGTGTTAGGAGTTTATTTCTATTATGTAATATGTGTAAATATATACATATAAAATGAGTGCAAGTACTCAATAATTAAATTAAGTAAGGTTACAGTTTATCTCCAAAATATGTAATGAGGTGATGAGTCCTTGTTCATTCAGGTGGCCAGTCAGTTGCCAGAGTAGTCAACAATGACTAAAGGTCCATATAAATATAAAAATAAATATAAAAGGTAGTATGACAAAAGGTATATGATTAATAATAAGTCATATAAAAGTGGAATTATATAAATTCCAAAACTAAAGAGTACAACAGTTGACAACGTCAATAAGGTAAAATCAGAGGTTTTACAACACCATCCCGTTATTTTAGCTTTGTCCTCAAAGCTTAGAATGAAGTCATTGGTCAGGTGAACAAGTGTGGGTACATGGTTTTGAACGAGTCTTCTCTTTCCCAAGTGAACTCAGGGCCTCTCCTAGAGTTCCAACGTACTTTGACCAACGGGATGCGACTGCGTTTCAATTTCTTAATTGTCCTCTCCATGATTTCTAGGTTCTTCTATGAACTGGAGTTTTTCGTCAAACTGAACTCCCTCTAATGGCATAGCCAAAGGTTCTTCAGCATAGCACTTCTTCAGGTTAGACACATGAAAGGTAGAGTGTAGCCGGCTCAGTTGTTGGGGCAACTCGAAACGATAAGCTACTTCCCCGATCCTAGCTATTACTTTGAAAGGGCCAACATAACATGGATTAAGTTTCCCACGTTTGCCAAAGCGTACAACACCCTTCCAAGCTGATACCTTGAGCATAACACGGTCACCTACTTCAAATTGCATAGGTTTGCGTTTCAGGTCCGCGTAGCTCTTTTGTCGATCGCGAGCAGCTTGAATTATTTGCTTAATGAGGACGATCTTTTTTGTAGTCTCCTGGATTAGTTCTGGTCCAGTGAGCTGAAATTCGCCTACTTTTGCCCAGCACACAGGTGAACGGCATTTGCGACCGTATAGTGCTTCAAAAGGGGCAGCCTTAATATTGGCGTGATAACTGTTGTTGTAGGAGAATTCCACTAAAGGAATGTGGTCAACCCATCCATTTCCAAAATCAATCACACATGCCCGTAGCATGTCCTTTAGAGTCTGGATGGTTCGTTCACTTTACCGTCAGTCTGCGGATGATAAGCAGTGCCCATGTCCAAATTGGTACCTAAGGCTCGTTGGAAAGCCTTCCAAAAGTTTGATGTGAACCTACCGTCTCGATCACAAATTATCTACACTGGTATTCCATGTTTGATCACAATCTCCTTCGGGTACGTTTTTGCTAGTCTTGCAAGGGAATCGTTCTCACTAATTAGCAGGAAATGAGCGGACTTGGTGAGTCGGTCGACGATTACCCAGATAGTATCATAACCGTGAGATGACTTTGGGAGTTTAGTGAAAAAGTCCATGGTGATGTTGTCCCACTTCCATTTTGGTATCTCGGGTTGTACAAGTAAACCCGATGGTCTCTAGTGTTCAGTCTTGACACGTGAACATGTCAAACACTTCTGCACGTAGGTGGCGATGTTGGCTTTCATATTCGGCCACCAGTATAATTTCCTCATATCCTGATACATATTTTCAGATCCGGGATGTATAGAATATTTAGACTTATCAGATTCGTGCATGATCACGTTCCTCAAATCTCCATAGCAAGGTAACCAACTTCGTCCATGAAGGCATAGGGTTCCATCTTCTCTTGGTTCTAGCTTCTCCTTACTAAGGTCAGTTCTGAGCATTCCCCCGACGTCTTCCTTCACGAGGTTTTCAGGTAATTGGGCTTGATTCTAAGCTTCCAAAACCTATTTGGGTAGATCCAAACTGATTGTCATAACTAATTCCCGAACTCTCATAGGAGGGTCCGTTTCCTTATGACTTAAAGCATCAGCAACCACATTTGCTTTACCGGGGTGGTATTTGATCTCGTAGTCGTAGTCACTCAACAACTCAATACAGCGGCGTTGTCTCATGTTCAGCTTCTTCTGATCCAATATGTGTTGCAAACATTTATGGTCAGTATGCACTATGCACTTCGTTCCGTATATGTAATGTCTCAAGATTTTGAGAGAAAAAACTACGGATCCAAGTTCTAGATCGTGAGTGGTGTAATTCTTCTCATGCTTCTTCAGTTGTCTTAAAGTGTAGGAAATCACTTTCATCCTCTGCATCAATACTGCTCCTAGACCATAATGTGAAGCATCACAGTATACAACGAAATCATCGTTGCCTTCAAGCAAGGCTAATATAGGCGCACTGCACAACTTCTGCTTGATCAGTTGAAAAGCTGATTCTTCTTTCTCTCCCCAATCGAACATTATTTCTTTCTCCGTGAGTTTGGTCATTGGCTTGGCTATTTTGGAAAAATCTTCAATGAATCTACGGTAGTACCCGGCAAGGCCTAGAAATTGGTGGATCTCTGTCGGTGATTTAGGAGATACCCAATCCTTGACAGATTCGACCTTTGCTGGATCCACGTGAATACCGTCACAATCGATGACATGACCGAGGAATTGCACTCTGGGAATCTATAATTCACATTTGGAGAATTTAGCATAGAGCTGCTCTTCCTTGAGTACCTTTAGTACTTGTGCAAGATGTTCCCCGTGTTCTTGTTTGTTCTTGGAATAAATGAGTATATCGTCAACGAATACTATCACGAATTTATCCAGGTAGGGTCTACACACACGGTTCATAAGGTCGATGATAATAGCTGGTGCATTGGTCAACCCAAATGGCATAACCTGGAATTAGTAATGACCGTAACGGGTTCTAAAAGTTGTTTTTGGAATATCTTCCTCCCTGACCCGTAGCTGGTGGTATCCAGATCTCAGGTCGATCTTGGAATACACACATGACCCTTGTAGTTGATCAAATAGGTTGTCAATGCGAGGAAGCGAATAACGATTCTTCATAGTTAACTTATTCAATTCTCTGTTATCGATGCACATTCGAAAAGAACCGTCCTTCTTTTTAAAAAATAACACATGAGCTCCCCATGGTGAGGAACTGGGTCGAATGAACCCTTTGTCAGATAGTTCATGGAGTTGTTCAGCTAGTTCTTTCATTTCTGATGGTGCCAACCGGTATGGAGCATTGGCTACAGGTGCAGCTCCGGGAATCAAGTCGATTTGCAATTCCACTTGTCGGGTCGGTGGTAAGCCTGGCAACTCATCAGTAAAGACTTCTGGAAAATCTTAGACGATGGGTACGTCATTGATTTGTTTCTTCTCGGGCTTGTCTTCTTCATCTGTTTGAGAAATATGGGCCAAGAAGATAGGGCATCCTCTTAAACAAATATTTATGAGCTTTAGTACAAGAGATAACACTATGTCTAGTGTCAGTGAGGTCGGTGTTACCGTCTCGAATGATTAGAGTTTCATTTCCCCATGGGATACGGACTAGTTTTTCGTCAAAGACAATGACTGCGCGGTATCTAGCTAACCAGTCCATACCAATAATAACATCAAAGCTACCAAGGTTTACGGGGATAAGTTCAATGTTGCACGGATGTTTGGAAAGATTTAAGGTAAAACCTCTAATGATAGTGTCAGCATCTACCGTCTTACTGTCAGCTAATTCTACGGAGTAATGGTGATCTAAAGTTGTAGGAACAACTTCTAGCACTTAGCTAAATTCAGTGGATATAAAACTTCGGTCTGCTCCAGTATCAAACAAAATAGATGCATAACGATTGTTTAGTAGGAACGTACCAGTAACGACATTTGAATCGGGGTTGGCTTTTGCATTTCCGACCACGTAAACTCTGGATGAAGCTCCTTCACTGTTCTTCTTCTGGTTGGGCCGCTTAGGACAACCTGGTCTCACATGTCCTGGTGCTCCACACTCATAGCACACAACTCCCTTCTTGGGTCTATTGTTATTTCCTCCAGCAGCATTGTGGTTTCCCTGCTGTCCATTCCCGTTCCCACGGGCATTGTATTCGCGCTTGTTATGGTAGTTCCTAGTGTTTTGATTTGGTCGAGCCTGAGTGACAGCATTAACTCGACAGGTTTTAGCAAAATGACCCACTTGTCCACATATGTAGCAGGTCTGGCATGGGCTATCAACAGTATGATGATAGTTGCACTTGGGGCACAAAGGTTTGGCGCCCACGTACGAGTTAGTCCATGTAGAGGTAGCACTGTAAACATGCCCAACATTTTGCTTTTTAGGATGCTGCTGGTGCTGACTGCGGAAATACTCATCCGCCTTTCGCTTGTTGTCAGTTTGCCTCTCGAATATGGTACGGGCTCTTTTGTTGATCACTTCAGTAGTGAACTCGATGGCATTCTCGACGATAGTAGGTCGAGATGCGAGCACACTGTCGTGAATGGCGTCTGGGTGTCCACCCACATACTTCTCAATCTTATCTTCCTCCTCCACAAACATTCTGGTACACATTAAATTCAACTCTTGGAACCTTTGGTTGTATGCAGTGATGTCATTGTTCCTGCATCTGAGATACCACAATTCGATTTCAAGCTTCTTCATATCACCCCTTGGACAATATTTCTCTGTCATTCTCTCCTTCAGTTCTGTCCAGTTAAGAGCATAGGCAGCGTCGTGTCCAAGAGTAGCAACTACAGAGTTCCACCAAGTAAGGGCACTCTCAAGTAGGGTACAGGTGGAAAACTTTACATTGTTCTCTTCTGCACAGTCGCTGATGCGGAACACAATTTCCAACCTTTCAAACCACTACATCAGTTCCACCACTCCTTCCTTTCCCTTGTAGTAGGAAGGCTTACATTTCAAGAAGTCGGGGTAAGAGCAACCCCTGGTGGTATGATTATTCCGGTGGTTGTTGGAGTTTTGACTATCGTCTACGTTTCTGCTGGCAGCCATCGCAGTTGCGATTCCTTGATCAATCATTTCCCTTAGTTGGGCAGCAGTGACGTTTTAGGTAGTGTCGGCATTGTTGGGGTTCGTTCTAGTGATTACCATTTTTCTATAATTATACACAAAAATGAAATCATTAGTTTAAGGTGTTAGCACAGTTTTATATAAATACACGAAAAGAAATTCATTTATAGACTTTGCAACAAATTGGATAACCTGTTTAAAAGTTCATAATATAATACAGTACATGATATAATAAAAGCTAATAAGTACATGCCATATGTCTAGAATATGAATATAGTACAAATTGCACAACCAATCAAAGACAGAGCACAGACCGCCTGTCTGGGATGGTGGTACACATAATATAAAGTACAACATCTATGAATCCCTAATCTAAATAGTATAATACAAGGATACAACTGATAAAGGAAAGTACAAATACATGAGGTCCTATATCATGATAGCCGGGATGCAACCTTAATAGCTTATCATGATGTACAAAAGATCTAGTACACCTAGTCTACTCATGCCTGATGGACTCCTCAGATATGGCTGGTGCCACTGGTGGTGATGACACGGCTGGTGCCTGCATGGCATCCTGCATCATAGTCATGGCAGCTCGAGTCTCCTTAAGGAGTCGGAGTGCCTCCAAGAACTGGTCTCTGAGGGTATGATGAACTCCCCAAAGATGAGTGGTCTCTGATGTCAAT
Organism: Glebionis coronaria; assembly: GCA_025667525.1. Taxonomy (NCBI): domain Eukaryota; kingdom Viridiplantae; phylum Streptophyta; class Magnoliopsida; order Asterales; family Asteraceae; genus Glebionis; species Glebionis coronaria. Next base: position 247,395,446 of record CM046875.1, read on the forward strand.
CCCTGGTGACGGACGTCCTGGAGATCGAAGAAGATGGCAAGCGTCTGCTCCATGATGATGAGAGCGGTGTGAGTCTCCGTCTGCTGACTCTGCAGTAGGTAGATCTGCTCACGGAGGAACTCATTCTCCTCCCGCAACCACTGGAGAGAATGGTAAGTCATGGACCATGCTCCACGAGCAGCATGTGCCTCAGAACTAACAGTCCAACACAGAAGGTCCTGATGCGACTGTAGAGCAGTGCGTCCAAGCTGTCAAGCAGATAGCAGAGCATGAATCTCCGCAACATCCTGTGCCTGGCGTGCAACCAGTTCAGTGATCTGGGCTTGGACATGATCCACGCGCCTAGTACCCGAACCCTCGCCGACCTCGAAAGTAGAGTCGACAGGTGCCTCATACATCCTCTTATGAGGTGGCAGAGACTCGGGCGCGTAGTCCCATAGTGAAGAAACTGGTGGTATGGGTGGTATGGCAGCAGGTGGCTGAACCTCTTCCCCAGCGGGGGGAAATAGGTGAAACAGGTGGAGTAGTCATGAGAGCAGCAACGAGAGTGGTGTCACCAGATGTGTGACTATCTTCTGCGTCACTACCAGATATCCATCCACACAAGACGGATGTTGGTGATACGGCAGCAAGAGTATCAGTAGGTGAAGCCATCATAATCTGAAAATAATATTGTTTTAATTGACTTAAGTATAAACTTACTCAAGTTAAAAGTTTTTGGGAAATAATGATTAAATTATATATTAGTCCCATTTAACACTCGCCATGTTAAAGGTTATGTTAATACTTATGAGATTATTAACAGGATGTTAATAATTAATGCACAGTTAGCCACGTAAGAATGTATGCTCTACACTCTATATGCTTAACTATTCTAGTCCCGAAAATCCCAAAAGATTTTTAAAGAAGTTATAGTCCAGTTTATATAAAAAATTATTTTTATATTTATTTAAATTTTGCTCTGGTTCTCTATAACTATCTCTCTAATACCACTCTGTGACACACCCAAATTGAGTCAAATGCAGCGAAAATAATATTTGGGTGTCACGTAGGTGGATCAACAGCAGATAGCATATAGAGCGGCATATAAAAGATTATCATTACATTTATTACATGGATAAAAGTGCAAATAGTATTAATAATGTCTTAAACATTGTTCAACAGTTTAATTTATTCCCCAGTTTATAAAACCTCAGACGAGCTCTATAAATGCAGCCTATCATGATGCTTGACTCCATGCACACCAATACCTGCTTCAGTTTCCTGAGAAAACATGCTTAGAGAGTCAACATAAAGTTGGTGAATTCACATGTTTAATAAAATAAGTTTAGACAATAAACATTCACTGAAGTAGTAATGCACAAAGCATCAATACTTAAAAGTAATCACATTCCCATATTGCCTGAAACTGAGACTTGACAGTTAAGTCCTTAACAAATAAGGATCCTTCGCCTTATAAAAAGGCACCCAAAAATAATAAGTTCTGACATGTGAAACATCTGTTATCCTGGCCAAGGCACAGTGAGCATGACTCACCCAGATGGAGACGGTTAATCCCAAATAGATCTATTTATAACATTCAGGTAATTCAATAATTCTAACAGTTTCAGATGCACGGGTCATGCGGGTTCATCTACAATAGGCAATGTAATCAAAGGTTTCGTAGTTCAATTCATGTCCATAAAAATAAAATATGTTGTATGTTTTCTTCCCCGTTAAAAGGTTTAAAAGTTTGTCAATATATAAAGTGGGGTCATGAACTCACCTCAGTTGTACAGCAATAAGTCAATAGATAAATTTGATAAGATGCTCACGATACAGTCAACGACCTAAATAACTATAAGGTCTCGGTAAATGGATAACATAATGCATAAAAGTTTCAGAACAAATCTGTGCATACTTATACTGGTTTTAAGCATTTTATTACGATATTTGTATTTTGGTTCATCGTTGTACAAGTTATAGTAGTATTTATTTTAAGTATAAAATAAATAATAATGTTAAATTAATTAATCTATTTAATTAATATTCTTGTACTCATATTGTTTATAAAACAATTTAAATATTTATAAAAGGAAGTTTTATATATATTTAAAGTAATAGAAAATAAATATAATTAATATATTTATTTTTATAAATTAGTCATTTTTAATTTATATTTTATATATAAAAAAGGTTTATAAAACGTATAACATTTCAATTAAATTCCACGTTTTCGTAGTGTATATAATTATTAAATTACATGTTTGGAAAAATAACGAATGTTATGTTTATTTAAGTTTTACATTTTAAATATCGGGTATAAATATATAGTAATTTTAGGGTTTGTTATACTTTGTATAATTACATTTTAGTCCCTCTACTTATATAATTACCCGTGGTTAAATTACTTTTATATCCCTAGGGTTTCTACATGTTTCTAGAAATTACAACATTGGTCCCTCCCTAGATACACGTATAACTAGGGTTTGTTTAAGTTTCATAAAATGGCAATTTTGGTCCTTATAGTATGCGGCTTATTTTTAGGTTTAATAACAAGTTACAAAATGCCCCCTAGGGCTCCAATAAATTTCGGCTTATGCCAAAAATCTCCCCTAGGGTTTATTTAGGGCTTACTAATGTTTGCTATAATGGCAAAATAGGTCCCTAGGGCTTACATTAGGTTTCTGTAAATGGCAAAAGGAATCCCTAGGTTTTTACCAAATTCCACAAATTACCCTAACATTATAGAAATCTCATTTAAGTCCTTTTGTTAAATATTAAGTTTCAGATAGTGTTAATTCACTACCCCCAACTCTCGGCTAATTACAAAAATAGCCCTTAGGTTTATATTTTTGGAAAAATGAGTTTCTATACTTGATCATTTAGATCCTTACACTTAGTAAAATTACAATATTAACCCGAAATTATTATTTTTCCCTTTTAATCCGCAACATTATGGATTTACTATTGTAACCCAAAACTTCATAGATCTATCATTTTAGTCCAAAATATTTATAGATCTATGTTTTTAACCCGAAACTTTATAAAGTTATAATTTTGACACCAAAAGTTTTAAAAAAACATTATTTAGTAATAATGAAGTTTTATTTAGGCAAGCTTATTATAGTGGACTTAAAACTAACTCCTATAAGGCAAAAATAGTGAGCTTAACATGTTAAGGCAACTAATATTATAGATCTAATATTTCTAGACTTGATTAAACATTACAAGATTAACCAATATTGAACCATAGGGTTAAACCCCACGTCCAACATATGCATGTTTATGTTTTACATAGTTTTTCAAGTTTAACTAGTTCATAGTGATATGTTCATCATGGTTATTAATATTTTACATCATCTTAACACACATCCCATTTTAAGCCGTGACCCGTATAGGATCTAGGGTTTCATATTTTTGTTTCAACATTAAGTTTTACTAGAAATAACCATGTGTATGTTAATGTGAATGAAAGTAAATATATTGAAAGATACGTTTTAAGTTTTACTTACTTGTTCAGATAGGTTTAGGAATGGATAGGATAATGGGTAGGAATGAGAGCTAAGCTTCAACAATGGTGATCCTTGAAGCTAAAATGTAGTCGTGGCCTTCAATGGAGCTTCTAGGGCTTCTTTTCTTGTTTTGGAGATCAAGATACTTATAGGAGTGAACCAGTGATTAGCATTCAAGTATGAGGAGACCTAGTAAATGAGCTTGAAGGTCTTGTTAATGGTGGAAGTAAACAAACCGTGAGTTTTGAGGGAGAGAGTGATGTGAGATTTGGTTTTCAAGTAAAATGTGTTGGTGTGTGTATGTTTCAGCTATAAGAAGAAAGAGAAGGATCCCTACGAGATTTTTGTTTGTACTATGAATCTTCCATGTATCTTGGTTAGATATGTTTAGGATTTGGTTGAGATATGATAGTCCATTTTCTTAACATGCTCAAAATAGCAAAACTCTTTTCCCTCCCTTTTGGTTTAGCCGTGTGTTTTGGGAAGTCAAAGGGGGACAAAAGTGTCATGCATAGTGTTTGTGTATGGTGACATAGTGCATGATGTGACTTTGCAGTATGGTTTACTTACAAGTTGTATAGAGTGTGTATGTATACATGGTATGTGTAAGAAATATAGCATGGTTAAGTATGAAAAGTGGGAAGGTATATTAGGATAGTGTAAGACATAGTGATGTGTTGTAAGAAAAGTATTAGGTATAGTGTATTAGTGGATGGTAGCTTGTAGGTTTAAAATGATAAAGGTTAGTGTATGTATGCATGTACACGGCATACACATACATTTTTGGAGAAACATGATAACTTGTATCAAGTGTTGGGTGAAAATAATAGTCCTTGTATATTATTGTTTGCATTTGTTAAGTTTTTAGGTATTTTAGTTAAACCTTTAGGTAATTTAGTGAAAGTATATAAAGAATACATCATTATAATTATTTTACTTAAATAAAGTAAATAAATGTCAGTGTGAAATAATGTACATTGTTTTAAGGTGTTAGGGGTTTATTTCTGTTATGTAATATGTGTAAATATATACATATAAAATGAGTCCATGTACTTAATAATTAAATTAAGTAAGGTTACAGTTTATCTCCAAAATATGTACTGAGGTGATGAGTCCTTGTTCATTCAGGTGGCAAGTCAGTTGCCAGAGTAGTCAACAATGACTAAAGGTCCATATAAATATAAAAATAAATATGAAAGGTAGTATGACAAAAGGTATATGATTAATAATAAGTCATATAAAAGTGGAGTTATATAGATTCAAAAAATAAAGAGTACAACAGTTGACAAAGTCAATAAGGTAAAATCAGAGGTTTTATAGAATAGAGTTCATAGCCAAGGAATAAATTATTGAAGCGGGACGCGAAGATTGGTGAAGATCCAAAAAGGCCCTAACAAGGCATGAGGAGCTCTATTTCGTTGCTAAAGATCCAAGATGATGTGAAGAATCATTATTCCAATATCAATATGAAGGATCGAGACACAAGACGAAAAGCAATTACTCTCCTAAAGATCATGGAGAAAGTCTATCCAAAAAGACCCTAACAAGGTATGAGATTCCTCTTTCTCCGTAACCAGTCTTCTCACTTACGATCAACATCTTCTGGAGCTCTTATTGAACGAATCCGATAAATATATCCAAGTCCTAAAAGGAGGCGGATCGTTGTATATCAAAATCCAAAATAAAGATTGAAGAAAAATGATGAAGTTGTGGTCCAAGTATGAAGAATCTCTCAAAAACGTCAAGTGAAGAAATTCCAAAATATGAAGAGAAGACCATAATTTCAAGAACGTCTTCCGAAGATTTGAAGTATGAAGTACATGACAAATATCAGTCCGAGAAAGGTCTCAAATCTTGAAACGAGTTATGCCAAGATATGAACTTAAGGAGATACACGAGAAGCCGTTTTAAAAGATTTTGTCCTTTAGCTAACTATCGATTAAATCGTGCTACTTTATCTGCGGACTAATAAATACTCAAGTAAGTTAGTATGAACCACTTGTGATCCATGACAAATAGTTAAAAAATTATAGAAACCTTTTGCTTTCATAATAACTAGGATTACGGGGAGAAAAAGTATTACACAATTTGGACGTATGAGTAGTGTTAGCATTGTGACTTGTACCAACAATGATCTCGTTTTTGCACTTCGCATGGAATGTATGACAATCAAGGATGACAAACTTTACTCTATGAGACATTTACTTGTTTCTATTCATTGACCCTAAAAGTCACTTTCGTGATGAAAATCATACATTATGCCTTTACACATCTTTGTAATATTGTAGCAAGTTTTACTTTTCAATAAAGGTGAATAAAATTGAATTTTGGAGATGCTTAGATATTTTATTCTAGCATTGTGTGAGGGCACGGCAATGGTTTAGTATGGGGGAGTGATGAGATGGTATTTATACATGATCTCATCGTTCTTTTCGGGATTTAAATTCATAAATTGTCATCAAAATACCATATATATTCTTGTGTTTGTTTACTTGTGTATTTTAGGTATGTATATTGTGAAAAAGAGAAAAGATCACAAGAAACAAGGAAAAACCCTTGAAGAATAACCCTTGAAGACTTAAGATGAACAAGAATGATCCCTCATTTATGAAGAATTTACACTTAATACCCTTGTATATTCATAATTACAAGTTTGGTCCCTTAAGTTTGTCAAAATGACAAAAAGGTCCCTCAACTTTGAAGATTTGGCAAGTTTAGTCCCTAAAAAAAACTAAAAATTGTCAACAATGGTCCCTCATGAAGTCAAAGATCCAAAGAAGACATTCAAGTTCAATAAAATTACACATCTAGTCCTTTTAAAATGGATAAAAGATCAAAAGGGCCATTTGTGTAATTACACCAAAGTTGTATAAGCCCTAATTTCCTTTTTGAAAACATTTTGTGGCCAAACTATGAAATCTGAAACTTCATTTACAAAGAAAACGGGTTTACAAGGAGAAAAGACTTTGTTTACAAGTTTTGCTAAAGTCTAAGGACCAAAAGTGACCACTGAAACATTCAAACCTGTTTATTGTGCCAAACAACTTACTTTCCCCTAATTCCGGATCAAACAGAGTTACTATTCACCATATGAAACCTAGTTTTACCTTTTACTTAACAAAGGGTAAATCAATATTAAGACTTCCCACGTTTGATTGACACTCACACAAACACATCCCACGCTTAAACTCACACGCCCACTCAGTCAAGGACCCCACCCATACCTGCCCTGCACCAATCATGTGACACCCTCCTCTCCAAGAAAAACCACGTGGCAAGATCAACGTTCTACACTCCTTACTTGGCCCCAACGCAAAAATGAACGTTTAAGATTCATTTGGATAGGTTACGACATCAAACGCGTCTAGAGGACTCAAGGGCATATCTGAGATTTCATAGCTAGGGTTTTCATGTAGTTTTGCATTCTAGAATCCTCTATTGTAGTCTATAAAAGGAGCCTACCTGTGAGTAGCCTTTTGTTCCAGATTTAGGTTAAATCTTTGTAATTCCTTTTTATAAATATAAAGTTGGTATTTTAAGAAAATTGTAATTCCTTTTATGTTTTTATAACAGTTTGGTGTTTGATAAGCTAAGATCAGAGTTCCATTATCTGTTTGTTGAGTTTTGAGGAAAGGATTTTGAGTTATAAAACCCTAGTTTTCAAAAATCAATGTTTCATTGTTTTTGGTTCACCCTAGTGATTGTTGATCATAGCAGGTACAAGGAAGCTAGTGGTTGTTCTGCTACCACTTAAGCTCAATCAATCCAAAGCATGGACGTATGTTTTGGAGGTGCACATCTCTAAAGCTTTTATATTTTTATGAATATTTCATGATTTTTGATGAATTTGAGTTTTTGTTTGTGAATCTGTGTTTTTATGGTTGAGTCATGTTTGTTAGTTGTTATTGAGTTGAGTTGAGCTTGGTTTGTGGTTTGGTTCTTACCAATCCTTTGAAAAATTGTTAAATCAGTGATTTAAAGGGTGTTTGGGTTAACTGCATAATCTAAGTTTTGGTTGATTTGAGTAGGTGCTGGTTTATGTTTTGTGTTTGTTCTTGTTTTACTTATGCTATTGGTTACTTATCTGCAAGTTTTGAGGCTCATATCACCACAATCCATTAATAGGCCATAAAATCTGTTTAACTTGTTGTTATTGACTGAAATTTTGGGGACACCTAGATCTAAGGGTAGACTAGGGTTAAAAAGTGATAAATCTTAGTTTATACAACATGGGTAAGGGATTTAAGGTGTTGAAACTGGATCTATGGTCATTTAGTTCAGCAAAAGGTTTTGTGTTCTTCATTTTGTTCATCAGTAAACTGCATAAGATTTAATCAGTCTTAAATCTTTGAATCATTGTATGAAACAAGCTTATTTATTCTTATTGAAGTTAGTTATATCGTGTGTATGCATCTGGTTCAATTTGGTTGGCTTATTATTGCTTAATCTGCTTATTTCTTCATAACTGCTTATTTTCCAAGTCTATGTGATATATGGGCACTGATTGATTAAACTGTATCATTTGGCGGAGTGATTTTGTGATTCTTGCTTGTTTATGACTCCTTACAACTCACTGGTTGTAAGGGTGCCCTTGTTATCCATTGAATCCAAGTGAATCTCTCAATAATCAAAAGCCAAATAGTTAAAGTAGTGGGAACTCCTTTCCCCTTCTACTAGCCACTACTAGTGTTAATTTGCAAATAGCTTATCAATAAGCTGTTCTAGCTTATTTAAACTTGCAACAACTTCAATTTGGTAATAGGTGCTCATTATTTGACCCATTTGTTCATTCTGGAGCATTTGGGTGGTTGACTTTAAGGTTTGACTAGAAAACCAACTAGTTTGACTTTTACATAAGTGATTATCAATTCATTCAGCTTATATGGCTTTGCTTATTGAAATTTTCTGGATTGATTTGGCTTATTTAAGTCATTTAGAGTCTTTTTCAAGTTGAATCAAGGTCTGTGGTGGTTTAAAACTCTAAGTCGACTATTTAGTCTTTTAGTAGATTTGTACTTGGCTTATTTCTGGCTTATTGGTTAAGCTTGTTCAAAATTTATTTTCATAGATCTCTTAGGCATCTCAAAAGAAGGTTGTGTTTCAAATTAGAGCTTATGGCATTGGCTTATAGCTTAATGGGCCGAAAATCCCATTAAGAATAAGCTGTTATACATTTAAGCTGTGATAAGCTCACATTCAGCTTTTGGACCTTCAGACTTTTGTGTTTAGAATTAAATTTTAAGGTAGACTGGTGATTTTCAGCTTGTTTGATTGAGTTTGAACTTATATTTTGGTAATTTTTTGGGAATTTTTAGAATTAATTTTTGTTTTGTCATTTTTTACGGTTTTTTTCGTTTTCTCGTCGTAGTATAATTCTAACGTATCCGTCATTCTCTTTTCTCACCTTTTCTCTCTCAATATTAATCCAAAATTATTACGAGTTTTTCACACGCATATACCTCATTGGGAAACGAACTTTCACCTTTGGGTCATTAGTACACGGTTTTCCTAAACCGTCGTACTTAATACTTACCGCTCATTTACGCTCTTTTGTTTTCCTAAACAAGAGTGTATTTTACCACAATCATTGGTCAAATCTATCATTTATGGTCCTTCAAGTGTTCGCTCTTCAACCTGATCCCAACAGATTGTGGCACGACACTTTCTGCCATACAACATCTCGGATGGAGCACACTTAATACTTGCGTGCCAACTGTTGTGGTATGCAAACTCTACCAAACAAATATAATCGTCCCAATCTTCTGTCCATTCCAATACACAGGACCTCAACATGTCTTTTAATGTCTGAATCGTTCGCTCTGATTGCCCGTTTGTTTGAGGATGAAAATCCATGCTAAGCTTATGTTTTGTACCTCAAGCTTTCTATAAACTCCTCCAAAATCACGAAGTGTAATGAGGATCTCTGTCCGAGAGGATGCTGGATAGAGCACCATGAAATCTCATGATCTCCTTCTTATAAGTATCAGCGATTTTACTGACCGGATCATCCATGCGGATCGGTAAGAAATGAGCTGACTTAATAAGTCAATCAACGATAAACCAAATCGCATCGTGCCTCCTCTTTGTCTGCGGAAGACCGGTAACAAAATCCATGGTGATCTTGTCCCACTTCTACTCTGGAATATCTAACGGTTGTAGAAGACCGCTAGATTGCTGATTGATGCGCATCTTGCACTCCTAGTTTTAAATTTATTAACAAGACTTATTAATTCCTTAACTACGCATACGAGCAAGTATAATCGTTCTATTGTAGCAAAGTCGGGTAAGTCTAGGTCGTCATAATCAAAATGTTGTGGTGGTGTAGGTAATATGGTTGTCACTACCGTTACTACCGCAAGAATTAACATGGTAAAGGTAAACATAACTAAAAACAATACTTGTGTGAATTCCATTTCATCCGTAGGAGAGATAGTTTGCGTGCATAAGCAACTATGAATCACAAATCTAAAGTATATAAATTTCATTCCATGGCATTTTTCATAGAATTCATATTAACCAATTGGTGTAGACAAACCCTTTCGGCCTATAATCATCTATTCAAATTTGTTATAATCTCCATTTGCCCGAAAACATAAAGAGATAAGTTTGGTTTGAATGGGTCCTTTAGACCTATACCCAAGATAAAGATTTTGACAAATTCTTTCAACCAACTCGTCAAGGTGAGTGTCAATCTCCAAGAAACCAAATTGACTCATGCACAAATCTTTTGGAACATAGTTTACCGGAAATACTTTCGACCTCTAAATCCAATAAAAAGCTATGTTTCATTTACTTATCTAAACATGTTTAAAGAATTATCAACCATAAAAACCCATTTACATTTTCTTGTTCATAAAACCAAACTCCCCTTTAGAATTCATGTTCATCACACAAGTATATCACTCTACTCAGAATTTAAACACATTTCAACACAAGTCATCATTTTCTCAAACATTCAATAGCAATTAAATTATAATTAAGATTAATCCAAGTATAAAAAATTTACCAAAAGTGCTTCCAAAAACAATAATTAACAAAAACAGAATTTGTAGCAATTCCAAGCCTCCAATTGATCAATGTTCCTCCACCCGAATCTCTTCTTCACGAAGTCGTCCTCCCCTTGAGAATAACATAGGTTTATTGTCTTTTGGGTTATATAAGTTTGGCGATTCTAACCTTTGTCAAGGGTTAGAATGATCAATGGATGAAGCACTATAAAACAAATGACCCAAATGTTTATTTTATACATGCTTATGCTTGGAGAGGAGGAAATAAACTCCAGGGAATGTTAATGGGAGGAAAATGAGAGACCTCTCATTGATTGTGGGAATTTATGAATAACTCTTGCTAGACTTGACTAACAACTTACTGGTGGCAAATGAAGGCTGGTTTGATGGAGGCATGGATTTGCTTACCAGTGGCAACTGAATGCTACTTTGATGTTAATGGCAAATGAAGGTGGATTTGATGGAGGCAAGCAAAATGTTGCTGGTGGCAACTTGGCCATATTCCATACTTTTCCTTCTAGTCCTTCCTCTTTCTTTTCTTTCTTCTACACTTCCAAAACTCCTTCATCACCTTTTACTCTTCACATGAAATCTTACGTTTTCATGCTTCGTCTATTCCTTCTTCTCTAATGCGCGCTTTTTATTCCTTTATTCGAGTTTCTTCGTCCTTTCTTCCTACAAAACATAATAACCGAACTTTGCACAATATTAGCAATAAAAGTCCGTTTATTACCACAAATAATACACCAATAGTGAAGATAACGCTTATTAATACATGTTGGATTTGAGCGTTATCAAATCCCCTCACACATAAGTATTGCTCGCCTTCGAGCAAGTAAGGTAAAATTACAAATTCAAAATCTAGACATAAACTTGTTTTCGACTCTCTGAATCTATAGAACGCTAAAGACTCAAGAAATAGTAGACATATCTTAACCCGATGGGGCGTGAGCAACCGACAATTTTATTTAAAAAGGACTTTATCAATTTTAAAAAAAACATTTTGATAAATAAAAGCAAAAATACTAACCACCAAATGATCACTTCCATCTCTCTCATCAGACTATCCTCATCTTTCTCCATTTGTTTTTCTTTTTTTTCAACTTCAAGTACCACGTCATGACACATTGGTCAATCGATACTACCATTTTACTTATTCTTCCTTCGTCTTCATAATTTATAGCTTATTGGCTATTTATAATTTAGCTTATAGATCATTGGCTATTTGCTTCTTTTCCGCGATCCCCTCACACTTTGGATGAACATACGCTAAAAAAAATACAAAATAGAGTAGCTAATCCTTTTTTGTTGAAATAACTCATGCGAATTCAAAGTTTGACCAACTTGATCATCAAAAATTAATTTTTATAAAATAGGTGATTAGCAACAACTTTCTTTTTTAAATATTTTGCCTTTTATCATCTATTCTTGCCATAATCACACAAATTGTGATCTCACTGCGGATTAAACTGCGTACTTAAAAGTATAAGAAAATGAGAAAAATAAGGTCGAATGATACTACCAAAATATGAACCATGAACTCCATGTGGTTTCGTTGCATCATGAGTCTACAGAAAACTCCATATATTTCCACCAATGTTGAATTCATACGTCAATTCCTACAATACTGCACTAACAAAAGAAATTTTTTCTTCCAAACAAAATAAAATAAAATAAAATAAAAATAACAAAAATGTCTAAATATAAAAATAATCAACCCAAGTAATCATTCTACAATCATAATCCCTTGGAAACAAAATAAAATAAAATAAAGTTTTTTTTTATTATTATTATTTTTTTCTGAAAATAATATCTTACAAACTTCACATGATATGGTGTCTTCAATCTTCCATATCTTTGTCATCATCATGAACTCCTCTTGATGATCCTCCTGTGTCAAAATTTCTGAGAACAATGGAGCTACTCCCAACGTATCAACCCGTTTGTGGATCTATGTAGTCATCAACGGACACTCCTCCTCCTCCATTCCCGTAAGAATAGTGTACGTGGGGGTGAGGATAAGGTACATACGGGTATGGATATGGTGGAGCATTTGGTGGCTCATAGGTTGGGTAACTATAATGTGCTTGATCCGCCAAATGGTGTAGGATTGGCACGGAATGCTCAAGGATGTAGTTGTTTCTCATGGTCATACTATCCCTCCATATCATCATCCTTTCTATCTCACTTAAATTTGCATTCCATTCTCCCCAGCTAGAGTTCACTCCATTCGTATCGTGCTCCTCTTCTCCTTGTTCTTCGCCTTCTTGTTGTAATGGCTCCGGATACCTTAGACATTTCTTTCGCTTGTCTAACTCCCTTTCCAAAGCTCTTATATCCCAAAATTCATTTCCAACCGGCTTCGATAACTTTTTGGTAACATTGTCGTTTAAAATATCGAGCCTTATAGCTATCCAAGTCACATAATGACCTCCACATATCTCACTAACTATTTTTAATCCTGGGGCTTTCTTGTACAAGTACTCGGCAATTCCTCGTACTATATTCACTTGCCTTTCTCCACTTGCTACACTCAACAACCATAGGTCAGTTAATTGGCATCTCTCCCTAGTTCGCGATCGATGCTCAAGTTGTCCTACTATGAACCTATGTAGGATTCTCAAAGTGGATCTCTAACCGATACAAGTTTCTTAATCCTCACAGTATTTTCAGCTATTCTTGCCCAATAGTCGTTTACGGGTAAAAACTTCTTATTGGTTTCTAGTCTAGAAAAGTGTAGCTCAAACAATGGATTGTCTAAATCTTCCTTATCATACAATCCTAACACCTCTCCAAATTGCGCTAGTGTAAAAAAGTAATTTACACCTAACAACCTAAACCAAATGCAAGGTTCATCTTTTGCATCTTCCATGTCCTTTTTGAAATAAATACTTGAAAAGAATTCAAGACATAAATCACTATATACCTCACCTTGTATGTCCAAGGCCCTTTCGAATGAGTAGTCCTCAAAAGTTCCTCCCGACCTATGAGTATATGTCATTTTCATCTTCGCTTTCAAAGCTTCCTCACAATTGTACTTCTTAAGCAAGTCCCAATCGTTTATTCTTGGTCTTCCAAAAGCTTTCCCTTGTAACCCCGCTAATCTTTTATTGTAGGCATGGCGTTCCATTTCTCCTAAACCTCTCCATTTCAAATGTTCATAAGATACAACCCTTACCTTGTACGGTATCTCTTCTTCTTGACCATACTTACGCTTGTATTTTTCGATCAATGGGTTGGGAGGCATTGTCTTCTTTTGCTTCTAAAAAATACAATACACAACACTTGAAATGTTAGTAGGTTAGTACAAAAATCAATTAAACCTATCTAAACAAAGTCTATTAAAACAAAACAAACAAATACAAACAAACAAAATAATTTTTTTTTAGGTGCTTTGCCGGCGGCAAGGTCATGGTGCCGGCGGCATTATGAAAACAGTGAACCAAATGCCGACCGGCAAGGGTGTGGTGCCGGCGGCATGATTAAGCAGTAGGTGTTTTGCCGGCCGGTAAACTTGTCCTGCCGGCGGCAACTCTCCCATATATATATATATATATATATATATATATATATATATATATATATATATATATATATATATATATATATATATATATATATATATATATATATATATATATATATATATATATATATATATATATATATATATATATATATTCATCCCCCTTAACACTTTGTATAGGTTTTACTATCCCCAAAATGGATCAAAACATTATGAACATCATCCATTTCCGGAAATTATTTTTCTAAACAGAACAAAACTAATAACATTACACTTATAACTTCAATATATTCGTCATTCTAAACTAACTAATCAATCTTAAAACTAATTTGATGAAAACCCACTTGAGTTCTACATCATCTAATCAAAGTTAATGTACCCTCATACTATCAATGACTCAATTCCTTAAATTCATACCACATCTTAATTTATTTTCTATGATTCATGCTTAATCACCAACAAGATTCATGGAACAAAGAAAATCAAAATCAAAATCAAAAGATGGGTGTTGGATTCAATTACCTTGTTGGGTGCCATCTTAATTCTTTTAAGAAAACACAAGAACTCAAGAAAAAAAGAAGTTTCTTCTCTTCTTCTTCTCTCTTTCTCCTGTGTTTTTTATATGTGTGTGTGGGGTGTTTGGGAAAATACTAACCCAAATCCTCCTTATGGGTTTACATCTTACTAAGTTCCTAGATTTTCGTTTAACGGGTGTTATTCCGTCAACGACTTTTCAAAAATTTCACAATATATCTAAAATTCCTAAAAGTAAAATGAAAAATAAAACAAAATAACTAAACAAACCAAAATTACCAAGAACAAAAAGTGTCTAAGTTACCAAGTCATCACAAAATACCCAAAATAGTTTTTAAGGTAAAAACAGAAAATAAAAAGAAAAATCAAGCCTTTGTCTTGAATGCTTTTATTCTTTTATTATTCCCGTGCTTCTCTAATCCATGAAGTGTTTGATGTCCAATATATCATCGGGCTTAACCTTCATTGATAGTTCTCTTTTGGTAGGCTTCGTCTTGAATGCCCGTGTGTACATGTTTCCACATGGTGTAGTAATTTCGATCTTTGCATGCCAAAACTTGTCTCCTTCTAGTTTTGCATACTTACTATCCCCATCCGGACCCCAATCGCGGTTCTTTAATTGCACTGGTAGCGATCCCAAGAAATCTGACATCTTCTTGAAAACTATGATGTTCTTGAAAGGATTGAAGTAGGCTTCAATAGCTAAAGCCTTTTCCATGAGATCATCACAACTAAGGTATGGTGCTCCTAAAGGTCCATACAAAGGAAACTCGTCGGCATCTCTTCCAACTTTAAAACAACTCAACCACTCGTCTTCCATCTCGCTCTCGAAGTCCAAATACCAAGGCTTCGCCCTCGGTCTTGGTGCATAGGTGTGAACGGAAATCCCGTCATTAATCGCAATCGTCCCTCGTCCTAAGTCAATAATTGCCCCACACGTTTTCAGAAAAGGCCTTCCCAACAATAAGGGTAGGTCTTTGTCTTTCGGTATGTCCATAATTAGAAAATCCATGACATATTCTTGGAAACTAACTTGTACTCGACATTCCTTACCATACCCATAGGTTTGGTTTATGTGTTATCCGCCATGGTTAGGTCTGCAAAGTACAGCTCCGGGTTTGTCAAGCCAAGGTTTTGGTAGTTAGAATATGGCATGATACTCACACTAGCCCCCGTGTCGGCTAATGCATCAAACGGTATGGTTCCATTAATGAGAATTGGGATGACGAAGTTCCCGGGGTCTTGCATCTTCTTGGGCAAACCGTGTTCAATGATTCTCTCCTTAATATGATCATTGAATTCTTCACCTTTAAGACGAGCTTTTCCCATCTCTATCTCATTGAGCTTTTTCCGGTAACTCGCATAATTTCCCATGACTTCCAAAATTGGTTTGGATTCCTTGAGTTCTTCCGTTTTTTGGTTCAATATGATTCTTATCCTCTCCTTTTGTTTATTAGAGATTGGATAAGCTAATGGCAATGGGTTGGGTACAAAGGCGGAAGGAGATCCTTCGTCAAGGTCGGCCAGTTTTGGAAATAAGTCATTTGGAGTCAACTTGCTAGCCTCCATGTTTTTGTTTCTTTTCGCCTCTACCATCTTCACCACTTCACTTTCATCTTTAGCTTTAGGTCCACCCTCGACCAAGAACTCAATGTAATCATCTTTCTCTCCTTTGAGCTTGGTCAAGTTGCCCGTCAATGTGCCTTGCTCGAAGTTCACTACACATCTTGTTTCCCACAAAAACTTATATCCGAAGACCACCGATGATTCGCCTATATCGGCGTGGTATATGATATAGAATTCCATAAAGAACACGTAACCATGGATATTAACCCGCACATTTCGTACTACCCGTCTCCCGTAATCGATGTAACCAACAATCATGAATCCTAACATACCCAACATTTCTTCAGTCATGTAATTTGTCGGGTAGGTTAGATTCAATTCTGCATCCCAAGCTTTTTGCTTCAACTTTGCATGGAATGGCAAATTGCATCAATGGTTCAGTATACGAATGATATTTAGCCATTTTATAGACCGCTTTTTCAAAACCTTCTTCTCGGATTACTACGCTTTTGTGAGGAAATGCCTTCCACGAATCCTTCTCTTCTTGGGTCTTTTCCACATGAGTGACGTTTGAGTCACACTCGTCACTTAGTTCTTCGTCCAATCCATTCAAGAACTCGAAAATTTCGCTAAGTGTGTTCATTTCTTTTTCGAATAAAACTAAGACAAAGTTAACAAACATTAGGGTTAGCGTTAGTTAAATAAGACAAAATTAATACAAATAAACAATCACCCAAATTTCTAAAACAATTAAACAAACAAAATTTTTTTTTTAGGTCTGACAACCTTGCCGGCCGGGATAGGGGTGTTGCCGGTGGCAAGGTGAATGATAACTAGGTTTTTACCTAATTAAAAAGATTCGTTTAAGTATGTCTAGTCGAATTGATCTAGGTTCTCTATGTGACTCTGCTGTATTTTGGTGAAATAAAAATGTGTCGTTGTAGTATTTAAAATAAAGGTGCGAAACTTTTAAAGTAAAAGGCAGGTAATTTAAATCTAAGTCTAATTAAAGTAAGTGCAAGTATTTAAAACGTGACTGAAATTAAAGGGCACTAATCGTAAATAACGCAAACTTAAATCTACCTAATGAAAACTTAAAACATAATTAAAACTTAAACTAAAGCAAGGCTAAAATAAAGCTAAGACAAATAAACTTAAAGTGCAAGTAAGCAAAAAGGCGGGAAAAATAAAGCTTAAAAATAAAAGACAGAAATTTAAAAACAGATACTAATAAAAACCTGAAAGAAACCCCTTGATTCGGAAGTTTTGGTTCGGAAGATGTTGATTCGGAACTCTTCCGAATGAATTGCTTGACTCGGAAGTTCTTGAGTTCCGAATGAAATCTCTTAATCCGGAAGTTCTCGAGTTCCGAATGAAACCTTCTTGATCCGGAACTTTTCGTTCGGAAGTCTTGACCCGGAAGTTTTCGTCCGGAAGATTTCGTCCGGAACTTTCGTTCGGAAGATTTCGTCCGGAACTTTCGTCCGGAAGCCTTCACTCGAAGATTCGTTCGGAACTTCTAAAGTTCCGAATGAATTTGCTGATCCGGAACTTGTCCTTGGTCCGGAAGTTTTCCGGATGAAGCTTGACTCGGAACTTTTAAAGTTCCGAATGAAAGCCTTTCTTCTCTTGGCTCGGAACATTACCTGGAAAGATCAGATACAGCAACAAACACCCCCGAAGAACAAGGGATCACAGTAACACGAATCTAACCACAAATTTAACCAAAATCAAACAAACGATTAAACTAAACTAATAACAAAGCATTCAATAATCATAAACAACCAATCTAAATCAACAAAACTAATAAATTTAACCACAATAATCAAAAACCTACTTGATCAAAATAAGAACATGAACATGAACACAAACATAAACATAAAAATCAAAGATCAAGAAAGGTAGATACGAGATTAACAAGATAAAATAAAGATTGACAAGAATTAAATGGAAACTTACTTGAAATTAAAGGAATTTAAAGTGCAAGACAAGGTATTTAAATTTGACAAGTAATTAAATGTGCAGGAAAATA
This sequence comes from Glebionis coronaria, assembly GCA_025667525.1. Lineage (NCBI taxonomy): Eukaryota > Viridiplantae > Streptophyta > Magnoliopsida > Asterales > Asteraceae > Glebionis > Glebionis coronaria. Next base: position 247,413,605 of record CM046875.1, read on the forward strand.
AATGTGGAAGACTAATTGTCACACTTAGCCAACAAAATGAAAAGTGATTAATACTAAACTATATATAGGGGAGGATTAGGAAGCTTCCTCCCCTTCTTCCTTTTCTCTTAATTGCAAGATTATGTCCTTCCTTCTTTAATCTTCCTTTAATTGCATGCTTAGTCCTTTTCTTCTTATCTTCTTTAATCTTGGACTTTTAATGACTTTTGGCTCGGGATTTCTTTGAACTCGTCTTTTAATTCTTCAGTAAAATAGACTTTAGTTCTTCGGCTTTAAGTAAACTTCCGTCTTTTGACTTTTTCTTCGATAAATCTTCAGAATTGGTCTTGGACTTCCGTTCTTTTTGCACTCTTGACTTCTCGACTTCGTCTTTCATCTTTTTCTTCAATAAAAGCCCGTGAATGCCCGTGTTTTCTCAACTTTTCACCTTTTCGTCCTAAATCACAACAAAAACACAAACCACGCATAATTCCGACATAAAAGACATAAAATATACGTTTTGGCTCGGTTATTATTGTCATTAAGTGGTAGAAAGGATGGGTGTTTACACACCTATCAAATCCCCTACACTTGACCATTGCAATGTCCTCATGCAATGCATTAGTTACAAAGCACATTTACATTTTTCATCATAATTAATCCACATTGGCCTTTATTAAAGAGATAGAAAATTAAAAACATACAAAATAAAGAAATCAAAAGCATACCTTGGGTTTTATGAATAATCATCATCCTCAAGTTTTCACTTTCTCCATACCAAGCTTAACAACGAGATCATTTTTATTATAAGTTAGCAAACTATCACGAACTCATGTGGGCCAATTATTCACTTAGACTCCCTTATTCCTAGGTGTATCTCTTATATTTTATTGTTGTCTTGAATGATCACGAGGATGCATTGTTGACTTATTTCGATAGTTTATTAGGCCGAAAATAAAGTGAACGATTTAATCAATAGTTAGTTAAAGGACAAAATCTTTTAAAACTGCTTCTCGGGACCTCATAAAGTTCATATCTTGGCATAACTCGCTTCGCGATTTGAGACCTTTCTCGGACCGATATTTGGCAGCGACTTCATACTTCAAACCATGAGAGACGCTCATGCAATAATGGTCTTCTCTTCACAATAGGAATTTCTTCACTTGAAGTTTTGAGAGATTCATACTTGGACCACGACTTCTTCATTTTTCTCCAATCATTATTTTGGACTTTGATATACAACGAGCCGCCTCCTTTTACGACTTGGATCTATTTATCCTCATACCTTGTTAAGGTCTTTTCGGATACACTTCTCCATGACTTTTGGGGAGTTTTTGCTTTTCGTCGTGTGTCTCGATCCTTCATATTGATTTTCGATAAATGATTCTTCACATCACTTTGGATCTTTAGCAACAAAATTTAGCCCTCATGCCTTGTTAGGGCCTTTTCGGACTCGCCAATCTTCGCATCCCGCTTCAATAAGTAATGCCTTGGCTATGAACTCTAATCAATACCGAGCAACTTTTAAACGATCTTGGGCTAGAAGCTAAGTAACTTTTCAAAACGTACAACCTTATTTATTGCAGATAAATTTATTAGCAGGCGATGGGAGAATAGGCTTATAATTAACTCACATAAATTCACGAAAGAACACCGAACTTATAATTGGCTCTATCATCTCTCGTTCTCCACAGTTTAAAATCTCAAGGAGTGAGACTCGTGGATGCTTAGCCTATTAAATCAAAATTTTGGGTTTTCGAGTCGCCTATAGGATCTTGCAAATTCTTAGACTTTTTCAAGTTTAGAAATCGCATTTTAAAGTTCCCTTGATAAACGACTCTCTAGGATCAGTTATAGGAACTTGCGAAAGTTCTTGTTCTTAACCCGTGAGAGTTAAGACTTTCGCGTTTTATAGCTCCCTATATAAAGGCCTAGCAAAACTTGACTTAAACATGTTAAGGATACTAGCTAGAGTAACTTGGATAAGTAAACTCGGGTTGAGTCAAAAGATTCACAACGTTTGAAAATTAAAACCACTTTATTTAAATTTATTCTAATAAGAAAAGAAAATAGCTATACAAAAGGAAAAACTAATAGGCCAAAATAGATCAAAAATTTTGAAAAATGTCGAAAAATTGATTTTCCGGTTAAAATGAGGACAAATACAAGGAAAAGGCCACTTAACTTCGATAGAAGTCCCCCTACACTTAAGATAAACATTGTCCTCAATGTTTAAGCATGTGGGAGTAAACTCCACTACACTTAGGACATTGTGCACGTTGTTTAAATCTTGCTAAGGAAAGGTCAACTAAAGAGATTCCTATTTTAATATTGAGAAAATATAAAATAGTGAATCGAAAAGAGTTTAGGATAGAACCGGGAAGAAGTGGACACGGAATCACGGGTCGTCAAGAATCATCAAGAGTGGATCATTGAAGCTCGAATCCCTGATTAAGAGAAGAGAGGAAATAGCAAACCAAAGGGTCTCCCCTACACTTAGGATAAAGAAAGCTAAAAGAGAGATGCATGGGTTGCCTCCCAAGAAGCGCTTGATTTTTGTTAACCGAGTCATGAGCCTGACTCGACCTTGATCATCATAGGAAGAAGCATTAAACATATCCACTAGGATCAAAGACATAGTTTTCGTCCATCAAATAGCACAAGCTTAAGGCGAACAAGGCAATCCAAAGAAGAGTAGGCAAGGTTCCCTTAAGCAGTGATGGAGCACGGTGGAAGCAAGGGTGAAGTGGTGCAAGCAGATTTCCATAAGTTCCAAAGATATTTCCTTTTATTTCATCAGGTGGATACTTAGATGGCTTAAAGACTTCAATACCGGGGTCGAACACCTTTTCATTTAAGGGAAAATAGCACTCAGGCTCAGCAGAGTGTGAAGAAGATCCGCGAAGAAGCACAACCTCGTCCTCAGAAGGGGTACAAAGAGGTGTTAACTCATACGTGCTGCGGATTTCGGTGTCGACCGGTTTCTTCTCATTAGAAAGAATGTGTTTCAAATCCAAAGTAGGATCAAGACGATAATCTTCAAAGTCATAAGGAGGAGCATCACTCTCATGAGGGAAGTAAGTGTTGAGAAATTCAGAGAAGTCTTCCTCAAATGAGTAATCGTCCAAAGTAGGATCGAGTGATGGCGGAGGATCTTCATCATGTGAAGAATCGCTCGAAAGAGTATCGGCCTCATCAAAATCATCGAAAGTGGGCATCTCAGGATACTCTGAAGTACAATCATCAAAATCATCTGTATATGAGTTAGAATCATCATCATCAACATCGAAGACCGGTGGAGAATCATAAATGGGAGAAGCTTCCAAAGTAGGGAGAGAATCATCCACATCATCTTGAAAAAGTGGATTATCAATAGAAGAGTCGAATAGAGGATTGTTGTAGACGACAAAATCATCATGCACATTAATCATATTCACTAATTCTCGGCCTCCAAAGGATTTGCCTGTAAGCTTCCCTATTTTAAAAATTTGTGAATCATTCCCGACTCTTAAGATTAACTCACCTTCGGCCACATCCACTAAAGCTCATCCGGTTCTCAAGAATGGCCGACCAAGTATTAAAGGAATACGAGGGTCCATTTCATAATCAACAACCACAAAGTCAACCGGGAAAGTAAATGTGCCAACTTTAATAAACACGTCTTCGGCTATACCAACAGGGTAAGCGAGAGTGCGATTTTCAAGTTCAAGAGTCATCTTTGTTGGAGTGAGGTCGGGCAATGATAGTGTTTTCCAAACACTCAATGGCATCAAATTAATACTGGCCCCGAGATCAGCAAGGGCAGTAAATTCTTCAGTTTTGTTGAAAACGCAAGGCAACACAAAACGACCGGGATCTCCAAGGGTTTCCGGAAGTTCTTTAAGAATAACTGCAGAGCAGTTTTCATTTAAGCGTGTGTTGGCGAATTCAATAAGCTTCTCCTTCGTGTTTAGCAATTCCTTAAATTCTTTCACAAATTTCGGCATGTGGACAAGTGCTTCAAGAAAGCTAATGTTGAAGTTCATCTGAGAGATCATCTTCACATAGCGTGTCACTTCGGAGTCATCCTTGGTTAGCATTTTGGTCTTGCCTAAACGAGAGGGGTAAAGGATATTGGGTTTCGGTGGTGAAGGTGCAGGTGTAGGTAAAGGTTGGGATGTTGAGGGGTCCTTCCTGGAAACATCGTCATGACGAGGCGAAGACGGTAATGGTGCACTAATACTAGCTGTAGGAGGAGTAGGGATAAATGGTGGTGGAGGAGGTGTAGATGATGGGGGTGGGATTGGTGGATCGACAATGGTAATCCCACTACGAGTAGTAATAGCACTCACATTAGCTCGCGAATTACTGACGGTGTTTGAAGGTAGAGAACTCGAAGTAGAAGGTTGAGTAGAGGGCAAGAAACTAGCCAACATATTCTTTAATTCATTCGTTTGAGTGCTGAAGGAGGATTGAATATTATCGCGAACCTCGGATCTTATCTCATTTCCTTGCTTCATGATATCTCCTTTCAAATTGATTATTTGGCTCTGCAGATTCTTGATTTGCTCACCTTGAGTTCTCATGATGGCTTCAACATCGGGGTTAATGTGTGGGTTTTGTTGGGCGGGTGGGTTATAAGGATTAGAAGCTCTTGGTGGGATTTGGTTGCTTCTATTGTAGTTGTTGGCGGGGTTTTGGTTTTGAGGGGAAAACCGGGGGAAAGGTAGTTGTTTGACCGGTAACTCAGCAGATTTCTATCCCCTTGAGGGCGAGCTTGGTAATTTTCCGGTGAATAATTACCGTAAGCTGCATACACATTTTCCGGATTTCCTTGAGTCGGAGGACAATCGGTGTATGAGTGAGGACCGCTGCATGTTTCACAAGGAGGAGCAACAGCTTTAACTTGTTGTTGTTCTTGGTTTGAAGCCAAGAGTTGCATACTTCTGCTCATTTCAGTCAGCACACGGGTGAGTTCGGTCATATCAGGGGTTGCTGAGGTGGAGGAAACATTGACTCTCGGGTTGTTCCTAGAAGAAGCGGAGGAATACCAGTTTTTGTGGTGAGTAGTCATGTTCTCAATTAGCTCTCTACACTCCTCGGGTCTCCTTTTCATGAATGTGCCACCGGCGGCTGCATTAATCGTATCACGATCTCGAAAAGTCAAACCGTTGTAGAAAGTATCGATTAAGGTCACAGGGAGCATGTTGTGGTTTGGACAACGATCAATCAAGACATTATATCTTTCCCAAGCAACAAAAAGAGATTCATCTGGATCTTGCATGAAACCGCTGATTTGATTGCGAAGGCTCGTGACCATGGATGGTGGAAAGTAGCGCGACAAAAAGCGTTGAGTCATGTCATCCCAAGTGTGAATAGAATTCTCCGGGAGACGATCAAACCATTTCTCGGCATGATGTAATAAAGTATGTGGGAAGAGTTGTAGGCGAAGAACATCCATTGTGGCACCAGGCAACTTCATGCTTTGGGTGATTGTAATGAACTTGTCGAGGTGTTTGTTGGCATCATCATCAGGCAATCCAAGGAATGGGTTAGTTTGCACTTGCTGAATCATGTGGTGCTTCAACGAAAACTCAGGAGCGTTGATTTGCATCGGCGCAATCGGTCCTCCTCGTCCAAACATGGTCGGTTGACAAAGCTCCTCCATTGTCCGAAGATCGGGCTGTGGAAGAACATTGTTGTTATTGTTAAGGTGCGGTGGAATATTGTTGTTGACACCTGACATACTTAAATCTTCTTGAGTCTCGGGCTCTTGATAATTAGAAGATCTAGTACGCATACACCTCAAAATGCAAAAGAAAACAAAACCAAACGCAAAGACAATATATATACACAATAAAGATAAAATCTTTTTGGATTTTTGAAATTTTTAATTTTTATGGATTTTTATTAATTTTTAATTTTTTTATGGTTTTTCTGAATTTTTGATGCAAGAAAAATAACGCTCACAAGTGAAGGGATCCCAAAAAGCAACGCGTCTTTCACAGAAAACCGTTAATCTTTAAGAAAAGAGCCGGCAGCGTCGCCATTTGATAACTAGGTTTTTACCTAATTAAAAAGATTCGTTTAAGTATGTCTAGTCGAATTGATCTAGGTTCTCTATGTGACTCTGCTGTATTTTGGTGAAACAAAAATGTGTCGTCGTAGTATTTAAAATAAAGGTGCGAAACTTTTAAAGTAAAAGAAAGGTAATTTAAATCTAAGTCTAATTAAAGTAAGTGCAAGTATTTAAAACGTGACAGAAATTAAAGGGCACTAATCGTAAATAACGCAAACTTATATCTACCTAAGGCAAACTTAAAACGTAATTAAAACTTAAACTAAAGCAAGGCTAAAATAAAGCTAAGGCAAATAAACTTAAAGTGCAAGTAAGTAAAAAGGCGGGAAAAATAAAGCTTAAAAATAAAAGACAGAAATTTAAAAACAGATACTAAAAAAAACCTGAAAGAAACCCCTTGATTCGGAAGTTTTGGTTCGGAAGATGTTGATTCGGAACTCTTCCGAATGAATTGCTTGACTCGGAAGTTCTTGAGTTCCGAATGAAATCTCTTGATCCGGAAGTTCTCGAGTTCCGAATGAAACCTTCTTGATCCGGAACTTTTCGTTCGGAAGTCTTGACCCGGAAGTTTTCGTCCGGAAAATTTCGTCCGGAACTTTCGTTCGGAATATTTCTTCCGGAACTTTCGTCCGGAAGCCTTGACTCGGAAGATTCGTTCGGAACTTCTAAAGTTCCGAATGAATTTGCTGATCCGGAACTTGTCCTTGGTCCGGAAGTTTTAGTCCGGAAGTTTTCGTCCGGAAGTTTTCCGGATGAAGCTTGACTCGGAACTTTTAATGTTCCGAATGAAAGCCTTTCTTCTCTTGGCTCGGAACTTTACCTGGAAATATCAGATACAGCAACAAACACCCCCGAAGAACAAGGGATCACAGTAACACGAATCTAACCACAAATTTAACCAAAATCAAACAAACGATTAAACTAAACTAATAACAAAACATTCAATAATCATAAACAACCAATCTAAATCAACAAAACTAATAAATTTAACCACAATAATCAAAAACCCACTTGATCAAAATAAGAACATGAACATGAAAACAAACATAAACATAAAAATCAAAGATCAAGAAAGGTAGATAGGAGATTAACAAGATAAAATAAAGATTGACAAGAATTATATGGAAACTTACTTGAAATTAAAGGAATTTAAGGTGCAAGACAAGGCATTTAAATTTGACAAGTATTTAAATGTGCATGAAAATAAATGTGGAATACTAATTGTCACACTTAGCCAACAAAATGAAAAGTGATTAAAACTAAACTATATATAGGGGAGGATTAGGAAGCTTCCTCCCCTTCTTTCTTTTCTCTTAATTGCAAGATTAAGTCCTTCCTTCTTTAATCTTCCTTTAATTGCATGCTTAGTCCTTTTCTTCTTATCTTCTTTAATCTTGGACTTTTAATGACTTTTGGCTCGGGATTTCTTTGAACTCGTCTTTTAATTCTTCAGTAAAATAGACTTGAGTTCTTCGGCTTTAAGTAAACTTCCGTCTTTTGACTTTTTCTTCGATAAATCTTTAGAATTGGTCTTGGACTTACGTTCTTTTTGCACTCTTGACTTCTCGACTTCGTCTTTCATCTTTTTCTTCAATAAAAGCCCGTGAATGCCCGTGTTTTCTCCACTTTTCACCTTTTCGTCCTAAATCACAACAAAAACACAAACCACGCATAATTCCGACATAAAAGACATAAATTACACGTTTTGGCTCGGTTATTATTGTCATTAAGTGGTAGAAAGGATGGGTGTTTACACACCTATCAGTGAAGCAGAAGACAAAATGCTGGCCGGAAAGGTGATGGTGTCGGCGCTAAGATAGTGACAGTGAGAAAGTTGTCGGCCGGCAAGGTGATGGTGCCGGCGGCAACTACCCCAGTACAAGAATTTTTTTATTTTTTTTAGATTTACCAATTCTTTTTCAAAACAATTTTCTGAATTTTTATAAAACCATTTTTTTTGAAGCTTTTCATTAGAGGAACAAAATCAAACAAACTAAAGTCATAAAACTTTTAACCTAAACAAAATTAAGCTTAATCTAAACACTATCTAAATTGCTTTTATTCTCTTTTTTGTAATTTTATGTGTATGAGTGTTCTTATGAAATTTCTAGTGCAAACATAAAATAACATAAAACACATTTTATTCAAGCATTATATTTAAAGTATGAGATCCTAAACCTATTCTCATTAACTTTTTATTAGAACTAAAAACTAAATCTCTAACACCACTACTAATTTATAATGATTATAACATGAAAAGTAAAGAAATCCCCGGCAGCGGCGCCAAAAACTTGGTGCGCGTCTTGCACTCCTAGTTTTAAATTTATTAACAAGACTGATTAATTCCTTAACTACGCATACGAGGAAGTATACTCGTTCTATTGTAGCAAAGTCGGGTAAGTCTAGGTCGTCACATGGGATTTGCGCATAATCAAAATGTTTTGTGGAGTAGGTAATAAGGTTGTCACTACCGTTACTACCACAAGAATTAACTTGGTAAAGGTAAACATAACTAAAAACAATACTTGTGTGAATTCCATTTCATCCGTAGGAGAAATAGTTTGCGTGCATAAGCAACTATGAATCAAAAATCTAAAGTATAGAAATTCAATTCCATGGTATTTTTCATCGAATTCAAATTAACCAATTGGTGTAGACAAACCCTTTCGGCCTATGATCATCTATTCCAGTTTGTTATAATCGCCATTTTCTAGAAAACATAAAGAGATAAGTTTGGTTTGAATGGGTCCTTTCTACCTATACCCAAGAAAAAGCTTTTGACAAATTCTTTTAACCAACTCGTCAAGGTGAGTGTCAGTCACCAAGAAACCAAATTGACTCATGCACAGATCTTTTGGAACATAGTTTACCGGAAATCCTTTCGACCTCTAAATCCAATAAAAATTATGTTTCATTTGATTATCTAAACATGTTTCAAGAATTATCAACCATAAAAACCCATTTACATTTTCTTGTTCATAATACCAAACTCCCCTTTAGAATTCATGTTCATGACACAAGTATATCACACTACTTAGAATTTAAACACATTTCAACACAAGTCATCATTTTCTCAAACATTCAATAACACTTAAATTATAATGAAGATTAATCCTAGTACAAGAAATTTACCAAAAGTTCTTCCAAAAACAATAATTAACAAAAACAGAATTTGAAGCAATTCCAAGCCTCCAATTGATCAATGTTCCTCCACCCGGATCTCTTCTTCACGAAATTCGTCCTCCCCTTGAGAGTTAACAAAGGTTTATTGTCTTTTAGGTTATATAAGTTTGGTGATTCTAACCTTTGTCAAGGGTTAGAATGATCAATGGATGAAGCACTATAAAACAAATGACCCTAAGGTTTATTTTATACATGTTTATGCTTGGAGAGGAGGAAATAAACTCCAGGGAATGTTAATGGGCGGCAAATGAGAGGCATCTCATTGATTGTGGGAATTTATGAATAACTCTTGCTAGACTTGACTAAAAACTTGCTGGTGGCAAATGAAGCCTGGTTTGATGGAGGCATGGACTTGCTTGACAGTGGTAACTGAATGCTGCTTTGATGTTAGTGGCAAATGAAGGTGAATTTGATGGAGGCAAGCAAAGTGTTGTTAGTGGCAACTTGGCCATATTCCATACTTTTCCTTCTAGTCCTTCCTCTTTCTTTTCTTTCTTCTTCACTTCCAAAACTCCTTCATCATCTTTTATTATTCACATGAAATCTTACGTTTTCATGCTTCATCTATTCCTTCTTCTCCAATGCGCGCTTTTTATTCCTTTATTCCCGTTTCTTCGTCCTTTCTTCCTACAAAACATAATAACCGAACTTTGCACAATATTAGTAATAAAACTCCGTTTATTACCACAAATAATACACCAATGGTGAAGATAACGCTTATTAATACATGTTAGATTTAAGCGTAATCACTAATGCTCGATCTTAACCTGCTAGCAGTTAAGACATTTGGAGACGTAAGTCGCAACATCCTGTTTCATACCACTCCACCAAAAGTATTGCTTGATGTCGTGGTACATCTTGGTCGAAACATGATGAATAGAGAATGGGGAGCTATGAGCCTCAGATAACAATGATTCCTGGAGTTCTTGATCACCAGGGACATAAAGTCTCGTGCCCTACCATAAGATACCGTCTTCATCTACACGAAATTCTGTCTGCTTCTCCATGTTCTGAATTATCGCCTAGATTTCACCATCATCCTTCTGAGCTTCCTTGACCCTAGAGAGTAACTCAGGTTCCACTCTAAGATTAGCCCAGTAACCGTGCTGTCCACGTACCATGATCTCAATGTCTAGTCGCTCTAAGTCTCTTATAATTTCCTCCTCAATTTTAATGTCGTTTATCATTCCGGAATTTCTACTAAGTGCATCTAGCACTACATTCGCCTTGCCGGGATGATACTGTAGATTAATGTCATATTCCTTCAACAACTCTAACCATCTCCTCTGTCTCATGTTCTGTTCACGTTGAGTGAAGATGTACTTCAAGCTCTTGTGGTCCGTGAATATGTTACATGATTATCCATACAAGTAGTGCCTCCATATCTTCAATGCAAACACGACTTGCTGCAAGTTCCATGTCATGCGTAGGGTAATTTCCCTCATAAGGCTTAAGCTGCTGTGAAGCTTACACGATCACTTTCCCATGTTGCATGAGAACACAGCCAAGTCCCTTCCTTGAAGCATCACTGTAGATTTGAAATCCACCTGTACCAGATACTAACTTCTGCTTTAGGTCTTCAAAGCTCTTCTCTCTTTCTTCAGTCCAGACGAATTTCTCCCCTTTCCGCATCAGTTTGGTCAATGGTAGTGCTAAGCGGGAAAAGTTCTCTACGAACCTACGGTAGTAACCAGCTATTCCTAGGAAACTACGAACCTCAGTCGCTGAGATCGGTCTTGGCCACTTGGTAATAGCATCGACCTTTGCTAGATCCATGGTGATTCATTCTCCTGATACAATGTGACCTAAGAACGCCACCTTGTCTAAAAGACCTCAACTTGGAGAATTTAGCATACAACCGCTTCTGGCGAAGAATCTGTAACACTGTACGAAGATGGTCTACGTGTTCCTCCTTGGACTTAGAGAATATTAGAATGTCTTCAATGAAGACAATGACGAACTTGTCCAGAAATTCATTTAAGATTTTGTTCATGAAATCCATGAAAATAGCTGGAGCATTGGTAAGGCCAAATGGCATGACTACAAATTCGTAGTGCCCATAGCGTGTCCGGAAAGCAGTCTTGGCGATGTCCTGCTCATTAACCCGTAGCTGATGATAGCCCGACCTCAGATAAATTTTGGAGAAATGTTTGGCCCCTTGGAGTTGGTCAAACAGATCGTCAATGCGTGGTAAAGGATACCTATTCCTGATGGTGATCTTGTTGAGCTTGCGATAGTCTATTCAAAGAAGCATACTGCCGTCCTTCTTCTTCACGAATAAGACCGATGCGCCCCATGGAAATGCGCTCGGTCGAATGAAGCCTCGTTCCAGAAGTTCTTGCAATTGGTCCTTTAGCTCCTTCAACTCTATGGGAGGCATGCGATAAGGAGCCTTGGAAATCGGCTCAGCTCCTGGGATGAGCTCGATGTTAAACTCTACTTCACGTATAAGTGGTATGCCCAGAAGTTCTTCTGGAAATACATCTGGACATTCTGACACTATCGGCGGATTCTGAACTGATGGAGATTCAGCATCCATGTCATAAACAATAGCTGGATACCCCTCGCAACCATGTGAAAGTAATGCACGTGCTTGTAGGGTTGATATGATTTGTACAGATCTTCCGGGTACGAACCCGGTGTGGATGTACTCTGGTGCATTTATATCACCAAAGATGACCCGATATGTATGGAAGTCTATGGTGGCATGATGTTTGGATAGCCAGTTTATGCCTAATATCATTTCAAAATCACTCATGTCCAGTGGAAGTGCGTCAACAGGAATAATCTTGTCGTCAAACTCTAGGGGAAGGCTCTTGTACACATGGGTTATGCGTAAAGAGTCTCTTAATGACGTGGAAATGTTTAGCACATTCTCTAATGGCATAGGGGATATCATAACATTCTTAGCATAAGCAGTAGAAATGACCGAAGGAGTAGCACCTGTGTCAAATAAAACACATGCAGCTTGACCATACATATATAAGATTCCAGTGATGGTACTTGTAGACTTGTTGGCCTGATCACGAGAATTTGTGTAAACGCGTCCACTAGTAGGAGGTGGCTTGGAATCAGCATGTCCAGATGTGCCCTCCATCTCGCCCTTGTGGCAGTCGTTTATGCGATGACCAGTAAGGCCATACTTGTAGCATGCGTCGCTGTCGTGGCGACATGGACCTTGGTGCCTACGGTTGCAGGTAGTGCAAAGAGGATTAGTATACCCTCCATTAGGTGCCCTTGTTGGCTGGGAGCCTATTAAGAACAGTATACATAAGACATGGTTTATAGGTACAAAAGGACAATGTGGAAATCGTAAAATGTAATACCAGTAATAGCAGGATGGTTAGGCTGTCAACCTCTTTGGTTATGTTCCCTCCCGTTACCATGATTCCTGGTAGAAAATTGCTAATGTGTCAGAATTATGAAATATTGCATGTATCATAAGGAAATGATTAAGTGTTAGGACCTGCTGCTGTTGGAGTTTCCAGCGTTGTTACGGTAATAATCATTACCGCCACGCCTATCCGTAGCAGAACGGTCGTGAGTCTGACCGTTTCCCTTGGGCTGAGTATGCTGATGCTGAGTATCCGGCTGAGACCGGTCCCCAGTCTTCTGCCTGAAAGATGTAGTTTAAAGAGGGATATAAATATTGGATAATATTGAAAGAATTCGGATTGGTTACCGCTGAATAACAAGTGTTTACCTCTTCTCGGGTCTCTCTTCTTCCCTAAACTCTTCTCTTTCTTGAAGCATCTCCAGCTTACGTGTTGCGTCGGCAACTTGTGCCACTGTGTTGAAAGTAGCACATACCAAGTTGTTGGCAACCGATGTACGAAGAGCCCACCGGAAGTGGTATGCCTGCTCTTCGGCAGTAGCTGCTGTTGCGCCAAGAACACCGCCAAATGAATAAAGCGCTGCATGAACTCGTTTTTGTTCTCCCCTGCTCTCTACCTGATTCCATGGTACTCCCTCTTCAGCTTGTCTTGCTCAGCCTTGGGGAAGAACTTCCCCATCACTAACTCCCTAAACTAAGCCTAAGTCAAACCAGCCACAAAATCATCACCTCCCATAGACTGCTTGAGTGCCTTCCACCATCCTAGCACATCGCGTTCGAACTTGTAACAGGCCAACCTCGACTTGAAGACGGGGCCACAACCTATTGCATCGAATATCTTCTCAATATGAGCCAACCAGCTTTCAGCTTCACTGGGGCGATCATTTTTCTCGAAGGATTGAGGGTGTTGCTTGTTGAATCTCTCCAACCATGTGACCAATTTTGCTGGAGGAGGAGGAGGAGGAGGTACTGGGTGCTGTTGCTGATTGTTGGCAGCCTGCACGTCAGCCCTGATTTCGTTCCTTAGCTGAGGAAGCAAAGCTTGCATCGCAGCTTGGACTGCTGCATTGAGTTGTTCCTGCTCGCGTGTGAGATCCATCTGACAGTATAACATAATAATACATGATTAAACTGATCTAAACATAAAATATATAGATGAAAAAATTTATACCAATAAATCATGAGAAAAATTTTATGCAGGAAAACTAGTACATGAATGCATGATACCGTTTTATGAAAACTTTTATATGCGCGAGAGTGAACGCCTATGGTCAGTTCAATCGAAACAAAAGACATGGCGAGGGGACGCCAATGGGTCGGTCCCAAAGTTAAAAGTTTCGATAAAAGCACATGCGACTAAATAGGGCCAGTCCTATACCAACCATTACTTAGTCATAAAGACATATATATGAATGCATGGAAACAATGAATGCATGAAAACCGAATGTCAATTCTAGGAAGACCATAGTGACTACCCACTAATCACAGGTCGTGTTTTGAGATCCTACAAGTCGAAGCCTTGTCTCTGATACCATAATTGTAACACCCCATTTTGATAAATGGAATGTCACGCGTGATTATGGCGTGTCATCATAGCATACAAGGATAAATGTCTTAAACATTACATGACCCTAAAGGAAATACCGGAAACAAACATCGGTACCCCAAAGTATAAGTACTGTAAAGGATGAGGACTAAACAATGTCCATGGAAATAAGTAGCAAAATGTATGATGATAAGCATAAAGTAATGAAGGCTAGAAAGCTTCCAATCCATATGCACGTACGATTAGAGTCAACGAGCGTCCCTGACTACCTGCCGTTTTGGGAACATGAAAGGAATACGGCTGAGTATAACGCTCAGTGCACGGATATACAAGCATAGAATGAATAACATAAGCATATATAACATATAGCAGCGGAAATGATTGAGTCCTGGAAAACCTGGTATAACTTAGTAAAACTGGTTTTATAGTTTGAAAAGCCTTATGTTTATCTTATGAAAATTGTTTAACATGTTAACCATTAAGCCAATATAGGTCATAAAATATCAACGTGCATGAATACTTAGAGGGGTGACATCGTCATGCAATTAGAGGGGTTGCCTCTAATTATTATGAGTTTAGGTAGGAGGGATCAGCTCCTTGTGAAGGATGCAAGGCACACACCACATTCACCTGAATAATCTTTTAAAAACATGTAACCTAGGATGCACCCATACGCCCCACATGATAACGTAATAATATGGACAAAAGCTGAAAGGGACGCCACGAGCTATCACTCCGTCGTGGTGAAGTCATAACACTGGTGCCTCCAGTGTTATGGTTATGGCACCTCCATAACTAGGTGGAACTGGTCATGCATGTATATGGCTTAGGCATTTAAAACTAAACATAAGCAAATCAAAACATATAAAACATATACCGGGGAAACAGTTGGCTATATACGGGGAATCCTAATAAGGAAAGAATGTCCATACTAAAAGGACGGAGAATCCGTACCTTATGTCCAGTGAATGAAGAAAACGAACAGAAGAGAGTCCTACTTCAATCTCACTAATGCTACATAAATAGTATACGTGTATAAGTATCGTGATTACTAAGTGCGTAACTGGTTTTATATCATGACTTAGTTTGTTTTATATGTTCATGTCTTGTTTTACTGATTTTAACGTTACGCTGTGTTTATCATGTATTCTAGATATTCTGATTAAATATTACTTGTATTTCTTGTATTATTATACTTGTGGTTTAATTATAAGTAACTTTCTAAAAATAGCAGGTTTCCTAAAACAAAAAGTTTCCAAAAATAGAAAGTTTCCAAAAATAGATTAACTACTTAAAATAGATAAGTTTCTAAAAATAGAAAGTTTCAAAAAATAGTAAGTTTCCTGAAATAGAAAGTTTCCATAATTAGAAATAAGATGGATTAATAAGCTAAATAAGATAAGCTTAAGTTTTACTGATTAAATATACTAAGTCATGTGATTAATTGTATAGTTTATTAATTATAACATGTCAATTAAATAAACTATATGTTATACGATTTAATTAAATATACTCATGATTTAATTAAATTAAAGTGTATATAATACTTAGGTTAAAACATGTATTAATATTTATATTAATATAACCTATGTCATGAAAATTAATTAATTATATGTCATGTTTTAATAATTAATTAATTACTATAGTTTAAATTACATAAATAAATACTTAGGTTAAAATCATGTATTATTAATTATTAATAATAAACCTAAGTCCATGTTTTAATTAAATTAGTTATATGACATGTTAAATTAATTTAATTAACTTGTAAATAAATATACTTGTAAAAATAATAAACTGAACCCATGTATTATTTTATTAAAATATGTCGTGAACCCGACCCGTGAACCCATGAACCGGCCTGAACCAAAATCCCAACACCAACCTCCACCCACAGCCGCGGCTACGGTGGCAGCTGGTGGCTGCGCTTCCAATAACGGTGGTTGTTGCCGCTGCCAGCATCAAAGATCCCACCAGCGCAAGCCGGTGGTCTCCCCCTTCTGCCTTCGTTGTTCCCAACGTCCGAACGAAGCAGCCATCAGCTTAAGCCGGTGGTGCCTGCTGCTGCGCTGAGACCCACACCGAGCCCCTCATGGGGTCTCGGTTGTGGCTAAAAAGGGACACCGAGGGTCATTCGACTCTCGGTTGGCTGCCGAACCACAAAACCAAGCCAAACAAACCTTTTCCCATGTTTATTTAATTACATAATATGTTTTATTTAATTGTTTTTAAAGATCTAACACAAAACATAATCAAGAAAGGATTAAAGATCAAGGTTTAATGTATTACCTCAACGTGTGATTGAAAATAACAGAACACGAACCAAATACCAAAGATCAAAAATCAAAAACGAAATCCTCCTTGTTCTTGTGTTGATGTCGCGGCTATGGAGTCACCAAGAGCTAGGGTTTTCAACTTTTCTGTAAACATATGTTTAAGAAAACTCTGTGGTTTTAGTTTCCTTTAATTAAACCAAAAGTGGGCTTTTGGGCCCCTCTTTTCTCTTGTGTGCCACGGCTAGTAGGGCCCACCAAGGGAAACCCGTAGTTTTTCGTGTTCTAATTTATTACCTATTCTTGTTTTCGTATTTACGTGACGTTATTATTAAATATTCTTGTTATTTTATATACTTGTACGTAGTCGTAATAATTAGGTAATTACATAATTATACGTTCGTGATTTTTTTACGTTTATGATCTCATGTTCGTGATTTAATTATATTCTATAATAATTATCGTGAACTATCACGTACATAATACTTGTCGTGTAATAACACGTACGTAATTCTTATAATTTATGTTCGTGAAACGTACTCATGTTATATAAGGAAAGTTTTAATCATGTACGTACGATTATAAGGGTACTATTCATGGTAAAAACATGCGTGTTTTACACATCATCATCATCATCACATTCATAATCAGAAACTTATATTAATTCGAAAAGTAATTCAATAACATGAATTTTACCACGTCTAGAATTATCACCCTAGGGCTTCAATAAATACATAGAATAGCCTTGGAGAAGAGAGAAAAACGTCCTAGAGGTGTAATCGAGGGAAATAATCGGACTCCCATTGAATTGGGAAGTTAATTGCAATTTTATCGCATAAATAGCTTGGCCCGTTTCAGAGCAGCCGATGGCGAAGTTGAGCGGCCTCCCGACTCCCTACAGCTACTTGATTCTGCTGGTGGCTCCTTCCACCCTTCTTTCTTATTTATTTTCTAGTCCTTCCTCTTTGTTTCTTTCTTCAATCTTTCTCCAAAACTTCCACAACACTTATTTATCTGATTATTTCTTCTACAAAAGCTATACTTTCGTATCTCATTCATCCTTTATGTAACACCCCCATTTTACCATATGTAGCGGAAGCTAATATGTTGTTACTTTCAAGGTATCATAGTCACAATAATAGAAAATGCTCAAAGACACATTTTAAACCGTCAAATCAAAACCTTAGGTGTTAAAACTTTACAATATTAGTCCTTATAGTTTTAAATTGATAAAATGACACTATTGGCCCAAAATGTTTGTAGTTTCAAAAATGCCAGTTTTAGTTCCTAGACTTGTTTAAAATTACATAACAACCTCAAAAATGTACCAAATGATCTAAGAAATTAAAACAAAGATTATGAACACATTTATAATCATAATAATACTACCTTTTCATAATTATAGCCTTTGAAATGGATTTTAAGTCATTATTCATGTAAATTACATAACTAGGGTTTTAAGACATCTTTTGCTTATAACTCTCATTCTAAGTGATCATATGAACTAATTCTTTTTAGGTTAGCTTACTAACATCTTATTAACATTATAAAAATCCTTATAAAATTATTATAACAAGATCTAAGCTTATTTAACATAGTGATTACCTAGGTAGATTCAAAATAACTTTTAGGGCTCCTTATGAATTTCTTTTGCTACTAAAGCATCAAGAACTTTAATGGCAACTTCTTAGACCTGGTCTTTGGTGTCAAGGCTTCCTTAGGACTTTGTTAGAAGTGGAATATCAGAATTTATGGGTATTGAGGTAATAAAGTTAAGGATGAAGTAAAATCTATGCAATTCATATGTAGATATTATGGAGTTATATTACTTGAAATATTAGTTTATGATAGATTAAACTTGTACATTTATATTTGAAATTCATATATAGATATTATGGAGTTATATTACTTGAAATATTAGTTTATGAGGGAATAGGGTTTCTAAGGTTCTTTAATGATTCAAGGCATCTTTATTATATTTGAGATGTTCTTATCTATAATATATCCATATGATTACTTTTAGAAACCATACATATAGCTATATCTGAGATGTTCTTATTTATAATATATCCATTTGAGATGTTCTTATTTATGATATATACATAGTGTTTACAACATATAGGCATATATTGAAGTGGCAATTGAGTTTCTGAGAACTCATATATTTCACAAATCAATCATATGTCATAGCATAATGCAAAATTCTCTTAGCAAATTCACCTCTTTATTTAATTACCAAATGGGAAATGCATATACATTGATATTACATTAGCAAAATCTAATGGATGTTATAGTCTCCACCCCTTATATTAAATCTCTACCTAAGATTTAGTTAGATGTAGGGTTTAGGGTAGAAAATAGATGCAGATATTTAGCTCGAATTTCATCTTCACGTTCCCAAGTATACTCAGGTCCTCTTTTCGGGTTCCATCGTACTTTAACTATTGTTATATGGTTATGCTTCAATTATTTGATCTCTTTATCCATGGTTTCTACTGGCTCTTCCACAAAAATTAACTTATCATTGTGTGACAATCCGTCAACTTATGGTCGGTATTTTATTCTCAAGTATTACTTAAAACCACTATTTTAATGTTATTTTATGAACTCACTCATTTTTGGGAAGAAATTTGGGTTTACGTCTTGAAGTAGCATCGACTACGTCTAAACCAGAAAACTCTACGTTACGTGCTTACGTTTACATACATCGTTTTTGTTGACAGTCCGACATTTCAGGAAATAAATTTATTCTCGAATATTATGTTGGAATTTAATTTGTGTTGGTTCATATACTCACAAATTTACGAGAAGAAATTAGGACTTACGTGAATAATTTGGCATCTTTTACGATTAAACCTGAAACCCTAGGTTTACGTATTTACGTTTTTGAACTCCGTTTTTGATGAGACAATTTTAATTATATTCGTTTTGTGTCGTTGATTCATAATGTATAAAAACGTTTTTCGTAAAACGACCCGAGGGCACGTAAATCGATGAAACTAGAATCGAAGAGTACCCGTAAATTAGTGGAGATGAGACAAGTGGGACACTTGTCCCATCCCCAAGATGGCGGCCAAAATCTAAACAAATACACCATTTGGTGTCAACTTTTAACTAAGACTTAGGACACTTGTCCATGAAGTCTTACAAAACCATTTAACCACAAAACAATCACACCAAAACCATTTACACACACATGCAAACCAAGAAACTCTCTCAACTCTCTCTCTAGCCCCTCCTTGGCCGTCCCATATGCACCATCACCACCACCATTCATCAAAATTTCTACCATGAATCTTATGTTTAACTTGCATAAGATGACAACCCTTTGAAGACTTGATGATTTGAGGTGATCTTAATAACTAAAAAGGAGTTTACATGGAGTTCAAGGGCTGATTTCATGGAGGTGTTCATCCATTTGAAGAACCCAAGAAGTTGTCTTGAAAGGTTGGAGATTTTGTGGCAAGATCAAGCCTTGTTCATCCAATATCTCATCCTTTCCATCATATAGATTGGTATAGAGATCAATTTCTTTCTATCACCCTATTGTTTTGAATATGTAATCTTGTATTTTCTTCTTTTATGCATATGTATATGATGATGAATAATGATCAAAATATTATGTGGGGATTTGGTGTTGATAGATTTGATTAAAAATATTAAAATCTACATGTAAAGATGTTGAAATCATGACTAGAATTATAGGCTGTATAAAACAGTAAAGAACCATATGATAACTTGATGAAATGACTTGGATTATTGAATATACAGTAAGGTATATGATTTTTACATATGTGAGAGTTGACCACTATAATACCGGTGAATGTGCCGTATGGTGCTAAGTTATTATCTCAAGAGCTGTTCAGTATGGGTATCTCTCTTAAGTTATGACTCACTTGAGGATGTGATACCCCGAGCCCAACGTCATTTATTTAATCCTATTTTACGAATATTTTTGAAATTTTTAGGAAATTTTGTTTGTTATATATTTGAGGTGTAATTTGAACCAATGATCGAGGGCTTAATTTTTACGTTCGATGGTTTAAGAAGTACCGATAACGACTACGATACCGACGGATGCCCAAAATTTATCTTTTATTATCGATTGATCGATATTTAAGTTTTTCGAAGTTTTTATTTTTATTACGTTTTAAGCCGAGTCGGAACCATATGAATATTCGTTTTGTGTGCCTTTGAACCATTTAAAAGTATTTTGAGGTAGCCGAGACGAAACCCGACTCCCGTAAATTTTCAAAACCAACTACTAGTCATAATCCCGCTCTTTAGCACATGTTTTATTAATAAGGCCAAAAGAAAGCCATATTTGCACAAAAGTCCTCCCACCTTTTACAAAAACATTCACCACACACACACACTTCATTTCAACTAATAAATAATTTGGCCCTCCCTCCCTTTCTCTCTCAAAACTCACGGCAACACCACCACCACCTCAATCCACCATCAAAAATTGTTTTCTCGAAAATCTAATCAATGACCCATGTTTCTAACATCAAGTTAAGTAAATCCCACCAAAAAAATCAAACATGCAACAACATTTTTTTTCAAGATTTAATTTTTGAAATATTTTGATAAAAACTATGATTTGATCTAATTAATTTCGTGTGTTTGTGTTTGATTGTGTTTAGGAACACACTACTAAAATATTGGAGCATGGGAAATGTTTTCCCTTTGTGATTTCAGCCCCAAACCCAATGGCTCACATGGGGGGTTTGGTGTTCTTTAAGCTTTGATCTATTTTGTTCATGGTATGGTCTTATATTTTTGTTAATAATATTTTAATAATATTTCTTTGTATTGCATGTGTGATTTTTGATTTGGGTTTTGGATGAGAATGAACATACAAGTGATAAGGGTATTGTGATTTGATTAGGATGTTTATTAGATGTTATTAGGGGTATAGGAATGATTGAAATGGGTCAAAAAGATGTTTTGATATGATTTTGAAAGAGTCATTTTAGGTCAGAAACTTTAGAGATAATTTTCGGGGGTTTAAGTCTGAGATAAGGTTGAGAAGATAGTATCTTGTTGTAGGCTTATTTCTAGCTTCGTTTTGGTATAAGATAGAGCTTTTAACTCCAAACGAGTCAAAAGTTATGATACTTTGAATTTTCGTGTACCGGGAGATGAAAGTCGACATAATCTAAAATTATGTTCGATTTTAGGTCAAATCTCAGGGACAATAAGTTGAGTTTTAAAAATGATTAGAGGCTGTACTCAGGGGATAAACTTAGCATTTTGAGTCTATTTTCATAATCAGGAGTCGAATTTGTAAAGGGAAATGCTTAAGACGGTCAAAATGGTTTTACAACGCGAAGGTATAAAACTGTCCGAAATTTTGAGTTTAGAAATGTGACGAGCAGTGGGTCTTAGAAGTGAGATCTTTTTATGCAATTTAATATGGCCTTTATACAGGTTGTAAATGATTTTTACAAATTTTCTCATAATTTTTGGTGACGCCTAAGTATAGGAAAACAGCCCGTACTTTTGGTACGTACCGACAGAATTGTAATTTGAGTAATAGTGTTAGTAACGTATAACAATGAACGAGTCTAGTAAATATCACTTGTATGGATTTTTGGCGTGAGTGTATATAAACTTTGTGTGACTTTAATTATTTATATATAGTACTTGATGGTACTTGAAGTAGTTGATTCATTACGTTTTTATCCGTTAGGTGTTGTATTTGATTTCCCGGGACATCCACATCGTCGGTGATCGACTTCGTTTACGCCGTAGTTATTAATACTACCACTACTACCTAAGGTGAGTCTATAGCCTCGCTCTTTACTTATTTCAAATGTTTTTACCCGCGAGGGAGATACATGCTGTGACAATCCGTCAATTTACGATTGATATTTTATTCTCAATATTATTTAAAAACAATTTACAATATGAACTCACATATTTTTGGGAAGAAATTTGGATTTACGTCTTGGAGTAGCATCGACTACGTTTAAACCGGAGGATTCAACGTTACGTGCTTACGTTTACATACACCATCTTTGGTGACAGTCCGACATTTCAGAAAATAAATTTATCCGTGAATATTATTTTGGAGTTTTAAATTTGTGTTAGTTCATAAACTCACAAATTTACGAGAAGAGACTAGGACTTACAATTTTATTTTTAACGTCCTTTACGACTAAACCGGAAACCTTAGGATTACGTATTTACGTTTTCGAACTCCGTTTTTGATGAGACAATTTTTATTGGATTCATTTTGTGACGTTGATTCATAATTTATAAAAACGTTTTTCGTAAAAGACCCGAGGGCACGCAAATCGAGGAAACTAGAATCGAGGAATACCCGTAAATAAATGGGATGAGACAAGTGGGACACTTGTCCCACCCCACTCCCAAAACCGGCCTAAGTTGCTAACTTAGCACCATGAGGTGTCAAGTGTAAGCTAACAAGCTTCACACTTGTCCTAAGTAGCTTACATCTTAAGCCTTTCCACCAACAAAACCATCAACTTAAACCACTTCACTCATTTGCAACATGCAAACAAGCTACAAACACTCTCTCCCTCTTCACCTATGCCGTCCCATTTCTCCATTGAACACCACCATTCATACAAAAATTTAACCATAAACATATGTTATAATTAACATATGTTAATCTCCATTCAAAAAGATGAAGATTGGTGCAACTTATAACATCCATGGAGGAGTTTTCATGGTGTCATGGGGCTGATTTTCCACAAGGAGTTGATGAAGATTGGAGGTCTTGAAGATGGTGTTGGCTAATCACAAGTTTCACCATCAAAATCCATGTTTTGATCACAACCTACATCATCATGGTGGTATAAAGATTGTCCTCCTCATCTTCTTGTTATTTTGATTATGTAAACATGTATTTTATTTCCTATTGTATATATCTATGATGATTATATGATGATAAAAATGTTATGTGGGGATTTGTTGTTGATAAACATGATTAAAAAGGTGAAAAACCATATGAAACAAAGTTAAAATCTTGGTTAAATTTAATGGCTGTATAAAACAGTAAAGAACCATATGTTTAAACTGATAAAATGATGAAGTAGAATGGATTTACAGTAATCTATGGGTCTTGTACACATGTGAGAGTTGGCCATGCAATGGAATCAAAATAATGAGTGAGATATGATCAAAACAAGTTTAGGGTATAAATCTGAAGTTACTGTTTTGGTCGATTTTTAGAAAATATTTAGAAGATGATTCAACAGTAGCTATAGAGGAGTTAATTGTAACACATATCATGTAGTTTATGTGATAAAAATTTGAGCTTCTATCTCCATGTAGAACTCAAGATATGGCATTTTTGGTGAAGATGAAGTTAAAAATCAGATTTTTGGAAATTAAAGAATAATACTATTATATAAGCACTCACATTTTAATATATAAAATGTAAAATAAAAACCCACTAACTTATAAAACTTATTTATATAAATGTATAAAAGGTTAATTAAATGGGTAAATTATATAAATGGTGGTAAAATAATATTATTAAGTAATAAAAACTATAAACTTGATTTTTACGACTTTTTCGGCTATCGCCGTGAAATTAACGTTTTTCGCCAAATAAAACTTAGTCGACCAAACCCGTCTAATGTAAAGTTTATAAAAGTCATATACTGATGTTTAAGTAACTAATACAAGTAAAAACCGATAAAACCCGAACTATAAGAAATACGGACGTTAACGGACTAAATTAACGTTATTGGACTAATAATACAACAAAAATGGACTAGAACACCTATAAACTTATTATTGGGCTTAACCCATTTGGGCCCAACATGAAAAGTATACATATACTGATAATATAGGTATAAAATGGGTAAAAACAAGTTAAGAACTTATAATAGGCTTATTGGACCTAAAACACATAAATAGGTAAAACTAGTGAACTAGTATAAACGTTACCGACACATAACACAAAAATAAGTAAACGAGAATATGTAAACCCACTTGATCATCATATATATATATAATCATCATATGTATACATAATTGATATTTTTATAAAGTCAATGGACAAACGTCTAAGACCGATTATTATTTATATAGGTTTCCGTGATTGAAGCACGTACCGTACGTCCGAATTGCCGATAACCCGCCTTCCCATATCAACGTGAGTTCATAGCCTCGCACTCTTTTAAATGTTTTTATAAATGTTTTATAACCCGCGAGGGAGATAACATGTTAGTTTTTATAAAATAGGACACCATTTGTCCTGATTGTTTGTTTATTGATTTTGGACCCGAATGATTGAATGACCCGATTGTATGACCCGATAAATGATTAATGGACCCGATAGATGAAATTAAATGGATTATTAAAGTTAGGTTATGTCACTAAAAGTCCCATTAGCATGAATTATGAACTACCGGGAGTTGGTAGACGCTTATGCATTTAATAGTACTATTTGGGGACGATCACCCCAGTTCGCGCCTTGACGGTTGATCCCCGTCGTGCCACATTGATTGGTAAGCGAATTAATGTATGAGAAGATTTCAATAGCGTGACCTTTGTGACGACACGCTACTTTAGATGGGCAAAATTGGTATCGGGTTAGCTACCCGTTGTTGGTTTAGTAAGGTAACAATGTCATGCGGCTTATAATAATCCGAATTAACGAAATACTAATAGACGCTCCGAATTACGATGTATTGCCTGACTAGCAATACAGGGTCATACTATTGATATTATGTTTGTATTTTGGTTTTCATAACCATACTCATATAACGGTTTTATTTTCATACAACGTCGTAAGACGTATTGTATGATGATTTTACGACATTGGCTCGTATTATAATTTTTAAGGCAAATGACTATATTATGATTTTCGATAAGGATTTGTATAAAATGACTTTGGCTATTTTACGGCCTATTACAATGATTTGTATGAATTGATTTTTGGTGCTAATTTTATACCAAAGTTATATTGATGGAATTTACTAAACTCTATGAATTCACTCGGCGTTATCGCTGACCTTTTCTTTTAACATGTCTTATCTCAGGTACTTGAAGGTAATTCTCGGGAAGACGACAAGAATTCATGGCCCGCACCTAAACTATATTTTTTTCCATTCAAATACTTTGTAAAACTTTGTATGAAATATAAATGACTTGGGACCTATGTAACTTTGATATTTATGAATGGAAATGCTTTATTAATAAACGACGCGATTTTTATGCGTTGTCTATGATGTGAGTAATGTGCTATCCCGTAACACCAACTAGTCTTCCGCTGAACTGAGTTGTATAAATTTGGGGGTGTTACAGTTTGGTACCAGAGCTCTCGTTATAGAGAACGAAAGATTTTTAAAACCAAGGTTTTGAATAAAACATTTCAAAATCTTTTAACTATAAACATTTTTCTAAAAATGTCTAAAAATCTTTTGACTATAACGGTGCCGAAGAATTCCCGAGTTACTGACAAGGCCAAGACTAAGAAGTGTTATTTTAATACATATATATAACTTGGATTATATATATATGTGATGTAATTTTATTACATGATTGTTTGATGATAATTTTGATTTTTATACGAGGTATTTATACGACGTCGATTGTCACAAGGAACCCTAAATCCCCTAGTAAATTAATCGAAGCTATTCTTGTAGGAATTCTAGCTATCCTAGATCTAAACCAAGTTGTGGATATTTATGATCCCAACAAATGGTTGATATTCGTAGAAATGTAAGTATTAGTTGATTGTGATATTGAAAAAGAATTGGCGAGATTAAATATGATATCGATGTCATGACGATCTTTCCTTATAGAGTGGAGTTTGACAAAACGTTACCACCTAGAAAGATGTCATCTGACTCGTTGTCATCCAATTCTTAAATTTGAAATCGAAAGGGTGAATGTTGCACTTGAGGCTGTTATTGGAACCATTACCCAAAAGCCTCATGCCACTAATACCTTTCCGAGAAGTCTAAGTTGAATGATCAAGTCATTTCATATTAATGACTCATTTGATAATTGTTGTTGTAAGAGCTAATAGGATTGGAAATTAAGTGTGGATTCATATTGAGATTGTATTGCCTTTACAAGGCCGAAGAATAAGGTTGTAAGTATTGGAATATGAGGTAGGATATCGAATTGAGTATAAGTTGATTGAAAACTTGAATAAAGTAAAAATTTAACTCGTATGGAATATGAAATTGTTAAAAGGAAGTCGTTAAGTTTTGTGATTGAATTATAAGGTTTTGATTGATTGATAGTTCGTGTTAAGGGTTGTTCCTAGACCATTGTCCACTAACGAGGATGCCCAGTGTCCAAGAAATAAATTGAAGAAATCTTCTTCTGAATTGAGACCGATGGATCTTCCGGGACATGTGGAACACCTAATGACTCTTGTAGATTAGTATTCATTGTGGTATCTTTTAAAAATAATCCCTAACTTAACTGTGACATCAGTTGGTAGGATGAGTTCTGAGAATTGTATGACATAGTGACACGTAATGTGTTACGGTACAATTTGACTTGTTTGTGATTAATGAAAATACTACCTTTGATTGCTAAATTCTACATGTATCGATGTTATCTATCTTTTCTTGCTTCATCCTAATGCTCACATTAGTGATGTAACCATTGAACAAGTACTCATCTCGATTTGAGTTACGTTGTGAATTATTCTCTTTTGAGTGCCATCGAGATCATGAACCTCGTGATTAATTGGCTAAGCTCATTTCCTATCATATTGTAGTTAATTCTTGGTGAACAAGCTTTCATCACTCTTTTGCAGATCACTCCTTGTTTTTATAAAAGTTAATACGGTATCCTTTGAGAAAATTGAATTTTCATCACTATAAGGATTATTCATAGTGAGATTTATAAGTGATTGTTATTGAAATGAAGTTGTTTATAAAACACTTTGGAAAACCTAATTGTTTTCATAACAAAGAAAATCCTTTGTAAATATATTTTTGATTCTTATTTAAGAATTAAGCATGAAAATGTTTCTATTATAAACATGATGATAAAATTTTGACGAACTGAGTATTGCATCGTTAATCTTGAAATTATATATAGTTGCGCGCCTGCATACAATTTGGAATGGACCATGCAAGGCTGATTAGTAGTCACCATAAAACTGATTAATAAACACTAAATTTTCTTTGAAGATTGTGAAAGATTAAAATTTATGAGATCTGCAAGAAGTGAAAAATAGGGACATAGTGTTAGGGATACCTACATATGTGCCTGTAGCATCTATTCTTCTGAGTCGAATTTACTCATCTGTGGAAATTGTCTTATTTGACAATTGATAATTCTTTCTTGACCAATTCTCCCGTAGTGAGATTCTTAGGAAAATTATCTGATTACCGAGTGTTGATACCCGATTGGATGTATTGACGTTCTTATCATTTCTTTTGATTTGATTTCATTTGAATTACCTGGGTAACGATCCGAGGAGCTTTCGAATGCGTACTCAAATTATGAAAACATGGGATATATTCATATTCGTTAAAATGTTTTCGTCTGAATCTGATTTGAAATTCTCTCGCGTAGATTATGCGTTAACCTTGCTCTTTTAATAGTAGTTGTGTCTCTATATATCCTTGAATTTGTGAAGAATTGTGAATTATTATTAGTCTTTTGAGAAGTTCACATCTTATTGACGGCAATGCAACTGGAAAGTTGATAGTGCCAGTAGAATGAATTGATTGATTATGACATGACGACATTTTCTTAATTGATGGGAACTCGAGTAGAATTCCCCTAAATGATAAGATGCTGATTATCAAAAGTGATCTAAATAATTCTTGGTGGATGACGATATCCTGTATTAAGACTTGAAATATTACCATTAATGGTTGTGAATTAGTCATAGATATTATAATCTAGAAGAACCTAATAGGTATTAATTAAAAGATGTCTATCTTATCTGAAACTTTAGGAGGTATTTGTTGGTGAATTACCTAGACTTTTGCCATTAAGGCAAGTTGAAATTGGTATTGATTATATTTCCGGTGCTGCACCTGTGGCTTGTGCACTGTACGTCAGCACCATCTAAATTAAAGGAATTACCGTACAACTGAGAAAGTTGTCGAAAAAAGATTTTATTATACCAAGCCTGTCATCCTGAAGAGCTATGGTGTTATCTTTCCTTATATTTATAGATTAGTATGAATTGAGTAAATTGAGAATCGAAAACGATATCCATAACTCGAAATGGAAGAATTGTTCGATCATTTACAAGGTTCTAGCAAATTTGATCCATAGCATGGTTATCATCAACTTCACGTCTGCGAAAGAGATTATCCATTCCAATCACTACATCCGTTACTTGTAATGAACATTATGAGTTTCACGTGATGTCGTTTGGATTGACAAAGCACATGTAGTATTCATAATTATGATGAATCACGTGTGTAGGCTGTAATTTGATAAATTCATGCTTGTGATCATTAAGGATCATCTATTCGTTTATAAGAATAAGAATGAGTTAATAATTATTTATAGATTGCCTTAAATTGGCCGAACGATAAAAACCTGTACCTTGAATAATTAACCCGTGATTAAAGACTTGAACCTTTACATGATTTAACCATGTGATTAATAGATGATGGAATATATCGACTCTTTAAAGACTAAGAGCCCTTTTAAGACTTTGAGTATTAAGAAAATGGAAATATGTTTTGACAAATGTTTTAACAAAGGATTTTAAAGGGATTATTCCCTTATACACAAACCATTTAACTAAACTTCTGTTTAGGGGTAAATGTTTGTGTATACCTCCAGATAACTTAAAAAGGATTGAGGAAAACCATTTAAACCATAACTTGGAAACTTAAAACGACAATTTTTGCTTTTCAACTAATAAAACTTTGACCAAAGTATGAACAAAGGTTTTTCGAACATTTACGAACCTTATTAATTATTTTCGATAAATCAACGAAAATCTTGTTAATTAAACTCAAATTTATTTTGAACATTTTATATAATTGGTCGAACTAAGAAATTTAAAACTTTTACGTTTACGCTTCATAAAAATTAACTAATAATTATTTAATTAATTACAATAATTATCGACGCTTTAGACAACGGATTGAGTAAAACGGATAAAAATGATAGATGAGACGAAACTGAAACTTAGAAAATATGAAGAAAGTTGAACGTAAATACTGACGTATAATATAGAAAGAATATCTGAGTGAATTGTGGACATGATAATTACATCATCATGAGAAGTGAATATAGATACTGACATATTATATAAAAAGGATAAAGAACTAATTAGGACATGTTCCTTAATAATGATTGTGCGAAATAAAGTGCCGAACAATATAAAATAGCCGATGTTTGTAAAAAGGATAATATAAATAGTGAAGGATTTCACGACTAATATGAACCATTAAAGATTGAGAAGCCAATAAACGTTAAATATTTTAAAGACCACTTATGGTTGCCTAAATATGGAAGATTGTGAGATGTAGTTACATTGGAAATCTTGTAAGTATAAGTATTATATGTATGTCATTTATGACTAAAAGTATCTTTGTCTGAAGAAGTTGTACTAATGACAATTATGAAGGCAGACATCGCCTCATACATTAGTAAACGTCTAGCTATTGCAAAGGTCATCGTCTGAATTTGATTCGATTTGGGTCATCGTCGACAGACTGACCAAATCTGCTAATATCATTCCCGTTAATGATAAATGCAAAAGAGTTATGTAAACATAGTGTGCCTGTATCGAACATCTTTATCAAGATCCTCTCTTCGCATCGAATTTCTAGAGATTTGCTCAGAAATCATTGAGAACGAACCTTGATGAGAGTACTATGTACCATCCCAAATCGAAGGGACGAGGTAAAGTAACGATACAAAGAAATATAAGTGCTATTTTATGTTTGAATGATTGACCTTTGGTAATAGGCCGTATAATCGTTTTCCTTTGGAGAGATTATCATTGATAATCATCATATTAGGATCGAGATCGAATCTTGTTAGGATCTGACTCTTAGAGCATCTGTAAGCAAGAGTTGAGATGAAGACATCCGACATACACCCACTGTGAGTTGGACATGTCTTTTAGGTTTAAGGTTTCCCATGATGGCGAACCTATCCTTGCAAAATACCCGACCCGCGAGATCTGAAATGATTGTTGAAATTAGGATTTGATTATTAACCGCCGATAGTGGGCAAGAGGTTATGTGAATGTGAAATGTAGATCTTGAAGTGCCAAATGGGTAGCGAAGTTATGCCACAATTTTTAACCTTGGAAAAATGAAATTCATGATCTGACAAATCATGGGATATAAGTCCCCGTTGTATGGGACCATTGAGATGATGTAAAAGTTGGGTTTGAAAGGCATATAAGCTGGATCTACCCTAGGACTTCAAGAACCGCGTGAATTATGTTTCGTAAATCGCACTTGATGGAATATCTATCAAGTAAAATTCTGATTATTCTTAATAGAGCTTAGATCGGCGAAGAGTTGCATTCATCAAAAACCCATGAACATCATGGATAGAGAAAGTAAGTCAACATTAAGCCTGATCTTATTCCCGTAGTTATGCTTAATGAAACTCGCGTATTGTAATGAATTACACTTGTGAGAAAAGACCGAATGTGGAGGAAATACCCACATGGCTTTAACTCTATAAGAAGCGAGTAGTAAGGTAAGATGATCTTTGAGGACAAAGATCCTGTTTAGGGGTAAATGCTGTGACAATCCGTCAATTTACGATTGATATTTTATTCTCAATATTATTTAAAAACAATTTACAATATGAACTCACATATTTTTGGGAAGAAATTTGGATTTACGTCTTGGAGTAGCATCGACTACGTTTAAACCGGAGGATTCAACGTTACGTGCTTACGTTTACATACACCATCTTTGGTGACAGTCCGACATTTCAGAAAATAAATTTATCCGTGAATATTATTTTGGAGTTTTAAATTTGTGTTAGTTCATAAACTCACAAATTTACGAGAAGAGACTAGGACTTACAATTTTATTTTTAACGTCCTTTACGACTAAACCGGAAACCTTAGGATTACGTATTTACGTTTTCGAACTCCGTTTTTGATGAGACAATTTTTATTGGATTCATTTTGTGACGTTGATTCATAATTTATAAAAACGTTTTTCGTAAAAGACCCGAGGGCACGCAAATCGAGGAAACTAGAATCGAGGAATACCCGTAAATAAATGGGATGAGACAAGTGGGACACTTGTCCCACCCCACTCCCAAAACCGGCCTAAGTTGCTAACTTAGCACCATGAGGTGTCAAGTGTAAACTAACAAGCTTCACACTTGTCCTAAGTAGCTTACATCTTAAGCCTTTCCACCAACAAAACCATCAACTTAAACCACTTCACTCATTTGCAACATGCAAACAAGCTACAAACACTCTCTCCCTCTTCACATATGCCGTCCCATTTCTCCATTGAACACCACCATTCATACAAAAATTTAACCATAAACATATGTTATAATTAACATATGTTAATCTCCATTCAAAAAGATGAAGATTGGTGCAACTTATAACATCCATGGAGGAGTTTTCATGGTGTCATGGGGCTGATTTTCCACAAGGAGTTGATGAAGATTGGAGGTCTTGAAGATGGTGTTGGCTAATCACAAGTTTCACCATCAAAATCCATGTTTTGATCACAACCTACATCATCATGGTGGTATAAAGATTGTCCTCCTCATCTTCTTGTTATTTTGATTATGTAAACATGTATTTTATTTCCTATTGTATATATCTATGATGATTATATGATGATAAAAATGTTATGTGGGGATTTGTTGTTGATAAACATGATTAAAAAGGTGAAAAACCATATGAAACAAAGTTAAAATCTTGGTTAAATTTAATGGCTGTATAAAACAGTAAAGAACCATATGTTTAAACTGATAAAATGATGAAGTAGAATGGATTTACAGTAATCTATGGTTCTTGTACACATGTGAGAGTTGGCCATGCAATGGAATCAAAATAATGAGTGAGATATGATCAAAACAAGTTTAGGGTATAAATCTGAAGTTACTGTTTTGGTCGATTTTTAGAAAATATTTAGAAGATGATTCAACAGTAGCTATAGTGGAGTTAATTGTAACACATATCATGTAGTTTATGTGATAAAAATTTGAGCTTCTATCTCCATGTAGAACTCAAGATATGGCATTTTTGGTGAAGATGAAGTTAAAAATCAGATTTTTGGAAATTAAAGAATAATACTATTATATAAGCACTCACATTTTAATATATAAAATGTAAAATAAAAACCCACTAACTTATAAAACTTATTTATATAAATGTATAAAAGGTTAATTAAATGGGTAAATTATATAAATGGTGGTAAAATAATATTATTAAGTAATAAAAACTATAAACTTGATTTTTACGACTTTTTCGGCTATCGCCGTGAAATTAACGTTTTTCGCCAAATAAAACTTAGTCGACCAAACCCGTCTAATGTAAAGTTTATAAAAGTCATATACTGATGTTTAAGTAACTAATACAAGTAAAAACCGATAAAACCCGAACTATAAGAAATACGGACGTTAACGGACTAAATTAACGTTATTGGACTAATGATACAACAAAAATGGACTAGAACACCTATAAACTTATTATTGGGCTTAACCCATTTGGGCCCAACATGAAAAGTATACATATACTGATAATATAGGTATAAAATGGGTAAAAACAAGTTAAGAACTTATAATAGGCTTATTGGACCTAAAACACATAAATAGGTAAAACTAGTGAACTAGTATAAACGTTACCGACACATAACACAAAAATAAGTAAACGAGAATATGTAAACCCACTTGATCATCATATATATATATAATCATCATATGTATACATAATTGATATTTTTATAAAGTCAATGGACAAACGTCTAAGACCGATTATTATTTATATAGGTTTCCGTGATTGAAGCACGTACCGTACGTCCGAATTGCCGATAACCCGCCTTCCCATATCAACGTGAGTTCATAGCCTCGCACTCTTTTAAATGTTTTTATAAATGTTTTATAACCCGCGAGGGAGATAACATGTTAGTTTTTATAAAATAGGACACCATTTGTCCCGATTGTTTGTTTATTGATTTTGGACCCGAATGATTGAATGACCCGATTGTATGACCCGATAAATGATTAATGGACCCGATAGATGAAATTAAATGGATTATTAAAGTTAGGTTATGTCACTAAAAGTCCCATTAGCATGAATTGTGAACTACCGGGAGTTGGTAGACGCTTATGCATTTAATAGTACTATTTGGGGACGATCACCCCAGTTCGCGCCTTGACGGTTGATCCCCGTCGTGCCACATTGATTGGTAAGCGAATTAATGTATGAGAAGATTTCAATAGCGTGACCTTTGTGACGACACGCTACTTTAGATGGGCAAAATTGGTATCGGGTTAGCTACCCGTTGTTGGTTTAGTAAGGTAACAATGTCATGCGGCTTATAATAATCCGAATTAACGAAATACTAATAGACGCTCCGAATTACGATGTATTGCCTGACTAGCAATACAGGGTCATACTATTGATATTATGTTTGTATTTTGGTTTTCATAACCATACTCATATAACGGTTTTATTTTCATACAACGTCGTAAGACGTATTGTATGATGATTTTACGACATTGGCTCGTATTATAATTTTTAAGGCAAATGCCTATATTATGATTTTCGATAAGGATTTGTATAAAATGACTTTGGCTATTTTACGGCCTATTACAATGATTTGTATGAATTGATTTTTGGTGCTAATTTTATACCAAAGTTATATTGATGGAATTTACTAAACTCTATGAATTCACTCGGCGTTATCGCTGACCTTTTCTTTTAACATGTCTTATCTCAGGTACTTGAAGGTAATTCTCGGGAAGACGACAAGAATTCATGGCCCGCACCTAAACTATATTTTTTTCCATTCAAATACTTTGTAAAACTTTGTATGAAATATAAATGACTTGGGACCTATGTAACTTTGATATTTATGAATGGAAATGCTTTATTAATAAACGACGCGATTTTTATGCGTTGTCTATGATGTGAGTAATGTGCTATCCCGTAACACCAACTAGTCTTCCGCTGAACTGAGTTGTATAAATTTGGGGGTGTTACACATGCTATTTAAATGAAAATGAACATAAGTCATGAATGATTGTTGGACCAGAATGTTGCCTTGAATTGTGTTGAGTGCCTAGTTGTAAAAGTCCCTAAATTCGTGAACTGTTAACTATTGTCTTTCCCTTGTGTGGGTTGGAGATAGCCGCTTATACAATTGATAGTATTATGGGGTTGATGACCCTATCCGAGACGAGAGCTAGTAAGTTGAGTACCCTCTGCGGACGGATAACTTGTGATAAGAAATAAGGTATAATTACAACTAATGCCTTTAGAAGGGGCCCTGGTTTCACTTAAATCATGTCGGTCTATGTACGCGGGTGATTGAGTTAACAGATTAGTGTCACGAGCTTAAACACAATTATTAGCTATTGTTAAAGATAATATCCTTGAATAATAGTTTGCGAGTACGAAAATGCTATTGAATGGTCATCATAGGTTTTAATACTTATGTTCAACTTATGATTTGATAAACCTATAGATTCGCTCAACTGTTGTGTTGACGATTTTAAGCATGTGTTTCAGGTAATCAAGTTTGATAGCAACGGAGCATGCATGGAGGGAGTTGGTGCTTTATTGGTCTAAAATTTTGGATTTCCTTCCCTTTTTAAAAAATTATTAAATTTCATGTCTTGGTAAAAATATGTTGTTGTGTTTGGTTGAGATCTTTGGGGACAAGTAACGCTACTCTGATGTAAACATCATTTTTGGGATGGAAATGTTTTAGACAATGATTATAAATAATCTTTTATGTTTATCTTAAACGTCTCTTTTGAGGTCGTTTTCTGTAATTGTGTGTGATGTGCTATGAAATAGCGCCCAAAGTGGTATTCCGCTGCGTGGTAAATTGGGGGTGTTATAGATTGGTAATCAGAGCCACAAGTTATAGAGAACTAGGTCAATTTTTGAAAAACCTAATCTATAACTTTTGGTGTGTCGTAAAAAGTTTTAAAGCACGCAACTACTCCGCATGGCTCCGGTAAGATTTCTTTAGCATTGACTTATGATTTAGATGTATCCCTCAAAACTGATATGAGTTCCCTAGTATTTAGTAAGTATATACTATGATAATATATTGAGATATATATTTGTGTACGTTTAGTACTTATCATCGTAGTTTTGTAAGCAGTTGCGTGAATATCATATAGGTTGCATGTAATTGGCATACGGGCTACATTGCATTACATGGCAGCACTGCGTTGTTATCCAACGTGTATGTAGGAATGATTGTATGTATAGGTATGTATATACTATTGTATTTAAAGGCATTGCACGTGAAGCAATGGGTCCTTGCGTGATTATCGTACATTTTATAATGCCATTTTGTTCATAATTTGGCCTCACCGCCAATCATCGATCTTAATAATTAATTTATTGTTCGAATAACCGAGTGTGAACCTCGTTTGATACTCTAGATACGTAAATAATGCTTCGTAAAATATTGTATATCGACTAGATTGATCCCGATTGTCGTTATTGCACCGTGATGTGTTATTTTGGGACACCTTCTTTTGGGAACGTAAATTACTAAAGTACTATTTTTCTTTCCCTTATTCTTATGGGTTTGATATATTAGTTCGAATCATATGTGTTTATTGTAAACCGTAGTTGAGGCGTATCACCATTTAATCGCTTTTATCATTCTACTCGAATTTAAAGATGCGTTTTAAAGATAGATTAGCGTTGTGATCAAGCGTGATAGCTTGAAGTTTGGTTGTTTTGTGTTAATTTTATTGCGTACGATTGTGAGACCCACCCGAAGCCAATATAAACACTTATAGCGTTGACATACGTGTCCTCGTTCCGTTTATTTCATTTTGTTTTGGTGTTTCATTATTTTTAATATTAATATTATATATGACGAGGTCTGACACTTGTGCCAGTTAAATAAGCATTGCATTTTGTTAATTGAATGAGTTAAACATAAAACGTCTTACATATTAAATGTATGGTGCATGAAAATTTTGGTTAAAAATGACGTATGAGGCATCTTGTAACATGTAAAATAGGTGTAGATAATAGGTGGACAAAGTAAAATTATTTTTCCTTCAAACATGGTTGGTAAATCATAATAATTAATTTATATTACTCGTAAAATCCTTTTTTTCATATATTAATAATTTGATACTAGAAGCTTGTGATGGGTTTGTCAATAATTTGTTTAATTTAATTTGAAAAAAGAGTTATTGGCAAAATTAACTATATGAATATCAAGTATAGACGGCTTGAGGTTTGTTATGAATTAATTTTTGGGTCATTATGGTAAACTTTTGGCGTATCTTTTAATACAGAAAATGAGTAGAAAAATTGACTTCATATTTTGGAGCTAGAGACTTTGTAAAAATTTGTTTTATTTTAGACATAAGGTCAAGTTATATTTACGAATGCATTGGTATAAACTGGAACTTATAACTCCTTGTAGTGAATAAACTGGAATAAAACAAAATATACAATTTAAGTGAGAAATTCTAAAACTTGAAATGAATTATTAAATGTTTATGGAACGTTATTTTATTCTGCTAATTTTAAAATCACTTGAGAATTGGCTAAAGATTTCAAAATTGGAATTTTCTACATTTCAGTATTATCGCAATAAGCATTTTAATTATTTATTTTATTATTATTATCGAGATTCAAGTCTCGACTTAAACTAGTAAGTTATTTGACATAATGCCATGTGAGACCTCATTAGTGTGCGAGTCGAGTCGCGTGAACGTGATGTAAAAGATCAGTTTTAAGGAAAGACTTATGTACAATAAAAAGTCAAAGGTTGATTTTAAGAGTTAATTGGACTAGTTTGAGTCATGTTGGATACTTGTATATACGTGATAAGATAAGTCATAATAATAATGACGTAAAACTTTGAAAATTCTTACTATGAACGTTTTTGGTACTTAAAATATGAATATTAATGAGATTTTGACACAAATATCGAGATTTTCAAACCTAATGATTTTATTGATTTTGATAGTCGAGTCACTGAATCTACTAATGTTAGTAATTTTCTTGAGTTTGTGATAATTTCAGAAATGAAAACTTTGTAAGTTGAAAATAATGGAAAGTATAAATTCCTTAATGGTGTAACATAAATTAAAAATGTGCAAGGGTTCACTTTTACAATGTACAAGGTAACATTAATTAGAATACGCAAGTGGATTACCCAAAAAACGCATACTTGTATTAATTTCTTAAGACATAATGTTTTAAGTCACGATGGTTCGATCACACAACATCACTTCTTCGGTTTTGCGAGCCTATATCTAAACTTAGGTAGTCCTGTGATTTTTTTTCGTTTTAATATGGTCCATGGTATGAGACCATTATTTATTTTATTTTTATTTTATTTACTACTTTTCTAGTACTTGATAATGAGGGTATGTCACCCAGTGTATTTTTGTCCTCTTCATGGACCCCGTAACTTTTCTCCTTTCAGTTATTGGAACCTAAAATTTGGTGGAATGTGTGTGTAACTCGAGACGATGGGAATTATGATCCTTGTCCTATTTTTGGCGCTCGTGATGATGTTCGATGTCCACTTAATTATTCGATAAGATTGTTGTTATTTTCTCGAAACTCGGGTCATGTCTTCGAAGTTTTTTCATTTCTAATATAGTTAATTTCCGTTGGCAAATATATTTCTCGTTTATCTTGAATGATCTCGTTGATTTTTTCTTTATATTATTCGTTATGCTTGCAATGATCTTTAATCTCGAACCACCTTACCGTTATTTTATGAACAATCTTTTTCGAAAATATGTATGAGTGTGCGAAATTTTTTGTTGAACCAAATGCACATGGTGTCGATTTATTTATTTATTTATTTTTCTCACAAAAAAGGCAAAGCAAAAGTATGTTTTCAAAGTGTATGAAAAAAAATGTTTGATGTGTTCTTTGAAACGATAGTAACAATATTTTCTCATTTCAAATGATTTAATTATTTTGAAGATTAGGTCGAAAACTTTCATATTCATATTCGGTGTGTAATAATAATGTTTGTGTTGTTACTCGATCCTCAAATTTTCACAGCTTAGCTAAATTTTCATAATTCGGGGAGAGTCCTGTTTTGTTGGTTGTCATTGCATGGTCCTCAAGTATGCATGATCTAGCTAGTAATGCATAGTTTAGGAAGAGCACTATCGTGTCAAATCAATTGGTCATCTTGAAACTTGTATTGTTTTGATAAATGTTTGGATGAAAACGCTTTTAAAACGGTGGATCCTTATGCAAGTAATCGTATTCTCTTTGATTCCTAAAGAAATTTTTTAATTTTCTTGTGTTCCTTGAAATCTTTTTTTCTCGTTTGACCTTGACTTAGTAAGTCACTGTGACCGAGTAATTATGGAAAAATGTTTTTATGTGTTGTAAGTAACGTGCCAATTCCATCAGAATCACTAGGGTGTTGATGAAATACTAAAGGGGCTGGTACCGACACTTGAGAAGAGATTTTTAACAAAAATAGGAGACTGCCGAAGTAGAGGAAATCTGAGTTCGAGTAACTCTGAGAGAAATGACGAAGACTTATCCTACATCAAATGAATCTTACTTTAATTATTTTATTTTCTCGTTCTTTTGATATGTCAAACGACACGCGATAAACTGTTGAAGTTCTAGAAACTAGAAGGGGGGGGGGGGTTGAATAGTTTCTTATATTTACTTGTTAAAATGTGGTTTTAAAAAATCCTTTTTCAAAAAATTAGGCTTGAGAAAATATGTGAAATCTTATTATGCACAATATGAATAATGATAGTGTAGCTAAACTAATACTAACAAAAATATATGCACAAAGAATAAAGAACGTAAAGAGTTAAGGGTAAAGAAAGATCAAACTGAACACCAAGGATTTATAGTGGTTCGGCAACGAAGCTCACTCCTCATTCCTACTCCACTCCTCGAGTACTCTTTACTCGAGAGTTCACTACACAACAAGCTCCTTATGGTGGAGAAAACCGTACACGTCGCTTAACCAATTTCCAACTCTAAGCTAAAAGTCAAGCCCTAATCGTAGCTAGGACCAATCTACACAACTATACTTAGTACATACACAACTTCCAAATAGACACAACTACTTGGATCTTCACAACTATGACACAACTACAAATGCATAAAATTAGATCTTCAATGGATCTTTGGTGGTGGACTCAACACTTCACAAGGATAGTGTTCTTCTCTTTGCACTTGGAGAGGAAGGGATGGAAGAACAAGATTCACTTCTTAAACAAGTAGTAATCAAACAAATGATCAAAGATTTGGGTGATTAAAGAAGAGTGTTTGAATCTAGAAATAGATGTGTAAAAGAGGTGAATTGAAAAACTGAGAATGGTCCACTATTTATAGGACAAAGGGCCAACGGCTATATCTGCCCGCGGTTCCTTATCTTAGCCCGCGGTACCTTATCGATAAGGAACCGCCTAAGAGCTAAGGAACTGTTGGACTAGACTCCGCTCCCTTTTTGTCCTTTAGTGGTGGAGGTCATATCTGGTTTAAAAAATATCCTGATAGAATATTCCTAACCAAATAAGAATATGCCATTTTCAAATTTTCAAATAATTAATTTAATAAGACATTTTCTTAAAAAGAAAGTTCAATAAAAACTTGTCACACTTAATAAAAAGTGAGTTTTAAGGAAAGATTAAATCACTTGATAACTTGATTAAGGTTAGTACTTGTTTATCCATACCTTAAGTGAAAATGGGTAAAATGAAAAATACTTTTTCTGTTGTTTTCGTAAATGCTTGTTTTTACATATTGTCGTAATCAAAACAAAGCGAGACCGAAAAATGCAAGTAACGTTTTTAGGCATTATTGCATTAACAATCTCCCCCTTTTTTATTCTGACAATACATAAACTAAATCACACAAAAAACAAGATTTTCGAAGACGAGTTTATTCATTTCTACCCCTTTGTCGAAGAAAAAAGGTTGCACAAGTCGGTGTTGAAGAGACGGACTTTGCAAAGACTCCCCCCTTGGTGCTTACTCGCCCTAGCTTGGGGCACCGAGGAATAGAGATATGGTGACAAGCTACATAGAAGGGTTAGTTGAACAAAAGAAACAACCAACAAGATATAGCAATAGGTCACAAAATGAAAGAGAAGGAAACAAAAAGACAAAGATCCAAGATAGGTTACTAAAAAAAACATCATACAAAGATGTATGGAAAAAGAAACAAGCCAAAAGCATAAATCTAATCCTAGTTATTCTAGAATTCTAAGATCTGCTTGAATTTTGTATCTTGTGGATAAGCAACCAATGCTTATATGAAAGACAAGGTAATGGCGGAGGGTGGTGGTGGTGGCTTGTTGGAGATCTCATAATCATAGTGAAGAGGAGGCTTGATTAAGAGACTCTTGATGTAGCTCAACTCCTCATAGATGTGTGCCATAGCAAGATGTTGATATTGACAACAATGACAATATGTTCCATGGTGCATGACATTATCATGAGAAGGAGGAAGAACACTAAAGGGTGGTGGTGGAAGAATAGATGTTCCACAATCAACATTCTCGGCAGGAGAGATGTGATTAAGAGTGTTCTTGGGTGAGTTAGGATTGTAATGGTTTTTGGGTGAGTTGGGATTGAAAGCAATTGGAGAAAATGGAGGAGATTCAAGGCTTTCATTGGGAGAGTAAGACATTTTGAGGTGTGAAGTATGGCAAAATGCTTATGGTTTAAATAGGGAAGGCTTAGGGTATCTTTGGGGTGGTCAAAGGGTTTGAAAAAAAGATTCTCAAAAATGTTGGAGCAAATATGGAGTTTCAAACAAAAACCCGAAAAAGGAAGGCACTGTAGGCGGTTCCTTATCTAGGCTGGCGGTACCTTATCAATAAGGCACCGTGGTTCACATATGGAACCGCCTGCAGAGGCTGTGTTTGGTGTTTGGAGGAAGATTTTTCAGCAAATCTTATTTTTCTAGTCTAACTTATCATAGGGATATGCTTAAAAGCAAATATAGATAAAGAAAACATATGCAAACTTACCAAATAAAGATTTGACCAAAATACATGGATTTAAAAAAAATCGATGTAGGAAGTGTGTAAGACAAGACCTTAAGTCATGACACAATGATCCTCCATGATTCTATCTTGTTCTTGCTATGTTTGAGAGAATCATACATATGAGTTATGTAAGCTCTAGATTAATAGCGAGAATCTATGAAAAATCATTTTAAGATTGAATTAACAATGTCAAACGTATTTCTCAACCATTTTCGAAAGAGACTTTGAGAATTTTGAAAAGGAGAAGAGAGTGTTTTTCAAAAAGAGTTTGGAAGACTCAATGACTCAAAGTGGTAAAAGAAAACACACAAAAAGAAATGAAATTAAGGAAGATGTTCCATTAATCCTAGACCTAGACGCAAGTAATTAAAAGGTTCCCTCTTAAGTGGCTTAGTGAAGATGTCGGCTAAGTTGTCTTCGGAGGGTACCTTCTCAATTGAAATGTTCCCCTTTTGAACATTATCCCTAAGGAAATGGTGTCGAATTTCTATGTGTTTGGTTCGCGAGTGTTGCACGGGATTCTTGCTAAGGTCTATAACACATTTATTATCGCACATGATGGGAACATCATCAAGAGAAATCCAGTAATCAACAAGCGCTTGCTTCATCCAAAGATATTGTTGGCATGCTTTTCCGGCACGCACATACTCGGCTTCCGTGGTGGATATTGCAAGAGCGGTTTGTTTCTTGGAGAACCAAGAAGTTAAACAACAACCCATGAAGGTACAAACTCCACTAGTTCTTTTCCGGTCCACATAGTCTCCCGCATGATCCGAGTCCGCGTAGACAATGGTTTCTACGCCGGTCCCTTTAGGATACCATAATCCTAAATGTATAGTGTCTTTAATGTATCGGAAGATACGCTTAACCGCTTCGAGGTGAGAGGTTTTGGGAGCCTCTTGGAAGCGAGCACAAAGGCAAACACTAAACATGATATCTAGTCGACTTGCCGTTAGGTACAACAAACTACCAATCATACCTCTATATTTGGTGTTGTCTACCGACTCACAATCATCATCTACGGTGAGTTTAGTATCCGAGGCCATATGGGTCTTCATTGGTCTAGATTCTTCTAATCCAAATTTCTTTAGCATTTCTTTAGCGTACTTAGATTGACTAAAAAAAATACCATCGTCCATTTGTTTAATTTGGAGTCCTAAAAAAAGTTAAGTTCTCCCATCATACTCATTTCAAACTCATCATGCATGATTTTGGCAAAGTCATCACACAATTCTTGACAAGTTGAGCCAAACATAATGTCATCAACATATATTTGAACGATTATGAGGTGAGGACCTTTCTTCTTTGTAAAGAGCGTATTGTCTACCATCCCCATCGTATACTCATGTTTAACAAGAAACGCTTAAAGTCTATCATACCAAGCTTTGGGTGCTTGTTTGAGACCTTAATGTGCCTTCTTAAGCTTGTAAACATGATCCGGTTTCTCAAAATCAATGAAGCCGGGAGGTTGAGCCACATATACCTCCTCATTGATTAAACCGTTAAGAAATGCACTCTTTACATCCATTTGTTGAAGCTTAAAGTCTAAGGCACAAGCGTAGGCTAAAAGGATTCTAATGGATTCTAATCTAGCTACCCATGCATATGTCTCGTCATAATCAATCCCTTCTTGTTGATTATAGTCTTGTGCTACAAGTCTAGCTTTGTTACGAGACACAACACCATTCTCATCTAACTTATTCCGATATACCCATTTGGTTCCTATAATGGTAGAACTTCTAGGTGGAGGAACAAGTTCCCAAACATCATTGGCAACGAATTGATTCAATTCTTCTTGCATTGCAATGACCCAACTCTCGTCCGTCAAAGCTTCTTTAACATTCTTTGGTTCAATCAAGGAGACTGATGACGTATAGTCCCCAGTCGGGTCAGGAACCCGGCTCACGGGTACTACCCGTATCCGGCCCATCACAGATGGGTGGGATAATG
This sequence comes from Glebionis coronaria, assembly GCA_025667525.1. Taxonomy (NCBI): domain Eukaryota; kingdom Viridiplantae; phylum Streptophyta; class Magnoliopsida; order Asterales; family Asteraceae; genus Glebionis; species Glebionis coronaria. Next base: position 247,457,052 of record CM046875.1, read on the forward strand.
TCATTCAGGCTTATGGGCTTGGATGAACAGTGACCGCACACATGTGTGCGGCCCACGGCCTGGTGCGGCCGACATAGGGTTAGACAGAATCATATTCTGTCTAGGAATAGGTTTACCCCAAAAGGGAAGGATATTCACTACTATAATTAGAAGATAACAATCATTCTAATTCTGATAGTTATCCTTTCCATGGGGCCGAAGTATCAGTGGCAGCCCACTAGGGTTCCACTGCCTATAAAAGGAACCCCCAAGGGTTCCACAAAGGTATTACGCTCTATACTCTCAACTCACATAAACCCTAACCGATTACTTACTCTCACGACGGAGTCTAATCGTGGGAAACACTCCCACGGTAAGCCTAACGCGTGCTGTTTAGTGTGCAGGATCCCAACCAAACAATTCACTTGGTGCAGGAGCCGGAGCCCAACCAACCCGAATTAAGCCTAATTCGGGTCTAGCAAGGATCACCCAACTTTTGCATCAACAAGTTGGCGCCATCCGTGGGACCCTTTACACTAAGCTAGAACAAAACCTCATTCTAAATTCCAATGACGAAGGGGCATCAGCAAGCCAATCCCAGGAATACGAATCCTGGAAATCAGAAGTCCCAAGGGGAAGGGATACTCATCCCCAATTAATCACCTAGCCGCCTTGCAGGCGGACCTGGTAACCGTGGCGGTTTCCAGCCCTTGGGGGTGACGACCACGATCTCCATGACACCCCCACCTACTTCAACCCTGGACAATCCGGACCCAGGGAGTGCACCCAACCCTCCTAACAAGGAGCCGCGCAGACCATCGGTAGAGGAAGAGGTAGAAGTCCTACCACTCAGCGAGGAGGATCTTACTCGAGTTCTCACGAAGAACTTCGATAGGATCGTCCCGGGGATCGCGTCAAGGTTGAATCTGGGGAGGAACCTCCAATCCAGACTCAACTTTGGTGACACCGGACCAATCACCTCTTCCCAAAATCAGAGGAAAAGGAGAGCTCGGCCTCAGGAGCATAGCATCTTTGAGAAAACCCCTCAACCCAGGAATGTGTTTGAGCGCATAGGAGATCGCCTCATACAGGAACTAATGCAGTCTCGAGAAGGAGGAGATAAGTCTGATGGTTCACCCGAGTGGCCAAATTGAGAGTTGGCCAGAACCGCTCGTCGCACGAGCGTGTGGGACAGGATGAACACTGGGAAGAAGGCTTCCGGTTCATCCCAAAAAAGTGGTCCCTACCCAAAGGATGGGGCACCACCGCCGTCCCCAGACCCGTCAGGATAGGACTCAGATGACCATTCGCCTAAGCGTCGCCGACCTAGGCGCACCCCTCCACCACCACCAAACAATGATGAGTATTATGGTGGCCCTTACTATCGAGATGCGGAAGCGAAGGATCTTTCGCGTCCATTGTGTGAACCATGGGATGACCCTAGGCTCACCCGGCCATGGGCGGATCCTAGGGAAGACCCGTTCACCCTACGCATACGGAACTATTCTGAGGACACCAAACGTCGCATGCCGGCGTGTGTCAAGACCTATGATGGGACTGGTGATCCGGTTGATCACCTTAAAATATTTGATACGCAGGCTAAAATTGAGCGATGGCCCATGCCTATATGGTGCCAAATGTTCAATTCAACCTTGATCGGAAATGCCCGTGACTGGTTCGAGGCACTCCCTCCACGTAGCATTGATAGTTTCACAGAACTACGCACTGTGTTCGAGAACAATTATACTCAGAGGAAGAAGTATAATAGGGATCCGGTCTCATTGGCAACTGTCAAACAAAGGCCGGGGGAGTCCACGGAAGCCTTCACTGAACGCTTCAATGATGAGTGCACGCGCACAAAAACAATGCCGGAGCTCCTGAAAATCTCTGACTACATGCACGCCATAAAAGACAGGGAGTTGATCAGGCGCCTCAATGACAAGCGTCCAGAGAGATATGATGACCTCATGGAAAGGGTCAGAAATTTCATAGAAGGAGAAACAGCTGTTGCCGCGGCCTACCCATCCAGAGGAAATGGGTACCGGACAAATGACCAGTCTCGGAGACAGTCGGGCGGTCAAGGCAATCAGAACAATAGCAAGGGCTCAGACTATAAGAGCCAGGGCAAAGGAGGACGGCCGGACGATAAGTTCACCCCCCTAAAGATGTCCTACCGGGAGATCTTGCTGACGGAAGGGGCGAACTTTCCAAGGCCTCCCCCAATGACCACTCCGCCGGAACGTCTTTGATAAGTGTGAAAACACTCATCCTTTTACCACTTAAATCGGGCTAAAACAAGACCAAAACACGTATTTAATATCATTTGTTTGGAATTATGCGTGGTTTTTGTGTTTATTGTGTTTTCAGAGTCAACCGGATGAATAATGAAGAAAACATGGGATTACACGGGTTTTATCGAGGAAAAAGACTCAAGACAAAGTCTATTGTCCAAGAGATGCAGAAGATTTCAAGTCATTGTGCCTATTTGTAGATTTATCGAAGAATAGAGCCAAAGATGGAAGATTCATATATGTCGAAGAACTCGAGTCTATAAAACAATAGATTATAAGACGAGTTGGAATAATTCACCGACACTTCTCAAATCCAAGTCGGCAACATTTATTTAAAAGACGCATGAAGACTTAAGAAGAAAGAAGAAAAAGAAGCCCAAATTAAAACCCAATCAAAAGCCCATCACCACCATGTACACGCCTATATAAAGGCCCTTAATTCACAAAAATTCACACTTAGTTTTTAGGTAGTTTCTAGTTTTAGAGAGAGAAAGTTCTAAACTTTCTCTCACTAGATTTCATCTCTTTTCTCTTTCAAATTCAAACTTTTGTATTATCTTTAATTAATCAAGTTCCATTTTTTTAAGCTTTTATTTCTTAATCTCATTCTACTTTTCTTTGATTTAAGATTGATTTTGGTGTGATTATCATGTGATCCGTGTTGTTCTAATTGATTTCATGCTAAAAAGTTAATCTTTTGATCATTTTATAAGATTTCATTTGATTAAGCTTTAAGACTTTTGTGCTTATTGGCTTATTTTTATGATTAACTTATTTTTATCATTAAAAAGTTTATTAAAAAGTTGATGTTTTTATTGTTTGATCTAAAAAGTTGTTTGATTTCGGGTTGATAAGTTGATTCTAGTGCTTATTTGATCCGGTTTAAGCATTGATTCGGATTAGTGTTGTGATAAGCTCTCAAATATAGCTTATTCTCTTGCTAACCGATTTCCACAATTTTAGGAGGAGGTACAAACTCCCCTTTCCGATTTGTCTTTATTTTCCGACGGGACCACTCCCTACATTCCGATTGGTGTCCAATCGGATTAGGGTTATCATTTCCGATTAGTTCATTAAATGGCCTATTCCGATTACTAGCTAGCTTAAGATTCCGATTGGGCCTTTGTTTCATTTTCCGATTGGGTGTATTTACAAGTATTCCGACAGTATCCCATTTCACTTTCCGATTGGTGTCCTTTGTTTGCTGCATTCCGATCATACACTCAAGTCTCATATTCCGATATTGGCAACATTTAAATATTCCGATTGTGGTGTATGTGCTTATTCCGATTGACCTTGTGCCCTATATTCCGATCGTGTCGCCTTTCACCATATTCCGACCATCCGATCGGAATATATTCCGATCGGGCCCCCTTTTGGCTTGTTTTTGGCTTCCTTCGATAACACTTTCTTATAGTACCTTTTATTTTCCTGAAATTTTTCCAAGTGTTAGTTTTATTTAAAGAGTTAGTACTTTTCCATCATCACCTTTAAGTTTCCATGCATTCATTTCACTTGTCATTTCAATACTAATTACTTGTCATTAGTTTATAATAGATAAACAAACCAACCACTCTTTATTAACCAAGAACAAATCATTCCACTTGAGACCGAGATCAATTCGAGAGGATATCGAGACAATATTTTGAACCCCATTGCAAATCAAAGTATCAAATGGCGCCGCTGCCGGCTCTTCTCGTTAAGATCAAAAGTTTTTTGTGAGAAATTGGATTTTGGGATCCGTTCCCCGTGAACGTTACTTTTTCAAGAAAAATTTTCAAAAACAACTAAAAAATATAAAATTTTCAAAAATCCTAAAAAGTAAAAAACAATAAAAACCAAAAATATTTTTGCTTTGTTCTTCTTTGTTCGATCTTTTGCAGGTGTATGCGCACTCGATCCACGTCTTATCAAGAGCCCGAGCCTCTCGATAACGTAGACATGGCTGGTGTACAAAACAACAATAACATACCACCTCCGAACAACAATAATAACAACAACAACCCGCCTTTCAACAACATGAATAATAACAACAACAATGAGCACCTTCCGGATAATCGCCCAATGATTGAATTGCTGCAAGCTCATGTCGATGGCAATACGGATCCAATTGTTATACCACCAATTGCCGCCAACAATTTCGAGCTAAAGTCAGGCTTTATCCAGATGGTCTCAGCTCAACCATTCTTGGGACGAACCATTGATGACCCACATGACCATATCAAGAGATTTCTACAACTCACCAACACGGTCAAGTTCAATGGGGTTCCACAGGAGGTTATAAGGTTACAACTTTTTCCCTTTTCTTTAGAGGGACAAGCCCGGCATTGGCTTGCTAAGGAACCGCCACAGAGTATTCTCTCGTGGACGGATTTGGAAACAAAGTTTATCAATTACTTTTTTCCACCCTCTCGTACTACCGCTTTGCGGAATGAGATTATAAACTTTGAACAAAAGTACGATGAGTCATTCAGTGAATCTTGGGATCGTTTTAAAGATCTTTTAAGAAAATGCCCATAACATGGTTTTACCAAAGTTCATCAAATAAATACTTTTTACAATGGTTTAAGCATGAGTGACCAAGATTCACTGAACAGTGCCTCGGGGGGTAATTTATTGGCTAAGACTTCCAATGCTGCTTGGGATATCATTGAGAACAAATCTCGTGTGCAAACCAAGAGTGTTCGGACCAATGTTGCTAGTGCTAGCACTCATGACAGCGACAAGCGACTTGACAAAATCACTACGCTTCTTGAATCGCTTGTCACCCACACCGTCAGCAACAACAACAGCAACAACGCCAAAAACGCTCAAGTGAACGCTGTCAGCCAACCTTGTGAGATATGCGGTGGTCCTCATTCTTATACTACTTGTACCGCCACCCAAGATTACCCTGCAGAGAACGTGAATGCAGCATATGGCACCTATACTCAACCCGCTTATCAAGCAAAACCTCAAGGTGACCGCAACTTGCTTAGCTACCGTTCCAACAACTATCTCTCACCACCTGGTTTTAATCCTAACAACCAAAACCAACAACAAAACCTCAACCGCCCTCCTCAACAACAACAAACTCGCACACCATACATCCCTCCTCATAAGCAGCAACAACCACCTCAACGAAATAACCAAGTTTACCAGCAACCTGCTTATCAACCACCCGCATACACTGCTCCTTCCAACCAAACCCCCGCATCACATCAAGACATTGGAACCTACATGAGGACTAACGATGTGATCGTGGATAACCTCCAACAGGAAGTGCGCAACTTGAAAGCAGACCTGATGAAACAAGGGAATGATCTGAGAGCTGATATGAAACACACTATGGATAGTCAAACGAATGACTTAAGGAACATGATGGCTAGTTTTTTCCAAGGTAATCAACCCTCTTCTTCGGGTACTCTTCCGAGTAACACCGTTGCGAATCCAAGAGGGGAGATGAAAGCAATCACCACTCGAAGTGGCAAAGGTACCAAGGAACCCGAGCTTCCTATACCTCCACCGGTGGTTGTGACTAAGGAGAACGAGTCACCTGCTCCTGTCCCCCATCCTTCTCCTTCCCCAATTTCTCCACCTCCTACTTCTACCCCTCCTCCACCCAAGGATGTGAGTGATCCTATTATTCCAAATCCTTCCTCTTCTTCCAATATACCTTATCCATCTAGGTTGAGGAAAGAGAAACAAAAGAGCAAGGATGATATTCAGGTTTCTAACTTTCTTAAAATGTTTAAACAACTGAATTTCAATATCTCCTTCGCTGAGGCTCTCGCTCACATGCCCAAATACGCCAAAATGTTTAAAGACCTTCTGAGCGACAAGGAAAAGCTCCTCGACATTGCCAACACCCAACTTAATGAGAACTGCTCTGCAGTGCTCTTAAGGAAATTGCCAACCAAGCTTGGTGATCCGGGTCGTTTTCTTATCCCTTGCAATTTCCCGGGAGTAGAGAATTGCATGGCCCTAGCCGATCTAGGTGCCAGTATAAATCTCATGCCTCTAAGTGTTTGGAAGCAATTATCTCTCCCAGAGCTAGTCCCCACTAAAATGACTTTGGAATTGGCCAACCGTACGGTTGCTTATCCAGTGGGGATAGCCGAAGATGTTATCGTAGGAGTCGACAAATTCACCTTCCCTGCTGATTTTGTTGTCGTCGACTACGAGATAGACCCCCGTGTGCCACTTATTGTTGGTCGTCCATTCTTGAGGACCGGTCGCACTCTCATTGATGTTGAAGCCGGTGAGCTTATCATGAGAGTGGGTGACGACAAAGTAGTCTTCAAAATGGGAAAGTTGTCTAAACAGCCTTATTCATATGAGAGCGTTAATTGTATTGACGTTCTTGATGAGGCTTGTGAAGAACACTTTAATGATGCTTGCAAAAGTATTCCTACCTCTCTTCCCAATGTTGAGACCGTGTCCTCCATTGATTCATCGTTGTCTCTATTTGGAGATAGTGATTTATTCTGGAACAATCTTGAAGCTACCATGGGAGATGCGAATTTAGCTACTAATGATTCTCCCACCGAGGGGGATGAAGATATGAGTTTCTTTGACAATCTTCTCACCGAAGACAATCCTTCGCCTCCATCTCCCACGGTCATTGCTATCGATACTCCGACGTTGAAAACGCCTCCCGTCGAAAATCCTCCGGATTTGGAACTAAAGGAGTTGCCGCCACATCTCGAGTACGTGTTCCTCGACGACAACAAGAAGTCGCCCGTCATTATTGCAACGGATTTGAAAGATGAAGAGAAGACTCGCCTCGTTGCTGTGTTGAAAGCTCACAAGAAGGCTATTGCGTGGAAAATCTCGGATATTCGTGGAATTGATCCTCACTTCTGCACACACAAAATTCTCATGGAGGACGACTTTAAGCCCACTATTCAAAGCCAACGAAGGGTGAATCCAAAAATACATGAAGTCATCAAAACAGAGGTTATCAAACTTCTTGATGCAGGTATGATTTACCCTATTTCGGATTCCCCGTGGGTTAGTCCAATCCATTGTGTGCCCAAGAAGGGCGGAATAACCGTTGTTCCCAATGAACACAACGAGTTAATTCCCACTCGTCTCGTTACTGGGTGGAGAGTTTTTATAGACTACCGCAAACTCAATGATGCCACGAGAAAGGATCATTTCCCTCTACCTTTCATGGACCAAATGCTTGAACGATTAGCCGGTAATGAATATTACTGCTTTCTTGATGGTTTCTCGGGTTATTTTCAAATACCCATCGATCCCCAAGGTCAAGAGAAGACTACATTCACTTGTCCCTATGGCACTTTCGCTTACAAAAGAATGCCTTTCGGCTTATGTAATGCGCCCGGGACTTTTCAAAGGTGTATGTTAGCTATCTTCCATGACATGGTTGAACAAACCATGGAAGTCTTCATGGATGATTTCTCGGTCTTCGGGGATTCCTTCTCTGCTTGCCTTGCCAATTTAGAACGTATGCTAAAGCGGTGCGAAGACACTCGCCTTGTTCTAAATTGGGAAAAATGCCATTTTATGGTAAAAGAAGGCGTCGTGCTTGGACATAAGATTTCGAAAGCCGGTCTTGAAGTAGACCGTGCTAAAGTTGATGTTATAGCAAAGTTGCCTCCACCTTCCACTGTGAAGGGTGTGAGAAGTTTCTTGGGTTATGCGGGCTTCTACCGCCGATTTATCAAAGACTTTTCTCAAATCGCTCGCCCGATGACCCACCTCTTGGAAAAAGATACTCCTTTTATCTTCTCCAAAGAGTGTCTTGAAGCCTTTGACTCACTTAAGGATAAGCTTACTAAAGCACCCGTCTTAGTTACCCCTAATTGGGAGCTGCCTTTTGAGTTGATGTGCGATGCTAGTGATTTTGCTATTGGAGCGGTTCTTGGACAAAGAGTGAACAAACACTTCCAACCGATCCATTACGCTAGCAAGACAATGACTGGGGCACAATTGCATTACACGACAACAGAAAAAGAGCTTTTAGCTGTTGTTTATGCTTTTGAAAAATTTCGCCCCTATCTTGTCCTTTCCACCACCATCGTGTATACCGATCATTCCGCGCTGAAGTACTTGTTAACAAAGCAAGATTCCAAACCAAGACTTCTTCGCTGGGTTTTGCTGCTCCAGGAATTTAAAATCGAAATTCGCGATAAAAAAGGAGCAGAAAACCTAGCCGCGGATCATCTCAGTAGACTTGAGGATCCTTACCAGGGGGATCATCCGAACAAAGAAATCAACGATTCTTTTCCCCTGGAGACCTTAATGTCTATAAACTCGACTGCTGATGAAACCCCGTGGTTTGCGGATATTGCAAACTACTTGGCGGGTGGAATCCTCGTTGACGGGTTAACATCCCAGCAAAAGAAAAAGTTCTTCAAAGACATAAAGACTTACTTCTGGGATGACCCGTATCTTTTCAAACAATGTGCTGACTTGATTATTCGCCGATGTGTTGATGGACCGGCAGCTTTCGAAATCCTTGATGCTTGCCACAAAGGACCCACTGGTGGTCACTTTGGTCCCAACTACACCGCCAAAAAAGTGTTTGATTCAGGATTTTATTGGCCCTCCATTTATCGTGACGCTCACGATATGGTAAAAAAATGTGATGCTTGCCAGAAGCAAGGCACGATCACACATAAAGACGAGATGCCTCAGAATTTCATTCAAGAGTGTGAAATCTTTGATGTTTGGGGTATCGACTTTATGGGGCCATTTCCTTCATCTAAAGGAAACAAATACATCCTTGTTGCCGTTGACTACGTCTCCAAGTGGGTTGAAGCCAAAGCTTTACCTACTAATGATGCAAGGGTGGTTTGTAACTTTTTGAAATCGCTGTTCTCTCGATTCGGCGTTCCTCGTGCTATTATCAGTGACCGCGGGACTCATTTTTGCAACGATCAATTTGCAAGAGTCATGGCCAAGTATGGTGTCAATCATCGTCTTTCCACCGCTTATCATCCCCAAACCAATGGGCAAGCCGAGATATCCAACCGTGGATTGAAGCGAATTTTGGAGCGCACTGTGGGAGAGCATCGTGCCGCGTGGGCCGATAAGTTAGATGATGCTCTGTGGGCTTTCCGTACTGCTTACAAGACCCCGATCGGTTGTACACCTTATCGTCTTGTGTACGGGAAAGCATGCCACCTTCCCATCGAGCTGGAGCATAAGGCGCACTGGGCCTTAAAGTGGGCTAACTTCGACATCAACAAAGCCGGTGATCATCGCAAGATTCAACTCAACGAGCTCAACGAACTGAGAAATGAAGCTTATGAGAACTCGCTGATCTACAAAGAGAAGACGAAGATCCTCCATGACGCAAAAATCAAGAACCGAGAGTTCCATATTGGTGATCAAGTCTTACTTTTCAACTCTCGGTTGAAGATCTTCTCTGGCAAGTTGAAGAGCCGCTGGTCTGGTCCATTCACCGTCGCCAACGTCTTTCCGTATGGGACCATTGAGCTTTCTCAGCCAAATGGGCCCAATTTCAAGGTGAATGGCCAGCGTCTGAAGCTGTACTTTGGTGAGGACATCTCTCAGGAGATGATTTCATCCCTCACCACGTTCCCCATGAACTAAATTTGGGTCGAGTCAGGCTCGTGACTCGATTATCAAAAACAAGCGCTCCTCGGGAGGCAGCCCGAGTATCTATCCTTTTACGTTTTAACCTCCTAAGTGTAGGGGGGCCTGCATAGGTGTTTGTATTTTTGTGGTGATGTGATTACAGGGATGAATGCACTCTTGGAACCTTTGAAGAACCGTGCTCCCGTATTATCCGAAATCCGGTTCTATCTCTTAACTATCGTGATTCAATTTTCTTCATACTCACATTGAAATTGATCACTTTAGTCGTCTCTTCCTTAACTTGAGTTAACCAACGTGCACAATGTCATAAGTGTAGGGGAACCTTTTCCCACATGCTTAAACATTGAGGACAATGTTTATCTTAAGTGTAGGGGGGACTTCTATCGAAGTTTTAAGTGGACTTTTCTATGAAAATGCCTTCAATTAACCGGAAAATCATCTTTTTCAACATTTTTCAAATTTTTAATTAACTTTGGCCATTTAGTCGTAATTTTTCAAATTTTTATCGTTGCTTTCATATGTATATATTCCGCAATAAAGTCAAAAATATTAATAAGTGGTGTAGCTAGTTTAGAAATCTTTGACATATTAGGCCCGTTGCGTTTATTTTGACTCAACCCGAATAGACTTATCCAAGTTTATTCTAGCTAGTATCCTTAACCATGTAGACCTTAATTGGTTTATTAGGCTAAGTGTCCACGAGTCTCATTACTTGAGATTTTAAATTGTGGAGGACGAGAAATGATAGAGTCAATTATAAGTCGGTGTTCTTGCGCAAGCTCACTTGGTGTAATTATTTGCCTATTCTCCCATCACTTGCTAAAAATTTATCTGCAATAAGTAAGGTCTTACGATTTGAAAAGTTACTTAGCTTCTAGCCCAAGATCGTTTAAAAGTTGCTCGGTAATGACGAGAGTTCATAGCCAAGGCATAACTTATGAAGCGGGGCGCGAAGATTGGCGAGTCCGAAAAGGCCCTAACAAGGCATGAGGATTCAATTTTATTGCTGAAGATCCAAAGTGATGTGAAAAGCATTATTCCTAAAGTCAATATGAAGGATCAAGACTCACGACGAAAAGCAATCAACTCCCATAAAGATGATGGAGAAGTCTATCCGAAAAGACCCTAACAAGGTATGAGGATAAATAGATCCAAGACCGAAAAGGAGGCGGATCGTTGTATCTCAAAATCCCAATTAGAGATTGAAGAAATAATCATGAAGTCGTGGTCAACAAAGTTGGAGTACCCCTCAAAAGTCTCCAAGCGAAGAAACTCTATTATGATGAGAAGACCATTATCTCAAGAACGTCTCTCGAAGATATGAAGTATGAAGTACATGCCAAATATCGGCCCGAGAAAGGTCTCAAATCGTGAACCAAGTTATGCCAAGATATGAACTTTTTGATATCCCGAGAAGCAGTTTTAAGAGATTTTGTCCTTTAGCTAACTATTGATCAAATCGTCCTACTTTGCTTTCAGCCTAAATAACTATCGAAATAAGTCCAAAAATGCATCTTCATGATCATTCTAAGACAAAAATAAAATATAAGAGATACACCTAGGAATAAGGGAGTCTAAGCATTTAATTAAGCCATGTGTGTAAGTGTTTGAATTGCTAACTTATAATGACAATGATCTCGTTTTTAAGCTTAGTTTGGGGAACGTGAAACTTGAGGATGATAAATCTTCGTAGCACCGAAGCCCTAATGCAAGTCCTCGATCTCTTTGCAAGGTATTTCCATCCTTTTGTTTGCTTTAAAGTTTTAAATTTCTCTTAGTATTTTTATTTTTATTTTCGTTTAGTAGTATATTAATAAGGCCAAGGTTGATTGATTATGAGGAAAGTGTAAATGTGCTTTGTCACTAAGCATTGCATGAGGGCATGGCAATGGTTAAGTGTAGGGGATTTGATAAGTGTGAAAACACTCATCCTTTTACCACTTAAATCGGGCTAAAACAAGACCAAAACACGTATTTAATATCATTTGTTTGGAATTATGCGTGGTTTTTGTGTTTATTGTGTTTTCAGAGTCAACCGGATGAATAATGAAGAAAACATGGGATTACACGGGTTTTATCGAGGAAAAAGACTCAAGACAAAGTCTATTGTCCAAGAGATGAAGAAGATTTCAAGTCATTGTGTCTATTTGTAGATTTATCGAAGAATAGAGCCAAAGATGGAAGATTCATATATGTCGAAGAACTCGAGTCTATAAAACAATAGATTATAAGACGAGTTGGAATAATTCACCGACACTTCTCAAATCCAAGTCGGCAACATTTATTTAAAAGACGCATGAAGACTTAAGAAGAAAGAAGAAAAAGAAGCCCAAATTAAAACCCAATCAAAAGCCCATCACCACCATGTACACGCCTATATAAAGGCCCTTACTTCACAAAAATTCACACTTAGTTTTTAGGTAGTTTCTAGTTTTAGAGAGAGAAAGTTCTAAACTTTCTCTCACTAGATTTCATCTCTTTTCTCTTTCAAATTCAAACTTTTGTATTATCTTTAATTAATCAAGTTCCATTTTTTTAACCTTTTATTTCTTAATCTCATTCTACTTTTCTTTGATTTAAGATTGATTTTGGTGTGATTATCATGTGATCCGTGTTGTTCTAATTGATTTCATGCTAAAAAGTTAATCTTTTGATCATTTTATAAGATTTCATTTGATTAAGCTTTAAGACTTTTGTGCTTATTGGCTTATTTTTATGATTAACTTATTTTTATCATTAAAAAGTTTATTAAAAAGTTGATGTTTTTATTGTTTGATCTAAAAAGTTGTTTGATTTCGGGTTGATAAGTTGATTCTAGTGCTTATTTGATCCGGTTTAAGCATTGATTCGGATTAGTGTTGTGATAAGCTCTCAAATATAGCTTATTCTCTTGCTAACCGATTTCCACAATTTTAGGAGGAGGTACAAACTCCCCTTTCCGATTTGTCTTTATTTTCCGACGGGACCACTCCCTACATTCCGATTGGTGTCCAATCGGATTAGGGTTATCATTTCCGATTAGTTCATTAAATGGCCTATTCCGATTACTAGCTAGCTTAAGATTCCGATTGGGCCTTTGTTTCATTTTCCGATTGGGTGTATTTACAAGTATTCCGACAGTATCCCATTTCACTTTCCGATTGGTGTCCTTTGTTTGCTGCATTCCGATCATACACTCAAGTCTCATATTCCGATATTGGCAACATTTAAATATTCCGATTGTGGTGTATGTGCTTATTCCGATTGACCTTGTGCCCTATATTCCGATCGTGTCGCCTTTCACCATATTCCGACCATCCAATCGGAATATATTCCGATCGGGCCCCCTTTTGGCTTGTTTTTGGCTTCCTTCGATAACACTTTCTTATAGTACCTTTTATTTTCCTGAAATTTTTCCAAGTGTTAGTTTTATTTAAAGAGTTAGTACTTTTCCATCATCACCTTTAAGTTTCCATGCATTCATTTCACTTGTCATTTCAATACTAATTACTTGTCATTAGTTTATAATAGATAAACAAACCAACCACTCTTTATTAACCAAGAACAAATCATTCCACTTGAGACCGAGATCAATTCGAGAGGATATCGAGACAATATTTTGAACCCCATTGCAAATCAAAGTATCAGTCGGCAAGGAAATCGCTTCTGCGAGTTCCATAATGACAAAGGCCACGGTACGGAGGAGTGTATCCAGCTCAAGAAGCATATTGAGTCGCTGATCAAATCAGGTAAACTCAAGCACCTAGTTAAGGATTGGAAGGATGGAAAAGAAAACAACAAGAAGTACGATAAGAAGGATCCCCAAAAGGACAAACCTTCGACCATATACATGATCCAATCCAGACAACGCCGCACGAGGCAGAAAGTAGGCCAAAAATTTTCACGCGGCAGGAAAATCTCGTTCCCTCCCATCACAGCAAGCGACGTGACCGATGCGCCTCTCACTATTGAGATAAGCATTGGAACACACAATGTTCGTCGCATGTATGTGGATGGAGGGTCGTCAGCAGAGGTACTGTATGAACACTGTTTTGTGCAGTTATGCCCAGAAATAAGAAGCCAAATAGTACCGGCCACGGCGCCGCTTACCGGCTTTAGTGGAGACACAATATGGTCGATAGGGCAACTACGGCTGCTTGTAACCATTGGGAATGAGGAACACTCCACTACGGCGTGGATGAACTTCATGGTGATACGCTCACATTCTCCGTACAATGGGATCATAGGCAGACCAGGTATTTTGGCTATACGGGCGGTACCCTCCACGGCGCACGAAATGATCAAATTCCCCGTTGAGGGGGGAATTGTTACCATTTACAACACAATCGTACCGGCATCCGAGTGCCACACCGTGACAACACCGGCTCCATCTGTTCCACCCAAGGATGGATCACCACCTCCCAATTGGAAGGTAGCAATTCACCCTGACTATCCGGAACAGGAGGTATCCATAGGAGAGGCGCTCTCGGATAGCGGCAAAAGGGCCATGTGCTCTCTTTTAAGTGTAAACTTAGATATATTCGCATGGGAGCCAAAGCATATGACAGGCGTGCCACGTGCGATAGCAGAGCATAAGCTCCAGATCCGCCAAGGGTACCAACCCGTCAAGCAAAAGAAGCGCGGCCAGGCGCCTGAGCGCAGCCAAGTGATATTGGAGGAAGTACGGAAACTAGTGGACGCAGGTATAATGCGCGAGGTATACTACCACGAGTGGTTATCCAATCCGGTCATGGTCAAAAAACATGACGGAAGTTGGCGCATGTGTGTGGATTTTACGGATCTAAACAAGGCCTGCTCACAGGATTGTTACCCGCTACCGGAAATCGACTGGAAGGTGGAATCCTTATGTGGGTATCCTTTTAAATGCTTCTTGGACGCATATAAAGGATATCACCAGATACAGATGGCGGAGGAGGATGCAGAAAAACGGCATTCCATACGAGCCAGGGCGTATATTGCTATACGAAAATGCCGCTTGGACTGAAGAACGCCGGTGTTACATATCAACGGCTTGTGGACAAAGCTTTTGAATCACAGATAGGCCGCAACTTGGAAGTCTATGTGGATGACTTGGTCATAAAAAGTCACACGGAGGAGGCACTTCTCCGGGATGTCCAAGAGACATTCGACACACTGAGAAGGATTAACATGAAGTTAAATCCAAAGAAATGTACGTTTGGGGCAACAGAGGGAATGTTACTTGGATATTTGATTGATCCAAACGGCATCAAACCTTGCCCAGAGAAGACGGACGCAGTGATACAACTGCCATCCCCTCAGACACGGAAGGAGGTGCAATCCTTAAATGGGAAACTAGCCGGGCTGAATAGGTTCCTATCTAAATCCGTAGAGAAGTCATTACCCCTATTTAAGACACTCAAGAAGTGCATTAGGAAGGGAGACTTCCGGTGGATGAAGGAAGCCGAGGAAGCTTTCAGCCAACTCAAGCAGCATCTTGCATCCCTCCCTATGTTAGTAGCTCCCCGGCCAAAGGAGGAACTCATTATGTATCTCTCAGCCACTCATGGCGCAATAAGCGCGGTACTTATGACAGATAGAGATACAGTGCAAACTCCGGTCTACTTTATAAGTAGAACACTACAAGGGCTGGAGCTAAATTACTCCTCTATGGAAAAATTGGTGTTGGCACTAGTGTTTACTACAAAGCGGCTGCGCCGGTACTTTCAGGAACACCCAATTGAAGTCATTACGGATCAGCCAATCAACCAGGTTATTTCTAGACCGGACGTGGCAGGGAGGCTACAGAAATGGAGCATCTTATTGGGGGAGCACAATATATCTTATAGGCCAAGGACGGCTGTGAAAGGACAGATCTTGGCAGATTTCCTAATTGAGAAGCCGGATGAGGAAGGGCCAATCGTTAAGCAAGACGAGACTCCAACAGAACCATGGGTGTTGTTCACGGACGGGTCCGGAGCTGGTCTCATTCTCACAAATCCAGAAGGAATGGAATTCACGTATGCCCTCCGTTTTGAGTTCACGGCCACCAACAACGAAGCGGAATATGAAGCATTAATTGCGGGTTTGAAAATCGCCGCTAGAATGGGAGTCCGCAACTTGAGGCCTACGTGGACTCACGGCTTGTCGCGAACCATATTCTAGGTGGATATGTGGCTAAGGAGGACAACATGGTCAGGTACTTGGAAAAAGTCAAGTCGCTAATCGTTGTTTTCAGTAAGTTTTCCATCAAGCAGGTGCCAAGGGGCGAGAACAAGAAGGCGGACGCTCTTAGTAAGAGCGCATCCACAAGCTTCGCTCACTTGTCTAAACAAGTCTTGGTGGAAATACTCAAAGAGAAATCTATAACGGAAGGGGAGGTCGCTACTATAGTTGAGGAGGATGGACCTACATGGATGACCCCGATTATCAACTATTTGACTAGTAAGACCCTTCCAGACGAGGAAAAAGCAGCACGGCGCATCAGGAGGAAGTCGCAGCATTTCGAACTTCGAGAAGGCATCCTTTACAAGCGCTCTTTCTTGCAGCCGTGGCTACGGTGTGTTGGACCACGTCAGGCCGCTTACGTAATCAGTGACATACACGAAGGGTTGTGCGGCATGCATGCGGGTCCACGATCCGTAGTAGCTTGAGCCTTACGAACAGGATATTATTGGTCTACCATGCACAGAGACGCGGGCGACATGATTCGCAAGAGTAGTGATTGCCAAGTACATAGACCAGTACCACGGCACCCGCAACAGGAGCTTACACCTATCACGTCCCCATGGCCATTCTCTAAGTGGGGGATCGACATTGCAGGACCATTTCCTGTAGCTGCGGGGGGAGTTAAATTCTTGATTGTTGCGATGGACTACTTCAAACGATGGATAGAGGCCAAGGCAGTCAAGTCTATCACAGGAAAACAAGTTAAAAAGTTTGTTTGGGAACATATTGTGTGCCGTTTTGGTCTACCAGGAGAAATCATCTCGGACAACGGTAAGCAGTTCACGGACAACCCATTCAAAGATTGGTGTGCATCATTGAACATCAAGCGGCGCTTCGCATCTGTTAAGCATCCGCAGAAAAATGGCCTTGTCGAACGGGCAAATAGAAGCTTGGGGAATGGCATCAAGGCGCGTTTGGATGAACGAAGTGGAAAATGGGTCGATGAGTTGTCACATGTGCTGTGGGCGCATAGAACTATGATCAAAACAGCCAACGGAGATACTCCATTTGCATTGGCTTACGGTACTGAAGCTGTTATACCAGCAGAAATAGGAATGCCTACCATCCGCACGGCGGAAGTTAATGTCGTCACGAACGACGAGCATCTGCGAATCAACCTGGATCTGTTGGAAGAAAAGAGGGAGATAGCAGCCATCAATGAGGCTAAGTCCAAGGCTAAAATGAAGGCTTATTATGACGCCAAGGTCAAGGGCGTTTCTTTTCGTCCGGGAGATTACGTCTATCGTGCTAACGAAGCAAGTCGAGCGGAGAATACAGGGAAGCTGGGCCCTAAGTGGAAAGGACCGTATGAAGTCACGGAAGCCTTAGGGCGAGGCGCATACAAGTTACGTGACATGGATGGCCGCGACCTAGAGCGCACATGGAACATCTCCAATCTCAAAAGGTGCTATCTTTAAAAAGCTACGGCTTCCGCATGGGTGCTTCGCTATATGTGGCCTTAATAAAGAACCATGCGGTTTATCTGTTTTTTTTCTTATGTTTTGTTTAGTTTTCTTTCTTGTTTTTAGGACTTGTCATTATTGTTCAAACAAAAATGTAAGCGTTCTAATAAAATGCCGTGGTGCCTAGCTAGCTCCACGGCTTGTTTCGTGCAAATCATTTTTTAGATTTTTTGTTAGTCGTATGAATTCTACTTGTATTATAATATGCCATGTTTCATTCATATGCATTCATTCAAACTACTGTACATGTACTATACGCCTCCAGGCGGGGTAAGAGGATTAAGTGAACCTACTAATTCAACTTGCCGCGTAAGAGGGATGCAACCCCAGCCGCACGGATCATGTATCCTTACTCGACACCTTACTCCCAAGACGTTGTGATATGTTTCGTGTGCCGTACTCACGCAGTACTCTGCATAGTAAAGACGCACGTCGCATGTCTAGTAAATTATAGGCTTGTAGGTATTTTCCTTTCCTACATAAGACGTGCCAGATCATGCGATATTGGAATACAATGTTCAAAACAAAATGAAAATACACAAGTTTCAAAAATAAAATAACAAAATGGCCGTGGTCATCACGGACTTCTAAATAAAAGACAGTCATTTAACATATGTCTTAGCCGTGTACATACACGGACGAATAAAATTACAAGTGTTTACAAATGATAAGTTACAAGGGGGTAGGAATTCCCCTATGTCCTTCTTCCCTTCCTCAATTAGAGCACGGAGGACCTCCCCACGAGCATCCTTCCCATCCCGGGCTTTGGCCGCAATAGCATCCAGTGCTTCTACAAGCAGTTTCTCGCCTTTCATTGTTTTGGACGCGGAATCATAAGTGGCCAAGGACAAAGGAATGGGATCAGCGCTCAGCCGGGACATTATTGCCTCGTTTGGAGCGTCCTTAAGTGTTTCAAGCTCTTCCAGGAGAGGGTGTTGGATTTCCGATAAGGCATTCATGGACGCGGTCATGTTATCCGCGCCGGAGGGGTTGTGATAGGGATGCTGTGTGATGACTTCATTTTTTCCTATTAGTTCCGCAGCTTTGACCAAGCCCTCATGTCTACCAAGGTCGATTCCATCGGATACGACCCCGGCAAACGCCTGCAATAGGTGTGGAGCTTCCAGTGCCCTGCTCGCAGCAAGTCACAGTCCTTACCCAATAATCCACATGCGTCCGGCTGTAGCGGATAGCAGGGGAGGACATATTCTCTCAGCACAACTTACAGCCATCTTGCTTAGCTCCTCATCAGTTGAGACAGCCTGCTCTTCAAGGTTGGTCTGGGTCCGTGTCAACTCATCCTTCAGCGCATCACGCTCCTGGGCGATGTTGAAGGATTGCACGGTCACGGCCTTGGTAGCAGCTTCGGCCGCAGACACCTGCATATGAAATTTGGAGTTATTACAAGGATATATATTTTTCTTGGGGTAGATGCATACCCAAAATTTGAGTGTATGTACAAAATTTCGAAAGTTTACCTTCTCGTTTGATGCGGCTACAAGGGCTTCAAGCTCAGCAATGCACTTCTCTCGGGTGTCGGCGTGATGAGCCTGCTCTTTCACCGTCGCCTCGGCTGTCAACAGCGCCGCCTGCAATGATGCGATGGTCTTCTCGTTCTTCACGACCATCGCCTCACGACGGGCTATCTTCTTATCTGCCCGATTCACATTTGTGAGGGCCTTGATTAGACGGCGTCTCAACGCGGCTCTCACCGTCACCTGGTGTGCGGATGACACGTCAAACTGCTCAAGGAGGGCCTCATGATCCAACTCATCTAGATCTTGTGCGAGGACGGGCGGGGTGATGTGTTCAATGAATTCTGAACACTCAGATTCTGCCTCCAGCCTTGTCAAACATGACAGGTTCCATGCTAGGCGCAGGCTTTCTTCTGGCCCCTCGGGGTGTGGCTCCTTGGCATGTGTAGCAGCGGGGGATGGGGGCTTGTTGGTTGGTGCGGGGGATAGATCCCTCCTCACTTCTTCCTCCTGCGCTACGGCCGCCGGATTAGCCCTGTTATTTGACATAACAATATTAGTCTACGGATCATATAAAGACACGAATCATACTCAAAAGAGTACTTACGAGGTGTCCATGGCAGGGTCTGGGCCGGTGGGAGCTACGGCGCTCACGGGGGTGAATCGCAAGACTGGCCCTCCCAGGTTCGGGGTGGGGTCGGCCTGAGCGGTCGCGGTACCACTCCCCTCTTGGTACTGCGGATGATCCTTCCTCAGCTTCTTTGGAGGAGCATTCGCGGCTCCAGCCTCGTCCCCTATCTTCTTTGCCACACTTCGGGTGGTCTTTCTCTTCCTAGAGGTGAGCGGGGCGGACCCGGATGCCTGAGTAGTGTCTTCGTTGGGGTCATTCTCTTCTTCCTGGTTGGTGGCGCCCCCCCTCTAGCAATGGTTCTTCGCCATCTTCATTGAGGAAATCCAATGGGGATTTCTCGATGGCGGGCTCTTCTTCATCTGATCTAGGCTCGGATGTTTCTTCGAGCAGAATAGTGCGGTCAGCTAACGCTTCCAGTAAGGGGAGCTCATTCGGCTTCAAAGGCCGGAATCCTTCCGCTACCTTCATTGGGTCGCCCTGGTGGATTAGTCCGTGAAGGTTCATCTTTGCAGACATTTTACAAGTATATGGGTTAGTATACGTTCTACAAATATGCATGACAATTCAAATCTACAACATATAAATTAGACCTACCCTCTCCCTGTTCTGTAAGGAAGCACGGTTATAAGTCATCCCTCCCAAAGTAGCGGCGGCTTATCCATACTAAGCACAGAAAGTGTTCCGGCAACCCTCTATGGAATTCTGTGCGTAGGTATCTAGTATTTTTAGGTCCCTGCTGCTATAATCTTTGGTTTTGGGCGGATTGTCTTTGGGGGCTTTGGTTTTGAGTACGAAGGGAGTAGGGAACACCTTCTCATCTACAAAGAAGTAATGGTCGTACCAGTTCTTAAGGGAGTCTAGAGGCTTCCTATATGTCATAGGGGCATTCCCGGGTCATTTTTTAAACGACAGCCACCCATTCACTAGATGAGGAAAATAAAAAGCCCTAAAAAGGTTCACGGTTGGGGTTACTCCGCAGGTATGGCATGTAATTTCAAACTGGTTGATTTTACACGCCCCTATGCAGTGAAGCTGGGTTATGTGGAAGTCATAATATAATACAAGGTCTACCAAGAACTTGGATAAGGGGATACGGTAGTTGGCCGAGTCAAACAGGCGTGTGTATATGCCTATTTTCCCCGTCGGTGCATCTGTAATCGCTTCACCCTCACCTGGATAGGTGGGGTGTACGCTTTCGGGTACATAATATTTCGACAGGAAGTCGAGGTATTTTTCCGCAGACATCACGTTAAGGACATCCGTGATAAGGGGGTTGTCCTTTACCATGTTTTATAAAAAGGTTTTTAAGGGCGTGATGATCTAACCTGCGGCGAAGGAATTCCGTAGAAAAGAAGGCTAAGTTTTGGAGGTATAAGCTTGAGAATAACAATGGCGGAAGAAAGGATGAGTTGTGTGTGTAACAAACACGCATACCAACTCTTATATAGGGTTGCCTCGGTTTCCGAGGCACCATGGATGTTCGACACGTGTAGGCCACCTCGCCTATCCAACGGATAGGATTTCTGACATTTCTGCAAAATCAGAGGGGGACCCACGGGTCACTTCTTGGCAGTTTTACGTGGCTCAAGGGAGGGCATTAATGGTGCACTTTTACAGGCATGCGACTGGAAAGTTGACTATCATAATGTTTTTATTCTTGTGTCGCGATATGCGGCTCTTACGTAAGACTGTATTTAATGTTTACATTTAAATTGTCTCGGCCGTTACGTGCGGCTGAGGTACTATTCAAAATATATTCCTACGACGGGTCGCCACGTGCGGCTAGAACAACATTTTCAATGTTTCTTATTTCCTAGGTCTTCCTTGGTATATCCGGGGGGCACTTTGATAGTCTAGAGGTTACGCCTACGGCTGTAATAACTAGACTGGGGGGACATGATGACGTATAGTCCCCAGTCGGGTCAGGAACCCGGCTCACGGGTACTACCCGTATCCGGCCCATCACAGATGGGTGGGATAATGTCATTCAGGCTTATGGGATTGGATGAACAGTGACCGCACACATGCGTGCGGCCCACGGCCCGGTGTGGACGACATAGGGTTAGACAGAATCATATTCTGTCTAGGAATAGGTTTACCCCAAAAGGGAATGATATTCACTACTATAATTAGAAGATAACAATCATTCTAATTCTGATAGTTATCCTTTCCTTGGGGCTTAAGTATCAGTGGCAGCCCACTAGGGTTCCAATGCCTATAAAAGGAACCCCCAAGGGTTCCACAAAGGTATTACGCTCTATACTCTCAACTTACATAAACCCTAACCGATTACTTACTCTCACGCCGGAGTCTAATCGTGGGAAACACTCCCACGGTAAGCCTAACGCGTGCTGTTTAGTGTCCAGGATCCCAACCAAACAATTCACTTGGTGCAGGAGCCGGAGCCCAACCAACCCGAATTAAGCCTAATTCGGGTCTAGCAAGGATCACCCAACTTTTGCATCAACAGAGACGAAACAAAAGAAGTTGCTTTGGTTTTGGACTTGAGATATTAGGGTCCTTTGATTTAAGTCACCAATGATATTATTGAGAGTATGATCCCTAGACTCCTTAATGTTTACTTCCTTTTCAACACTAAGGTCTTCAACTCCTATTTTTCTAACCTCTTTGTCTTTTACTACTTCTAATTCATCCAAGTCATCATCAGCCAACGGTGGTGTCTTGGGTGAAGGAGGGGTTTCATCAAAGGTTACGTTGAGCGATTCTTCAATAACCCTCGAGGTTCTACTTAGGACAATGTAGGCTTTGCTAGTTTGGGAATAACCTAAAAGGATACATTCGTATGACTTTGGGTCAAACTTGGTAAGGTAGTCTTTGGTGTTGAGGATAAATCACTTGCTTCCAAACACCCTAAAGTATTCCAATGAGGGTTTCTTACCTTTAAGAATCTCATAGGGGGTCTTTCCTAGGAAAGGTCGAATTAGAATTCGGTTGAGAATATAAGTCGATGTGTCCACGGCATTGAACCAAAACTTTTGAGGCAAAGATTGCTCGTTTAGCATCGTCCTACTCATCTCTTGGAGAGTCCTATTCTTCCTTTCAACTACCCCATTTGATTCTGGAGTGCGAGGAGCCAAGAAATTATGGGTAATACCATGAGCTTCACAAAAGGCACCAAATTGCACTTCATTATCAAATTCCCTACCATGATCCGTCCTAATAGAGACAATTGGACATCCTAGTTGATTTTGAATTCTTCGACTAAAGATATCAAAATGATCGAAAGCTTCATTCTTAGATGCCAAAAATCTAGTCCAAGTGAATCTAGAATAGTCATCAACTATAACTAGGGTATAAAAGTTACCTCTATAACTCCGTATGGCGGAAGGTCCAAAAAGATCCATATGTAGGAGCTCTAAGCACCGAGAGGACGAAACCAAATTTTTGGCTTTGTGACTTGAGTGAACTTGCTTTCCAACTTTGCAAGCATCACAAAAGTGACAATCAAACATCATCTTGGGGAGGTGTCTTACCAACTCCTTAGAGTCTAAAGATTGAATTAAACGCATATTAGCATGACCTATTCTCCTATGCCAAAGAGTAGAACTATCATCTATAGTCGCAAGATATATGTTGTCTTTTGACTTCTTATTAACCTTCATGACATAAAGCCCATGCTTTCTAACACCTTTTCCAATGACTTTTCCATCTTTTACGATTTCACTGTCATGTTCCGAAAAGATGACCTTACACTTATTGTCACAAATTTGACCTATACTTAAAAGGTTAAACCCTAAGTTATCTACGTGCTCAACATTTTCAATGGTCATAGAGTCAAGAGAAACCGTACCTTTGCCAATGATATTACCACGTAGACTACTTGCAAATGTGACGTTACCTCCATCATATGCTTTTTAGTGCGAGAACAAACTTCGATTACCCGTCATGTGTTTAGAACGTCCACTATCCTTAATCCACTCGCCGGGCTCCAAATCAATTCCCAAGCATATATAGGTAACAACACACAAGATCAAACATCTGGTCCCCAATATCTCATGGGTCCAAAATTGTTAGTTCCAAACATCCCTTGCATTTGGTTGGGATGCATGAATGAAGGAGGGGTTCCCCATGGAGAACAAAATGGAGGAGGATAGTAATTCATATAACCATTTTGTTGTTCGTTATTTCTCCTGGGTGTATTTGATCTAGGTTTAGAGTTATGATCATTTCTTCTAGGTGTTGGGGTTTTACTTCTAGATCGTGAATTGTTTTGATTATCTCTTCTAGGCGTTGTCGTTCTAATTCTAGGCTTAGACTCATTTCGTATTATAGGTGGAGTAGAAGATGGTCTTGATAAGCTTCTATTTCCCATGAGAGGTTTACTTAATGGCTTTTAGAACTTATCAATAGCATTGTTGTCAAGTATGGTTAATTTTACCTTATTAACAATAAGATGCTTTGGTTTTTCACCTGATTTTGATTTTTCAGAAAATTCATGATTTTCACAAACTCTTCTTCTGGCCGTGGTACCTTATCTATGGCGGCGGTTCCATAGTAATAAGGAACCGCCCCATACAATCTGGGACCGCGTACAGTGGGTGATTTTTGTAAAAAAATGACTTGTTTAGGTTCACTAGTTGAGGCTTCATTTGATTTAAAAGCTAAACTAAGTCTTTCCTTAAGATGAACTTGTTTGTTTAACATATCATCAAGAGAACTATTACCATTCATGAACTTTTCCAATTTAATGGAGGTGCTCTTGAGATCTTGATTCTCTAATCTAAGTTTCTCACAACTTAAGAAACCTAAATCCACTTCTTTATTTTTCTCAAGTATTGCCAATTTCACCCTAAGTTCATTGATCTCATTTTCAAGCTTAGTTTTGGTTGATTTTAAGGTTTTATTATTTTCTATGAATTTAAGACTAAGTTTGTGTAAAGTATCATATTTGCCTTCAAATTCAATATCATCAAAAGTGGAGCTATCATTGCTATAATATTCAGTTTCGGAATGTACCTCTTTAGAAGTGTGAGCCATAAGACATTTCTCCTCTTTGGGGTTTTCATCGTCATCTTCACCGCTATCGCTCCAAGAGCCACTAACGAACGTCGTGTGATTCTTATCACGAGAGGGCTTTGGACAATCACCAATGAAGTGATTTGGATCACCACATCTAAAGCAATGCCTATCACCTTTTTCGTTCTTGACAAACCGAGTCTTTGAGAATGGTTTCTTATCATTGTTGGGTTGCCTAACGTGTTGACCTTGTCTCTTGAAGAACTTCTTGAAATCTCTCACCGCCAATGCATACTCCTCGTCATCGCTATCCGAGGAACTTTCATGGTCACTTTGGCCTTCTTGGCTTTAAGTGCAAGAGATTTTCTTTCACTCTTGGTTTTCACTAATTCCGAGTCCTTCAAAATTATCATATCATGAACCTTCAAGTTGCCTATGAGTTGATTAAGTGATAAAGTTGAGAGATCTTTCGACTCTTCAATCGCCGTGACTTTTTCTCTCCGCTTTGGATGTAAAGCCCTTAGAAACTTCCTAACATTGTTCTTGCTAGAAAAAGCTTCATCGAGTGCTTTTAGACTAGTATTAATGGTGTTAAACCTAGCAAATGCACTATCAATAGTTTCATCTTCTAAGATGACAAATTGTTCATATTGTTGGACAAGAAGATCGATTTTGCTTTCTTTGACTTGGCTATTACCTTGATGGGTTACTAAAAGAGTGTTCCAAATATCTTTAGCTGTTTCACACATAAAAATTCTTTCATACTCTTTCTTAGGCAAAGCATTATAAATCACCATTTTAGCCTCATTATTTTTTGAAAGTTTCTTTTTAGTGTCGTGATTAGCTTTGTCAAAAGTGACCAATTCTTTTGTCTTAGAAACTTCATTAAATTGATAAGGTAAAAAATAACCATTGGTCATAACATGCCAAAGATCTAAATCTTTTGATTTCACATAAGTTTCAAATCTATTTTTCCAATAAATAAAACTATCGGTTTCAAAAAGTGGTGGTCTTTGCATAGATTGCCCTTCTAGGTATTTGTTGGAATCCATAGATCTATTCAAGTTTTAAAATTCAATATACTTTAAAAATTCTTGAGCAACCCGCTCTGATACCAATTGTAGAATCTAGAAGGGGGGGGGGGGAGGGTTGAATAGTTTCTTATATTTACTTGTTAAAATATGGTTTTCAAAAATCCGTTTTCAAAAAACTTAGGCTTGAGAAAATATGTGGAAATCTTATTATGCACAATATCAACAATGATAGTGTAGCAAAACTAATACTAACAAAAATATATGCACAAAGAATAAAGAATGTAAAGAGTTAAGGGTAAAGAAAGATCAAATCGAACACCAAGGACTTATAGTGGTTCGGCAACGAAGCTCACTCCTCGTTCCTACTCCACTCCTCGAGTACTCCTTACTCGAGAGTTCACTACACAACAAGCTCCTTATGGTGGAGAAAACCGTACACGTCGCTTAACCAATTTCCGACTCTAAACTAAAAGTCGAGCCCTAATCGTAGCTATGACCAATCTACACAACTATAATTAGTACATACACAACTTCCAAATAGACACAACTACTTGGATCTTTAAAACTATGACACAACTACAAATGTATAAAATTAGATCTTCAATGAATCTTTGGTGGTAGACTCAACACTTAACAAGGATAGTGTTCTTCTCTTTGCACTTGGAGAGGAAGGGATGGAAGAACAAGATTCACTTCTTAAACAAGTAGTAATCAAACAAATGATCAAAGATTTGAGTGATTAAAGAAGAGTGTTTGAATTTGGAAATAGATGTGCAAAAGAGGTGAATTGAAAAACTGAGAATGGTCCACTATTTATAGGACAAAGGGCCAACGTCTATATCTGCCTGCGGTTCCTTATTTTAGCCCGCGGTACCTTATCGATAAGGAATCGCCTAGGAGCTAAGGAACCGCTGGACTCGACTCCGCTCCCTTTTTGTCCTTTAGTGGTGGAGGTCATATCTGGTTTAAAAAATATCCTGATAGAATATTCCTAACCAAATAAGAATATGCCATTTTCAAATTTTCAAATAATTAATTTAATAAAACATTTTCTTAAAAAGAAAGTTTAATAAAAACTTGTCACACTTAATAAAAAGTGAGTTTTAAGAAAAGATTAAATCACTTGATCACTTGATTAAGGTTAGTACTTGTTTATCCATACCTTAAGTGAAAATGGGTAAAATGAAAAATAATTGAACTCAAGAATTTGTTTTTTGTTGTTTTCGTAAATGCTTGTTTTTACATATTGTCGTAATCAAAACTAAGCGAGACCGAAAAAATGCAAGTAACGTTTTTAGGCATTATTGCATTAACAGAAGTTTACCAACTGTGCATAGGTAGTTGGAAGACAATTCCATTTGCCGTCTTCGTTTATTAAAGTGAGGAATCCTCCTTGCTTAACTCGATTTTCTTTTATCAACGATGGTTAAACGACAGATAGACATAGTTGATGTTTTTGTGGTAAACCCTTGCCTTTTATGAGTTTATGTGGTATGTGATTTAGTCGAATGATTGTACATTATAGGAGCTCAAGGCTGTAGTATGAATTGAAGTATGATTGTGGATCATGTGTCCCATGTAATACCTTTTTAACTGTAAACGACAATGCTTATTGAGATTTTGACCACGCTTGGGACGGAAGTGAGATGGTGTTCTTGTAATATCTTTTGGGTATGGATCCGTGTGTGTGAGCACCCTGCGATGACATATGTATTTATTTTCTTTCTTTTTGGATATGCATCTGTAGCTAGCAAGCCGTGAACCTGCTTTAACTTGTAATTTTCTTTTGACTGGACTTATCCGAAATCCCGTCAAATATTCTTATTTTACCATGGCTTGGCTGATTAGCAAGCATGAGTTAACTTGATTGAACTTATTTACTTGGCATGGTTTGGCTATTTTGCAAACATGTCATAATGTGGTTGTATGTGTTTCATTATGCTTTTGTGTTTGATTGAATTGTAATGTCTTCAAGAGAGTTATGTATACGTCGAATGATTTCCGTATAGATGAATTCGTTTTTGACGAATTAGGTTTGTATGTACATGATATTACAATAAGGTTATTTCGTACGACTAGCATTAATTTCTTCGTATCGTATATTCTGAACTTTTTCGATGGGGTTATGTGTGGCCCGTGTGATTTTTTTTTCTTTATGATTAATTGTTTTTTATTTTATTCATTTTGTGAGACTGATGGACCAAGTGAAAGGACGATTCGAATGTTGGAAGACATGCTCCGAGCATGTGTGATTAACTTTGGCAGTTGTTGAGATCGACACTTGTCGTTGGTAGTATCTTTGTACAACGACATTTACCATGTTAGCATTGAAGCGGGAACATTTGAAGAAATATGTTGATGAAAATATAGATCGCCAGTTGGATGGAATGAAGTAGGAAAAAGTCAGTTGAATGGAGTTGAAATGATTCGAGAGACTACGGAAGAGATGGTGTAGATTAAGAATCACTTGTTAACCGCAAGAATCTGTGAAAAGAGATGTGTTGATAACCGTAGGAAGAATTTAGGAAATTTAATTGGAGATCATGGATCGAGATGTTAAGAGATTGAAGCAAGGTATAATACTCATTGTGAAGGTACGATGGATAATAAGTGTGAAAACACTTATCCTTTTACCACTTTATTATAATAATAACCAAGCCAAAACGTGTATTCAATGTCATAAATGTCGGAATTATGCGTGGTTTGTGTTTTTGTTGTGATTTAGGACCAAAATGTGAAAAAGGAAGAAAACATGGGCTTTCACGGGCTTTTATCGAAGAAAAAGACAAAAGACGAAGTCAAAAGATCAAGAGTTCAAAAAGAACGGAAGTCCAAGGCCTATTCTGAAGATTTATCGAAGAAAAATTCTAAAGACGGAAGTTTAATGAAGTCGAAGAACCAAGTCTAATTAATGAAGAAATTATAAGACGAGTTCAATTTATCTATCGACAAATCCCGAGACAAAGTCGAGAAAGACGAAGAATTTATAAGACGAAAAGACTAGAAGAAGAGGGAAGCATCAACACATGTTAATCCACCTATAAATACCCTCCATATGTCACATTAGGAGGTGTTAGTTAATTTGACAAATTAGTTCTCCATTTTCATATTGTCATTTTAATACTTGTCATTTACTTTAATTTTCTTTCCTTTCAAGTAATTCAAGTAAGTTTGTTGAATCTTTATTTTAATTTCAAGTTTTTCATTAATCTCTCATTCTACCTTTTTTGTCTTGTTTAATCTTATTGCTTATTTGCTTATTTTCATGCTTATTTGATTGTTCTTTATTTTTTTATGTGTTTGATTGTGTTAGCTTATTGATCTTATAGCTTTTTTTGTGATTTTCTTAATTTTAATTAAGTGTTTTTAAAAGTTATTTTATAAAAAGTTAAATATTTAGATTATTAAGTGTTTTTAAAAGTTTTTAAATTTTGGCCTATTTGCTGTTTTCTTAAACTTGATTTGGTTAAGTTTTTAGATAAGTGATTATTGGTTTTTAGCTTATTTTCATACTTCTGCCTATTTTGTTCCTAATCCGGGTTTCGGTAAAACCCTAGTATCCCGAACTAGGTCTGGCATTCAGTAATTCTGACTTATATGCAATCTAAGTTTTCCCGAATTAAGTGTGAAGCCATTTCCCGAATTAGATGTTGGATACTTATCCCGAATTAAGTGCAAACATAGTGGATTCCGAACTAGCTTAAGCACTCTTGATTCCGGATTGTGTTTTGGCTCTGGATTCCGAATTAGGTCAAGGACCTATATTCTGGATTACTTGGAGACGTGTATTCCGAATTGAGTTAAGGACTTACATCTCGAATTAAGTACAACCATACACATTCCGTATTAGGTCTTGGAACTGGATTCCGGATTGTATCTTAAGTACGCATTTCAGATTAGGTTCGGATTGTGTATTCCGGATTGTACCAGGAATCTAGATTCTGGATTAGTTCCAAATCGTGGATTCCGGATTAGGTCCATCATCCACATTCCGAACTGCACCCAAGATTCACATTTCGGATTACGTAATAGATTGGATTCCGGATTAGGTCCGGTACTTAGATTCCGACTTAGGTTTGTTTTTCTATTATTCTGAATTATATGTTTGGTTTTTGTTTCCCGTCTTATTTTTAAACCTTTACTTTTCCCGCCATTTTTCTTAAGTGTTATTTTAATTGTTTTTTATCTTAGATTTATTTAAAGTTTACATTTTTATTAAGTTTTCAAATTTACGTCTTGTCAAGTTTTAATTTCTCGTAATTTATTTTTAAAAGCTTTAATTTTTCATCATTTACTCTTTAATCATTTATATCTTTATTTACTTTGTCATTTACGTTAAAGTTTGTATTTTTTATTTTACTCAACGACAACCATTTCTCTTATCCACCAAAGATGACTGAGTCGTGTAATCAAATCGATTAGACATACTTCAAAGAACGATTAATCAGGTATTAAAATGGCGCCGTTGCCGGCTGTTTTCGTGAAGATTAACGGTTTTCTGTGAGAGACGCGTTGGATTTTGGGATCCGTTCACTCGTGAACGTTATTTTTCGTGTCAAAAAATTTCAAATATCTAAAATTCAAAAAATTTCAAAAATCCAAAAATATTAAAAAAACTTATAAAAAGCATTTATTTTTCAAAGTTTTGCACCAAAAATATTTTCTTTTCACGTTAACTTTACTTTTCTATTTCTTTGCTATCTTTTTCTTTTGCAGGTGTATGCGTACTCGCTCAGCGTCTTATTCTAAGCCCGAGACTCTTGAAGACTTAGACATGGTCGGTGTATACAACAATAATAATCCACCTCACCCCGATTTGAATAATAACAATCATGTCCCTCACCCGACCTTCGTACGATGGAGGAGCTTTGTCAACCAACAATGAATGGACGCGGAGGACCGATTGCGCCGATGCAAATCACGGCTCCAGAATTTTTGTTGAAGCATCACATGATCCAACAAGTTCAAATTACTTGTCCATTTCGCGGATTACCGGATGATGATGCCAACAAACACTTCGACAAATTCATTACCGTCACTCAAAGCATGAAATCGCCTGGTGTTACCATGGATTTTCTTCGCCTTCATCTATTTCCATACACTTTATCCACCATGCCGAAAAATAGTTTCATCGTCTTCCAAAGAATTTAATTCACACATGGGACGAAATGACTCAACGATTTTTATCGCGCTACTTTCCACCATCCATGGTAACGAGCCTTCAGAATCAAGTTAGTGGTTTCACGCAAGAACCTGATGAGTCTCTTTTCGATGCTTGGGAACGTTATAATGTTTTGATCGATCGATGTCTTAATCATAATATGCTTCCCGTCACTTTGATTGTTACTTTCTACAACGGTTTAACTTTTCGAGATCGTGATACGATTAATGCAGCCGTCGGTGGCACATTTATGAAAACAAGACCCGAGGAGTTTAGAGAGTATAGTGAACATGACCAATCATCACAAAAATTGGGATTCATCCACATCTTCAAGAAATAATCCGAGGGTCAATGTTTCTTCCACTTTTTCCAGCCCCGAGATGACCGAAGTCACCCGCATGCTAGCCGAAATGAACAAAAATATCAAACTCAAGGCTACAAATCAACTACACCAAGTTAAAGCTGTAACACTTTCTTGTGAGATTTGCGGCGGTCCTCATTCATACACTGATTGTCCTTGTACTTATCACAATCCAGAAAACGTGTACGCGGCTCAAGGTAACTATTCAACGGAAAGATATCAAGCCCGACCTCAAGGTGATCGTAACTTGCTAAGTTATCGTTCCAACAACTTTCTTTCACCCGGTTTTTATCCTCAAAACCACAACCTAAACAACTTCAATAGAAGCAATCCGAACCAACCTCGAGCTTCTAATCCATATCATCCACCCGCTCGCCAAGCTCCACCCATCACTCCACCCTCGACATATAATCAAGATGTTGAAACTTTCATAAGGACCCAAGGAGAGGTGGTTAAGAATCTTCAAAGCCAAATCATTAACTTGAAAGGTGATATCACTAAACAAGGGAATGATATTCGAACCGATCTTTGACATGATATGCAAACTTCTTTAAGCAATAAAACGAATGATTTGAGGAATATGATGGCTAGTTTCTTCCAAAGTAATCAACCCTCTACTTCCGGCTCTCTTCCTTCGAATACCATCACCAACCCAAGAACTAATGTGAGTGCTATTACTACACGCAGTGGAGAAACGCTTGTAGGACCATCTACCCCTCCCCCAGTTACTCCATCTACTCCTCCTCCACACCCATTTATTCCTCCTACTTCGACGCCTAGTACTAGTTCTACATTACCATCACTACCTCTTATGAAAGAAGAACCAAAGACAAAACCTTCATTATCCCCACCTTCTACATCTAAATCTACACCTACCACACCTTCATCTTCAACACCTACACCACCCAAACCCAATATCCCTTATCCTTCTCGGTTAGCCAAGTGAAAAGTACTCACTAAAGAGGATGCTCAAGTTACTTCCTTTTTGAAGATGATTACACAAATGAACTTTAACATTAGCCTCGTTGAAGCACTTGTCCAAATGCCAAAATTTGTGAAACCATTCAAGGAATTGCTTAGTAAGAAGGAGAAGATGGCCGAGTTTGTTAATACTCAATTGAATGAGAATTGTTCTGCAGTCCTTCTTAAAGAACTCCCGGAAAAACTTGGAGATCCCGGTCGTTTTGTGCTACCATGTACTTTTAACCAAACTGAAGAATTTAATGCCTTAGCCGATCTCGGGGGAAGTATTAATTTGAGCAATTAAGTGTTTGGAAAAAGTTATCATTACCCGACCTTACACCAACAAATATGACTCTTGAGCTAGCAAATCGAACTCTCGCTTACCCCGTTGGTATTGCCGAAAATGTGTTTGTTAAAGTTGGTACCTTCACGTTTCCGGTCGATTTTGTTGTTGTTGATTATAAAATGGACCCTCGTATTTCGTTAATACTTGGTCGGCCATTCTTAAGAACCGGAAAAACTTTAGTCGATGTTGCCGAAGGTGAACTAATCTTAAGGGTCGTGAATGATCAACAAATTTTTAAGATGGGGAAGATCACAAACAAATCCAATGGAAGAGAATCAGCGAATATGATTGATGTGCTTCAAGACGAGTTTGATATAACTCCTTTGTAAAGTACAAAGCTTGATGATTTTGTCATCTACAACAACCCTCTTTTCGAGCCTATCTATGATAATCCACTTTTTCAAGAAAATGTGGGAGATTCTGAACATCCTCTCTCCAATTTGGATGACCCACCAATATATGATGCTCCACCAATCTATGATGATGATTCTAGTTCCGATGTGGATGATTATGATGATTTTTCTTCAGAGTATAAAGACATGCCAACTTATGATGACTTTGATGATGTTGATACTCTTTCGAGTGATTCTTCAAATGATGACCTTGCTCCTACTTTTGATGAAGATCCTCCACCAACAATGCTTGATCCTACTTTGGATGATTACTCATTTGAGGAAGATTTTGCTACTTTTCTCAATACCTACTTCCCCAATGAGAATGATTCCCCCTCCTTTGGACCTTGATTATGGTCTTTACCCCTCTTCGGATATTAATAAACCCATTCCAAAGGAGAAGAAACCGGAACACACCGACATCCGCAGTACTTATGTCTTTACACCTCTCTATACACCTTCTTTGGATGAGATTGTACGTTTTATGGGCGAATCTTCAAGGTCTACTGAGCCTAAGTCTTATTTTCCCCTAAAGGAAAAGGTGTTTGATCCGAGTATCATAATTTTTAAGCCATCTCAGTATCCATCTAATGCAATAAAAGGAAAGACTTTTGGAAACAATGGAGATATGCTTGCACTTCATCATACTTTCTACCACCGTGCTCAACAATTGTTTAAGGGAACCTTGCCTACTCTTCTTTGGCTTTCCTTGTTCACCTTATGCTTGTGCTACTTAATGGATGAAAACCATGTATTTGACCTCGGTGGATGTTCTTCAAGGTTCTTACCATGCTAATCAAGGTCGAGTCAGGCTCACGACTCGGTGAACAAAAACAAGCGCTTCTCGGGAGGCAACCCGAGTATCTATCCTTTTTATCCGTTTTATAATAAGTTTAGGGGGATACCCTACTATGTGTTTGTTGTTTTCTTTCTTATCATGTGCAGGGATTCGAGCTTTCAAAGATCCATTCTTGATGACTTTTGATGACACGTAATTCCGTACCCGTCTTCCCGGTTCTATCCTAAACTCTTTTGATTCACTATTTTATATTTTTCAATATTAAAATAGGAATCTCTTTAGTTGTCTCTTCCTTAGCAAGATTTAAACAACGTGCACAATGTCCTAAGTGTAGGGTAGTATACTCCCACATGCTTAAACATTGAGGAAAATATTTATATATAGTGTAGGGGGGACTTCTATCGAAGTTAAGTGGGCTTTTCCTTGTATTTGTCCTCATTTTAACCAGAAAAATTGATTTTTCGACATTTTTCAAAATTTTTGATCTATTTTGGCCTATTAGTATTTTCCTTTGTTATCGTTATTTTCTTTCATTAGAATAAATTTTAATAATTGGTTTTAATAAGTTTGGATGTCATTGATATATTAGGCCTGTCATGAATCTTTTGACTCAACCCGAGTTTACTTACCAAGTTTACTCTAGCTAGTATCCTTAACGTGTTTAAATCAAGTTTTGCTAGGCTTTTATATAGGGAACTTTAAAAACGAGAAAGTCTTAACTCTTATGGGTTAAGAACAAGAACTTTTCGCAAGTTCCTATAATTGATCCTAGAAAGTCGTTTATCAAGGGAACTTTAAGATGCGAATTCTAAAACTTGAAAAAGTCTAAGAAGTTACAAGATCCTATAGGTGACTTGAAAACCCAAAACTTTGATTTAGTAGGCTAAGCATCCACGAGTCTCATTCCTTGAGATTTTAAATTGTGGAGAACGAGAGATGATAGAGTCAATTATAAGTTTTGTATTCTTTCATGAATTTATGTGAGTTAATTATGAGCTTTTTCTCCCATCGCTTGTTAGTAAATTTAATTGCAATAAGTAAGGTTCTACGATTTGAAAAGTTACTTAGCTTGTAGTCCAAGATCGTTTTAAAGTTGCTCGGTATTAATTAGAGTTCATAGCCAAGACATAACTTATTGAAGCGGGATGCGAAGATTGGCGAGTCCGAAAAGGCCCTAACAAGGCATGAGGGCTACATTTTGTTGCTAAAGATCCCAAGTGATGTGAAGAATCATTTATCAAAAATCAATATGAAGGATCGAGACACACTACGAAAAACAAATACTCCCCTAAAGATCATGGAAAAGTCTATCCGAAAAGACCCTAGCAAGGTATGAGGATAAATAGATCCAAGTCCTAAAAGGAGGCGGATCGTTGTATATCAAAATCCCAAATAAAGATTGGAGAAAAATGAAGAAGTGCTGGTCCAAGTATGAAGAATCTCTCAAAACTTCAAGTGAAGAAATTCATATTATTAAGAGAAGACCATTATTTCATGAACGTCTCTCAAGATTTGAAGTATGAAGTCAATGCCATATAACGGTACGAGAAAGGTCTCAAATCGTGAAGCGAGTTATGCCAAGATATGAACTTTATGAGGTATCGAGAAGCAGTTTTAAAAGATTTTGTCCTTTAGCTAACCATTGATTAAATCGTCTTACTTTATTTTCAGCCTAAATAACTATCAAAATAAGTCAACAATGTATCCTCGTGATCATTCTAGATAATAATAAAATATAAGAGATACACCTAGGAATGAGGGAGTCTAAGTGAATAATTAGGCCACATAAGTTTGTGTTAGTTTGCTAACTTATAATAACAATGATCTTGTTTTTTAAACTTGGTTTGGGGAACGTGAAACTTGAGGGTGATAAACATTCATGACATCCAAAGCCCTAATGTAAGTCTTCGATTTCTTAACTTGTTCTGCTTTAAATATTTTGTAATTTTCTATCTTTTAAGTTTCATAATGTCTTGTGTTTAATAAAGGCCAAGGTGGGTTAATTATGATGGAAAATGTAAATCTTGTTTTGTAATTGATGAGACGGCTTTTATACATGGTCTCATCGTTCTTTTTGGACTTAAAATACATTAAATATCATCAAAATACCCAAATATATGCTTGTGTTTATTGCTTGTGTATTTTAGGTACGGATATTGAGAAAATGACAAAAGATCACAAGAATCATGCAAAAACGAACACGGGAAACGAAGCCGCACGATGAACCAAGCCCTAGTGAGGAATTTTCCAAAGAAAACCCTAGAAGATTTGAAGAATATTGAAGATTGGTCCTCCAAGTTTGAAGAATTGACACTTTATACCCTTGTATCTTCATAATTACATGTTTGGTCCCTAAAGTTTGTCAAAATTACAAAAAGGACCCTTAACTTTGAAGAATTGGCAAATTTAGTCCCTCAACAAACCTAAATTGTCAATAATGGTCCTCCAAGAAGTCAACAAACAAGTCAAAGCCTTAAAGTTTGAATACATTATAAGATCAGTCCTTAAAGAATCCAAAAATTACATTTCAAGTCCTTGTGATAAACTTTGAAAAGTGTTTGTGCCACTTTTGACAATTGGCCAAAGTTAATTACAAAGAGAATGAAAGAAAAATGACTTGTGAATTCTGTGAACATTTTTCAGAAGATGAGGGGGAATTACTATCAAACATGCAAGATATATCATCCTATCATGGCTTGACACGTCACCATTTCCACTAAGCGTCTTAATCATTTTATTAAAACGTTTAAACACACTTAATAAATAATTTTTTTGGGGCGGGAATCATACACTGCTCACCATTATCATCCCCAAATTAACCCAAGAACCCTAAATCTCAAAAACCTTAATTACTTGGTAATTGAGTCCCATAATCTCCAGAAAAGAGATTACTCATCTCTTAACCCTAATCCCACCAAAACCCCCCTTTCACCATCAACCCATGTGACAATCTCCACCTCCCCTGACCCACAAGAACACAAGAAAAAAAATGAGGGCAAAAAATCAACGACTTGAAGGGATTCCTTGATGCCCACATCAAATCCAACGCATAAGATCAACCCATCACAGCTCAGCAATCACATGAAGATATTGGACGAATTCAAAAATGAGGATATGCTTAATCTGATGCGAATCTTCATGAGGGTATTTCTGGATTTTCAGTCATTTAGGGTTAGCATTATTTTTACTTTCTAGAATCTCTTGTAAACCCTATATAAAGGGTACTAGGATTAGCTTTAGGCCAGTTCTTGTTTTCTCTTGGTTCACAAGCTTGTAAATCCCATTTTCGAGTTAATGAAAATTTGGTTTAGTATTTGTTGAAGGAAAACAAGTCTCCATTTAATTTAAGTTTATGTTATGTTTATGATTGAAGTTGTTACAAGTTTTTAGATTTTGTGTTTAATATAAATCTGTTTCAATTAAACGACAGTACCATAACTTGAGTTGGATCATATATAGGATCAAACATAAGTGACAGGTTAAGTTGGGTTTTATTCCTTTTAAGTTTACTGAAAAGAGTGTTTCATTTTATTTTCTAAGTTAAGTTATGGCCAAGTCACATATGGGTCGTCACCTAAACGGGGATATGGCTATGAAGACCTGATATAGCGTCTATATCAAGTCCTCGTAGGTATCTCGGTTAAGGTAAGGCACTTGTGAGGCGAGCCATACTCATCCAGTTTTTATTTACCTTCAGAAAATCTTGAGTTTAAAAAAAAAAAAGAGTTCAAGTTTGAGATAATCATATAAAAAGGATTCTCGGAACAAGCAGGGTGTGTTTATTTGAGCTAACCATCCAAGAACTCAGTTCTTGGATAAAACTGTTATTCTTAGCAGCTTTCTTTTTCATTTCGGGTCTTCGGTTCAGTTGTTGAACCCCAACGAACACCCCCTAAATATTCTATCGTCCAAGACACCCCTGCCTCACCTAGTTGTTGGTCGAGGTCAGGGGAGCTTAGCTGACCCCCGTAGGACGTTATCGGGGGTAGGTTCGGGTTTCCTTTCTTTCTCTTCTTAAAAAATGTTATCATGTTTAATGGTTTTAGCTTGTTTGTTTAATCTGATTAATTGTTCGGATGTTATCTACTACTTACTCTGAGTTGTTTAGTTATTAAATTTAGGTCTTGTTATGTTAGTTTATCGATAGCTTGCTTGCGTTATTTGATCTTAATTTAAGTTATCGTGTTTATAACTCAATCTCAGTTTTTAACGGATTTGTGTAACCTGTGTAATCTGGGTGTTTATAGGGCTGTTTGAAAACTTTTTAGGACCGGTTAGCTGTACTCCAAAGATCTCACAAGCCCTCATGCTCGTGTAAATCTTTGGATCACCAAAACAGTCCAAAAAGGTGCAAGATTAGCCTTTTAAATAGCTACCGGAAATTGCTGCCTAGGAGTCGTTATTTTACTAGAATGGTAGATAACTAGGGTTCTTGGTTTACATTCCTACAAGTTTTTGAATTTTCTTGGCGCGTTAGTATACCTGCTTAGTTTAACCTACTGCGTAATCTTAGAAGTGTTTGCCTACTGTATGCGTTTGCTTGATCTTGACGGGTGCATTTAATCAGTCATTGGGGTTTGGTTTGCTTCTATACTTTGTGTTTGGAAATTGGGTTAAGTGATTGAGTAACCAAGAAGTTGCATAGAAACCAAAGCAGAAAAAGTAACAAGTCAGCATGGCGTAGAATTATTGATTCGCCAGACAAAAGATAGGGTCTGCTAATAGTTTAACTCCCCAACTGCGCATTCTTACCATCTTATTGTTTGCTGATTTGTACCCACAGTATGCATGCTTTGATGTTTTTGGTGATTTCCTTTTAGCGTAAATAATCTTGTTAACGCTCTGTCTTAATTTTTGAATCCTTCCTTATTGATTCACTAGCTAGCTTTATCTGTTTAAGTGCATAGTTGTGAGTGGTGTGTTTGTGGTTAGTCTGTTTTATTTGAGTGTCTTGACTCCTCACTTGCCAAAGCAAGTGAGGGTGCCGTTGTTCCCCCACAAAACAGCCTAATTTTATCAACCCCACAAGTAAAAGGGGCATTTGCCCACTGTGACAAACAGAGAAATAAAAAGAGAAAGGAAAAGTGGACTTTGTAATCTGGAGGTTTTAATAGTAGGATTGAGGGTGTAATTGAGCATAATTAGTCGTGTGTTTGTGTTTGGGTGAGTTAGTGTTTATGTGTACAAGTGTTAAAAAAAGAAACACAAAAAAAAAAAAAAAAAAATTATTTTCAAAAATTTTGGCGTGACAGGAATCGAACCTGCGCCACCACTGCCAAAGCACACACACACTACCGCTCGCCCTTGGGACTTTTACTGCTAAAGTCTCAAGGTGTTAGTTATTTAACACCACTTTTCGTTTGGCTTTATTAAATAAGCCGTAGCTTTTCTTAGCTACTTGAGCTTATCTAATAAGCTTATTGAGCCTAGCTTATTTTTCTTAGGTTAATATTAGTAATTCTGACTTTTCTATTTAAAAATATTATTTTTCTCTTTATTTAATTAATTATTAGGATTATTTTTTGTTTTATTTTTAGAAAGTAATTTAAAAATAGTTAAAAGTGTTTTTAAATTTAGGAAAAATAATTTTTAGGTTTTGTTTAATATATTTGAGGTTTACATCTAGTTAAATTTTAAAAAAACTTTATTTTTTAATTTTATTTTATTTTAAGGTTTTTTATAAACTTTAATAATTTATATAAAATTATTAAAAAGGGTTTAGGAACTTTAATTTGCTTTTTTTTCTTAGTTATATTATTTAGGATTTTTATTAATTTTTTTAGAATTAATTGAATAATTTTTTATTTTTTCTATTATTTTAATATTATTTTATTAATAAAAATAAAAAGTTTTAATTTTATTTCTTTTTCATTTTTTTTAGTTAGTTATCATTAATTAGGACTTTTACAACTTTTAGAATAATTTTATAGCTTTTAGATTAATTTTTATAATTATTTTAAGTTTAATTAGTTTTTAATCATTTTAAATAGTTTTTAGAGTTTTAAAAATAGCTTAATTAGGTTTTAATTTTTAGAAAAATACTTTTTAGTCTTATAATAATATAAGTTAAGTAATTATTCAATAAAATAATATTTTGGACATTTCTAGTAATTATATTTAATTTTAAGGCTTTAATTAGCATTTAAAATTGAATATTTAATTAATAAAAGGTTTTAAAATATCTTTGTTGGATTTTTATCTTTATTTATATTATTTTAGACTTGTTTTTAGCCTTTTTAAATCTTTATTTTAGGTTTAGAAAATTTTAATTTTGTAGCTTTTTCACGACCTACGTTTACGTCTTTTTCGTCGCATTTAATTCATAATCGTAACCGTCAATCTTTTCTCACTTCCATTTTCTTTTCTTCTCATCAATAAAATCAAACAAAATTAATCATTTCAACACACAACGCACTTGCCTCCTTGGGAAACGAACTTAATTTGGGTCATAACTTGTGGTTTTCCTAAATCACTCGTTAACGCTTACCGCTTTTACGCTCTTTTTCCTAAAAGAACGTATTTTACTACAATCATTTTGGCGCCGCTGCCGGGGAGGCGTGTTGTGTTTTGGTTGAACCATTGTTGTTTTTTTATATTATCCATAAAAGTATTTGTATTAATAGCACTCTATTAATACGTATTATCGTTTTTCGATTTTTGTGAATATTATTACTATATTGTATACGTAGAACAATAAATTTACAAGTACTCCAAATACGTGAGCAATCACAACCTTGATTCGGGATTTCATCACTCGATCATTGTATTCGAATCTCAAACCAAAGAAAAAAGGCAAAAATAGATAAATACTTTCGTGAAGCTTGATTTTGATAATACAAACTATAAGGTGGGTATAAGGCGGTTGTATTTCACGACCTAAAGGAAAAAGGCTCTTAAGTGCTTCGCGCCGCCTCGTTTCCTCCGCTTGCTTGTGCGTATTTGATTTTGAGAGTGAATCGAGGGTTTTGCCGCCCAAAGTATTATTAAGTATCATATATATTTTCTTGGTTTCATTTGATTAAACCCTCTTGAACGATTTGGTGTTCCACCATCGTTCTAAAGTCATCGAAGGCGTTCACTTCACGTGATCGTTTTCATTCTTTGAGGCCTTTTTAATCGAGAGATTTGATTAAGGAGGAGATTTGTAGATTTGTGTCTACTAATACATTCCAAAAAATCCAAAAAAGTTAAAAACAATCAAAAACCACAAAAAAATTGAAAAAGTAAAAACACCAAAAAGAATCTTCTTTGCTCGCCTTCTCGTTGTACGTGACGTTTATGCAAACTCGCTCTAAAGCTAGACGTGCTCGTAAACGAAGAAACAAATCACTCACTCCTACTAGTGAGGACTCTCCTATTGACGAACCCATTGTAGTGAAAGAAGCACCCATGGCTAATCGAACTATGATGGAGTTGCTTCAAGCACCCACCGAGGGTTATGGAGAAGCGATTGTGATTCCCGCTATCCTTGCGGAGAATTTTGAGGTTAAGACGGGTTTGTTGTCCATGATTCAAAACAACAAGTTTCGAGGGGACGAAAAGGACAACCCGCATAACCACATTCGCCAATTTAATCGTCTCACCGCCACGTGCAAGTTTAAGGATGTTTCAAACGACTCGATTAAGATGATGCTTTTTCCGTATTCCTTAGCGGGGCCCGTAAAAATTTGGTTAGAGAAAGAGCCACCCAATTCTATATTGACGTGGAAGGATCTCGTTTCAAAATTCGTGAACCAATTTTTTCCGCCCTCTAAGACTACGCACTTGAAAAACGAGATTTCAAAGTTTTCGCAAGAGTATAATGAGAGTTTTTCAACGGCTTGGAATAGGTTTAAGGAAATGTTGCACGAATGTCCTCATCATGGTTTTTCCGATTTACATCAAATAGACACGTTTTACAATGGCTTGAACGATCATGAGCGTGATTATCTTAATGCCGCCGCGGGTGGTAATTTCTTGTGTAAGACGGTCGAGGAAGCTTTGTTAATCATTAAGAATAGGTCTAAGGTGTATAGTCCTCGTAGCACGTCGAGTGTTCGTAAGGCTTCGTCTTCATCCTCACCTAGTTTGTCACACACCGTTGATGCTTGCCAAGTCGAGGCTAATTTGGAGAACAAAATTTTTGATATAGTGAAAGGCTTGTTAGTTGAGTTTAAAGTTGGTGAACAACCCGCTCCCGCTACGATTAAAGCGGTTGAGGTTTCTTGTATGTATTGTGGTGGAGCTCACGATTATTCCGAGTGCATTACCAACGGTGGTAACACTTCAAGTGCCTTCGCGGCCGCGGGAACTTATAACCAAAACGGTCAAGTTCCTCGCACTAATCAATTGACTCCACCGGGTTTTTCACCAAATCAAAATGCTAACAATTATCGAAACAATCAAGTTGGTTACCAAAGCAATCAAAGGAACAATTATAAGGGTAATAACAACTATGGGAATCAAGGGAGTAGTAGTAGCCAATTGCAAAATCAAAATCAAAACCGTAATTTTCAAAATGCAAGTCAAGGTCTTCAAAATAATAAAGAACTTCCAATAGACTTTTTGAATTACGCTACTTCAAATGATAAGATTTTGGAAAACATTCAAGAACAAATGGCTAATCAAGCTAAGGACACGGCTAAGAACGCAAAGGAGTTAGCTAATTTCATTAAGGAAAATCTAGCCATGAGAAATGAATTGAAAAATGATTTTGCTAACCAAATTCGAGGTCAAAACAACAAGATAGAGCAAAGTCATGCTAGGCTTGAACAAAGAATTGACCAAAAAGCCGCTAGCCAAGATTTGAAGTTTAGTAGTCAAGATGCTAAGCTTAATGCAATTTTAGAAGCCGTAATGGGAAACAAAGCCTCTACTTCGGGAAGTTTGCCTAGTAACACCGTTTCAAACCCGAAGGGAGAGATGAAAGTGATTACCACACGAAGTGGTAAGACACTTAAAGAACTGACTCCTCAACCAATTACTCCAACGGTGGAGGAAATTGAGGAAGAACCCGAGGTGGTGGTCGAAAAGGAGCATATTTCAAGCCCACAAAGTACCGCTCATGCCACACCTACGGTTGACCCATCACCCGTATTGGAACCCGAGATTCCAAAGGCTATGCCTATGCCCCAACCCACACCACCCTTGCCTTACCCATCGAGACTTAGGAAGGAGAAACGTCAAGAGCGCGACAATTACCAATTTGAGCTTTTTATGAAAATGTTTCGTGATTTGCATTTTAATGTGAGTTTCGTCGATGCTTTGGTCATGATGCCTCGATTTGCCGCTAACTTTAAGAGTATGTTGAACAACAAGGAGAAATTACACCAAATGTCTAGTTGTTTGTCGGTTTATCTTAATCGCATACCTCAAAAAGTCGGTGATCCCGGTAAATTTTTGATCCCTTGTGCAATTCAAGATATGGAAGAATGCTATGCCTTGGCCGATCTTGGTGCTAGCATTAACTTGATGCCACTTGCAATCTACAAGTCGCTCAATCTTCCTAATCTTACTCCTTCACGAATGTCTATTGAGTTGGCCGACCATTCCACGATTCTCGCATGTGGTTTGGCGGAAGACGTTTTTGTGAAAGTGGGGAAGTTCTACTATCCTGTAGACTTTATTGTTGTTGACATCCCCACGGACCCTCAAGTTCCTCTTATTTTAGGTCGTTCGTTTTTAGATACGTCTATGGCTTTGATTGATGTTCATGCTAGAAAGATCACCTTACGTTTCAACGACGAGGAACTTGTTATAAACGCAACTCAAAATTCTCAACTTTCTCATGTTTATTCCGTTGGTACCATAAATCTCGTTGATATGATCGACGTGGTTTGCGAGGAATTTTCACAAGAAGTTTTAGGGTTTGGTGATGAAGAAACTAGTGGCAATCCCACTATGTTAGATCAAATTCTTGATAATTCGACACCAACCTTCACTCCTTTCGAAGGTAGTGGTTTTACGTTAGAAGAATTCGATGTTCCACGTACTTGTGACGAAGACCTCGACAACTATGAGGACTTCTCGATTATCAAGGATTTTCTCAACGATTTACCATTTCCTCCACCCGAGGAGGTTATGAGTATCGAGCCCAAATCTTCACTTGAGGAACCACCTATCCTCGAGTTGAAAGATTTACCTCCTCACCTCGAATATGTCTATTTGGAGGAGGACGACAAGTTGCCGGCTATTATTGCGAAGGAACTTTCGGATGATGAAAAAACCGCACTTGTTGATGTTCTTAAGGATCACAAAGGGGCGATTGCGTGGAAGTTATCCGACATTAATGGAATCGATCCCAAATTTTGTACACACAA
The DNA here is from genome assembly GCA_025667525.1 of Glebionis coronaria. Classification (NCBI taxonomy): domain Eukaryota; kingdom Viridiplantae; phylum Streptophyta; class Magnoliopsida; order Asterales; family Asteraceae; genus Glebionis; species Glebionis coronaria. The sequence continues at coordinate 247,500,980 of CM046875.1, forward strand.
AATATTAATGGAGGAAGATTTCAAGCCCACAATCCAATGTCAAAGAAGGGTAAACCCCAAAATTCACGATGTCATCAAAAAGGAGGTCCTTAAACTCCTTGACGCGGGAATGATTTACCTTATTTCCGATAGCCCTTGGGTGAGTCCTATTCATTGTGTCCCTAAAAAGGGAGGGATGACCGTTGTGCCAAACGATGCCAACGAGTTGATTCCCACTAGACTCGTGACCGGATGGAGAGTGTGCATTGACTATCGAAAGTTGAATGAAGCCACTCGTAAAGACCATTTTCCCTTGCCCTTCATGGACCAAATGTTGAAACGTCTTGCGGGAAACGATTTCTATTGCTTTCTAGATGGTTTTTCCGGTTACTTCCAAATTCCCATCGATCCTCGTGATCAAGAAAAAACTATGTTTACGTGTCCATATGGAACGTTTGCCTATCGTAGAATGCCATTCGGACTTTGCAATGCACCGGGAACATTTCAACGATGCATGATGGCTATTTTTCATGATATGATCGAGAAGACGATGGAAGTCTTCATGGATGACTTTTCCGTGTTTGGTGATTCCTTTACTTCGTGTTTGTCGAACCTTGAGAGAATGTTAAAACGTTGTGAGGAAACCAACCTTGTGCTCAATTGGGAAAAATGTCATTTTATGGTTAAGAGTGGAATCGTCTTAGGGCACAAGGTCTCGAAAGCGGGGATTGAGGTAGATCAAGCTAAGGTAGACGTCATCGCCAAATTACCTCATCCCAAAACCGTCAAGGGAGTTAGGAGTTTCCTAGGCCACGCGGGCTTTTATCGACGATTCATCAAGGATTTCTCGAAGATTTCTCGACCCATTACACATCTTCTTGAAAAAGAAGCACGTTTTGTCTTTGACGAAGATTGTATACGAGCCTTTGAGATCCTTAAGAGGAAACTTACCGAAGCTCCCATTCTTGTTGCTCCAAATTGGAACCTCCCCTTTGAACTTATGTGTGATGCAAGTGATTACGCTATCGGGGCCGTTTTGGGGCAACGTCATGAAAAGCACTTCTTGCCTATTCACTATGCTAGCAAGACGATGACCGAGGCTCAACTTAAATACACTACAACGGAAAAGGAGTTCCTTTCCGTGGTGTATGCATTTGAGAAATTCCGACCTTACCTCGTCTTGACGAAATGCATAGTGTATACGGACCATTCGGCTATCAAGTATCTCATGGCTAAACAAGATGCAAAGCCGAGATTACTTCGTTGGATTCTCCTCCTTCAAGAATTAGATCACAAAATCGTTGACAAAAAAGGAGCCGAGAATCTAGCGGCCGATCATCTCTCTCGTTTGGAAGATCCTCACCAAAGTGTTTACGAGCCTAAGGAAATCACCGAAACATTTCCGCTCGAGACGCTTGGTGTAGTGAATTCCAAACTTGATTCTTCTACCCCATGGTTTGCGGATTTTGCAAATTACCATGCGGGTAACTTCATCATTAAGGGTATGACAACTCAAGAAAAACGAAAATTCTTTCGTGATGTCAAGTTCTATTTTAGGAACGACCCTTACTTGTTTCGAACGTGCGCGGATCAAATCATCCAACGTTGTGTATTTGGCACCGAAGCTTCTAACATCCTTAGAGCTTGCCATGAGGGACCCACGGGTGGTCACCACGGTGCTAATCTCACGGCTAAAAAGGTGTTTGATGCCGGCTTCTTTTGGCCTACTATTTACCGAGATGCACAAGATCTTGTGAAGTCTTGTGATTCATGCCAACGACAAGGAAAAGCCTCACAAAAAGATGAAATGCCACAAAATATCATTCAAGTATGTGAGATCTTTGACGTTTGGGGCATAGACTTTATGGGGCCGTTCCCATCATCTCGTGGTAATAAGTACATTCTCGTTGCGGTTGACTACCTTTCTAAGTGGGTGGAGGCGAAGGCCTTGCCCACCAATGATGCTCGTGTGGTAGTTAAGTTCTTGAAAAGTTTGTTTGCTAGGTTTGGAACCCCTCGTGCTATCATAAGCGATCGTGGAACCCATTTTTGTAATGACCAATTTGAAAGGGTTCTAAGGAAATATGGGGTTACACATCGTCTTTCTACGGCTTATCACCCATAAACGAGTGGGCAAGTCGAGGTTTCAAACCGAGCATTAAAGAGGATCTTGGAGAGATCTGTGGGAGAAAACCGACAATCTTGGTCGGATAAGTTAGACGATGCTTTATGGGCCTTTAGGACCGCTCATAAGACACCCATTGGGTGCACTCCCTATAAGCTTCTGTATGGAAAGAATTGTCATTTGCCTATCGAGTTAGAACACAAATCTTATTGGGCCCTAAAGCATTGTAATGATGATATGGAGACCGCGGGAAAACACCAGAAAATGCAATTAAATGAATTTGATGAATTAAGGGACATTGCTTATGAAAATTCATTGATTTATAAAGAGAAAACTAAATAGTTGCATGATTCAAAAATTAAAAACCGGGTTTTTAACATTGGGGATCAAGTTTTACTTTTTAATTCAAGATTGAAAATATTTTCCGGTAAATTGAAATCCCGTTGGTCCAGTCCATTCACCGTGACTCAAGTATTTCCGTATGGGACCATCGAGCTAGCTCAAGATGATGGTCCTAACTTCAAGGTGAATGGACATAGGTTGAAGCACTACTTTGGTGGGGAAGTTCCATCCTTGAACTACCTCGACCAAGTCACCTTCCCCAATGATAATTAGTATTGAGGGGATCGAGTCGAGCTCATGACTCGGTAATCAAAAACGAGGTGCCTCGTGGGGGAGTCCCATGCTTATCCTATGTACATATTATCACTTTCTTAGTCTAATGCAGCTTACGTGTGATTTGTGCCCTTCCAACCTTTGTTCCGTGGTTGTTTGTGAATTGTGGTTTTTAGATCATGATCTTCACGATTGGAGCCTCTCGTGTTCGTTTTATGGGAGCACTCGATCGTTTGCTATTGGAGACATTTCTCAATATCCATGATATATCCTTTGATGTTCTAACCTTAGGTTTTTAGCACACTTCATAAACGGCTATTAATTCTTTGGTTACACCCTTTCCATGCTAGATTAGGCATTCGACTACGTCTCTAGTATGGGGGTATTTGCACCCCTAGACTCGAAACATTGAGGACAATGTTTAACTTTAGTATGGGGGGTGAATAGATACTTGCCTTGCCAAACCTTCACGCTTTCCAAAGTTTATCGTTTTGTTTATCCTTTTGTTGCAAAATAAGGCTAAAAATGGCCAAATTTTAAAATTTTTCTCATGTTTTATAAGTGGTTGAAGACACGAATGTAGATTTTCCGATGGCGAGAATAAGAGTAATTTTTGACTCGACCGTGCGTGTTGAGCACTTAGCTTTGATTCCTTAACTATACATTAGGCTAAGTCTCTTAAATGAGGACGAGAAATGATAGGGTTAATTATAAGTTACTATGCTAAACGTAGAGTACTCGTATTCTTTCAAAAACTCATGTGTTCTCGTTGTTTGCTTATTCTCCCTTCGCATGTAAATATTTTTTGCTTAATAAATATTGACTTAGCGGTTTAGTTATGATTGTTGGGTTTCTAGTCTTTTCTAGTAGCTTCCGTGTAATTAAATTGGGAAGACATTAAGGTATCGCCAGCGTCACGGTTTTGAAGTATTGGCACCCTAATAATCGAAAGCTTCACCCAATAATAAGATTTCAAGTGCTCACCTAAATCAAGCAAACAATTTGAAGCCCCACAAGGCCTAAAATCTATGCAAAATTAAAAGTGAATCAAGCCTTAATCTTCGAAGCTTTAAAGATCCAAAATTCGCTTTAGCGTGAGGATATACGTCTTTGACTAATAAAACCACCGATGAGGCGGATAATAAAAGGCAAGGCAAGACCGAAGTCATAATAAAAGCTTCATGGCGAAGTTGAATAAAAGATGGAGGTAAACCAAAGATAATAAGGCCCTTGCGTTAGGGGGCATATAAAAGTCTTGGTAATAAGTCTCATGTTCAAAACCATTATAAAACCGTGTTTATCGATTCTTCTTGTCAACTTAATTTTTTAACATCGTCGTCTATTAGAAGGGGTTATTGATTTGATGGTCTTAGTTACACCGTTAGGACTCTATTTTTAGACCTAAATCTCTATTATCGCATAAGTCAAACAATGTATCCTCGTGAAACATTCAAGACATCATAAAATATAAGAGATACAACTTAGGAATAATGGGAGGATAAGTACGTGATTAGAGCATATGAGTAGTGTTAGCATTACTAACTTATAATGACAATGATCTCGTTGCACGCTTAGCATGGAATTGAAGTGAAAATCGAGGACGATGAAATTATTTCTAACGAAGCATTCACGTGTTCTTATTCTATGAACCTAAACGTCCCATTTTGCGATGAAAATCATACATTATGTCTATAACACAAGTATTAGTGATAGTAGTAGTGTAGCTAGTTTATCATTTCAATAAAGTCCATAAAAATGAATTTTGGAGATGCTACGATACTTTATTCTAGCATTGCGTGAGGGCACGACAATGGTTTAGTATGGGGGAGTGATGAGACGGCTTTTATACATGGTCTCATCGTTCTTTTTGGACTTAAAATACATTAAATATCATCAAAATACCCAAATATATGCTTGTGTTTATTGCTTGTGTATTTTAGGTACGGATATTGAGAAAATGACAAAAGATCACAAGAATCATGCAAAAAAGAACACGGGAAACGAAGCCGCACGATGAACCAAGCCCTAGTGAGGAATTTTCCAAAGAAAACCCTAGAAGATTTGAAGAATATTGAAGATTGGTCCTCCAAGTTTGAATAATTGACACTTTATACCCTTGTATCTTCATAATTATCCCTAAAGTTTGTCAAAATTACAAAAAGGACCCTTAACTTTGAAGAATTGGCAAATTTAGTCCCTCAACAAACCTAAATTGTCAATAATGGTCCTCTAAGAAGTCAACAAACAAGTCAAAGCCTTAAAGTTTGAAGACATTACAAGATCAGTCCTTAAAGAATCCAAAAATTACATTTCAAGTCCTTGTGATAAACTTTGAAAAGTGTTTGTGCCACTTTTGACAATTGGCCAAAGTTAATTACAAAGAGAATGAAAGAAAAATGACTTGTGAATTCTGTGAACATTTTTCAGAAGATGAGGGGGAATTACTATCAAACATGCAAGATATATCATCCTATCCTGGCTTGACACGTCACCATTTCCACTAAGCGTCTTAATCATTTTATTAAAACGTTTAAACACACTTAATAAATAATTTTTTTGGGGCGGGAATCATACACTGCTCACCATTATCATCCCCAAATTAACCCAAGAACCCTAAATCTCAAAAACCTTAATTACTTGGTAATTGAGTCCCATAATCTCCAGAAAAGAGATTACTCATCTCTTAACCCTAATCCCACCAAAACCCCCCTTTCACCATCAACCCATGTGACAATCTCCACCTCCCCTGACCCACAAGAACACAAGAAAACAAATGAGGGCAGAAAATCAACGACTTGAAGGGATTCCTTGATGCCCACATCAAATCCAACGCACAAGATCGACCCATCATAGCTCAGCAATCACATGAAGATATTGGACGAATTCAAAAATGAGGATATGCTTAATCTGATGCGAATCTTCATGAGGGTATTTCTGGATTTTCAGTCATTTAGGGTTAGCATTATTTTTACTTTCTAGAATATCTTGTAAACCCTATATAAAGGGTACTAGGATTAGCTTTAGGCCAGTTCTTGTTTTCTCTTGGTTCACAAGCTTGTAAATCCCATTTTCGAGTTAATGAAAATTTGGTTTAGTATTTGTTGAAGGAAAACAAGTCTCCATTTAATTTAAGTTTATGTTATGTTTATGATTGAAGTTGTTACAAGTTTTTAGCTTTTGTGTTTAATATAAATCTGTTTCAATTAAACGACTGTACCATAACTTGAGTTGGATCATATATAGGATCAAACATAAGTGACAGGTTAAGTTGGGTTTTATTCCTTTTAAGTTTACTGAAAAGAGTGTTTCATTTTATTTTCTAAGTTAAGTTATGGCCAAGTCACATATGGGTCGTCACCTAAACGGGGATATGGCTATGAAGACCTGATATTGCGTCTATATCAAGTCCTCGTAGGTATCTCGGTTAAGGTAAGCACTTGTGAGGCGAGCCATACTCATCCAGTTTTTATTTACCTTCAGAAAATCTTGAGTTTAAAAAAAAAAAAAGAGTTCAAGTTTGAGATAATCATATAAAAAGGATTCTCGGAACAAGCAGGGTGTGTTTATTTGAGCTAACCATCCAAGAACTCAGTTCTTGGATAAAACTGTTATTCTTAGCAGCTTTCTTTTTCATTCCGGGTCTTCGGTTCAGTTGTTGAACCCCAACGAACACCCCCTAAATATTCTATCGTCCAAGACACCCCTGCCTCACCTAGTTGTTGGTCGAGGTCAGGGGAGCTTAGCTGACCCCCGTAGGACGTTATCGGGGGTAGGTTCGGGTTTCCTTTCTTTCTCTTCTTAAAAAATGTTATCATGTTTAATGGTTTTAGCTTGTTTGTTTAATCTGATTAATTGTTCGGATGTTATCTACTACTTACTCTGAGTTGTTTAGTTATTAAATTTAGGTCTTGTTATGTTAGTTTATCGATAGCTTGCTTGCGTTGTTTGATCTTAATTTAAGTTATCGTGTTTATAACTCAATCTCAGTTTTTAACGGATTTGTGTAACCTGTGTAATCTGGGTGTTTATAGGGCTGTTTGAAAACTTTTTAGGACCGGTTAGCTGTACTCCAAAGATTTCACAAGCCCTCATGCTCGTGTAAATCTTTGGATCACCAAAACAATCCAAAAAGGTGCAAGATTAGCCTTTTAAATAGCTACCGGAAATTGCTGCCTAGGAGTCGTTATTTTACTAGAATGGTAGATAACTAGGGTTCTTGGTTTACATTCCTGCAAGTTTTTGAATTTTCTTGGCGCGTTAGTATACCTGCTTAGTTTAACCTACTGCGTAATCTTAGAAGTGTTTGCCTACTGTATGCGTTTGCTTGATCTTGACGGGTGCATTTAATCAGTCATTGGGGTTTGGTTTGCTTCTATACTTTGTGTTTGGAAATTGGGTTAAGTGATTGAGTAACCAAGAAGTTGCATAGAAACCAAAGCAGAAAAAGTAACAAGTCAGCATGGCGTAGAATTATTGATTCGCCAGACAAAAGATAGGGTCTGCTAATAGTTTAACTCCCCAACTGCGCATTCTTACCATCTTATTGTTTGCTGATTTGTACCCACAGTATGCATGCTTTGATGTTTTTGGTGATTTCCTTTTAGCGTAAATAATCTTGTTAACGCTCTGTCTTAATTTTTAAATCCTTCCTTATTGATTCACTAGCTAGCTTTATCTGTTTAAGTGCATAGTTGTGAGTGGTGTGTTTGTGGTTAGTCTATTTTATTTGAGTGTCTTGACTCCTCACTTGCCAAAGCAAGTGAGGGTGCCGTTGTTCCCCCACAAAACAGCCTAATTTTATCAACCCCACAAGTAAAAGGGGCATTTGCCCACTGTGACAAACAGAGAAATAAAAAGAGAAAGGAAAAGTGGACTTTGTAATCTGGAGGTTTTAATAGTAGGATTGAGGGTGTAATTGAGCATAATTAGTCGTGTGTTTGTGTTTGGGTGAGTTAGTGTTTCTGTGTACAAGTGTTAAAAAAAGAAACACAAAAAAAAAGAAAAAAAAAATTTTCAAAAATTTTGGCGTGGCCAGGAATCGAACCTGCGCCACCACTGCCAAAGCACACACACACTACCGCTCGCCCTTGGGACTTTTACTGCTAAAGTCTCAAGGTGTTAGTTATTTAACACCACTTTTCGTTTGGCTTTATTAAATAAGCCGTAGCTTTTCTTAGCTACTTGAGCTTATCTAATAAGCTTATTGAGCCTAGCTTATTTTTCTTAGGTTAATATTAGTAATTCTGACTTTTCTATTTAAAAATATTATTTTTCTCTTTATTTAATTAATTATTAGGATTATTTTTTGTTTTATTTTTAGAAAGTAATTTAAAAATAGTTAAAAGTGTTTTTAAATTTAGGAAAAATAATTTTTAGGTTTTGTTTAATATATTTGAGGTTTACATCTAGTTAAATTTTAAAAAAACTTTATTTTTTAATTTTATTTTATTTTAAGGTTTTTTATAAACTTTAATAATTTATATAAAATTATTAAAAAGGGTTTAGGAACTTTAATTTGCTTTTTTTTCTTAGTTATATTATTTAGGATTTTTATTAATTTTTTTAGAATTAATTTTAGTAATTTTTTATTTTTTCTATTATTTTAATATTATTTTATTAATAAAAATAAAAAGTTTTATTTTTATTTCTTTTTCATTTTTTTTAGTTAGTTATCATTAATTAGGACTTTTACAACTTTTAGAATAATTTTATAGCTTTTAGATTAATTTTTATAATTATTTTAAGTTTAATTAGTTTTTAATCATTTTAAATAGTTTTTAGAGTTTTAAAAATAGCTTAATTAGGTTTTAATTTTTATAAAAATACTTTTTAGTGTTATAATAATATAAGTTAAGTAATTATTCAATAAAATAATATTTTGGACATTTCTAGTAATTATATTTAATTTTAAGGCTTTAATTAGCATTTAAAATTGAATATTTAATTAATAAAAGGTTTTAAAATATCTTTGTTGGATTTTTATCTTTATTTATATTATTTTAGACTTGTTTTTAGCCTTTTTAAATCTTTATTTTAGGTTTAGAAAATTTTAATTTTGTAGCTTTTTCACGACTTACGTTTACGTCTTTTTCGTCGCATTTAATTCATAATCGTAACCGTCAATCTTTTCTCACTTCCATTTTCTTTTCTTCTCATCAATAAAATCAAACAAAATTAATCATTTCAACACACAACGCACTTGCCTCCTTGGGAAACGAACTTAATTTGGGTCATAACTTGTGGTTTTCCTAAATCACTCGTTAACGCTTACCGCTTTTACGCTCTTTTTCCTAAAAGAATGTATTTTACTACAATCAGTAATTAATGCGTTGCATGAGGGCATTGCAATGGTCAAGTTTATGGGATTTAATAAGTGTGAAAACACTTATCCTTTTACCACTTAATTATAATAATAACCAAGCCAAAACGTGTATTTAATGTCGTAAATGTTAGAATTATGCGTGGTTTGTGTTTTTGTTGTGATTTAGGATCAAAATGTGAAAAGGGAAGAAAACATGGGCTTTCACGGGCTTTTATCGAAGAAAAAGACAAAAGACGAAGTCAAAAGATCAAGAGTGCAAAAAGAACGGAAGTCCAAGGCCTATTATGAAGATTTATCGAAGAAAAAGTCTAAAGACGAAATTTTAACGAAGTCGAAGAACCAAATCTAATTAATGAAGAAATTATAAGACGAGTTCAATTTATCTATCGACAAATCCTGAGACAAAGTCGAGAAAGACGAAGAATTTATAAGACGAAAAGACGAGAAGAAGAGGGAAGCATCAACACATGTACAATCCTCCTATAAATACCCTCCTAATGTCACATTAGGAGGTGTTAGCTAATTTGACAAATTAGTTCTCCATTTTCATATTGTCATTTTAATACTTGTCATTTACTTTAATTGTCTTTCCTTTCAAGTAATTCAAGTAAATTTGTGGAATCTTTATCTTTAATTTCAAGTTTTTCATTAATCTCTCATTCTATCTTTCTTGTCTTGTTTAATCTAATTTCTTATTTGCTTATTGTCATGCTTATTTGATTGTTCTTTATGTTTTTATGTGTTAGCTTATTGATCTTATAGCTTTTTGTGTGATTTTCTTAATTTTAATTAAGTGTTTTTAAAAGTTATTTCATAAAAAGTTGATTTTAAATATTTAGATTATTAAGTGTTTTTAAAAGTTTTTAAATTTTGGATTATTTACTTTTTTCTTAAACTTGATTTGGTTAAGTTTTTAGATAAGTGCTTATTTGTTTTTAGCTTATTTTTATACTTCTGCCTATTTTGTTCCTAATCCGGGTTTTGGTAAAACCCTAGTATCCCGAACAAGGCCTGGCATTCAGTTATTCCGACTTATATGCAATCTAAGTTTTCCCGAATTAAGTGTGAAGCCATTTACCGAAATAGATGTTGGATACTTATCCCAAATTAAGTGCGAACGTAGTGGATTCCGAACTAGGTTAAGCACTCTTGATTTCGAACTGTGTTTTGGCTCTGGATTCCGAATTAGGACAAGGACCTATATTCCGGATTACTTGGAGACGTGTATTCTGAATTGAGTTAAGTACTTACATCCCGAATTAAGTACAAGCATACACATTCCGAATTAGGTCTTGGACATGGATTCCGGATTGTATCTTAAGTACGCATTCCGGATTAGGTCCGGATTGTGTATTCCGGATTGTACCAGGAATCTAGATTCCGGATTAGTTCCAAATTGTGGATTCCAGATTAGGTCCATTAATAACTGTGAAAACACTTATCCTTTTACCACTTATTTCGAATAATAACAAGACAAAAACGTGTATTTTATGTCGTAAAAGTCGTAATTATGCGTGGTTTGTGTTTTTATTGTGTTTTTGGACCAAAAGACGAAAAAGGAAGAAAACACAGGCTTTCACGACCTTTTATCAAAGAAAACGAGAAAAGTCGAAGTCAAAAGATCAAGAGTGCAAAAAGAACGGAAGTTCAAGGCCTATTCTGAAGATTTATCGAAGAAAAAGTCTAAAGCCGGAAGTTTAATGAAGTCAAAGAACTCAAGTCCATTTATAGAAGAAAATTAAAAGACGAGTTCAAATCCCGAGACGACGTCGAGAAAGACAAAGGATTTAATCGAGTCGAGCCGAGAAGAAAGAAAGAGGAAGCAACACATGCACCTCCCCATTTTCCTATAAATACCCTCCTAAACACATTAGGAGGGTGGTTAGCTAGTTTTATTTTTCTTTCTTTAGTTTTTAGAGAGATAAAGTTTTAACTTTCTTTCACTAAGTTTTCATCTTTTCTTCATTTTTCCTTTCAAGTTTAAGCTTTACTTTCATATTTGTATTTGGAATTCATTAATCAAAAGTTCAAGTTTAAGCTTTTAATCTTTAATCTTCTTCTACCTTTCTTGATTTTAGTTTATCTTTGATCCGAAATATCCTTGTTTCACGTTTGATTTTGATGTTTTAGTTATTAAAAAGTTCATCTTTTTAGTCCTATATAAGTTCTTATACGTTTGAGCTTTAAGCTGTTTGTGCTTATTGGCTTATTCGTATGTTTAGCTTATGTACTTTTAAGCTCTCCTAAAAGTTTTATCATGTTAAGGTTCGGTTTATAAAGTTCAGTGTTTAGATCCCAAAAGTATTCGAATTTATGCTTTTTATTCTTGTCTAAAAGTTGGTAAGTTCTTATTGGATTAACAGCTTATTCGTTTAAGCTTAGTTACTCTTTGTTTTCCATTACGATCTTATGAGGGTTTTACTTGTTACGATCACCTGGATACGATCACATTGACTGCGATCCATAATTCTTTCCCTGGCTACGATCCACACCACGATCACTTGTTGCGATCTGTGGGTGCGATCGTGTCACGATTCCTTGTTACGATCGCATTGACTGCGATCCTTGTGGTTACGATCAAAGACCACAATCCACTTGTTGCGATCGTGGTTGCGATCAGTGAGTGCGATCCCTCACTTCTTGAGTGCGATCACTCCTTCCCATCGCAGTGAGTGCGATCTAATCCCTAGGTTGCGATCGGTGGTCACGATCCACCACTGCGATCCATATTGCTATCTGAGTACGGTCGTGTTGCGATCTGACTCAAGTTTTTGTTTTATTTATCTTAGTTTTCAAATTTAATTTTTCCCGCACTTTTACTTAGTATTATTTTGAACGAATTTTGTCTTAGTTTATTTTTACAAAGTTTTATGTTTTAGATTCATTACGTTTCAATTTCTAAAAATTGCACGCTTCCCGAAATCTCTAGTTTTACCAAGTGTTTTTCTAGTAATTTTCTAGTATTTTTAGTTTAATTTTAAAGCTTTTATTTTACTCAACGACATTTACATATTTGCTATTAGTTTAAAATAGATAATCAAACCATTTTAATTTCCACCAAGAACGATTGAGTCGCACTTTCTACTAGTAATCAATTCGAAAAGATCGGAACAACGAACTTTCATACGAGGAAAAACCTTGTATTAAATGGCGCCGCTACCGGCTCTTTTCGTTAAGATTAACGGTTTTAAGTGAGAGATGCGTTGGATTTTGGGATCCGTTCACTTTTGAACGTTATTTTTCTTGCTTAAATTTTCAAAAATCCTAAAAAATATAAAATTTTCAAAAATATGTTGGGAATAAATTATAGCCAGTCTACTTGTGCGCTGACAAGAGTAAAACAAGCGTTGACAGGAGTAAATCAAACGCTAATAGATCAAGCGTTGACAAGAAGAAGTCAAGCGTTGACACATTAAAGACAAGCACTGATGGAATAATATGATCTACATGTTTATTATATTCTAGATTACTTCTAGTAAAGATAGGAACAACAATGTATTTTCTATATTTATCTTTACCTAGAATAGTTGATACGTAGATTATTGTACAAGGCTTCTTATGTCTATAAAAGAAGACCTTTAGGTTAATGTTCAATATAAGTTTTCATACGTTAAACACTTTCATTGTAAACAAGTTTGATATCATTAATCAAAGTGAAAGTTTGTTTACATCTTGTGTGTTCTTGTTTAAGTGTTAATTCCGCATAACACTTAGATTGTCATATACATATACAAAGGTTTCTCTAAGTGTATTACTTGATCTAATCTCGTATACATAAAGCTAAATCGATCTAAGTTTGGGATCAACAAGTGGTATCAGAGCTTGTTGAGGAACTTTTGATCTTAAAGAACACAAGAACCCTAAAATCACCAAAACCCTAATTTTCTCAAAACCCTAACAACATCATGTCAAATCCAGAAATAACCTCTTCCTCCTCACCTTTTCCAAACATCAAGATTCCCATGCTTGATGCAACCAACTTTGAATTGTGGAAATTCAACTTTGAGCAATATCTAGGAGATCATTGAGTATGGAAACACATACAATAGAGCTGAAAAGGTTGCTGCTGCCATTGCTACAAGAACTGCTGTTGCTGGATGTCCAGAAACAGATAAGAAAGAAAAACCTGGTGATGGTAGAGCTGTGTCTGCTGAAGACATAACAAAGAAAAGGGTTGATAAGAAAACCGTAAATATTTTGAAACTCTCTTTGGGACAAGAGAACCAACATAAATACAGAGGTTATGATTCTGCTAAAGACCTTTGGGCAGCTCATGAAGTTGCATATGGTGGCAATGAAGATACTAGGGAAGAAAAGAAGAAGCAACTCATGCATGATTATGTTGTTTTCAAGGCTCAACCCAATGAGAAGCTTAGCAGTGTGAGAAGCAGACTGCTTGACATTACAAGCAAGTTGTCCTTCATGGGGACACAACTTGGTGATGTTGACATTAATGCCACTTTTCTTAATAGTCTTGGTGATGCTTGGAAGATTGAGGCAAGATCTATACTTGCCAACAACACTCACAAAAGTTCTACTTTTGATGATATCTACAACAAACTAAGGCTGTTGGAGAATGAAACTATTTTGGAGCATGGAAGTAAGTCTACTAATAGTAACATGGCCTTCTTCTCACATAGTGAAGGCCAATTTGATCAGAAGGACTCTTACATGCATCCAGTCATTGGATCAACATGTGTCAACGCTGGAACATGTCCTGTCAACGCCTCATACTCAGACGCTGACACATAAAAAAGTGACTCACCAAGAGTTAAACCTGCTGGTTTGGATCTAGATACTGTATGTGCTTATATTGCTTCTTTGCCCAATGGTTCAGTGATTACATATGAGGACCTTGAACAGATAAGTGATGAGCACTTGGAATAGATGGACATTAAGTGGAACATGGCTCTTGCTAGTATAAGAGCAAACAGGTGGAATAGAAGGTTTAAGAAGAAGATGACCTTTAATGCAAAGGACACTGCTGGATTTGATAAATCCAAAGTTGAGTGCTACAACTGTCATCGTATGGGGCACTTCATGAGGGAATGCAGATCTCCCAGAAGATCTGATGCTGGCAAACCCTCAAGCCAGATTGTTAAGGCTCGGGATCCTAAGGCCATGGTTGCAGTGCAAGAAATTGATGGTATGGGATGGGACTAGAGCTATTTGGCTAAGGATGTGGAAGAGGATAAAGCTTTGGTTGCTGAAATTGAAGAAGAAGACCATGTTCAATATGCTCTCATGGCACACTCCTCCTCTTCATCAGATAATGAGGTATACGATGATGCTTTTTGTAGTAAGGGTTGTAGGCTAAATACTGAGAATCTTAACAAAGAGGTGGTAAGGTTGTTAGATGATGTGAGTACTGAGAGATGCAAACTGTCTAACTATCAATTAGCTCTCACTCAAACTGAGAAAACAGTTTCTGAATACAAGAAAATGGAATTTGATCTAAAGGATAAAATAAATATCTTAAAACATGAGTTAGATGCTAGTAATGATGTTAGGAACATCATGGAAAGGGTTAATAGTGAATTACAGGCTAAGCTAGATGAGGCCATTAAGAATAAGGATAATGTGGGCCTTAAAATTCAAAGGTTTGATAAGGCCACACAAACCCTAGGAGAATGTGTTAATAAACAAAGGGATCCTAGGGACATGACTGGGATTGGGATGAAAGACTACTCTGTGGTTCCACCACCAGCTGGTGACTTCTATGGTGTCCAACAAAAGGACCTATCTTAGACTAGTTTACCAGAACTCCAAGAGGAGGAATTCATTCCTCCACCAAGAGTCATTACCCCAGTTGAAGAGTATCAACAAAATATGACTGACTTGAATGAATGGAAGAAAGCTAACCCTACCTTATTTGTTAAGGGATGCTTGTTGTGTGAAAGTCCTAAGAGTCAACCCCTATTAAGGTAACAAACCCAATCACTGGTAAGGCTGTTGACCTTGGCTCAAACACTGTTAGAAAACCTAGTGTCAAGTATGCAGAAATGTATAGGAATACTAGGTCACCTAAAAGCCAAGTTAGTAATGATGGAACATGCTTCTTCTATTCTAGACCTAGGGTTGTGTCTAGTAAAGCCTGTTACACTTGTGGTAGCTTTTCACATTTAGCATATAAGTGTGTCGACGCTTCCAAGGTCAACACTGTTAGAAAGTCAAAAGTTGTCAGACCCAAACCTTGTGTGCAGCAAAGTCCACAAGTTGTTAGACTTGCCCTATTCTTCACTAGAGGTTCTAACACTCATGGACAAAGACCATTTCAAAAGACAAATACTTGGTCTAACAGGCAATGGGTTTCTGTAGCAAACCCTAGGTGCAATGCTGACAAGGGTAATTTCAGCGTTGACAAGACCAAATCCAACGCTGACAGAAACGTGACCAGACCTAAGTATTTGCAACCACAGGGTAAGGGGGTCTAAAGCTTCTTCAAGCTTGACATGGAGACCTAAGAAAGATCAAAACCCTAATGATAATGGGATTTCAATGACCTGCAACAGATTTAATTACATTTCAAATGTCATTACAAAACCTATTGGGGTTAATTGGTATTTCATCCAAAGAGGGATGAACAAGGGGTTGTTATGAGAGCTAGGTCTGTTCTTGTTGACCAACCAGATGAATCTAATTCTGATAAGGCTTGGGTTCCCAAAGAAAACTAACTTGTTTTCTTTATGTGCAGAGCATTCAAAAACAGGTCAATGATTATGGATATTGGGACAGTGGATGCTCAAGGCACATGACAGGGAAGGAAGATTATCTTACTAACTTCACTCCCATTAAGGATGGTGATAAGGTTTACTTTGGAGGCGGATATGGTACTATCACAGGCAAAGGAACACTTCTCACCAAGAACTTGCGCTTTGAAAAGGTATTTTTGGTAAAGGAACTTGATTACAATCTTTTTAGTGTATCACAAGTTTGTGATAACAAAAATAAAGTTTTGTGTACTGATACTGAATGCTTGGTGTTAAGCAAGGATTAAAAGATCCCTGATGAGAAATATATTGATTATAGAACACCTAGACATAAAGACATATATAATGTGAATCTGAATGGGATTAGAATGAATACTAATATGTCATGTTTTTATGCTAAAGCTTCAGTAGATGAAAGTAATCTACGGCACAGGAGACTAGGGCACATAAACTTTAAGAATATAAACAGGCTTGTGAGACTTGGCTTGGTTGATGGTTTGCCTGAAAAGGCTTTCCACAATGACCACTCTTGTGTTGCATGTCTTAAAGGCAAGCAGCACAAGGTCTCCTTCAAGTCTAAACAGGTGCACTCTAGTACTAGACCACTTCACTTGCTTCATATGGACCTATTTGGTCCAACCAATATAGAATGTTTGAATGGTAAATCATACTGCTTTGTCATCACAGATGACTTTTCTAGGTTTACTTGGACTTTCTTTTTAGTTATGAAGAGTGATACAGCTGATACTTTAATTGACTTTATCACTCAGATTGAGAAGAAGACTGGTAATGAAGTTAAAATGCTTAGGAGTGATAATGGTGGTGAATTTAGGAATAAAGTGTTAGATGATTTTTGTGACAGGAAAGGGATTACTAGGCAGTTTAGTGTTGCCAGAACCCCACAGCAAAATGGGGTTGCAGAAAGAAAGAATAGAACCCTAATTGAAGCAACCAGAACCATGTTGGCTGATGCTCATTTCCCCATTGCCTTTTGGGCTGAGGCTGTTAATATAGCTTGCTATGTTCAAAATAGAGCATTGGTCAACAAGATACAAAACAAAACACCTTATGAGTTACTTTGGGGAAGAAAACCTAATATTGGTTTTCTTAGACCTTTTGGTTGTCATGTAGTTGTTCTTGACACTAGTGATGCCGTAGGTAAATTTAGTGCAAAAGGTGATGAAGGCTATTTCATGGGGTATTCAGTGCAGAGCAAGGGATATAGGGTTTACCTTAAGAAGGAAAAACGTATTCTTGAGAGAGTACATGTTAGGTTTCTAGAGAGTAAACCTAGTGATCCTGAAAATGGTCCAAATTGGTTGTTTGACTTGGAACCTTTATCTAGGACTTTAAATTATATGTCTTTCACTCATCCAGACATTTTGAAGGTAACTCCAAATGTTATGGAAGAACAAATTGTTGATGTTTTAGGTACACAGGTTAATGAAAAGGTTGGATCACAAGCAGAAAAGTCATCTCCTATACTAGAGTATGTCACAATTCCCATATGTACAGATTCTTTTGCTGCTGCTGCTGCTGGAAAGGATAATGGTTGTCCCCAAGTACCACCAGATAACAACATGCACGGTCCTTCAGGCGCTGAGAAGGGCAAATCTAACGCTGAAAGGACAAATTCAGACGTTGATGGCTCAAATGTTGGCAAAAACATTTCAAGCGTTGTTAGCCCAAACGCTAACAACCAAGGTTCAGGCGTTGACAACACTTTTGCGCATCTTTTCTCTTCTACTTTTGAACAGGGTGAACCTTCCAATTTATATGAAGAGGTTCATCCTCATGTTGATGAAAGAGAGTCTGAAGAAGAAGATATTGGCAACTTGGAGGATGAGATTGAGGACAACAGACTTTTTGAAGGAGGAGTTCTCACTTCTACTATGAAGAATCACCCTACTTCTCAAATCATTGGTGATATTATGAATCCTGTTCAGACTAGAAGGTCTCATCAAGGTCTTGGTGGATTTATTGCCAATATTCACAAGAAGGTTGATACCCCTCTTGTGCAAGCATGTTTGTTTGCCTGTTTTCTGTCACAACAGGAACCCAAGAAGATATTTGATGCTCTCAAAGAACCAAGTTGGGTGGAAGCAATGCAGGATGAGTAATGTTGAGATTTTGTATGGTTCAATTAAATTTGGTATCTTCTCGAATTGATTTCCGGTTCAAAGTACGACTCAACTGTTTTTGGTGAAACTGAATATTTTTGGTTGTTTTAAAATAAATGTGCAAAGACGTAAATGAAAATGACGTTAAGTTAAATTTAAAACTAATTTAAAATAAATGACAAGAAATTAAAAGCGTGACAGAAAATTAAAAAGGCACTAAAAGTAAATAACGCAAACTTAAATCTATCTAAGGCAAACTTAAAACGCAACTAAAGAAAAATGCGGGAAAAATAAAGCTTGAAAATTAAAAACAGAAAGTTAAAAAACTGAAATTAAAAGAACCTGAAAACAGCTCATCCGGAATAAACCTTCGTTCGGAATAATTACTCATCCGGAATGTCACCTTCGTTCGGAATGATTCTTCTTTACTCGGAATGTTTTCCAAAACCCTTGATCCGGAATAAATCCTTTATCTGGAATATGTCACTTATCCGGAATAAAGTCTTGATTCGGAATACCTAAGCTTGATCCGGAATGTTGCTTGATTCGGAATGAACTGACGAATCCCCTTGATCTGGAATGTTATAGATTCTGGATGAAGACCTTGATCCGGAATATGTCACTTATTCCGAATGAACTCTTTGATCCGGAATATCTTCCTTGATCCGGAATGTTTCTTCACGAAGCCTTGATTCAGAATGTTTTCTGATCCGGAATAAAGGCTGATCCGGAATGTTTTGTATTCCGGATGAAATGCTTGATCCGGAATAATAATTTATTCCAAATAAACACTACTGATCCGGAATGTCTAAAATAGTGAACCGAAAAGAGTTTAGGATATAAAATAGTGAATCGAAAAGAGTTTAGGATAGAACCGGGAAAATGGGAACAACGGAATCACGGGTCGTCAAGAATCATCAAGAGTGGATCATTGAGCGCTCGAATCCCTGAATATGAGAAGAGAGGAAATAGTAAACACCAACGGGTCTCCCCCTACACTTATGGTAAAAACAAAGAAAAATATAGATAGACAATTGGGTTGCCTCCCAAAAAGCGCTTGTTTTTGTTAACCGAGTCACGAGCCTAACTCGTCCCCGAATTAAATGGTCCATGGGGAAGCTTCGAATGTAATATCGGGATCAAAGACCTTGTCCTCGTTCCCGGTTGACATCAACAAAGGGGAGGCGGGAGGATAAGTCTTAAACGGTATAAAGGTCTATTCAACATACGAGAAGTATGTGAAGTCTTGATCCACGGGAGGTAGGGTGGGTAAAGGAATCACATTGTCATCCTCCAAAGACAATGGATGCTGACCAATTGGCAAAGCCGTAAGGTTATCAATCATAGAATGGTCATTTTCACCTCCCGGGTCAAAGCACTCATCCTCATTTCCCGGAGAGTGAAATTGATACATCACCCGCTTGGGCGTGCAGTCAGTGGGATGAGGGGGCAATATAGTAGGAGAAGTATGAGAAGAATTACCTTCCACCTGCGGTACCTTTACAGTAGAGTCAGAACTCTCCACCTCTGTGATAGAAGGGGGCATGGCTAACAAAGTATGTTCAGTAATAGCAGGAGAATAAGAGCTATCAATGTCCTCAATCCCTTCGTCAAAGAGAGGATTCATCTCACTAGATATGTAAGTGTCATCAAAATCAAATAAAGGGTTCGAATAAATCTTGAAAGTTTCCTTCAGAACGTCTTCATCAGATAGTGACTCGTCATCACAAGAAGTAAAATCATCATCTTGATCAAAAAGAGGATTAGAGAAAGCCAAAGAATCCTCTCCCAAAGTGTTGGTGGAAGGAAAATCATCAGAAGAAAGTGCATCATACTCATCGTCACTGTCGGATGTCAACTCAGATTCACTTGGAATTGGGACAAGGTTATCAGCACTAGACTTATTGAATTCGTCGGATTCCTTTGCAGGAATTGTGCTAAGATCCTCATCCCCTAGGATGGTTGAATCCTTAGGCTCCAGAGTCGTCAAGTCGGGCGAAGGAATAGAATTCTCATCGTTCCAAGAAATAGGACTCTCATCGTCATCACTATCATAATAATATGGAGGCACAAGAGGAGAAGTATAAGCATTAAGGTTAGATACTTGCTCTTGGTGCTGATCCGCTTGACATTTCTCCATGATCTTGTTGCAAGCTTCTTGAACTTTTTGAAAGTTATCAAAAAGTGTGGCCATTTGCTCAGGAGGAAGTGCACAAAAGGGTTGATGATTGACGGTGGGGCGTGGGGGCTCAAAGTTATTCACATTGGGATGATAGCACGAAACTTTCTCAAAGACCTTCAACGGATCACAAGAAGAAGCATCATGAGGGCCCCCACAAATATAGCACCACAGGTATGGAGAAAAACCCGGTGCATCTTGAGGATAAGGATTGTCATAGACGGGAGAAGGTGAGAAAGTATTGTAAGAGGAGAAGTATGAATTTGTTGAATTGCAAAATGGAAAAAATCCAAATTGTGTATCGTCGATATCAAAACCACACCGCTCATAAGTACACCATTGACATGTTTGAATACCATGCCATGGTCTCCCACGCCGTACGCAAGACGAATCCATGAAGAATTATAAATAAGAGGTGTAAAGAAAAGAATTAAACATAATAGAGGATAAAGAGGAATATTTTTGGTGCAAAACTTTGAAAAACAAATGCCTTTTATGATTTTTCAAATGTTTTTGGGAGTTTTTGAAAATTTTTGACACGAAAAATAACGTTCACGAGTGAACGGATCCCAAAACGCAACGCGTCTCTCACAGAAAACCGTTAATCTTTACGAAAAGAGTCGGCAGCAGCGCCATTTTAATGTTGAGATTTTGTATGGTTCAATTAAATTCGGTATCTTTTCGAATTGATTTCCGTTTCAAAGTACGACTCAATTGTTTTTGGTGAAAAATAATATTTTTGGTTGTTTTAAAATAAATGTGCAAAGACGTAAATGAAAATGACGTTAAAGTAAATTTAAAACTAATTTAAAATAAATGACAAGAAATTAAAAGCGTGACGGAAAATTAAAAAGGCACTAAAAGTAAATAACGCAAACTTAAATCTATCTAAGGCAAACTTAAAACGCAACTAAAGAAAAAGGCGGGAAAAACAAAGCTTGAAAATTAAAAACAGAAAGTTAAAAAACTGAAATAAAAAGAACCTGAAAATAGCTCATCCGGAATAAACCTTCGTTCGGAATAATCACTCATCCGGAATGTCACCTTCGTTCGGAATGATTCTTCTTTACTCGAAATATTTTCCAAAACCCTTGATCCGGAATAAATCCTTTATCCGGAATATGTCACTTATCCGGAATAAAGTCTTGATTCGGAATACTTAAGCTTGATCCGGAATGTTGCTTGATTCGGAATGAACTGATGAATCCCCTTGATCCGGAATGTTGAAGATTCCGGATGAAGACCTTGATCCGGAATATGTCAATTATTCCGAATGAAACTCTTTGATCCAGAATATCTTCCTTGACCCGGAATGTTTCTTCACAAAGCCTTGATTCGGAATGTTTTCTGATCCGGAATAAAGGCTGATCCGGAATGTTTTGTATTCCGGATGAAATGCTTGACCAGGAATAATAAATTATTCCGAATAAACACTACTAATCCGGAATGTATAATATTCTTGATGAACAACCCTTGATCCGGAACTTCTTGATTCAACACTTTGATTCGGAATGTGAGGTCGATTTGGAATATTCCTGGAGATACAGTAACAGAAAACAAAGAACAAGGAAGAACAATATAACACCAATCCAACCTAATCTAATCAAAATCAACGAAAAGATTAAATCAAACTAACCAAATAACATCTACTAATCATAAATAAACAATCCTAAACAATCAAACTAACAATAATAAACAAAATAATCAAAGCCCACTTTAATCAAATCAATAAAATAAGAACAAGAACATGAACAATAAACATAAAGATTAAAGATTAAAGAAGAAAGGTAGATAGGAGATTAACAAGAAAAAGTAAAGATTGACAAGAATTAAAAGAAAACTTACTTGAAATTAAAGGTATTTAAGGTGCAAGACAAGTATTTAAATTTGACAATTAAGTAAATGACATGAATTTAAATGTGCAAAAATTAAAGTGGAAGAGCATAGTTTGTCAAACTAGCCAACAAGAGAAAAATGAATCCTATCTAATCTATTTATAGGGGAGATTAGGGAGATGCTTAGGAAGCTTCCTCCCCTCTTTCTTCTTTCCTTAGTTGCATGATTAAGTCCTTAATCTTCTTTAATCTTTTGACTTCAATGACTTTGTCTTGGGATTTCTTTAAACTCGTCTTGAATTTTCTTCATAAATAAGACTCGAGTTCTTCGGCTTTTAGTAAACTTCCGTCTTTTGACTTTTTCTTCGATAAATCTTCAGAATTGGTCTTGGACTTACGTTCTTTTTGCACTCTTGATTTCTTGACTTCGTCTTTCGTCTTTTTCTTCGATAAAAGCCCGTGAATGCCCGTGTTTTCTCCACTTTTCACCTTTTCGTCCTAAATCACAACAAAAACACAAACCACACATAATTCCGACATTTACGACATAAAATACACGTTTTGGTCTGGTTATTATTGTAATTAAGTGGTAAAAAGGATGGGTGTTTACACACCTATCAATGAGCTTCACCAATTTGCAATTCAGGATATTTGGGAGCTGGTTGATTGTCCCAGATATGTCAGACCTATAGGGACAAGATGGGTTCTAAGAAACAAGAGAGATGAAAGAGGTATTGTGGTCAGAAACAAGGCAAGATTAGTGGCTCAGGGATATACACAAGAGGAAGGGATAGACTATAAGGAGGTGTTTACAGCAGTTGCACGGATTGAAGCTATAAGGATCTTTCTAGCCTATGCATCCTGCATGGGGTTCACTGTCTATCAAATGGATGTCAAGAGTGCCTTCCTCTATGGAATAATTGTTGAGGAGGTATATGTGATGCAGCCTCCTGGTTTTGAGGATCCAGAGAATCCAGACAAGGTGTATAGAGTCAAGAAGGTTATGTATGGACTTCATCAAGCCCCAAGAGCATGGTATGGTACTTTGTCTACTTATTTGGTGGACAATTAATTCAAAAGGGGCACCATAGATCAGACATTGTTTACAAAGAAGAAAGGTAAGGATGTTCTACTTGTTCAGGTCTATGTTGATGATATCATCTTTGGATCCACAAATCCAAAGATGAGTGAGGATTTCTCCAAGCTTATGACAGACAAATTCAAGATGAGTTCTATGGGGGAGATGAACTTCTTTATAGGGTTACAAGTTTAGCAGAAAGAAGATGGTATCTTCATCTCCCAGGATAAGTATGTGGCCGAGATCTTGAAGAAGTTTGGCTTTTCTCCACATGAAAAGAGGGCTACTACTCCTATGGATAGAGAACACCCTTGGGGAAAGATTGGAGATTGGAAAGATGTTGATGTCAGGCACTATAGATCAATGATTGGATCATTGATGTATCTTACAGCCTCCATACCTGACATCATGTTTGCTGTGTGCGCTTGTGCACACCATCAAGTGACTCCCAAAAAATGTTACCTTTATGCTGTCAAGAGAATCTTTAGGTACCTAAGACGTTATCCTAGTCTTGGCTTGTAGTACCCAAAAGATTCACCTTTGGAGCTTATTGCATATTCAGACAATGACTATGGAGGTGATAAGTTTGATAGAAAATCCACAACTGGTGGATGTCAGTTTCTTGGGAGCAGGTTGATATCTTGGCAATGAAAGAAACAAACAGTGGTGGCTAATTCTACAACTGAGGCAGAGTATGTGGCTGCAACTGCTTGTTGTGGACAAGTTTTGTGGATTCAGAACTAGCTGTTGGATTATGGGTATAATTTCATGCATACCAAGATATTTGTTTACAATAACAGCACCTTATGCATTATTAAGAATCCTGTACATTATTCTAAAACTAAACACATAGAAATTAGACACCATTTTATAAGAGATTGTTTTGAAAAGGGTTTAATACAACCAGATAGGGTTGACACAGAAGAAAATGTGTCAGATTTACTAACTAAACCTTTTGATACTGGAAGGTTTCAATACTTGGTAACAAGTATTGGAATGATCAATCTCACATAATATGTGTTTTGGAGTCTTTTTGTAAAAGTATGTATAGGATAATGCATTGTTATTGGTCTTTTTGAGGATTTAGATATTCCACTATGTTTTTCTAACACTGACAAAGGTTGCTTTAACGCTGATAAGTGTTATTGTGACGTTGTCAGCAATATATTTGTCTAACGCTGACAAAGCTTTTCTTAACACTGACAAGTGTTATCGGGGCGTTGTCAGCAACAATGTTAGTTTTGTGGTTTTCAATCTAAATGTCCAGGTCGTGTTAGCATTATACCATTGGATACAGAGTTGCTTATGGATCATTGGAGAAGCATTTGAGCATGTTTTTGTTTATGGATGATGGTTGGAATTTTCAATTCCTATCTTGACATAAATTTTTTTATGTTCATACATATTTTTGGCAACATATGTATCACAGTTTAAGGGGAGGTTTTTGGAACCTTTAGGACTTTTGGGTATCCTTATGATACTCTTATCACAATTCTAGATTGTGTCTACAGGTGAGTATGAGTTAGTTTTACTAAATCATGAGGCACTGTAGCATGCAAAGTTGATATACTATACATGCTGCCAAGACATTTTTGGCCTAGAATTGGTTGTGGTCTGTTGGGAGACTTGGGAATGATTTTATCATGGGTTTTAGCTGGGAGTAACAAGGGATTTTATAAGGTAACTTAGTTGTTAAGAGTTTTGGTTAGCAAGGGACACTAGAGGACTGTTATGTCTATCTTGCATAAGCAAGTGTGCATAACTAGACAGTGATTGCCACCCTATAATAATTATCAACTTTTTGGTTATCTTTTCTAGGATAAATTACTTTGTTAAGGTAATTTTTCATTTTTATAAATGTTTTTTGGGAAGCTGACAAGTATTTTTCCAAGCGTTGTTGTGACTAATTTAGACGCTGACATGGCTTTGGCAAACGTTGACAAGAATATAGCCGTTGGGCGTTGATGGGTTATTTTTGACCGTTGACACTCAATGAGACATACCCAGTTGTTACTTTTTGACATATTTTTGGGTCGTAATTTTGGGAGCAGATAACTTTCATTTAATGCATGAGATAAACTTATTTCTTTTCAATATTTTCATGATTGCATTTTGAAAATACTTGCCTATTTTTGGGCCAATCACATGGATTTTCTTCTCCTATATATTTGGCTCCTATTTTTAAACAGGGTACCTATCATTCTTGTCTAACACAATTATTCTCCTATAACATCATCTTTATCAATCATTCACACAGCTTTCAACAATGGCACCAAAATTTAAACCAACTGATTTTGGAATTGGGGTTCAGAAGTCAACACAACATGGTAGCATATCTTGAAGCTGATGATACTCTGTTTCCCCAGTATACACAAATGGTGGCGTATCTGAATGCATCCCCAATTAGGTATGCTCTTTCTCATGCTCGACTCATTCCTGTCACAAATATTAAACAGTTTTAGAACAATGTTAGTTCCTCAACAGTTAATAGAGTGACTACATTATCTTCTATTGTTCATGGGCGCACTTGGGTGGTTATTGAAGCTTTGGTACGCCAAGCTTTGCATCTTGATGATGCTGATGGTATAACCACCCTCCCCATTAGTGAAATAGAACAAGGACTACGGGCTTTGGGTTATCCTTTTCCTGCTGAAGGAACTTTAAATAAATATCATAAACAGGAGTTTCCCCCAGCCTAGAAGTACCTAATACATGTCCTCTTACAATGTTTGAGTCCCAAGTGTACTGCACACAATGAGATCAATAGATCTATTGCAAGTGCTATTGTGTGCATTGCTACTGGGCAAAAGTTTAATTATTCCAAAATGATTTTTGAGGGCATGTGTAAAAATAAAGGGAACAAAATGACTTTAGCTTATCCCAGATTTTTACAAATGGTTTTTGAGGTGCAAAATTACTGCACAAGGGATCATGATGATTTTTATGAGATCCTTGTGCAAAAGAAAGCAATTTTTATGAAGATGAACTCACCCCCACATCGTGACCTACCCCTAACCGCAGCTATGATTGTTGTCATTGAGGCAGCACACCCCCAACCAGACCCCCAACCCCAAATTGACCCAATACCTGAACCTTTACCTTACCACAACATATGCAAATTGACCAAGAACCCTTCGACGCTGACACATTACATGTTGGCGTTGATGTGCCTATTTCTTACGTTGCTACCAATCCTTCACAGACCCAAACACCCCTTAACCAACCCACATCCACCCAATCCACATCTTCTTCTCCCCAACCCAATATAGGTTAAAAAACGCCAAAGGATTACTGGAGTGTTCTCCTCTAGTGGTCCTAGCCATGTAGCAGAGAGGACCACCACCACAAGTGTGGTTGGTGCTATGGATGAGACTGGGACTATTGGTTCTGGCTTAGTACCTGGCCAAGACAGTCCTACCATAATTAAGACCTCATCCATGCCCAATGAATCTAACTTGGGAGGTCAAATACCCATTTTAAAAGAGGGCAGATTGGAACCAATGACTTTGATGGAATTGACGGCAGTCTGCATTAGCTTGCAAAAGCAAAATGCAGACTTGGTACATGTTGTCAGCACACACGGCCTTGAACTCAAGCAATTGAGAAAGAGGATTGTTATCTTGGAGACTGCTAACACAAGGGGAGGGATGGAGGAATCTTCCAAAGGGGAGGATGAACAAATAAATGTGAGTGATAAGGGCTCTCATGATGGTTAATCTTTGGATGTTGCTGAGGCCCTCACAAGTTTGAAGAAACAGACAGGTTTTGATACGTCTCTGGTCTCTCCTACAAACTTAAATTTGTCATTTACAGCCATGTTGGAGGAAGTTACAAGAGGCGCTGAGACATGTACTTTGGGCGTTGACAAGACAGATTTGAACGCTGATATGAGTAACTTGGGCGCTGACAAAGCAAACGTGAGGGTTGACAGACCTACAAATGAGGTTGATGCATTCCAGTTATCATCCATCAACAAAGAGGTTTCTTCACAGGTATTACCATCTACCTTACCAACAGTTGATCCCTTAGATAAGGGTAAGGGTATTATGGTAGAAGAAGTTGTTCCAAAGAATGCACCACAAATTGAGTTTGATAGAAGGTTGGCTGCACAAATTATGGAACAAGAAAGAAAGCAGGTGGGTGAATCACCTTTTGTTGTCACTTCAGAAGAGCAAGAAGAAAGTGATGAAGCCAATTCAAACTCAAGTGTTATGATCATAGAACAACCAACAAGGCTTGATTATGGTGATGAATTGGCAAAAGAGAAGTTGAATGAGCTGAAATTACAGGTTGATTTTGATATGCCAAAAGTTGTTTAGATGTATCATGCTTGGGAAGATAGGTGTATGGAGAATCCACATTTGACCATTTCAGATCAGATATGGGGTTTGGAGATTCTTCTCAGAGTACAAAAGGATTGCAAGGTCATTCTGAAACACAAAGCAAGCAATGTTCTCTCAAATTTGAAAAGGGATAGAAGGGAGTTGTACTACATGCTACTCAGATGTCATGGAACAGGATGGACTCATAAGAAATTGATTGGTTTGACATTTAAAGAGTTGGAGTGCAGAGCTTATCCCATTTGGGTTAGAGTGCAGGAAGAAAACACTCTAAGACTTCTTTCTTATGAAAGAAAAGAAGAACTTACAAAGGAAATGGAGCTCAAGAAGGCAATGTTTGTTCCCAGACCTGTGAAAAAGGGAGTCCCTCTTGAGTTTCCAAAAGATATGGATCTATTAAATCCAAGTGAAGTTGTTATAAGAAAGAGCCTCAAGCTCTCACCATTAGAAGCTTCAGATATGGTACAAGTGTTACCACTTGATTCCAGAAACCCTATTATAAGCTATAAAGAAGATGAATGTGGGTTTTGGAAGATTGGCAGGTATGAAAAAGAGGTTCACACTTTTCCCACCCTTATATCTTTGTTTGAAAGTTGTGATAGAGAAGACTTGGTAGACCTATGGAGGTTGTTAGAGGCCAAGTATGAGACTGAAGCTCCCACTTCAGTCAATGCAATAAAACTGTGGTCAACATTCCAAAGAATGTGTGGACCAAGAGATGAAGATCCTGCTATTTGGAAGGATCTTGAAGATGACCTCAGTGGTCTTCAATGGAGATTATATTCAGCTGTTGGTGTTTATTATTTGAGTTCTACAAAGTTTGTTGAGTATCTACTTGTAGATGGCCAGTATTTCATGTCCAAGGAAGTCTTGGAGAAGATGAAGAACACACAGCTGGAAATTGATTATTCAAGTGACGTGGCCAAAGATTTGATCAGATTTATTTATTACCAATATGAGAAGGTTTGTAAGATTCCTCCTAGTTGTTAATGTTTATTCAGACCCTTGATTACTAGAGTATATATCAAGTTTAGGGGAAGATTGTTGGGAATAAATTATAGCCAGTCTACTTGTGCACTGACAAGAGTAAAACAAGCGTTGAGAGGAGTAAAACAAACGTTGATAGATCAAGCGTTGACAAGAAGAAGTCAAGCACTGACACATTGAAGACAAGCCCTGATGGAATGATATGATCTACACGTTTATTATATTCTAGATTACTTCTAGTAAAGATAGGAACAACAATGTATTTTCTATACTTATCTTTACCTAGAATAGTTGATACGTAGATTATTGTACAAGGCTTCTTATGTCTATAAAAGAAGACCTTTAGGTTAATGTTCAATATAAGTTTTCATACGTTAAACACTTTCATTGTAAATAAGTTTGATATCATTAATCAAAGTGAAAGTTTGTTTACATCTTGTGTGTTCTTGTTTATGTGTTAATTCCGCATAACACTTAGATTGTCATATACATATACAAAAGTTTCTCTAAGTGTATTACTTGATCTAATCTCGTATACATAAAGCTAAATCGATCTAAGTTTGGGATCAAAAAAATACAAAAAAAATAGAAAACAAAAAAAACAAAAAAATATTTCTTGTCTATTTTTCTTTTAATTTTGTAGGTGAGCATGCGTACTCGTGCACGTAAGAAGAAAGTAGCTCAAGCCGAAGTCATTACTCCACCTATTGTCACCATGGAAAATCAACCAATAATCGAGTTTTTGCAATAGCACTTAGTGGGCAACACCGATGCTATTGTCATACTCGAGATTGGAGCTGATATTATGGTTTGGATAGGTTCAGATTAATCTCGGAATCTCCTCGAATTGATCACAGCTTAAAGTGGAATGATTTGTTCTTGATGAAAAATAGGGGGTTTGGTTATCTATGTTGCTAAGAAGGCAAATGCGTAAGGTAATTAAAAGTAAACTAGAAGGAATTAATTAACAAAAATAAAACTTGAATTAAAATGTAAATAAAACAGTAACTGAAAAATACCCTTACTGAAAATGCTCTATTCGGAATAAATGACCATGCTGAATAAATGGGCTATGCGGAATAATGGCTATTCGGAATAAAAGTGTGCAATCCGGAATGATGAGGCTACTCGGAATAATTTTCTATGCGGAATGAGTTGCTATGCAGAATAATGACTATCCGGAATAATCATGCGGAATAAAAATGAGTTACTCGGAATATCTAGGCCACGCGGAATAATTAGTTACTCGGAATAATTGACCTATGCGGAATAAAGGGACCATTCAAAATCTTTAAGCTATGCGGAATATATTACTCTATGCGGAAAAATCAAGCTACTCGGAATAAACAAGGCTATGCGGAATATGGGGGCTATGCAGAATTAATTGATAATCCGGAATAATAAGGAAAATTCCGAATAAAGGAAAAAGAAAGCAGGCTATTCGGAATATATGAATATTCCGAATAAGAGACAAAGCAAATGGACTATTCGGAATGAACCACTACTCGGAATCTTGGGTTATTCGGAATAACCTGGAAACGAAGAACAGTAAACCGACACAAAAACAGGGGAACACGAATTTAATCCAAAATCAACCAAGTTTTTAACCAAATCTTAAACAAGACTAATCGCAAATCATCTACTAGTCATAAACAACAAATCCCAATCATAAAAACACAAAACCCATTAACTTTTGAAGATCAAAATCAACTAAACTAGAACTTTAAAACTTAGAATAAAAAAGAGGATGAACAAGATGATAGAAAGATTAAAATGAAAACTTGTATTGATGATTAAGATTCAACAGACAAAATGAAGGATTAAACTTACAAGATTCAAGAGGAAATCAAAGAAAATGAAAACCACTCCTTAAGGGAGATGGTTCTTCCTACGAACTAGGAGAAAATTGAAACTGAATAAAAAAACTCCTGCCAAATGTGTGAGGGGTTTTCCTTATATAGGCTAGTGGTTGGTTGGTGATTTGGGCTTTCTTCCTCTCTTCTTGTCTTCTCGTCTTTTTAGAAAAGTTGACGTTTTCGATTCTGATTCGGGATTTTTCAACGATTAAATTCAACTCGTCTTTTAATTTCTTCGTTTAATATACTTGAGTTTCTTCGACATATATAACTCTTCCATCTTTGGTCCTTTTCGTCGATAAATCTTCAAATAGGCCCATTGACTTCAAATATTTTGCATCTCTTGGACAATAGACTTCGTCTTGAGTCTTTTTCCTCGATAAAACCCGTGCAATCCCATGTTTTCTTCAATATTCATCCGGTTGACTCTGAAAACACAATAAACACAAAAACCACGGATAATTCCAAACAAATGATATTAAACACGCGTTTTGGTCTTGTTTTAGTAAGAAATAAGTGGTAAAAGGATGGGTGTTTTCACACCTATCAAATCCCCTACACTTAACCATTGCCATGACCTCATGCAATGCTTAGTGATAAAGCAAATTTACATTTTTCTCATAATCAATCAACCTTGGCCTTATTAACATACTACTAAACAAAAATTAAAGTACTAAGAGAAATTAAAACTTTAAAGGAAACAAAAGGATAGAAAACCATTTTCACTTGAAAATAGCTTCATGGAAACAACTTGCAAGGAGATCAAGGACTTACATTAGGGCTTTGGTGCTGCGAAGATTTATCACCCTCAAGTTTCACGTTCCCCAAACTAAGCTTAAAAAACAAGATCATTGTTATTATAAGTTAGCAAATCAAACACTTACACACGTGGCTTAATTAAATGCTTAAACTCCCTTATTCCTAGAGGTATCTTTTATATTTTATTTTTGTCTTAGAATGATCATGAAGATGCATTGTTGGAATTATTTCGATAGTTTATTAAGGCTGAAAGCAAAGTAGGACGATTTGATCAATAGTTAGCTAAAGGACAAAATCTCTTAAAACTGCTTCTCGGGATATCAAAAATTTCATATCTTGGCATAACTCGGTTCACGATTTGAGACCTTTCTCGGGCCAATATTTGGCATGTACTTCATACTTCATATCTTCGAGAGACGTTCTTGAGATAATGGTCTTCTCATCGTTAATATAGTTTCTTCACTTGGAGACTTTTGAGGGGTACTCCAACTTTGTTGACCACGACTTCATGATTATTTCTTCAATCTCTAATTGGGATTTTGAGATACAACGATCCGCCTCCTTTTCGGACTTGGATCTATTTATCCTCATACCTTGTTAGGGTCTTTTAGGATAGACTTCTCCATGAACTTTAGGGAAGTTGATTGCTTTTCGTCGTGAGTCTTGATCCTTTATATTAATTTTGAGAATAATGCTTTTCACATCACTTTGGATCTTCAGAAATAAAATGGAATCCTCATGCCTTGTTAGGGCCTTTTCGGACTCGCCAATCTTCGCGCACCGCTTCATAAGTTATGCCTTGGCTATGAACTCTTATCATTACCGAGCAACTTTTAAACGATCTTGGGCTAGAAGCTAAGTAACTTTTCAAATCGTACAACCCTACTTATTGCAGATAAATTATTAGCAAGTGATGGGAGAATAGGCAGATAATCACACCAAGTGTGCTTGTGCAAGAATACCGACTTATAATTGACTCTATCATTTCTCGTTCTCCATAATTTAAAATCTCAAGTAACGAGACTCGTGGATGCTTAGCCTAAAAACCAATTAAGGTCTACATGGTTAAGGATACTAGATAGAATAAACTTGGATAAGTCTATTCAGGTTGAGTCAAAATAATCGCAACGGGCCTAATATGTCAAAGATTTCAAAACTAGCTACACCACTTTATTAATATTTTCGACTTTATTGCGGGATATATACATATGAAAGCAACGATAAAAACTTAAAAATTACGACTAAATGACCAAAGTTAATAAAAAATTCGAAAAATGTTGAAAAAGATGATTTTCCGGTTAAATGAAGGCATTTTCATGGAAAAGTCCACTTAAAACTTCGATAGAAGTCCCCCCTACACTTAAGATAAACATTGTCCTCAATGTTTAAGCATGTGGGAAAAGTCTCCCCTACACTTTTTACATTGTGCACGTTGGTTAAATCAAGCTAAGAGAGAGACGACTAAAGTGATCAATTTCAAATGTGAGTATGAAGAAAATTGAATCACGGTAGTTGAGAGATAGAACCGGATTTCGGATAACACGAGAGCACGGTTCTTCAAAGGTTCCAAAAGTGCATTCATCCTTGTAATCACATCACCATACAAACACAAAGAACCTATAGAAGTCCCCTACACTTAGGAGGTTAAAACGGAAAAGGATAGATACTCGGGCTGCCTCCCGAGGAGCGCTTGTTTTTGATAGCCGAGTCACGAGCCTGACTCGACCCAAAATTAGTTCATGGGAAACGTGGTGAGGGATGGAATCATCTCATGAGAGATGTCCTCACCAAAGTACAACTTGACTCGTTGGCCATTCACCTTAAAATTAGGTCCATTAGGTTGAGCGAGCTCGAGAGTACCATATGGAAAAATTTGGGCAATGGTGAATGGGCCGGACCAACGAGATTTCAGCTTGCCCGAAAAGATTTTCAACCGAGAGTTAAAAAGTAAAACTTTGTCTCCAACTTGGAACTCTCGGTTTTTAATCTTGGAGTCGTGAATGAGCTTAGTCTTTTCCTTATAGATCAAAGAATTTTCATAAGCCTCATTACAAAGTTCATTCAGCTCATTGAGTTGGATCTTGCGTAGGTCACTGGCTTTGTTGATATCAAAATTAGCCCACTTCAAGGCCCAGTAAGCCTTGTGCTCCAACTCAATGGGGAGGTGGCATGCTTTCCCGTACACGAGATGATATGGTGTACAACCAATCAGAGTCTTGTATGCGGTACGAAAAGCCCACAAAGCATCATCAAGTTTATCAGACCATGAGGCACGATGCTCTCCCACGGTTCTTTCAAGAATTCGCTTTAATCCTCGGTTGGATATTTCAGCCTGGCCATTAGTTTGTGGGTGGTATGCGGTGGAAACACGATGATTTACACCATACTTAGCCATGACTCTAGCAAATTGATCATTGCAAAAATGAGTCCCGCGATAACTAATAATGGCACGAGGCACACCGAATCTAGCGAATAGCAATTTCAAAAAGTTACAAACCACCTTGCGTCATTAGTAGGTAAAATTTTGGCTTCAACCCACTTTGAAACGTAGTCAACGACTACAAGGATGTATTTGTTTCCTTTAGATGAAGGGAATGGCCCCATAAAGTCGATACCCCAAACATCAAAGATTTCACATTCTTGAATAAAATTCTGAGGCATCTCGTCTTTATGTGTGATCTTGCCTTGTTTTTGGCAAGCATCACATCGTTTAACCATCTCGTGAGCATTACGATAAATGGTGGGCCAATAAAATCCCGAGTCAAACACTTTTTTGGCAGTGTAGTTGGGACCAAAGTGACCACCGGTGGGTCCTTTGTGGCAAGCGTCAAGGATTTCTAAAGCTGTCGGTCCATCAACACATCGACGAATAATCAAGTCGGCACATTGTTTGAAAAGATACGGGTCATCCCAAAAGTAAGTCTTAATGTCTTTGAAGAACTTCTTCTTTTGTTGGGATGTTAGCCCGTCAACGAGAATTCCACCCGCCAAGTAGTTTGCAATGTCCGCAAACCACGAGGTTTCATCAGAAGTCGAGATGATAGACATTAAGGTCTCCAGGGGAAAAGAATCATTGATTTCTTTGTTCGGATGATCCCCTTGGTAAGGATCCTCAAGTCTACTGAGATGATCCGCGGCTAGGTTTTTAGCTCCTTTTTTTATCGCGAATTTCGATTTTAAATTCTTGGAGTAGCAAAACCCAGCGAAGAAGTCTCGGTTTGGAATCTTGTTTAGTTAACAATTACTTCAACGCGGAATGATCGGTGTAAACGATTTTGGTGGAAAGGACAAGGTAGGGGCGAAACTTTTCAAAAGCATAGACAACAGCTAAAAGCTCTTTTTCGGTTGTCGTGTAATGCAATTGAGCCCCCGTCATTGTCTTGCTAGCGTAATGGATCGGTTGGAAGTGTTTGTTCACTCTCTGGCCCAAAACCGCTCCAATAGCAAAGTCACTAGCATCGCACATCAACTCGAAAGGCAGCTCCCAATTAGGGTAACCAAGACCGGTGCCTTAGTTAGCTTATCCTTAAGCAAGTTGAAGGCTTCAATACACTCGTTGGAAAAGATAAAAGGAGTATCTTTTTCCAAGAGGTGGGTCATCGGGCGAGCGATTTTAGAAAAATCTTTGATGAAACGACGGTAGAAGCCCGCATGACCAAGGAAACTTCTCACACCCTTCACGGTTGAAGGTGGAGGCAACTTACAAATAACATCGACTTTATCACGGTCCACTTCATACCGGATTTGGAGATCTAGTGTCCTAGCACGATGCCTTGTTTTACCATGAAATGGCATTTTTCCCAATTAAGAACAAGGCGAGTGTCTTCACACCGTTTAAGCATTCTTCTAAATTGGCAAGGCAGGCAGAGAAAGAATCGCCATAAACCGAGACATCATCCATGAATACTTCCATAGTGTCTTCCACCATGTCATGGAAGATAGCCATCATACACCTTTGGAACGTCCCAGGAGCATTACAGAAACCAAAAGGCATGCGTTTGTAAGCAAATGTTCCGTAGGGACAAGTGAATGTGGTCTTTTCCTGGTCCTTGGGATCGATGGGAATTTGAAAATACCCGGAGAAACCGTCTAAAAAGCAGTAATAGTCATTACCCGTAAGATGCTCGAGCATTTGATCCATGAAAGGAAGAGGAAAGTGATCTTTTCTCATGGCATCATTGATCTTGCAATAGTCAATACAAACTCTCCACCCAGTAACGAGACTAGTGGGAATCAACTCGTTGTGTTCATTGGAAACAACGGTTATTCCACCCTTCTTGGGCACACAATGGACGGGACTTACCCAAGGCGAATCCGAGATAGGGTAAATCAAGCCGACATCAAGAAGTTTGATAACCTCTTGTTTGATGACGTCATGAATGCGAGGATTAACCCTTCTTTGGCTCTGGATTGCGGGTTTAAAGTCATCTTCCATGAGAATATTGTGAGTACAAAAGTTCGGATCAATTCCGCGGATATCAGAAATTTTCCAAGCAATTGCCTTCTTATGATCTTTAAGCTCGGCGATGAGGCGAGATTTTTCGTCTTCTTTCAAGTCTTTCGCGATGATGACGGGCGACTTCTTCTCTTCTTCAAGGAACACGTACTAGAGATGGGGCGGCAACTCCTTAAGTTCTAAATCCGGAGGATTTTCGATGGGAGGCGTTTTCAAAGTCGGAGCATCGATAGCAATAACTTTGGGAGATGGTAGAGAAATATGGTCCTCTTTGAGAAGGTTCTCAATGAGACGCATGTCTTCATCCCAATCGGTGGAAGAATCGTCATTTGCTAAGTTCACATCTCCCATGGTGGCTTCAAAATCATTCCAAAGGAAATCACTTTCTCCAAATAGAGATAGTGATGAATTAATAGAGGAAACGGTCTCAACATTGGGAAGAGAGGTAGGAATACTTTTAAAAGCATCTTTGAAGTGTTCTTCACAAGCCTCATCAAGAACGTCAATACAATTAACACTCTCGTATGAATAAGGCTGTTTAGACAACTTTCCCATGTTGAAGACAATTTTATCGTCACCCATTCGCATGATAAGCTCACCGGCTTCAACATCGATGAGAGTGCGACCGGTCCGTAAGAATGGACGACCAACGATCAATGGCACACGAGGGTCCATGTCGTAGTCAACGACAACGAAATCGGAAGGAAAAGTGAATTTGTCGACTCCTACAAAGACGTCTTCGGCTATTCCCACTGGATAAGCAACCGTACGGTTAGCCAATTCCAAAGTCATTTTGGTGGGGACTAGCTCAGGGAGAGATAATTGCTTCCAAACGCTTAAGGGCATTAAGTTAATACTGGCACCTAGATCGGCTAGGGCCATGCAATTCTCTACTCCTGGGAAGTTGCAAGGGATTAAGAAACGACCCGGATCACCAAGCTTGGTTGGCAATTTCCTTAAGAGCACTGCAGAGAAATTCTCATTAAGTTGGGTGTTAGCAATATCAAGAAGCTTCTCCTTGTGGCTAAGAAGATCTTTGAACATTTTCGCATATTTGGGCATGTGAGGGAGAGCCTCAGCGAAGGAGATGTTAAAATTCAATTGTTTAAACATTTTTAGAAAGTTCGAAACTTGAATATCATCCTTGCTTTTGAGCTTCTCTTTCCTCAACCTTGAGGGATAAGGTATATCGAAAGAAGAGGAAGGCTTTGGGTGGAGGAGGGGTAGAAGTAAGAGGCGGAGAAATTGGGGAAGTAGAAGGATGAGGAATAGGAGCAGGTGACTCGTTCTCCTTAGTCACAATCATCGGTGGAGGTATAGGAAGCTCGGGTTCCTTGGTACCTTTGCCATTGCGAGTGGTGACTGCTTTCATCTCCCCTCTTGGATTCGCAACGGTGTTACTCGGAAGAGTACCCGAAGAAGAGGATTGATTACCTTGGAAGAAACCAGCCATCATGTTCTTTAAGTCATTCGTTTGACTTGCCAACGTGTTTCTCAAATCAGCTCTCAGATCATTTCCTTGTTTCACCATGTCTCTTTCAAGTGGAGCACTTCCCGCTGGAGGTTTTCCACAATCATATCATTGGTCCTCATGTGGGTTTCAACATCTTGGTGTAATGCGGTGGGTTGGTTGGGAGGAGGAGCATGGTAGGCGGGTGGTTGATAAGCAGGTTGTTGGTAAACTTGGTTGTTTCTTTGAGGTGGATAGGGTTGTTTGTGAGGTGGTATGTATGGTGCACGAGGTTGTTGTTGTTGTGGAGGAAGGCGATTGAGGTTTTGTTGTTGGCTTGGGTTGTTAGGAGGAAAACCGGGTGGGGAAAGAAAGTTGTTAGAGCGGTAGCTAAGCAAGTTGCGGTCACCTTGAGGACGAGCTTGATAAGCGGCCGGAGGATAGATACCGTATGCTGCATTCACATTCTCAGATGGATAGTCTTGGGTGGCGGTACAAGTGGTGTAAGAGTGGGGACCCCCGCATATTTCACCTGGTTGGCTAACAGCATTGACTTGAGCGTTTTTAGCATTGATGTTGTTGGTGTTGCTAGCGGTTTGGGTAGCAAGCGATTCAAGAAGCGCAGTGATTTTGTCAAGTCGCTTGTCGTTGTCACTAGTACTAGCACTAGCGACATTGGTCCAAACACTCTTGGTTTGCACACGAGACTTATTTTCAATAATATCCCAAGCGGCATTGGAAGTCTTAACCAAAATATTACCCCCCGAGGCACTATTTAGTGAATCTTTGTCATTCATGCTTAAACCATTATAAAAAGTATTAATTTGGTGCACTTTGGTAAAACCATGTTGTGGGCACATTCTTAAAAGATCTTTAAAACGGTCCCAAGATTCACTAAAAGACTCATCGTACTTTTGTTCAAAATTAATGATTTCATTCCGCAAAGCGGTAGTACGAGAGGGTGGGAAAAAGTAGTTGTTAAACTTGGTCTCCAAATCCGTCCACATCATAATACTTTGTGGCGGTTCCTTAGCAAGCCAATGCCGGGCTTGTCCCTTTAAAGAAAAGGGAAAAAGTTGTAAAAGGATTACCTCTTGTGGAACACCATTGAATTTGACACTATTCGTGAGTTGTAGGAATCTCTTGATGTGGTCATGTGGATCATCAATGGTACGCCCCAAGAATGGTTGAGCAAAGACCATCTGGATAAAGCCGGATTTGAGCTCAAAGTTGTTGGCTTCAATAGTGGGTATGACAATTGGATCATTGTTGCCATCTACATGTGCTTGCAGAAGTTCAATCATTGGGCGATTATCCGGTAGAGGCTCATTGTTGTTGTTGTTGTTATTATTATTGTTGAGAGGCGGATTGTTATTGTTGCTGTTATTATTGTTGTTGAGAGGTGGGTTATTGTTGTTGTTTTGTACACCGGCCATGTCTAAGTCTTCGAGAGGCTCGGGCTCTTGATAAGACGTGGATCGTGTACGCATGCACCTGCAAAAGAACTAACAAAGCAAGCAAGAAATATTTTTTGTTTTTATGGTTTTTTAATTTTTTTGTATTTTTAAAAATTTTATATTTTTTAGGGTTTTTGAATGTTTTTATGAAAAAGTAACGTTCACGGTGAACGGATCCAAAAATCCAAGTTCTCACAAAAAACTGTTGATCTTAACGAGAAGAGCCGGCAGCGGCGCCATTTGATATTATGGTTTGGATAGGTTAAGATTAATCTCGGAATCTCCTCGAATTGATCACAGCTCAAAGTGGAATGATTTGTTCTTGGTGACAAATAGGGGGTTTGGTTATCTATGTTACTAAGAAGGCAAATGCGTAAGGTAATTAAAAGTAAACTAGAAGGAATTAATTAACAAAAATAAAACTTGAATTAAAATGTAAATAAAACAGTAACTGAAAAATACCCTTACTGAAAATGCTCTATTCGGAATAAATGACCATGCTGAATAAATGGGCTATGCGGAATAATGGCTATTCGGAATAAAAGTGTGCAATCCGGAATGATGAGGCTACTCGGAATAATTTTCTATGCGGAATGAGTTGCTATGGGGAATAATGGCAATCCGGATTAATCATGCGGAATAAAAATAGTTACTCGGAATATCTAGGCCACGCGGAATAATTAGTTACTTGGAATAATTGACCTATGCGGAATAAAGGGAACATTCGGAATCTTGAAGCTATGCGGAATATATTACTCTATGCGGAAAAATCAAGCTACTCGGAATAAACAAGGCTATGCGGAATATGGGGGCTATGCGGAATTAATTGACAATCCGGAATAATAAGGAAAATTCCGAATAAAGGAAAAAGAAAGCAGGCTATTCGGAATATATGAATATTCCGAATAAGAGACAAAGCAAATGGACTATTGGGAATGAATCACTACTCGGAATCTTGGGTTATTCGGAACAACCTGGAAACGAAGAACAGTAAACCGACACAAAAACAGGGGAACACAAATTTAATCCAAAATCAACCAAGTTTTTAACCAAATCTTAAACAAGAATAATCACAAATCATCTACTAGTCATAAACAACAAATCCCAATCATAAAAATACAAAACCCATTAACTTTTGAAGATCAAAATCAACTAAACTAAAACTTTAAAACTTTGAATAAAAAAGAGGATGAACAAGATGATAGAAAGATTAAAATGAAAACTTGTATTGATGATTAAGATTCAACAGACAAAATGAAGGATTAAACTTACAAGAATCAAGAGGAAATCAAAGAAATGAAAACCACTCCTTAAGGGAGATGGTTCTTCCTATGAACTAGGAGAAAATTGAAACTGAATAAAAAAACTCCTGCCAAATGTGTGAGGGGTTTTCCTTATATAGGCTAGTGGTTGGTTGGTGATTTGGGCTTTCTTCCTCTCTTCTTGTCTTCTCGTCTTTTCAGAAAAGTTGACGTTTTCGATTCTGATTCGGGATTTGTCAACGATTAAATTCAACTCGTCTTTTAATTTCTTCGTTTAATAGACTTGAGTTTCTTCGACATATATAAGTCTTCCATCTTTGGTCCTTTTCTTCGATAAATCTTCAAATAGGCCCATTGACTTCAAATCTTTTGCATCTCTTGGACAATAGACTTCGTCTTGAGTCTTTTTCCTCGATAAAACCCGTGCAATCCCATGTTTTCTTCAATATTCATCCGGTTGACTCTGAAAACACAATAAACACAAAAACCACGCATAATTCCAAACAAATGATATTAAACACGCGTTTTGGTCTTGTTTTAGTAAGAAATAAGTGGTAAAAGGATGGGTGTTTTCACACCTATCAGGAGCCAACAGTTTTGAACTCAAATACGGCTTTATTCAAATGGTCTCTGCTCAACCTTTCTTGGGACGTTCGCTTGACGATCCTCATGACCATATAAAAAGGTTTCTTCAACTTGCTAATACGGTTAAGTATAATGGGGTTTCACAAGAAGTGATTCGCTTGCAACTTTTTCCTTTCTCCTTGGAGGGACAAGCCCGGAATTGGCTTGATAAGTAACCGCCACAAAGTATTCTTATGTGGACGGATTTAGAGACTAAATTCATCAACTATTTTTCCCACCCTCACGTACTACCGCTTTGCGGAATGAAATCATTACCTTTGAACAAAAGTACGGTGATACATTTAGTGAATCTTGGGACCGTTTTAAGGAACTATTAAGAAAGTGTCCACAACATGGTTTCACAAAAGTACATCAAATAAATACTTTTTACAATGGTTTAAGCATGAATGACCAAGATTCACTAAATAGTGCCTCGGGGGGTAACATTTTGGTTAAGACTTTTAATGCCGCATGGGATATAATTTAGAATAAGTCTAGAGTGCAAACCAAGAGTGTTCGAACTAATGTGGCTAGTGCTAGCACTAATGAGAGCGACAAGAGAATTGATAAGCTTACTACGCTTGTTGAAACACTTGCTCTCCAAACCACTAATAACACCAAAGCTATCAATGCCCAAGTTAATGCTATGAGTCAATCATGTGAAATATGCGGGGGATCTCACTCATACACCGATTTTCCTTCGACTCACGACAATCCGGAAAATGTGTATGCCGCCAACGATAACTTTTCTACAGGAGGCTATCAAGCACGTCCTCAAGGTGACCGCAATTTGCTCTGCTATCGCTCAAACAACTTTCTTTCACAACCCGGTTTTCCCCCACAAAACCCAAACAACCTCAATCGCAACAATAAAAAACAACCTCGTGCTCCAAATCAATATCAAACACAAAGAACCCCATATCCACCTCAAAGAAACAACCAAGTTTACCAACAACCCGCTTATCAACCACCTACCTACCATGCTCTTCCTCCCACCCAACCCACCACATATAATCAAGAGATTGACACTTACATGAGTCCTAATGATGTGATTGTGCAAAATCTTCAGCGGGAAATGATCAACTTGAAAGCAGATATGGTGAAACAAGGGAATGATCTTCGAGCCGATATGCGAAACTCTTTGGCAAGTCAAACGAATGACTTAAGGAACATGATGGCTATGTTTTTCCCAAGTAATCAAGC
Source organism: Glebionis coronaria (assembly GCA_025667525.1). Classification (NCBI taxonomy): domain Eukaryota; kingdom Viridiplantae; phylum Streptophyta; class Magnoliopsida; order Asterales; family Asteraceae; genus Glebionis; species Glebionis coronaria. Next base: position 247,542,337 of record CM046875.1, read on the forward strand.
CTCTGGTTCGGGTTCTCTTCCGAGTAACACCGTTGCTAATCCAAGAGGGGAGATGAAAGCAATCACCACTCGAAGTGGAAAAGGTTTAAAGGAACCCGAGCTTCCTACACCTACACCGGTGATTGTGACAAAGGAAAACGAGTCTCCTTCTCCAATTCCTCCACCTTCTACTTCTCCAATTCCTCCACCTTCTACTTCCACCCTCTACCACCCAAGGATGTGAGTGAGAATTCTATCCAAAGCCTTCATCTCAACCCAATATACCTTATCCTTCAAGGTTGAGGAAAGAGATATTGAAGAACAAGGATGATATTCAGGTTTCTAACTTTCTCAAAATGTTTAAACAACTGAACTTCAATATCTCCTTTGTTGAGGCTCTCGCTCACATGCCCAAATATGCTAAAATGTTTAAAGATCTTCTCAGTGATAAGGAGAAACTTCTTGATATTGCTCTGACCCAACTTAATGAGAATTGCCCCGCATTGCTCTTAAGGAAATTACCCACCAAACTTGGTGATCCGGGTCGTCTTCTCATTCCTTGCAACTTCCCCGGGGTAGAGAATTGTATGGCCCTATCCGATCTAGGTGCTAGTATAAACTTAATGCCATTAAGTGTTTGGAAACAATTGTCTCTACCCGAGCTAGTCCCCACACGAATGACTTCAGAATTAGCCAACCGTACGGTTGCTTATCCGATGGGGATAGCCGAAGATGTCTTCGTCGGTGTCGATAAATTCACCTTTCCGACAGATTTGGTTTTCGTGGACTACGAGATGGATCCCCGTGTTCCATTAATCGTTGGACGTCAATTCTTGAGGATCGGTCGCACTCTCATTGATGTAGCCGCGGGCGAATCAATCATGAGAGTCGGTGACAATAAAATCGTCTTCAACATGGGTAAACTCTCTAAGCATCCTTCTGAAAACGAGAGTGTTAATTTCATTGACGTTCTTGATGAGGCTTGTGAAGAACATTTCAAAGATGCTTGTAAAAGTTGTTCTTCTTCTCTCCCCATTGTTGAGACCGTTGCCTCTATTGCTCCATCACTAACTCCATTTGGAGAAAGTGATTTCATTTTGAAAAAATTTGAAGCAACTTTGGGAGATGTGGACTTGCAATATGACGATTCTCCCTCCAATTGGGATGAAGAAATTCGTACCATTGAGAAACTTCTCAATGAGGACCATATTTCTCCACCATCTCCTAAGGATATCTCAATCAATTAACCGAATTTGACTACGCCTTCCATAAAAAATCCTCCGTATTTAGAGCTTAAGGACCTACCATCTCATCTCGAGTACGTTTTCCTTGAAGACAACAAGAAGTCACCCGTCATCATCGCAAAGGACTTGAAAGAGGAAGAAAAATCCCGAATTATCACCGTGCTGAAGAATCATAAGAAAGCGATTGCTTGGAAAATCTCCGATATTCGTGGAATTGATCCTCACTTTTGCACACATAAATTTCTCATGGAGGACGATTTTAAACCCACTATTCAAAGCCAAAGAAGGGTGAATCCCAAGATCCTTGACGTTATCAAAAAAGAGTTTCACAAACTTCTTGATGCGGGAATGATCTACCCTATATCGGATTCGCCATGGGTTAGTCCGGCCCATTATGTGCCTAAGAAAGGCGGAATCACCGTTGTGCCCAATGAAAACAACGAGTTGATTCCTATTCGTCTCGTTACAGGGTGGAGAGTTTGTATAGACTATCGCAAACTCAATGATGCTACGAGAAAGGATTATTTTCCCCTTCCTTTTATGGACCAAATGCTTGAACGTCTAGCGGGTAATGATTATTATTGCTTCTTAGACAGTTTCTCTGGGTATTTTCAAATTCCCATCGTTCCTAAAGACCAAGACAAAACCACATTCACTTGTCCTTATGGAACATTTGCTTACAATCGAATGCCTTTCGGCTTATGCAATGCTCCTAGGACTTTCCAAAGGTGTATGATGGCTATCTTCCTTGACATGGTTGAAGAAACTATGGAAGTCTTCATGGATGATTTCTCGGTCTATGGTGATTCTTTCTCTCATTCCCTTGCCAATTTGGAACGCATGCTTAAGCGGTGTGAACACACTCGCCTTGTTCTGAATTAGGAAAAATTCCATTTCATGGTAAAAGAAGGCATTATGCTTGGACATAAAATCTCAAAAGCCGGTCTTGAAGTGGATCGTGCTAAAGTGGATGTCATAGCCAAATTACTTCCACCTTCAACCGTGAAGGGTGTGAGAAATTTCCCTGGTCATGCGGGCTTCTATCGTCGATTCATTCATGATTTTTATTAAATCGCTCGCTCGATGACCCACCTCTTGGAAAAAGATATTCCCTTTATCTTTTCTAAAGAGTGTCTTGAATCCTTCAATCTTCTTAAGGACAAGCTAACTAAGGCATCGGTCTTGGTTACCCCTAATTGGGAGCTACCTTTTGAAATGATGTGTGATGCTAGCGACTTCGCTATTGGATCGATTTTGGGCCAAAGAGTGAACAAACACTTCCAACCAATCCATTATGCTAGAAAGACAATGACGGGGGCTCAATTGCATTATACCACTACCTAAAAAGAGCTTTTAGCTGTAGTGTATGCCTTTGAAAAATTTCGCCCCTATCTTGTCCTTTCCACCACCATTGTGTACATTGATCATTCCACGTTGAAGTACTTGTTAACTAAACAAGATTCCAAGCCAAGACTTCTTCGTTGGGTTTTGCTCCTTCAAGAAGTTAAAATTGAAATTCGTGACAAGAAGGGAGCCGAAAACCTAGCCGCAGACCATCTAAGTAGATTTGATGATCCTTATCAAGGGGATCCTCCGAATCAAGAGATCAATGACTCTTTTCCCCTTGACGCCTTAATGTCAATCGATTCCAATCTTGATGACACCTCGTGGTTTACGGACATTGCAAACTACTTAGCGGGTGGTATTCTCATCGAAGGGTTAACATCCCAACAAAAGAAGAAGTTCTTTAAAGATGTAAAGACTTACTTTTGGGATGACCCTTATCTCTTCAAACAATGTGCTGATCTGATTATTCGTCGGTGTGTTGATGGACCCGCAGCTTTAGACATTCTCGCAGCTTTCCATAAAGGACCCACCGGTGGTCACTTTGGTCCAAACTACACCGCGAAGAAAGTGTTTGACTCAGGATTCTATTGGCCCACCATTTATCGTGACGCTCACGAGATGGTTAAAAATTGTGATGCTTGCCAACGCCAAGGCAAGATCACACATAAAGATGAGATGCCTCCAAATTTCATACAAGAATGTGAAATCTTTGATGTATGGGGTATCGACTCTATGGGGCCATTTCCATCATCTAAATGGAACAAGTACATCCTCGTAGCCGTTGACTACGTATCAAAATGGGTTGAAGCTAAGGCTCTCCCTACGAACGATGCGAGGGTGGTTGTGAACTTTTTGAAGCAGCTTTTTGCTCGATTCAGTGTCCCTCGTGCTATAATCAGTGACCGTGGGACTCATTTTTGCAATGATCAATTTGCTCGAGTCATGGCTAAGTACGGTGTCAATCATAGTCTTTCCACCGCTTACCATCCTCAAACAAATGGTCAAGCCGAGATATCTAACCGTGGATTGAAGTGAATTCTTGAGCGTACTGTGGGAGAGCATCGTGACTCGTGGGCCGATAAGTTAGACGATGCTTTATGGGCTTTCCGTACCACATATAAGACCCCGATTGGTTGTACACCTTATCGTCTTGTGTACGGGAAAGCATGCCACCTCCCTATTGAGCTAGAACATAAGGCATACTGGGCCATGAAGTGGCTAACTTCGACATCAACAAAGCCGGTGATCTTTGGAAGATTCAACTCAACGAGCTTAACGAACTAAGGAATGAATCTTATGAGAACTCATTAATCTACAAGGAGAAGACCAAGATCATCCATGATGCAAGTATTAAGAACCGAGAGTTCCACGTTGGTGATCAAGTTTTTCTCTTTAACTCTCGGTTGAAGATCTTCTTGGGAAAGCTGAAGAGCCGCTGGTCTGGTCCATTCACCGTCGCCAAAGTCTTCCCCTATGGCACCATTGACCTTTCTCAGCCAAATGGGCCCAATTTCTAAGTGAATGGCCATCGTGTAAAGCTGTACTTTGGTGAGGACATCTCTCATGAGATGATTCCATCCCTCACCACGTTTCCCTTGAACTAGTCATGTGTCGAGTCAGGCTCGTGACTCGGTTAACAAAAACAAGCGCTTCTCGGGGGGCAACCCGTTGATCTATCCTTTACCGTTTTCATAATAAGTGTAGGGGGAGCCCCATATGTGTTTGTTGTCTTGTTTCTTTTGATGTGCAGGGATTAAAAGCTTCAAAGATCCATTCTCGATGACTTTTGACGAATTGTGATCCCGTGTTCCCGGTTCGATCCTAAACTGTCGTGATTCAATATTTCATATCTTACATGTTCACATTGAAATCACTATAGTTGTCCTTTCCTTAGCAAGATTTAAACAAGGTGCACAATGTCATAAGTGTAGGGGAGTTTACTCCCACATGCTTAAACATTGAGGACAATGTTTATATCAAGTGTAGGGGGGCTTCTATCGAAGTAAGTGGTCCTTTCCATGAATTTGCCCACATTTGAACCGAAAAATCTAATTTTTCGACATTTTTAAAAAATTTTAATCTATTTTGGCCTCGTAATTTTCTTTTGCTATCGTTATTTACTTTCCTTGCTAAAATAAAATTTTAATAAAGTGGTTTAAATTTTTCAAAGTCGTGAATATTTTGACTCAACCCGAGTTTACTTATCTAAGTTTACTCTAGCTAGTATCCTTAACGTGTTTAAGTCAAGTTTTGCTAGGCTTTTATATTGGGAACTTTAAAACGTGAAAGTATTAACTCTCACGGGTTAAGAACAAGAACTTTCCGCAAGTTCCTATAATTGATCCTAGAGAGTCGTTTATCAAGGGAACTTTAAAATGCAATTTCTAAACATGAAAAAGTCTAAGAGTTTGCAAGATCCTATAGATGACTCGGAAACCCAAAACTTTGATTTAATTGGCTAAGCATCCATGAGTCTCATTCCTTGATATTTTAAATTGTGGAGAACGAGAGATGATAGAGTCAATTATAAATTTGGTATCATTTCATGAATTTATGTGGGTTGATTATAAGCCTATTCTCCCATCGCTTGTTAATAAATATATCTGCAATAAATAAGGTTGTACGATTTGAAAAGTTACTTAGCTTCTAGCACAAGATCCTTTAAAATTTGCTCGGTATTAATTAGAGTTCATAGCCAAGGAATAACTTATCAAAGCGGGATGCGAAGATTGGCGAGTCCAAAAAGGCCCTAACAAGGCATGAGGGCTACATTTTGTCGCTAAAGATCCAAAAGTGATGTGAAGAATCATTTATCGAAAATCAATATAAAGGATCGAGACACACTACGAAAAGCAAATACTCTTCAAAAGATCATGGATAAATCTATCAAAAAAGACCCTAGCAAGGTATGAGGATAAATAGATCCAAGTCCTAAAAGGAGGCGGATCATTGTATATCAAAGTCCAAAATAAAGGTTGGAGAAAAATGAAGAAGTCGTGGTCCAAATATGAAGAATCTCTCAGAAACTTCAAGTGAAGAAATTCCTATTATGAAGAGAAGACCATAATTTCAAGAACGTCTCTCAAGATTCGAAGTATGAAGTCGCTGCCAAATATCGGTCCGAGAAAGGTGTCAAATCGTGAAGCGAGTTATGCCAAGATATGAACTTTAAGAGGTCCCGAGAAGCAGTTTTAAAAGATTTTGTCCTTTAGCTAACTATTGATTAAATCGTCCCACTTTATTTTCAGCCGAAATAACTATCGAAATAAGTCAAAAAATGCATCCTCGTGATCATTCAAGACAATATTAAAATATAAGAGATACACCTAGGAATAAGGGAGTATAAGTAAATAATTGGCCCACATGAGTTTGTGTTAGTTTGCTAACTTATAATAACAATGATCTCATTTTTAAGCTTGGTTTAGGGAACGTGAAACTTGAGGATGATAAACATTCATGCCAACCAAAACCCCAATGTAAGTCTTTGATTTCTTTACTTGTTTTTATCTTTTTATTTTCCTTAATGTTTAGTATTTAATAAAGGCTAAGGTGGGTTATTTATGATGGAAAATGTAAACCATGCTTTAATATTAATGCATTGCATGAGGGCATTGCAATGGTCAAGTGTAGGGGATTTAATAAGTGTGAAAACACTTATCCTTTTACCACTTATTTCCAATAATAACAAGACCAAAACGTGTATTTTATGTCGTAAAAGTCAGAATTATGCGTGGTTTGTGTTTTTATTGTGTTTTAGGACCAAAAGACGAAAAAGGAAGAAAACAAGGGCTTTCACGGGCTTTTATCGAAGAAAACGAGAAAAGACGAAGTCAAATGATCAAGAGTGCAAAAAGAACGGAATTCCAAGGCCTATTCTGAAGATTTATCGAAGAAAAAGTCTAAAGCCGGAAGTTTAATGAAGTCGAAGAACTCAAGTCCAGTTATAGAAGAAAATTAAAAGACGAGTTCAAATCCCGAGACTACGTCGAGAAAGACAAAGGATTTAATCGAGTCGAGCCGAGAAGAAAGAAAGAGGAAGCAACACATGCACCTCCCCATTTTCCTATAAATACCCTCCTAAACACATTAGGAGTGTGGTTAGCTAGTTTTATTTTCCTTTCTTTAGTTTTTAGAGAGAGAAAGTTTTAACTTTCTCTCACTAAGTTTTCATCTTTTCTTCATTTTTCCTTTCAAGTTTAAGCTTTACTTTCATCTTTGTATTTGGAATTCATTAATCAAAAGTTCAAGTTTAAGCTTTTAATCTTTAATCTTCTTCTACCTTTCTTGATTTTAGTTTATCTTTGATCCGAAATATCCTTGTTTCACGTTTGATTTTGATGTTTTAGTGATTAAAAATTTAATATTTTTAGTCCTATATAAGTTCTTATACTTTTGAGCTTTAAGCTGTTTGTGCTTATTGGCTTATTCGTATGTTTAGCTTATGTACTTTTAAGCTCTCCTAAAAGTTTATCTAGTTAAGGTTCTGTTTATAAAGTTTAGTGTTTAGATCCCAAAAGTTTTCGAATTTATGCTTATTTATTCTTGTCTAAAAGTTGGTAAGTGCTTATTGGATTAACATCTTATTCGTTTAAGCTTAGTTACTCTTTGTTTTCCATTACGATCTTATGAGGGTTTTACTTGTTACGATCACCTGGATACGATCACATTGACTGCGATCCATAATTATTTCCCTGGATACGGTCCACACCACGATCACTTGTTGCGATCTGTGGGAGCGATCGTGTCACGATTCCTTGGTACGATCGCATTGACTGCGATCCTTGTGGATACGATCAAAGACCACGATCCACTTCTTGCGATCGTGGTTGCGACCAGTGAGTCTGATCCCTCACTTCTTGAGTGCGATCACTCCTTCCCATCGCAGTGAGTGTGATCTGATCCCTAGGTTGCGATCGGTGGTCACGATCCACCACTGGGATCCATCTTGTGATCTGAGTACGATCGTGTTGCGATCTGACTTAGGTTTTTGTTTTATTTATCTTAGTTTTCAAATTTAATTTTTCCCGCACTTTTACTTAGTATTATTTTGAACGATTTTGCAACACCCCCAAATTTACTCAATTCAATACAACGGAAGACTCGTTGGTGTTACGGGATAGCACATTACTCACATCATAGACAACGCTTAAAAATCGTGTCGTTTAATAATAAAGCATTTCCATTCATAAATATAAGATTTACATAGGTCACAAGTCATTGTATTTCATAAAGGTTTTACAAAGCATTTGAATGGAAATTATTATTTAAGTGTGGGCCATGAATTCTTGTCGTCTTCCCGAGGATTAACTTCAAGTACCTGAGACAAAACATGTTAAAAGAAAAGGTCCGCGATAACGCCGAGTGAATTCATAGAGTTTAATGAAACCATTAATATATCATCGGTATATAATTATTACCGAAAATCATTTTATATAAATCCTTGTAGTAGGCCATAAAATAGCCAAAGTCATTTTATACAAATCCTTGTCAAAAATCATAATATAGGCATTTGCCTTCAAAACCATTATACGAACCAATGTCGTAAAAATATCATACAATACGTTTTATAACGTTGTATAAAGTTAAATAAAAACCGTTATATGGTTATGTAAAACCAAAACACAAACATAAAATCAGTAATAAGACCCCGTATTGCTAGTCAGGCAATATATCGTAATTTAATGCATAAAGCAATATTTTCGTTATTTTTGGATTATTATAAGCCGCATGACATTGTTACCTTACTACAAAAAACAACGGGTAGCTAGCCCGGAAACTCATTTGCCCATCTAAATTAGCGTGTCGTCACAATAATCACGCGTGTGTAAATCTTCTCATACATAAATTCGCTTACCAATCAATGTGGCACGACAGGGATCAACCGTCAAGGCGCGAACTGGGGTGATCGTCCCCAAATAGTACTATTATATGCATAAGCGTCTACCAAATCCCGGTAGTTCACAATTCATTCTAATGGGACTTTTAGTGACATAACCTAACTTTAATAATCCATTTAATTTCGTCTATCGGGTCATATATTGATTCATCGGGTCATACAATCATTCGGGTCCAAATCAATAAACAAACAACCGGGACAAATGGTGTCCTATTTTATCAAAACTAACATGTTATCTCCCTCGCGGGTTTATAAAAAATTTCATAAATACATTTTAAAGAGTGCGAGGCTATGAACTCACGTTGATGTGGGAAAGCGGGTTATCGGCAATTCGGATGTACGGTACGTGCTTCAATCACGGAAACCTAGACAAATAATACTCGTCTTAGACTTTTGTCCAATGACTTTATCAAAATAATAATTATGTATACAAATGATGACTTTATATATATGATGATGATCAATTGGGTTTATACATCTTGACTCATTCATTATAGTGTTTATGTGTTGGAAATTTTCAAGACTAGTTACACTAGTTCAACTTGTTTACATTTTGAAGCCCAATGGGCCTATTACAAGACCAATACTATTCATTAAGCCAATTATACTTTTATTATCAGTATTATACTTTATATGTTGGTCCCAAATGGGTTAAGCCCAATAAATAAGTTTATAAGTGTTTTACCAAATTAGTCGGGTTTATTGTCCATTAAGGTTACTTTGGTCCGTTAATGTCTATATGTTGTAAAGATTGGGTTTTATAGGTTTTTACTTGTTATATATGTTTATATATCAGTATGTGAGTTTATAAAAGTTTATATTAGACGGGTCCGACCGTCTAAGTTTTATTTGACAAAAACGTTAATCTTTCGGTTTTAGCCGAAAAGACGTAAAACTTTGTATATAGTTTTATAACTTGAAAAACCATTTATACTTGTAATTTATATAACATGTCTCATTTTAATATCAATATTTATATAACTCTTTTATTATAATTATTATCCACTAGTGGGTTTTATATATTTATATATTTTATATAAATTTTGAGTGCTTATATTATATATTATTTATACAAAATCAGTCCTAAAAATCTAGTTTACTAAAATGGTCATATCTAGAGTTCTACATGGAGATAGAACCCCAAGTTTTTATGACATATTCTACATGATATGTTCTTCATTTTATTCCTTATAGCTAATGGTGAATCAACCTCTAAGTATTTTATAAAATTCGTCCAAAACAGTGTACTCAGATTTGCACTCTAAACTTGTTTTGATCATATCTCACTCATTATAATGATTCCATTGTATGGTCAACTCTCACATGTGTACAAGACCTAGTACTTACTGTATATTGATTCCAATTCTCTATTTTATCAGTTTAACATGTGGTTAGTTACTGTTTTTATACAGCCAACTTATTAAGCAAGATTTTAACCTTTTTACATACGATTTTCCATCTTTTTAACCATATTTATCAACACCAAATCCCCACACAATATTTTTAATCATAATTCATCATTATATACATATACATAAGTAAAGAAAATACAATATTACATAATCAAAATAACAAGAAGGGTAGGAAGAATGATCCTTATACCACCATAGTGATGAAAATGTGAGGTTGATGAACAAGGCTTGGATTTGGATGGCAAAACTTGTAATATACCAATATCAACTTCAAGATCATCTATCTTCATGAACATCTTGTGGAAAATCAGACCCAAGACACCAACAAAACTTCTCCTTGGATGTTAAAATGACCACCAATCAATAGAGCTTCAAGAGTCCTTCATCATGTGTATGAATAACACATGATATTTTGGTAAAAATTGATCAAAATGGGATGTTTAGGGTGAGAGTGGGACGGAAATAGAGAGAGAGATGAGAGGATTTAGTGAGTGGTTTGCATGTTGTGTTTGTGAGAAAATGGTTTAAGCAAAAGTGGTTTCAAGGTGTTATACACGTGTCTTAGCTTATTAGCTAAGCTTGACACATAATGGGGTGAGGTGTAGTCCTCTTGGTCGTCCCATATTCGTGGGGTGGGATAAACTTGTTTTGTCCCATCCCGCTAATTTACGGGTATTCATCGATTCTAGTTTCCTCGATTTGCGTGCCCTCGGGTCGTTTTACAAAAAACTTTTTTATAAATTATGAATCAACGGCACAAAACGAATCTAATAAAAATTGTCTCATCAAAAACGGAGTTCGAAAATGTAAATACGTGATCCTAAGGTTTCCGGTTTAGTCGTAAAGGATGTTAAATTAAAATCGTAAGTCCTAATCTCTTCTCGTAAATTTGTGAGTTTATGAACCAACACAAATTTAAAATCTCATAATAATATTCACGGATAAATTTATTTCCTGAAATGTCGGACTGTCACCAAAACGGTGTATGTAAACGTAAGCACGTAACGTAGAATCCTCCGGTTTAGACGTAGTCGATGCTACTTCAAGACGTAAATCCAAATTTCTTCCCAAAAATAAGTGAGTTCATATTATAACATTAAAATCATGTTTTCAAATAAATATTGAGAATAAAATATAAACCATAAATTGACGGATTGTCACAGCATTTACCCCTAAACAGGATCTTTGTCCTCAAAGATCATCTTATCTTACTACTCGCTTCTTATAGAGTTAAAGCCATGTGGGTATTTCCTCCACATTCGGTCTTTTCTTACAAGTGTAATTCATTACAATACGCGAGTTTCATCAAACATAACTATGAGAATAAGATCAGGCTTAATGTTGACTTACTTTCTCTATCCATGATGTTCACGGGTTTTTGATGAATGCAACTTTTCTCCGATCTAAACTTTACTAAGAAATAATCAGATTCTCACTTGATAGACATTTCATCAAGTTCGATATACGAAACATAATTAATAACTTGATTTTACTAGTTGAAAGTTCGTTTTCTCGGTATCTAATCGAATTGATTTCCGGTTTAAAGTGCGACTCAGTTGATTTTGGTAAGATAATATTTTTGGTTGTTGTAAAATAAATGTGCAAGACTTTAAAATAAATGACGATTATTTAAAACTAAAACTAGTTAAAACGTAAACGGTGCAATAATTAAAACTTTAAAAGTTAATCACGGGAAATTAAATGACGTAAAATTAAAACTTAACAAAAAGTAGATTGGCAATTAAATAAAAATGCAAAACGAAATTAAAATAGACTAAAAATAAAACGAGAAAAATTGACACATTAACTAAAATAAAATATTAAAATAAAACAAAGTAACCAATCGGAATACACCCGATCGGAATCCAATCGGAATCCGATCGGAATGTACCACCATACGAAAGTACTGATCGGAATGTACAATAAATGAGGCTGATCGGGAAACACAAAAAATGGCAATCGAAATGTTGGAAATCAGCCTCAATCGGAATGTTGACAAATCCCTCAATCGGAATAATGGGAATAACCCCAATCGGAATATCCTCAAATCACAAATCGGAATATAGCAAAAATCATGTAATCGGAATAAGGCAAAAATCATGTAATCGGAATAAGGCAAAAATCATGTAATCGGAATAAGGCAAAACAAACCAAATCGGAATATGGTAAACCCTATTCCGATTAACAGGATCGGAGTGTTAAGGTGCAAATCGGAATGACCCAAAACCCTTTTCCGATCTATGTGATCGGAATGAGGGGGGAAGATGGTGGTCGGAATGTAGCGATCGGAAAGGGGTTTAGACCCTTTCCGATTTATGTAGGATTCGAAATAAGCCAAGTAATAAGCTATTATGATAAGCTTATCACCAAAACTTAAACGAATCAATAATGAAACGGATCAAATAAGCACTACTAACAACTTATAAAACTTAAAAACAAGCAAACTTTAAATCAAACAATAAAAAGATGAACTTTTAAGAAAACTTTAATCAAATAAGCATTAAGATGAAATAAAATCAAGGATGAACATGAATCAAAGATAAGCAAAATAAGAAAGGTAGAAGAAGATGATTAAAAATAAGAACTTGATTAAAAGAAAGGATTCCAAAATTAAAAGACTTACTTGAATTGAAGAAATTAAAAGTGCATAACAAGAAATTAAAATGCAAGATAATAATTAACAAGAACTGAAAATGGTGGAAGAGTGGTTTGTCAAGCCACCAACAACTTGAAAATGAAACTAGCCTAATCTATATATTGGGGTGATTAGGGAGGAGCTTTAGGAAGCTTCCTCCCTCTTTCTTCTTTTCCTTTATTGCACACTTAAGTCCTTGTCCTCTTAATCTTTTGTTAATCTTGGACTTTTAATGACTTTGTCTCGGGATTTCTTTGAACTCGTCTTGTAATTCTTCAATAAATTAGACTTGAGTTCTCCGGCTTTTAGAAAACTTCCGTATTTTGACTTTTTCTTCGATAAATCTTCAGAATTGGTCTTGGACTTCCGTTCTTTTTCCACTTTTGATCTTTCGACTTCGTCTTTTGTCTTTTTCTTCGATAAAAGCCCGTGAAATTCCGTGTTTTCTCCACTTTTCACCTTTTCGTCCTAAATCACAACAAAAACACAAACCACGCATAATTCCGACATAAATGACATAAAATACATGTTTTGGCTCGATTATTATTGTAATTAAGTGGTAAAAAGGATGGGTGTTTTCACACCTATCAAATCCCCTACACTTGACCATTGCAATGTCCTCATGCAATGCATTAGTTACAAAGCATGTTTACATTTTTCATCAACATCAATCCACGTTGGCCTTTATTAAAGAGATAGAAAATTATAAACATACAAAGTAAAGAAATCAAAAACATACCTTGGGTTTTGGAAATGTCATGAATGATCATCATCCTCAAGTTTTCACTTTCTCCAAACCAAGCTTAAAAACGAGATCATTGTTATTATAAGTTAGTAAACTAACACGAACTCATGTGAGCCAATTATTCACTTAGACTCCCTTATTCCTAGGGGTATCTCTTATGTTTTATTGTTGTCTTGAATGATCAAGAGGATGCATTTTTGACTTATTTCGATAGTTATTTAGTCCGAAAATAAAGAGAACGATTTAATCAATAGTTAGCTAAAGGAAAAATCTTTTAAAACTGCTTCTTGGGACCTCATAAAGTTCATATCTAGGCATAACTCGCTTCGCGATTTGGGACCTTTCTCGGACCGATATTTGGCAGCGACTTCATACTTCAAACATTGAGAGACATTCATGAAATAATGGTCTTCTCTTCATAATAGGAATTTCTTCACTTGAAGTTTTGAGAGATTCTTCATATTTGGACCACGACTTCTTCATTTTTCTCCAATCTTTAAATTGGACTTTGATATACAACGATCCGCCTCCTTTTAGGACTTGGATCTATTTATCCTCATACCTTGTTAGGGCCTTTTTGGATAGACTTCTCCATGATCTTTAGGGGAGTATTTGCTTTTCGTCGTGTGTCTCGATCCTTCATATTGATTTTCGATAAATGATTCTTCACATCACTTTTGGATCTTTAGCAACAAAATGTATCCCTCATGCCTTGTTAGGGCCTTTTTGGACACACCAATCTTCGCATCCCGCTTCAATAACTTATGCCTTGGCTATGAACTCTAATCCGTACCGAGCAACTTTTTAACGATCTTGGGCTAGAAGCTAAGTAACTTTTCAAATCGTACAACCTTATTTATTGCAGATAAATTTATTAGCAAGCGATGGGAGAATAGGCTCATAATTAACTCACATAAATTCACGAAAGAATACCAAACTTATAATTGACTCTATCATCTCTCGTCCTCCACAATTTAAAATCTCAATGAATGAGACTCGTGGATGCTTAGCCTATTAAATCAAAGTTTTAGGTTTTCGAGTCATCTATAGGATCTTGCGAACTCTTAGACTTTTTCAAGTTTAGAATTCGCATTTTAAAGTTCCCTTGATAAACGGCTCTCTAGGATAAATTATAGGAACTTGCGAAAAGTTCTTGTTCTTAACCCGTGAGAGTTAAGACTTTCGCGTTTTATAGCTCCCTATATAAAAGCCTAGCAAAACTTGACTTAAACACGTTAAGGATACTAGCAAGAGTAACTTAGATAAGTAAACTCGGGTTGAGTCAAAAGATTCACAACGTTTGAAAATTAAAACCACTTTATTAAGGATTTATTCTAGCAAGGAAAGGAAATAACTATACAAAGGGAAAAACTAACAGGCCAAAATAGATCAAAAATTTTGAAAAATGTCGAAAAATTGATTTTCCGGTTAAAATGAGGACAAATACAAGGAAAAGGCCACTTAACTTCGATATTAATCCCCCCTACACTTAATATAAACATTGTCCTCAATGTTTAAGCATGTGGGAGTAAACTCCCCTACACTTAGGACATTGGGCACTTTGTTTAAATCTCGCTAAGAAAGGGACAACTAAAGAGATTCCTATTTTACTATTGAGAAATATAAAATAGTGAATCGAAAAGAGTTTAGGATAGTACCGGGAAGAAGGGAACACGGAATAATGGTTCGTCAAAAGTCATCAAGAGTGTGTCTTTGAAGCTCTAATCCCTGCACATGATAAGAAAGAAAGCAAGAAACACCACGGTGCTCCCCCTACACTTATGGTGAAAATAGATAGATAATTGGGTTGCCTCCCAAAAAGAGCTTGTTTATAGTAACCGAGTCACGAGCCTGACTCGTCCCTGAATTAAATGGTCCATGAGGAAGCCTCGAATGTAATACCGGGATCAAAGACCTTGTCCTCGTTCCCGGTTGACATCACCAAAGGAGAGGCGGGGGGATAAGTCATGTATGGGAGAAAGGTTCTTTCAACATACGTAAAGTATGTGAAATCAAGATCCACGGGAGGTGGGGTGGGTAAAGTAAGCACATTGTCCTCCCCCAAAGACAATGGATGTTGAGCAAGAGGCAAAGTCGTATTGTTATCAATCATAGCATAATTAATGTCACCTCCCGGGTCAAAGCACTCATCCTCCGAAATAGTGGCTAAAGGGGAGGATGAAAGGTTCTCGGGAGGGGGACTTGGGTCAATACTTTCCAGCAGCAAATTATAAAAAATAATGTCCCCCTCCGTGTCATAATCATCAATACCTGGAGGGATGGAGTGGATATCAATTTCTTCCAGTAATGGGTCATTATCTTCAACGGGAGGAATAGATGGAGGTAAAGACATGGAAAGAGAAGGAGAAGTCAACTCTTCGATTTGAGCAATAAAAAGGTGCACTTTCCGTAATCTGTCGCGAAGAAGCACGTCTTCCACCTCATCCACAAGATCAAGTTCAACGGTGAACTTCTCGTAAACCGGAGAGAATAAATCGTCATCGCCCGCATCTCCCGGTGGAGATTGAGAAACTTCAAAAGTGAAATTCTCATAGCAGAGAGAAGAATCGTCATCACTAGGATTGACCTCTTCCGTAAGAGCAATGTCGTCCTAAAACTCCATAGCAGGTAAGTCACAAACCTCATCATCAAATAATTTATCGAGACCAAACTCACTAAGCTCACTCAATGAATCATCATCCTTAGGCACGTTAGGGATATCGAGAGAAGGAGCAGCAACTTCAGAAGATTGGTTGAAAGTGTAGACATCATCGTCGTCGTCATCATCATAATAGATGGGACGAGTCCAGATAGGAGTGACGTAGTCGGCTAACTCTTCCTTGATAACCTCCACATCTTTTAGAAGCTCATGCAGTAATTTTTGTTTTTCATCGCCCCGAGTATGTTCAATTTCACCAATTCTATCCCGCGCTGTAATTAAACATTTTTGTGTAGAAAAAAAGGGAAAACGACTAAATTGGCTCAAAAAGGTGTCGGTGGTTTTCAAGGTTTCGTCCACATCAAGCAACGGTTGCCTTTCCTGATGCAAGTCAGCTCGGAGTTGAGCTAGACCTTCTAGAATATGGTTCCAAGAAGTGAGTTGTTGGTCAAGACTAATTTGCTGAGAGGATTGATGATTGAGGGCGTGATGTGGGGGCTCAAAGTGTTGAAAACCTGAATTAAAGCATGGTTGTGGCTCATAGTAGTTCAACGGTTGAGAAGAATTAGAAACCAGGTTTGGTTCATAATAATCTATTGGTGTAGAAAACTGAGGACACGGATTTTGCTTATAATAATTCATTGGTTGACAATAAGAAGTATCGTGAGGACCCCCACAGTTGTTGCAAAACGATTGAGGAGAAAGACTGGGTGCGTCTTGTGGATAGCTATTATCATAGTCATAATTGTACCCCGGTTCTTGCCCGTGACCATACGGGTATCGAACCGGGCACGAAACATGCCAATGAGAATCGCTTCCACAATAGATGCACGAGGGAACAGGAGGTGGGTTCAAAAAGGACGAATTAGTCGAGTTGCACAAAGGACAAAATCCGAATTGTGTGTTGTCGATATCGTTTCCGCACCGCTCACATGTACACCATTGACAAGAGTCGTTCCCGTACAATCGTCTCCCACACCCGACGCAATGGATATAAGAATCCATAAAGAAAGATAGAGAAGCAAGAAGAATATTTTTGTATCAAAACTTTGAAAAAGAAATGCTTTTTAAGATTTTTCAAATGTTTTTGGATTTTTGAAAATTTTGGACACGAAAAATAACGTTCACAAGTGAACGGATCCCAAAAGCCAACGCGTCTCTCACTAAAAGCCTTTGATCCTCACGAAAAGAGCCGGCAGCGGCGCCATTTTAATAACTTGATTTTACTAGTTGAAAGTTCGTTTTCTCGGTATCTAATCGAATTGATTTCTGGTTTAAAGTGCAACTCAGTTGTTTTTGGTAAAGATAATATTTTTGTTTGTTGTAAAATAAATGTGCAAGACTTTAAAATAAATGACGAGTAATTAAAACTAAAACTAGTTAAAACGTAAACGGTGCAATAATTAAAACTTTAAAAGTAAATCACGGGAAATTAAATGACGTAAAACTAAAACTTAACAAATAGTAAATTGGCAATTAAATAAAAATGCAAAACGAAATTAAAATAGACTAAAAATAAAACGAGAAAAATTGACACTTTAACTAAAATAAAATATTAAAATAAAACAAAGTAACCAATGAGAATACACCTGATCGGAATCCAATCGGAATCCGATCGGAATGTACCACCATCGGAAAGTACTGATCGGAATGTACAATAAATGAGGCTGATCGGGAAACACAAAAAATGGCAATCGGAATGTTGGAAATGAGCCTCAATCGGAATGTTGACAAATCCCTCAATCGGAATAATGGGAATAACCCCAATCGGAATATCCTCAAATCACAAATCGGAATAGAGCAAAAATCATGTAATCGGAATAAGGAAAAAATCATGTAATCGGAATAAGGCAAAAATCATGTAATCGGAATAAGGCAAACCAAACCAAATCGGAATATGGTAAACCCTATTCCGATTAACAGGATCGGAATTTTAAGGTGCAAATCTGAATGACCCAAAACCCTTTTCCGATCTATATGATCGGAATGAGGGGGAAGATGGTGGTCGCAATGTAGCGATCAGAAAGGGGTTTAGACCCTTTCCGATTTATGTAGGATTCGAAATAAGCCAAGCAATAAGCTATTATGATAAGCTTGTCACCAAAACTTAAACGAATCAATATTGAAACGGATCAAATAAGCACTACTAACAACTTATCAAACTTAAAAACAATCAAACTTTAAATCAAACAATAAAAAGATGAACTTTTAAGAAAACTTTAAATCAAATAAGCATTAAGATGAAATAAAATCAAGGATGAACATGAATCAAAGATAAGCAAAATAAGAAAGGTAGAAGAAGATGATTAAAAATAAGAACTTGATTAAAAGAAAGGATTCCAAAATTAAAAGACTTACTTGAATTGAAGAAATTAAAAGTGCATAACAAGAAATTAAAATGCAAGAAAATAATTAACAACAAATGAAAATGGTGGAAGAGTGGTTTGTCAAGCCACCAACAACATGAAAATGAAACTAGCCTAATCTATATATAGGGGTGATTAGGGAGGAGCTTTTGGAAGCTTCCTCCCTCTTTCTTCTTTTCCTTTATTGCACACTTAAGTCCTTGTCCTCTTAATCTTTTGTTAATCTTGGACTTTTAATGACTTTGTCTCGGGATCTCTTTGAACTCGTCTTGTAATTCTTCAATAAATTAGACTTGAGTTCTTCGGCTTTTAGTAAACTTCCGTCTTTTGACTTTTTCTTCGATAAATCTTCAGAATTGGTCTTGGACTTCCGTTCTTTTTCCACTTTTGATCTTTCGACTTCGTCTTTTGTCTTTTTCTTCGATAAAAGCCCGTGAAATTCCGTGTTTTCTCCACTTTTCACCTTTTTGTCCTAAATCACAACAAAAACACAAACCACGCATAATTCCGACATAAATGACATAAAATACATGTTTTGGCTCGGTTATTATTGTAATTAAGTGGTAAAAAGGATGGGTGTTTTCACACCTATCAATAATTCACGCAGCTCTTGAAGTCCTAGGGTAGATCCAGCTTATATGCCTTTAAACCAACTTTTACATCATCTCAATGGTCCCATACAACGGGGACTTATATCCCATGATCTTTCAGATCATCAATTCATTTTTCTGTAGTTAAAAGTTTTGGCATAACTTTGCTACCCATTTGGCACTTCAAGATCTACATTTCATATTCACATAACCTCTTGCCCACTACCGGCAGTCAACAATCAAATCCTAATTTCGACAATCATTTCAGGTCTCGCGGGTCGAGTATTTTGTAAGGTTATGTTCGCCATCATAGGAAACCTTAAACCTAAAAGACATGTCCAACTCACAATGGGTGTATGTCGGGTGTCTTCATCCCAACTCCTGCTTACAGATGCTCTAATATTTAAATCTTAACAAGATTCGATCTCGATCCTAACACGATAATTATCAATGATAATCCCTCCAAAGTAAAACGATTTTACAGTTTATTACCAAAGGTCAATCATTCAAACATAGAACAGCACTTATAGTATTTCGTATCGTTACTTTACCTCGTCCCTTCGATTGGGGTGGTACACAGTACTCCCATCAAGATTCGTTCTAAATGACTTCTGAGCAAATCTCTAGAAATTCGATGCGAAGCGAGGATCTTGATAGAGATGATCGATACAGGCACACCACGTTTACACAACTCCTTTAAATACAAAAGAGTCAATTTCTTCATCAAGAATCTATCATTAACAGGAATGATATTAGCAGATTTGGTCAGTCTATCGACGATTACCCAAGTCGAATCAAATTTAGATGATGACATTTGCAATAGTTAGACGTTTACTAATGTATGAGGCGGTGTCTGCCTTCATAATTTGCCATCAGTGCAACTTCTTCTGATAATGATACATTAAATCAGAAATGACAAGAATAGAGTACTTATACTTACAAGATTCCAACATATCTATGTCTCAAAATCTCCATTTTTAGGCAACCTCAAGTAGCCTGTTATACATTCAACGCCATCGGCTTCTCAATTTTGATGGTTCACATTAGCCGCGAACCCCTTTTTATTATCTATATTATCCTTTTTACAATCATTGTTTATTTTTATACTGTTCGGCAATTTATTTTGCACCTTCATTATTAAGGAACATTTCCTAATTGGTTCTTTATCTTTCTACATAATGTGTCAGTAATTATATTCACATTCCTTGATGAAATAAATATCATGACCGTATTTATTCAGAAATTATTCCTTCATATTTTTCAAGTCTTAGTTCTATCTCAACTATTATTTTTATCAATTTTGCTTGATCTGATGTTTTAAAGCGTCGATAATTATTACACGTAAATTAACAATAAATATTAAGTTTTTATGAAACATAAACGCAAAATTTTTTTAAATTTTCTCAGTTTGTCCAATTATATAAAAATGTTCAAAATAAATTTGAATTTAAATAACACAATTTTTGTTGATTATAATTAGTAAGATGCGTAAATGTTCGAAAAACCTTCGTTTATTCTTTGGTAAAAATTTTCTTAGTTGAAAAGCAAAAATTGTCGTTTCAAATTCTAAGTCATGGTTTAACAGTTTCCTCAATCCCTCTTAGGTTGTCTTGAGGTATACACAAAAATTTACCCCTAAACAGGAGTTTAGTTAAATGATTTGTGTATAAGGGAATAATCCCTTAAAAATCCTTTGTTAAAACATTTGTTAAAACATTTGTCAAAACATATTTCCATTTTCTTTTTGGTAAAACCCAAAGCCTTAATGGTTTCAAATTTTTGAAGAGTCAATATATTCCATTTTCTATTAATCACACGGTCAAATAATGTAAAGGATTAAGTCTTTCATCACATGTTAAATATTCAAGGTACAAGTTTTCACTATTCGGCCAATTTAGGGCAGTCTATAACTAATTATTAACTCATTCTTATTCTTATAAATAAACAAATGGTCCTTAATGATCACAAGCATGAATTTATCAAATTACAACCTACACACGTGATTCACCAAATTTATGGATGCTACATGTGTATTAGTCAATCCAAACGACATCACGTGAAACTCATAATGTTCATTACAAGTACCGGATGTAGTGACTGGAATAGATAATATTTTCCGCGGATGCGAAATTTATGATAACCATGCCGAGGATAAAAATTTTTAAAACATACGCTAGAACCTCGTAAATGATCGAACAATCTATCATCTTGGGTAGTGGATATAGATTTTAATCGTCAATTTACTTAGTTCACGTTAATCAATAAACATAAGGAGGGATAACACCATAGCTCTTCATGATGACGAGCTTGGTAGAATAAAATCTATCTCCGACAACTCTCTCAGTTGTACGGTAATTCCTTTAATTCAGATGGTGCTGACGTAAAGTGCACATGCCACAGGTGCAGCACCGGGAATATAATCAATACCAATTTCAACTTGCCTTAATGGCGAAAGTCTAGGTAATTCACCAGCAAATGCCTCCTAAGGTTTCAGATAACATAAACATCTTTTAATACATTTATATTAAGTTCTTTCTAGATTATAATATCTATGACTAATTCACAACCATTCATGGTATAATTTCAAGTCTAAATGCAGGATATGGTCATCCAACAAGAATTATTTAAGTAACTTTTGATAATCAACATCTTATCTTTAAGGGGAATTCTACTCGAATTCCCATCAATTAAGACAATGTCGTCATGTCATAATCAATCAATTCATTCTATTGGCACTATCAACTTTCCAGTTTCATCACAGTTGATAAGATGTGAACTTCTCAAAAGACTAATAGTAATTCATAATCCTTCACAAATTCAAGGATATATGGAGATACAACTACCATTAAAAGAGTAAGGTCAACGCATAATCTACGCGACAGAATTTCAAATCAGATACAGACGAAAACATTAACGAATATGAGTATATCCTATGTTTTCATGAATTTGAGTACGCATTCGAAAGCTCCTCGGATCGTTACCCAGGTCATTCAAATGAAATCTAATCAAAAGAAATGATAGGAACGTCGATACATCCAGTCGGGTATCAACACTCGGTAATCAGATACTTTTCCTAAGAATCTCACTACGGGAGAATTGGACAAGAAAGAATTGTCAATTGTCAAATAAGACAATTTCCACAGATGAGTAAATTCGACTCAGAAGAATAGATGCTACAGGCACATATGTAGGTGTCCCTAACACTATGTCCCTATTTTCACTTCTTGCAGATCTCATAAAATTTAATCTTTCACAATCTCCAAATTGTATGTACTCAGTTCGTCAAAATTTTATCATCATGTTTATAATAAAAACATTTTCATGCCTAATTCTTAAATAAGAATCAAAAATAAATTTACAAAGATTTTCTTTGTTATGGAAACAATTAAGTTTTCCAAGGTGTTTCATAAACATTGTTATTTCGATAACGATTACTTATAAATATCACTTTAAATAATCCTTTCGGTGATGAAAATTCAATCTTTATCAAGGGATATTGTTTTATCTTATAAAAACAATCAGTGATCTGTAAAAAAGAGTGATGAAGAGTTGTTCACCAAGAACTAACTACAATATAATAGGAAATGAGCTTAGCCAATTAATCATGAGGTTCATGATCTCAAGGGCACTCAAAAAGAATAATCTACAACGTAACTTAAATCGAGATGAGTACTTGTTCAATGGTTGCATTACTAATGCGAACATCAGGATGAAGCAATAGTAGATAGATAACATCGATACATGTAGAGTTTAGCAATCAAAGGTAGTCTTTTCATTAATCACAAACAAGTCAAAATGGTACCGTAACACATTACGTGTCACTATGTCATACAATTCCAAGAACTCATCCTACCAACTGATGTCTCAGTTTAGTTAGGGATTTTTAAAAGATACCACAATGAATACTAATCTACAAGAGTCATTAGGTGTTCCACATGTCCCGAAAGATCCATCGGTCCCAATTTCAGAAGAGGTTTTCTTCAATTTATTTATTGGACACTGGGCATCCTCGTCATTGGACAATCGCCTAGGAACAACCCTTAACACGAATCAACAATCAATTAAAACCTTATAATTCAATCACATGACTTAACGACTTCCTCTTAACAGTCTCATATTCCATACAGGTTAAATTTTACTTCATTCAAGTTTGAATCAATCTTATACTCAATGCGATATCCTACTTCATTCTCCAATACTTTCAACTTTATTCTTAGACCTTCAAAGTGTAATAAAAGCTCGATATGAACAACAGTTAATTTCCAATTCTATAGCTCTTACAACAATAGTTATCAAATGAGTCACTAGTATGGAATGACTCATACATTCAATTAGACTTCTTGGAAAGGTACTAGTGGCATGAGGCTTTTGGGTAATGGTTCCAATGACAGCCTCAAGTGCAACATTCACCCTTTCGATTTCAATTTAAGAATTGGGTGACAACGAATCAGATGACACCTTTCCAGGTGGTAACGTTTTGTCAAACTCCACTCTATAAGGAAAGATCTTCATGACATTGATATCAGATTTAATCTCGCCAATTCTTCTATAATATCGTAATCAACTAATATCAACATTTCTACGAATATCAACCATTTGTTGGGATCATAAATATCCACAACTTGGTTTAGATCTGGAATAGCTAGGATTCCCATGGAAATAGCTTCGATTAATTTACTAGGGGATTTAGGGTTTCTTGTGACAATCTACGTCGTATAAATACCTCGTATAAATATAGAATAATCATCAAACAATCATGTAATCAAATTAAATCATATATAAATATATATAATCCAAGTTATATATACATATTAAAATAACACTTCTCAGTCTGGCCTTGTCGGTAACTCGGGAATTCTTCGGCACCGTTATAGTCAGAAGACTTTTTGACATTTTGAAAAAAATGTTTTTAGTTAAAAGATTTTGAAATGTTTTATTCAAAACCTTGGTTTTAAAAATCTTTCGTTCTCTATAACGAGAGCTCTGGTACCAAACTGTAACACCCCCAAATTTACTCAATTCAATACAGCGGAAGACTCGTTGGTGTTACGGGATAACACATTACTCACATCATAGACAACGCTTAAAAATCGCGCCGTTTAATAATAAAGCATTTCCATTCATGAATATAAGATTTACATAGGTCCCAAGTCATTGTATTTCATACAGGTTTTACAAAGCATTTGAATGGAAATTATTATTTAAGTGCGGGCTATGAACTCTTGTCGTCTTCCCGAGAATTACCTTCAAGTACCTGAGACAAAACATGTTAAAAGAAAAGGTCAGCGATAACGCCGAGTGAATTCATAGAGTTTAATGAAACCATTAATATATCATCGTTATATAATTATTAACGAAAATCATTTTATACAAATCCTTATAGTAGGCCATAAAATAGCCAAAGTCATTTTATACAAATGCTTGTCAAAAATCATAATATAGGCATTTGCCTTCAAAACCATTATACGAACCAATGTCGTAAAAATATCATACAATACGTTTTATAACGTTGTATAAAGTTAAATAAAAACCGTTATATGGTTATGTAAAACCAAAACACAAACATAAAATCAATAATAAGACCCCGTATTGCTAGTCAGGCAATATATCGTAATTTAATGCGTAAAGCAGTATTTTCGTTATTTTTGGATTATTATAAGCCGCATGACATTGTTACCTTACTACAACAAACAATGGGTAGCTAGCCCGAAACTCATTTGCCCATCTAAATTAGCGTGTCGTCACAATAATCACGCTTGTGTAAATCTTCTCATACATAAATTCGCTTACCAATCAATGTGGCACGACGGGGATCAACCGTCAAGGCGCGAACTGGGGTGATCGTCCCCAAATAGTACTATTATATGCATAAGCGTCTACCAAATCCCGGTAGTTCACAATTCATGCTAATGGGACTTTTAGTGACATAACCTAACTTTAATAATCCATTTCATTTCATCTATCGGGTCATATATTCATTCATCAGGTCATACAATCATTCGGGTCCAAATCAATAAACAAACAATCGGGACAAATGGTGTCCTATTTTATCAAAACTAACATGTTATCTCCCTCGCGGGTTTATAAAACATTTCATAAAAATATTTAAAAGAGTGCGAGGCTATGAACTCACGTTGATGAGGGTAAGCGGGTTATCGGCAATTTGGATGTACGGTACGTGCTACAATCACGGAAACCTAGACAAATAATACTCGTCTTAGACTTTTGTCCAATGACTTTATCAAAATAATAATTATGTATACATATGATGATTTTATATATATGATGATGATCAAGTGGGTTTATACATCTTTACTCATTCATTATAGTGTTTATGTGTTGGAAATTTACAAGACTAGTTACACTAGTTCAACTTGTTTACATTTTGAAGCCCAATGGGCCTATTATAAGACCAATACAATTCATTAGCCCAATTATACATCATTATCAGTATTATACTTTATATGTTGGGCCCAAATGGGTTAAGCCCAATAAATAAGTTTATAAGTGTTTTACCAAATTAGTCGGGTTTATTGTCCATTAAGGCTACTTTGGCCCTTTAATGTCTATATGTTGTATAGCTCGGGTTTTATCGGTTTTTACTTGTTATATATGTTTATATATCAGTATGTGAGTTTATAAAAGTTTATATTAGACGGGTCCGACCGTCTAATTTTAATTGACAAAACGTTAATCTTTCGGTTTTAGCCGAAAAGACGTAAAACTTTGTATATAGTTTTATAACATGGAAAAACATTTATACTTGTAATTTATATAACATGCCCATTTTAATATCAATATTTATATAACACTTTTATTATAATTATCAAACCAATCTTTCTCATCATCTCAATGGTCCCGAACAACGGGGACTTATATCCCATGATTTGTCAGATCATGAATTCATTTTTCCAAAGTTAAAAATTGTGGCATAACTTCGCTACCCATTTGGCACTTCAAGATCTACATTTCAGATTCATATGAAGGCCTACTAATTCTAAGGATTTGGTAATGGATGGATTAGATCTATGGATTTGGTGGAAGAGATGGGGAAGAAGAAGATTAGGTGTAGAGAGAGAAAGGAGAGGGAAGAAGAGTAGAGAGAGAAAGTGATTAGATAAATGATTAAGTGTTGAATGAATGAATGACCAACCCCCTCCTAACATGCTAGGAGGGGTATATATATAGCCCACCCTACATGTGGGCTATATGGACTATACTTAACTAAGTGGATCACGAGCCCATTACATAATTATCGTTGGAGCGACCGATCCTTCACAAATACGTAAAACGTATTTCCAACAATCTCCCCCTAAGGGAGGTCGCTTCCAAGTTACAAAGTTCTAAATATACTATGGCTCGTGATCTATGCTAATAATGATGTGACCGAGACTTTCTTTGGGAAAACACATTTCCAACAATCTCCCCCTAAGGGAGGTCACACCATTTTACAAAATCTTAAACCTAGCATCTATGCTTGAGTCTTCGATCTTGTTCTTGTGAATATGCTTGATGTGATCTTTGACTTTAGTCTTGAGCATGTTTCCTTGCCTTGACCTTGTGCATTTATCACTTGTGAAATTTGCCTCTTCGTGACTTCATGTTCCACATACTTATACCTTTAAATTCTTGAAAGCTTCAGAGATTGATACAGCGGAAGACTTGACCTTCAGACTTTCTTGAATTTGCTGAAGTACTAAGTGTATGTAGTACAAGCATGTGGTGACGACTTCTTCTGGATTATACACCGCAATGCCACCTTTTTGTTACGCTGCATAAGACAGTTAGCAACAAACAATATACACGGATGAAATGGCCTTGAACATTTCATTCTAATTCGGTAGCATTTTACCTCCGGTCGGTGAAGACCGTTGGACGATATTAAATATCGTACTCGTGGCAGGTAGTTTCAATTAAGAACCTCCTTGACAAGATTTCGCGGGTAAACCCGTTCTCTTTACTCGACCGTCCAAAGCTGACTGCGAACGTAAAGAGTGAATCATTTGGATAATATTATCCGCATGATTTGAAGCCGTCAATTCATGTTCCTGGAACAAGTGAAGTTCAATTAAGAACCGCACCATCGTTGCTTTCCAGTTGTCACTAGCTTGATTCATAAAGAATCTTGCAAGTTACCTACCAAGTGCTGTTTGATGTTAACACTAGAAGGATTTCCACTCGTCACTATGATCAATAAAGAGTCACTCTGAGTGTTCTGGCAAGATCATTAAGATATTGCGTAGAGGCCTGGAACGTGTTTAAGTTCGATTAGGAATTAAACCACTGTTGCTTTCCAGTTATCACAAGTTTGATTCATAAAGAATCGCACAAGTCACCTACCATGAGCTTTTTGATATTCGCTCAAGAAGGATTTCCATCTTCATTGTAAATACTTTCGTATTACTCGGATGTTCAGGCAAGATCATGAAGATTTTGCGTAGGACTCTTAAGAACTTTCTTACTTTTCACAGTGTGTGAAGAAGCAAGTAAATATGAAAGTGTGTCCTAATGAGATATTTGATGATCTCAAATGGCTCTAGACTCAATCGTGCATTTTGGATTTTTGTGATCGGAGGCTGGAGAGGAGTGCCACCTTTTCAATACCAATTTATTCGGAGTGAATAAATCAATAGATAATGTGTTGATCTCCGTGTGATTAAAACAAATACCTTTTGAGAGATATTTGAGTTAGCTGGGGAAGGGTTGTGCATTGCATCACTGGGTCCATGATGTCTTTCTTCAATACCGAGAATCATTAGCAAAAATGACCTCAATAGCATATGTATTGACCCGGTTTCTGCCTAAAGTTGTAAGGAGGGCTTCTTTCTTTACACCCTTTATCTTTACATTTCTTTTTCATTCTTCAACCCCTTCAATGCTTACCAATACGTCATAACTAGCACCTTGTTGTGATTGTTCCAGTGCTAACTTAAGTACTTGGTCGGCATTCAGCTACGTTCACAATCTTTCTCCATCTTTCCTAAGGACTACTATTTCTAGCTATGGAATGTCCTTGGGAAGATTCCTCCGGTTCTAGAGAAATCATTGGACTTTAACCTATCCTACCATCCTTATGTCACCACAATCTTCATCGTCGTGAAAAGAGATGTTTTGGGTAAGTGTGTGTCACCATGAAATCCATTTTGAAGTGCAAATCCATTTTGCTCCCCCTTAACATATGCTACGATATTCGAAAACATTTCGCACATGTCGGGATGAGCTAACACGTTAAGTCAAACCCTTTATGATTGATCATATCCCATATTAAATCACATTTTCTCCCCCATATTAAAAATATTAACCCAATCGATGTTTTTAATATCAATTGATTTAATAGCATTTTAAGAAAATTTGGGAAGAAAAATGCAAATCCAATTATCTTCATGATTTTAAACACAAGTGTAAGGTATTTATTACGTGCAAAGATCATATATAATAATGAATTCACAAGATTAGCAATGTACGAGGTTGGACCTGAATAATGGAGAACAGCATATGAAAGAAGCACATGGTTCTTGTTCACGAATGATGGTCACCTCGTCACGTCCCCGAGAAAATTAATTCTCGTTGTTGAGTCAAAGCTTTCCGGTGAAATGCTTGACTTGATTATGAAAAGCGGGTTGCTATCTGAAATAATAGCAAACCATTTTGAGCATGTTTTAAAAGTTTGAACTTCTGCTCGAACTTTATTTACAACCCCGTGTCATTATTGAATGACATTTCTAGGTTCGTAAATATTATCGATTCCAGAAGACATGCTCGTTTTATCAAAACGTTTTTGAACACACAATTTTGAAAGATTTAGAAAAACCTTTTGAGAAATTCTCGAAAAATTGTGTTCAAAGTTTTGAAAAACAATTACTTGAGCTTAAGATGTTGAATATCTTAAAAGCAAGCTCAAGTCCGAGAAGTTGTGAACTTCCCGTTGTTAAGGATAAGTTTATCATCGGCGATAAACTTTCCTTTTATCTGAAGAACGAGTCCTAAGCTGACATTTACTTAGAAGTCGTGTTCATGAGCTTGAAAACTTTGACTGTTTTAACGGAAAGCTCATGACCGAGAAAGGTTAATTTCTCGTTACGAGGAAAAGTTCTCTTATTTAAAAGATACACTTTCCTTTCTGAGCTTAAAACTTCGAATGTTTTAAGACAAGCTCATGACCGAGAAAATTGAATTTCTCGTTATGAGGATAAGTTTATCATTAATGATAAACTTTCCTTTATTTGAAGTTCGAGTTACAGTCTGACATTTAACTGTAAGTCATATACACGAGCTTAAAACCTTTGAATGGTTTTAATGTAAGCTCGTGTCCGAGAAAATTTAATTTCTCGTTGTAAGGATAAGTTTATCATCGGCGATAAACTTTCCTTTATTTGAAGAACGGGTTACCATCTGATATTTAATGATAAACCATAATGCATGAGCTTAAAAACTTGGAATGTTTTTGATATAAGCTCATGCCCGAGAAAAATGAATTTCTCGTTTTTAGGATAAGTTTATCATCGGCGATAAACTTTCCTTTCTTTGATGATCGAGTTATAGTCTGTAATGTGACTATAAGTCCTTTTACACGAGCTTAAAACCTTTGAATAGTTTTAACGGAAGCTCGTGTCCGAGAAAATTTAATTTCTCGTTTTGAGGATAAGTCATCATCGGGATGAACTTTCCTGTCTTTTGAGAGCGAGTTACAGTCTGTTATGTGACTGTAAGTCCTTGTGCAGCTTAACCATGAATCCCCTGAGACATTTGTTTCTCTGATATCTGCTTCTTCAGCAACCAAACTCTAAGAGTGTCCTTAGTTGAACGGTACACAACGATTGGACCGCTTCGTTCTTTTGGAACATCAACTTTGGTACCTGCATTCTCATTAGGAGTTTGTATACTTTTGCATGGGTTAGAGATATCTATATTTGAAGCACGTGGGGGTTCACAGTTGGCTTTACTTGTGTCAGAGGTGGCCTGAGGGGATGATTCACTTGTCTTAGTTGGCAAACGTTTCCTTTTATAGAAAATCTTAAGTTCAGGCTTAAGTGATGTATCATCCTTTGCAATTTCCTCCCTAGTAGGCTTCGTAGAATCAGAGACTATCCTAGTTAAAGGGCACTCGTTTCCTACAAGAGTAAAAGTTCTACCAGTGGGGCGCCAAACTTTACCAAAGGGTTTGATTTTAGCTATCCACTGGGACTTAATTCTAGCACGGGAGTTCACCTCATCAAGTAATTTCTTGACACAAGCATCATGATTTGCCGTAAAGACACATTTTCTACATGTTTTACAAGTAGCATATTTAATGTCTGAATAATTCCTAGATGATTGATCGATGCTCCTAGAAGATGGCATGCTACGGTTAGCAGTGTTGGGTAATCTAGAAGGCATCTGACTAGGTTGGACATTGCTATCTCTTGCATGTGTCTTTTGCTTAGCTTCCCCAAGACCAGATTTATGGCAAACGTCATTTGAACTAGTTCTAGACGTGGTCTTGGTGTTTTTAGGGAAACTAGAGGCAATCATATGATTTGGTCTTGCTAAAGCTGGAGTGA
The DNA here is from genome assembly GCA_025667525.1 of Glebionis coronaria. Lineage (NCBI taxonomy): Eukaryota > Viridiplantae > Streptophyta > Magnoliopsida > Asterales > Asteraceae > Glebionis > Glebionis coronaria. The sequence continues at coordinate 247,572,750 of CM046875.1, forward strand.
TCACATTGGGCCTAGTTGCTGGAGTAACTGGTCTAATAAGATGAACCAAATCAACTTGGGAGGCAAACCGCGGTTTCGAGGATTGTGGTCGCTCAGATCTAAATGCAGTAGGTTGTCTGACAATTGGTTGTCTGACGAACTGATTTGTAGGCGGTTTCCCCAAGATTGATGGTTTTTCAAGCTTAGTGTCCACACTAGGTCCTCTATTTTTCCTTAACTCGTTTTTCAACGCGGCTATAGCAAAGACCTTTTCCTGTACTTGGGCTTTTAAATTCTCATTCTCTTTGAGCACGTTATCTTGGGATGCCAACTTAGATTCAAGCAGTTGAATTTGTTTCAAAAGATTATCCTTTTCAGCTTTAGAATCTAAAACAGTTTGATCCAATTTTCTTTCAAGAACAACGTTTGATTTTTCAAGTTTTTCAAAGTATGTTTCAAATTTGACCGTTTTCTTAGAAAATTCAAGTTTGGCATCCTCAAGATCTTTTGATTGCCGAGCTACGATCGTTTCGAGCTCTTTAATCTTGAAATCAGAAGCAGTCAATGAAGTAGTTATAGGATAATTATCATGATGTTTAGCATTCTGAACAATCTCTCCCCCATTATGACTTACATCGGATGAATCAGAAGTGGTATTGCTATCACTCGTTTCCATCCCATGTTTGTCATAATTAGGTTCAGAATTCTCAATATGCGGCATATCATCAGCATATACATCATAAACCACATTACATTGTACCATGTTTGCAGGCTCTGCGTCATAAATGGGTAAGGTGTCATCAAGAGAAATCTCGTGAACATTCCCTGACGTGCCACTGGCATCATGTTGTCCTCCTGATTCTGTGCTCTTGGCATCGTTAGGCTCCAAGTTTTCAACCGTATGATCAGTTTTCTCTTGCATCGAAGAGTCTTGCACTCCATTATCATACCCTTGCTGAAGTCGAGATCTTTCATAAATTGAAGACGAGACCGATGACATGAGTTTCAAAATCGTATCACGGAAAACTCGAAGCTCGGTATGTGTATCTCGTAGAAATGATTGGCAAATCACTGAGCTTTCAGGCTTGATGATATTGAACTGGAGGAAAGGCGTGAGTTGTATCACAAGAGCCTTATAAGCAAGTGCCGATGCAGAGTGATTAAAGGTTTCATTGTTGAGTTGCTCTGCCAGTTGGGGCAAGATGGTAAAAATTGAGTCGATGAATATATGACGATCTTGTCCAAAGATTGTCACAAATTCGCTCCCTCCTTGGATCCGTGAAAGATTAACTAGATGATACTGAAGCATTCGAAATGAAGTTATACCACTTTCCCTAGCGTTGGCTTGCACTTGATGCGATTCTCCCTCTTTAAGTGTCGATTTTAACGATTCCATTGGTAAACGTGGTAAATGTCGAAAGACCAATACGATACTTGACAAATCGTGGATAAACCAAGAAAAATGAAATTCACAGGATTTATCCACGTTAACTTTCAGAATAACCGCCTCAACAATTTTTCAAAATATCATAAAATTTTTCAAAATAAAAATTTGAATAAAAATAAAAATATGAATTGATAATCAAAATTAAAAAATATAATATCCAAAATAGAAATTTCAAAATAAAATAAAAAGAAAAAGAAATAAAATTTAAAAGATAATAATAAAAAAGGATAAAACTAAAAAAAATACTGATTTGATTTAGAAAATATAGAAAAAAAAAAATCGGATATATGTTTAGAAAATTAATTTTAAAATTGAGACAAAATCTAATAAAGTTGCGGTAACTAAAAAAAAATTACTTAATTTAAAAAATAAAAATGTAAAACTATAACAAATCTTTTAAATTTGTTTTGACTTTTACATGGGTTCCTCCGCCTCTTAACACAATTACTTTGTTATATCCGTCAAAGATGGCACGTGGCCCAATCAGTGTTTACCCACCGCCCCACTCAACTTCGTGATATCCGCCCCAAATAACTTTTACTCCTTTCTTTGACTGAATCACAAAACTCAAAAACACATTTATCTCTCTCTCTCCTCAACTCATCCGCCTCCCAAAACTGCTCCTCTACTTTCTCTCAAACAAAAAACGCATCCACCAATCTCATAAGCCTCTCTCAAATTCAAATGTACGATGGATTCGATCCAATTGATGATGTTTCAGTTGTAATCAATTGATTCGATCCAAGCCGAATAAAACAACCCTAACCAAGCAGAGTCGTCTTCAAGATCAATTGATTGGTCTCAGGTAGGGTTTTTTTCTTTTAATATTATGTTTTCGAGTCTCTCTCTTCTACTGTTGAGTCTTTCTGTCGAAAAATCTGGTTTTGATCGAGGATGTTTGGTGAGACGGAGATCGATGGTCGAGCGAGGGTGAGTGGGTTGAGGGTTTAAGTGTCGTGAGGGTTGAGGGCGTCGGTGAGGGAGTGAGGGGCTGTGAGACGAGGGAGTGTTTGTTTTTGTCGAGGGAGAGTCTGTGAAGGTGATTGAGTGTAACGAGGGTTTTCGATGAGAGTATTGAGAGTATTGAGAGTTTTGGAGATCGAGAGGTGATGTAGTCTGGAGGGTGTGCGTGAGGCGTGAGTGGTTGTGAGGTCAAGTGTGTTTTGTGACGAGAGTTGTGACGAGGGTGAAGGGGTTGGGGGTGGGGAGGTTTTGAGTGTTCGAGTGATGAGTTGGGTTTCAGTTCTGTTTTTGTGGGCGAGGTTTTGGTTTCGAGTCGAGAGAGGAGAGATGAGGTGAGGTGAGGGTTGGTTTCGAGAGAGGGAGTCGAGGATGAAGGTTTGTTTGTGAGGGGGAGTCTGTGTACGAGGTGTGAGGGTGTGCGAGGGTCTGTGAGATGCGAGTGAGTTGAGTCAAGTTTTAGGAGTCTTGTCTTTGGTAAATAGGTCTTTGATAAATGTTTTCAGTCGAGTGTGACTTTTCCGAATAGAATAACTAAAAAATGTCTATGCGGAATGTTTCTACTCGGAAAGTTTTCAACTACTCGGAAAGATTTCCTATTCGGAAAGTTTTTCCTATTCGGAAGTTTTTCCTATTCGGAAGATTTTCCTATTCGGAACTTTTGGTATATTCGGAACTGTTGGTCTATTCGGAAAATTTGGTAAATTTGGTCTATTCGGAAAATTTGGTTTATTCGGAAAATTTTGACTACTCGAAAAATATGACCATTCGGAAAGTTTCGTCCTATGCGGAAAATATTACCATTCTGAAAAATGAAATCATTCGATCTCAAAAAAAATTGAAGGACTGATGGAAAAAAGACAAATGATATTTGACAATTTTGGACTGTTTGGACAATTTGGACTCATGGACTGTTATGGACTGTTATGAAAAAGATGAAAATTTGGACTAATTTGACTCATGGACAGATTTGGACTGAATAAAAAATGATTGATTAAAAAAAAAAAAAAAAAAAAATTATTAAAAAATGACTGATTATGTTAAAAAATTTGATAACACTAGATGATTATAAAAAAATGAACTGATTATTAAAAAAGAAACACACGTAAAAATAAAACTATGATAAAAAAACTGATTAATGAAAAAGAAAAAACTGATTATTAAAAAAAATTGATTAAAATTGATAGAAGAAAAATAGATAACTTTATTAAAAAATTTGATAAGATTTATAAAAAATTGATAAAAAAAAAAAAAAAAAAAAAAAAAAAAAATTGATCAAATGATGAAAAGATGGATAGAAAATTAGAAAAGAAAGGATTTTTACCACCAAATCAAAAGATAAAAAAATGCAAATCCTAAGATTCAACCATGGCTCTTGATACCAATTGAAGGCCTACTAATTCTAAGGATTTGGTAATGGATGGATTAGATCTATGGATTTGGTGGAAGAGATGGGGAAGAAGAAGATTAGGTGTAGAGAGAGAAAGGAGAGGGAAGAAGAGTAGAGAGAGAAAGTGATTAGATAAATGATTAAGTGTTGAATGAATGAATGACCAACCCCCTCCTAACATGCTAGGAGGGGTATATATATAGCCCACCCTACATGTGGGCTATATGGACTATACTTAACTAAGTGGATCACGAGCACATTACATAATTATCGTTGGAGCGACCGATCCTTCACAAATACGTAAAACGTATTTCCAACATCATATAACCTCTTGCCCACTATCGGCGGTTAATAATCAAATCCTAATTTCAACAATGATTTCAGATCTCGCGGGTCGGGTATTTTGCAAGGATAGGTTCGCCATCATAGGAAACCTTAAACCTAAAAGACATGTCCAACTCACAATGGGTGTATGTCGGATGTCTTTATCTCAACTCTTGCTTACAGATTCTCTAAGATTTAGATCCTAACAAGATTCGATCTCAATCCTAACAAGATGATTATCAATGATAATCTCTCCAAAGAAAACGATTATATGGTTCATTACCAAAGGTCAATCATTTAAACATAAAACAGTGCTTATAGTACTTTGTATCGTTACTTTACCTCGTCCCTTCGATTGGGGTGGTACATAGTACTCTCATCAAGGTTCGTTCTCAATGATTTCTGAGCAAATCTCTAGAAATTCGATGCGAAGCGAGGATCTTGATATATAGATGATCGATACAGGCACACTATGTTTACATAACTCTTTTAAATAAAAAGAGTCTATTTCTTCATCAAGATTCTATCATTAACGAGAATGATATTAGCAGGTTTGGTCAGTCTGTCGACGATGACCCAAATCGAATCAAATTCAGATGATGACCTTTGCAATAGCTAGATGTTAACTAATGTATGAGGCGATGTCTGCCTTCATAATTACCATTAGTACAACTTCTTTAGACAAAGATACTTTTAGTCATAAATGACATAAATAGAATACTTATACTTACAAATTCCAACATAACTATATCTCACAATTTTCCATATTTAGGCAACCATAAACGGCCTTTTAAAATATTTAACGCTATCGGCTTCTCAATTCTGATGGTTCACATTAGCCGCGAACCCTTTTTATTATCTATATTATTCCTTTTTACAAACATTGTTTATTTTTACATCGTTCGGCAATTTATTTTGCACCTTCATTAATAAGGAACATGTCCTAACTGGTTCTTTATCTTTTCTACATAATGCGTCGGTATCTATATTCACTTCTCAAGATGATATAATTATCATGTCCACAATTCACTCAGATATTCTTTCTATATTATGCATCAGTAATTACGTTCACTTTCTCCTGATGAAATAAAGATCATAACTGTATTTATTCAAAATTCTTTCTTCATATCTTTTATGTTTCAGTTTCGTCTCAACTATCATTTTTATCAGTTTTACTCAATCTGACTTTTTAAAGTGTTGATAATTATTACAACTAATTAAATAATTATTAGTTAATTTTTATGAAGCGTAAACGTAAAAGTTTTAAATTTCTTAGTTCGACCAATTATATAAAATGTTCAAAATAAATTTGAATTTAATTAACAAGATTTTTGTTGATTTATTGAAAATATTTATTAAGATTCGTAAATGTTCGAAAAACCTTTGTTTATACTTTGGTCAAAATTTTCTTAGTTAAAAGCAAAGATTATCGTTTTAAGTTTTCAGGTTATGGTGTAAATGGTTTACTCAATCCTTCTTAAGTTATCTTGAGGTATACACAAACATTTACCCCTAAACAGAAGTTTAGTTAAATGGTTTGTGTATAAGGGAATAGTCCCTTATAAATCCTTTGTTAAAATATTTGTCAAAACATATTTCCATTTCTTTTTGATAAAATCCAAAGTCTTAAAAGGGCTTTTAATTTTTGAAGAGTCAATTTATATTCCATTATCCTTTTAATCACATAGTCAAATCATGTAAAGTATTAAGTCTTTAATCATGTGTTAATTATTCAAGGTACAGGTTTATTGTTCGACCAATTTAGGGAATCTATAATTAATTATTAACTCATTCTTATTCTTATAAACAAACATATAGTCCTTAATGATCACGAGCATGAATTCATCAAATTACAACCTACACACGTGATTCATCATATTTATGAATACTACATGTGCATCGTCAATCCAAACGACATCACGTGAAACTCATAATGTTCATTACAACTACCGGATGTAGTGATTGGAATAAATAATCTTCTTCGCGGACGCGAAGTTGATAATAAACATGCCGTGGATCAAATCTTAAAACATACGCTACAACCTTGTAAATGATCGAACAAATCTTCCATTTCGAGTTATGGACATCGTTTTCGATTGTCAATTTACTCAGTCACATTAATCTATAAATATAAGGAATGATAACACCATAGCTCTTCAGGATGACAGGCTTGGTATAATAAAATCTTTCTCCGACAACTTTCTCAGTTGTACGGTAATTCTTTAAATTCAGATGGTGCTGACGTACAGTGCACAAGCCACAGGTGTAGCACCGGAAATATAATCAATACCAATTTCTACTTGCCTTAATGGCGAAAGTCTAGGTAATTCATCAACAAATACTTCCTAAAGTTTCAGATAACCGAAACATCTTTTAATAAATTCATATTAGGTTCTTCTAGATTACAATATCTATAACTAGTACACAACCATTCACGGTATAATCTCAAGTCTAAATACAGGATATGATCATCTGTCAAGAATTATTTAGTTCACCTTTGATAATCAACATCTTATCGTTTAGGGGAATTCTATTCGAGTTCCCATCAATTAAGACAATGTCGTCATGTCATAATCAATCAATTCATTCCACTGGCACTATCAACTTTCCAGTTTTATTGCCGTCGATAAGATGTGAACTTCTCAAAAGTCTAATGATAACTCATAATCCTTCATAATTTCAGGGATATCTGGAGACACAACTACTATTAAAAGAGTAAGGTCAACGCGAAATCTACGCGAGATAATTTCAAATCAGGTACAGACGAAAACATTTAACGAATATGAATATATCCCATGTTTTCATAGGTTGAGTACGCATTCGAAAGCTCCTCAGATCGTTACCCAGGTCATTCAAATGAAACCAAATCAAAAGAAATGATAGGAACGTCGATACATCCAGTCGGGTATCAACACTCGGTAATCAGATACTTTTCCTAAGAATCTCACTACGGGAGAATTGGACAAGAATGGGAATATCAATTGTTAAATAAGGCAATTTCTACAGACGAGTAAATTCAACTCAGAAGAATAGATGCTATAGGCACATATGTAGGTGTCCCTAACATTATGTCACTATTTTTCACTTCTTGCAGATCTCATAAAATTTTAATCTTTCGCAATCTTCAAAGAAAATTTAGTGTTTATTAATCAGTTTTATGGTGACTACTAATCAGTCTTGCATAGTCCATTCCAAATTGTATGTAGGCGCGCAACTATATACAATTTCAAGATTAACGATGCAATACTCAGTTCGTCAAAATTTTATCGTCATGTTTATAATAAAAACATTTTCATGCTTAATTCTTAAATAAGAATCAAGAATAAATTTACAATTATTTTCTTTGTTATGAAAACAATTAGGTTTCCAAAGCGTCTCATAAACAACTTCATTTTGATATCAATCACTTATAAATCTTACTTTGAATAATCCTTATTGTGATGAAAATTAAATTTCTCAAAGGATACCGTTTTAATTTTATAAAAACAATGTGTGATCTGCAAAAGAGTGATGAAAGCTTGTTCACCAACAATTAACTACAATCTAATAGGAAATGAGCTTAGCCAAATAATCATGAGGTTCATGATCTCGATGGCACTCAAAAGAATAATTCACAACGTAACTCAAATCGAGATGAGTACTTGTTCAATAGTTACATCACTAATGCGAACATTAGGATGAAGCAATAAAGGATAGATAACATCGATACATGTAGAATTTAGCAATCAAAGGTAGTCTTTTCATTAATCACAAACAAGTCAAAATTGTACCGTAACACATTACATGTCACTATGTCATACAATTCTCAAAACTCATCCTACCAACTGATATCTCAGTTAAGTTAGGGATTTTTAAAAGATACCACAATGAATACTAATCTACAAGAGTCATTAAGTGTTCCACATGTCCCGGAAGATCCATCGGTCTCAATTTAGAAGAAGATTTCTTCAATTTATTTCTTGGACACTGGGCATCCTCATTATTGGACAATGGCCTAGGAACAACCCTTAACACGAACTAACAATAATTTAAAACCTTATAATTCAATCACAAAACTTAACGATTTCCTCTAAACAATCTCGTATTCCATATAGGTTAAATTTTAATTTATTCAAGTTTCAACCACTTTTATAGTCAATTTGATATCCTACCTCATTTTCCAATACTTTCATTTTTATTCTTAGGCCTTGTAAAGGCAATACAATCTCAATATAAATCAACACTCACTTTCCAATCCTATATTTCTTACAACAACAATTATCAAATGAGTCATTAATATGAAATGACTTGATCATTTAACTTAGACTTCTCAGAAAGGTATTAGTGGCATGAGGCTTTTGGGTAATGGTTCCAATGACAGCCTCAAGTGCAACATTCACCCTTTCGATTTCAAATTTAAGAATTGGATGACAACGAATCAGATGACATCTTTCTAGGTGGTAACATTTTGTCAAACTCCACTCTATAAGAAAAGATCGTCATGACATCGATATCAGATTTAATCTCGCCAATTCTTTTTTAATTTCACAATCAACTAATATCTACATTTCTATGAATATCAACCATTTGTTGGGATCATAAATATCCACAACTTGGTTTAGATCTTGGATAGCTAGAATTCCTACGAGAATAGCTTCGATTAATTTACTAGGGGATTTAGGGTTACTTGTGACAATCTACGTCGTATAAATACATCGTATAAATATCGAAATAACCATCAAACAATCATGTAATAAAATTACATCACATATATATATATAATCCAAGTTATATATATATATTAAAATAACACTTCTCAGTCTTGGCCTTGTCGGTAACTCGGGAATTCTTCGGCACCGTTATAGTCAAAAGATTTTTTTAGACATTTTTAGAAAAATGTTTATAGTTAAAAGATTTTGAAATGTTTTATTCAAAACCTTGGTTTTAAAAATCTTTCGTTCTCTATAACGAGAGCTCTGGTACCAAACTGTAACACCCCCAAATTTGTACAACTCAATACAGCGGAAGACTCGTTGGTGTTACGGGATAGCACATTACTCACATCATAGACAACGCTTAAAATCGCGTCGTTTATTAATAAAGCATTTCCATTCATAAATATCAAAGTTACATCGGTCCCAAGTCATTACATTTCATACAAAGTTTTACAAGTATTTTGAATGGAAAATATTGTTTAAGTGCGGGCCATGAATTCTTGTTGTCTTCCCGAGAATTACCTTCAAGTACCTGAGATAAAACATGTTGAAAGAAAAGGTCAGCGATAACGCCGAGTGAATTCATAGAGTTTAATAAATTCCATCAATATAATATCAGTATAAAAGTATTACTGAAAATCATTTTGTACAAATCGTTTTGATAGGCCATGAAACAGCCAAAATCATTTTATACAAATCCTTATCGAAAATCATAATATAGGCATTTGCCGTAAAAATCATAATACGAGCCAATGTCGTAAAAACATCATACAATACGTCTTATGACGTTGTATAAAATCAAATAAAAACCGTTATATGAATATGGTTATGAAAACCAAAATACAATCATAATATCAATAGTATGACCCTGTATTGCTAGTCAGGTAATACATCGTAATTCGGAGCGTCTATTAGTATTTCGTTAATTCGGATTATTATAAGCCGCATGACATTGTTACCTTACTAAACCAACAACGGGTAGCTAACCCGATACCAATTTTTGCCCATCTAAAGTAGCGTGTCGTCACAAAGGTCATGCTATGGAAATCTTCTCATACATTAATTCGCTTACCAATCAATATGGCACGATGGGGATCAACCGTCAAGGCGCGAACTGGGGTGATCGTCCCCAAATAGTACTATTAAATGCATAAGCGTCTACCAACTCCCGGTAGTTCACAATTCATGCTAATGGGACTTTTAGTGACATAACCTAACTTTAATAATCCATTTTATTTCATCTATCGGGTCCATTAATCATTTATCGGGTCATACAATCGGGTCACTCAATCATTCGGGTCCAAAATCAATAAACAAACAATCGGGACAAATGGTGTCCTATTTTATAAAAACTAACATGTTATCTCCCTCGCGGGTTTATAAAACATTTATAAAAACATTTAAAAGAGTGCGAGGCTATGAACTCATGTTGATGTGGGAAGGCGGGTTATCGGCAATTCGGATGTACGGTACGTGCTTCAATTACGAAAACCTAGACAAATAATACTCGGTCTTAGACGTTTGTCCAATGACTTTATAAAAGTAACAAGTATGTATACATATGATGATTATATATATATGATGATCAAGTGGGTTTGCATATTCTCATTTACTCATTTTTGTGTTATGTGTCGATAACTTTTATACTAGCTTACTAGTTTTACCCATTTACGTGTTTTAAGTCCAATAAACTTATTATAGGTTCTTTAACTTGTTTTAATCCATTTTATACCTATATTATCAGTATGTATACTTTCCAAGTTGGGTCTAAATGGGTTAAGCCCAATAGATTCTTTTTACTAGTTTTTATCCTATTTAGTCCATTTATTAGTCCAATATGTTTATTTAACTTGTTAATGTCCGTATGTCCTATAGTTCGGGTTTTTATCGGTTTTTACTTGTTATAAATGTCTATATATCAGTATATAAGTTTTATAAAGTTTTCATTAGACGGGTCCAACCATCTAAGTTTTATTTAACAAAAATGTTAATTTTACGGCAATAGCCGAAAAAGTCGTAAAAATCATGTTTATAGTTTTATATCTTATAAAACATAACAAGTTACCATTTTTATAAAATGTACACTTATTTAACCTTTTACATACTTATATAAATAAAATCCAAGAGTTAGTGGGTTTTAACTTTACATTTTATACAATATAATTTTGAGTGCTTATATAATAGTATTATACTTTATTTTCCAAAAATCTGATTTTTATCTTTACTTTCACCGAAACTGCCATATCTTGAGTTCTATATGGAGATAGAAGCTCAAATTTTTATCCCATAAACTAAATGATATGTGCTACATTTAACTCTACTATAGCTACTGTTGAATCATATTCTAAATATTTTCTAAAAATCGTCCAAAACAGTAACTTCAGATTTATACCCTAAACTTGTTTTGATCATATCTTACTCATTATTTTGATTCCATTGCATGACCAACTCTCACATGTGTACAAGACCCATAGATTACTGTAAATGGATTCTACTTCATCATATTATCAGTCCATGACTTGCTTCTTTACTGTTTTATACAGCCATCAAATTTAGACATGATTTTAGCCTTGTTTCTTATAGTTTTTAATCTTTTTATCCATGATTATCAACACCAAATCCCCACACAATATTTTTATCATCATATAATCATCATAAACATATACAATAGGAAATAAAATACATGTTTACATAATCAAAATAACAAGAAGATGAGGAGGACAATCTTTATACCACCAAGTTGATGTAGGTTATGAGTTTGACATGGATTTGGATGAAGAAACTTGTGCATAGCCAAGACCATCTTCAAGACCACCATTCTTCATGTATACCTTGTGGAAAATCAGCCTCAAGACACTATGAAAACTCCTCCATGGATGTTATAAGTACCACCAATCAATAGGGTTTTAAAAGAGCTTCATCTTATGTGTAAATAACATAAGATTCCATGGTTAAATTTTGATCAAATTTGGTGTTTAAGGGCTGAATTGGGACGAACTAGAGAGAGACTTGAGAGGTTTTTGATGTTGGTTTACATGTATGGAAAGTGGAAAATGATGTTGCTAGTGGTTTTGTGTCAAGTGGTAAAGAGAAAATGCTTAATATGTAAGCTAAGCTTACACTTGTTGTAAGTTAGCTAACTTGATGCCACCTTAGTGTGTGGTGTCAAGTTGTGCCGTCCCATATAGCTAGTGGGGTGGGACAATGTGTTTTGTCCCATCTCACTAGTTTACGGGTATTTCTCGATTCTAGTTTTCTCGATTTGCGTGCCCTCGGGTCGTTTTACGAAAAACGTTTTTACAAATTATGAATCAACGTCACAAAACGAATCCGATAAAAATTGTCTCATCAAAAACGGAGTTCGAAAACGTAAATACGTAATCCTAAGGTTTCCGGTTTAGTCGTAAAGGACGTTAAAATAAAATCGTAAGTCCCAATCTCTTCTCGTAAATTTGTGAGTTTATGAACCAACACAAATTTAAAACTCCAAAATAATATTCACGGATAAATTTATTTTCTGAAATGTCGGACTGTCACCAAAGACGGTGTATGTAAACGTAAGCACGTAACGTTGAATCCTCCGGTTTAAACGTAGTCGATGCTACTCCAAGACGTAAATCCAAATTTCTTCCCAAAAATAAGTGAGTTCATATTGTAACATTAAAATAATGTTTTTAAATAATATTCGAGAATAAAATATCAATCATAAATTGACGGATTGTCACATTTTAAGATCTCCATGGGAAGTTGGAGAAAAAGACTAGAGAGAAAAATGTTGTGTACACCAGATTTGTATCTCTCCTCTTTGCTGACCATCTTGGAAATGAATTTTCAAAAATCAATGGAGAGAACCTAATTTATAAGACCTTTGATCTCACTCGCTGGAACATTTCAGTCAGCACAATTGATCCTCCTCTTACACAACCCATGCTGGACATCTGCTCAGCAAATGGTCCAGTAGTGTACAAAGATCCCAAAGACACTTCTCCAACTGGAGAAAGGGATCTACAAGGAAAAAATCCTGGAGCTTCATCTGGACCTCGTCAGAAGCAAACGTCAATTAATACCAAGAAGGTTAGACGTGCATCCAGAAAGAGGAAAATCCTCACACAATCTTTCTCAAAGAAGATTGATGATGAATCCCAAGGCCATGATTTGAAGAAGACCAAGTCCCTGGCTAAGGACAAGAACCCCAGCCAGCCATCACCTTCAGTCTCTGCTGGAGGAGATATGCATAAAGAGGCCCAGCAAGCAACCCATCTCAACTTCTTCAGGAAAGAAGGGTGAAGATGGAGCTCACCCTCAGCTCAGTAGTGTGGAGTCAGCATTGGTAAATACTTTCATTCTGAATACAAGTCAAACTTCATTACCAATTTCTATCACTTGTCACTCAGAGTCTGCATCAGGGATTGATGTGTCAGCAAATCCAACAGCAGATACTGACCCTGGCCTATCTGTTTCTAATGATGTAGCTCCCCCACAACAGGGTTCTACTGAATGAACCAAAAACATTATCATTGTTCTAAATTTATCAGTGAATCTTTCTCAGGATCCATCAAGTCAAACCAACCTTGGTGGTGAAGGGCTTGAAACTGATCCACACACTCATGAGGATGCTCCAAAGATTCCCAAGGAAGTGCATCTCACCACTAGAGCCAAGGTGGGACACTTGCCTACTTTTGTTGTCAGCATGTCTAGAGATGATCTGGAGAAAGAACATGGGTTCAATGAAAGAATTTCAGTCAATCTAGATGACAGTGATGAAGAACCTGCTGATGCAACACATAAGCGACCTTCCACCAGAACTGAGCAGGTAAAAGAATTAACCAATTAAGTGTTGATTCTTCAATCACAGGTTGCCAGACTGAAGGAAGAAAAGGTGCTTGCTGACAATGAAATCTCAACTATAAAAGCAAGACCACCTCCTCCCTCTACTGAATAAATTAAGGATGTCATCATTGTTGCTTTGAATCCCTTAGTCCAAGATGTGGCCACCATTACTTCCTTAAAGCAAGAGATTTCCTCTCTAATGGAGTCCATCAACGGTGCTCCCATGGAGTTTCCACCAGAATTCACACCAGTTCCTGTCCAAGTAAATACCTTGTGTGATTCTGTCTATAAGATCAAAGATAGAGTGGCATTGCTGGAGAAACAAAAGCTGACCATTTCTGGAGAGGTTCAGAAGAAGCTAAATGCCCTTGAAACTGTTCCAGCCATGCTGGCCAAGGTAACTACCACACTTGATCATCTTTGTGGTTTCTTCCCTACTGGACGGTCATCAGAAGCTGTTGGGCAGTCTTCTGCTGAGGGGGAGAAAAACTCAATCCAACAGCTCTTTCAGAAACATGCCCAAAAGAAGGCTCAGAAACAATCCATTGAGTCACCCATCACTGAAAAGAGCCCAACAAAGGGTAAGGGGGAGTCATCAGCCAAAGATGATGATATGCAAGTGCTGACCACAAGTGAGGAAAAACTGATAGTGGGTCACCTCCCTTTATACCCAAAAACAAAGGAGATCTTACTATGAAGGATCGTTTGGTAAGCGCTGGAGTGGCCACTGAGGAAGAACTTAACAATCTATACAAGCTTCAGCAAGAGGAGAAACTAAAAGATTTGAAGCTAAGCTTGTATGAACAAATTGGAAAAGTTGAAGTAGAAAGTGTCTTCAAGAAGAAAGTGTTATATGAAACGTTTTGTATAACAAGGCTTAACAGAAGAAATATCTCACCAATCACCAATGTTGACATGTTAACCAGCAAAGGCGACATCAGTCTCAAGTTCTATAAGGGTGATGTAACTGATGAGATACTTGAAAACTTTCAAGGAAAATAACTCTTTTACTCTGAATGGATGGAAATGAGTGTGATGATCGAGAAAAGAAAATCCAAGAGATGGGATGAAGTTCGCACCAGAATCGAGCACTATATGAGAAATCATGAAAGACTAGGTGAAATTCTGAAGATCAACACTCAAGTTTCTCTAGAAGATCAAGATCCAATACTCGAACTAAACAAAAAGGCAATTTTGATACAACCTGAAGTTGGTGACATATTTTTCACTACAAAGAAATACAAAGGCCTTGTTCAGTTTCAAAATCATCTCCCCGGTCATGTATTGGACGAACCAGAACTATGAATGATTATGTTCAATCATCAAGAACGTCAGGACTTTGTGGGCATAAGTGATCTTGATGAAATGAACAATGAACTTCTCTTGAATGTTCAAAGGATCTTTTACTCTCTTCATGGTGGTCCAGGACTCACTGAAGCTGCAAAAACATTCAGCATGTGCATACTATCAATACTTGACATCAGAAATTCTGATCCATCAGTACAGACCCCTGTCATTGAAGAACTTAGGCCAAAGGAAAACTGAATAATCATTTGTAATATTTTTTTTGTAATTTGTAATGTTATTAAATAAATGATTATTTGATGTTTATATGTTATTAATTGTTCAGTGCAATTAAGAAGAAGTTGTTATACTCACTTACTACTGACATTAGACTTAGACTATTTGTATATCCAAATAGGGGGAGATTGTTGGGTCAGTATTTACTGACCCTGAAGCAACTCTAAGATTTGAATATAAAATTCCCCTAAGTGTTTCATGCTCAGCGGTAAGGCAAGTCTACTGAAGGTTGACTAGAGGAACAAAGTTCCTACTGAAGACCTTATACCTGAAGAAAGTTCAGCACTCCCCTTCCATTGAACTTAGAAGACAAAGGAGTCTTCGCTTCAAAATACTAGGCGGTCTAGTTGCTGAAGAACAAGGACTGAAGAAGGGCTTTCAGTTTAGTTTGGCTTGACAATACCAAACTGAATGATGTCGATCTCCTCTAGGTTACTGAAGACTCTTTAGTATTCTGATGGTTTGCATTAGGCGGGAAAAGATTACTTTATGTCAAAGTAGGTTCCTTGTATACTTAGATATAAGTACAACCTTTATCTTTTCTAGAATAGTTTATTATGTACTTTGTACTATTTATCCAGCATGGGCATCAACCACCCACTGGATAAACTCATGCATTGGTACATGCAAAATGCAAACCCTAATTTACACTGCCTATATAAAGGAGTGTACATTGTGAGAGAAAGGTAACCAATACAAGAGCTTTAACTCTGGACAACCTTTCTCTCTCGATACCAACTAAACCATATATCCAAAGATGCATATGAAGGTTTAGATTGGAGCTTAGACATTAATTTTGGTAAGACTTTTAAGTATAGGAGATCAAACCCCATTGTCATTCAACCACTTTGTTATTTCGCAAACAAAGTGGGTTATAGATTCTTTATTTGATTCTAATAAAAGTCTATACGTTGAAAAGTATATTGGTATTGTTGTTTAAATCTTTCATAGTTCTTATCTAATGTTAAAACAACACACTTGAGTCGAAGTAATATTTATTACTTAAGATAATAAGTAATATCGAATTACGAGGGACCAACAGGATTATTTAGTATTTTAATCCTAAGTGTCTATGTGATCAAATTTTCAATTTACATATCTTTGTGCATCTTATGTGTTAGTTAGCTTCCTAGATTTTGATTAATAGTTCACTTTGGCTTATTAAACCTTTGTGTGAAATATGGGTTGGCAAAAGTTTCAGGAAGTGTATTTTTTGAACCCACTGGGGCGGTTCTTTATCTTCCCTACGGTTCCTTAGCGATAACGAACCGCGCCCATACTTAAGGAACCGCCGTCACCTGTTCCAAGAGAATCTTTGCTTTACACTAGTTTCCCTTAATCTGTGTAAACAATGGTAAAGTTTTTGCAAAAGCCTGCACTTCCTAGACTAGGCTACCTAATTTCATTATTCACCTAAACTTATTTCTACCCATTACTAGTTTGGATCATCCCTTTCTCTTCTTAAACCCCTCCTTGTAGATCTTGTTCTTCATCCCTTAAACTTCTTTCTAAACCTTTTCACAACCTGGTGTCCACTAGAACATCTGACTCTTCCAAAAGAAACCTTAAGATCAATATTAAGTTACCCAAACTTGGTTCTTCATCTTTCCATACTCCCAAAAATGAGACCTGTCCTACTTATTTCTTCATCACCTTCACCACCTCTTGCTCCATGCAAGACCAACTCAACTCATGGTACCACCCATTCACATGGTTCTACCTCTTCCTCATTCCAATCAAGAATGAATGAGTTGTACTCGCCCTTCACTCCTAGTCATCCCTTGTATGTGAATATTCAACCTCAACCTCTTCAAAGAATACCTGTTGGGAATTAAAGTTGATGTGACAAAACTACTAGATGGAAACAAGAGGGAGTGAAGTTGTCAAAGAGAATATCTTCAAGATGGTGGACAAACATTGAAGATTTGATATTATCTTGCAAATCACAGCTTTAGTTATTTTATATTATATTATCTTGTTGCCATGTATATCTTTTTTCTTAATCTATAAAAGGAACAAGACCGTAGGTTATTATTCATTCATTCGTACTATGAAAATGTAACCTACAGCAAAGTTTGTGTTCTAGGCATGGGATTCAATGTATACATGTCTAGAGTTGTTTAACGTTTGGGAGAATTCTTGTCTTGTTCATAACACCTTGTTTATGTGTCTGGTTTAAATTTTGCTATTCTAATCACATATGAATGAGATGCATTCCAAGTAAGCTCAATCGATCCGTGAATTATGGTTTCAACCGTTTCTATCAGAGCGGGTGGCTCTCGATGCTAGGATCAACAAGGTGTTCGTGTCGAAAAATAAAGAAAAAATCCGTATAGGATTTTCTGGGCAATTTTGTGTGCAGAACATCAGTTGGAAGGCCATAACTTTTTGTTGAACCGTTGGATCGTCACGAAATTTTGTGTGTGTGTTCTATACACATATATCTAGATATCCACCGGAGGGATTGTATAGACCGATCTCTAAGAAAAAGTTATAGCATGTCGAAGTTCACAGCAGAATGGTGCAGTTTTCTTTGGACATCAGTGGTAAAAACGCGATTTCTCTTTCTTTAACTGTTGGATCATCGTGAAATTTTTGCTGTAGGTTCTTCCCACATGTTTCTAGGATCTCACCAAAGCGATCTTCGATCTGAGCTTCTAATCTCAAGATACAGCTTGTCGAAGTTGGCTGCAGTAATGTTATTATTTTAGCCACTGTTAAGTTTACGTTGCCATTGACAAGCAAAATTTGAACGCGGACACACCAAGCGCTGACATGAGTAAATTGGGCGCTGACACAAGGAATTTGAGCGTTGACAGACCTGCAGATATGGTTGATGTATTCTAGTCATCAGCTATCATCAAAGAAGTGTCCTCACAGGTATTACCATCATCTTACCTATCATTGATCCATTAGATAAGGGTAAAGGAATTATGGTAGAAGTAGAAGTTCCAAAGGATGCAACACAAGTAAAGTTTGATTCAAGGTTGGCTGCACAACTTGTGGAACATGAAATGAAGAAGGTTGGTGAATCACCATTTGTTGTCACTTCAGAGGAACAAGAAGGATGTGATGAAGAAATTTCAGATTCAAGTGTGATGATAATTGAACAACCAGAAAGACTTGAATATGGTGATGACTTGGCAGGAGAGAAGCTTAGAGAGTTGAAATTGCAAGTAGATTTTGATATGCCAGAAGTAGTTCAGATGTATCATGCTTGGGAGAATAAGATTATGGAGAATCTAGATTTGACAATTTCAAACCAAATTTGGGGATTGGAGAATATTCTAAGAGTTCAAAGAGACTGCAAGGTAGTTCTGAAACATAAGGCTAGCAATGTTTTCTCACTGCTGAAGAGGGATAGAAGAGAGATTTACTACATGTTACTCAGATGTCATGGAACTGGATGGACCTTCAAGACATTGCAAGGATTTTCCTTTCAAGAATTAGAGTACAAGGCTTATCCCATTTGGGAAAGAGTTCAGGAAATGAATACTCTTAGACTTCTTTCAGATGAAAGAAAAGAAGAACTTGCAGAAGAGATGGAGATTCAGAAGGCAATGATTGTTCCAAGGCCTTTGAAGAAGGGAGTTCCACTTGAGTTTTATAAAGATCTAAATAAAGTGGTTCCCAGTGAAGCTGTTCTTAGAAGGAGCATTAAGCTCTCACCCATGGAAGCTTCAGATATAGTACAAGTGTTACCTCTTGATGCCAAAAACCCTTTTTTAGCTATGAAGAAGATGCAAGTGGGTTTTGGAAGATTGGCAGATATGGGAAAGAGGTATACACATTTACTACACTTATGTCTCTCTTTGCAAGTATGGATAGAGAAGACTTGGCAGAACTTTGGAGGTTGTTGATAACCAAGTATGAGACTGAAGCTCCTACTTCAGTCAATGGAATAAAACTTTGGTCAACATTCAAGAGAATGTGTGCACTAGAAGAAGGAGATCCTGTTTAGAAGGATCTTGAGGATGATATCAGTGGTCTTCAATGGCGTTTGTATTCCGCTGCTGGTGTGTATTATTTGAGCTCTACAAAGTTTGTTGAGTATCTTCTTGTAGATGCTCAGTATCCCATGTCCAAAGAAGTTTTGGACAAGATGAAGACAACACAGCTGTAGATTGACTATTCAAGTGACATGGCCAAAGATTTGATTAGGCATGTTTATTACCAATATGATAAGATTTGTAAGATTCCTCCTAGTTCTTAATTTTTATTCAGAAACTTGATTACTAGAGTAGATATCAAGTTTAGGGGAGGATTGTTGGGAATAAAATGTAGCCAGTCCACTTGAACGCTGACAAGAAGAAAACAAGCGTTGATAGGAAGAGAATAAGCGCTAACAGATCAAGCGTTGACAGGAAGAAGTCAAGCGTTGATAGGTTGAAGACAAGCATTGATAGAAAGATATGGTCTATGCGTATTTTGTTTCTAGTTTGTTTCTAGTAAGGATAGGATCAACAATTTATTTTCTATAATTATCTTTACCTAGAATAGCTGATACGTAGACTCTTGTACAAGGCTTCTTATGTCTATAAAAGAAGACCTTTAGGTTATGTTTCATATAAGTTTTTCATACGTTTAACACTTTCATTGTAAGCAAGTTTGTCATTATCAATCAAGTGAAAGTTTGTTTTACAACTGTTTGTGTGTTCTTGTTTAAGTATTGATTCCACATAATACTTGAATTATTTTATACATAACAATGTTTCTCTACGTGTATAACTTGATCTAATCTCATTTACACAAGTTAAATCGATCTAAGTTTGGGATCAACAGAATTTTGTCTTGGAGTTGAAAGCATGTGATTCCAGCTTGTAGTACTCATCTTCTACGTCCAATGTGAGCGTAGGATGAAAGCCAAGTTTTAGGGCGTTGATTCTCTGGCACTATTTAGTCTTCGTCTTCAAAAAGGTGCAGGGGAGGGTTGGTGTAGCCATGTGGCTAGTGGGGGACCAAATATGAGAGGTGGGTTTGGTTAAGTAAACCCTTAATCATAATTTTGGAAAAGATTAGGGTTTAATTTCAAAGGATTAGTGAAAGCCCAATTTGTGTTCGTGGTGTTTAGAACATAGTTTTTATTTGTTTAAAGAGAGTTTTAGGTGTTTAGCGCCATGTTTAAAACTAATTATTAATTAGTTAAAAATCGGTTAGTGAGGCGGCAGAGGTGGAGGAATGGGAGGCTGTGATTGGTGGAAGGTATTAGTGGGGTGAGGTGGCAGCCATTGGTTGGTCTAGGTATGTTTGGTGGTCGGCCAAGTTTAATCCCACTCCTTCCAAGTTGTTTTCATTTGAAGTTTAACAGCTTGAAACTCAACTTCCTTTGTTAATGAAGTTTTAGTTTTTGCATTTTAGCCACAAAAACTTTCCAAAAATATTTTCAAGGGTGTTTTTTGTACTTTCATGATATTTAAAGTGTGATTCTTGACATTTATTGAAACGTGAAGTTCTTCTCTTGTGTATTTGACTTTGAGAAGAACTAAAAGTGACAAGTCTTCATTTTGCAAGGACCAATCTTTCCAATTCTTCAAAGTTAAGGGTCCTTTTTGGAATTTTGACAAACTTTAGGGACCAAACTTGTAATTATGAATATACAAGGGTATAAAGTGTCATTTATTCAATAATGAAGGACCCTTCTTGTACATCTTCAATTCTTCAAGGACTTTTCTTGGAAATTCAACACTTCGGTCCGGTTGATTTTGTGGCTTCGTTTCCCGTGTTCGTTTTTGATTGATTCTTGTGAACTTTTGTCATTTTCTCGATATCCGTACCTAAAATACACATTGAACAAACACAAGCATATATTTGGCACTTTTTATGATATTTCTATTGTTTTAAGCCCGTTTTGGACGATGAGACCATGTATAAAAGCAGTCTCATCAGTCACTCAAGATCTTTGAAGTATATTTTACTTTAAAACTTGGATCGATCTGTTGTCTACCCAAATTAGAAGGTTAATTTGTTCTAAAGTTTCTCTTTGGTTAAAACTATTTTTTCTTTGAAAATAGGCCTTTTAATTGGTAATATATCATCTCATTTAGATTAGTAGTACTTATGCATTTTAGATTTACTCTTGAAATTTATCTACTAGTTTGCATCTTGTTATGTGTAGGTACTCATGAAGATCAATCATTCAATTGATTGTGGATTGAGTTACTTAAACTTGTAGAAGACTCATCTTCTTTGATTTCCAACATAATTAAATGATGACATCAAGATGGATGGGAGTGATACTAGTCCCTGAAGACTTGGTAGTCAATTTAGTCATGGTTGGGCTTTGCATTGATTCCTTGATTTCTTGGAATGCACTTTGTGGCTAAGGTACGCTTTCGTTCTTCCACACGTCCTTTTGATCACTCTTTTGATCATTACTTGACTATGTGCTTGTTCTTGGCATCCTTGCCTTGACATTTGTTTGTGCTTTGTGATTCTTTTCTTTTACCCTCTCAAACATTCATTGCTTGGATACTTGACTCACTATGGGGATGTAGAGTGAGTTAGTAGTAGCTTAAAGTATCAAGCATGATTTCCATGGTTTGCACCCTCACAGTTAGTAGGCCCTATATCATGTGTAACTTGTGCAATTGAGCTCATATCTAGGATAATTTATTAATCCCTTGAGATACCAAACTACTTAATAAGTTAAATCTTTTGGTAAAAATCTGTCGGTACACACCAAATGTACGAGCTCATTTACCCTACTTAAACACGTCAAATGCTTATGATACTAATCAGAGATATCACTTAATATATATATAGGAACACCTGTTAAAAGCCATCAAAAGATTTTACATTTAAAGTTCCCTGCCCGACACATCTTTAAACTACAAAAACCGGACAGTCTTACGTCACCGACTCATACAACCATTTTTACCATTCTAAACAATCCCGTTTATAAATCCGACACTTGGGTTTGAAAATAGACTCACAACCCTAAGTCTAAAACCAAACATCAGAAGTTGACCATTTCACAACTCATTCTATAGTCCCCGAGATTCGATCCAAATATCGACAACAACTTCGGATTGTGTCGATACTCGTCTCCCGGTACACGAATAATCAAATCATTATAACTTTTCGCTCGTTTGGAGCTAGAAGCTCTATCTTATATCAAATCGAAGCTAAATGAGTTCTCTACGACCCTATGCTATTAGTTTAACCATTTTCATACAGTAAGGTACCCAAAATTAACCTTGAACCTACTGATCTAAAACACCTCTTTAAAAATCATGTTAAATCAAAATTTCAACCCATTTTACTCAAACTCATACTCCTAATATTATCCTAATATCATCACAAACAACTTAAATAACCCATAACACCCTTGAATGATCATCCAAAGATTTACCCACTTAAAATTTTAAACATGCAACACTCAAAAATCAATTATAACACTACTAACAACACACCCACACAATAAAAATGGATCAAACAAGCATGGATCATATAAAAAAATAAAAGTTCTTGCATGTGTATAAAATTTATACCATTAGAATCTCCTTTGAATTTTAGAGATGGGACTTGTTTTAGTTTCTCTTGATTCAAGCTAAAATTTAAAAATCAAAAGGGTTTATGGTGTGGGGGTGGACGTCATAGCTATAGAGAGAGAAGAGAGATGGAATTTTTTGTTTTGTATGTGTTTTTGAGTGGAGGGTGGTAGGTGGAAACCTTATATATGCTGGGTGGAGGGACCATTGTTGTCAGTTTGTGATAGTTTTGGTCCAAAATGCAATTAATAGTTGTAAGGGTAGAAAATGTAAATTGTCAATTTTGAAAATATTTACGAGGCTCGAGTTTCGTAAAAATACTTTTCAAAAGTTAAAACGCACTCAAAATATGATAGTAATATGATCCCGGTTCGACTTAATACGAACTAAAAATAAAAATGTCAAAAATACAAGCATCGAGACAACAAATGATAAAACATAAACTCTCTCGCATCCGTCGATATCGTGATTACTAGTAATCCTCTCTATTAGTAAGAAGATAAAAATAAGACCTCCAACGTCGGTTTTAAATAAATTCATCAACCATCATATCATTCAGACTCATAAAAAATTTCAAAAATTATTCGTAAAATAATATTGAATAATAATAAATAATGTTAAATAATATTAAATAATGACCTCGGGTTCGGGTTGTCACAAAACAAAATCTTGTTATTGGTCTTCCTTCACTTGTCTACTCCAAGGACAAACCATGCTCAGCATGTGAAAAAGGGAAGCACCATAGAGCCGGTTTTAAAACAAAGCAAACTTTCTCAATCAAAGAAAGTCTTCATTTGCTTCACATGGAATTATTTGGCCTAGTATCACCTAGGGCCATTTGTCATGAAAAATATACACTTGTCATTGTTGATGAGTACTCTAGGTACACCTGGGTATATTTTCTGACAAAGAAAAGTCATGCATCAGATGCTATAATGTTATTTATCAAAAGAGTTGAAAATCAAAATGACACTCATGTCAAACAACTCAGAACTGACAATGACATTGAATTCAGAAATCACTCACTGAACAAATTCTGTGATGACAAAGGATTTTCCCAAAATTTCTCATCTCCTAACACACTTGAACAAAATGGTGTGGCTGAAAGAAGGAACAGAACCTTGATTGAAGAAGCAAGAACAATGCTTGCTGGATCTGCTCTCTCTAAGCATTTTTGGACTGATGCTGTAGTCACTACTTGCTACACTCAAAATAGATCCATCATTTTGAAGAGACGCATGAAGAATGCCTATGAAGTTTTCAGGGGGAGAATTCCAAACATTACATTCTTACATGTGTTTGGGTGTCCAGTATTCATTCACAGTCACAAGGATCACCTTGGGAAGTTTGATGAAAAATCTGATGATGGTTATTTTCTTGGATACCCCCTAGTATCTAAAGCATACAGAGTCTTCAACACAAGAAGACAATGTATTGAAGAAACCTATCACATCACATTCAATGAAAGTTCTGAAGCTCTCACTTTTACAAATCCATCAGATGATGAACTTCATATACATGAATCTCAAAATTATCCATCTAAAGAATTTAATCACTATGAGCCTTCTCAAAAATATCAAACTAGCAACTCAGTCCTTCATATTGATCCATTTGAAGATATGACAAGTCCTACAAAAGAAAATCCTTCAATATCACATACTGATGGTTGTCAATCAAATAATGATCAATCTCAAAATGATCAAAATGATCAGCAAGGAAACACAAATAACCAAAATGGCTAGTCTCAAACAATCAGCATGCTAACACACATGATCAAAATTATCAATCATATGCAGCTGTTGAAGAACAATCTGAGCCCCTTGCTCAAAGCTCTCCTATCATCTCTAGAGAAGTGGGTCTTGGATATGTTGCTTCTGACCAAGAAGGAAGCCCTCCAATGATTTAACCTTTGTCCACTGAATATCCTTTAGTAGACACTAGAGACATCCCAAGTACAAGTCCATGTCATGGACTTCCATGTTCTAGCTCTAACCATGATACCAGTACCTATTCTCTAGCTCTACAAAAATCTTGGACTCAAAATAGTCACATATAGATGGTGAACATAATAGGTAATCCTGGTGAACGTAGAGTCACTAGATCTATGGCAAAGAAACTAAGTGCTGCTTCATATGGAGAATGTCTCTATGCAAATTTTCTCTCAGAAATTGAACCTACAAAGGTTTCTGAAGCACTCACACATCCTTGATGGGTAGATGGCATGTAAGAGGAACTCAATCAATTTGAAAGAAATAAAGTGTGGAAATTGGTTCCTCTTCTATATGGTAAATCAACCACTGGCACCAAATGGGTTTACAAGCTCAAAAGAGATGAAACCAACACAGTGACAAAAAATAATGCTAGGCTGGTGGCCCAAGGATTCAATCAAGAACCTGGTGTTAATTTTGATCAAACATTTGCGCCGGTTGCACGTATGGAAGCCATACGAATCTTCCTTGCATATGCCACATACATGAACTTCATCATCTACCAAATGGATGTCAAAAGTGCATTCCTAAATGGTGACCTAAAAGAAGAAGTTTATGTTACTCAGCCTCCTGGCTTTGAGAGTAATAAATACCCAAATCATGTCTACAAGCTTTACAAAGCTTTGTATGGACTGAAGCAAGATCCAAGAGCATGGTATGAAACACTCTCAACATTTCTAATTGAACATAAATTTGTCAGAGAAAAAATAGATAGCACCTTTTTTATCTATAAATCTAAAACTAACACCATTCTGAGTCAAATTTATGTGGATGACATAATTCTTGGTTCTACAAGCTTGAAACTTTGCAAACAATTTACCAAGCTTATGACCAGCAAGTTTGAGACGAGTATGATGGGAGAGCTCACATACTTCCTTGGTCTTCAGATTAAACAATCTGACCAAGGCATCTCCATCAATCAAGAAAAATATGTCAAGGATCTGCTGAAGAAGTATGATATCAATTGTGCTTCAGTGAAGACTCCAATGGTACCCCCTAACAACTTAGGACTTGATCTCACTAGAAAATCAGTCAATGAGACTCAGTATAGAGGTATGATTGGGTCACTCATGTACTTAACTACAAGCAGACCTGACATTTAATTCTCTACATGCCTTTGTGCAAGATACCAAGCAGATCCAAAGGAATCACACCTTACTGTTGTAAAGAGAATCTTCAGATACCTAAAAGGTACACCAAGTCTGGGTGTTTGGTACCCCAAATCCTCAGGTTTTGATCTAAAGGGGTACTCTGATTCTGACTATGCTGGTTGCAATTTGAACATAAAAAAACACTTCTGGTGCCTGCCAATTGCTAGGTGGCAAACTTATGTGTTGGAGTGCTAAAAAGCAACAAACAGTTGCCATGTCTTCAGCAGAAGCTGAATATGTGGCAGTTGCTGGATGTTGTGCCAATGTTCTTTGGATGAAAAGCCAACTAGCAGAATATGACATAGAATATGAAAAGGTACCAATCTTTTGTGATAACACTAGTGTTATTGAAATATCCAATAATCCAGTCCTCCACTCAAGAACAAAACACATTGGTATCAGATATCACTTTATCAGAGATCACATAGTGAAAGGGGACATTGAATTACATTTCATCCCCACTCAATACCAATTGGCTGATATCTTCACCAAACCATTGGATGAACCAACTTTGAAAAGATTGATAATGGAGCTTAGTATGCTGAACATTGATGATACAAAACCTGAACCTTCAGCATTCTCTGAAGAAGCCTAAAGGTTCAACATTTCTTAAATGATTTTGATTAATGTTAAGTAGCATTGTCTGAGTAAAGGAGTGTGCAATGTCATGTGTCTATTACACTTTATGTGATTGTGTATATGATGTTTTGTCGCCTTATTTGATTCACTGAAGCTGAACAAGTAATCACCAATCATCAGAAGGTTCCTTCAGCAATGTTGAACAAATTTTAATACAACTGAGTAGCTAGGCCTAAGTAAAGTAGCGTGCAATGTCATGACATATGTCTTGTTGTCACACCCCACCATGGCGGAACATGGGGCACGACAAATGGATATCATCACAACATGGCGTGTCTATAGAGATAACTATATGAAATAAGAAATGCCGTAAAAATGGTGACACGAAGGTCATGACAATATCTCAACAAATGCAAGGGGTCTAGGTAAGTAAGTAACAGTCCTACTTCTTACCCAAGACAACAAATATCATACCAAAACAATCATATGTGTGCCACAATATCACTTATTAAAATGAACAAACAAATAAAACTAAGAATGAAACGGGGATATCCTTCTATATGCATTCCTACTATCTCCAAGTCCTAGCCACTTAAGCTCTCATGCTTAACCATAGTATCACCTGAAAGAGACACTAAAACACATCTACATAAAGTTGGTGAGAGTCATAGGTTTAGACTCCAAAACAAGACAAGTCATAAGCTGTGAATACCATAAACCAATAAGCATATGGACAATGCGCTACAATCATGTACTAACAACTAGCATTCAAGTTTAATCAATCATTACAATTCCAAGGCATCACGCCTTACTAACAATCACAATTTCCAAGGCATCATGCCTTACCAACAATCACAATTTCCAAGGCATCACGCCTTACCAACAATCACAATTTCCAAGGCATCACGCCTTACCAACAATCACAATTTCCAAGGCATCACGCCTTATCATTAACCATAGGTCCCATAGGCGCCCATACACCTATGTACCTTTCCAATCCAGATCACACACAAACAAGAATCACATAGCAGTTAATCACATAAATGTACACACAAGTCCATCTCAAACCTTAAAACATTCACAAAATTAATTTAGAAAATAATTCAACACAGTGTCTCTTCCATCCCATCTGGAAGTCAAAAACAATATTAAACATGGGACTATGAAACTCACCTGATAGCTTCTTCACAAGTCCTCGCACTAGCAACAAGCTAACGAACCAAAAACATGAAATCAATACACGAACCTATCACTAAGATGGCTCATCAACCTATGATGGACATCTAGTCTATTCCCATATAAAAACCTCATTGATAAGCTCTAACCATCCCATTAACCTTCCCTAACAAGTCCTTAACTTGATTAAGTTTAATAACTATCCCGTTCATATTTTACACAAATCAGTCCCAGTTTTTATGTCTCAAAACTTTAAGTCAAAAGTCCACTTAAACATACCCATGGTTTCTGTAAAAGGAATATTCATACCCTTACATATGTTGGCTAATACCTCCCACTTGCCCTAACCTTAAAGCTACTGTTAAGGACCCGATATACATATATCTACTTTTGTCATTCCAGATTTTCTGATTTTAAACGTACTAAAAGTTTGTTACCATTAAGGGGTCTTACCCTAAACCACAACCTTAGCCCAAGTGCAGATACATACTACAATATATAAACCATCTCTCACGTTCGTGAGAAGATCCCAATGCAACCCTAAGTACCCCAAACAACCCAAAACTAAAAAAGAAAATAGGCTGAATTCAAAACTGTTTTGACCTCGGACTGTTGTAACCTGTTTTTGACCCACTTCCCGACCTCCAATTTAGTTCTCGTTTCTTGCATTGGAAAGCCACTTCAAATATCTTTCCAGGAGTACTTGGATCGTAAAATAAGAGTTTATATAACTCCCGATATGATCAAAATAATTGACTCAAAATCTGCCCAGTTTTTAAAAACGGGTTTAAACAAATTGAACTAATTAATTACCCATAACCCCATCTAATACAAGCCCTAGATTATATGATCATCATATTATGATCATCACATCATTATTTTACTGATTTCATAAAAACCCTAACCCTAATCCATCATAAGAATGATTAATTAAACATAAAAACAATTAAATAAAAAAGGGTTATAAAGTTTACCTTAAGATTAATGCAAGATGAATAAAAACCCAAATTTATGAAGAAACCCTAATTTTTCTTCTTCCCCTTTTTTTGTGTCGACCATAACTCCAGGGGAGTAATAAAAGTCGTTTGATATGTTGTGGGGTTCCTTATATAGCAAAAATAATCCTTGTCCAACCCAAACTCTAGTTACCATAAATCTTTTCTCCTTTTTTTCCTCTTTTTTTTTAAACCGACTATTCACCCTATAAATTCGTTTTTATTTATTTTATTATTAATATATGTATTAATAATATTACTTTAATTTTCCTTAATTTATTTCAGCTCCTAAAGCCTCCAAAACCTCAAAACCGTAAAACTAGTCAAATTTACGCCTTTTACAGTAAAAGACGTAAAATAT
The DNA here is from genome assembly GCA_025667525.1 of Glebionis coronaria. Lineage (NCBI taxonomy): Eukaryota > Viridiplantae > Streptophyta > Magnoliopsida > Asterales > Asteraceae > Glebionis > Glebionis coronaria. The sequence continues at coordinate 247,601,695 of CM046875.1, forward strand.
ACACTTTTAAAAAAAATCTCAAATTTTGAAATAAACTCTATAACTAAGTCCTAAATGACATAAAACCATCCCGAAAAATATTCATATGACTAAATACCTCTTCCGAGACCCCTAAATGCAAAACACTAAATCGTAAAAATACGATTTTCCACAATACATATACGTATACGTAAAACCACCAAATAACACCATCTCATTTCATAGTCACTAAATTGTGAGCTCATGAACATGAAATAGCCGTTCCTCGATTTACTTATGAGTACTTTATACCCATATACGATATCCACACCAACCTCGTTCACGCAAAATAAACATGTAAACACACCATCACATAGTCACACATAAATAACCAAAAAAACAAGACCGAGTGACGAACCTCAAAACCACGGTTGTCACATCACTCCCTCCTAATAGAAATCTCGTCCCGAGATTTACTCCTTAGGATCAAAGACACAACCAACAAATCACATGAATACTTGTTCTAAAGAACACCTTCCCGTTCCCACGTGAACTCTAGTCCACGTTCCATATTCCATCTACCCATAACTACGGTATATTACCCTTTTCCAACGTCCTAGCTTCACGACCCAAAATCTCTATCGGCTCTTCGATAGAACGAAGACTCGCATCCATACTAATATCATCTAACGGTACTTGCAAGTCGGTTCTTGCTAAGCATTTCCTCAGCTTTGATACATGAATACGTTATGCACACTACTCAGTTCCTCCGGTAATCTCAACCTATATGCCATTAGCCCAATCCTTTCAAGGATTTCATATGGACCCACAATTCTGTGTGCTAACTTCCCTTTTCTTCCCAAACCGCATCACCCCTTTCCATGGTGAAATCTTTAGCATAACTTTATCTCAAATCTCAACGGCTTACGCCCCTTGTCTGCATAGCTCTCTTGTCGGTTCTTTGCTATTTTCAATCTCTACTTAGTCACTACCACCACCTCCATAGTTTTCCCGATCCACCTCCATAGTTTTCCATCATTCAGAAGTTCTCCCAACCTTAAACACATTCAATGGTATATGCAGGATTGCATAACCAAAAGCTTCCCATAATATTCACATGAAACACGACATAACCACCACCTCATCCTTGCTTTCCCATGCTTGGCACCAAGTAACTAACCATCCTTCATACTAACATATGTTACACCTTTTCTCTAGGTGGATGGTCCATTGTTCGTGACTACCAATCTCTTTCTCTAACAGATTTACCTTCCTTATCACTTCACTATCTTGACAACCTCTTGCTTCCTCCAATCATTCTTCCTCCATACTACTTTTCGCTTGTCTTTCCACAATCTTAATTTCCATACCATCTTATATCTCGTCTTCAGCCAAATATTTAGGCGTTTCCTCCTTTATTCCCTACATTCTCATCAATGGGGAATATGCTCCTATCACCGGTGACCCTCTCTTTGTAGAAGAATTCTTCCTAATATAATGCGTCCTCCAACTATCTCCAACTCTCACGCTAATGCTCTAGGCGTCTTTCTCAATTACCCTTATAGTATGCTCATACCAAACATTAGTCTATCAACGATATACTACGCTTGCTTCCCCTCGTTTCTTCCCTTGCCATAATCCTTCATAAGGCATTCCATACATATTAGGCCAACTTTTACGCAAACCCTCTATTCCATCACATCCGTACGCAATCCTTCCAACTTCCCAACTACGTGACTTCCCATTCCTCTTGAAATAGGTGATGAATTAGTCAGTCTATCGACTATTACCCAACTCTCGTCGTACTCATTCCTCCTTTCTAAGCTACTCCTATCTACGTAGGAAGTATAGTCTACGTCCCTTTTCTCCATATGATTGTCCAAGCCGCGCAACATACATGTTGACGCGTTTTCTGCTTTAGACCACTCAGCTCGTGCAACCCACATCCTTCATCCAAACCACCCTAATACGTCATCCATATCGTTCAAGTTCGTCTCAGCTTCACTTCATTCTTCTTATTCCATGCCTCATCAACCATGCTTGCCTTTCCTAGATGGTACTTGGCCTTGCAATTTTCTTTCATCAATTAACTCCACCCATCACCTTTGCCAGATGTGATACCCTAGAACCGAGGTCACTAACATTACCCTAAATTACGCTTATTTTTGAAATTTTTAATAAATTTTAATTGCTATATATTTTATTATTTTGGTGGAAACCGATGTTCGAGGTTATAATTTTGACGATTGATGATTTAAGAAGGACGATGACGAATACGATTGATGAGACTGCTTTTATACATGGTCTCATCGTCCAAATCGGGCTTAAAATGCATAAAATATCATTAAATATACCAAATATATTCTCGTGTTTGTTACTTGTGTATTTTTAGGTACGGATATTGAGGAATTGGCAAAAGATTACAAGAATCATTCAAAAACGAACACGGGAAACGAAGCCGCACAATGAACCGGGCCCAAGTTTGGAATTTTGCAAAAAGACCCTTGAAGAATTGAAGATTGGCAACTTTAGTCCCTCATCTTTGAAGAACTTGTCACAAATGACCCTCCAAATGTCATTTGTACAAGTATGATCCTCCATGTTTGAAGATTGCACAAGATCAGCCCTTGGAAAATCCAAAATATGCATTTGAAGCCCTTATTTCAAGTTTATAAACCTTTTGTGCCATATTTGACAACTTTCTAAAAGTTGATAAGTGTAAAAGAGGCGTTGATGGCATTATTTACAAAGTGGAAGAAAGTGAAAACATTGGGGGCCAATTCTGTCAACCAACTAAACCTTCACACCCAACCACAATGTGACACGTCAACAATACCCACCCATAACCCGTTTACCCTACCCTACCCACTATCCATTACCCACCAACCCGGTTTTTAATTAAATAACCAGGGTCAAAGACCAGTCAACACCCATTTATTCCCTCCCAAACACGTTTTTAAAACTTAACCCCACCTAATTCAGATTAAACACTCCCTTAATCCCTTTATAAACCCTAAACCCACCCAGGTCCAATTTACCTCAAACCAAAGGGGTTTTACTCCAAATGCTCCAGATGGGTAATTCACTCTTCTCTCATCCTATCCCACACAAAACCCCTTTCCCCAACACAACCATGTGACCTATGGGACCCTCCCCTGCACACATCACTTTCCCTCAAAACCCTAAACCCGACCAAACCAACATCCCAGATCATTTCCTTTGTCCCCAAGTTCAAATGGATGGCCAAGATCATTTTTCCAAGCTGGCATCCAGTACAAGCATCACATGGCACGAATTTGACCCATTTTCAGTCAAGATTCCAAGGGCTTTTAAGAAATTCCATTAGCTAGGGTTTTAGTAGCACTAGAAGGTTCTCTAGAGTAGTATAAAAGGAGAATGCAGGTTGTGCATATCCCTCTTGTTCCAGATTTTTTACTCCAACTTGTAATTCCTTTTTAAATTAATTAAAAGTTTGGTATTTTTCTTGTGTTGAAATTGTAATCCCTTTTTACTTGTTTTAAAAGTTGGTAAATGATTGTTGAGTGAAAAATCTGAGTTCCATCATATTTGTGAAACATCTTGTGTGTTTCAAGTTTTCGAAAAGGATTTTGAAAAAGGTTTGTAAGTTTCTGAAATCCAAGGCTTTTTGAACTGAAAGTGGATAAGAGTCTTTGGTTTTGGATCTTGTGATTGTTTTAAAAATGTGTTAAGTATCATTGGTTCAAGTTTTTAAGAGGTTTGAGAAGTTATCAAAAAAATCAGAAAGTTATATTATTGTTTGTTTTTGTTTCATTTTCTTAGCAGGATTCTTGGAGCTTGTTGCTGTTAAAGGCCCAACATAGGCCCCAGCCTATAGGAGGTGACATAGCTGTCACAAAGGGTCCTGGATGTAGGACCCTTAAGGTAGTTCTCATTTTCCCTTTTCATTCTTAGTTTCTAAAATTTTATGCAATTTGATGTGATTTGCATGATAAGTGGTTAAGTGTGTTAATATGATTTGATTTGAGTTCAAATGGTATGATATGCATGTTAATAGCTATTAAAATCAGTTTGAGTGTGCTTTGAAGTTATTTGGTGTGTTAAAAAATCGTTTTTAGAATTTTAAGGGGTGTTTGGATCTGCTATTTAAGTAAGGATTTTGAAAGAGTTTTGTGTTTAAAACCTGTTAGAAGCAATCATTAGGGTGTTTATAGGTTGTGTGTTGCTTGTTTGTTCAGTCTTGGTGAAGTTTACACACATTTGCATGCTTAAACTTTGAAAAAGTTAGCAAAATCAGAAAACTGCCATAAGTGACTGTTTTTATGAAGTTTGTACTTAATTTTTGCTAAGTTGCTAGTTTATAGGTCATAGTGGGGTTTGTAATAGCTTATATGTTATTTGGTGAGCTTTTGTGCTAGTTATAAGCCATTGGAATTCAGATTTGTGCATGTAATATGTTACTTGTGTTCATCAGATACCTCTTAGCATAATCAGTAACCTGTAAGCCTTTAAGTTTGATCTTTGCTGCTTGATTGTGTTGCTGAATTTGTTTGTTTTGTGCATATATTGACTCCTTGTACTCCAAAGAGTACAAGGGTGCCCCTTGTGTCAATCAAAACAACACCAATCTCATAACCAAGCCCTCTTGGTTCTATTTTCACAAGTGAAGAAAGTTCACTTGTGTTCATCAGTCAACAAACCTAACTGGGCACGTTTTGCTTTGAATCTTGCTTAATCTTTGTTTATATTTGATTTGGTTTGTGTTTTAGTGATTAAAGAGAGTACTGGTTTGAGTTTAAAAAGTAAAAAAAAAAGAAAATAAAAATCAAAAACCTCACCCTGCCTGGACTCGAACACGCGACCTTGCGTTCCAAGGAGTAGCGTGTTTACCAGTGATCTAGATGGGTTTTTATGTTTATGTTCCATTTCAATAGTTATTTAAGGTAGTTTGTGTTGTGCTTATTTAAATAAGCCGTAGCTTATTTTGTCCATATTAAGCTTATTTGTTTAGCTTTTTGGTCTAGCTTATTTTTCCTAGGACTTTATCTAGATATTAGACTTTTCTGTTTTAAAAATTTATTTTTCCCTTTATTTATTTATTTATTAGGATTATTTTTAGATTTATTTTTAGAAAGTCAATTAAAAATAGCAAAAAGTATTTTAAAAATCCAAAAAAACAGTTTTTAGGTTTTAATTTTTATTTTTGAGGATTACATTCAAAAAGTTTTCAAAAAGTCTTATTTTTAATTTTATTTGATTTTAGGGTTTTAAAACAACTTTAAAAATTAATATAAAATTAATAAAAAGGTTTTAGGAACTTTAATTTACATTTTTGTTCTAGTTACATTATTTAGGATTTTTGGTAATTTTTTAGAATTTATTTAAAAACTTTTCATTTTTTAGAATATTTTAATATTATTTTATTAGCAAAAATAGAAAGTTGGTTTTTTCTACTTTTTTCATTTTTCCTAGATAGTAGACATTAAATTAGGAACTTTGTCACTTTCCAAATATTTTTTAGGCTTTTCAATTAATTTCTAGTATTAATTTAAGATTTAATAGATTTTAATAGTTTTTAAGTAATTAAAAATAGTTTAATTTGGTTTTAAAATTTTTAAAAATAGTTTTTAGCTTAATTAGGGCATTTTTGAGGTTTACAAACTATAAAATCTTGTTTAGGGCTTTTTAATAATTATAAGTGATTTTTAGGGCTTTAATTAGCATTAAAAAGTCATTATTTAATTAATTAAAAGGTTTTAGCAAGTTTGGATTTTTTGTAAACTCTTAGAATTTTATTTTGGATTTTTAGTAATTTTTAGGAATTTTTAGGTTAAAATTTTAATTTTTGTGTTTTTTACGTTTCTACGTCTTAACTTTCTAGTAGTAGTTTTTGTTATTTTTATTTTTTTTCGTCTTCGTCATTTTCTCTTCTCTTTTCTTCTTGTTAATAATCAAAAACATTAATCATCAATCCAATTCACAACACACTAGCCTCCTCGAGAGAACGATCCCCATTTGGGTCATAACTTGTGATTTTCCTAAATCACTCGTTAATACTTACCCTAATTACCTTGTTTTCCTAAACAAGTGTATTTCTACCACTATCATTTTTGGCGCCGCTGCCGGGGAGGCGTGTTGTGTTTTGATTGAACCATTGTTGTTTTTTATATTAGCCATAATAGTAATTGTATTAGTAGCACTCTACTAATACGTATTATCGTTTTTTGGTTTTTGTGTGAATACTGTTAATATATTGTATACGTAGAACAATAAATTCACAAGTACTCCAATACGTGAGCAATCACAACCTTGATTCGGGATTTCATCACTCGATCATTGTATTCGAATCTCAAACCAAAGAAAAAAGGCAAAAATAGATAAATACTTTCGTGAAGCTTAATCTTGATAATACAAACTATAAGGTGGGTATAAGGCGGTTGTATTTCACAACCTAAAGGAAAAAGGCTCTTAAGTGCTTCGCGCCGCCTCGTTTCCTCCGCTTGCTTGTGCGTATTTGATTTTGAGAGTGAATGGAGGGTTTTGCCGCCCAAAGTATTATTACATATCATATATATTTTCTTGGTTTCATTTGATTAAACCCTCTTGAACGATTTGGTGTTCCACCATCGTTCTAAAGTCATCGAAGGCGTTCACCCCACGTGATCGTTTTCATTCCTTGAGGCTTCGTTAATCGAGAGATTTGATTAAGGAGGAGATTTGTGGACTTTTTGTCTACTTAATACATTCACCAAATTCCAAAAAGTTAATACCATAAAAAACAACAAAAAAATTAAAAAATACAAAATACCAAAAAGAATCTTCTTTGCTCGCCTTCTCGTTGTACGTGACGTTTATGCAAACTCGCTCTAAAGCAAGACGTGCACGTAAACGAAGAAACAAATCGACCACTCCTTCTAGTGAGGAGTCTCCTATTGACGAACCCGTTGTAGTGAAAGAAGCTACCATGGCTAATCGAACTATGATGGAGTTACTTCAAGCACCCACCGAGGGTTATGGAGAAGCTATTGTGATTCCCGTAATCCTTGCGGAGAATTTTGAGGTGAAAACGGGTTTGTTGTCGATGATCCAAAACAACAAATTTCGTGGTGATGAGAAGGACAATCCCCACAACCATATCCGCCAATTTAATCGTCTTACCGCCACGTGCAAATTCAAGGATGTCTCGAATGACTCGATTAAGATGATGCTTTTTCCGTATTCCTTAGTGGGCCTGCTAAAATTTGGTTAGAGAAAGAGCCACCCAATTCTATATTGACGTGGAAGGATCTCGTTTCAAAGTTTGTGAACCAATTTTTTCCGCCCTCTAAGACTACGCATTTGAAAAATGAGATTTCTAAATTTTCACAAGAATCAAATGAAAGTTTTTCAACGGCTTGGAATAGGTTTAAGGAGATGTTACATGAATGTCCTCATCACGGTTTTTCCGACTTACACCAAATCGACACGTTTTACAATGGGCTCAACGATCATGAAAGAGATTATTTGAATGCCGCCGCGGGTGGTAATTTTTTGTGTAAAACGGTTGAAGAAGCTTTGGTCATAATTAAGAATAGGTCTAAGGTCTATAGCCCTCGTCACACACCGAGTGTTGCCAAAATGGGCTCATCATCGTCTCATTCCATTAATGCCTTACATGATGAAGCAAATGAAGAAAATCGATTTTTTGATAGATTTGCTAGCCTTATGTCCCATTGGAAAGCTCAAGAAGCTTCCAATTCCGCTTCGGTTAAAGCGATTTCTAAGAGTTGTTTGTCGTGTGGGGGAGCTCATGATCTTTCCGAGTGCATTACCGCGGATGGTAACACTTCGAATGCTTTTGTAGCTACGGGAACTTATAACCAAATCGGTCAAGGTTCCCGCCAAAATCAAGCTCCACCAAATCAAAATGCTAATAATTATCGCAACAACAACCAAGGTGGAAATTACCAAGGAAATCAAAGAAATTATAACAAAGGTAATTACCAAAGTGGAAATGGGCAAATTTCTAATCAAAACTAAAACCGTGATTTTCAAAACAATGCCCAAGGTTTTCAAAACGATCACACCAAAAATCTTCAAGGAGAATTTTTGAATTATGCTAACGCTAATGATGCTAAATTTGACAATATGCAACGTGAAATGGTTAGCTTAAGGTCCGAGTTGAAAAACGAGCTTAAAAACGAACTTGCTAATGAACTTAAAACTCATGCTAACAAAATGGAAGGAAATGTCACACGTCTCCAACAAAATCAACAAAAAATGGAGCAAGGACAACATGAGATTAAGCAAGAATTGTTAAAAGCGGATGCTAGGCAATCTAAGTTTGAAGACCGTATGGCTAAAATGTTTGAAGCTATCATGTGTAAGCCCTCTTCTTCGGGTGGTCTTCCTAGTGATACCATCGTGAACCCGAAAGGAGAATTGAAGGTTATTACTACTCGTAGTGGTAAAACTTTCAAAGAACCCATTTCTCGTCCAAGTACTTCTATGGAGAAGGAAAAAGAGAAAGAACCCGAGGTGGTGGTTGAAAAGGAGCACATTACAAGCCCACGAAGTACCGCTCAAACCACACTTACGGTTGAACCTACACCAACCATGGAACCCGAGATTCCAAGGCCGATGCCTATGCCTACCTTGCCCCAACCCACACCACCTTTACCCTACCCTTCAAGACGAGACAAGGAAAAGGCACAAGAACGAAATAATTATCAACTTGAACTCTTTATGAAAATGTTTTGTGACTTGCATTTCAATATAAGTTTTGCCGACGCCTTAGTCATGATGCCTCGATTTGCCGCGAACTTCAAAAGTATGTTGAATAACAAAGAGAAATAGCAAAAATCGTCTAGTTGTTCATCGGTTTCTCTAAGCCGCATACCTCAAAAAGTCGGTGATCCTGGAAAGTTTTTAATCCCATATGCTATCCAAGACATGGAAGAATGCTACGCCTTGGCCGATCTTGGTGCTAGTATTAATTTGATGCCTCTTGAGATTTTTAAATCGCTCAATCTTCCAAATCTCACTCCTTCAAGAATGTCAATCGAAATGGCCGATCATTCTATGATTTTAGCTTGTGGAGTTGCCGAGGACGTCTTTGTGAAAGTTGGAAAGTTCTACTATCCTATAGACTTTATTGTTGTTGATATTCCCATCGATCCTAAAGTTCCATTAATTTTAGGTCAATCTTTTTTTGATACCTCGAGAGCACTTATCGATGTGCATGCAAGAAAAATCACTCTTCGTTTCAATGAGGAAGAACTCGTCATTAATGCAACCCAAAACTCCACTCTTTCTCATGTGTATTCTATCACATCTTTGTACAATGTCAATCCCATCAAAAACATTTGCAAAAAGATTTCCAATAGAGTTTTAGGAGTTGTTGAGAAAAATGAATTTCCGTCCCCTCCGCCGATGGAGGTTAAGAGTGTTAAGCCTACATTTCCAATCTCGAGTGATTCTTCGGATGATGAATATGTTGATCCCGATGGGGAGGTTTTCTTTGTTGACAAAAGATTTGAAAACTTGCCACCACCTAAACCAAAAAGATTTCAAAATGTGAGAATTTTTAGTGTGACTAACATTGCTTTAGATACACCAAATATTTTTGACATAATTAAATCGGGTTTTCACAAGGAGAGTGTAAAAGATGAAAAAGGAAAAGATTTTGAAATGAATTTAAAGGATTTTTCTACAACTCTAACTCCGTCATCACCGCGTGTATTGAGTACTACAAGCTCGTCTTCTCCTTTTGACGATGCTTTGTGTGGACTTAGTGTGGGGGAATCCCCTTATGTTCCCTCCCCTTTCTCCACCGAGGACGAGATATTTGATCCTGGAATCGCTTATAAAGGGAAATCTCGGTCTTCCACCGATGCAATAAATGGAAAATCTTTTCATTTGGTTGGTGCGAGTCTACCTCGAGTAGCTCAATGTTATGACTTACCCATTGTCCCACCCTTCTATTTCTTCTCTCCTATTTTCTTGAAACTCTTTGAGTTTTTGTTGACCATTGATGAAGTGGCGTTGATTTGTTTTTCCAATGAAAACGAGAACGCCATCTTCGATCCCGGTATTTTGCACCATTCAAGGACTTAGTCCTTAAATACCGGTTATTTTTGGGCCTTGTTTATCATGTAAGCCCCACCAAAAATTGACCATACCATGATTATCCCTAAATGATCACATTTATGAGGATTCGAGTCGAGCTTTTGACTCGGTTATCAAAAACAAGGTGCCTCGTGGGGGAGACCCATGCTTATCCATGTACATATTATCGCTTTCTAATGTAGTTTAATGTGAGGGGATTTGTGCCCTTCCAACCTTTGTTTCGTGGTTGTTTGTGCATTGTGGTTTTTAGATCATGATCTTCACGATTGGAGCCTCTCGTGTTCGTTTTATGGGAGCACTCGATCGTTTGCTTTGGAGGCCTTTCCCAATATCCAAATGATATATCCTTTTATGTTCTAACCTTAGGTTTATATCACACTTCATAAACGGCTATTACTTATTGGTTACACCCTTTCCATGCTAGATTAGGCATTCGACTACGTCTCTAGTATGGGGGTGTTTGCACCCCTAGACTCGAAACATTGAGGACAATGTTTAACTTTAGTATGGGGGGGGTGAATAGATACTTGCCTTGCCAAACCTTCACGCTTTCCAAAGTTTATCATTTTGTTGCAAAATAAGGCTAAAAATGGCCAAATTTTAAAATTTTTCTCATATTTTATAAGTGTTTGAAGACACGAATGTAGATTTTCCGATGGCGAGAATAAGAGTAATTTTCTACTCGACCGTGCGTGTAGAGCACTTAGCTTTGATTCCTTAACTACACATTAGGCTAAGTCTCTTAAATGAGGACGAGAAATGATATAGTTAATTATAAGTTACTATGCTAAACGTAGAGTACTCGTATTCTTTCAAAAACTCATGTGTTCTCGTTGTATGCTTATTCTCCCTTCGCTTGAAAATATTTTTTGCTTAATAAATATTGACTTAGCGGTTTAGTTAGGATTGTTGGGTTTCTAGTCTTTTCTAGTAGCTTCCGTGTAATTAAATTGGGAAGACCTTAAGGTATCGCCAGCGTCACGGTTTTGAAGTATTGGCACCCTAATAATCGAAAGCTTCACCCAATAATAAGATTTCAAGTGCTCACCTAAATCAAGCAAACAATTTGAAGCCCCACAAGGCCGAAAAATCTATGCAAAATTGAAAGTGAATCAAGCCTTAATCCTCGAAGCTTTAAAGATCCAAAATTCGCTTTAGCGTGAGGATATACGTCTTTGGCTAATAAAACCACCGATAAGGCGGATAATAAAAGGCAAGGCAAGACCGAAGTCATAATAAAAGCTTCATGGCGAAGTTGAATAAAAGATGGAGCTAAACCAAAGATAATAAGGCCCTTCCGTTAGGGGGCGTATAAAAGTCTTGGTAATAAGTCTCATGTTCAAAACCGTTATAAAACCGTGTTTATCGATTCTTCTTGTCAACTTAATTTTTTAACATCGTTGTCTATTAGAGGGGTTATTGATTTAATGGTCTTAGTTACACCGTTAGGACTCTATTTTTAGACCTAAATCTATTATCGCATAAGTCAACAATGTATCCTCATGATCATTAAGACATAATAAAATATAAGAGATACAACTTAGGAATAATGGGAGAATAAGTACGTGATTAGGGCATATGAGTAGTGTTAGCAATACTAACTTATAATGACAATGATCTCGTTGCACGCTTGGCATGGAATTGGAGTAATAATCGAGGACGACGAAATTATTTCTAACGAAGCATTCACGTGTTCTTATTCTATGAACCTTAACGTCCCATTTTGCGATGAAAATCATACATTATGTCTAAAACACAAGTAGTAGTAGTGTAGCTAGTTTACCTTTCAATAAAAGTGCATAAAATGGAATTTTGGAGATGCTATGATACTTTATTCTAGCATTGCGTGAGGGCACGGTAATGGTTTGGTATGGGGGAGTGATGAGACTGCTTTTATACATGGTCTCATCGTCCAAATCGGGCTTAAAATGCATAAAATATCATTAAATATACCAAATATATGCTCGTGTTTGTTACTTGTGTATTTTTAGGTACGGATATTGAGGAATTGGCAAAAGATCACAAGAATCATTCAAAAACGAACACGGGAAACGAAGCCGCACAATGAACCGGGCCCAAGTTTGGAATTTTGCAAAAAGACCCTTGAAGAATTGAAGATTGGCAACTTTAGTCCCTCATCTTTGAAGAACTTGTCACAAATGACCTTCCAAATGTCATTTGTACAAGTATGATCCTCCATGTTTGAAGATTGCACAAGATCAGCCCTTGGAAAATCCAAAATATGCATTTTAAGCCCTTATTTCAAGTTTATAAACCTTTTGTGCCATATTTGACAACTTTCCAAAAGTTGATAAGTGTAAAAGAGGCGTTGATGGCATTATTTACAAAGTGGAAGAAAGTGAAAACATTGGGGGCCAATTCTGTCAACCAACTAAACCTTCACACCCAACCACAATGTGACACGTCAACAATACCCACCCATAACCCATTTACCCTACCCTACCCACTATCCATTACCCACCAACCCGGTTTTTAATTAAATAACCAGGGTCAAAGACCAGTCAACACCCATTTATTCCCTCCCAAACACGTTTTTAAAACTTAACCCCACCCAATTCAGATTAAACACTCCCTTAATCCCTTTATAAACCCTAAACCCACCCAGGTCCAATTTACCTCAAACCAAAGGGGTTTTACCCCAAATGATCCAGATGGGTAATTCACTCTTCTCTCATCCTATCCCACACAAAACCCCTTTCCCCAACACAACCATGTGACCTATGGGACCCTCCCCTGCACACATCACTTTCCCTCAAAACCCTAAACCCGACCAAACCAACATCCCAGATCATTTCCTTTGTCCCCAAGTTCAAATGGATGGCCAAGATCATTTTTCCATGCTGGCATCCAGTACAAGCATCACATGGCACGAATTTGACCCATTTTCAGTCAAGATTCCAAGGGCTTTTTAGGAATTCCATTAGCTAGGGTTTTAGTAGCACTAGAAGGTTCTCTAGAGTAGTATAAAAGGAGAATGCATGTTGTGCATATCCCTCTTGTTCCAGATTTTTTACTCCAACTTGTAATTCCTTTTAAATTAATTAAAAGTTTGGTATTTTTCTTGTGTTGAAATTGTAATCCCTTTTTACTTGTTTTAAAAGTTGGTAAATGATTGTTGAGTGAAAAATCTGAGTTCCATCATATTTGTGAAACATCTTGTGTGTTTCAAGTTTACAAAAAGGATTTTGATTAAAGGTTTGTAAGTTTCTGAAATCCAAGGCTTTTTGAAGTGAAAGTGGATAAGAGTCTTTGGTTTTTGATCTTGTAATTGTTTTAAAAATGTGTTAAGTATCATTGGTTCAAGTTTTTAAGAGGTTTGAGAAGTTATCAAAAAAATCAGAAAGTTATATTATTGTTTGTTTTTGTTTCATTTTCTTAGCAGGATTGTTGGAGCTTGTTGCTGTTAAAGGCCCAGCATATGCCCCAGCCTATAGGAGGTGACATAGCTGTCACAAAGGGTCCTGGATGTAGGACCCTTAAGGTAGTTCTCATTTTCCCTTTTCATTCTTAGTTTCTGAAATTTTATGCAATTTGATGTGATTTGCATGATAAGTGGTTAAGTGTGTTAATATGATTTGATTTGAGTTCAAATGGTATGATATGCATGTTAATAGCTATTAAAATCAGTTTGAGTGTGCTTTGAAGTTATTTGGTGTGTTAAAAAATCGTTTTTAGAATTTTAAGGGGTGTTTGGATCTGCTATTTAAGTGAGGATTTTGAAAGAGTTTTGTGTTTAAAACCTGTTAGAAGCAATCATTAGGGTGTTTATAGGTTGTGTGTTGCTTGTTTGTTCAGTCTTGGTGAAGTTTACACACATTTGCATGCTTAAACTTTGAAAAAGTTAGCAAAATCAAAAAACTGCCATAAGTGACTGTTTTTATGAAGTTTGTACTTAATTTTTGCTAAGCTGCTAGTTTATAGGTCATAGTGGGGTTTGTAATAGCTTATATGTTATCTGGTGAGCTTTTGTGCTAGTTATAAGCCATTGGAATTCAGATTTGTGCATGTAATATGTTACTTGTGTTCATCAGATACCTCTTAGCATAATCAGTAACCTGTAAGCCTTTAAGTTTGATCTTTGCTGCTTGATTGTGTTGCTGAATTTGTTTGTTTTGTGCATATAATGACTCCTTGTACTCCAAAGAGTACAAGGGTGCCCCTTGTGTCAATCAAAACAACACCAATCTCATAACCAAGCCCTCTTGGTTCTATTTTCACAAGTGAAGAAAGTTCACTTGTGTTCATCAGTCAACAAGCCTAACTGGGCACGTTTTGCTTTGAATCTTGCTTAATCTTTGTTTATATTTGATTTGGTTTGTGTTTTAGTGATTAAAGAGAGTACTGGTTTGAGTTTAAAAAGTAAAAAAAAAAGAAAATAAAAATCAAAAACCTCACCCTGCCTGGACTCGAACACGCGACCTTGCGTTCCAAGGAGTAGCGTGTTTACCAGTGATCTAGATGGGTTTTTATGTTTATGTTCCATTTCAATAGTTATTTAAGGTAGTTTGTGTTGTGCTTATTTAAATAAGTCGTAGCTTATTTTGTCCATATTAAGCTTATTTGTTTAGCTTTTTGGTCTAGCTTATTTTTCCTAGGACTTTATCTAGGTATTAGACTTTTCTGTTTTAAAAATTTATTTTTCCCTTTATTTATTTATTTATTAGGGTTATTTTTAGATTTATTTTTAGAAAGTCAATTAAAAATAGCAAAAAGTATTTTAAAAATCCAAAAAAATAGTTTTTAGGTTTTAATTTATATTTTTGAGGATTACATTCAAAAAAGTAATCTTTTAGAATTATTTAAAATACTTTTTAGGATTTTTGGTAATTTTTTAGAATTTATTTAAAAACTTTTCATTTTTTAGAATATTTTAATATTATTTTATTAGCAAAAATAGAAAGTTGGTTTTTTCTACTTTTTTTCATTTTTCCTAGATAGTAGACGTTAAATTAGGAACTTTGTCACTTTCCAAATATTTTTTAGGCTTTTCAATTAATTTCTAGAATTAATTTAAGATTTAATAGATTTTAATAGTTTTTAAGTAATTAAAATAGTTTAATGTTTTAAAATTTTTAAAAATAGTTTTTAGCTTAATTAGGTCATTTTTGAGGTTTACAAACTATAAAATCTTGTTTAGGGCTTTTTAATAATTATAAGTGATTTTTAGGGCTTTAATTAGCATTAAAAAGTCATTATTTAATTAATTAAAAGGTTTTAGCAAGTTTGGATTTTTTGTAAACTCTTAGAATTTTATTGTGGATTTTTAGTAATTTTTAGGAATTTTTAGGTTAAAATTTTAATTTTTGTGTTTTTTACGTTTCTACGTCTTAACTTTCTAGTAGTAGTTTTTGTTATTTTTTATTTTTTTTCGTCTTCGTCATTTTCTCTTCTCTTTTCTTCTTGTTAATAATCAAAAACATTAATCATCAATCCAAATCACAACACACTAGCCTCCTCGAGAGAACGATCCCCATTTGGGTCATAACTTGTGGTTTTCCTAAATCACTCGTTAATACTTACCCTAATTACCTTGTTTTCCTAAACAAGTGTATTTCTACCACTATCAACGATCCCGATGGATGCCCAAATTTCTATAATTATTGTCGTTTTATCGATATTGTAATTTTTCGAGAATTTTACTTACGGTTCGTGTTAAGTCGAGTCGGGTGAGTTTTATTGCTTTCCGGGTACATTTAAAGTGTCCTAAAAGTATTTTGGAGTGTTTGGGATGATTCCCGACTCTCGTAAAATTTTCTAAAATGACTAGTGAGTCAATCCCGTAAACTTATAGGGTCTTTTTTACTTGAGGACAAAAGAAAGCTTAAATTGCACCCTTGGTCCCTCCCATTTCACCAAAAGGAAACACACACACACACACACACATAACATTTCAAAGAAAAAAAAATCATCCCACCCTTTTGCTCTCTCTAGGCCGACGGCCAAACACCAAAACACCACCACCACTTCAATTTTTCTTGGGTTTTGATTAATTCAATCAAAGACCACTTCCTAAAACCCTTTAGTAAGTGTTAATCCATGGTTAATTCCAACATGCATTAACAAAAATTTTCCCAAAAATTAAAGATTTTTCAAAAGTTCATTTGGATGTTAATTGGGCATTTGCATGTTTAATTCATGGTAGAATGATGTTAAAGCACCAAACAAATCAACCAAAATCAATTTGGTTGATGGGTTTTGATCACCCAAACCCCACGGCTCAAAGGGGGGTGTTTGGGGATCATGGTGGTTAATGTTTTGATGTTAGATTATGTATTGAATCCTATTTTTACATGTTTTTAGATGGGTATATCCATTTGCATGTTTTTTTTCATGATTGGGTTTTATGAGGATATTGATTAATAGGGGATTAGGACTGAAAATTATGTTTGGATATGATTAGGAGTACTTAGGATGATGTCTAGTGTTGGTAAATGGGTTTGAAAACGAGCGTTGGTATGATTTTGGTATAGTTGATTTTAGGCAGAAAGTTTGAGGTGTTTTCGTAAAAATTATTTTGAAAACAGGTCTTTTGATTAGGATAGAGTTGTAGAGCATCTTCTTAGCTTCGATTTGGTATAAGATAGAGCTTACGACTCCTAACGAGTCAAAAGTTACGACGTTTTGAAACTCGTGTACCGGGAGATGAAAACCGTCATAATCCGAAATTATGCTTGGTTTTAGGTCAAATCCCGGGGACTATAGGTTTAGTTTGGTAAATGTTCAAGGGTTGATTTTTGGTCTCAAACCTGCATATTTGAGTATATTATAAGACTTAGGTGTCAAATGGGTCAATGGAGTATTTTAAACGGGTCAAATGAGTCCGACTTGGTCAAAGTACAATTCCAGTCCGAAAAACGTAGTTTTTGGTAAAGTGTTGAGTAACGGGTCGTAAAAGCAAAAACTTTTAATGTGATCAAATATGTGTTTTATGCAGGACTTAAGGTACTTTTTAGAATTTTCTCAAATTTTATGAAAAGGGTTAAGTATAGTAAAACAGTCCGTACTTTTGGTAAGTATCGGCGAAAATACATAAAAATGAATAGCGTTAATAATATGGACAAATGGTATAAAACGAGTAACACTTGTTTGTTTTGTTTTGGCGTGAGTTGTAATTATCATAAGTGACTAAAATGTATGTATTTTATACACTACCATAAGGTTTATAAATGAGATTACTCATTACGCGTTATTTGGTTTGATAGGTGTTGATTTACCCGGGCATCCTCATCGTCGTCAGTGACCGTCACTCGAACTATCGACTACTTGTTATATAAGGTGTGAATTTATAGCCTCGCTTATTATTATTTCAAACTGTTTTACCCGCGAGGGAAATGCATGCTAGTTTTCAAAATGAACATATGTCATGAATGATTGTTGGACCCGAATGTTGCCTTGAAATTGTGTTGAGTACCTAGTTGCAAAAGGCCCTAATTTCATGAACTATTAACTATTGTTTAGTCCTAGCGTAGATTAGAAATAGCCGCTTATACAAAGTGATAATACTATGGGGTTGACTACCGTATCCGAGACGAGGGCTAGTACGTTGATACCCCCTGCGGACGGATAATTTGTGATAAGAGATAAGGTATAATTGCAACTGATGCCTTAGTAGGGGCACTGGTTTCATCTGAATCACGCTGGTAATTATTACGCGGGTGATTGAGTTAACGGTTTAGTGTTATGAGCTTAAATACAATTGTCAGTACCTTGAATATAGATTGTTTGATCGACAAGTCTATGAATGATCGTGAATGGTTTTTATTTCACATATGTTCAAAATGAATTGTAAAACCTATGAATTCCACTCAACGTTTTCGTTGACCAAATTTAGCATGTGTTTCAGGTAACCGCTGAAGTGTAGCATGGAGCATGCCTTGGATGGAAGTTGTGTGTATGGCTTGGAGTCTACTTGTTTTTCCGCAAAGTATTACTTAAACATTTTTACTTTGATGTCATGTTGTTGTGAAAACTGTAACTTTTGGGGTTGAGATTCATGGGGACCGAAACGCAAAACTCTGTTGTATCATTTGGGGTTGGAAAACCATAGACATGTAACTTTTCAACAATGTTTAATTTAAGTTTAAATTTGACGTCTCTTTGGAGTCGTTCGATATATCTTGTGTGTGATGATAACTGCCTAGCACCCAAATGTTGTAGTTCCGCTGCGCATAGCATTTGGTGGGGTGTTAGAGATTGGTATAAGAGCCATGAGTTATAGAGAACTAGGTCGTTTTGAAAATTCCTAAACTATAACTTTTGGTGTCGTAAGAAATTTTCCAAGCACACACAACTATCCTGCATGGCTCCGGTAAGGTTTATTTTTGTATTCATGGCATTTGACGTATATTTTTGAGTTGAAGTATATATGTGGGTATTTATTACGTAGGTATGGAAATTACTATATGTAAACGTTGAAATTATACGTGGAATACCCGATACCGTAATTCTTGTATTACTTATGCATGAGCATCATATTATCACATTTTGGGCATGTGTACCACCTTTGCATTGCATTTGCATGCATGTATTTATAAATATTGAATAGTTATCTTACGTACCCTCCAAAATTCTCTGTTATTGCAGGAATGGCCGAGGTACCGCCTAATGGTAATGGAGACGATTATGTCGTAGGTCAAGAAGGGGGAAGTGTTGGAACAGCTGCTGAAGGACAAGCCGAGGCGAACAATGTGCAAGCCCAGGACCTCGACCAAAGGAGAACTACTTGCCCCAGGCCTATGCGTACTTCTCATCTGGTTGGTATGCCAGGTATCCCTAGAAGATCCGAAGCTGCAGCGAGCGCAAATTTTCTTCATCAGGGCATCTCAAGAGTTTTCTGCCCCGGACCAAGAGTTTATCATGACATACGGCGTATTGTGAGAAGATTGGATGAATCGATGTGCGAGCGGTACATAGTAGAAACAAGGGTAATCAACAGATTCGACGAGAATGAAAGAGCACACCAAAGATTATTGGCAAGAACTTCAAGGATTGAGTATGATGGAAATGCAAACAAGAGTGATATCAACAGTCTGAGATCGATGATCGCGAACTTGAGCGCCAGTCTTGATCGAGTTAGGGAAGATCAAGCGAGATTGTCTAGGATGCAGAGTTGGGAGCATCGAGTGAGAGCATCCTTGCCCCCAGATTGGAGATTTTTGGACGACTTGGAAATAGAAGCTAATGACTTCATGATCCAGCCACCTGCCAGAGGTGTTTGTATCACTGTGGGAAATCATGTAGCGGTTGAGTGTGGGTCTACGTCAGGGACGAAGAAGGCGACTGAATGTGGGCCGAACGACAAAGGAAAGAGGAAGATGGATGAAGTGGACGAGGAAGATAGCGAAGAGGAACCCGAGGAAGATGATGATGAACCGCCATCCAAGAGGTCGTGTGGATCACCACATGACTAGTTGCTTGTCTTGTATTTTATCTTTGATCGTTGTAATAGAACTATTTTAGACTTTTGTATGATGGCATTGTGACGAAAAACTTGAGGAATTAAGTTTTATGGTGAATGGTTGTAGTGGCAATACTTGTCACAATTTTGGTTGACTATCAATACAATCCATGTTTACCTTTCATGATCTGTGATATGTCTTTAATTTGATCTTTTGTGATGTGAATTGATGAATATTAGTAACTCTGTAGTGATGTGTCGTTGTATTTATATTATGTCTTGAAAGAGAAATCCATCTTAATCTTGATGTGTATACTTACATTGTTTTCTATTTTCCCTGTCTTTGCAGAGAGGTGTATTTGATAACGCACCATGCCTCCAAAACTAACAGCCGACCGTGTGAACACGATGATTCAGGAAGCCATTGCGAATGCGCTAGAAGCAGATCGAGCAGGGAGGAACCCAGACCAGGGCAGAAATGTGGGGAGACAGCAAGCCCCAAGAGAGTGTACTTACTCTAATTTCATAAAATGTGGTCCCACGCAATTTCGTGGAACTGGTGGAGCTCTAGAACTCAGGAGATGGTTAGAAAAGGTCGAGAGTACTTTCGAGATTAGTGGTTGTTCAGAAGCGAACAAGGTCAAATTTGCGGCTGCTACTTTTCTTGACGAGGCATTGAGTTGGTGGAACACCCAAGTAGCCACTGTTGGGTTAGCAGTAGCGAATGCAAGAACATGGACTGCAACTAAAGCTCTTTTGACCAAGAAGTTCTGCCCTGAAGAGGAGCTAGGTCAATTGGAAGATGAGTTGAGGCACCTGACTTTGAGAAACAATGATATCACTGCTTACACCAAGAGGTTTAATGAATTAAGCCATTTGTGTCCAGATACCTTTACTGATGATAACAAGAAGATGAAACAGTACATCAAAGGTCTGTCCAGTAATATCAAGGGTGAGACGACTTCGTCTAAACCTGGGTCGTTTGATGAAGCGGTCCAGATGGCTCATGCGTTGATGGATGTCAAACTCCAAGACAAGAAGAACTTCATTGCTGAAGGAAATAAGAGGAAGTGGGAGGCGGCACAGAGCAATCAATCCCAGGGTCAAAGCCGAGGTGGAAACCGTAACAACAATGGTTAGAACCGCAATCAGCAGTTCGACCAGCGAAGGAATAATGGGATGAGAGCTGTGACAAACCCCAGAGGAGCGAAGGTGAATCCCCACTGTGGTCGATGCAATTTGTACCATGTAGGGAGTTGCCCACCTGCGTGCGACAAATGTGGAAAAGAGGGCCACAGGATGTCTGATTGCCGAACAAAGGGGGTAGCCACTGGGGCGAATGCTACGAGAGTGATGGGTTGTTTTGGATGTGGAGAAAGAGGCCATAAGCAAGGAAATTCCCGAAGGCAGGAAACAAGCAAGGAGGTAACAATGCTGCTGCCGTGTATCAAGTAGGGACGGTTGATAAACCACAGGGTCCTAACGTGGTCACCGGTACGTTTTTTCTAGACGCTTGTTATGCTAGTATTTTGTTTGATTCTGGTTCTGACAAGAGTTTCGTAGATGTTAAATTTAGTCGTCATATCGATAGAAAACCGGTGTTGTTAACGACTAGTTATAACATGGAGTTAGCCGATGGGAAAATCGTTAGTACGAATTCTATACTGAAAGGGTGTACCTTGAAGTTAGGAAATTACGCTTTTGAAATCGACTTAATGTCTATAGAGCTAGGATCATTTGATGTGATCGTGGGAATGGATTGGCTGATGACGCACAGTGCTGTTATCGTCTGTGGAGAGAGGTTAGTTCAGATCCCGTTGAGGAATAAAGTCTTGACTGTGAAGGGAGACGAATGCACTTCTCGTTTGAAAGTGATTTCTTGTTTGAAAATGATGAAGTATGTAGAAAATGGATGCGATGTGTTTTTGGCACAAGTTTCGTGTGATGGTGATTTAGAGGCCAAGATTGAAGAGGTACCTGTAATCTGTGAATATCCGGAGGTTTTTCCAGACGAGTTGCCGGGTTTACCACCCACCCGTGAGGTCGAGTTTCGAATCGATTTGGTGCCAGGAGCTGCGCCGGTTGCGCGTGCACCCTATCGATTAGCACCATCCGAGTTAAAGGAGTTATCAGATCAACTGAAGGAGTTGATGGATAAAGGATTTATTAGGCCGAGCTCATCACCATGGGGAGCGCCAGTGTTGTTTGTGAAGAAGAAAGATGGGTCATTTCGGATGTGTATTGACTATAGAGAACTCAACAAGTTGACGGTTAAGAATCGGTATCCATTGCCGAGGATTGACGATTTGTTTGATCAACTGTAAGGTTCCTGTGTATACTCAAAGATCGACTTGAGATCAGGGTATCATCAACTGCGTGTGAGAGAGGAGGATATTCCTGTAACTGCCTTTCGTACGCGGTATGGACACTTCGAATTTCGAGTGATGCCGTTTGGGTTAACAAACGCGCCTGCTGTATTCATGGACCTTATGAATCGTGTATGCAAGCCGTATCTAGATAAGTTTGTCATTGTTTTTATTGATGATATTCTTATTTACTCTAAGAGTAAGGAGGAGCACGAGAAGCACCTGAGAAAGATATTGGATCTGCTGAAGACAGAGAGGCTGTATGCGAAGTTCTCGAAGTGTGAGTTTTGGTTAGAGTCTGTGCAATTCCTTGGTCACGTAATTGATATTAAAGGAGTTCGTGTGGATCCTGCCAAGGTCGAAGCGATCAGGGAATGGTCGGCACCGACAACGCCGACTGAAGTTCGACAATTCCTTGGTTTAGCTGGGTATTATCGGAGATTCATTGAAGGGTTTTCGTTGATTGCGAAGCCATTGACAAAGCTTACCGAAAAGAATAGAGTGTATGAATGGGGAGATGAGGAAGAATTCGCTTTCAAAACGCTCAAGGACAAGTTATGTTCCACGCCGATATTGTCATTACCTGAAGGAACCGAAGAGTTTGTAGTGTATTGTGATGCATCTCGTAAGGGTTATGGAGCTGTGTTGATGCAGCGCGAGAAGGTGATTGCTTACGCGTCGAGACAACTGAGGAAGAATGAGGAGAACTACACGACGCACGATTTGGAATTATGAGCTGTAGTTTTTGCGTTGAAATTGTGGAGACATTATTTGTATGGGACGAAGTGTGTTGTATTCACTGACCACAAGAGTTTGCAGCACATTTTAGATCAAAAGGAGTTGAACATGCGACAGAGACGATGGGTAGAATTACTGAGTGACTATGACTGTGAAATTCGCTACCATCCTGGTAAGGCGAATGTTGTAGCGGATGCACTTAGTAGGAAGGATCGAGAGAAACCTTTGAGAGTCAGAGCTTTGGTGATGACTGAGAGTGTTGATTTGACTGAAACTATACTGAAGGCTCAAGAGAGGGGATTAATGAAAGAGAATGTTGATGCTGAGAACTTGGGAAGAATGTTGAAACCTCTTTTTGTGGTTAGGTCAGACGGACAGAGATATTTCGAGAATCAGATTTGGTTACCGTTGTGTCCATCCGAGGAAGGAAAGCCTGGAGTACGATATTTGGTTATGAACGAGTCTCATAAGTCGAAGTACTCGATACATCCTGGATCGGATAAAATGTATCATGATCTGAAGAAAGTCTATTGGTGGCCGAATATGAAGGCGGATATTGCTCGTTACGTTAGTAAGTGTTTGACTTATGTGAAGGTTAAAGCTGAACATAAGAAGCCGTCTGGGTTGTTGGTACAACCAGAGATCCCAGAATGGAAATGGGAGAAAATCGCTATGGATTTCGTGACGGGTTTACCCAGAACTCCTAGTGGATGTGATATGATTTGGGTAATAGTGGATAGATTGACGAAATCTGCTCATTTCTTACCTATGAAGAAGACGGACAGTATGGAAAAGCTGGCCAGTGTGTACGTGAAGGAGATCATTTGCAGACATGGAGTACCGTTATCGATCATTTCGGATCGCGATAGTAGGTTTACTTCGGAATTTTGGAAATCGCTTCAACGTGCGATGGGCACTGAATTGAATTTAAGTACGGCTTATCATCCGGAGACTGACGGCCAGAGTGAACGCACTATTTAGACGATGGAGGACATGCTCCGAGCATGCGTGATTGATTTTGGAGGAAGTTGGGAACGCCACTCGCCTTTAGTGGAGTTTTCGTATAATAATAGTTATCATGCGAGCATCAAGGCTGCACCGTTCGAAGCGTTGTATGGAAGGAAATGTAGATCGCCTGTGTGTTGGAGTGAAGTAGGAGAAAGTCAATTGACTGGACCCGAAATGGTTTTGGAAACGACAGAGAAGATTGTGCAAATCAAGAACCGACTACTTGCTGCGAGAAGCCGACAGAAGAGTTATGCCGATAACAGAAGAAAACCGTTGGAATTTGAAGTCGGAGATATGGTTATGCTTAATGTTTCTCCGTGGAAGGGTGTAATTTGTTTTGGGAAGAAAGGAAAGTTGAGTCCGAGGTACATTGGACCATTTAAGATCGTTAAACGAATTAGACCAGTAGCGTATAAGTTAGAGTTGCCGAGCGAGCTTAGTGCTATTCACGACACGTTTCACGTATCGAACTTGAAGAAGAGTTTGGCGGATAAGGAATTGGTGATTCCTTTGGACGAGATTCAACTGGACGACAAATGCATTTCGTGGAAGAACCCGTGGAAATTATGGACCGAGAGGTCAAGAGGCTGAAGCGTAGTAGAATTCCCATTGTGAAGGTTCGATGGAATTCTAGGCGTGGACCGGAATACACTTGGGAACGTGAGGACTTTTTCAAGGAAAGGTATCCTCATCTGTTCCAGCGGCAAGAAATGTGAGTATAAGAAGAGGCGAGCGCCGGGACGTCGCTCTCTTTAAGGAGGGGTGGATGTGATACCCTAGAACCGAGGTCACTAACATTACTCTAAATTACGCTTATTTTTGAAATTTTTAATAAATTTTAATTGCTATATATTTTATTATTTTGGTGGAAACCGATGTTCGAGGTTATAATTTTGACGATTGACGATTTAAGAAGGACGATGACGAATACGATCCCGATGGATGCCCAAATTTCTATAATTATTGTCGTTTTATCGATATTGTAATTTTTCGAGAATTTTACTTACGGTTCGTGTTAAGTCGAGTCGGGTGAGTTTTATTGCTTTCCGGGTACATTTAAAGTGTCCTAAAAGTATTTTGGAGTGTTTGGGATGATTCCCGACTCCCGTAAAATTTTCTAAAATGACTAGTGAGTCAATCCCGTAAACTTATAGGGTCGTTTTTACTTGAGGACAAAAGAAAGCTTAAATTGCACCCTTGGTCCCTCCCATTTCACAAAAAGGAAACACACACACACACACATAACATTTCAAAGAAAAAAAAATCATCCCACCCTTTTGCTCTCTCTAGGCCGACGGCCAAACACCAAAACACCACCACCACTTCAATTTTTCTTGGGTTTTGATTAATTCCAATCAAAGACCACTTCCTAAAACCCTTTAGTAAGTGTTAATCCATGGTTACTTCCAACATGCATTAACAAAAATTTTCCCAAAAATTAAAGATTTTTCAAAATTTCATTTGGATGTTAATTGGGCATTTGCATGTTTAATTCATGGTAGAATGATGTTAAAACACGAAACAAATCAACCAAAATCAATTTGTTTGATGGGTTTTGATCACCCAAACCCCACGGCTCAAATGGGGGTGTTTGGGGATCATGGTGGATAATGTTTTGATGTTAGATTATGTATTGAATCCTATTTTTACATGTTTTTAGATGGGTATATCCATTTGCGTGTTTGTTTTCATGATTGGGTTTTATGAGGATATTGATTAATAGGGGATTAGGACTGAAAATGATGTTTGGATATGATTAGGAGTACTTAGGATGATGTCTAGTGTTGGTAAATGGGTTTGAAAACGAGCGTTGGTATGATTTTGGTATAGTTGATTTTAGGCAGAAAGTTTGAGGTGTTTTCGTAAAAATTATTTTGAAAACAGGTCTTGTGATTAGGATAGCGTTTTAGAGCATCTTCTTAGCTTCGATTTGGTATAAGATAGAGCTTACGACTCCTAACGAGTCAAAAGTTACGACGTTTTGAAATTCGTGTACCGGGAGATGAAAACCGTCATAATCCGAAATTATGCTTGGTTTTAGGTCAAATCCCGGGGACTATAGGTTTAGTTTGGTAAATGGTCAAGGGTTGATTTTTGGTCTCAAACCTGCATATTTGAGTATATTATAAGACTTAGGTGCCAAATGGGTCAATGGAGTATTTTAAACGGGTCAAATGAGTCCGACTTGGTCAAAGTACAATTTCAGTCCGAAAAACGTAGTTTTTGGTAAAGTGTTGAGTAACGGGTCGTAAAAGCGAAAACATTTAATGGGATCAAATATGTGTTTTCTACAGGACTTAAGGTACTTTTGAGAATTTTCTCAAATTTTATGAAAAGGGTTAAGTATAGTAAAACAGTCCGTACTT
Source organism: Glebionis coronaria (assembly GCA_025667525.1). Classification (NCBI taxonomy): domain Eukaryota; kingdom Viridiplantae; phylum Streptophyta; class Magnoliopsida; order Asterales; family Asteraceae; genus Glebionis; species Glebionis coronaria. The sequence continues at coordinate 247,627,635 of CM046875.1, forward strand.
TTGGTAAGTATCGGCAAAAATACGTAAAAATGAATAACGTTAATAATATGGACAAATGGTATAAAACGAGTAACACTTGTTTGTTTTGTTTTGGCGTGAGTTGTAATTATCATAAGTGACTAATATGTATGTATTTTATACAGTACCATAAGGTTTATAAATGAGATTACTCATTACGCGTTATTTGGTTTGATAGGTGTTGATTTACCCGGGCATCCTCATCATCGTCAGTGACCGTCACTCGAACTATCGACTTCTTGTTATATAAGGTGTGAATTTATAGCCTCACTTATTATTATTTCAAACTGTTTTACCCGCGAGGGAAATGCATGCTAGTTTTCAATATGAACATATGTCATGAATGATTGTTGGACCCGAATGTTGCCTTGAAATTGTGTTGAGTAGCTAGTTGCAAAAGGCCCTAATTTCATGAACTATTAACTATTGTTTAGTCCTAGCGTGGATTAGAAATAGCCGCTTATACAAAGTGATAGTACTATGGGGTTGACTACCCTATCCGAGACGAGGGCTAGTACGTTGATACCCCCTGCGGACGGATAATTTGTGATAAGAGATAAGGTATAATTGCAACTGATGCCTTAGTAGGGGCACTGGTTTCATCTTAATCACGCCGGTAATTATTACGCGGGTGATTGAGTTAAAGGTTTAGTGTCATGAGCTTAAACACAATTGTCAGTACCTTGAATATAGATTGTTTGATCGACAAGTCTATGAATGATCGTGAATGGTTTTTATTTCACATATGTTCAAAATGAATTGTAAAACCTATGAATTCCACTCAACGTTTTCGTTGACCAAATTCAGCATGTGTTTCAGGTAACAGCTGAAGTGTAGCATGGAGCATGCCTTGGATGGAAGTTGTGTGTATGGCTTGGAGTCTACTTGTTTTTCCGCCCAGTATTACTTAAACATTTTTACTTTGATGTCATGTTGTTGTGAAAACTGTAACTTTTGGGGTTGAGATTCATGGGGACCGAAACGCAAAACTCTGTTGTATCATTTGGGGTTGGAAAACCGTAGACATGTAACTTTTCAACAATGTTTAATTTAAGTTTAAATTTGACGTCTCTTTGGAGTCGTTCGATATATCTTGTGTGCGATGATAACTGCCTAGCACCCAAATGTTGTAGTTCCGCTGAGCATAGCATTTGGTGGGGTGTTAGACCAAATGTTCAATCAAGATGATTGAATATGTGTTGGATACGTTCATGATCCGTATAGATCATTCTCTACGTCTCGTACACCAAATACCTCTAGCATTCTAGGCAGATATAACAGTCCAGCTCCACTAACTAAGTCTATCCAGTTCTTCCAAATCTTCAGTTCCTGCAACGTATATGCGATCGCCTTTCTTTGTCGTCCTCGTACGCATCCAAATCCTTGCTCCACGTATCGTCATGCTTCGTGAATTCATCCGGTCCTTCCGATAATGCCAAAATCGGCTCATTATCCAATCCACCTCTTCAGCCTCCAAAACGCTTCCTCATTTTCACTTTGCCCTTGCTGGTTCCATGATATGCCATCATCTCTAACTGCTCATCATAGTAAGCTTAATCCTAAGACTTACACTTGGAAATATCTCGTATAATTCCCTTTCCTAACAACTCCAAATCCAACTCATAACTCGCCTCACTCTCCTTCTTAGAATTGAGTAGATCAAGATGTCGTCGGTGCTCCCGATGACAACTCGTTTATATACGTTCATGCACACTTGGTTCATTGACTCCATGAAAACCGCTAGTGCTTTGGCGAAGCCAAATGCATAACCATAAACCCAAAATGTTCATACAACATCCTTAGCAATTTCAACCATGTCCTCCTCACACCCTCTCTTAGCGGTAATACAAATAAATTCCTTGCAATTTCTAACAGCTCTTGTTCTTAATTCACTCCATCAACGATTTGCCTTGGAAGGCACTAACTACGACTCCTGTCACTTCTCCTACTTGCTCTATTCATGGTTCTACCTCAACGCTCCTAAACCATACAAAACCAAAACTACATCCTGAATCCACTAGATACGATCGACGAATTAAACCCACAGATAACTAACGACATTTCACGTGCATCATTTAAAACAAGTCAAAAACCACGAGAATCAAAAGGATACTCAAACTCAAAACGTGTATCAACTCAAAATGACCCATGACAACGAAAAATAATCCAAGAAACACCCAATGGCAACCAAAACATATTACGCCCCGCGACATATTATTTAAACCGTGCAAAAGATCGACTTTTCCAAAAGAATATATTTTTATTTATTTATTTATTTATTTTTTTTACCTCCCCACATCAATGCGACTCAAACCATCTACAAACAATCTTCTAGACGATCTCAAAACTCAACTCAAAGACTAGGTATCCCGTGCACCCCAAATCATAGAAAAAGTAAAACACTATTCTAACTCAACCTTGAACCCGACACTTGTACAATAATTCCGACCAGTCCACTGACCTCCCATGACTATACATTCTGAATATTTGAAAATTGCGTTCCGAGTACATAATTTTAGGCTTTTGAATCACCCAAAAAGCTTTAAAAACGAACAAGTTATGACCAAAACAATTTTATGCTAGTTGTTTTAAAAACTAAAGAATAGACTTAGTGATCAATGCAATCCTTTTAAACGAAAGATATAATTGTATGTGAAATATCATAAACTCCATTAAACCCTGTATTCATAATTATAAATGACGTGAATCGATTAAACCCAATTATTTAAACTATGTAAGTAGAAAGAAATTTTATTTCGCTTTATTTTAAAGAAAGTCTTTTAGAATTTGAAATAAATAAGTGTTGATTAAAAGAAACTTATGTTACATCTTGTTTCAAACACGACCCCAACACCTTACCCTTGTTTTACCGAATACGACCAACTATCTAACCCTATACTAGATTTCCAAGTCCCCTTTTTCCATATACCAACCAAAAGAAATGTATGACTCAACACAAAAGATTTCATTATCTCAAAAGAAATCCCAAGTTATTTCAATAGACTTGAAACCAAAAACACCATTTTAAAACGTACACGTGAAATACGAAACTCAAAGAATACGCCACAAGACACACTTCAAAAGATTCAAAACGTCGTTGAAACTCCACCAAACTCCAACACCATAAAACACGAACAAACACAAGGTACGTTCAAGTTATAATAACTAGTGAACGACCATATACCATAACTTAACACATAGTAGTATATATAAATCCGTATATATATACCTATTAAATCACCCAAAACATACTCGTTACCATACATGTCGGATCAACCAATCACGTCATACACTCGTTTTTCCACACGAGTAATCACCATCTTACCGTGACACAACAAGGCATAAAGCCCACCTCCAAAACCAAACCATATCGTGTGACCCCAAAATCACACAACACAACTATAACCCAAAACATATAACACAAAAAGAACAATAGCCATATCATAGGCAGCCATTACATAAACCCATATATTATATGTATACCCAACTTCTACATCTCATCATATACAAGCATGTACTAACCCTCTTTCATGCAATCATGCTTGAGAACCCATTGAAGTTGTGGTACTTGTATAACTATGTTGGCCACCATACTTATACAATTACCCTTTCCCCAATGCACTCCCTCCTATGATGACACTTATAAGAATCAATACAACATATAACACATAAATTCATCTACTCACATAAGCACATAACCACATAACCAATAAGGTCCAAAACTCCATCTATAAAAATAACATAATAAAACTCTTGGAATGCAAAAATCCATAGTCTAGCTAAAACAGCCTAGACTAACTCCAAAACGAAAACATAATTAGTTATAAGTCATGTCGCCCATAAGAGTGGAAACAACCTAGAATCCTTTATACCCACCTACTCCTAATAACTCGAACCACCACATGATTCTTAATGAACATGACTTAAACATCAAAAGGAAATAATATACCTCAGGTACATAAAATAACTCATCAAAAGATAGAAACTACTATGTACCAAATTATGTACTATAATGTACAATATAAGCAAAATACGACAATGACTAGTGTGGATGATTATGGTTCAACCAACACTACTCACAACTCGAAAAGAAAATAACATGTGGCTAAGTATGAATTTACTATGGTTCAATTCATACCAGTCAAAACATCACAATAAATAACATCCAAACACATCAGTTATTATAAAATACACACATACTCCTATGACGCCTATATGCAGGGACCCTTAAGCTATAGACTAGGCTACACGACTAGGCAACCTAATTCTCTATAACCATTGTCTCTGATACCATTCTGTCACACCCCACCATGGCGGAACATGGGGCGCGACGTATGGATATCATCACAACATGGCGTGTCTATAGAGATAACTATATGAAATAAGAAATGCCGTAAAAATGGTGACACGAAGGTCATGACAATATCTCAACAAATGCAAGGGGTCTAGGTAAGTAAGTAACAGTCCTACTTCTTACCCAAGACAACAAACATCATACCAAAACAATCATATGTGTGCCACAGTATCACTTATTAAAATGAACAAACAAATAAAACTAAAAAGGAAACAGGGATATCCTTCTATATGCATTCCTACTCTCTCCAAGTCCTAGCCACTTAAGTTCTCATGCTTAACCATAGTATCACCTGAAAGAGACACTAAAACACGTCAACATAAAGTTGGTGAGAGTCATAGGTTTAGACTCCAACACAAGACAAGTCATAAGCTGTGAATACCATAAACCAATAAACATATGGACAATGCGCTACAATCATGTACTAACAACTAGCATTCAAGTTCAATCAATCATTACAATTCCAAGGCATCACGCCTTACCAACAATCACAATTTCCAAGGCATCACGCCTTACCAACAATCATAATTTCCAAGGCATCACGCCTTACCAACAATCACAATTTCCAAGGAATCACGCCTTACCAAAAATCACAATTTCCAAGGCATCACGCCTTATCATTAACCATAGGTCCCATAGGCGCCCATACACCTATGTACCTTTCCAATCCATATCACACACAAACAAGAATCACATAGCAGTTAATCACATAAATGTACACACAAGTCCATCTCAAACCTTAAAACATTCACAGCATTAATTTAGAAAATAATTCAACACAGTGTCTCTTCCATCCCATCTGGAAGTCAAAAACAATATTAAACATGGGACTATGAAACTCACCTGATAGCTTCTTCACAAGTCCTCGCACTAGCAACAAGCTAACAAACCAAAAACACGAAATCAATACACGAACCTATCACTAAGATGGCTCATCAACCTATGATGGACATCTAGTCTATTCCCATATAAAAACCTCATTGATAAGCTCTAACCATCCCATTAACCTTCCCTAACAAGTCCTTAACTTGATTAAGTTTAATAACTATCCCGTTCATATTTTACACAAATCAGTCCCAGTTTTTAAGTCTCAAAACTTTAAGTCAAAAGTCCACTTAAACATACCCATGGTTTCTGTAAAAGGAATATTCATACCCTTACATATGTTGGCTAACACCTCCCACTTGACCTAACCTTAAATCTACTGTTACGGCCCCGATATACATATATCTACTTTTGTCATTCCATATTTTCTGATTTTAAACATACTAAAAGTTTGTTACCATTAAGGGGTCTTACCCTAAACCACAACCTTAGCCCAAGTGCAGATACTTACTACAATAAATAAACCATCTCTCACGTTCGTGAGAAGATCCCAATGCAACCCTAAGTACCCCAAACAACCCAAAACTTAAAAAGAAAACAGGCTGAATTCAAAACTGTTTTGACATCCGACTGTTGTAACCTATTTTTGACCCACTTCCCGACCTCCAATTTAGTTCTCGTTTCTTGCGTTGGAAATCCACTTCAAATATATTTCCAGGGATACTTGGATCGTAAAATAAGAGTTTATAGAACCCCCGATATGATCAAAACAATTGACTCAAAATCTGCTCAGTTTTTAAAAACGGGTTTAAACAAATTGAACTAATTAATTACCCATAACCCCATCTAATACAAGCCCTAGATTATATGATCATCTTATTATGATCATCACATCATTATTTTACTGATTTCATAAAAACCCTAACCCTAATCCATCATAAGAATGATTAATTAAACATAAAAACAATTAAATTAAAAAGAGTTATAAATTTTACCTTAAGATTAATGCAAGATGAATAAAAACCCGAATTTATGAAGAAACCCTAATTTTTCTTCTTCCCCTTTTTTTTGTGTCGAATATAACTCCAGGAGAGTAATAAAAGTCGTTTGATATGTTGTGGGGTTCCTTATATAGCAAAAATAATCCTTGTCCAACCCAAACTCTAGTTACCATAAATCTTTTCTCCTTTTTTTTCCTCTTTTTTTTAAGCTGACTATTCACCCTATAAATTCGTTTTTTATTTTTTTATTATTAATATATGTATTAATAATATTACCTTAATTTTCCTTAATTTATTTCAGCTCCTAAAGCCTCCAAAACCTCAAAACCGTAAAACTAGTCAAATTTACGCGTTTTACCGTAAAAGACGTAAAATATACACTTTTAAAAAAATCTCAAATTTTGAAATAAACTTTATAACCAAGTCCTAAATGACTTAAAAGCATCCCGAAAAATATTTATATGACTAAATACCTCTTCCGAGACCCCTAAATGCAAAACCCTAAATCGTAAAAATACGATTTTCCACAATACATATACGTATACGTAAAACCACCAAATAACACCATCTCATTTCATAGTCACTAAATTGTGAGCTCATGAACATGAAATAACCGTTCCTCGATTTACTTATGAGTACTTTGTACCCATATACGATATCCACACCAACCTCGTTCACGCAAAATAAACATGTAAACACACCATCACATAGTCACACATAAATAACCAAAAAAACAAGACCGAGTGACGAACCTCAAAATCACGGTTGTCACACTTGTTCACTTATGTGAACATATATATGGGGTTTTGTCGCCTCATCTGACGCGTTGAAGCTCATAAGTATAGCCATCAGCTCAGCATATCTGAGCAACAACTTTTAAAACAACTCAATCATGTGACTCAATAGAGTAAATGGCTTTAAATTTCTTGTGAATAAAACAAACATTCTTTCAAAAAGGTGTCATTTGTTAATTAAGGAAATTTCAAACGTCTCCATCCACAGTCAACAACTCATTGACACATGGGGCGTTTCACTGTTCAAAGCAACATAAAATCATACCTTTTTGCAGAACATTAATGAGAAAGTTTGTGCCAAATGTTAAAAAGAAACCCTAAAAGATTTATAACTTTTTCAAATGGTTTTAAAAACTTTCTATAAATCAGTTAAAGTTTTTATATAATCCCTAACAATTGGATTTCATTCCACGCTTACAAATCTTTTCATTCAAAAACACACTCAAACTTTCTCTCTTTCAAAACACACACAGAAACTTAAATGGCTGAATCATCTTCCACCCCCAAGATTACTAAAATCACTCTTAAACCATCTACTCATGTGAACTATCCCATTTATGATATCTTCTTCAAACCCAACAACATCACCTTGCTTAAACCTGAATCCATTAAGTTTATTACTGGGGAACAAGTTTTGACTTATTTATCTAAAAGTGTTTTAAGGTATGCTTTATTTGAGGATCCTGGTATGATGTTTCAAAATGTGATAAAAGAATTTTGGTTTACAGTAGAGGCTTCTAACAACAAGAAGTCAATTGAGTTTGATTCTACCACGATAGGGATTCATGGTAGATTTGGGTTAAAATCATTTAGAAAAGTTTTGGGGTTAGATTATTTGGAAAACCCTAATGAGTATGAAGCAATACCTGATGGTTTTATGGTTGTTAAAAATTTCCTTAAAGAATTGGGTATACTAAAGAAATTTCTGAAAAGGGGGGGTTAAAAAGGAGTGCTTTGCCACCAAGATGGAAATTGTTGATGACCATTCACATTGAATGTTTGGGGGGGGGGGGGGGACTGGAGGCCTTGACCAGATTAATCAAAAGGATGCTATTACTTTATACTGTCTGGCCAAGGGTGTCAAAGCTGATTTTGGGAGGCTTATTTTAAGATCTCCATGGGAAGTTGGAGAAAAAGACTAGAGAGAAAAATGTTGTGTACACCAGATTTGTATCTCTCCTCTTTGCTGACCATCTTGGAAATGAATTTTCAAAAATCAATGGAGAGAACCTAATTTATAAGACCTTTGATCTAACTCGCTGGAACATTCCAGTCAGCACAATTGATCCTCCTCTTACACAACCCATGCTGGACATCTGCTCAGCAAATGGTCCAGTAGTGTACAAAGATCCCAATGACACTTCTCCAACTGGAGAAAGGGATCTACAAGGCAAAAAGCCTGGAGCTTCATCTGGACCTCGTCAGAAGCAAACGTCAATTAATACCAAGAAGGTTAGACGTGCATCCAGAAAGAGGAAAATCCTCACACAATCTTCCTCAAAGAAGATTGATGATGAATCCCAAGGCCATGATTTGAAGAAGACCAAGTCCCTGGCCAAGGACAAGAACCCCAGCCAGCCATCACCTTTAGTCTCTGCTAGAGGAGATATGCATAAAGAGGCCCAGCAAGCAACCCATCTCAACTTCTTCAGGAGAGAAGGGTGAAGATGGAGCTCACCCTCAGCTCAGTAGTGCGGAGTCAGCATTGGTAAATACTTTCATTCTGAATACAAGTCAAACTTCATTACCAATTTCTATCACTTGTCACTCAGAGTCTGCATCAGGGATTGATGTGTCAGCAAATCCAACAGCAGATGCTGACCCTTGCCTATCTGTTTCTAATGATGTAGCTCCCCCACAACAGGGTTCTACTGAATGAACCAAAAACATTATCATTGTTCTAAATTTATCAGTGAATCTTTCTCAGGATCCATCAGGTCAAACCAACCCTGGTGGTGAAGGGCTTGAAACTAATCAACACACTCATGAGGATGCTCCAAAGATTCCCAAGGAAGTGCATCTCACCACTAGAGCCAAGGTGGGACACTTGCCTACTTTTGTTGTCAGCATGTCTAGAGATGATCTGGAGAAAGAACATGGGTTCAATGAAAGAATTCCAGTCAATTTAGATGACAGTGATGAAGAACCTGCTGATGCAACACATAAGCGACCTTCCACCAGAACTGAGCAGGTAAAAGAATTAACCAATTAAGTGTTGATTCTTCAATCACAGGTTGCCAGACTGAAGGAAGAAAAGGTGCTTGCTGACAATGAAATCTCAACTATAAAAGCAAGACCACCTCCTCCCTCTGCTGAATAAATTAAGGATGTCATCATTGTTGCTTTGAATCCCTTAGTCCAAGATGTGGCCACCATTACTTCCTTAAAGCAAGAGATTTCCTCTCTAATGGAGTCCATCAACGGTGCTCCCATGGAGTTTCCACAAGAATTCACACCAGTTCCTGTCCAAGTAAATACCTTGTGTGATTCTGTCTATAAGATCAAAGATAGAGTGGCATTGCTGGAGAAACAAAAGCTGACCATTTCTGAAGAGGTTCAGAAGAAGCTAAATGCCCTTGAAACTGTTCCAGCCATGCTGGCCAAGGTAACTACCACACTTGATCATCTTTGTGGTTTCTTCCCTGCTGGACGGTCATCAGAAGCTGTTGGGCAGTCTTCTGCTGAGGGGGAGAAAAACTCAATCCAACAGCTCTTTCAGAAACATGCCCAAAAGAAGGCTCAGAAACAATCCATTGAGTCACCCATCACTGAAAAGAGCCCAATAAAGGGTAAGGGGGAGTCATCAGCCAAAGATGATGATATGCAAGTGCTGACCACAAGTGAGGAAAAACTGATAGTGGGTCACCTCCCTTTATACCCAAAAACAAAGGAGATCTTACTATGAAGGATCGTTTAGTAAGCGCTGGAGTGGCCATTGAGGAAGAACTTAACAATCTATACAAGCTTCAGCAAGAGGAGAAACTAAAAGATTTGAAGCTAAGCTTGTATGAACAAATTGGAAAAGTTGAAGTAGAAAGTGTCTTCAAGAAGAAAGTGTTATATGAAACGTTTTGTATAACAAGGCTTAACAGAAGAAATATCTCACCAATCACCAATGTTGACATGTTAACCAGCAAAGGCGACATCAGTCTCAAGTTCTATAAGGGTGATGTAACTGATGAGATACTTGAAAACTTTCAAGGAAAATAACTCTTTTACTCTGAATGGATGGAAATGAGTGTGATGATCGAGAAAAGAAAATCTAAGAGATGGGATGAAGTTCGCACCAGAATCGAGCACTATATGAGAAATCATGAAAGACTAGGTGAAATTCTGAAGATCAACACTCAAGTTTCTCTAGAAGATCAAGATCCAATACTCGAACTAAACAAAAAGGCAAATTTGATACAACCTGAAGTTGGTGACATCTTTTTCACTACAAAGAAATACAAAGGCCTTGTTCAGTTTCAAAATCATCTTCCCGGTCATGTATTGGACGAACCAGAACTATGAATGATTATGTTCAATCATCAAGAACGTCAGGACTTTGTGGGCATAAGTGATCTTGATGAAATGAACAATGAACTTCTCTTGAATGTTCAAAGGATCTTTTACTCTCTTCATGGTGGTCCAGGACTCACTGAAGCTGCAAAAACATTCAGCATGTGCATATTATCAATACTTGACATCAGAAATTCTGATCCATCAGTACAGACCCCTGTCACTGAAGAACTTAGGCCAAAGGAAAACTGAATAATCATTTATAATATTTTTGTTGTAATTTGTAATGTTATTAAATAAATGATTATTTTATGTTTATATGTTATTAATTGTTCAGTGCAATTAAGAAGAAGTTGTTATACTCACTTACTACTGACATTAGACTTAGGCTATTTGTATATCCAAATAGGGGGAGATTGTTGGGTCAGTATTTACTGACCCTGAAGCAACTCTAAGATTTGAATATAAAATTCCCCTAACTCAGCAGTAAGGCTAGTCTGCTGAAGGTTGACTAGAGGAACAAAGTTCCTACTGAAGACCTTATACCTGAAGAAAGTTCAGCACTCCCCTTCCAGTGAACTTAGAAGACAAAGGAGTCTTCGCTTTAAATACTAGGCGGTCTAGTTGCTGAAGAACAAGGACTGAAGAAGGGCTTTCAGTTTAGTTTGGCTTGACAATACCAAACTGAATGATGTCGATCTCCTCTAGGTTACTGAAGACTCTTTAGTATTCTGATGGTTTGCATTAGGCGGGAAAAGATTACTTTATGTCAAAGTAGGTTCCTTGTATACTTAGATATAAGTACAACCTTTATCTTTTCTAGAATAGTTTATTATGTACTTTGTACTATTTATCCAGCATGGGCATCAACCACCCACTGGATAAACTCATGCATTGGTACATGCAAAATGCAAACCCTAATTTACACTGCCTATATAAAGGAGTGTACATTGTGAGAGAAAGGTAACCAATACAAGAGCTTAAACTCAGGAAAACCTTTCTCTCTCGATACCAACTAAACCATATAGCCAAAGATGCATATGAAGGTTTAGATTGGAGCTTAGACATTAATTTTGGTAAGACTTTTAAGTATAGGAGATCAAACCCCATTGTCATTCAACCACTTTGTTATTTCGCAAACAAAGTGGGTTATAGATTCTTTATTTGATTCTAATAAAAGTCTATACGTTGTAAAGTATATTGGTATTGTTGTTTAAATCTTTCATAGTTCTTATCTAATGTTAAAACAACACACTTGAGTCGAAGTAATATTTATTACTTAAGATAATAAGTAATATCGAATTACAAGGGACCAACAGGATTATTTAGTATTTTAATCCTAAGTGTCTATGTGATCAAATTTTCAATTTACATATCTTTGTGCATCTTATGTGTTAGTTAGATTCCTAGATTTTGATTAATAGTTCACTTTGGCTTATTAAACCTTTGTGTGAAATATGGGTTGGCAAAAGTTTCAGGAAGTGTATTTTTGAACCCACTGGGGCGGTTCTTTATCTTCCCTGCGGTTCTTTAGCGATAACGAACCGCACCCATACTTAAGGAACCGCCGTCACCTGTTCCAAGAGAATCTTTGCTTTACACTAGTTTCCCTTAATCTGTGTAAACAATGGTAAAGTTTTTGCAAAAGCGTGCACTTCCTAGACTAGGCTACCTAATTTCATTATTCACCTAAAGTTATTTCTACCCATTACTAGTTTGGATCATACCTTTCTCTTCTTAAACCCCTCCTTGTAGATCTTGTTCTTCATCCCTTAAACTTCTTTCTAAACCTTTTCACAACCTGGTGTCGACTAGAACATCTGACTCTTCCAAAAGAAACCTTAAGATCAATATTAAGTTACCCAAACTTGGTTCTTCATCTTTCCATACTCCCAAAAATGAGACCTGTCCTATTCTTATTTCTTCATAACCTTCACCACCTCTTGCTCCATGCAAGACCAACTCAACTCATGGTACCACCCATTCACATGGTTCTACCTCTTCCTCATTCCAATCAAGAATGAATGAGTTGTACTCGCCCTTCACTCCTAGTCATCCCTTGTATGTGAATATTCAACCTCAACCTCTTCAAAGAATACCTGTTGGGAATTAAAGTTGATGTGACAAAACTACTAGATGGAAACAAGAGGGAGTGAAGTTGTCAAAGAGAATATCTTCAAGATGGTGGACAAACATTGAAGATTTGATATTATCTTGCAAATCACAGCTTTAGTTATTTTATTTTATATTATCTTGTTGCCATGTATATCTTTTTTCTTAATCTATAAAAGGAACAAGACCGTAGGTTATTATTCATTCATTCGTACTATGAAAATGTAACCTACAGCAAAGTTTGTGTTCTAGGCATGGGATTCAATGTATACATGCCTAGAGTTGTTTAACGTTTGGGAGAATTCTTGTCTTGTTCATAACACCTTATTTATGTGTCTGGTTTAAATTTTGCTATTCTAATCACATATGAATGAGATGCATTCCAAGTAAGCTCAATCGATCCGTGAATTATGGTTTCAACTGTTTCTATCAGAGCGGGTGGCTCTCGATGCTAGGATCAACAAGGTGTTCGTGTCGAAAAATAAAGAAAAAATCCGTATAGGATTTTCTGGGCAATTTTGTGTGCAGAACATCAGTTGGAAGGCCATAACTTTTTGTTGAACCGTTGGATCGTCACGAAATTTTGTGTGTGTGTTCTATACACATATATCTAGATACCCACCGGAGGGATTGTATAGACCGATCTCTAAGAAAAAGTTATAGCATGTCGAAGTTCACAGCAGAATGGTGCAGTTTTCTATGGACAGCAGTGGTAAAAACGCGATTTCTCTTTCTTTAACTGTTGGATCATCGTGAAATTTTTGTTGTTGGTTCTTCCCACATGTTTCTAGGATCTCACCAAAGCGATCTTCGATCTGAGCTTCTAATCTCAAGATACAGCTTGTCGAAGTTGGCTGCAGTAATGTTATTATTTTAGCCACTGTTAAGTTTACGTTGCCACTGACAAGAGAAAAGTTGCCACTGACGCTTTCAGCCGCTGAAAACATTATTCAGCCCCTGGCAGCATAGTTTTCTCCGAGATATACTTTTTTAACGCTGACAAGTGTTGTCCTATATTGGACAACACATACTGACAGTATATCAGACAAAGATGGATCTCGGACAAAGGGGAAGTTGTTGGTGTTTGGAGTTTTGGTCGAGTTTTTGCACACAAAACGAGATTGTTACACACACAGGTGATGTGGTAAAATACGTCTCTTAGGAAAAAGAACGTATAAATGTGGTAAGTATTAATCGATACGATTTAATGAAAAACCGGAAAGACAAAAAAATTCCAAGTTCGTTCTCGAAGGAGGTGTGTGGATTAATGTGCCAATTATATAAAATCATGTTTGGATTAGTGTCGTTTTTGGTTGAGAAGAGAAAAAGTAAAGACGAGCTACGGTTACGATTATGCTACGACGTTGACGTAAAACGATGACGTAATTACGTAAAACGCGACAAAATTAAAAATTTAACCTAAAAATTAATTAAAAGCATAAACTAAGTCTAAAATATTATAAATAAGAATAAAAATCCAATAAATATATTTTAAAACCTTTTATTAATTAAATATTCAATTTTAAATGCTAATTAAAGCCCTAAAATTAAATATAATTAACAAAATGTCCAAAATATTATTTTATTGAACTAATAAGTCACTTATATTATTTAAAGACTAAAAAGTATTTTTCCTAAATTTTCAAAACTATTTTTCTATTTTTAAAACACTAAAAACTATTTTTAAACTAAAATAATCATAAAAAAATAAAATAATGCTAAAAATGATTTGACAATTTTAAAAATCCTAAATTATACTAATGAACAGTAGAAAAATGAAAAAGTTTGAAAAATGTAAAATTTTTCACTAAAAGACAAAAACAGAATAATTAAAACCCTAATTAAACTAAATTAATTCTAAAAATTAAATAAAAAGTGAACAGTAAAAACTTTTTAAACTAAATATCTTAATTTATTTTTCTAAGTCTAAGAAAACTTTTAAAACTGAAAAATGTAACTTTTGTCACTAAAAGACAAAAACAGAATAATTAAAAAGTAATTTAAATAGCAATTAAACCTAAAAAATAGCTAATAAACAATAACAGAAAAATAAAATAAACTGAAAAATCAAAAATAAAATAAGAAGAATTATGAAATTGGTTTGAGGTCCTAAATCCTATTTTTGCCAACAAAAGACAAAAAACTAAATTACTGAAAGTGACATGTGGTCACTTTTTGTCCAGTAGTGAAGCAGTGGAAACCTTTCAACTAGCAGTGGGAACCTTGTTCCCACTGACTGAACAAAAAACGTGGGTCTGAGCACCTTTTGGGCTGTATCTTGTGATTGGGTTGATTTTGCTTGGATCCAAAGGCACCCCTACACTCAGTGGAGTGTAGGGAGTCAGGGAAAAATAGAAAAACAACAAGTCAAGAACAAAAATAGCACACAAATGGGCAAATTAAGGTTGCTGTGATGATGCTAAGGGGCTGTGGGTATACAGTGGACTTGTTCATGCACAAAAATGAATTTCAAGTGCTCCAATCTTGCATACAAGCTAACCAAATAACATACAATCTAACTGAAATCCTAGCTAGACCTATCCCATAACAATCCAAAAGATTATGGCACAAATTACACTAAAAAAAGCAGAAAAATGGTTTTTCTGATTTAGCTAGTTTAGACTAAATTTTAACATGCAATTCTCTTCAAATCTTATCTAAACTAAATCCTATAACTGAATATTAACTTTAACTAGTAAATAAAGTGAGTCTAAAGTGATTTCTAGCTTAAACTTGTCAACAATCTAAGCTTAAAGCCTAAAGCCAAACACCCCCTTATAATCAGAAAACCAATTTTAACAAACTAAAAGCTTCTTAAACTAAATCAAACTGATGGAAAAGAGCTTAAACATGCATACTAAACTTAAATCAATATAAATCAACCATAAAATTAACACAAGAACAAATCTCACAAAATCAAATAATTTTACATAAAAAAAGCTTAAAAACAGAATCAAGTGGGGTTCAAGCCGTAACCGTGGGCTGATGCCTTCCAAAAGAGGTTGTTTGAGCTTATTGTGAGCTTATGGTAAGATTTTGATGTAGAGAAATGGCAAGGTGGGGACTACAGCAGTCCTAAACACCCCCTTATATCTTCAAATTGCTTGAAAATCTTTGAACCTGCCAAGAAGAAACAGAAAAAGTGACCTGGTACAAAAAGACAATAAGCTAATAAGCTAGCTTATTAATTAAGCAACTTATAGCTTATTGCTTAAATATAATAAAAAAAATGAAAAACTGATTTTTTCACAAAACCAATGGAACCACCAATTCTGTTGAAACCTTTTGACAAAAAACTGTTACAAAACCTTGGATTAACCTTTTTGATTCCACTTTCACTTCCTCAAAAAGATTTATCCAAGTTTATAAAACAATTTCTCAAAAACCTTAAAACTGAAATTCTGAAAAACGTTTGTTAACTAAAAACCTTGGAATCCTTAAACTACTTTGCAATAAAAAGAACAATTACACTAATGGAACTCAATAATATGTAAAATTTAAAAACTTTTCATTATCATTAATCAATTTTAAAAAAATACATAAAACTGGAACAAGAGTAAAATGGGTACAATCCACCCATTTTTTACTAAGCTATGGACTATTCTAGATGCTAAATAAAATAATACAACTGCTAAAACCCTAACTAAAGGAATTCCGTATTTGCCCTTTGATAAGTTTGAATTTTCTTGGTCAAATTGGTGGCATCATGTGATTGACAGTAGAATCTTCAATCTTGGACGTTGAGGAGTACTTTGGGAGCAAGGAAAAGGATCATGGACGTTGATTATCTGCCAAGATGCTAAAATTGCCTCTTTTGGTTGAGCCGGGGGACATGGTGGGGTCACATATGGTCACGGGATACAAGTTTTGTGAGTGGGTTTGGGTTAGGGGATCTTTAATCAAGGTTCTGGAGATTATGGGGGAAAACCCCCTTTGTTTTGAAGGTGTGGTGGATTAGGGTTTATAGGGCGGATTAAGGGGATTAGAGTGGTGATAAAAAGTAGCTGTTTCCCTCCCCTTTTAATTATATTAAAGTCGTTTAAAAACTGGTTTAATAAATTAAAAAGGTGTTAGGGTGATGGGATCTAACGTGGAGGGTGTGGGCGATTTGATTGTTGGAATGGGTGCTGGGTGGTGACGTGTAGACATAGGAGTGGTGTTGGGGATTTTGTTTGTCTGGGCAACTTTAGTCCCTGGACTCCCAATGCTTCTTCACTTGGTAATAAATAGCCAATAACTCTTTTCCTTTGTTAACAAGTTTAATATGATGAACATAAGGGCTAAACTTGTAATCTTTGAGATCTTCAAGGACCATACTTGTATATTCTTGGTAATTTATTGACCCCAATGTAATTTACGAGTTTTACAAGGGTATAAATTGACAAGTCTTCCAAAGTTGAGGGACCATTCTTGTCAATCTTCAATTCTTCAAGGGTAATTTTGGAAATTCCATATTTGGACCCGGTTCTTTGTGCGGCTTCGTTTCCCGTGTTCGTTTTTGATTCATTCTTGTAATATTTTGGTGAATTCACGATATCCGTACCTAAAATACACAATGAACAAACACATGCATATTTTTGGGTATTTTGATGATATTTTAAGCGTTTTAAGCCCGATTTGGACGATGAGACTATGTATAATTACAGTCTCATCACTCCCCCATACTAAACCATTACCGTGTCCCCACGCAATGCTAGAAATAAGTATCATAGCACTTCCAAAATTCATTTTATGATGACATTTATTGTAGACAAAAATTTAAATAAACTACTACACGTGAATGCTTCGTTAGAAATAATTTAGTCGTCCTCGATTTTCACCCAATTCCATGCTAAGCGTGCAACGAGATCGTTTTTATTATACGTTAGCAACACGATCACTTCTCATGAGTGTTAATTACGAACCTAAACTCCCTTATTCCTACTTGGTATCTCTTATATTGTATTATGTCTTAATGATCACGAGGATACATCATTGACTTATGCGTGAATAGAGATTAAGTCTAAAAATAGAGTCTTAACGGTGTAACCAAAATCATTAAATTAATAATTCACCCTAATAGACAACGATGTCAAAAAATTAAGTCAACAAGAAGGATCGATAAACACGGTTTTATAACGGTTTTGAACATGAGACTTATTACATGACTTTTATTATCCGCCATCATCGGTGGTTTTATTATCATGGTTTACCTCCATCTTTTATTCAACTTCGCCATGAAGCTTTTATTATGACTTCGGTCTTACCTTGCCTTTTATTATCCGCCTCATCGGTGGTTTTATTAGCCAAAGACGTATATCCTCACGCTAAAGCGAATTTTGGATCTTCAAAGCTTCAAAGATTAAGGCTTGATTCACTTTCAATTTGGGCATAGATTTTTCGGCCTTTTGAGCTTCAAATTTTTGCTTAATTTAGGTGAGCACTTGAAATCTTATTATTAGGTGAAGCTTTCGATTATTCGGGTGCCAATACTTCAAAACCGTGACGCTGGCGATACCTTAATGTTTTCCCAATTTAATTACATGGAAGCTACTAAAACAAATTAGAAACCAACAATAGTGACTAAACCGCTAAATCAATATTTATTAACAATTTAATATACAAAAGCGTGGGGAGAATAAGCTAATAATCACTACACATGAGATCGTTATGATTACGAGACTTATAAATGACTCTATCATTTCTCGTCCTCATTTAAGAAACTTAGCCTAAAAAAGTTAAGGAATCGAAGCTAAGTGCTCAACACGCACGGTCGAGTAAAAAATTGCTCTTATTCTCACCATCGGAAAACCTACATTCGTGTCTTAAACACTTATGAAAAACTAGAAAAATTTTAAAATTTGGCCATTTTTAGCCTTATTTAGCATAAAATGATAGCAAAAAGATGATTATTGGATTGGGTTTTGACGTAAGCAAGGTGAAGTATCTACTCACCCCCATACTAAAACTAAACATTGTCCTCAATGTTTCGAGTCTAGGGGTGAAAACACCCCCATACTAGAGACGAAGTCGAATGCTTAATCTCGAGCATGGAAAGGGTAAAACGAATAACCTAAAAGCCGTTTATGAATTATGCTAATAAGATAAACGTTAGAACATAAAAGGATATCATCGGATATCGGAATCTCCAAAGGCAACGATCGAAGCTCGAGTGATCCATAAAACGAACAAGAGAGGCTTCAATGATGACGATGAACCTAATGAATCACAATCACAAACAACCACGGAACAAAGGTTGGAAGAGCACAAGTCCCCTCGTTACATTAAACTAAGAAATCGATAATATTTACAAGGATAAGCATGAGAATCCCCCACGAGGCACCTTGTTTTTGATAACCGAGTCAAAAGCTCGACTCGAATTCCCATAAATGTGATCATTTAGGGATAATCTTGGTATGGTCATTTTTGGTGGGGCTTACATGATAAACAAGGCCCAAAAGCAACCGGTACTAAAGACTAAGTCCTTAGATGATGCAAAATAATGGGATCGAAGATGGCGTCCTCGTTTTCGGATGAAAGACGAAACGACGCCACTCCAACATGAACCCTAATGGGGTAGAAGAATATAGACGAGAAGTAGAAAGGTGGGGCAATGGGTAAGTCAAACTTATGAGCTACTCGAGGTAGACTCACACCAAGCAAAAGAATATATTTTCCATTTATTACATCGGTGGAAGACCGAGATTTACCTTTACAAGCAATTCCGGGATCGTAAATCTCGTCCTCGGTGGAGAAATGTGAGGGAACATAAGGGGCTTCCCCCACACTAGATCCACACCAACCGTCGTCAAAAAGAGTAGACGAGGTGGTAGCACTCATAAAACGCGGTGATGACGGAGTTAAACTTGTAGAAAATTCATTAAAATCAATTTTAAAATCCTTTCCTTTTTCATCGTTTAAAAACTCTTTATGAAAACCCGATTGAATAATGTCGAAAATATTTGGCGTGTCAAATTCAAAATTAGTCGCGCTAAAAATCATCACATTTAAGTCCTTGGTGGGAGGGGGTGGCGGATTATATAAGTTCTCAAAACGTCGAACAACAAAGAACACCGCCCCCTCGGGGTCTACATACTCGTCATCCTCATGAACGTCGATCTCATCGAATTCTTCATCAAAGATAGGCTTGTCAAACCACGGTTTGTCATTCCCCTCCTTGAGTATCTTAGAAACTCTCTCGAAAAGATCACGATCAAGCACGAAACCATCATCCTTTGTGGGGATTGTTGATAAGTTAAATCCTCACGAATGTGGTAAACGTAATTCTCATTTGAGGAGTGTTTATTAGGTAACTCCTCGAGAATTGGATTTTTAGTTGTCACATGAGTTGGTTCGTCATCGAAAATAAGACGTTCCAACTCATTAAGTTCATCCTCGATTTTGGAAAGATCGACCTCACTCGTAGGTGGAAGTGAAGGCATAAGAGCTAGCTCTCGTTCAATGATTTCCTCAATCTCGGGATCAAACTCGTAATCATCGTACTTCACATGTTTCTTTTTAGGAGAATCAAAAATTGCATGTAGATTTCGAAGTACGTGATCAATTTCGGCAAAATCGCCATCGTCATCGTCAAAGAAAGAGTCGATGTGAGCACTCACAACCATGGTCTTACAAGTCGAATGACTATTCTTAGGTGACTTTTCTAAGACGAGAGGATCGATTTCGATTAAACCTTTCGCCTCAACGGGTGTTGGGCTAGGCAAAGGAGGCACTTCGATGGAGTTAGAAGTTGAAGCCTCAAAGACGTGGTCCTTCGAAGGTGGTGAAGACGAGCCGATTTTGGTCATTGTCGTGATGGCACTAACGTCGCCCTTCGGAATTGGTGTTTCACTTGTTTCGCTAAATACATCCCAAAGTGAGTTTTCATCCATAAATTTACACATACCCTTTTGAATTAGGTACACGTACTCTTTATCATTAAAATCATCATCTTTAAAACCGTTTTTCTTAATTCTTTCAAAACATGCATTAAGCCTCATTCTTTCTGCTAAAGTGAACATTTTGAAATCATTAGGATTTGAATCATTAGGTTTTGAAACCTCGGTTTTTTCATTATCATTAAACACTTGGGATTTTCTAGCGAAAAAGTCCATTTTGTCATCCCCATATCTCATAGTAAGTCTCCCCTCGTGAACGTCGATTACGGTTCGAGCCGTCGATAAGAATGGTCGGCCTAAAATAATGTGACATTTAGGGTCACACTTGTAATCGGATATAACGAAATCCGCGGGAAAAACAAACTTTCCAACTTTGACATAGACATCCTCGTGTATTCCAATTGGTATAAGTGGATTACAATTTGCAAGCTCGATTGTCACGTTCGTGGGGGTAATTCTAGGCAATCTCATCAATTTCCATTGAGAATGAGGCATAAGATTGATGCTAGCACCTAAATCGGCAAGGGCTAAACATCCCTCAATCTCGGAAAAATATCAAGGTAGTAGAAATTGGCCCAGATCCTCTTCCTTTCTCGGCATACGCATTTTGGGTTTTTTAAGAAGGATCGATGCACAAGTTTCTTCAAGGGTTACTTTGGTAAGGTCGATAAAACTCTCTTTTTGAACCGTGGATGGAATTTGAGGTACACGAGGGTGTGCACTCTTTTCCTTGGTCGCCACGTTCACCCCATCGACTTTAGAACATTAAGACGTCTTAGAAGTCGAGGGTTGAGAAGAAGGAACAACTCGAAATCCTTCAAGGTTAGGGGTAATCACACGACCTTTCTCACGGGACGAGGCGGCTTTACATTGTTCCTTCGGATTTGCAACGGTTTCACTAGGTAACGAACTCGATGACGCACCCGAGGACTTGTTCATAATGGCCGAAAACATCTTTTTAATATCAATTTGTCATTGCTCAATCTTCGTGTTTTTCAATTTCAAAGTATTAGTAAAGTTGTTTTTCAAAGTACCAATTTCTCCCTCTAATCGTCTCATATTAGCCTCATTCGTTTTCATGTAATTTTGAAAATCATTTGACGAACTATTTTGATTAGAATTAAAGTTCCCTTGGTTTTGATTACTTCTTTGAAAATTGTTTTTATTCCCACTTGAAAAATTGTTTCCTTGATTGTTGTTGTTTGAAAAATTCGAGTTTTGATTATTGTCTCGATTTTGCCATTTCAAATTACGACCTTGATTATAACCTTGATTTTGATTCGAAAAATTTCCTTGTTGATTATTTCCTTGAAAATTGTTTCGGTTTTGATTAAAATTGCTGCCTTGGTTATAATTGCCTTGTTGTGATGGACCCGCGTTATTTTGATTAGAAAAATTGTTGTTTCCATTTAACGCACTCACATTCGACGTTTGGCCATCCGTAGCCGCACACTTGTAATAATTATGAGGTCCACCACAAAACGTACACGAAACCTCAACCGCTTTCACCGTAGCGGGAGCGTCTTTCTTTTGCATTTCGACGAGAAAAGACGTAAACACATTCATCAACTTGTCGACTTTCGCATCAACCCTCTCAATGTCGCGATTATAACTACTAACATTGGCGACATTGGAAACACTCGATGCGTTGCGGAGTTGGTAAACCTTGGATCGGTTTTTGATATTTATCAAAGCATCTTTCAGAGTCTTACACAAAAAGTTGCCACCGGCGGCGGAATTCTACGAATCTTGTTCTTGGAAATTAAGACCGTTGTAAAACGTATCGATTTGGTGCAACTCGGAAAAACCATGGTGAGGACATTGCCTAAGCAATTACTTAAAACGATCCCACGCGTCTCTAAAAGATTCATTCGATTTTTGCTCAAATTTCGTAATTTCATTTTTGAAAAACGTCGTCTTATACGATGGGAAAAAATAATTAACGAACATGGAAACGAGATCCTTCCACGTAGTTATGGAATTAGGTGGCTCTTTCTCGTACCAATCCTTGGCGGTACCATCGAGCGAGTACGGAAAAAGCATAAGCTTGACGACATCGGTGTCGACGTTCTTAAACTTGCTCGTGGCCAAAAGACGATCAAA
Source organism: Glebionis coronaria (assembly GCA_025667525.1). Lineage (NCBI taxonomy): Eukaryota > Viridiplantae > Streptophyta > Magnoliopsida > Asterales > Asteraceae > Glebionis > Glebionis coronaria. The sequence continues at coordinate 247,650,220 of CM046875.1, forward strand.
ATTCCGAATATGGTCGTGAGGATTATCGGCTTCACGACCTCGAAACTTCGTAGCTTGAATCAACGAAAGCATTCCGCTCTTAATCTCAAAATTCCCCGCTTCGATAGCGGGAATTACGATCGCGTCTCCATAACCCTCGATAGCGGGAATTACCATCATCGAACGATTGTCGGCCATCTCCTTTACGGTTTCTTCAACAGCGATATTAGGAACTTCGGTTTCTAATTCTCGTCTACGTCGTCGATTCCTTCGATTACGATTGCGTCGATTCAAGCGTCGCTAGAATTAGAATAATCCTTCGATCGAGTGCGCATGCACTAAGCGTAGAATGGGTGGTAGCAAAGAAGATTCTTTTTGCGGCTTTTCGATTTTTCAATATTTTTTGGTTTTTGATTATTTTTTAATTTTTTTGGATTTTTGAATGTATAACGTAGACTAAAATCTACAAATCTCTCCTCGAATCGATCTTCTCGATTAAAGGAGCCTCAAAGAATGAAAACGATCACGTGGAGTGAACGCCTTCGATGACTTTAGAACGTTGGTGGAACACCAAAACGTTCAAGAGGGTTTAATCTTGAAAACAAGCAAATATAATATACGTAGATAATACTTGGGCGGAAAACCCTCGATTAGCCTTCTTTCTCAAAACACGCACAAGCAAGCGGGGGAAACGAGGCGGCGCTAAGCACTTAAGAGCCTTTTTCCCTTAGGTCGTGAAATACAACCGCCTTATACCCACCTTATAGTTTGTGTTAATTGAAATTAAGCCTCACGAAAGTATTTATCTATTTTGCCTTTTAACTTTTGCTTTAGATTCGAATACAATGATCGAGTGATGAAATCCCGAATCAAGGTTGCGTTTTCACGCTTTTGGAGTACTTGTATATTTATTGTTCTACGTAAGTACAATATAGTAATATATTCACAAGAAAAAACGAAAATGATAATGGGATATCTACAATATAGTAAAATGATTGTTGTGTGTTTCGTTTAGGAAAACTAAACACGATTTATTTGGATACTATAATATAATAGAGAAAAATAACAAAAATGAGTATGTACGATATTCACGCTTTCCAAAAATTGAAAAGCAAAAACGCACTACTCACACGAACACGATACTAATAATGGCACATTAAAAACACCTCCCCGGCAGCGGCGCCAAAAATTGATGTGGTAAAATACGTCTTTTAGGAAAAAGAACGTATAAATGTGGTAAGTATTAATCGATACGATTTAATGAAAAACCGGAAAGACGAAAAAATTCCAAGTTCTTCTCGAAGGAGGTGTGTGGATTAATGTGCCAATTATATAAAATCAAGTTTGGATTAGTGTCGTTTTTTGGTTGAGAATAGAAAAAGTAAAGACGAACTACGATTACGATTATGCTACGACGTTGACGTAAAACGATGACGTAATTACGTAAAACACGACAAAATTAAAAATTTAACCTAAAAATTAATTAAAAGCTTAAACTAAGTCTAAAATAATATAAATAAGAATAAAAATCCAATAAATATACTTTAAAACCTTTTATTAATTAAATATTCAATTTTAAATGCTAATTAAAGCCCTAAAATAAAATATAATTAACAAAATGTCCAAAATATTATTTTATTGAACTAATAAGTCACTTATATTATTTAAAGACTAAAAAGTATTTTTCCTAAATTTTCAAAACTATTTTTCTATTTTTAAAACACTAAAAACTATTTTTAAACTAAAATAATCATAAAAAAATAAAACAATGCTCAAAATGATTTGACAATTTTAAAAATCCTAAATTATACTAATGAACAGTAGAAAAATGAAAAAGTTAGAAAAATGTAAAAATTTTCACTAAAAGACAAAAACAGAATAATTAAAACCCTAATTAAACTAAATTAATTCTAAAAATTAAATAAAAAGTGAACAGTAAAAACTTTTTAAACTAAAAATCTTAATTTATTTTTCTAAGTCTAAGAAAATTTTTAAAACTGAAAAATGTAACTTTTGTCACTAAAAGACAAAAACAGAATAATTAGAAAGTAATTTAAATAGCAATTAAACCTAAAAATAGCAAATGAACAGTAACAGAAAAATAAAATAAAGTGAAAAATCAAAAATAAAATAAGAAAAATTATGAAATTGGTTTGAGGTCCTAAATCCTATTTTTGCCCACAAAAGACAAAAAGTAAATTACTGAAAGTGACATGTGGTCACTTTTTGTCCAGTAGTGAAGCAGTGGAAACCTTTCAACTAGCAGTGGGAACCTTGTTCCCACTGACTGAACAAAAAACGTGGGTCTGAGCACCTTTTGGGCTGTATCTTGTGATTGGGTTGATTTTTCTTGGATCCAAAGGCACCCCTACACCCAGTGGAGTGTAGGGAGTCAGGGAAAAATAGAAAAACAACAAGTCAAGAACAAAAATAGCACACAAATGGGCAAATTAAAGTTGTTGTGATGATGCTAAGGGGCTGTGGGTATACAGTGGACTTGTTCATGCACAAAAACGAATTTCAAGTGCTCCAAACTTGCATACAAGCTAACCAAATAACATACAATCTAACTGAAATCCTAGCTAGACCTATCCTCTAACAATGCACAAGATTATGGCATAAATTACACTAAAAACAAGCAAAAAAAATGGTTTTTCTGATTTAGCTAGTTTAGACTAAATTTTAACATGCAATTCTCTTCAAATCTTATCTAAACTAAATCCTATAACTGAATATTAACTCTAACTAGTAAATAAAGTGAGTCTAAAGTGGTTTCTAGCTTAAACTTGTCAACAATCTAAGCTTAAAGCCTAAAGCCAAACACCCCCTTATAATCAGAAAACCAATTTTAACAAACTAAAAGCTTCTTAAACTAAATAAAACTGATGGAAAAGAGCTTAAACATGCATACTAAACTTAAATCAGTATAAATCAACCATAAAATTAACACAAGAACAAGTCTCTCACAAAATCAAATAATTTCACATAAAAAAGCTTAAAAACAGAATCAAGTGGGGTTCAAGCCGTAACCTTGGGCTGATGCCTTCCAAAAGAGGTTGTTTGAGCTTATTGTGAGCTTATGTAAGATTTTGATGTAGAGAAATGGCAAGGTGGGGACTACTGCAGTCCCAAACACCCCCTTATATCTTCAAATTGCTTGAAAATCTTTGAACCTGCCAAGAAGAAACAGAAAAAGTGACCTGGTACAAAAAGACAATAAGCTAATAAGCTAGCTTATTAATTAAGCTACTTATAGATTATTGCTTAAATATAATAAAAAAAATTAAAAACTGGTTTTTTTCTCAAAACCAATGGAACCACTAATTCTGTTGAAACCTTTTGACAAAAAGCTGTTACAAAACCTTGTATTAACCTTTTTGATTCCACTTTCACTTCCTCAAAAAGATTTATCCAAGTTTATAAAACAATTTATCAAAAACCTTAAAACTGAAATTCTGAAAAACGTTTGTTAACTAAAAACCTTGGAATCCTTAAACTACTTTGCAATAAAAAGAACAATTACACTAATGGAACTCAGTAATATGTAAAATTTAAAAACTTTTCATTATCATTAATCAATTTTAAAAAAAATACATAAAACTGGAACAAGAGTAAAATGGGTACAATCCACCCATTTTATACTTAGCTATGGACTATTCTAGATGCTAAATAAACTAATACAACTGCTAAAACCCTAACTAAAGGAATTCCATATTTTCCCTTTGATAAGTTTGAATTTTCTTGGTCAAATTGGTGGCATCATGTGATTGACAGTAGAATCTTCAATCTTGGACGTTGAGGAGTACTTTGGGATTAAGGAAAAGGATCATGGACGTTGATTATCTGCCAAGATGTTAAAATTGCCTCTTTTGGTTGAGCAGGGGGACATGGTAGGGTCACATATGGTCACGGGATACAAGTTTTGGGAGTGGTTTTGGGTTAGGGGATCTTTAATCAAGGTTCTAGAGATTATGGGGGAAAACCCCCTTCGTTTTGAAGGTGTGGTGGATTAGGGTTTATAGGGTAGATTAAGGGGATTCGTGGGAGTGGTGATAAACAGTAGGTGTTTCCCTCCCCTTTTAATTATATTATAGTCGTTTAAAAACTGGTTTAATAAATTAAAATGGTGTTAGGGTGGTGGGATCTGACGTGGAGGGTGTGGGCGATTTGATTGGTGGAATGGGTGTTGGGTGGTGACGTGTAGACATAGGGGTAGTGGTGGGGATTTTGTTTGTCTGGGAAACTTTAGTCCCTGGACTCCCAATGCTTCTTCACTTGGTAATAAATAGCCAATAACTCTTTTCCTTTGTTAACAAGTTTGGACAATTGGCAAATTCAGTCCTTTCAAGTTTAATATGATGAACATAAGGGCTAAACATGTAATCTTTGAGATCTTCAAGGACCATACTTGTATATTCTTGGTAATTTAGGGACCCCAATGTAATTTATGAGTTTTACAAGGGTATAAATTGCCAAGTCTTCCAAAGTTGAGGGACCATTCTTGTCAATCTTCAATTCTTCAAGGGTAATTTTGGAAATTCCATATTTGGACCCAGTTCTTTGTGCGGCTTCGTTTCCCGTGTTCGTTTTTGCTTCATTCTTGTAATCTTTTGGTGAATTCATGATATCCGTACCTAAAATACACAATGAACAAACACAGGCATATTTTTGGGTATTTTGATGATATTTTAAGTGTTTTAAGCCCGATTTGGACGATGAGACTATGTATAATTACAGTCTCATCAACGGGTACATGGGATCTCTTGTTTTATACAGAATATCATTAAGATATTAATGGCTCAGATATTTTTCTTTGAACACGTATATGATTAAGGGGAAGAATTTTATGATAAAATTGATGTTTGAAGTAGATGTTCTTGGGTTTGCGTTTTATCATGTCTTTAAATTATGGATAGCAGCCATTGGTTTAAAGGTAACTTGTTCGTGTTTAAATGGTTAGTGATGAAGACTTGTCAAATCTAGTAGTAGGACTGCTATCACTTAAAGGAGTTACGTTATTTGTGCTCAGTGTCTCATTTTAAGGATGAGGATTTTGACAAAGGGATCGAGGTCTACTTATATTTTGCATCTAGAGTATAAGTTCTTTGTTGCGTGGATAGTACAAGACATAATGCACGGGTTTGGGTTAGTCTACTTATACATCAAGATTATTATATATGTTTTTCTTCAAGGTCATTACATGGAGCCTACTTTTGGAGAATCTTCAATTGCATAGATTCACTACTTCCCTATTGATGTGGAAAAAAAGGGGAAGAGATGCTTAACTTGAGGGGAAGCAATTTGGAGATCATGTACTACATAGTTTTTCCGACATCAACTAGGGGAAGATTGTTGGGAATTAAAGTTGATGTGGCAAAACTACTAGATGGAAACAAGAGGGACTGGAGTTGTCTAAGAGAATATCTTCAAGCTGGTGGACAAACATTGAAGATTTGATATTATCTTGCAAATCACAACTTCAGTTATTCGATTATATTAACTTGTTGCCATGTATATCTTGTTCCTTAATCTATAAAAGGAACAAGACCGTAGGTTATTATTCATTCATTCCTACTATCAAAATATAACCTACCGCAAAGTGTATGTTCTAGGTATGGGATTCAATGTGTACATGCATAGAGTTGTTTGTGTTTATGATTAATAAAAATAACGTTGGGTAGAATTCTTGTCTTGTTCATAACACCTTGTTTATATGTCTTGTTCAAATTCCGCTATGCTAATCACATATGAATGAAATGCATTCCTAGTAAGCTCAATCGATCGGTGAATTATGGTTTCATCAATTCCCTTTGTTCTTGAGCCTATTATTACCTCTCCTTTCAGTCCACCAAATTCACCCATTTCACCCATATCACCCTTGGACGCTATGCCCCCACCACCTCCTTCTCCCTCAAACACCCTACTTTTGGGCATTCCTATTTCTCACTTCATGGGTGATCCTTACTTCTTTGATTTTCTAGAACCTCATGGTGTTAATTGTCCATGTTGTCTCTATAACAACTACATCATTCAAAACCTATGGTTGGAGATGTTTGGTCTCCATAGGAGGTTTCAAGATTTCTTGCATACCTTGTTCTCCATGCCTCCTCCTCTAGGAGATGAATGATGATTTTCAAAATAAATGTTTTTAAAGAAAGTTAAGCCAAATAAGACTATGCTATCAAGAACTAGTTTAAGCTAACTTTGTATTAGTTAGTGGTTATTTCTTTTCTTGTATTTCCTTCCCTTCATGAGTTTTTCATGAAGATGTTCTATGGATTTAAATTTTGTGTGTTTCAACCTATGTGATCACATTAATCAACTTCAACTTATTTAAAGTTGAACGTAAATCTATCACAACCTCTAAAACTTGACTAAAAAAATTGGTTCAAAATGTTGTCTAAATATTTTGTGACTCTTTGTGAGTGTATTGCTTTTATGCAACCCTAGCATATTCTAGTGCTAAAAGAGGTAAAAATCCAATATTTGCAAATTTTTGAAAGAGCCTTATTTTTCTTCAAAACATTGAAAATCATCATTTCAAGCCCACTGAGTGTGGCTCCAAAGAAGTCGTGCGGCTCCATATCGATATGGAACCGCGGACATCAAGCCCGTTTTTGGCTTTTTTTTTGGTCTTTCTTCTTTGACTATTGTCTTTGTCAAGATTCTTTGTTTATCCAATTTGGCTAAACATTCCATAAAACATTTTGTTTTCATTCAAATCTTTGCCTTGTCTATTTTCTTTAAATTCTTCTCTTTTGGGAGTTCTCTTCTTCAACCCTCTCAATGTCTAACTCTTCCATTCCTAACCTTGACATATCATTGTCACAAACTTCTCAAACTAAAGCTTCTTGTTCTAAGCTTTCAAAGAATCCGAAAATCTCGGTTCGAACCGTTCGGATAAAGAAAAACAAGAATCCTCATTATTCTTCTTCTCCCAAACCTTCTAAGAATTCTTCTTTCCCTCTGATCAAATATTGGAATGAGACTTACACTATAAATCCAATTACCAGAGAAAAGGAAATTCTTCCACCACCACCAAAACCTTTCAACACTTCACAACTAAATGACCTATCTTATTTCCCAAACCTCACTAGGCATTGTGAAAACATTTCTTATCCATCATCTCCCTCTCCACTAAACTCTCATCTTGATGGTTCTCCCCAATCTAACGACTTTGTTTTGCATCATGGATCCTCGTGTGCTTGTTGTCAATTTCAACAAATTGAATTTGCTCATGTATATGACAAGCTAAATTTCATTGAATTCCTCCTCACCCGACCTCCTCTCATAGTTTTCGTTCTCGTGAACAAAACATCGAATGATGCCTCGTCGTCTTTCTTTTCCAACTAAGGCACATTTTGTATTTTAGTTGTTTGAGTCAATAAATCTTAATCAATCTTGGAATATTATCACTACTAGAGTAGTTTATTCTTTGTGGTTTATTTTCCATATTTTTTTCTTTAAATATTCATATTGTGTATATGAATATTTATTTTGTATATTCTTTCATATTTGTGTAATATGAATGTTATGTGTGTTATCCTTTTCCCGCTAATTCTTTTTCACACATTTGTTAGAGTGTTGATCATGGTTAAAATATAAATTGCTTATGGGTGATACCATAAATTCTATATCTTTAACTTCTTGACATTTTAATCATTTCAATTGGTTTGGATGTTTCTTTGCTTCCTCTATTCCACCAATTGAACTTTGATGTTGTCAACACACACTCTTTGGACATACTTTGTAAATACTTACTTCTAATTTGAGATTTATTTTCTTCTTCCCTCTCAAGTTATTTAGTAGGTAGTGCACATATATATATATTGGTGTTTATTTTCTCTCCTCTAACCTTTGTGTAGCATGTCACATTAGCTCTTTCACATGGTGCCCTAAGCAAGGGGGGTAAGCACCAATGGGGAGCTTCTAGTGTAACACCCCATTTGGTAAAATCGAATATCACATAAATATATGGCGTGTCATTAAAGCATGCAAGGTAAATGTCTAAACATTCATGACCATAAAAAGATATTACCGGAATTAAACATCGGTAGTCCAAGTAACTCAACACAAGCAAATATAAGTACTGTAAAGGGAAAGGACTAAATAATGTCCAACAAGAAATAAAGTAAGATAAAGTATGATAAATGCATAAGTTATAGAAGGCTAGATTACTTCCATCAGAATGCACATACTCTTGAGATCCTACTTACGACCTTGGGTACCTGCCATTTGGGAACATGGAAATGGAAAACAGCTTAGCATAACACCTAGTGCAAGGATATACAATAAAGCATGGAAACATAGAGTAATGAAAGCATATAAAGAGCATATAAAGCATGAAAGGCAGAGGAAATAAATAACTCCTAGGAACCTAGATGTATAGCATGTTTACTGGTTTTAGTTCTGAAAATTTAACTTATGTTTACTTATGAAAATCTGTATTAGTTTAATATACCAAAAGCTAATATAGGTCATGAGGTCAACAACGTGCATGAATATTTGGAGGGGTGACCTCATCATGCAATTAGAGGGGATGCCTCTAATTAGTAAGGTAATAGGTAGGAGGGATCAGCTCCTTGTGAAGAATGCAAGGCACACACCACATTCACCATGAAATCCTGACTGACACTGTAACTAGGATGCACCCATACGCCCCACATGATAATAAATAATAATAAACGCCAAATAAACGGAAAGGGACGCCACGAGCTATCACTCCGCCGTGGTGAAGTCATAACACTAGTGCCTCTAGTGTTATGGTTATGTACCTCCATAACTAGGTGAAACTGGCATGCATGTATATGGCTAAGGTAACTAATAAAACATAAGCATTTAAATCTGTAACTACAGGGAAAACATTTGGCTGCATACGAGAAATCCTAATAAAGGAAGAGATTGTCCTTATTGAAGGACGGGAAATCCGTACCTTATGTCCAGTAGAAGCTAACGGAAACGCTGAATAACCTACTCCGCCTTGACGGATAGTACTAACTAAGAATAGGGGCGTGTCTGAGTTGTCTGAATTACATTTGTTTTACGGGTTCTGTGTGTTCTTAGTTTATTATTCATGTTCTGTCATGTTTGAACTGTTTTAAGTGTTAATCTGTAGTTATTCTTGTATTATGTTGTTTATTATTCATGTAAATATGGTATTATAATACTTTTATTGTAATACTAAGTAACTTTCTAAAAACAGCAGGTTTCCTAAAATAGTAAGTTTCTAAAAATAGAAAGTTTCCAAAAATAGTAAGTTTCTATAATTAGAAATAAGTTATTAGTAAAAATACAAGTCATGGTTCAAGTATTATAGCTTATTAAATAATTAGCTTGGTTAATTTAATAAACTATAGATTATAAGAATTTAATTAAAATACATGTTTAATTAAATTTTGCTAAGTAAATACTTAGGTTTGTCATGAAATATTAATTTCAATATTTTAAACCTAAGTCATGTATTTAATTAAATGATCATGAAAATAATTTAATTAAATAAGTTTTCTGATTTTAATAATGTCCCAAACCCGAACTCGTGATCTAAAATTTAACCCGAGCCCGAACCCGAACCCGTATTCTATATATAAGCCAAAACAAACACCCCTTGACAGTGTCTACCCGGCCTAGCCAGTTGCCACTGTCCGAAACTTTTTACCACCATTTGTAGCAGGTGGTTCACACCGGAAGTGGATCGGCTAGCCACTGTCGAACAAAACCCACACCGGCCCAAGTCGGGGTTCCCACTGCTGCGACCACAACACCCATCGAGACCTTTATGGTCTCGGTTGACTCGCGGTATAAGCCAAAACACACCCCGACGCGAGGTCGGGGTTCCCTTGTCTTGCGTCTGAGCCAAAACAACCCCACACCGAGACCTTAAGGTCTAGGCTGGGCTAATCAAACACCACCGAGAGCCTTGGGCTCTCGGTTTGGGTCTCGGCCAAACAAAACAAACACCACAACACCCTTAAATCTTGGTTTTAATTTATCCCGACATGTTTTACTTGTTTGTTTTTAAGACTAATCATTAAGAGATCATGAATTCATTAAAAGAATTAAAAGAAAAGGTTATGGTGATTACCGATGCGTGAAAGAAAAAGGGATTAATAACACAAACACGTACAACCAATTATCAAAGATTAAAATCGTCCCGAACACCCCTTTTGGTGATCTATAGCCAACGGAAAGAAGGGAAGGAGGCAAGGGTTTCTTGATTTTTTTCTGTAACCTAAATTATGATAAAAGTTCCCTAGGAGTTTTTCTTGTTATTAGTTTATAATGGGTCATAGGCCAAAAGGCTTATTCCTTTTGTTTTCTTTGCTCTTAGCCGCGGCCAACATGGAGCCCACGAGGAAAACCCGTAGCTTTTTTAGTTAAGTTAAATACTCGTGTACGTTCGTGTTTTAATTATCGTGAATTAATATCTCGTGAATACTTCACATTTATAATATACGTAAATACATGTTATTTAATGTCGTGACACGTGTAATATATTGTAAATGGACAGTTTTTATTTTTCGTATTTTCATGTATTTATTATTCATGTTTACTGTTCATGGTATTTTTATGCGGGTTTTACAACTCTTCCCCTCTAAAAGAACAATTCGTCCTCGAATTAAAAAAAACATAAAATGAAAGAAACATACCCGAATCAGAACTGGAAATGAGGGTAAGAAGTCTGTATAGACTCCTCCATCTCCCATGTGGCTTCCCGCTCAGGTTGATCCCTCCAGAGGATTTTGACGAAAGGGATCGTCTTCCTCCGCATGACATGATCTTGTCGTTAAAGAACTCTCTCAGGTTCTTCGATATATGAAAGATCCTCTAGAATCTGATCAAGCGAATACTGAATGGGATGATAGTTGTATCCTCTGAGTAAGGACACATGGAACATGTTGTGAACGTGTGATAGCTGAGGCGGTAACGCTTTCGATATTACACTTCACCAACGCGTTCTATGATGTCGAACGGTCTGATGAAGCGAGGACTGAGCTTCCCTCTGATTCCAAAATGCTTAACTCCTCGTGCAGGTGATACCTTGAGGAAAACATGATCACCTACATTGAAAGATACATCTCTACGTCGTTTATCATCATTGCTCTTCTGGCGAGCACGAGCTTCCTGAAGCTTCGCCTTTGCGGCGAAGACCTTCTCATTAGTCACCTCAATCATCTCTGGAACCTCAATCAGTCGTTCGTCCACCTAATCCCAGCAGATTGGGGCGAGACACTTCCTACCATACAACATCTCAAACGATGCACTTGATGCTAGCATGCCAACTGTTGTTGTATGAAAACTCCACTAGATAGATATAATCATCCCAGCTTCCTGTCCATTCTAGAGCACGCACCCACAGCATGTCCTCCAATGTCTGAATGGTACGCTCCGACTGTGTTGATCCTAAACTTAGATCGATTTAGCTTGTGTAAATGAGATTAAATCAAGTTAAACACGTAGAGAAACTTTGTTGTGTATAAAGCAATTTAATTACTATGCAAAATTAATACACAAACAAACAATGTAAACCAAACTTTCACTTGATTGATAAACAAACTTGCGTACAATGAAAGTGTTAAAACGTATATCAAACATAAACCTAAAGGCCTCCTTTTATAGACATAAGGAGCCTTGTACAAGAGTCTACATATCAGCTATTTTAGGTAAAGATAAACATAGAAAATACATTGTTTATCATATCTTTACTAGAAAAAACTAGAAACATAATACGTGTAGACTAAGTCTTCTATCAGTGCTTGACTTCTTCTTATCAACTATTGACTTCTTCCTGTCAACGCTTGTCCTGTCAACGCTTGATTTCTTCTTAACAACGCTTCGATTGCTCTTGTCAGCGTCCAAGTGTACTGGCTACATTTTATTCCCAACAATCCTCCCCTAAACTTGATATCTACTCTAGCAATCAAGTTTCTGAATAAAAACTAAGAACTAGGAGGATTCTTACAAATCTTATCAAATTGGTAATAAACATGTCTAATCAAATCTTTGGCCACGTCACTTGAGTAGTCAATCTCCAACGGTGTTGTCTTCATCTTTTCAAAAACTTCTTTGGACAAGGGATACTCAGCATCCACAAGAAGATACTCAGAAAATTTTGTAGAAATCAAATGATACACACCAGCTGCTGAATACAAACGCCATTTAAGTCCACTGATATCATCCTCAAGATCCTTCCAAACAGGAGCTTCTTCTTCTGGTGCACACATTCTCTTGAATGTTGACCAAAGCTTTATTTCATTAACTGAAGTAGGTGCTTCAGTCTCATACTTGGTCAGCAGTAACCTCCAATGGTCTGCCAAGTCTTCCCTATCCATACTTTCAAATAGAGACATAAGAGTAGTAAAAGTGTGTACCTCTTTCCCATATATGCCAATCATCCAAAACCCACTTGCATCTTCTTCATAGCTAATGATAGGATTTCGGGCATCATGAGGTAATACTTTTACCATATCTGAAGCTTCCATAGGTGAGAGCTTAATGCTCTTTCTAATAACAGCTTCACTGGGATTCACTTTATTTAAATCTTTAGGGAACTCAAGTGGAACTCCCTTCTTCAATGGCCTTGGAACAATCATAGCCTTTTGAATCTCCATCTCTTCTACAAGATCTTCTTTCCTTTCATCTGAAAGAAGTCTGATAGTGTTCATTTCTTGCACTCTTACCCAAATAGGATAAGCCTTATACTCTAATTCTTCAAAAGACAATCCCTGCAACTTCTGAAAAGTCTATCCTCCTTGATGACATCTGAGCAACATATAATAAAGCTCCCTTCTATCTCTCTTCAACTGTGAGAAAACTTTGCTAGCCTTATACTTCAGAATTACCTTGCAATCTCATTGAACTCTTAGAAGAATCTCCAATCCCCAAATTTGATCTAAAATTGTCATATCTGGATTCTCTATAACCTTATTCTCCCAAGCATGGTACATCTGAGCAACTTCTGGCATATCATAATCTACCTTCAATTTCAACTCTAAAAGTTTCTCCCTTGCCAACTCTTCACCATATTCAAGTCTTTTTGGTTCTTCAATTATCATAACACTTGAATCTGAACTTTCATCATTACTTCCTTCTTGCTCCTCAAAATTAACCACAAATGGTGACTCACCAACCTTCTTCTTTTCTTGATCCATAAGTTGTGTAGCCAACATTGAATCAAATTGTACTTGTGCTGCATCCTTTGGAACCTCTATTTCTACCATGATTCCTTTACCCTTATCTAATGGATCAATGATGGGTAACGATGATGATGGTACCTGTAAAGATACTTCCTTGATGATAGCTAATGACTGGAATACATCAACCATATCTGCAGGTCTGTCAACGTTCAAATCATGTGTGTCAACGCCCAACTTACTCTTGTCAGCGCTTGGTGTGTCAGCGTCTAAAATCTGCTTGTCAACGCTCACCTTATTCTTGTCAGCGCTTCTTGTGAAATGCTCCATCATTGATGTAAAGGATAAGTTCAAATTTGTAGGAGTAACCAAAGATACATCAAAACCTGGTTGCTTCTTCAATTCAGTAAGAGCTTCAGCCACACCCAAAGATTCTCCATCATGTGAGCCTTTGTCACTCACATGTATTTGCTCATCCTCCCCTTTGGAAGAATCCTCCATACCACGCCTATTGTTAGCATTTTCCAAAAGAACAATCCTCTCCCTTAATTGCTTGAGTTCAAGGCCTTGTGTACTGACTATTTATACTAGGTCTGCATTTTGCTTTTGCAAGCTAATGCAGACAGCCGTCAATTCCAACATTGTGTATGGTTCCAATCTGCCCTCCTCTAGAGTGGGTATTTGACCTCCGAAAATAGAGTCATGGGGCATGGATGAGGTCTTAATGATGTTAGGACTGGCTTGGCCTTCATCTAAGCGAGCATCAATAGTCCCAGCCTCATCTGTTTCACCAACCACACTTGTGGTGGTGGTTTGATAACTCATTTTAATGAAATGATTTTGCTAGTTGAAAAGTTCGTTTCTCGGTATCTTCTCGAATTGATATCCGGTTCAAAGTACAACTCAATTGTTTTTGGTGAAACAAGAATATTTTTGGTTGTTTTAAAATAAAAGTGCAAAGACGTAAAAGTAAAAGGCAAGTAAAATAAATCTAAGTCTAGTTTAAAATAAATGACAAGTATTAAAAAGGGAGACGAAAATTAAAAGGCACTAAAAGTAAATAACGTGAACTTAAATCTATCTAAGGTAAACTTAAAACTCAACTAAAACTTAAAACTAAGGAAAGGCTAAAATAAATCTAAGGCAATTAAACATAAAGTGCAACTAAGTAAAAAGGCGGGAAAAGTAAAGCTTGAAAATTAAAGAATTAAAAACAGAAACTAAAAATAACCTGAAAACAGCTCATCCGGAATAATCCTTCGTTCGGAATTAACACTCATCCGGAATGTCACCTTCGTTCGGAATGTTCTTCTTCACTCGGAATATTCACCAAAACCCTTGATCCGGAGTAAATCCTTTATCCGGAATATGTCACTTATCCGGATTAAAGTCTTGATTCGGAATACTTAAGCTTGATCCGGAATGTTGCTGATCCGGAATATTATTCCGAATAAAACTCCTTGGTCCGGAATATGTCACTTTCTCCGGATGGAAGCCGTTGATTCGGAATATCTCCTTGATCCGGAATGTTTGGTTGATCCGGAATGTTCTGTTGATCCGGAATGTTCTGTTGATCCAGAATGTGGACTTGATCCGAAATATTAAAATATTCCGAATGAACAAGTTTGATCTGGAATGTGGTTGATCCGGAATATTATTCCGGATGAGAGACTTGATCCGGAATAATAAATTATTCTGAATAAAACACTACTGATCCAGAATGTTAAATATTCCGGATGAACGACTTTGATCCGGAACTTTTTCAACAAACACTTTCACTCGGAACAACTTTTGGCCTTGATCCGGAATGATCCTGGGAAACAGAAGAACAGCGAAGAACACGCAAGACAAAAATAATACGGATCTAGATGAAAACTAATAAAAATCAACCACAAGATTAAGCAAACTAATAACAAATGATCAACTAATGATAATCAAACAAACCAAATCAATCAAACTAAAAAATATAACCAAGATGATCAAAACCCACTTTAATCAATAAAAACTCAAAACATAAACATGAACATAAACATAAAAATCAAAGATTAATGAAAGGTAGATAGGAGATGATAAATAAAAATAAAGATTGGCAAGAATTAAAAGGAAGCTTACTTGAAATTAAAGGAATTTAAGGTGCAAGACAAGTATTTAAATGGACATGAAATTAAATGACAAGGTAATTAAATGTGCAAGGTAATTAAAATGGAAGAAATAGTTTGTCAAGCTATCCAAAAAGAGTAAAATGAAATAATCCTAATCTATTTATAGGGGAGGATTAGGGAGTGCTTAGGAAGCTTCCTCCCCTCTTTCTTCTTTTCCTTAATTGCATGCTTTAGTCCTTGATCTTCTTAATCCTTTGTTAACCTTCTTAATACTTGGACTTTAATGACTTTGTCTTGGGATTTCTTTGAACTCGTCTTGTAATTCTTCAATAAATTAGACTTGAGTACTTCGGCTTTTAGTAAACTTCCGTTTTTTGACTTTTTCTTCGGTAAATCTTTAGAATTGGTCTTGGACTTCCGTTCTTTTTGCACTCTCGACTTCTTGACTTCGTCTTTCGTCTTTTTCTTCGATAAAAGCCCGTGAATGCTCGTGTTTTCTCCACTTTTCACCTTTTCGTCCTAAATCACAACAAAAACACAAACCACGCATAATTCCGACATAAATGACATATAATACACGTTTTGGCTCGGTTATTATTGTAATTAAGTGGTAAAAAGGATGGGTGTTTACACACCTATCAAATCCCCTACATTTGACCATTGCAATGTCCTCATGCAATGCATTAGTTACAAAGCACGTTTACATTTTTCATCAAAATCAATCCACGTTGGCCTTTATTAAAGAGATATAAAATTATAAACATTTAAAGTAATGAAATCAAAAGCATACCTTGGGGTTTTGAAAATGTCATGAATGATCATCATTCTCAAGTTTTCACTTTCTCCAAACCAAGCTTAAAAAAGAGATCATTGTTATTATAAGCTAGCAAACTAACACGAACTCATGTGGGCCAATTATTCACTTAGAATCCCTTATTCCTAGGTGTATCTCTTATATTTTATTATTGTCTTGAATGATCACGAGGATGCATTGTTGACTTATTTCGATAGTTTATTAGGCTGAAAATAAAGTGGGACGATTTAATTATTAGTTAGCTAAAGGAAAAAATCTTTTAAAACTGCTTCTCGGGACCTCAAAAAGTTCATATCTTGGCATAACTCGCTTCGCGATTTGAGACCTTTCTCGGACCGATATTTGGCAGCGACTTCATACTTCAAACCTTGAGAGACGTTCATGAAATAATGGTCTTCTCTTCATATAGGAATTTCTTCACTTGAAGTTTTGAGAGATTCATACTTGGACCACGACTTCTTCATTTTTCTCCATTCTTTATTTGGGACTTTGATATACAACGATTCGCCTCTTTTTTTGGACTTGGATCTATTTATCCTCATACCTTGTTAGGGCCTTTTCGGATAGACTTCTCCATGACTTTTGGGGAGTTTTTGCTTTTCGTCGTGTGTCTCGATCCTTCATATTGATCTTTGATAAATGATTCTTCACATCACTTGGATCTTTAGCAACAAAATATAGCCCTCATGTCTTGTTAGGACCTTTTTGGACTCGCCTATCTTCGCATCCCTCTTCAATAAGTTATACGTTGGCTATGAACTCTAATCCATACCGAGAAACTTTTAAACGATCTTGGGCTAGAAGCTAAGTAACTTTTCAAATCGTACAACCTTATTTATTGCAGATAAATTTATTAGCAAGCGATGGAAGAATAGGCTTATAATTAACTCACATAAATTCACGAAAGAATACCAAACTGATAATTGACTCTATCATCTCTCGTTCTCCACAGTTTAATATCTCAAGGAATGAGACTCGTGGATGCTTAGCCTATTAAATCAAAATTTTGGGTTTTCGAGTCGCCTATAGGATCTTGCAAACTCTTAGACTCTTTCAAGTTTAGAAATCGCATTTTAAAGTTCCCTTGATAAACGACTCTCTAGGATCAATTTTAAGAACTTACGAAAAGTTCTTGTTCTTAACCCGTGAGAGTTAAGACTTTCGCATTTTATAGCTCCCTATATAAAAGCGTAGCAAAACTTGACCTAAACATGTTAAGGATACTAGCTAGAGTAAACTCGGGTTGATTCAAAAGATTCACAATGTTTGAAAATTAAAACCACTTTATTAAACATTTATTCTAGCAAGGAAAGAAAATAACTATACAAAGGGAAAAACTAACAGGCCAAAATAGATCAAAATTTTTGAAAAATGTCGAAAAATTGATTTTCCGGTTAAAATGAGGACAAATACAAGGAAAATGCCACTTAACTTCGATAGAAGGCCCCCCTACACTTAATATAAACATTGTCCTCAATGTTTAAGCATGTGGGAGTAAACTCCCCTACACTTAGGACATTGTGCACTTTGTTTAAATCTCGCTAAGGAAAAGACAACTAAAGAGATTTCTATTTTAATATTTGAGAAAATATAAAATAGTGAATCGAAAAGAGTTTAGGATAGAACCGGGAAAATGGGAACACGGAATCACGGGTCTTCAAAAATCATCAAAAGTGGATCATTGAGCGCTCGAATCCCTGAATAGTAGAACAGAGGAAATATCAAACACCAACGGGTCTCCCCTACACTTAGGATAAAGAATGCTAAAAGATAGTGTCACACCCCACCATGGCGGAATATGGGGCGCGACGTATGGATATCATCATAACATGGCGTATCTATAGAGATAACTATATGAAATAAGAATTGTCATAAAATGGTGACACAAAAGTCATGACAATATCTCATTAAATGCAGGAGTCTAGGTAAGTAGGTAACAGTCCTACCTCTTACCCAAGACAAATAAGTAACATAATCAAAACAAACATATGTGTGCCACAGTATCACTTATTAAATGAACAAATAAAAAAAAACTAAGAAGGAAACGGGGATATCCTTCTATATGCATTCCTAAGCTTCTCTAATCCTAGCCACTTATGTTCTCATGCTTAACCATAGTATCACCTGAAAGAGACACTAAAACACGTCAACATAAAGTTGGTGAGAGTCATAGGTTTAGACTCCAACGCTAAATCAATTACAAGCTGTGAATAACAACCATCAACACAATAACATATGGACAATGTGCTACAATTATGTATTAACAACTAGCATTCAAGATCAATCATTCCAAACCAAAATCCAAGGCTCCTACCTTGCCAAACAACATGGTACCATAGATGATCACACTATGTACCTATCCCAAGGCCACTACCTTGTCAAACCACAAGGCCACTACCTTGTCAAACCACAAGGCCACTACCTTGTCAAACCACAAGGCCACTACCTTGTCAAACCACAAGGCCACTACCTTGTCAAACCACAAGGCCACTACCCTGTCAAACCACAATAACTGAGACGGCACGTGTCCCCCGATCCAAATCATATACAATCAAGAATCACATAGCAGTTAATCACATAATGTACATACAAGTCCATCACAAACCATAAAAACATTCACAGAAACAATTTAGAAATAACTCAACACAGTGTCTCTTCCATCCCATCTGGAAATCAAATCAAAAAAAGACATGGGACTATGAAACTCACCTGATAGCTTCTTCACAAGTCCTCGCACTAGCAACAAGCTAACAAACCAAAAACACGAAATCAATACACGAACCAATCACTAAGATGGCTCATTAACCTATGATGGACATCTATCCTATTCCCACATATTTACCTCATTGAAAAGATCTAATCACCCCAATACCCTTCCTTAACAAGTCCTTAACTTGGTTAAGTTTAATAACTATCCCGTTCATATTTTACCCTAAACAGTCCCAGTTTTTAGGTCTCAAAACTTTAAGTCAAACATCCACTTAAACACACCCATGGTTTCTGTAAAATGAATATTCATACCCTTACATATGTTGGCTAACACCTCCCACTTGCCCTAACCTTAAAGCTACAGTTAAGGCCCCGATATACATATATCTACTTTTGTCATTCCAGATTTCCTGATTTTAAACGTACTAAAAGTTTGTTACCATTAAGGGGTCTTACCCTAAACCACAACCTTAGCCCAAGTGCAGATACTTACTACAATATATAAACCATCTCTCCCGTTCGTTAGAATATCCAAATGCAACCCTAAGTACCCCAAACAGCCCAAAACCTAAAAAGAAAACACGCTGAATTCAAAACTGTTTTGACCTTAGACTGTTGTAATCTGTTTTTGTCCCACTTCCCTAACTCCAATTTAGTTCTCGTTTCTTGCATTGGAAAGCCACTTCAAATACCTTTCCAGGGGTATTTCGATCGTAAAATAAGAGTTTGTAGAACTCCCAATATGACCAAAACAACTGACTCAAAATTCCGCCCAGTTTTTAAAAACGGGTTTAACAATATCAACCTCATTAATTAACCCTAATCCCTCTAATTACAAGCCCTAATTTATGTAATTATCATATTATGATTAATAAAACATTAATTTACTGTTTTTATATTAAACCCTAACTTAAATACATCATAATTTTTTATAAGACTCACGAATTTATGAAAACCCCCAAATTTTATGAAGAACCCTAATTTTTTATAAGAACCCTAATTTTTTATAAGAACCCTAATTTTTTATAAGACTCACGAATTTCCTTCATCTCCAGGAAAAAAATAATGAATTTGGTTAAGTGTATACATTATATAGGGTATGGGTGAATCCTAGTCCAACCGAAAGCCCACTTTCCTTTTTTTTCTTTTTTTTCCTTTTTCCCTTTCTTTTCTTGCGTCTACCAAACCGACCCTACCCCTTAATTTTCGTTTTTTTTTCTTTTTATTGTTTAATAATATATTACTATTATTACCTTAATTTGTCTTAATTTATTTCAGCTCCTAAAGCTTCCAAAACCTCAAAACCGTAAAACTAGTCAAATTTACGCGTTTTACCGTAAAAGACGTAAAATATACACTTTTATAAAAAATCTCAAATTTTGAAATAAACTTTATATTTAAGTCCTAAATGACTTAAACCATCCCGAAAAATATTCATATGGATAATTACCTCACCCGAGACCTCTAAATGCTAAACCGTAAATCCTAAAAATACTATTACTATAATACTTATACGTATACGTAAACACCACAATATCACCATTTTCATTTCATAGTCACCACTTGTGAGCTCATGAACATGAAATAACCGTTCCTCGATTTACTTATGAGTACTTCTATACTCATAAATGATAACCACACCAACCTCGTTCACACAAAATAAACACGTAAACACACAATTCAAGTAAGCACACATAAAATAACTTAAAAGTAAGACCAAGTGACAAATCCAAAACCTAGGGTTGTCACATCACTCCCTCCTAATAGAAATCTCGTCCCGAGATTTACTCCCAAACTCCAACTTACTCTCAGCAACCAAACGAGGATACATATCCTTGATAAAACCTTCACGTTCAAACGTGAACTTAGTTTATACCAAAATAATCTCAACCAACAACACATGAGTCTTAACCGTCCACGAGGAAACTTATTAAAACCATAAAGTTATGTAACCAACCTAACAAAATCTCGCAACTCATCAAACAAGAACTGTCTTGAAACCAAGTTAGGAGCCGTCACATAACTCAACGGGTTTAAAACTGTCACCCCGATTTCAGTCTTACTCATAAATACCATAAATCAAAACTCATCAAAATACAACCACGTATAATAAGGTCTAAAGAACTCTCAAATTCCTTCCCAACTCATCTCTATGTTAACCCCCCAAGTGTTCATTACCGCAAAATTCCCAAAACACGAGTTTAACCCATGTTGTCCGAAAATTAACCTTGAACTCAACACTTGTACAATTAATTCGACCAAGCTACTGACTTCCAATTACGAAACTTTCTGAATATTTGAAAAGTATGTTCCGAGAACATAATTTTAGGCTTTTGAATCACCCAAAAACCTTTAAAAACGAATAAGTTATGACCAAAATGATTTTTCTCAAAATCTGCCTAGGCATTAGCGACAGTTTCTGACAGTTAGCGACATATTTTGACAGTTTAGCGACAGTTTCTGCCTACTCCGGTTTATACCCAAAAACTATTTTTAAACCCTAAAACCCCCCATTAATTACCAAAACTAGAACCTAATTTATTTTAATTCCAGAAAATTAAAACTCTATTAATTACATGATTTTAACATATTTCACTAAATAAGAACAAAATTTTTAACTTAAGAACAATAACTTTAGGTGATCAAAACCAAAATATTTTAAAATAACCGAGTCATGCTTATATGTTAAAGAATTTATATTCCACCTTATTCGAAACATGATCCCGACACTTCCTTATTTCATCGACTACCAACAACTATTTTTTTTTCAATTTGCAAGTTCTATTTTTTTTTACCATGTATAACTCGAAACAAAAGACATCGTTACCCCAAAAAGAAATCTCCACCGTCTCAAAATCCTTCACGCCAAAACTACCGTACAAACACGTGAAATGAGGACCCGAGAAATGCGCTACTACAGAAGTTGAACATCTCAAAGAGAAACGAGCTAGCAACCATCCCAAGAATACAACCGGTAAGTAGAAAATAATTTTACATACATAAGCATAAGCGTACATACACTCAAATCCATCTAACATATACTATACAAGCATGTATTAACTCTCTTTCATGCAATCATACTTGAAAGTCCAGTGGTGTTGTGGCACATATATAATTATGTAGGCCTCCATAATTATACATGTTCTCTTTCACCAATGTACTCCCTCCCATGATGACACTTATAAGAAATTAATACTACACATAACACATAATCCATCAAATCACAAGCACATAACTACACAAAATAAGGTCCAAAACTCCATCTATTAAAATAACATAGCCAATGCACGAAACACATAAACTCGTAGTCCAGCTGAACCAGCGTAGACAAAATTCAAAATGTATAAAGAACATGAAAACATAATTAAGCGAAATCCAACAATGACTAGCGTATACGACCATGGTTCCACCCGCACTAATCAAAACTCGTAAAGAAAATAACATGTAGTTAAGTATGAACCATAGTAGTTCATAACCTAACAAATACTACGAAAATAATATTCAAACACATCAATTACTATAAAATGCACACATACTCCTATGACGCCTATATGCAGGGACCCTTAAGCTATAGACTAGGCTACACGACTAGGCAACCTAATTCTCTATAACCATTGTCTCTGATACCATTCTGTCACACCCCACCATGGCGGAATATGGGGCGCGACGTATGGATATCATCACAACATGGCATGTCTATAGAGATAACTATATGAAATAAGAATTGTCATAAAATGGTGACACAAAAGTCATGACAATATCTCATCAAATGCAAGAGTCTAGGTAAGTAGGTAACAGTCCTACCTCTTACCCAATACAAATAAGTAACATAATCAAAACAAACATATGTGTGCCACAGTATCACTTATTAAATGAACAAATAAAAAAAAACTAAGAAGGAAACGGGGATATCCTTCTATATGCATTCCTAAGCTTCTCCAATCCTAGCCACTTATGTTCTCATGCTTAACCATAGTATCACCTGAAAGAGACACTAAAACACGTCAACATAAAGTTGGTGAGAGTCATAGGTTTAGACTCCAACGCTAAATCAATTACAAGTTGTGAATAACAACCATCAACACAATAACATATGGACAATGTGCTACAATTATGTATTAACAACTAGCATTCAAGATCAATCATTCCAAACCAAAATCCAAGGCTCCTACCTTGCCAAACCACATGGTACCATAGATGATCACACTATGTACCTATCCCAAGGCCACTACCTTGTCAAACCACAAGGCCACTACCTTGTCAAACAACAAGGCCACTACCTTGTCAAACCACAAGGCCACTACCTTATCAAACCACAAGGCCACTACCTTGTCAAACCACAAGGCCACTACCCTGTCAAACCACAATAACTGAGACGGCACATGTCCCCTGATCCAAATCATATACAATCAAGAATCACATAGAAGTTAATCACATAATGTACATACAAGTCCATCACAAACCATAAAAACATTCACAACAACAATTTAGAAATAACTCAACACAGTGTCTCTTCCATCTCATCTAGAAATCAAATCAAAAAAAGACATGGGACTATCAAACTCACCTGATAGCTTCTTCACAAGTCCTCGTACTAGCAACAAGCTAACAAACCAAAAACACGAAATCAATACACGAACCAATCACTAAGATGGCTCATTAACCTATGATGGACATCTAGCCTATTTCCACATATTTACCTCATTGACAAGCTCTAATCACCCCATTACCCTTCCTTAACAAGTCCTTAACTTGGTTAAGTTTAATAACTATCCCGTTCATATTTTACCCAAAATAGTCCCAGTTTTTAGGTCTCAAAACTTTAAGTCAAACATCCACTAAAGCACACCCATGGTTTCTGTAAAAGGAATATTCATACCTTTACATATGTTGGCTAACACCTCCCACTTGCCCTAACCTTAAAGATACAGTTAAGGCCCCCATATACATATATCTACTTTTGTCATTCCATATTTCCTGATTTTAAACGTACTAAAAGTTTGTTAACATTAAGGGGTCTTACCCTAAACCACAACCTTAGCCCAAGTGCAGATACTTACTAAAATATATAAACCATCTCTCCCGTTAGTGAGAAGATCCCAATGCAACCCTAAGTACCCCAAACAACCCAAAACCTAAAAAGAAAACACGCTGAATTCAAAAATGTTTTGACCTCCGACTGTTGTAACCTGTTTTTGTCTCACTTCCCTACCTCCAATTTAGTTCTCGTTTTTTGCATTGGAAAGCCACTTCAAATAACTTTCCAGGGGTACTTGGATCGTAAAATAAGAGTTTGTATAACTCCCAATATGACCAAAACAATTGACTCAAAATTCTGCCCAGTTTTTAAAAACGGGTTTAACAAAATCAACCTCATTAATTAACCCTAATCCCTCTAATTACAAGCCCTAATTTATGTAATCATCATATTATGATTAATACAACATTAATTTACTGTTTTTATATTAAACCCTAACCTAAATCCATCATAAGATTATTAAAGAAAATATAAAAAACAATTTAATTAAAAAGGGATTTGAAGATTTACCTTGGATTTATGAAAACCCCCAAATTTTATGAAGAACCCTAATTTTTTATAAGACTCACGAATTTCCTTCATCTCCAGGAGAAAAATAATGAATTTGGTTTAGTATATACCTTATATAGGGTATGTGTGAATCCTAGTCCAACACAAAGCCCACTTTCCTTTTTTTTTTTCCTTTTTTTTCCTTTTTCCCTTTCTTTTCTTGCGTCTACCAAACCGACCCTACCCCTTAATTTTCGTTTTTTTTTTCTTTTTATTGTTTAATAATATATTACTAATATTACCTTAATTTTTCTTAATTTATTTCAGCTCCTAAAGCTTCCAAAACCTCAAAACCGTAAAACTAGTCAAATTTACGCGTTTTACCGTAAAAGACGTAAAATATACACTTTATAAAAATCTCAAATTTTGAAATAAACTTTATATTTAAGTCCTAAATGACTTAAACCATCCCGAAAAAATATTCATATGGATAATTACCTCACCCGAGACCTCTAAATGCTAAACCGTAAATCCTAAAAAAATACTATTACTATAATACTTATACGTATACGTAAACACCACAATATCACCATTTTCATTTCATAGTCACCACTTGTGAGCTCATGAACATGAAATAACCGTTCCTCGATTTACTTATGAGTACTTCTATACTCATAAATGATAACCACACCAACCTCGTTCACACAAAATAAACACGTAAACACACATTTCAAGTAAGCACACATAAAATAACTTAAAAGTAAGACCAAGTGACAAATCCAAAACCTAGGGTTGTCACAGATAGATACATGGGTTGCCTCCCAAGAAGCGCTTGATTTTTGTTAACCGAGTCGTGAGCCTGACTCGACCTTGATTACCATAGGAAGAAGCATGAAACATATCCACCGGGAAGCCAAAGAAGAGTAGGCAAGGTTCCCTTAAGCAAAGACGGAACACGGTGGAAGCAAGGGTGAAGTGGTGCAAGCATGTCTTCAATAGTTCCAAAGATTTTTCCTTTTATTTCATCAGACGGATACTGAGATGGCTGAAGAATATCGATACCGGGGTCTAACACCTTTTCCTTTAGGGGAAAATAGCACTCTGGCTCAGCAGAATGTGAAGATGATCCAAAAAAATGCACAACCTCGTCCTCAGAAGGTGGATAAAGAGGTGTCAAATTATACGTGTTGCGGATGTTGGTGTCGACCGGTTTCTTCTCCTTTGAAAGAATTTTCTTCAAATCCAAAGTAGGATCAAGATGATAATCATCAAAGTCTAAAGGAGGTGCATCACTCCCATGAGGGAAGTATGTATTTAGAAATATAGAGAAGTCTTCCTCAAATGAGTAATCATTCAAAGTAGGATCAAGTGATGGCGGAGGATCTTCATCATGAGAAGAATCACTCGAAAGAGTATCGGCCTCATCAAAATCATCATACGTGGGCATGTCGGGATACTCGGAAGTACAATCATCAAAAGCATCCGAATCTGAGCTAGAATCATCATATTAAGCATCAAAGATCGGTGGAGAATCATAAATGGGTGAAGGTTCCAAATTGGAGGGAGAATCATCCACATCATCTTGAAAAAGTGGATTATCAATGCAAGACTCGAATAGAGGATTGTTGTAGATGACAAAATCATTGAGCACATTAATCATATTCGCTGATTCTTGTCCATAGGATTTGCTTGTAAGCTTCCCCATTTTAAAAACGTGTGCATCATCCCCGACTCTTAGGATTAACTCACCTTCGGCAACATCAACTAGAGCTCGTCCGGTTCTCAAGAATGGCCGACCAAGTATTAAAGGAATACGAGGGTCCATTTCATAATCAACAACGACAAAGTCGATCGGGAAAGTAAATGTGCCAACTTTAATGAACACGTCTTCGGCAATACCAACGGGGTAAGCGAGAGTGCGATTTGCAAGTTCAAGAGTCATCTTTGTTGGAGTAAGGTCGGGTAATGATAGTGTTTTCCAAACACTCAAAGGCATAAGATTAATACTGGCCCCGAGATCAGCTAGGGCAGTAAATTCTTCGGTTTTGTTAAAAATGCAAGGCATCACAAAACGACCGGGATCTCCAAGTTTTTCCGGAAGTTCTTTAAGAATAACTGCAGAACAGTTTTCATTTAAGCGTGTGTTGGCGAGCTCAATCAGCTTCTCCTTCATGTTAAGCAATTCCTTAAATGCTTTGACAAATTTCGGCATATGGACAAGTGCTTCAACAAGGCTAATGTTGAAATTCATTTGAGAGATCATCTTCAAATAAATCGACACTTGAATGTCATCCTTTGTGTGCATTTTGGTCTTGCCTAAGCGAGATGGATAAGGAATGCTGGGGTTGGGTGGTGATGGTGTAGGTGTAGGTAAAGGTTGAGATGTTGAAGGGTTCTTCTTGGGGACATCGTCATGACGAGGCGGAGACGGTAATGGTGCACTAATACTAGGTGTGGGAGTAGGAGGGATAAATGGTGGTGGAGGAGGTGTAGATGATGGGGGCGGGATAGGTGGTCCTACTATGGTAACTCCACTAAGGGTAGTAATAGCACTCACATTCGCTCGCGGATTGGTGACGGTGTTTGAAGGTAGAGAACTCGAGGTAGAGGGTTGAGTGGTGGGCAAGAAACTAGCCAGCATATTCTTTATATCATTTGTTTGATTGCTGAAGGAGGATTGTATATTATCTCGAAGCTCGGATCTAATGTCATTCCCTTGCTTGTTAATATCCCTTTCAAATTGATAATTTGGCTCTGTAGATTCTTGATTTGCTCACCTTGAGTTCTCATTATGGCTTCAACATCTTGATTCATGGGTGGGATTTGTTGAGCGGGTGGGTGATAAGGATTAGAAGCTCGAGGTAGGATTTGGTTGCTTCTATTGTAATTGTTGTTGGGGTTTTGGTTTTAAGGAGAAACACCGGGTGAAAGGTAGTTGTTTGACCGGTAACTCAGCAAATTTCTATCCTTTGAGGTCGAGCTTGGTAATTTTCCGGTGAATAATTACCATAAGCTGCATACACATGGATGAGGTCTTAATGATGTTAGGACTGGCTTGGCCTTCATCTAAGCGAGCACCAATAGTCCCAGTGATAAGTGTGAAAACACTCATCAATTATGATCCAAATACCACTCAAAACACAGTCAAATACATTATTTTAACTTTAAAATATCAGAATTTTGCGTGTATTTGTGTTTCATGTGTTTTCAGGTAAAGTAGATGCATTTTGGAGCAAAGACACGTTTTAAGGGATTTATTTGAAGAAAAGACGAAGAAAAGGACAAAAGAGCTTTCAAGGACTTTATTTGCCAAGTTTTCAAAGATCGAGGGCTTAAATTGCAATTTCTGAAGACACGAAGGATGAAAAATAGATTTGCTAGAAAGTTTAAACACATTTGGGAAAAGTAACAAAGATGAGGGACCAAATGGCAATTTAAAAGAAATTAAATGAGAAGTTAATATTTACTTGGTCACATTGACCAAGACCGGTCAAAATAAACACACAAACCTAAAACGCGTCTTCTCCATCTTCAAGAGAGAGAAAGAAACGAATTCTTTTCTCCATTCTACTCCAACACCTGCAAACGAAAATCATGAATGATCAAGAAAGAATCAGCCAAAGATTAAAGAAGAGAAGATGTTCATCTCATTCTCCTCTACACGAAGATACAAGTTAATTATATTGGAATCAAGAATTGAAGAAATCCCCAAATGGGATGAAGATGAAGATGGATGAATTCAACCTCGTATTTTCCATGTGTCGAAATCTGATTGAACAAGACACGTCACTTCTACCATCTCGGCGGCTATAAATACAAGACGAAACTCTCATTTGCATTCGGTTAGCTTAGGTGTAGTTTTACACATAGTAGTTAGGAGTAGATAGCTTTTCTTTCAAATGTTATATGATTTTTAGTTAGAGTTTCAGTTAGAATCGGTTGAGATTAGTTAATCTTGTTGTAATTGATTACTGTTTTCGCCATTAATAAAATCCATTTTACATTCTTCAAACTTTCTTAATACTCTTTGGATTCCTGTTCTTCTTTTACTGTTACTAATAGAGTTGTTATGCAGTTTAAATCGTACTTCTTTTTCTGCCGTGGATATTGCTTTCTTGTTTTGATAGTTAGATGATTCGTGATAGGAATTAAGGGGAAATGAATCGATTTGATTAGCTGAAGTTTTATTTGGTTAGAATTTGGTTTTGATTTCAAGTTTCTAAAAGCTTTTCTTTAAAAAAAGATTTTCAGCTGATTAGCAATAAGCTCATAAGCTCCAAAAGCTTATGAGAAGTTTTTTTTGTAAGTCAAGTTTTTTTTAAGTCAATTAGTGAAAAATTCATAAGTAGGTTATTAGTTTTTTTTTAAGATGTTCAGCTTGAGTAATTGAGTTTATGACCTTTCATTTTCAGCAAAGATCAGTTTGATTGTGACGTTTACGATTTGATTCATGCTATTTGTTGATTTGAATCTACTATAAATTCTACTTTGCAAAATTACTTTGAGTTTATGCAGGTTTGGATTCATAGATTCATTTGATTTAGCTATGGCAGTTTTTTTTTATAAGCTGTTTAGTTTTCGATGAGCTATAGTTCAACCTTTTAGTCTTAAAGTCAGCGATAACAAATTTGGTTCAGAATAGATCAGTGGTGTACTTGTTTTGTTAGGAATAGTATCTGTTTTGCAGGTTGTCGTTCAAAGGAACTATTGGATTTGCCAGGCAGGAGTAGAAGCTCAGAGATGTTGTTAGAAGCCTTGTCGATTTCGTCTAGATGATAGTTCGGATCAATAATCAGAAAGTTAGTTGGTGATAGACAAGCCGGCTCAGCGCCGCGTTTCTCTTCCACAACGGGCTGGTTTCGGATGATTGGTTAAGCACATTTAAGTTTCTGTATTTCAGTGTGAATTTACTTGAACTGTTCTTGTTTCTTAGTTTTGATTAACGATTTTAGCTTACGTCATTCTTGATCATATTCTGTTTCCTAGTGTATGTTTTAAGTTTGCTATCTGTTCGGATTCGAGGACTGTTATTACTGTTAAAGTTTTCTAGATTTTAGCATAAGGTGTGCTTATTAGCGTTTGGGTTTACTTACTAGTGATTTGATTTGGTTGATAGGATTAGTGAGATATCGTTGTAAAAATTAAGTTTGAAATGATGTTAGTTTAGTCAGATGATAAAAAAAACGTCTTTCTGTCTAATGTGCAAAGTATTCAAGTTTCGCAGTATACATGTTTAGTCCCTGTTCTTGTATACTTCCATTAAAGTCACAGTCCAAGTTTAACATCAGTTAGTGCTATTTCGTTAGTCACAGTTAGTGGACAGTTAGTATAATGGATTGTTTGAGTTTATGGGCTTAGTATGTTTAACTTTTTGGGCCAATTCTTTTATGGATTAGATTAAAGGATTTTAGTTGATTTGGGCTTATTAGATTTGTAAAAAAAACGTTCAAGAGTTTTGTAGATTTAGAAATTACATTTTACATTTTTACACTTACATTGTTAATTGTATGTTGCATTTTTATATTTGTAGAATAAATTTTACTTTTCATTTTATATTTCGTGCATTTAATTGTCGTAAGTGTAATGTGTTTTTAGCGTAGTACATATACGTAGTAGTAGATAATATTTTTACATTTTTAAATGCTTTGTGCCAATTAGAAATAGATACCAATTAAACTTTTACAACCAAAAACAATCAAGTCAAGCTTTAAACGTTATATCAATTCGAATCGAGCTGAGAAGACAACTAGACTAAAAAACGAAATATTAAATGGCGCCGCTGCCGGTTCTTTTCGTGAAGATTAACGATTTCGAGTGAGACAATTGGATTTTGGGATCCGTTCACTTTGTGAACGTTATTTTTTTATGTATTATAATCAAAAAGAAAAAAAAAATCAAAAAGATAAAAATACAAAAAAATAAAAAATCACAAAATCAATTCTTTTCCTAAAGAATTGAACCAAAAAAATCAAAAAACCAAAAAGTAATCTTTTTCCTAAAAGATTACAACAAAAAATATATATTATATCGATTTCATCGCTTTTTACGTAGATATAGTATTTTTCTTAAAAAAACAAATAAATACAAAAATATTTTTTATATATTATTATATGTAAATACGCATACATATACGAACAACCAAGTTACCTATCTCCATAAGTATTGCCGAGGCATTACACCGTGTTGAGGGGCGTTCCGGTCCTTGACACGCGTATCGATCAAATTTAATAAAGCAAGAATAGATAAATACTTCCAATTGGCAATAATTCGAAGAATAGAAACTACAAAGTGAATAGATAGGCGACGTGCTATAAAATGCCGTCTAAGGGTCAATAGGTACTTAAGTGCTTCGCGCCACCTAACCCCCCGTTCACTAGTGCGTATTCTAAGAAGGAAGGCTTAATTGGAGGTCTTGCACCCAAGTAGTAATTATATATATACTTTCTTGTGGATATTTTATATCGAACCTCGAAGAGGATCATCCTTTTCTCTTCAAAGTCGACCGAGGGCTACTCCCTCATTCCTCGTGTTTACTTACACGTGTACTCGCACACGTGTAAACATACCACCTTTGGTGTATTACTTCCTTCCCCGAGGAAGCTTTTAAACGTCATTATACTTGTATATACATTCGGCCACCTTGTTAAACATGGATACTCGTTCCATGTTGGAGATTTTGCAACAACGATCCACCAACGCTAATTATTCGTCTTGTTCGAATTGTGGTGGTCCACACGATACGTATTTATGTGATCACAATAATGGTTATTATGGGGAGGGATATGCTTACAATGGAACCGAGAACCCTAATTTTCAACCTAACACTCAAATGGACTACACTTGTAATGACTATATGGGATATTCCGGTTTTTCATCACAACCTCCACCATCATTTCATGATCAAACCTTTAATGTGCCATACCAAAACCAAGGATTTTCCAATTATGAAGGTTTTCAAAACAATGATAATTTTCAAGGCTATAATCAAGAAACCTTTCATAATCAAGGATTTTCAAATAATGAAGGCTTTCAAAATGATGAAAATTTCCCATGCTATAATCAAGATACTTTTCAAAATCAAGGATTTTCACATTATGAGGGTTTTCAAAATGAAGGAAATTTTCAAGGTTACAATCATGATAACTTTCATAATCCAAACTCTTTTCAAACATATAATTCACCTAATTATGGAAATCCACCTCCACCCCATTCTTCGACTTATTCATGTGAGTTTTGTGGAAAAGAACCCCATTATGGTTATGATTGTAGACCGAGGGATCCGCCATCTTATGACCCTAATTTTGTCGAGAAGTTTTCTTTACTTGAGAAAATAAACAAATCGATTGATGGAATTTCTAAGGCGATTGATAGTAAGAACGACATAAGAATTGAGGAAATGAAAAGCGTGTGCCCGTTGTTAGAGGAACAAATTAAGTTTTTTGAGGAAGCGGAAATTATGACTTGGCAATTTAATGACAAGGAGATCGGTGCAATGTGTCGTGAATCGTTGAAAAAAGGTTCTTGTCACCTCAGGAAATATTTAAATGATTTCCTCTTTAAGATTGATAAAGAAGAGGAAGAAGAACGATATTTTGCTAATCGTGCTCGTTTGCTTAAACAATGCTTATATGACGATGATGACTATCCTTCGATTTGTATGACACTTAATGATGACACACCTTCATCACCTTTACCTCACGTGGAACCCACCGACTCTTTAACCATGGGGGACGAGCCTCTTAGCACTAATACAAACACCAATTTAGAAGAATTAACCGTTTCTAGTGTTGAGAACCTTATCCCAATCCAAAGAGAGTTTGAGGGTATTTCCATTGAACCATGTGATGAGCTTTCTATTGATACTTCTCCTCATGATCACATTGAGATTTCATCACATGTTGACTTTCATGCTACTACTAGTGATTTTGGTGATTTTGATCTTGATGAATTGTTCAAAGAAAGGGATAATGAGATTGAGGAAGAGTTTATGCAAGATATAGAGGATGATGATTGTGATTCTAGTGAGGCATCTTATGATATATTATCCGAGGACTTTTCATGTCAAGATGACCTTCCTAATTTGGATGATGATGTTGATCATATAGAAGAAGTGGAAGATGTTCATATTCGAGAGGTTTTATCACACGTTTATAATCTTATATCCTCGATTGAAGCTTTGAATGGAAACCATAATGATGATTCCATAGAAGAAGAACCTTTCATTGATATTTCTTCACCGGTTTTTGAGGTTGCACCTATTGACTTTCATGATGATATCATCCCTTTGAGTGACTCTCTCAATACACCTTCTTTTGAGCCTTCTATTCCCACCCTCCCACCCTTGAAGTTGGTTATTGATGAAGATCCTATACTCTTAGAGATTGATCCTTTTTCACCTATGGCACATTTAGAACCCAAACCCTTTGATATGGATTCTCATATGGATATTGATGACACCATAGAGGCTTATCTTGCTAATATTGATATTGAGGCTGATGATAGTGATTCTAATTGGGAAGAGGAGATTCGTCTTAGTGAGAGCTTGCTTTTTGGGAACCTAGAGCCTACACCTTTTCCACAAGACACTATTCATCTTGATCCTCCTTTTTCTATGCCTTCTATGGAAGATTACCCACCTTTTGATAATGATGACGAGCCTAACATGGACATAATAGTTATGAATGTTTTGATACCTACACCTTCATATTCTCATAATGCTTTGATCACTAAGGGGGAATCTTATATGGTTGATATGAGCTCATCTTCTTATTTTCCCATGAAGGGAAAGGTTTTTGATCCTGGGATACGTATGTTTGGGAAAAATTGGTTTTCATCTACTCCACTTAAGAGTGTGCCTTCGATTGATCTGCGCTTCTTGTATGAGCTTACTTTGGTGATGCTACCTATTTTGGAGTTGTTCACTTGTCGAGATGGAAATTTTGTATTTGATCCTGGGGTTCTTCATATTTGAGAGATTTCGTATGTTGGACAAACTTGAGACACGTTGGACCGTTCCATTTATCGAGGCGGATATTGTAAATCTTATAGTAAATGGCAACGTGCTAAGTTTGATTGTATCATGTGAGACGAGCTTCAAAGTGATATCTTTTACTCTCCATGATGGTTTCCCCAAGGACAACTTAATTCGGGGCCGAGTCGAGCTAGCGACTTAGGGTTAAAAAAACTCAAGCATTGAATAACTAGGTTAGAAAACGTAGAGTAGATTTTCAATAGGTTAGGTTTAATTAAAAGGATGTTATAGTAGAGTTGAAGTGGAGGGGTGCCTTTCTTCGTCTTTTGGTGTTTGTTTCAAGGGTTGCTCTCTCTCATTTCATGCTTGGAGCTTATGGAGGAGGCCCGTGTATCTGGTTCACTTCGATTAGTTTTTGCTATCGTGATATTAAACACTTGTGCTTAAAATGAATATCCTTTAGTTGTCTCTTCCTTAACTTGGGTTAAGCAAGGTTATCAATGTCATAAGTGTAGGGGAGTTTACTCCAATACTCTTAAACATTGAGGACAATGTTTATCTTAAGTGTAGGGGAGACTTCTATCGAAGTGACCTTACCTAGACCATTGCCTTAACTTCATGATAATTGAAAATTAATTTTTCAAACATTTTTCAAATTTTTGATCTACTTTGGCCACCAAAAATATGCATTCATAATTTTTGCATCAATCATTTTTCATTTTGCATAACACATTTGCATTGTATATATTTCTTCTTTTATTTTTCATCAAAAACATATAAAAGGAAAAAATATAATAAAACATGGTTTTAACAAGTTTGGATTTCTTTGACATATTAGGCCCGCCATGGATATTTTGACTCAACTCGAGTTTGCTTATTTTAGCACTCTCTAGCTAGTAGCCTTAACCATGTGGTCCTTCATTGGTCTATTAGGCTAAGCTTCCACCAATTTCATTATTTGAAATTTTAAATTTGTGGAGAATGGGAAATGATAGAGTTGAAGCAAGTGTAAAAGGGCTAGATAGACTTCATGGCAATTACTTGTGGCTAAACCCTTCTCTTCTTTGCCTCTATTTTCTTCGCATGTATATAATTGTTAAATAAATAATCAAGTACGGTTTTAATTGGTTCGTAATCTCTTATGCATTTTTGGCTAATCATTCATGGTTGATATGAGTACGTCTTAAGATTCTAAGTTAGCACGTTTTATGTGTACTAGACTTATGTCATGCTCCATATTTAGCGGGTGTTTTTCTTTTTCTTCTTTGCAAATTTCTTGGTGAGGAATAAAGAAAAATAAGAGCGGCTTATGAAAAAAAAATGAGTGGCTAGAAAAAAAAAAGAAAAAGAAAAAAAATAATAATGCAAGACTCCCAAGAGGGGCAGTGTGGTGTTAATTATAGTGACTATTGAGTTCCAATATTACCTTGACGGGTTGCGGGGATTCAATAGATTGCTCCAATCCAATATTACCTTGACGGGTTGCGGGGTTGAAGATCCAAAATCTCAAAAAGATGCGGATGTAATTTATTGCGTGAGTTTTATTTTTCTTTCCTTAGCGAGTGTGTAGCTACTTATGAAAGCATGACATGAGGATTTTACACATAAGGCGAATGACTTATTACTCTTAATACGGACTTATATTAATTGTGAGCGGTTTTTCAAGTAATGGATGAGAAGATTACTTAGGATTAAAACCGTGCTTCCTTATTTTTGGATTTTACATTTCTTATACTTCACGCTTTAAATAAATGACAAATTTGCTCACAAGCAATTTGCTCAATTAATAACCGGTTCCACATTTAATTGTCATGAATAAGTTGATGCACTTTTTACTTGTGAATGCAATGATCCCATTTATAAGCTTGGTATGGGGAAAGTGAAACTTGAGGGTGATAAGTATCCATGGTATCCAAGCCCTAATCCAAGTCATTGAATTCTTTATGAGTTATTTCCATCAAAACCATTTTAAGAAAATTCAAAAAATATATAAATAGAATTGTTTTCTTTGCATTGCATTATAAATATTCAAAATCATTCATCATATAGCATAGTATTGTTTATTAAATCATAAAATGGCCAAGGTTGGTTAATTATGAGAAAAGTGTAACTTGGTGCTTTAAAATGCTGCATTGCATGAGGACATGGCAATGGTCAAGTGGAGGGGAGTTGATAAGTGTGAAAACACTCATCAATTATGATCCAAATACCACTCAAAACACAGTCAAATACATTATTTTAACTTTAAAATATCAGAATTATGCGTGTATTTGTGTTTCATGTGTTTTCAGGTAAAGTAGATGCATTTTGGAGCAAAGACACATTTTAAGGGATTTATTTGAAGAAAAGACGAAGAAAAGGACAAAAGAGCTTTCAAGGACTTTATTTGCCAAGTTTTCAAAGATCGAGGGCTTAAATTGCAATTTCTGAAGACACGAAGGATGAAAAATAGATTTGCTAGAAAGTTTAAAAACATTTGGGAAAAGTAACAAAGATGAGGGACCAAATGGAAATTTAAAAGAAATTAAATGAGAAGTTAATATTAACTTGGTCACATTGACCAAGACCGGTCAAAATAAACACACAAACCTAAAACGCGTCTTCTCCATCTTCAAGAGAGAGAAAGAAACGAATTCTTTTCTCCATTCTACTCCAACACCTGCAAACGAAAATCATGAATGATCAAGAAAGAATCAGCCAAAGATTAAAGAAGAGAAGATGTTCATCTCATTCTCCTCTACACGAAGATACAAGTTAATTATATTGGAATCAAGAATTGAAGAAATCCCCAAATGGGATGAAGATGAAGATGGATGAATTCAACCTCGTATTTTCCACGTGTCGAAATCTGATTGAACAAGACACGTCACTTCTACCATCTCGGCGGCTATAAATACAAGACGAAGCTCTCATTTGCATTCGGTTAGCTTAGGTGTAGTTTTACACATAGTAGTTAGGAGTAGATAGCTTTTCTTTCAAATGTTATATGATTTTCAGTTAGAGTTTCAGTTAGAATCGGTTGAGATTAGTTAATCTTGTTGTAACTGATTACTGTTTTCGCCATTAATAAAATCCATTTTACATTCTTCAAACTTTCTTAATACTCTTTGGATTCCTGTTCTTCTTTTACTGTTACTAATCGAGTTGTTATGCAGTTTAAATCGTACTTCTTTTTCTGCCGTGGATATTGCTTTCTTGTTTTGATAGTTAGATGATTCGTGATAGGAATTAAGGGGAAATGAATCGATTTGATTAGCTGAAGTTTTATTTGGTTAGAATTTGGTTTTGATTTCAAGTTTCTAAAAGCTTTTCTTTAAAAAAAGATTTTCAGCTGATTAGCAATAAGCTCATAAGCTCCAAAAGCTTATGAGAAGTTTTTTTTGTAAGTCAAGTTTTTTTAAGTCAATTAGTGAAAAATTCATAAGTAGGTTATTAGTTTTTTTTAAGATGTTCAGCTTGAGTAATTGAGTTTATGACCTTTCATTTTCAGCAAAGATCAGTTTGATTGTGACGTTTACGATTTGATTCATGCTATTTGTTGATTTGAATCTACTATAAATTCTACTTTGCAAAATTACTTTGAGTTTATGCAGGTTTGGATTCATAGATTCATTTGATTTAGCTATGGCAGTTTTTTTTTTTATAAGCTGTTTAGTTTTCGATGAGCTATAGTTCAACCTTTTAGTCTTAAAGTCAGCGATAACAAATTTGGTTCAGAATAGATCAGTGGTGTACTTGTTTTGTTAGGAATAGTATCTGTTTTGCAGGTTGTCGTTCAAAGGAACTATTGGATTTGCCAGGCAGGAGTAGAAGCTCAGAGATGTTGTTAGAAGCCTTGTCGATTTCGTCTAGATGATAGTTCAGATCAATAATCAGAAAGTTAGTTGGTGATAGACAAGCCGGCTCAGCGCCGCGTTTCTCTTCCACAACGGACTGGTTTCGGATGATTGGTTAAGCACATTTAAGTTTCTGTATTTCAGTGTGAATTTACTTGAACTGTTCTTGTTTCTTAGTTTTGATTAACGATTTTAGCTTACGTCATTCTTGATCATATTATGTTTCCTAGTGTATGTTTTAAGTTTGCTATCTGTTCGGATTCGAGGACTGTTATTACTGTTAAAGTTTTCTAGATTTTAGCATAAGCTGTGCTTATTAGCGTTTGGGTTTACTTACTAGTGATTTGATTTGGTTGATAGGATTAGTGAGATATCGTTGTAAAAATTAAGTTTGAAATGATGTTAGTTTAGTCAGATGATAAAAAAAACGTCTTTCTGTCTAATGTGCAAAGTATTCAAGTTTCGCAGTATACATGTTTAGTCCCTGTTCTTGTATACTTCCATTAAAGTCACAGTCCAAGTTTAACATCAGTTAGTGCTATTTCGTTAGTCACAGTTAGTGGACAGTTAGTATAATGGATTGTTTGAGTTTATGGGCTTAGTATGTTTAACTTTTTGGGCCAATTCTTTTATGGATTAGATTAAAGGATTTTAGTTGATTTGGGCTTATTAGATTTGTAAAAAAAACGTTCAAGAGTTTTGTAGATTTAGAAATTATATTTTACATTTTTACACTTACATTGTTAATTGTATGTTGCATTTTTATATTTGTAGAATAAATTTTACTTTTCATTTTATATTTCGTGCATTTAATTGTCGTAAGTGTAATGTGTTTTTAGCGTAGTACATATACGTAGTAGTAGATAATATTTTTACATTTTTAAATGCTTTGTGCCAATTAGAAATAGATACCAATTAAACTTTTACAACCAAAAACAATCAAGTCAAGCTTTAAACGTTATATCAATTCGAATCGAGCTGAGAAGACAACTAGACTAAAAAACGAAATATTACCCAGCCTCATCAGTGTCACCAACCACACTTGTGGTGGTGGTTTGATAACTCATTTTAATGAAATGATTTTGCTAGTTGAAAAGTTTGTTTCTCGGTATCTTCTCGAATTGATTTCCGGTTCAAAGTACGACTCAATTGTTTTTTGTGAAAAAAGAATATTTTTGGTTGTTTTAAAATAAAAGTGCAAAGACGTAAAAGTAAAAGGAAAGTAAAATAAATCTAAGTCTAGTTTAAAATAAATGACAAGTATTAAAAAGCGAGACGAAAATTAAAAGGCACTAAAAGTAAATAACGTGAACTTAAATCTATATAAGGTAAACTTAAAACGCAACTAAAACTTAAAACTAAGGCAAGGCTAAAATAAATCTAAGGCAATTAAACTTAAAGTGCAACTAAGTAAAAAGGCGGGAAAAGTAAAGCTTGAAAATTAAAGAATTAAAAACAGAAACTAAAAATAACCTGAAAACAGCTCATCCGGAATAATCCTTCGTTCGTAATAAACAATCATCCGGAATGTCACCTTCGTTCGAAATGTTCTTCTTCACTCGGAATATTCACCAAAACCCTTGATCCGGAATAAATCCTTTATCCGGAATATGTCACTTATCCGGAATAAAGTCTTGATTCGGAATACTTAAGCTTGATCTGGAATATTATTCTGAATAAAACTCCTTGATCCGGAATATGTCACTTATTCCGGATGGAAGCCTTTGATTCGGAATATCTCTTTGATCCGGAATGTTTGGTTGATCCGGAATGTTCTGTTGATCCGAAATGTTCTGTTCATCCGGAATGTGGACTTGATCCGGAATATTAAAATATTCCGAATGAACAAGTTTGATCCGGAATGTGGTTGATCCGGAACATTATTCCGGATGAGAGACTTGATCCGGAATAATAAATTATTCCGAATAAAACACTACTGATCCGGAATGTTAAATATTCCGGATGAACGACTTTGATCTGGAACTTTTTCAACAAACACTTTCACTCGGAATAACTTTTGGCCTTGATCCGGAATGATCCTGGGAAACAAAAGAACAACGAAGAACACACAAGACAAAAATAATACGGATCTAGATGAAAACTAATAAAAATCAACCACAAGATTAAGCAAACTAATAACAAATGATCAACTAATGATAATCAAACAAACCAAATCAATAAAACTAACAAATATAACCAAAATGATCAAAACCCACTTTAATCAATATAAACTCAAAACATAAACATGAACATAAACATAAAAATCAAAGATTAAAGAAAGGTAGATAGGAGATGAACAATAAAAATAAAGATTGGCAAGAGTTAAAAGGAAGCTTACTTGAAATTAAAGGAATTTAAGGTGCAAGACAAGTATTTAAATGGACATGAAATTAAATGACAAGGTAATTAAATGTGCAAGGTAATTAAAATGGAAGAAATAGTTTGTCAAGCTATCCAACAAGAGTAAAATGAAATAATCCTAATCTATTTATAGGGGAGGATTAGGGAGTGCTTAGGAAGCTTCCTCCTCTCTTTCTTTTTCCCTTAATTGCATGCTTTAGTCCTTGATCTTCTTAATCCTTTGTTAATCTTCTTAATACTTGGACTTTAATGACTTTGTCTTGGGATTTCTTTGAACTCGTCTTGTAATTCTTCAATAAATTAGACTTGAGTTCTTTGGCTTTTAGTAAACTTCCGTTTTTTGACTTTTTCTTTGATAAATCTTTAGAATTGGTCTTGGACTTCCGTTCTTTTTGCACTCTTGACTTCTTGACTTCGTCTTTCGTCTTTTTCTTCGATAAAAGCCCGTGAATGCCCGTGTTTTCTCCACTTTTCACCTTTTCGTCCTAAATCACAACAAAAACACAAACCACGCATAATTCCGACATAAATGACATAAAATACATGTTTTGGCTCGGTTATTATTGTAATTAAGTGGTAAAAAGGATGGGTGTTTACACACCTATCCTGGTTCTCTCTGCAACATGGCTAGGACCAACAGAGGAGAACACTCCAGTAGTCCTTGGGCATTTTACCAACCGAAATTCAGGGGGTGTAGAAGATGATGTGGATTGGATAGTAGTTTGAAGGTTAAGGGGTGTTTGGGTCTGTTGTAGAAAGGTGTCAACGTCTGGATTTAAAGTGTCAACGCCAACATTTAATGTGTCATCGTTGAAGGGATCTTTTTCAAGTTCCATATGTTGAGGTGAAGGTGATGGTTCAGGTAATGGGTCAAGTTGTGGTTGTGGGTCAGGTTGAGGTTATGCTGCTGCAATAACAGCAAGCATGGCTTGGGTAAGGGGTAAATCTCTATGAGGGGGTGAATTCATCTGTTGGAAATACGTTTTACGTATATAGAAAGTCTCGGTCACTCCAACAATGTAGTTATAGGCTCGTAGTAATGTTAAGTTTCATTTATCAAATAGCCCGACCCATGAGCATGTTCATGGGCCGGAAGCCCAAGTCCATTAAGGACTTGGGGTATTTAAACCTCTTTCCACCATGGAAAGAGGTGTTGGTTGTTTATTTCTTACTTTTCAATATACAAATTTCTTTCACTTCTCTCTCTAAGTTTCTCTGTCTAGAAAAACATCAACCCCATTGTTTCACAAAGATTATCTTTGTTATACAATTGGTATCAAGAGCATGGGATGAGATATTGGTTTGTTTTTGTGTTGCGTATTGTTTTATAAACATATCGTAGGGTGTTGGTTTGTTTTTGCTGAATCTTCAAATTTTTTTTTGTGTTTGATCGTAGTTTCAAGTAGTGTAACATAGGGATTCGTGTTAAAGTGTTTTTGGTATCTTGGTTTTGGTTAAAACACAATCTTTCTTGGATCAAAAGTGCAAAAAGGTCTTGTGTTCTTCATTCCGAAATTCAAGCAAACATCTCCATCGGAAAGTACAAGTGAAAAGGGGCTTCCATCGCAATAACCATCACCATCGGAAAGTTTTTGGTTCCACATTGCGATACTTGGATTTCATTACTTATTCCGATCTGGACATTCCGATCGTTCTTTGCGATCTGGGATTCTGACGGCTATAAGGAAGTTTTTAAGTCGTTACTCTGCTTAAATTTTGTCAGCTACATTGCGATCTGAGCATTCCGATCTGAATCATTCCAATAGACTTTGCGATCTGAGCATTTCGATAGGCTTTGCGTGTGAGACCCTAGAATCGAGGTCATTAACGTTACCCTAAATTACGCTAATTTTTGAAATTTTTAATAAATTTTAATTTCTATAATTATAAGTATTTTGGTTAAAGCCGATGTTCGAGGTTATAATTTTTACGATTGACGTTTTAAGAAGGACGATGACGATTACGATCCCGAGGGATGCCCAATTTTATATAATTTTTGACGATTTATCGATAACGTAATTTTTCGAGAATTTTATTTACGGTTCGTGTTAAGTTGAGTCGGGTGAGTTTTATAGCCTTCCGAGTACATTTAAAGTATCCCAAAAATATTTTGGAGCGTTCGGGAAGATTTCCGACTCCCGTAAAATTTTCAAAATTGACAAATGAGTCGAACCCGCAAAGTTTTGAGGACGTTTTTCATTTGAGGCCAAAAGAAGTTAAAAATTGCAAAAAGGCCCCTCCCAACTCACCAAAAAGGCCAAAAGTGACAAACACACAAACACATACACAACATTCACCAAAAATCAAACTCTCTCTCCCTCTCTTGTCTCTAAAGCCGACGGACACCCCCAACACACCAAGAAATCCACCAAAAATCTTTTTCCACTTGATTTTTCTAAAAACTAAGGTAAGACCACATCTAGTTTGGTCATTCCCCACATTTTCATGTGCTCAAATCCCACATGCACTAACAAAAGTTTTCCAAGATTTTCAAGATTATCCAAATTCGTTTTTGTGGCTAAATGTGCTAATACATGTTGATTTTAAGAGTTATGGAAGTATAAACACCAAGAAAACCCACCAAAAATCAATTTGGTTGTGGTGATTGGGTCACCCAAACCCCACGGCAATGGGGGTGTTTGGGGAGCCATGGTGGTTGTTGATTTTGAGTGTTGTTCTTATGTTTGGTTTATGGTTTTAGGATGTTTTACATAGGTTTAATTAGTTGCATGTTCATTTCTTTGAAATTTTGATTTTGAGATTGGTTGATCAATAGGGATAGGACTGAAATTTGGTGTTAGGATGTGTTTGGGAAGGCTTAGGATGATGTTTAGTGGTGGTTAGAAGGTTTGGAATCGAGTCTAAGTGCGTTTTTGGTATGGTCATTTTTAGGCAGAAACATTTGGTCCATTTCATAAAAATTATTTTTCTTCCAGGACTTGAAAACTAAATGTAGTTATAGAGGGTCTTCTTAGCTTTAATTTGGTATAAGGTAGAGCCCGTGACTCAAAACGAGCTAAAAGTTATGGCATTTTAAAGATCGAGTACCGGGAGACGAGGACTTTCATAATCCGAATTTGTGCAAAGTTTTAGTCAAATCCCGAGGGTCACAAGTATGAATTGGTAAATGGTCAAGGGTCAAAATTTGGTCCCTAACCTGTGTAAATGGGTCTATATGTTGACTTAGGTGTCAAAGAAGTCAAAGGTATTTTTCATATAGGTCAAAGAGGTCAAAATTGGTCGAAGCGCAATTTCAGCCCGTAAAATGTAGTCGTGGAAAAGAGTTGCGTAACGGGTCGTAAAAGTAAAAACTTTTATTGGGCTTAAAAACATGTCATCTACAGGTCTTATAGGATTTTTGAGAATTTTGTCAAATTTTATAAGTGTGGTTTAATAAGGTAAAACAGCCCGTACTTTAGTCAAGTACCGGCGAGAATGGGTAAAAATGGACAACGTAAGTAATGAGAACGAATGGTATAAAATGAGTGATACTTGTTGTTTTTGTTTTTGGCGTGAGTTATACTTGTCCTAAGTGACTA
This sequence comes from Glebionis coronaria, assembly GCA_025667525.1. NCBI lineage: Eukaryota > Viridiplantae > Streptophyta > Magnoliopsida > Asterales > Asteraceae > Glebionis > Glebionis coronaria. The sequence continues at coordinate 247,693,188 of CM046875.1, forward strand.
GTATATATGTATTTTATACAGTACCGTAAGTATTTAAATGAGATTACTCATTACGCGTTATTTGTGATAGGTGTTGATTTAACCGGGCATCCGTTTCGTCGTCAGTGATCATCCCTCGAACTACCGACTACTTAAGATATAAGGTCTGAATTTATAGCCTCGCTTATACTTATTTCAAATTGTTTTACCCGCGAGGGAAATGCATGCTAGTTTTTAAAAGGAACGTATATCATGAATGATTGTTAGACCCGAAAGTTGCCTTAGAAATTGTGTTGAGTACCAAAGTTGCAAAAGTCCCTAAAATCATGAACTATTAACTATTGTCCTGCCCTCGAGTAGGGGGAAATAGCCGCTTATGCAATTTGTAGTACTACGGGGTTAACGACCCAATGCTAGCCGAGAAGCTGTACTTTTAGTAAGTTCTGCGGTAGATTATTTTGTATGAGAAATAAGGTATAATTGCAACTGATGCCTTTAGAAGGGGCACTGGTTTCATCTGAATCACGCCGGTATTTATTACGCGGGTGATTGAGTTAACGGATTAGTGTCATGAGCTTAAACACAATTGTCAGTATCCTGATTATAGTTTGTTTGATCGACAAGACTATAAATGATCACGAATGGTTTTTATTATATATACGTTCAAATGGATTGTAAAACCTATGAATTCCACTCAACGTTTTCGTTGACCAAATTTTTGGCATGTGTTTCAGGTAACCGCTGAGGTGTAGGATGGAGCATGCATGGGATGGATGTTGTGTGTACGGCTTGGAGTCCGCTTGTTTTTCCCTCCTTTTCTACTTAAACAATTTTTAAGTTTAATGTCATGTAGTTGTAAAACTGAAGTTTTTGGGTTGAGATTCATGGGGACCGAAAACGCTAAAATCTGTGTACTATTTGGGGTTGGAAAAACCGTGGACATGTATCATCTAACAATTTTAATTTCAAGTTTTAAGTCGACGTCTTTTTAGTGTCGTTTGATATATCTTGTGTGCAATGAATACTGTGTAGCACCCATTGTTGTAGTTCCGCTGCGCATAGCAATTGTGGGGGTGTTATAGATTGGTAATCAGAGCCACGAGTTATAGAGAACTAGGTCGTTTTTGAAAATCCTAAACTATAACTTTTGGTGTCGTAAGAAAGGGTCCAAGCACACACAACTATCCTGCATGGCTCCGGTAAGATTTATTGTTGTATTTATGGCATTTGACGTATACTTTTGAGTAAAGTATATATGTGGGTAATTATTACGTAAGTATGGAATTACTATATGTAGACGTTGAATTTTACGTGAAATATCCGACATCGTAATTTTTGTATTAATCATGCATGAGCATCATATTATTACATTTCGGGCATATGTACCACCTTTGCATTGCATTTGCATGCATGTATTTATAATTATTGTATAATTACTTATGTACCCTCCGAAATTCGCTGTTATTGCAGGAATGGCCGAGGTACCGCCCAACGATAACGGAAACGATTACGTCGTAGGTCACGAAGGGGGACCGTTTCCTCCGAACCCGCCGGACAATAATAATGGATGGATCGCTCCAGAAGACGAAATAGGGCCGGAAAACGACAATGGCGAAAGTGAGGTGGATAATTTCAGCATGAGTAGTGACGAAAGTGAGGATTCCGAAGAAGAGCCCGAGGAGCTAATGGATGATGGAATTCCCGAGGATGCCGTAGGCCAGACCGAACCCGATTTGTTTCAATCCCCGAATTCGCCGAAGGGTTATGAGGTACCACCGACCGGTCGTTATGAGCAGCAACCCTTTAATCGCCCGATGGAAAATTGTAAGGATTATTTGAGAACCGTGCCAGGATTGGTTAGAGTAAGTAATGGGAGCAGTGGAGAGTCCAGCAAGTCATCCAAGTCGCCATCGATTCATGAGAACATTACAAGGGTCTACTTTCCGAGACCGAGACACTACCGGGATCCCGCAGGTCGTTTGGGGAGGATGGAAAGGTTGATGTATGAGTGGTTTGTAGTTGAGACTAGGGTGATTAAGAAGTTTGATAAGACTGAAAGGGAACATCAAAGATTGTTGGAAAGGACGACAAGGATTGAGTATGACGGGAATGTGAACAAAAGTGACATCAACAGTTTAAAATCAATGGTTGCAAATTTAAGTGCTAGTCTTGACCGTGTTAGGGAGGATCAGATGAGGTTGTCGAGGATGCAGAGTTGGGAGCATCGTGTGAGGGATTCATTGCCCCCGGATTGGAGATTCGTGGACGATTTGGAGATGGAGGCGAACGACTTCATGATTCAGCCGCCTACTGGAGGTGCTTGTATTACGGTGGGAAATCAGGTAGCGTTTGAGTGTGGATCCACATCAGGGACGAAAAAGGAAACAGAATGTGGGCCGGATGAGAAAGGAAAAAGGAAAGTGGAAGATGTGGATGAGGACATTAGTGATGAGGAAACCGAGGAAGACGACGACGAGCCGCCATCCAAGAGGCCGTGTGGATCACCACATGCCTAGTTACTTGTTTTGTATTTTCTTTGATCATTGTAATAGAACTATTTTGGACCTTTGTATGATGGTATTATGACGAGAAACTCAAGTACTTGATGTTTTATGGTGAACGATTGTAGTGACAATACTTGTCACGATTTTGGTTAATTATCAATACAATCTATGTTACCTTTCATGATCTGTGATATGTCTTAAATTTGATCTTTTGTGGTGTGAATTGATGAATATTAGTAACTCCGTAGTGATGAGTCGTTGTATGTATTTTATGTCTGGGAAACTTGATATGAATACTTACATTGTTTTTCTATTTCCCTTGTCTTGCAGAAAGAGATATTCGATAACACCATGCCTCCAAAGTTGACTGCCGATCGTGTTAACACCATGATTCAGGAAGCTATAGCAAATGCGTTGGAAGCGGACCGAGCTGGGAGAAATAAGGATCCAGGAAGGAACGCGGGGAGACAGCAAGCCCCGAGGGTGTGTACCTATTCTAGTTTTATGAAGTGCGGTCCCACGCAGTTCCGTGGAACGGGTGGAGCTTTAGAACTTAGACGATCGTTGGAAAAGGTTGAAAGTACGTTTGAAATCAGTGGGTGTGCAGAAGCGGATAAAGTAAAGTTTGCAGCTGCTACGTTTCTCGATGATGCGTTAAGTTGGTGGAATACTCAGGTAGCTACGGTTGGATTGGCTGTAGCAAATGCAAGGACGTGGAATGCGACAAAAGCTTTGTTGACTAAGAAGTTTTGCCCAGAGGAGGAATTGGGGCAATTGGAGGACGAATTGAGGCATTTGACCTTGAAGAATAACGATATAGCTGCTTACACCAGGAGATTCAATGAGTTAAGTCTTTTGTGTCCGGACATATTTGCCAATGATGCCAAGAAAATGAAGCAGTATATTAAGGGTTTATCTAGCAATATCAAAGGTGAAACAACTTCGTCAAAACCTGGAACGTTTGATGAAGCGGTTCAAATGGCACACGCTTTGATGGACGTCAAGCTTCAGGACAAGCAGAACTACATTGCTGAAGGCAACAAAAGGAAATGGGAAGCGGCACAAAGCAATCAATCCCAAGGCCAGAACCGAGGTGGAAATCGAAACAACCATGGGCCGAACCGTAATCAGCAGTTTAATCAGAGAAGGAACGAAGGGATGAGGGCAGTGACGAACCCTAGAGGTGTGAAAGTGAACCCCCATTGTGGAAAGTGCAACTTGTATCATGTTGGAAATTGCCCGCCGGCATGCGGCAAGTGTGGAAAGGCAGGTCATAGGACTTCTGGTTGTCGAACGGGAGGAGTAGCCACTGGGGCTAATGCTATTAGGATGAGGGGATGTTATAGTTGTGGAGAAAGGGGTCATGTGCAAGCGAATTGCCCGAAGGCAGGAAACAGGCGGGGAGGTAATAATGCGGCTGCTGTGTATCAAGTGGGAACGGCTGATAAACCACAGGGTCCAAATGTGGTTACCGGTACGTTTTTGCTAGACGCTTGTTATGCTAGTGTTTTATTTGATTCTGGCTCCGACAAGAGTTTTGTAGACATTAGATTTAGTCGTCATATTGATAGAGAACCGGTGTTGTTAACGACTAGTTATAATGTTGAATTAGCCGATGGAAAAATTGTTAGTACGAATTCTATACTGAAAGGGTGTACCTTGAAGTTAGGAAATTACGCTTTTAAAATCGACTTGATGCCTATAGAGCTAGGATCGTTTGACGTGATTGTGGGAATGGATTGGCTAATGGCGCATAGTGCTACGATCGTCTGTGGTGAGAGATTGGTTCAGATTCCGCTGAGGAATAGGGTTTTGACGGTAAAGGGAGACGAATGCACTTCTCGTTTGAAGGTGATTTAGTGTTTGAAAATGATGAAGTACGTAGAGAGCGGATGCGATGTGTTTTTGGCACAAGTTTCGAGTGATGGTGATGTAGAGGCGAGTATCGAAGAGGTACCAGTTATTTGCGAATATCCGGACGTTTTTCCAGACGAGTTGCCAGGTTTACCGCCTACCCGTGAGGTCGAGTTTCGAATTGATTTAGTGCCAGGAGCTGCGCCGGTTGCACGTGCACCTTATCGCTTAGCACCATCTGAGTTAAAGGAGTTAGCGGATCAATTGAAGTAATTGATGGACAAACGATTTATTAGGCCGAGCTCATCACCTTGGGGAGCGCCAGTGTTGTTCGTAAAGAAGAAGGATGGTTCGTTTAGGATGTGTATCGACTATAGGGAACTCAATAAGCTGACGGTTAAGAATCGGTACCCATTGCCGAGGATTGACGATTTATTTGATCAATTGCAAGGTTCCAGTGTATACTCAAAGATCGATTTAAGATCAGGGTATCATCAACTGCGTGTAAGAGAGGAGGATATTCCTGTAACTGCCTTTCGTACGCGGTATGGACACTTTGAATTTCGAGTGATGCCGTTTGGGTTGACGAACGCGCCTGCTGTATTCATGGATCTTATGAATCGCGTGTGCAAGCCGTATCTAGATAAGTTTGTTATTGTTTTCATCGATGATATACTTATTTACTCTAAGAGTAGGGAGGAGCACGAGAAGCACCTAAGAAAGATTTTGGAGTTGTTAAGAAAGGAGAAGCTGTATGCAAAATTCTCTAAGTGTGAGTTTTGGTTGGAATCAGTGCAGTTTCTAGGTCATGTGATTGATAGTGAGGGAGTTCGTGTAGATCCTGCTAAGATCGTAGCGATCAGGGAATGGTCAGCACCGACGACGCCGACTAAAGTTTGACAATTTTTGGGTTTAGCTGGGTATTATCGAAGGTTTATTGAAGGATTTTCTTTGATTGCAAAACCATTGACGAGGCTTACCGAAAAGAATAGGGTGTATGAATGGGGAAATGAGGAAGAGCTTGCTTTCGAAACGCTTAAGGATAAGTTATGTTCCGCACCGATTTTATCATTGCCTGAAGGAACCGAAGACTTCGTGGTGTATTGTGATGCGTCTCGTAAGGGTTATGGAGCAGTGTTAATGCAACGTGAAAAGGTGATAGCTTACGCGTCGAGGCAATTAAGGAAGAATGAGGAGAACTACACGACGCACGATTTGGAATTAGGAGCGGTAGTTTTTGCGTTGAAGCTGTGGAGACACTATCTGTATGGGACAAAGTGTGTTGTATTCACTGATCACAAGAGTTTGCAGCACATTTTAGATCAAAAGGAGTTGAATATGCGACAAAGACGATGGGTTGAACTACTGAGTGATTACGACTGTGAAATTCGCTACCACCCTGGGAAGGCGAATGTTGTAGCGGATGCACTAAGTAGGAAGGAACGGGAGAAACCTTTGAGGGTTAGAGCTTTAGTGATGAGTGAGAGCGTTGACTTAACCGAAACCATACTGAAGGCTCAGGAGAGAGGATTAATGAAAGGGAATGTTGAAGCCGAGAATTTGGGACGAATGTTGAAACCTCTTTTCGTGATTAGGTCTGACGGACTAAGATATTTTGAGAATCGGATTTGGTTACCACTGTGTTCATCTGAGGAAGGAAAGCCTGGAGTTCGAGAATTGGTTATGAATGAGTCGCATAAGTCGAAGTATTCGATACATCCTGGATCGGATAAGATGTACCACGACCTGAAGAAAGTTTATTGGTGGCCGAATATGAAGGCAGATATTGCTCGTTACGTTAGTAAGTGTTTGACTTGCGCGAAGGTTCAAGCAGAACATAAGAAACCATCTGGATTGTTGGTACAACCGGAAATCCCAGAATGGAAATGGGAGAAAATCGCAATGGATTTCGTGAAGGGTTTACCTAGGACTCCTAGTGGATGCGATATGATATGGGTAATTGTGGATAGGTTGACGAAATCTGCTCATTTCTTACCTATGAAGAAGACGGACAGCATGGAAAAACTCGCCAGCGTGTACGTGAAGGAGATCGTCTGTAGACATGGAGTGCCGTTATCGATCATTTCGGATCGCGACAGTAGATTTATGTCGGAATTTTGGAGATCGCTTCAACGTGCGATGGGCACTGAACTGAGTTTAAGCACAGCTTATCATCCGGAAACTGACGGCCAGAGTGAACGAACGATTCAAACGATGGAGGACATGCTCCGAGCATGCGTGATTGATTTTGGAGGAAGTTGGGAACGCCACTTGCCTCTGGTGGAATTTTCGTACAATAATAGTTATCATGCGAGTATCAAGGCAGCACCGTTCGAAGCATTGTATGGAAGGAAGTGTAGATCGCCTGTGTGTTGGAGTGAAGTAGGGGAAAGTCAATTGACTGGACCCGAAATGGTTTTAGAAACGACAGAGAAGATCGCGCAAATCAAGAACCGACTACTTGCTGCGAGAAGCCGACAGAAGAGTTATGCCAATAACCGAAGGAAACCGTTGGAGTTTGCAGTGGGAGATATGGTTATGCTCAAGGTATCGCCGTGGAAGGGTGTAATTCGTTTTGGAAAGAAAGGAAAGTTGAGTCCGAGGTATATTGGACCGTTTAAGATCGTTGAACGAATTGGACCGGTAGCGTACAAGTTAGAATTGCCGACCGAGCTTAGTGCTATTCATGACACGTTTCACGTATCGAACCTGAAGAAGAGTTTGGCGGATAAGGAATTGGTGATTCCTTTGGACGAGATTCGACTAGACGACAAAATGCACTTCGTGGAAGAACCTGTGGAAATTATGGACCGGGAGGTCAAGCGGTTGAAGCGTAGTAGGATTCCTATTGTGAAGGTCCGATGGAATTCTAAGCGTGGACCGGAATACACCTGGGAACGTGAGGACTTTTTCAAGGAAAGGTATCCTCATCTGTTCCAGTAGCACGAAATGTGAGTACAAGAAGAGGCGAGCGCCGGGACGTCGCTCTCTTTAAGGAGGGGTGGATGTGACACCCTAGAATCGAGGTCATTAACGTTACCCTAAATTACGCTAATTTTTGAAATTTTTAATAAATTTTAATTTCTATAATTATAAGTATTTTGGTTAAAGCCGATGTTCGAGGTTATAATTTTTACGATTGACGTTTTAAGAAGGACGATGACGATTACGATCCCGAGGGATGCCCAATTTTATATAATTTTTGACGATTTATCGATAACGTAATTTTTCGAGAATTTTATTTACGGTTCGTGTTAAGTTGAGTCGGGTGAGTTTTATAGCCTTCCGAGTACATTTAAAGTATCCCAAAAATATTTTGGAGCGTTCGGGAAGATTTCCGACTCCCGTAAAATTTTCAAAATTGACAAATGAGTCGAACCCGCAAAGTTTTGAGGACGTTTTTCATTTGAGGCCAAAAGAAGTTAAAAATTGCAAAAAGGCCCCTCCCAACTCACCAAAAAGGCCAAAAGTGACAAACACACAAACACATACACAACATTCACCAAAAATCAAACTCTCTCTCCCTCTCTTGTCTCTAAAGCCGACGGACACCCCCAACACACCAAGAAATCCACCAAAAATCTTTTTCCACTTGATTTTTCTAAAAACTAAGGTAAGACCACATCTAGTTTGGTCATTCCCCACATTTTCATGTGCTCAAATCCCACATGCACTAACAAAAATTTTCCAAGATTTTAAAGATTATCCAAATTCGTTTTTGTGGCTAAATGTGCTAATGCATGTTGATTTTAAGAGTTATGGAAGTATAAACACCAAGAAAACCCACCAAAAATCAATTTGGTTGTGGTGATTGGGTCACCCAAACCCCACGGCAATGGGGGTGTTTGGGGAGCCATGGTGGTTGTTGATTTTGAGTGTTGTTCTTATGTTTGGTTTATGGTTTTAGGATGTTTTACATAGGTTTAATTAGTTGCATGTTCATTTCTTTGAAATTTTGATTTTGAGATTGGTTGATCAATAGGGATAGGACTGAAATTTGGTGTTAGGATGTGTTTGGGAAGGCTTAGGATGATGTTTAGTGGTGGTTAGAAGGTTTGGAATCGAGTCTAAGTGCGTTTTTGGTATGGTCATTTTTAGGCAGAAACATTTGGTCCATTTCATAAAAATTATTTTTCTTCCAGGACTTGAAAACTAAATGTAGTTATAGAGGGTCTTCTTAGCTTTAATTTGGTATAAGGTAGAGCCCGTGACTCAAAACGAGCTAAAAGTTATGGCATTTTAAAGATCGAGTACCGGGAGACGAGGACTTTCATAATCCGAATTTGTGCAAAGTTTTAGTCAAATCCCGAGGGTCACAAGTATGAATTGGTAAATGGTCAAGGGTCAAAATTTGGTCCCTAACCTGTGTAAATGGGTCTATATGTTGACTTAGGTGTCAAAGAAGTCAAAGGTATTTTTCATATAGGTCAAAGAGGTCAAAATTGGTCGAAGCGCAATTTCAGCCCGTAAAATGTAGTCGTGGAAAAGAGTTGCGTAACGGGTCGTAAAAGTAAAAACTTTTATTGGGCTTAAAAACATGTCATCTACAGGTCTTATAGGATTTTTGAGAATTTTGTCAAATTTTATAAGTGTGGTTTAATAAGGTAAAACAGCCCGTACTTTAGTCAAGTACCGGCGAGAATGGGTAAAAATGGACAACGTAAGTAATGAGAACGAATGGTATAAAATGAGTGATACTTGTTGTTTTTGTTTTTGGCGTGAGTTATACTTGTCCTAAGTGACTAGTATATATGTATTTTATACAGTACCGTAAGTATTTAAATGAGATTACTCATTACGCGTTATTTGTGATAGGTGTTGATTTAACCGGGCATCCGTTTCGTCGTCAGTGATCATCCCTCGAACTACCGACTACTTAAGATATAAGGTGTGAATTTATAGCCTCGCTTATACTTATTTCAAATTGTTTTACCCGCGAGGGAAATGCATGCTAGTTTTTAAAAGGAACGTATATCATGAATGATTGTTAGACCCGAAAGTTGCCTTAGAAATTGTGTTGAGTACCAAAGTTGCAAAAGTCCCTAAAATCATGAACTATTAACTATTGTCCTGCCCTCGAGTAGGGGGAAATAGCCGCTTATGAAATTTGTAGTACTACGGGGTTAACGACCCAATGCTAGCCGAGAAGCTGTACTTTTAGTAAGTTCTGCGGTAGATTATTTTGTATGAGAAATAAGGTATAATTGCAACTGATGCCTTTAGAAGGGGCACTGGTTTCATCTGAATCACGCCGGTATTTATTACGCGGGTGATTGAGTTAACGGATTAGTGTCATGAGCTTAAACACAATTGTCAGTATCCTGATTATAGTTTGTTTGATCGACAAGACTATAAATGATCACGAATGGTTTTTATTATATATACGTTCAAATGGATTGTAAAACCTATGAATTCCACTCAACGTTTTCGTTGACCAAATTTTTGGCATGTGTTTCAGGTAACTGCTGAGGTGTAGGATGGAGCATGCATGGGATGGATGTTGTGTGTACGGCTTGGAGTCCGCTTGTTTTTCCCTCCTTTTCTACTTAAACAATTTTTAAGTTTAATGTCATGTAGTTGTAAAACTGAAGTTTTTGGGTTGAGATTCATGGGGACCGAAAACGCTAAACTCTGTGTACTATTTGGGGTTGGAAAAACCGTGGACATGTATCATCTAACAATTTTAATTTCAAGTTTTAAGTCGACGTCTTTTTAGCGTCGTTTGATATATCTTGTGTGCAATGAATACTGTGTAGCACCCATTGTTGTAGTTCCGCTGCGCATAGCAATTGTGGGGGTGTTATATTGCGATCTGAACATTTCGACAGCTTTGCATTGCGATCTAGGCATTCTGATACCATCAGCATTCCGACAAGCTTACATTGCGATCTGAATCATTCCGACAAGCACTTTGCGATCTGAATCATTTCGACAGCTTTGCATTACGATCTAAGCATTCCGATAGTAAGATATTCCGATCTGGGTATTCCGACAGAAAGAACATTTCGATAGAACTTGTTTTTAGATACTTAGTGGATTTTCTTCTATTTGGCATTTAATTTGGTAATTTGGAAAATTTCAAAAGCAAACACAACAACAAGATAACAACATCTTTTAGTTAACAACACAAAAAAACTCATAACCTTATTTCATTGTTCGATCATCTTTGATAATCTTTTTTCAAGGGATCACAAAATGAATTCACATTCATTTATGCCAACTATGACTTCACTCACCGATATATCGATCATTTCGGGTACCGATACTCGCCCGTCTTTGCTCATCAAAGATCTATTTGAAGCATGGCAAGGCCGTATGAGAACGTACATCATGGGAAAACAAAATGGTCGACTTATGCTTCAATCGATTGATAAAGGACCATTAGATTGGGGAGAGATTACCGTCAACAACGTGACAAGGCCAAGGGAGTATCATGAGTTAACCGATGCCAATAAAATCATTGCAGATGCTGATGAAAGGGCTGTTCAGACAATTCTTCAAGCCCTTCCACCCGATATCTTTCGAATGGTAAGTGAACATACAGTAGCAAAGAATCTTTAGGATCGACTTGCGGTTTTGCTACAAGGGACATCTCTCACTAAGCAAGAACGAGAGTGTCAACTGTATGATTTGTTTGATAGGTTCAAATACATTCCAGGGGAGGCTCTTCATGATTTTTACTGGCGTTTTACCACTCTGATGAATGACATGAATGTCTATAATCTTAGGATTGAACAGTTTCAGTTAAACACCAAGTTTTTGAACACATTACCCCCTGAATGGAGTCAATATGTCACAGATGTCAAAATGATTCGTGATCTACACAAGTCCAATTTAGATCAACTCTATGCTTTCTTACAACAACATGAGAAGCATGTGATCCAAAACCGAATTTCTCAAGGACCTTATCATGAACCAATGGCATTATTGGAAAACCATCCTACACTGTCATACCACAACTCTCAGCTTGCTTTAGAACACAAATCTTCATATCAACCTGTGTATCAAACACCAAGCTTCCCACAATACTCGATTCTTCCACCGCCGCCAACATCTTATCACCAACCAGCAACATCATCATCATAAGGAGATTCACACCCATTACCTTATGCTTGACACCAGTATTCACCGTATCAACCTCCCACCAACCTTGCTAGTACCTATCCACAACTTGAGGCTCCTCAACCTCATTACTCACAACAAGTCAGTACTCCAACCAATCAGACTGTAGCTCAAGCAGCACCAGCTTTCTACTGTGAAGATGACATCCCTGTCCCTGAATTTAGACAAGGAGATAGCCCTACTTAAATCCTTGCTCTGATGTCTGCTTATTTTAGTGAAACATTGAACAAACGAGGTTACCGAGGTCCAGCAACAACTAACAATCAGTTAAGGAACTCGTCTAACTCTCGACAACAGGCAACAATTCAGGACGGAAGAGTCATGGTGCAAACACTTCAAGGGAGATCGAATTCGTCTACTGTTGGTGCACGTTCATCCACTACTACTACTACAAGGGCAAACAGCACTGGTAAAATGAAGGTGGTTATTTGCTACAACTGCAAAGGGGAAGGGAACATGGCCCGAGAATGCAAGCAGCCTAATAGGAGAAGGCACGACACATGGTTTAAGGAGAAGATTTACCTGGTGAATGCTCAAGCCCAAGGTCGTGAGCTTGATGAAGAAGAATTGGCATTCCTTGCAGATCCGGGAGTAGCGGAAACTGATGGTCTCACAACAGTCATCACCAACAAAGCTGCATATCAATGTGATGATTTGGATGCATATGACTCTGATTGTGATGATCTTAACATCGCCAAAGCAGCTCTTATGGCAGACCTTTCACTATATGGAGCTGATACCTATTCTGAGGTACCAAATACTGCTACAGATACTAGTATTGTACAATATCAAGTTGAGCAAATGTCTGAGTATTCGAAACAGCCTCCGGTGGTTAGTAACTCAATCGACGAGACAAACAATGATAGCAATAACATTGCAAGTCCTCAGACTTTGAGTGAACCACAACCGGGAGCTCTTACGACTATCAATTCGTCTGCTCAACCTGATTTGGTTAGGGTCCCGGCATCTTTGCTTAGCAGAATGAATAATACGATCCTTGAAACCATGAATGCTTATCAGACTTTATTGTCCGAGCTTGCTTTGCATAAGGACAAGGTTAAAACCTTGGAAATGACTCCTGTGTCCACTACCCTAACCAATCCTGAATTTTATAGGTTTAGGAAAGTTCAAATGGACAATCTGCTAGAAATTGAGAGTTTAAGAGCAAATCTTTCGAATGAACTTAAAGAAAAAGAGTCAGTCATTACTAATTTTCAACAACTTCAAACGGATTTTGAAATTCTTGAGTCCAAACAACTTGAAATAGAAATTAAAACGTCTGAAAGAATAAAAGAAACGGAAATTAAGCTTTTAAAACAATATGCTTCTTCACATCTAGTACACTTGTTTCATGCATCATTTAAAGAGTTCAATCTATCGCGTCTTATAGACTTACCACCTAACCCGGAGTATGCAAAGCAAGCGCTTAACCACAACCCACGACTTTATGATGCAACAAAGTTAGGATTGGTATTAGATCCGATTGTGTTCTCAAATGATTCTGAGAGTATGACACCATATGATGAGAAGCAGTTAAAATTACTTTCTACATATCCTGAATATGATTATGCCCAAATGAATGCAAAAAATGCCACAATAGATCTTAGAATTCGTTTTAATATGAAAAAGAGAACTCTCCAAACATCCACTTTCATGCCTACTAGAGAATACCTTAGTATAATTGCTACACTCGTTAACTCGGACAAACCAAAGGAAATTCCTAAGAATCTTCCACCGTTTAGTATGGTAAAGCTCAGCTTGGAAGAGATTGGGCAGTACCTTACCGAGTTTTACAAGGTCATTTTGGAAAGTACGACTTCAACGGCTCAAACCGCTGGAGAATGGGCGTTCGAACACATGAAAACGGTGTTTGAGAAAGAGATCGTTCCGTTTGTGGACCATATTAAACAAAGAGTCTATGATCTAGCGTGTAATTTAAGTTTTGAAATTGGTGAAGTTCAAAAAGTTTTCAATAAAATGGATGATGCTTATGAACAACACTTAATTGAAAAGGAAAAGATTTTATTAGAATATGACCGCTTTTTAGAACATATGGTGTCTCTCGAAGTGATGCAAGTTGTTACTGTTAAATATACTCATGAAATTTCATCTACTGTGAATATTTGTGATGAATGCATGAATATGTGAATACTGTTGAACATGTGAATACTATAGAAAATCATTCTTGTCATGAATCCAACGCTGAATTTTTAAAGCTTGAAGATTCGTATAATACACTCTCAAAAAGTTTTAATGAGCTTCAACAACATTATATATCTCTTGAAATTGAGAATCAATCTAAAAATGAAACTCTTTCAAAACTAAATGATGGTTGAAACTCCGTTGAGACAAGTGACAAGATGATTCAGATGGTTCAGAATTTAGAAGAAGAGATGATGAGAATTAAGAGAGAATTACTAGAAACAAAAACGAAACTAGAGGCTGCAGAGACTAAGAATCATGTCCTAGAAAATAGAATTAATTCTATACTAGGAGAGCGTGAACAAGTAAGGCAGGGTGACTCACAAATTTCTGGTTCAATAGAAGAACGCCTCGCGTTTAATGCGACAGAGCAAAAGTCTTTAATTGACAAACTGAACAAGAAATGTGAGGAAACCTCTGACCTAAAAATTCAGCTCATAGACAAAAACATGGTTCTAGTAGAATTAAAGGAGACACTTCAACTCAAAGGACGAGAAAGTGTTGATAATCCAGCTACTGTCTCTGCCTCGACCTCTAGTGCTCCCAAACCAAACCCACGTGTGCTATATCGGGATCCAAAATTTAAGAAAAGTCCCACTAAGTTTGCCACATATATGAAAAATGCCTTAGAACATGCTGATCTAGCTAGAGAGATTGTTGATGAAATGCGTGAACGTGATCCCACAAGTCATAGTGTATATGAGCTTTTATTATATGTGGATCGCGTTCAGGATTGTTTAGCAAACTTAGAGTACATTGGGCAACCGATATCTGTACCATCTAAACAACAAACCACCATTGCCATTACTCCATTCAATAAGACCCCAGGAGCTAAGCCTGTTTTAAACAAACCCATCAAGGCTAAGTCAAAATCTGTAACTAATGTTCCCTTGACTTCTACAGGAGTAACTGTGTCCACTAAGGCTAAAGGATCTCAAGACAAGAAAGATAGAATCAAGCCTTCCACTAATAGGACTGAGAAGAAGAAAGTAGATGTGCACCCTAGGAATGTTATTTCAGTTTTAAATAAAAAGAATCATGTAGCTAAGACAAAAGGTTCTCTTTATGAGTGGAAACCTAAGAAAAGTGTGAATTCTAATGCGAAATGTTGGAATTGTAATGAATGCATGTTTTCTCAGCGTCATGATTTATACCTTGTTGATCACGTGAATGAAATGTATGCTATTAAGAACAATCTTGAATGGATTCCAACAGGGAAGAAATTCACCCAAGTTGGGTGGCAATGGAAACTCACTGGTAGGACCTTTACTGCTAATGGAACTTAGTGCCCTTTAACTAGGATCACATCCACGGAAGTTAGGTCTAAGCGTCCTTTAAATAGTAACACTAGCACTAAGAAATGGAAAAAGCGCCCTTTAACTAGGTCTGCCCCCACTATTGTGCCTACCAGTGGTAATGTCCCCAGTCAAAAAGTACCTCAGAATACTAGACAACTAGAATCTAAGCCAATCACTAGTAAGAAAATCTGGAAGCCTAAAGTTTCGTCTGATAGCAAATCTAAGATAATTATATCTGTACCTGCTAACTCAGAAGAACAATTAGAATCCGATACATCGTCTGTGTTTGGTAATATTTTCAGGTCGTCCAAATTATTCTTTGGTATTTGGACTTGGGGTGCTCCAAACATATGACGGGATACCGCTCGATGCTCAGAAATTTCGTCAGCAAGTTTCTAGGAACGGTTAAATTCGGCAACGACCATATTGCAAAGATTATGGGTTATGGTGAATACCAAATTGGGAATGTCACGATTTCAAGGGTTTATTATGTGGAGGGAGTTGGTCACATTCTATTCTCAGTAGGACAATTTTGCGATTCAAACCTTGAAGTGGCCTTTTGACAACATACTTGCTTCATTCGCGATCTTGTAGGAAATGATTTGTTAAAGGGTTCTCGAGGGGATGATCTCTATACTTTGTCTATTCAAAACATGATGGCCACCTCTCCTGTTTGCCTACTCTCCAAAGCATCTAAGACCAAGTCATGGTTGATGCTATTAACCATCTGGATAGAAACGAACTTGTTCGTGGTCTTTCAAAACTTAAGTTCGAAAAGGATCATTTATGTTCCGCGTGTTCATTGGGGAAAAGCACCAAGAAATCTTACAAACCTAAAGCAGAAGACACCAACCAAGAACCACTGTATCTTTTGCACATGGATCTTTGCGGGCCAATGCGTACGGCTAGTGTGAGTGGTAGAAAATACATCCTCGTCATAGTGAATGATTTCTCAAGGTTTACATGGGTAAAGTTTTTAGCATCCAAGGATCAAGCACCAGAGTATATCATTACTTTCTTAAAGATGATCCAAGTACGTCGTAATGCTACTGTTCGCCGCATTCGGACTGATAACGGCACTGAGTTCGTTAATCAGACTCTTCGAAATTATTATGAAAAGGTTGGTATTTCTCATGAAACATCTGTGGCTCGCACTCCACAACAAAATGGTGTCGTTGAAAGACGTAACCGTACACTTATGGAAGCTGCTCGAACTATGTTGATTTATGCGAATGCTCCTTTATTCTTATGGGCTGAAGCAGTGGCAACCGCATGTTATACCCAAAACCGCTCCATCATTCGCAAACGTCATGGTAAAACTCCATATGAGCTACTTCATGGACACAAAGCCGATATTTCATATCTTCATGTGTTTGCTGCACTTTGCTATCCAAATACAAATAGTGAGAATCTGGGAAAACTTCAACCAAAGGCTGAT
Source organism: Glebionis coronaria (assembly GCA_025667525.1). Taxonomy (NCBI): domain Eukaryota; kingdom Viridiplantae; phylum Streptophyta; class Magnoliopsida; order Asterales; family Asteraceae; genus Glebionis; species Glebionis coronaria. The sequence goes on from CM046875.1 coordinate 247,709,585, forward strand.
ATTGGAATTTTCATTGGTTACTCGCCTGCAAAGAAAGCTTATCGAATATATAACCATCGTCTTGGCAAGATAGTAGAAACTTTGGATGTCGATTTTGATGAGCTGACAGTGATGGCTTCTGAGCAACACAACTCTGAACCCGCATTACACGAGATGTGAACCGGTACAATCAGTTCCGGATTAACTCCCAACAATCCTACTTCTCCATCATTTATAGCACCAACCAGGTCCGAGTGGGATAAGTTATTTCAACCTATGTTTGATGAATTCTTTGATCTACCGAGTAATGATTCTCCAGCACCTGTAGCAGTAGCTCCGATTCCCGAAGTTGTTGCTCAAGATAATGGAAATCTATCCGAGGCATCTACTGTTACTCTTGAACAAGATGTTCCATCCCCCACCAATTCACAAACAACACCTGAATCTTCACCCCCACTAGTTCCTAATTATGTTGAAGAGGATCTCTATGATCACGATTTAGAATATGCTCACTTACAAGAGCTTCCCTTCTTTGGTTCACATATACCTGAAGACCCTACCGGTGCGTCTACCTCAGAGGAAGCTCCAGCAATCGTTCACTCCCGACCACCACGGATTGAAACACACAACACTAAATGGACAAAGGATCACCCAATCCGAAATATTATTGGTGACATCGATCGACCAGTCTTAACACGACATCAACTCCAAGAACATGCATTATATTGCTATTTTGATGCATTTCTTTCAGAAACTGAACCAAAAAACTGGCAACAAGCCATGACCAAATCATCATGGATTGAAGCCATGCAAGAGGAACTTAATGAATTCCAACGTCTTGAAGTGTAGGAATTAGTTCTGTTACCCAACAACGTTGAAATCTTGACATTGTTGTGGGTATACAAGGTTAAACTCGATAAGTTAGGTAGTGTGCTAAAAAACAAAGCTAGATTGGTTGCTAGAGGTTACAAACAAGCTTTGGGTATAGATTTGAATAATCCTTTGCTCCTGTTGCACGATTGGAGGCAATTAGACTATTCCTTGTTTATGCTGCTCACATGAATATGATCGTCTACCAAATGGATGTTAAGACGACATTTCTCAATGGTGAATTAAGGGAAGATGTCTATGTAAGCCAGTCGAATGGATTCGTCAATTCTGAGTATCCTAATCACGTGTACAAGCTCAAGAAGGCTCTATACGGGTTGAAACAAGCTCCACGCGCGTGGTACAATCTCTTATCGTCGTATCTCATCTCTAAAGGCTTCTCCAAAGGCAAAGTGGACCCAACATTATTCATTCTCAAGGAGGCCAACGACATGATACTGGTACAAATTTATGTTGATGATATAATATTTGCTGCTACTAATCAACGTTTGTCTGACCATTTTGAGAAATATATGTCCACACGCTTTAAGATGTCGATGATGGGAAAATTTTCATTTTTCTTAGGGTTGCAAATTTCTCAGAATCCTAGAGGCATCTTTATTAATCAATCAAAATTTGCTCTTGAATCATTAAAGAAATATCATTTTGAAAACTGTGACCCCGTGGATACTCCAATGGTGGAGAGATCCAAGTTAGATGAAGATAAGGAAGGGATAGCTGTCAATCCTAAACTTTACCGTGGAATGATCGGCACCTTCTCTATCTGACTGCTAGCAGGCCTGATTTGCAATTTGCTATAGGCATGTGTGCCCGGTATCAGGCTCGGCCTACCGAAAAGCACTTACATGTTGTGAAAAGGATCTTTCGGTATCTAAAAGGAACACTTCATCATGGTCTATGGTATCCGAAGGATTCCTCTATTGCACTAATTTCATATGCAGATGCGGATTATGCCGGGTGTCAAGATACCAGACGTAGCACTTCTGGCAGTGTGCAACTTCTTGGAGATAGACTTGTTAGTTGGGCATCAAAAAGGCAGAAAAGCGCTGTGATATCAAGTACTGAGGCTGAATACATTGCTATATCCGGTTGTTGTGCTCAAGTTCTTTGGATGAGGTCACAATTGACTGACTACGGTCTTGGATTCAACAAAATCCCGATGTATTGTGATAACAAAAGTGCAATCGCTCTATGCTGCAACTACGTTCAACACTCTCGAGCAAAGCACATTGACATCCACTACCACTTCATCAAGGAGCAAGTGGAAAATGGAGTGATCGAACTGTACTTCGTCAACACTGAGTATCAGCTGGCAGATATATTCACAAAGGCCTTAGATCGAGGACGTATCGAGTTTTTGATCGAAAGGCTAGGCATGAAATCATTCTCACCAGCGACACTTAAGGAGTTGGCAGAAGAATCTAAAGAATAGTAATGGTAAACTATTCTCGAGTATCCTTTGATCGTGATCTTGTATATTATCGTACATATTTAAACCATCAAAAGCAAAATACAAAAATAGAAAACATAGAAAATCCATAAAAAATATAAAACATAGAAAATCCATAAAAAATATAAAATCAAGAAAATCCAAAAATATTGTTATTTTTATTTTCAAATCGGGCATGTCTTTTAGTACGGTAATATTTACGGCTTTAGAAATGTCGATTAATATCGACACGGCGCCATAAATAGAGTCCGTATAAAAGTTGTACAAGTTTTAAAACATGCCCATTATGGCTTGTAGTTATTTCAGACAGCAAACTGCTTTTCGCATTAAAGTCACGTATTTCTTTTGAAAACGTTGGCTCACAACGGGAATTAATTTTCTCGGGCAAGGTTTACTTTAAAACCTTGTAAGGGACTAAGTTTACTTTATAACTTGGTCTAACACAAATTAGTGTACGTTTCAGTGCACTTATTTTGTAAAAATAAGAGAAATCTTATTTGCCACCAAAATCGTTCCATAAAATCACTTTACCGGCAAATGTCCTCATTAATACTTGTGTCCTTAAAATCTTTGACTACAGCTCTTTAAATTGAAAACGGGTCAGGGATTAAGGGGGAGCAAATATAACTCATCGTGGAAACAAATTTGGTCGTTAAAAAGGATTGTCAGAAAATATTAACTATTCATCATCATTTGTTATGCTATGTGTGCTTTGTGTGGAATGGATATTCATGACTAGGTTATTGAATTTTAGGCGTTAAGATTTTATGGTCGTGTTTGTGAACGGGTTCTTTTTGTTAAGTTGATTCGGTTAACTCTAAAATCACATTAACTAAAACATTTTCAAAAAATAGGGGGACCATTCTTGCAAGTTATGCAAAATGGTGGGTGTATGAGTCCACTTGACCACTTGTTGACCAAGTCAATACTTCTCACCCCCCTCCCCCTCTTCCGTGTCACAATCACAAACACACACAACTGACTATTCATCCGCCATTGTTGAAAACCTTCAACACCTTCGTTCCTTGTGTTTTCCCATCTCTGATTATTGCTCATCTTCTAGGTACAGTATTATGCTACTATTACTACCACTAAAACATCCTCTCATTCATCTAAAACTATTCAGATTCCTGTGTTCATATCCAAGATTTAAGGTCTCGTATTTTTGCTATGGATATGGTATTTAGGTTGTGGGATTTGTTCTATATGCTTAGATGATCATTGGGTTTGCCCAGAATCACTTAAAACATTGCCTAAGTTCCAGATCGAGAAGTCAACGTTTGAGATCGAATCCCTGTCACGGATTTTGATGCACATTACGATACCATCATTGCGATGCCTGTCATTGCGATGAGTCATTCCGATGACTCATTGCGATGGGCTATTGCGATGAGTCATTTCGATGGCTCATTGCGATGGCTCATTGCGATGTGTCATTGCGATGGTTCATTGCGATGGGCCGTTGCGATGGGTCATTCCGATGGCTCGTTGCGATGGCTCCTTGTGATGGTCATTACGATGGCTCATTGCGATGGTGTATTGCGATGACGAATTTCGATGCGTCATTGTGATGGCTTCGCACTAGGTATTGCGATGGGTAATATTGCGATGAATTCTCATTTATTTCGATGGAAATGTACTGATTGCGACGGACATAGATATTGCGATAGGACTTTAATTCATTAGGATTACGATGCTTGATTCATTGCGATGGTTTGAATAGGATTCCGATGGATTGATACATTGCGGTGGACTTAGGATTCTTATGATTATGCACTTGCTTTAGATTATCTAATGAGTTCGGCTTAGCTTGCACTATTTCCTCATTAGGTTTTAAGTTCATTCGGGCCACTAACACGAAACCAAGTTTTATTGAAACGAGTTAATTTTTATCTCATAAGAATACTTGAACGGTTTCTTACTACAGAAGTTCATCTTATTTAATAAGTTGATTCCTATGTAAACAAAAGAGATACAAATTACTTATTCAATGTCTTGTGTTTTGTTTTCAGGCCATGGAAGACAAAGCTTCATCTTTGTTCAAGCCCACTATATTTTGGGTTGAGGATAATCCTACATTTCCTGACGTAGTGGTTGAAACTAAACCAAAACCCACTGAAGTTTTGGTTGAAACTAAACCAAGACCTGCTGAGGTGTTAGTAGAAATCAAACCTAGAACTACTGAGGTTTTGGTCATGACCACCAATAAATCCAAATATTTTAAGAACTAATGCTAGGTCGTTATCTCTTTAGAATAAAAATGTCTTTGGCATTTATGTCATTATCCTAAGTGTATTGTTAAATGTAAGGACCTTGTTCATCTGATGTATGTGTGAATGTTGTGGTAATAATTGTCATGAAATTTTCCTATGTTTTAACTTGGCATAGACTTAAGACATCTACATATTTTGTGTATATCATTTGTGCTTATGTCATCAAAGCAGGAAAATGTTAATCACAGAGGAAGAACAACAACTTCGTGATCTTGAACTTGTTTCGCTCAGTAATAGGCTTCCATATGCTGAGAACAACTCTCGATTACAAGATGATTTTGATCCGGCTTTACCAGCTTTCAAAATAACCACGCATATCCTAGACATATCACCCATCAGAGACACACTCAGACGTACAGCATCTGTTCCCGAAGTCTACATGCATGAATTCTGGAACACTCCATCTTTCTCCAAAAAGTCTATCTCTTTTGAACTGAACAAAACACCAAGGGTACTCAACTTGAGCATTTTTCGGAAATTGTTTAAACTTCCTAGGTTGGCACAAGGAGAACAATTTGTGGCTAACCCAAAGAATGATGAAGTGCTTCAAGTCATTCGTGCCATGAATCATGAGGGTGAAATCAACAACCTTTCACAATTTAACACATCACACATAGGGCAACCCTGGAAAGCACTTATCACCATCATCGTCAAGTGTCTTACTGGAAAAACTAGGGGCACCGATGCAATGAGACCACCACAGGCTCACATATTTTGGGGATTTTATACTACATCCAAAGTCGACTATGCACTTCTTCTCTTGCAAGAATTTTGTTATCAGTTTACTGGAACGAAGAAGAAATCCGTGCATCTTCCATTCCCGAGATTCACCAAGCTCATTATCCACCAATTTATGAAGAATGACCCAACCATTGACACTCGCGGGAATTTCTTCTATCACACTAAAGATGATGATTATGTGATTCTCTCAATGAATGCAGACACTAATTCCACAAAGTATGCATTACTTCCTGCACTAGTACCCGACACAATGCTTAATGATGGAATCAAGGAGAGTGATAAATACCAAGAGATGCTTAATGATATTGACGCACAATTTAAGCGTACAAATTCACATCCTTCAGAGAAGCAAAAGGTAAACGCAAGAAACGAGTTTCAAAGCGCCAATCAGCTGCTTCTAAAGATAAAGGCCCAGGAAAAATGCAAATTCTTGATGAAGATGATGAAGATGAGCTGATCCAAACTGAAGAAGAACAGGAAGAAGTACCACTCCGCAGGCCTAAGAAAGCAAGGAAAGCTAAAGGCAAAGAGGCAAGTGTTGCTCCAAATGAACCTGCTCAACAACAAATTTCTGAAGCCAAAAGACTTCGTATTGTTCTTCAACAAAGCCGACAGGAAGCTTTTGGCGGATCAGGCTCAAGAGTATTTGAAGACTTGGCAGATTTTGGTAACCCTGATGATGATACGGCATTTTACGACGATCCTAATGAGGAAGATACTTATAAAGATGCTACTAACTATCATCTTGAAAGTCGTGAACCAAGTGAAGAACGTGAGAGCAGTGCTGACACTGATACAAGTATGATGTATCGAGATGCCAATATCACCACATCTTTGCCACAACCGACTCACATGGTGCTAAATGAAGATGCTCATGCAACTTTCATACCAGAAACGCAACTTCAAAGTAAGTCTACTTCAAACTCTGATGATGTTATGAAATATCTCAATTTAGAAGGGGAGGGTGTCGAGGTCACAAACACTGATCCGTCAACAAATGAAGGAATGGTGGATGTTCCTATAACCACTATTACATCGACCACCACTCCACTACTATCCACCCCGGTCATCAGTGAGGTCATAACCACCACTATCACACCCGCACTTGTTGAACAACCAGTATCAACCACCACCCTCACCACTGAATCTACACCGTCATCCACAGCCGAACAACCTGTATCAACCACCGCCCCTATCACTGAATCTACATCAACACCTATCCTGGTACAACCAGTATCATCCACCACCACCTTAACGGTTATGGTAACACCTCCACCAATAGAACCTCAAGTATCATCCACATCAAATCCTTTCCTCACAGTCAATGATCCATTGATCTAGTCTCTTCAACAACAGCTAGAGGCCCATCTACACAAATAGCTACGTTGACTGAAAGGTTTGCCACTCCTCCCAAGGAACCGCAACCTGATGAGCCTACTCTTCAGAAACTAACAGACAGAGTGTCAAAGCTTAAAACACAACATAAATCATTTCTTAAAGAGAAGACAACTCGGGATAAAGAAAATGCTGCTTTTCTCGGGTCAATTGACGAGCAGATGACCACGATCATTCGACGCGAAGTCAAGTCTTATGTTGATCAACAACTACCACATCTTGTCGGTAATGGTTTATCTACTCTTCAACTAATGACATTGCTACAGACACGTCTGCTAGATATGGGAGCTCATAAATCGAAATACAAACGCAAAGTTCTGCTGTATCTCAACAAAGCAATTCTTGAAGAGAAACCTGCATACTCTACCGACTCTGGGTCTGACGATGAAAATGAGTTAGAAGAGGAAGATGACGAGGAAAACGGTGAAGAGGATGATGGTAACCATGATATAAATGAGGATAAGGATAAGGAAGGAGATGAGGAGGAAGAAGAGGATGAACAAGGAAAGGATAAGAATGAAGATGAAGATGAGGACAAGGACGAGGATACAGATGATGATCAGGATGACGATGATGATAATGAAAAGGGTGATGAAGTCAACAAGGGTGATAAGAATGACGACACCGGTACAAATGCCCAAGAGTCAAACAAGGATGACAACGATACGGCCACTGAGAAAGGGTTAGAGGAAACTACAGAAAAGATTGCTGACACCATAGAAAAGACACTGGAGTCAACAGTCCCAGAAACTCAGTAGGTTGCTACAGGTATATCTACTGCACCAAAATTCACTACTGATTCTCACATTGAATCTGTAGAATACATGCAAGCAGAAGAACCGACATAGACAATGCTTGATGAAGAACCTCACGATGATATACCGGTGATGCAAACTCAACCTTCAACATCATCTGCAGTTCAGCATGACGATGATATGGAAGTTGAAGATTTAAATGTTCTAGAACCGACATTTGCTGAATCCCTTATCATCGATGATACTGTACAAGAGCAACTTTGGCTAACAAATGCAGCACCACATCATCCATTTGACACTGCAACTGAAATGGAGCTGACTCAATTCCTCAACAACCCTATCGACTTCTTGGCTTTTCTAAGGTATTCTCATGGGAAACCGACGATGACCCCGGATTTGATCAAAATGGCAGCTGCAAATGTGGACTTCTTTGACACGTTAAAGATCAGACATAATGAAGCAGAATATCACCTGAATGAGCTTAAAAAAGCAATGAGGGCGACAACTACAGGAATTCAGACTCCCGTGTTGCGACCTCTTACACCAACGGTCATCACCGGTTCTGCCACTATCCCAACAGAGCATTTTGTCTCTCACGATCTTGAATACCTTGAAAATGGAGCAAAGAAATATGCCACGTCACTAATAATGCTCAAGGCTTTTAACTTTGAGAATGTTCCATGGATAGAGGATAAAGTGCCTGAGTCAATATGGAGAAAGAAGCTGCTCAAATTTTATGATACCTATGCTTCACTTGGCATATCTCACTGGAATCAAAAGAAGAAGTTAGCTTATAATCACTTCCATCGTCCTAAGAGAGGTGCTTCTATTGTCTCAGCTCACATAATCAAAAGCATCCAAGGAGCAACCACTCAGACGGTCTTCGGTTATGATTACTTAAATGTAATCGTGTTCAAACGTATCGACGAGAAAGAATACCGCATTGACGAAAGTGATCTCCAGTACCTTCAACTTGAAGACATCGAAGATCTTTTGTTGCTATTGGCTCAAGAAAAAGTTGATCATCTATCACCAGAGATTGTCATAGCCATGAGTTCCAACATTCGTCAATATGCCAGGAAATTTTTCATTCACAACCGGGTGGAAGACTTTCAACTTGGAGTAGAAAGCTAGCAGAAGAAGCTAAACCTGGAACGTCCCCATACGACTCCACTCAGCAATTTCCATAAGAACAAGAAGGTTTACATGGGGACTACCAAGCCGGAAGCAGGGATCTTTTATCCAAATGTGACTGGCGTCATGCAATATATGCGATTCTCAGAACTGCACAAATTCAGTGATGGAACGCTAAAGAATGTTCGAGATGATATTTCGGTTCTCAATGCAAACTTACGTCTTCCGGCAGTCAAATACACCTGGACAACCCAGTGCAGAAAGGGAGCAGCGTACGCAATCAGGAAGATTGAGGAACTTCTAAGGAAGCGCCGCTTGCTACGAAGTATAGAACGATTCGTCGGTGGACGACCATATGGAGCTCACCATCGGTTCACGGAACGAACCAATTAATTTTGGTTCGTCTTATAATAGGTCAACTCCATATGTCTATAATTCTGAATATGTTATCTTTTTGCTTTATCAGCTTTTGTGGCTTGTTGTAGTGTACAAGTATGATATTTTTCAAGAATTTATCTCAAGATTCTAAATCTTTCAAACAAAATCATACTCAAGCACTACAACTTACCCTCATTAATTTGAGGGGGAGCATTAATATGTTCTTTGGCCAACATCTAATTTCATTTTATTACCCAAAGACCGGTTAATCCATTAATATCCAAAATATTGATGGTTAACATTTTGGAAAGGGGAGAAAATGGGATTAAGGAGACTTAATGATATTTGGCTAAAACAATGAAAAAGACTTAAAAGATAAACCAACTTAACATGTGTAATGCACATGTTAAGGGGGAGCGTTTTTGATGATCAAAACACTTAAGGCACAAAAACTTTGATTACAATATCACAAGTGTTTTAAGTGATTTTCAAGGATTTTTCATGGTGACTATATCAACCCAAAACACACTTAACTCACGACGGATGTGGTGACAAAAGGGTGGTAGGTATAGGTATTAGTCCAATGATTCATCAGAACCGATGGAATCTTCCCAAGGACAACTCCCTAGATAGAACTAGAAGTCCTAGGAAAGATGGAGAATGAATGTGAACGTAGCTGAATGCCGACCAAGTACTTAAGCTAGCACTGGAACAATCACAACAAGGTGCTAGTGATGACGTATTGGTAAGCATTGAAGGGGTTGAAGAATGAAAAAGAATTGTAAAGATAAAAGGTGTAAAGAAAGAAGCCCTCCTTACAACTTTAGGCAGAAACCGGGTCAATACATATGCTATTGAGATCATTAGTTAATGATTCTCGATATTGAAGAAAGCCATCATGGACCCAGTGATGTAATGCACAACCCTTTCTAGCTAACTCAAATATCTCTCAAAAGGTATTTGTTTTAATCACACGGAGATCAACACGTTATCTATTGGTTTATTCACACCGAATAGACTGATATTGAATAGGTGGCACTCCTCTCCAGTCATCGATCACTAAATCAAAACACACTATCGAGTCTAGAGCCACGAGATCATCAAAAGTCTCATTAGGACACTTTCCATTTATTCATTGCTTCTTCACACACTGTGAAAAGTAAGAGATCTTTTATGAGTCCTACGCAGTATTCTTGTAATATTGCCAGAACATCCGTGTAATACGCAAGTATTACAGTGAAGATGGAAATCCTGCTTGAGCCAACATCAAACAAGCTCATGGTAGGTGACACGTGCGGTTCTTTACGAACTAATCTTGTGACAACTGGAAAGAAACAGTAGTTTAATTCTTAATTGAACTTAAACTCGTTCCAGGCCTCTACGCATTATCGTATGATCTTTCCAGAACACTCAGAGTGACACTCTTTAGTGTTCACAGTGACGAGTGGAAATCCTTCTAGTGTTAACATCAAACAGCACTTGGTAGGTGACAAGCAAGATTCAACTAGAATCAAGTTTGTGACAACTAGAAAGCAACGATGGTGAATATCTTAATTGAAATTCACTTGTTCCAGATTTCATGAATTGACGGCTTCAATCATAAGGATTTTTAATCCAAATGATTCACTCTTTATGTTCGCAGTCAGCTTTGGACAGTCGAATAAAGAGAACGGGTTTACCCGTGAAATCCTGTCAGGAAGTTACTTAATTGAAACTATCCGTCACGGGTACGATATCTAATATCGTCCAACGGTCTTCACCGACCGGAGGTAAAACGCTACCGAATTAGAATAAAATTTCAAAGCCATTTTATTCGTGTCTTATTATGTTGCTGCATTCGAAGACGGTGGCGTTGCTGTGTACCTGTTGAAGACGGTGGCGTTGCTGTGTACCTGTTGAAGACGGTGGCGTTGCGGTGTACCTATTGAAGACGTCCTCACATGCTTATTCCTTCTGCATCAAATACTCCTGCAAATTCAAGAAAGTACGACCTGAAAGTCTTCCGCTGTATCGACTCTGAAACTTTCAAGAATTCAACAAAGGATAAGTGTGTGGGACATGAAGTCACAAAGAGGCAAACATCACAAGAAAATAAAGACTGCACATGAAAGGCCAAAAGAACGTGTTCCAAGCAAAAGGTTGATATCATTCAACACATATTCACAAAAGGAAGAAAAAGAAAGAAAAGAAGACTACGAGCTCAAGAACAAGATCTAACATGCTAGATTAGGACTTTGTAAATTTGGAGTGACCTCCCTTTGGGGGAGATTGTTGGAAATACGTTTTACGTATATAGAAAGTCTCGGTCACTCCAACAATGTAGTTATAGGCTCGTAGTAATGTTAAGTTTCATTTATCAAATAGCCCGACCCATGAGCATGTTCATGGGCCGAAAGCCCAAGTCCATTAAGGACTTGGGGTATTTAAACCTCTTTCCACCATGGAAAGAGGTGTTGGTTGTTTATTTATTACTTTTCAATATACAAGTTTCTTTCACTTCTCTCTCTAAATTTCTCTCTCTAGAAAAACATCAACCCCCTTGTTTCACAAAGATTATCTTTGTTCTACATCATCTTACTAAAAATAGCTTTCTTTTGCACAAGGATCGCATAAAAATCAACATGATCCCTGGTGCAATACCTTTGCTCATCAAAAATCATTTGTAAAAATCTTGTGTAAGCCAAAGTCATCTTATTACCCTTGTTTTTTGATGAGATTGCTTTTATACATTGTCTCGTCGTCTAAAATGGGCTTAAAATACATAAAATATCATACAAAGTGCCAAATATATGTTTGTGTTTGTTCAATGTGTATTTTAGGTACGGATATCGAGAAAATGACAAAAGAACACAAGAAACAAAGAAAAACGAACACGGGAAACGAAGTCGCACAATGAACCGGACCCGAGTGATGAATTTCCAAAAATATCCTTGAAGAATTGAAGAATGCCAAGTTTGGTCCTCCAAGTTTGAAGACTTATCATTTAATACCCATGTAAAACTCTAAAATTAAATTGTGGTCCCTAAAATGTCAAGATTTTACATATTTGGTCCTTGAAGAATCAAGTTGTACAAGACCGAAGCCGAATTGCACAAAAACGGGCATTTCTGGATCGATTTGATAAAGTTTAAAGATTTTACAATTTAAAGACGAAGTCAAAGCCAATCCGAGACCTGACAATAGAATGGTCATGAAAAACCGATCCCGAGATCCAAGTTATTATTTTACGGACCGACCCGCACCCGTTAACCGGGCCAGGTCAGCCCGTTAGAATATTAATAAATAAACCTTAGCCCATCATTTCTTTGCATAAATTTCAAATGTGACAAATTCTTTGTAATGGATTTCGTATACACAACCAAGCCCGATTCCCCTTTGACATTCATTTTTTGGGCCTTATGAGCATCTCAGCCCGATTTAAAAGTGCACCCATCCTTTTTGTTTTTGTTGCAACGTTTTTATAAAGAAAAATGGGGGGACCGATTATTGTTTACACAGAAAAACACAGACTAGGGTTCTATCATTTTCTCTTCAGCCTCCATTTAACTTAACCCCCAAATTCACCATCAAACCCTAATCCTAATTTAATCACCAGTCACTATCCATCAAACCCCACATCACAAACATCACGTGAAGATTTGGCCACCTCAGCACATATGTCCAAGAATAACAGCTTACATACTCACGGGATTGCACAAGAAGACACATTGATTGACCAATTGGACGAACAAGATTGAGTGACTTGGTCCCTACTCAAATTAAACGACCAAGATCATTTGAAGAAGAATACTATGTCGACATTCTTTCTAACTATGATCTTTAGATTGGCATATTCATGGAATATCCAAGGGTACCTTTGGAAATCCACCATCTAGGGTTTAGTTTTTCTTTCTTTATTCTAGAAGATTTGTAGCTTATATAAAGCATTAGGATATTATATTTTTTTTCTTGTTCCAAAATTGATGTACTTATCAGTTTCTTTTATGAATGAAGAAGGCATAATTTTGAGTTCCAAAAGTTTATTTACTTTGTCATTTAAAAATTCCATTGTCATTTACTTTTTCAGCAAAATTTATTTTCAAAGTCTTGTATGAATTACTTTTATCAAAACGTTTTTCAAAGAATTTTTGTAAAACTTTTGAGAACCAAGCATTATAAGCTTGTAGTTCATGCTTGATTTAACAAATCAAGCATAAACCAAGTTTATAAGTGATTGTTTATTTCGGCCGGCACCCCTTTACTTTATTTGCAAGGTTTCTGTTTTCTGGAAATTTGAGAAGAAAATCGGTTGGTTTGATATTGTATTGTTTTTGTTCACGTTTGTTGAATCTTAGCAGCTTTGGAAAGCTTGTGTACGGCGTACACATAAGCTCACAAACTCAAGGTTACGGATTGTGTGCCCTTGAGGTAAGTCCGTTTTGCATTTTCTGTCAAAAAACTTGTTGTTTATATGATTGGATGAGCTTGCTGTTTTTCTGTGAATCTGGGTAGTCATAGTAGGAAACTTTTGATATTTGAAGTGTGCACACTAGTTATAGGGCTTGTGTGTACAAATTGCTAAAAACCTCTTTGCTAAAATTCATAATCTGACTAATAGAGGGTGTTTGGGACAGTGTGCGGCTTGGGTAGGAATTAACCACCAAGTATCAACTTAGCTCTGCATACCTATTAGGTGTAGGATGATAATTTTTTGCAAAAAGTTTGGTAGTTTTAGTTAAGAAATCAAAGTTTGCTTGTTGATGAAAAATCTATCAAGTTGGAGTTTAAATCTGTCATTGATTTGATTAATATTGTTAGTTGTTATAATCTTGTAGTTTTGCTAGAATTAGGATATTTTAGGTGTATGCATAGTTATTCTGGTGTTGGCAACCTTAGTTAGCTCACTGCTCTATGCGAAAGTTCACCAAAAGTCTTAATTAAGCTCTTGCCTAATTCCACTGCTTACTGTCTGACAAAAGGAGGGTGGGTGGTTTCAAGTCTGCTGGTTTTGTTTAAGTTAATTGTGTTAATATAAATGTCACTGTAGGACTTTGAACCTGTGCTTGTTGTAACTTATTTGGTAAAAAGAATTTCATCAAAAAGCTGATAATTAGTCCACTGCCTATTGGTGTTGTGCCCTGTGATTTTTCCCACTGTATGCAAATTTTCTTTTAGTTTTGATTTTTGTGTGTATGCTTAGTAACTTGGAACATCATAGGCTACTGGTGTCATTTATGGGGTTTGATTATGACTCGTGTTACGCTAGCATTCTCGTTCATCCTTGTAGCCCACTAGTTTGAGTTTCTGTGTGCATAACAACCGGTTATGTACAATTGTAATTAGGACTTGTTTGCCTGTTTGGTGTTAAGCTTTGTATTTGCTTACCGCATTGAATTTGTAGCTTATTCGGTTTTTTCCTGTGCTTATTGTTGTCGACTACCTGCTCATAACACCCCCACAAGCCGACTGCTAGTGGGGGGCATACTGCCCAAATAATAGAACACCAAAGGAAAAAAAATACACTTTACGAGTTTCTGAAAATATGGTTAATTGTGCCATGTTGTGGGTGAATTTGTTTGCGTTTTAGTGCTTGTGATTGTGCAAACAAAGTAAGCAGTCAAAGTAGAAAAGTAAACCAAAGAGTAACAAAGAAAAACAAAAGCAAAAGGGTGTTGCTGTGTTCCTGTGACGAAAAAAAAGAACAACCAAAAGTAAAAAAAAAGGATCTGCTGTCCATTTCTTTATTGCTAAAGGCTGCTGTCAAAATATAAATACTGCAAAAGTGACAGCAGTAAGGTTGGACCACCAGACCTGTGCAGACAAACATAACACACAGCAACCTACTGATCAACCATCTGCTCAATTAGTGTTTGTTGTTAATTGTTGCTTTCATTTTTCATTTATACAGTTTTTACTCAGTTTAAAAGTTGATAATAATTAAAAAAACTGAATGTGCTGCTGGTGGGATTCGAACAGCAGACCACAAAGCCCTAATCAGACGTAACAACTTTCATTTAACCATCTGCTCTACTGAAGGCTTTTGTTAAAACATCCATTTACATATTTGTTATACGTTTTTTTTTGTTTCTCTTTTTCATAATAGGTGTAGCTTATTAACAGCTTATTTCGTAACTTATTGTAGCTTATTTTTCAAACATTTTATTTTTCCTAGGATTTAATAATGTTTAGCATTTTCAGAAAATTTTTTTGGATTTTTTTAAAATCATTTATTTAGTTTAAATAGTATTTAATTCATAAAAAAAATTTTAAAAGTAAAAAAATATAATTAATTTTTGTGAAAATTTTCTTTTGTCATATAGGACGTAGGAAAAATAAATTTTCTTTTGTATAGTTTAATTTCATAATTTTCTTTTTATTATTTCATTTTCTAGGATTATTTTAGTTTTAAATTTGAGAAAAGTCATAAAAAATAGTAAAAAGTAATTTAAAATTTTGAAAAAATATTTTTTAGCTTTTATATAATATATTTTAGGTTTAAAAATAAAAAAGTTTAAATTTTGTCTTTTTGTTAGTTAGTTTTATTTTTAGATTTTTTATTTAACATTAAAAATTAATATAAATTAATTAAATAGTTTTCAAATTTTTTGGTTTGTGTATTTTTCTTAATTATAATTTTTAGAACATTTTAGTGATTTTTCATTATTTTTTAGGTGAAATTTTTCGTTGGGTCGCGTTTTTACGTTCGTACGTTCGCGCGTTTTCGTCCGTTTTGAGCGTAGTCCGCTTTCGTTTTCTTTGCTTTCTTTCTTCCCAAAAATATAATCACTCGATTAAATAACGTCTATAATTGTTGGCTAAACACCATACCTCCTCGAGAACGAACTCGATTGTCGGTATTTACGTTTTTCCTAAAACGTATTGATTAATACTTACCACGACTTAGTGTTTGCTTACTTTTTCCTAAAGGTAAGTAAAACGACTAAAAACCAAAACATCAAAAATGGCGCCGCTTCCGGGGAGGTGTGTTTAGCCATATTTATTTATCGTGTTTGTTTGAGCGTTTACGTTTTTATCGTAAATACTTCCTTTTATTTTTCTATACTATTAGCCATACAAGTAAATAGTGTTAAATAGAACTCTATTAACACAAAATCGTTTTCTCGTTTTTATTGTCCATAATATATTGTATTTACGTAGAATAATTAACACACAATAATTATCCAAATACGCGAGAAATCGCACCTCAATAGTTGAGTGTTCCGGTCACTATTGTTGTATCGAATTCAAACAAAAGTCAAAGGCAAAATAGATAAATACTCTAATTTGGTTTAATCTCGATAAATACAAACTATAAGGTGGGTTTAAGGCGGTTGTCTTTCACGACCTAAGGAAAAAAGGCTCTTAAGTGCTTCGCGCCGCCTCGTTTTCTCCGCTCGCTTGTGCGTATTTTGAAAGTGACGATTAATTAGGGGTTTGCCACATCAAGTATTATTAATCTATTTTTGTGAGTTTTAGTTATTGAACCTCGAAACGTTTTGGCGTTCCGCCAACGTTTCAAAGTCGACGAGGGTCTTTACTTCACGTAATTACCTTCATTCTTCTTGGATTCATTAATCGAGACCTTTGATTAGTGGATAGTTTTTGTAGATTAATTTCTACGTAATACACCAAAATTCCAAAAAAATTAAAAAAAACCAAAAACACAAAAAGATTTTTCGATTTTTTCCTCTATTTTCATAATTCTCTTCTTTCACCCTCTATAACGTTTAATTCTCGAATCGACTTTCTCGTTGCATCATGTCGAATGATGGTGGATATTATTCGTGTCCATATTGTGGAGGCCCGCCCGATGGTGCCAATTGTTTTAATTGTAAGGTTTTTGGAGGTCGAGAGGGTTATACCTATAACTCCGCTCCATGTGATCGTGGTGACAAGTTTCGATCTTACGACCAAGATCACCCATCGTCTTCGTTCTACTCGTCATATGATTCGTCTTTTAATTGTGATCAAAATCAAAATGATGAGATGAATCAAAACGCCTTTTGTGACTATATGAGACGTAATAATAAAAACTTAACGATGATTCAAGAACAAGTTACGAATCTTAAGGAACATTACGAAAAACAATTGGAAACTCAAAAGGAATTTTACTTAAAGGAAATGGCCTCCATGATAACCGAGTTGGAAAACGAATATGATGCCGCTTGTAAAGAACAAGAACGTTTATTTGACCTAATTGACGAGAGATGGGATAAAATTGTTGATAAAGTTGTGGAGGCTTACACTAATAAGCAAAATGAACTTCTTTCAACAATTGAGACCTTAGAGAAAAAAGTAGCTTCATACGAGTCGAGTTCTTCATCGAACGTCACCAATCCTAATCTCGAGGGAGAGGTTCAAGTTATTTCGACTCCTAAGACTCGTACCTCTCGTATTGATCCCAATCTCTCGAATTTTAGAGTCGTGCAACCTTCGTCGTCTTGCAAAAACGTAGAGGAAACAAAAACGTCATCCAACGAAGTTTTGAAAAATGTTTTTGAAAATAAACCAAAGGAAAAACTCGTAGGATACTTGGGATTATTAAATCTTGTACCTTCTAAACCTAATTTTTCTAATGAGGATGAAATTATTGAGGATTTTCTAAATCAATATACACTTAATTTTGACGAAGAAATTCCATTAAATGATTTTAAAAAAGAAAAATGTGAAAAGGTTTTAAAGGAAATCGTTGAACCCACGTTTTTACAAGATGAACGAAAATTAATTCCGAAGGGACGTGTTAGTAGTTTTGCTAAAATGTTTGAAAACCCACGTTCGATCCCTTCGAAGGACAAAATTGAAACCGTCAAGGCAAAATCGTCACGAGACGAGCCTTTTACTCCTAATCCCACACCGTGTGAGATTTTGGATTTATCGTGTGAGAAGTCCGCCGATGGACTTGCTCACATCGATATGTTTTTTGATGTCGAGGTCGAAACGACAAAGGCAAAATCTTCAATCGAAGAGCCTTCTATTCCTAGTTTCACGACGGTTGAAGCTAACGACTCGATTATCGACGACTTGATTTCCCAACCTCTTCCAAGAGGAAGAGAAGACGTTTTTTATCCCGACGGTGATTTTTCCGAGATCAAACGTATACTTGATGATCCGCCTTCAATTTTCGAGTTTGATGAGGACCATTGCGTTAGCCCGGAGGGGGATGTTTTATTAGTCGATTCACGTTTTAAAAATTCAAATCCTCCTCCCGCCTTCAAGATAAATGTGGAAATTTTAAGTGTGCCTAGAATTGTTTTAGAAACACCAAATATTTTCAAATTAATCAACTTGGGTTTTCGTAACAAAGAGTTAAAAAATGAAAAAGGAAAAGATTTTACAATTGATTTGAAAATTTTTCCAATGTTAACTCCGTCATCACCTCGCTTAATTGAGCTTGCTACAAACGCGTCTACTTCTTTTGACGACGTTTTGTGTGGATCTAGTATGGGGAAGCCCCATTTGTTCCCTCACACTTCTCCACCGAGGACGAGATTTTTGACCCCGGTATCACGTTTAAGATAAAATCTCTGTCTTTTACCGAAGTAGTCACTAGAAATCCTTTCTACACTTATGGTGAGAGTTTACCTCGAGTAACTCGATTTGTTTGCCCACCCAATGTCCCACCCTTCTCTTCTCATTCTATTTCTTGTTTCCCATTGGGACGATGTTACTTGAAGTCGTGTTGTTTCGTTTATCATCCGAAAACGAAGACACGATCTTCGATCCCGGTATAAAGGCTTTGCCTTTATTCACGGTTGCTTTTGGGCCTTGATTACATGTAAGTCCCACTAAAAATGACCGAACCATGATTATCCCTAAATGATCACATTTATGGGGATTCGAGTCGAGCTTTTGACTCGGTTATCAAAAACAAGGTGCCTCGTGGGGGATTCTCATGCTTATCCTTGTAAATATTATTGCTTTCTAATAGTGTAATGAGGGGATTTTTGCCCTTCCAACCTTTGTTCCGTGGTTGTTTGTGATTGTGATTCATTAGGTACATCGACATCATTGAAGCCTCTCGTGTTCGTTTTACGTAGCACTCGAGCTTCGATCGTTGCCTTTGGAGATTCCGATATCCGATGATATCCTTTTATGTTCTAACGTTTATCTTATTAGCATAATTCATAAAATGCTTTTAGGTTATTCATTTTACCCTTTCCATGCTCGAGATTAAGCATTCGACTTCGTCTCTAGTATGGGGGTGTTTACAACCCTAGACTCGAAACATTGAGGACAATGTTTAGTTTTAGTATGGGGGGGGGGGGTGAGTAGATACTTCACCTTGCTTACGTCATCACGCTATCCAATTTTCATCTTTTTATTATCGTTTTATGCAAAATAAGGCTAAAAATGGCAAAATTTTAAAAATTTTCGTATTTTTCATAAGTGTTTTAAGACACGAATGTAGGTTTTCCGATGGTGAGAATAAGAGTAATTTTTGACTCGACCGTGCGTGTTGAGCACTTAGCTTCGATTCCTTAACTTTTTAGGCTAAGTCTCTTAAATGAGGACGAGAAATGATAGAGTTATGTATAAGTCTTGTAATCTTTCACGATCTCATGTGTAGTAATTATTAGCTTATTCTCCCCACGCTTTTGTATAATAAATTGTTAATAAATATTGATTTAGCGGTTTAGTCACTATTGTTGGTTTCTAATTTACTTTAGTAGCTTCCATGTAATTAAATTGGGAAAACATTAAGGTATCGCCAGCGTCACGGTTTTGAAGTATTGGCACCCTAATAATCGAAAGCTTCACCCAATAATAAGATTTCAAGTGCTCACCTAAATCGAGCAAACAATTTGAAGCCCCACAAGGCCGAAAAATCTATGCAAAATTGAAAGTGAATTATGCCTTAATCTTTGAAGCTTTAAAGATCCAAAATTCGCTTTAGCGTGAGGATATACGTCTTTGGCTAATAAAACCACCGATGAGGCGGATAATAAAAGGCAAGGCAAGACCGAAGTCATAATAAAAGCTTCATGGCGAAGTTGAATAAAAGATGGAGGTAAACCAAAGATAATAAGGCCGTTCCGTTAGGGGGCGTATAAAAGTCTTGGTAATAAGTCTCATGTTCAAAACCATTGTAAAACCGTGTTTATCGAACCTTCTTGTTGACTTAATTTTTTGACATCGTTGTCTATTGGGATGAATTATTTATTTAATGATTTTGGTTACACCGTTAGGACTCTATTTTTAGACCTAAATCTCTATTCACGCATAAGTCAATGATGTATCCTCGTGCTCATTAAGACAAAAATAAAATATAAGAGATACCAAGTAGGAATAAGGGAGTTTAGGTTCGTAATTAACACTCATGAGATGTGATCGTGTTGCTAACTTATAATAATAATGATCTCGTTACACGCTTAGCATGGAATTGGGTGAAAATCGAGGACGGCAAAATTATTTCTAACGAAGCATTCACGTGTTCTTATTCTATGAACCTAAACGTCCCATTTTGCGATGAAAACAATACATTATGGCTATAACACAAGTAGTAGTAATAGTAGTAGTGTAGCTAGTTTATTATTCAATAAAGTGAATAAAAATGAAATTTGGAAGTGCTATGATACTTTATTCTAGCATTGCGTGAGGGCACGGCAATGGTTTAGTATGGGGGAGTGATGAGACTGCTTTTATACATAGTCTCATCGTCTAAAATGGGCTTAAAATACATAAAATATCATACAAAGTGCCAAATATATGCTTGTGTTTGTTCAATGTGTATTTTAGGTACGGATATTGAGAAAATGACAAAAGAACACAAGAAACAAAGAAAAACGAACACGGGAAACGAAGTCGCACAATGAACCGGACCCGAGTGATGAATTTCCAAAAATATCCTTGAAGAATTGAAGAATGTCAAGTTTGGTCCTCCAAGTTTGAAGACTTATCATTTAATACCCATGTAAAACTCTAAAATTACATTGTGGTCCCTAAAATGTCAAGATTTTACATATTTGGTCCTTGAAGAGTCAAGTTGTACAAGACCGAAGCCGAATTGCAC
Source organism: Glebionis coronaria (assembly GCA_025667525.1). Classification (NCBI taxonomy): domain Eukaryota; kingdom Viridiplantae; phylum Streptophyta; class Magnoliopsida; order Asterales; family Asteraceae; genus Glebionis; species Glebionis coronaria. Next base: position 247,730,567 of record CM046875.1, read on the forward strand.
AAAAACGGGCATTTCTAGATCGATTCGATAAATTTTAAAGATTTTACAATTTAAAGACGAAGTCAAAGTCAATCCGAGACCTGACAATAGAATGGTCATGAAAAACCTATCCCGAGATCCAAGTTATTATTTTACGGACCGACCCGCACCCGTTAACCGGGCCGGGTCAGCCCGTTAGAATATTAATAAATAAACCTTAGCCCATCATTTCTTTGCATAAATTTCAAATGTGACAAATTCTTTGTAATGGATTTCGTATACACAACCAAGCCCGGTTCCCCTTTGACATTCATTTTATTTGGGCCTTATGAGCACCTCAGGCCGATTTAAAAGTCCACCCATCCTTTTTGTTTTTGTTGCAACGTTTTTATAAAGAAAAATGGGGGGACCGATTATTATTTACACAGAAAAACACAGACTAGGGTTCTATCATTTTCTCTTCAGCCTCATTTAACTTAACCCCCAAATTCACCATCAAACCCTAATCCCAATTTAATCACCAGTCACTATCCATCAAACCCCACATCACAAACATCACGTGAAGATTTGGCCACCTCAGCACATATGTCCAACAATAACAGCTTGCATACTCACGGGATTGCACAAGAAGACACATTGATTGACCAATTGGACGAACAAGATTGAGTGACTTGGTCCCTACTCAAATTAAACGACCAAGATCATTTGAAGAAGAATACTATGTCAACATTCTTTCCAACTATGATCTTCAGATTGACATATTCATAGAATATCCAAGGGTACGTTTAGAAATCCACCATCTAGGGTTTAGTTTTTCTTTCTTTATTCTAGAAGATTTGTAGCTTATATAAAGCATTAGGATATTATATTTTTTTCTTGTTCCAAAATTGATGTACTTATCAGTTTCTTTTATGAATGAAGAAGGCATAATTTTGAGTTCCAAAAGTTTATTTACTTTGTCATTTAAAAATTCCATTGTCATTTACTTTTTCAGTAAAATTTATTTTCAAAGTCTTGTATGAATTACTTTTATCAAAACGTTTTTCAAAGAATTTTTGTAAAACTTTTGAGAACCAAGCATTATAAGCTTGTGGTTCATGCTTGATTTGACAAATCAAGCATAAACCAAGTTTATAAGTGATTGTTTATTTCGGCCGGCACCCCTTTACTTTATTTGCAAGGTTTCTGTTTTCTGGAAATTTGAGAAGAAAATCAGTTTGTTTGATATTGTATTGTCACGTTTGTTGAATCTTAGCAGCTTTGGAAAGCTTGTGTACGGCGTACACATAAGCTCACAAACTCAAGGGTATGGATTATGTGCCCTTGAGGTAAGTCCGTTTTGCATTTTCTGTCAAAAAATTTGTTGTTCATATGATTGGATGAGCTTGCTGTTTTTCTGTGAATCTGGGTAGTCATAGTAGGAAAGTTTTGATATTTGAAGTGTGCACACTAGTTATAGGGCTTGTGTGTACAAATTGCTAAAAACCTCTTTGCTAAAATTCATAATCTAACTAATAGAGGGTGTTTGGGACAGTGTGCGGCTTGGGTAGGAATTAACCACCAAGTATCAACTTAGCTCTGCATACCTATTAGGTGTAGGATGATAAATTTTCGCAAAAAGTTTGGTAGTTTTAGTTAAGAAATTAAAGTTTGCTTGTTGATGAAAAATCTGTCAAGTTAGAGTTTAAATCTGTCATTGATTTGATTAATATTGTTAGTTGTTATAATCTTGTAGTTTTGCTAGAATTAGGATATTTTAGGTGTATGCATAGTTATTTTGGTGTTGGCAACCTTAGTTAGCTCACTGCTCTATGCGAAAGTTCACCAAAAGTCTTAATTAAGCTCTTGCCTAATTCCACTGCTCACTGTCTGACAAAAGGAGGGTGGGTGGTTTCAAGTCTGCTGGTTTTGTTTAAGTTAATTGTGTTAATATAAATGTCACTGTAGGACTTAGAACCCGTGCTTGTTGTAACTTATTTGGTAAAAAGAAGTTCATCAAAAAGCTGTTAATTAGTCCACTGCCTATTGGTGTTGTGCCCTGTGATTTTGCCCACTGTATGCAAATTTTCTTTTAGTTTTGATTTTTGTGTGTATGCTTAGTAACTTGGAACATCATAGGCTGCTGGTGTCATTTATGGGGTTTGATTATGACTCGTGTTACGCTAGCATTCTCGTTCATCCTTGTAGCCCACTAGTTTGAGTTTCTGTGTGCACAACAACCGGTTGTGTACAATTGTAATTAGGACTTGTTTTCCTGTTTGGTGTTAAGCTTTGTAGTTGCTTACCGCATTGAATTTGTAGCTTATTTGGTTTTTTCCTGTGCTTATTGTTGTCCACTACCTGCTCATAACACCCCCACAAGCTGACTGCTAGTGGGGGTCATACTGCCCAAATAATAGAACACCAAAGGAAAAAAAATACACTTTACGAGTTTATGAAAATCTGGTTAATTGTGTCGTGTTGTGGGTGAATTTGTTTTCGTTTTAGTGCTTGTGATTGTGCAAAAAGTAAGCAGTCAAAGTAGAAAAGTAAACCAAAGAGTAACAAAGAAAAACAAAAGCAAAAGTGTGTTGCTGTGTTCCTGTGACGAAAAAAAAGAACAACCAAAAGTAAAAAAAAGGATCTGCTGTCCATTTCTTTATTGCTAAAGGCTGCTGTCAAAATATAAATACTGCAAAAGTGACAGCAGCAAGGTTTGACCACCAGACCTGTGCAGACAAACATAACACACAGCAACCTACTGATCAACCATCTGCTCAATTAGTGTTTGTTGTTAATTGTTGCTTTCATTTTTCACTTATACAGTTTTTATTCAGTTTAAAAGTTGATAATAATAAAAAAAACTGAATGTGCTGCTGGTGGGATTCGAACAGCAGACCACGAAGCCCTAATCAGACGTAACAACTTTCATTTAACCATCTGCTCTACTGAAGGCTTTTGTTAAAACATCCATTTACATATTTGTTATACGTTTTTTTTTTGTTTCTCTTTTTCATAATAGGTGTAGCTTATTAACAGCTTATTGTAGCTTATTTTTCAAACATTTTATTTTTCCTAGGATTTAATAATGTTTAGCATTTTCAGAAATGTTTTTTGGATTTTTTTAAAATCATTTATTTAGTTTAAATAGTATTTAATTCATAAAAAAAAATTAAAAGTAAAAAAATATAATTATTTTTTTTGAAAATTTTCTTTTGTCATATAGGACGTAGGAAAAATAAATTTTCTTTTGTATAGTTTAAATTTCATAATTTTCTTTTTATTATTTCATTTTCTAGGATTATTTTAGTTTTAAATTTGAGAAAAGTCATAAAAAATAGTAAAAAGTATTTTAAAATTTTGAAAAATTATTTTTTAGCTTTTATATAATATATTTTAGGTTTAAAAATAAAAAAGTTTAAATTTTGTCTTTTTCTTAGTTAGTTTTATTTTTAGATTTTTTATTTAACTTTAAAAATTAATATAAATTATTTAAATAGTTTTCAAATTTTTTGGTTTGTGTATTTTTCTTAATTATAATTTTTAGAACATTTTAGTGATTTTTCATTATTTTTTAGGTGAAATTTTTCGTTGGGTCGCGTTTTTACGTTCGTACGTTCGCGCGTTTTCGTCCATTTTGAGCGTAGTCCGCTTTCGTTTTCTTTGCTTTCTTTCTTCCCAAAAATATAATCACTCGATTAAATAACGTCTATAATTGTTGGCTAAACACCATACCTCCTCGAGAACGAACTCGATGGTCGGTATTTACGTTTTTCCTAAAACGTATTGATTAATACTTACCACGACTTAGTGTTTGCTTACTTTTTCCTAAAGGTAAGTAAAACGACTAAAAACCACAACATCATTTTTACACATGCCATAAAAAATCAGTTTAGAAAAATTATACTTTTGCCCATTTGTAACACACACAATTGCACTAGCAATAGACCTGTTAATTTCATTATGTGCAGTACATTTGGGACTTAAACATTGAAGGATGACATGTATTAAGTACTTCCAAGCTGGGGGAAATTCTTGTTTATTATATTTGTTTAAAGCTCCCTCTTCAGGGAAAGGATAACCCAAAGCTTGGAGTTCCTGTTCTATCTCACCAATGGGTAGAGTGGTTATACAATCTGCATCATTAAGATGCAAAGCCTGGCGAACCATGGCTTCAGTAACCACCCATGGACTCCCATGGACAATAGCAGTTAATGTAGTCACATTATTAAGCGTTGAGGAACTAACAGTGTTCCAAAACTGTTTAATATGAGTGATAGGGAGGGAGGAGCATAAGAAAGTGCATGCCTAAGTGGAGATGCATTCAAATACGCCACCATCTGGGTGTATTGAGGAAACAGAGCATCATCAGCTTCCAAATAAGCAATCATATTATGTTGACTTCTGAATACTAAGTCACTTGGTTTAAACTAAGGCGCCATTGATGTAGAAAGCTGTTTGTGACAAGAATATGAATTATAAGAGAAAAGTTGTTAGACAAGAATATGAGAGTACCCTGTTTAAAAAGGAGCCAAATTTATAGGAGAGATAGGCACATGTGATTGGTCAAAAATGAGGCAAGTATTTTCAAAATATAATGATGAAAATATTGAAAAGAAAATAAGTTATCTTTTGCATTAATTAAAAGTTATAACCTCCCAAAATTACGGCCCCAATTTTCGTCAAACATAACAACTGGGTAGGACCCAATGAGTATCAACGGTCAAAAATAACCTATCAACGCCCAACGACTATATTCTTGTCAATGTTGGAAAAAGCCATGTCGACGTCTAAACTGGTCATAACAACGTTTGGAAATATATCTGTCAACGCCCACAAGTAAAAATGATAAAAATGAAAAAGGACCTTAACAAAGTGATTTATCCTAGTGAAGATAACCTATAAGCTGGAAATTACTATAGGGTGGCAAGCACTGTCCAATCATGCACACTTGCTTATGCAAGATAGACATAACAGTCCTCTAGTGTCCCTTGCTAACCAAAATTCTTAACAGTGAAGTTATCTCATAAAATCCCTTGTAACTCCCAGGTAAGCCCAATATAAATCATACCCAAGTCTCCCAACAGACCACTCCCAACTCTAGGCCAAAAAGTCTTGGCATCATGTATAGTATAGCAACTTTGCATGCTACAGTGCCTCATGAGATAGTAAACTAAATAATACTCACCAGTGGACACAGTCTAAAATTGTGATAAGAGTATTATAAGAATACCTAAAAAGTGCTAAAAGGTTCCTAAACCTCCCCTTAAACTACGATACATAAGTTGCCAAATAATATGCATGTAAATAAAAATTTATGTCAAGATAGGAATATAAATATTCCAACCATCATCCATAAATTGAAACATGCGCCAATAATGCTCCAAGGATCCATAAGCAACTCTGTATCCAATGGTACAATGCTAACAACGCCTGTACAATTAGATCAAAAACCACAAAACTAACCTGTTGCTGAGAACGTCACGATAACACTTATCAGCGTTAAGATAACCTTTGTCAGCGTTAGACAAATAAAGTGGAAAATCTAATTTCACATAAAGACCAATAACAATGCATATCTTGTACATACTTTTACAATAAGTTCCCAAAACACATGTTAAGTAAGATTGATCATTCCAATACTTGTTACCAAGTATTGAAATCTTCCAGTATCAAAAGGTTTAGTCAATAAATCAGACACATTCTCTTCTGTGTCAACCCTATCTGGTTGTATTAAACCTTTTTCAAAACAATCTCTTATAAAATGATGTCTAATTTCTATGTGTTTTGTTTTAGAGTGATGTACAGGATTTTTAATAATGCATAAAGTGCTGTTATTGTCTACAAAAATCTTGGTATGCATGAAATTATACCCATAATCTAACAGCTGGTTCTGAATGCATAAAACTTGTCCACAACAAGCAGCTGCAGCTACATACTCTGCTTCAGTTGTAGAATTGGCCACCACTATTTGTTTCTTGCATTGCCAAGATATCAATCTACTCCCAAGAAACTGGCATCCACCAGTTGTGGATTTTTTTATCAAATTTGTCACCACCATAATCATTGTCTGAATATGCAATAAGCTCCAATAGTAAATCTTTTGGATACCATAATCCCAGGTCTGGATAACATCTAAGGTATCTAAAGATCCTCTTGACAGCATCAAGATGACATTCTTTGGGAGTCACTTGATGACGTGCACATGCACACACAACAAACATAATGTCAGGTCTTGAAGCTGTGAGATACATCAATGAACCAATCATTGACCTATAGGGCCTGACATCCACTTCTTTTCTATCTCCAACTTTTCCCCAAGGGTGTTCCCTATCCATAGGTGTGCTAGCCCTTTTCTCATGTAGAGAAAAACCAAACTTCTTCAAGATTTCTGCTACATATTTATCTTGAGAGATGAATATACCATCTTCTTTCTACTGAACTTGTAATCCTAGAAAGAATTTCATCTCTCCCATTGCACTCATATTGAACTTGTTTGTCATAAGCTTGGAAAAGTCTTCACTCATCTTTGGACTAGAATAGCCAAAGATGATATCATCCACATAGACCTGTACAAGTAAGAAATCCTTACCAGTCTTCTTTGTAAACAAGGTCTGGTCTATGGTGCCCCTTTTGAATACATTTTCTACCAGATATGTGGACTTTGTGCCATACCATGCTCTTGGGGCTTGATGAAGTCCATACATAGCTTTCTTCACTCTATACACTTTGTCTGGATGTTTTGAATCTTTAAAACCAGGAGGCTGCATAACATAAACCTCCTCCACAATTATGCCATAAAGAAAAGCACTCTTCACATCCATTTGATATACTGTAAAGCCCATGGAGGAAGCATAGGCTAGAAAAATCCTTATAGCCTCAATCCTTGCAACAGGTGCATAGACCTCCTCATAGTCTATCCCTTCCTCTTGTGTATATCCTTGAGCCACTAAACGTGCCTTGTTTCTGACCATAATGCCTCTTTCATCCTTTTTGTTCCTAAGAAACCATCTTGTCCCAATAGGTCTGACATGTCTGGGAAAATCAACCAACTCCCTAACATCTTGGATAGCAAATTGGTGAAGCTCATCATGCATTGCTTCCACCCAACTTGGTTCTTTGAGAGCATCAAAAATCTTCTTAAGTTCCTGTTGTAACAGAAAATAGGCAAACAAACATGCTTAAACAAGAGGGGTATCAACCTTCTTGTGAATGTTGCCAATAAATCCACCAAGATTCTGATGAGATCTTCTAGTTTGCACAGGAGTCATCACATCACCAATAATTAGAGAAGGAGGGTGATTTTTTATTGTAGAAGTAAGCACTCCTCCCTCAATAAGTGTGTTGTCCTCAATCTCATCTTCCATGTTACAAATATCCTCTTTAGACTCTCTTCCATCACCATTTGAATGAACCTCTCCATTTCTGTTTGAAGGTTCACCTTGTTCAAAATTATTGGAAGAGAAAATATGGTCAAAAGATCTGTCAACGCCTGGACCAAAGCTGTCAACGTTTGAGCCATCAATGCCTGAATTTGTCTTGTCAGCGCCAGAATTTCCTTTGGCAGCGCCTGAAAGATCATGCATGTTGTCAACTGGTGATACTTGGGGACCACCTTTTTCCTTTCTAGCAGTAGCAACAGCAGCAAATGCATCTGTCCATATGGGAATGGTAACATACTCAAGTATGGGTGTTGATTTGTCTGCTTGTGATCCAACCTCTTCATCAACCTGTTTACCTGAAACATCAACAAGTGGTTCTTCCATAACATTTGAAGTTACCTTCACAATGTTTGGATTAGTAACAGGCATATAATTCAAAGTCCTAGATAGAGGTTCCAAGTCAAATAACCAATTGGACCACTTTCAGGATCACTAGGTTTACTTTCTAAAAACCTAACATGTACTTTTTCAAGTATATGTTCTTCTTTCTTAAGGTAAAATCTATATCCTCTACTCTGCACAGAATAACCCATGAAGTAACCTTCATCACCTTTAGCACTAAACTTACCTAAGGCATCACTAGTATCCCGCACAACTACATGACATCCAAAAGGTTTAAGAAAACCTAAATTAGGTTTCCTTCGCCAAAGTAACTCATAAGTTGTTTTGTTGTGAATCTTGTTGACTAATGCCCTATTCCAAACGTAACAAGCTGTATTCACAGCCTCAGCCCAAAAAGCAATAGGAAATTCAGCATCAGCCAACATACTTCTGTCTGCTTCTATGAGAGTTCTATTCTTTTTCTCGGCTACCCCATTTTGCTGTGGGGTTCTAGCTACACTAAATTGTCTAGTAATCCCTTTCTTGGCACAAAAGTCATCTAATAACTTATTTCTAAACTCACCACCATTATCACTTCTAAGCATCCTAACCTAATTACCAGACTTCTTTTCAATTTTGGTAATGAAGTTAATCAAAGTATCAGCAGTGTCACTTTACAAAGCTAAAAAGAAAGTCCAAGTAAATCTAGAAAAATCATTAGTGATGACAAAACAGTAAGATTTACCATTTAAGATTTCTTTATTAGTTGGACCAAACAAGTCCATATGCAGCAAGTGAAGTGGTTTAGAACTAGAGTGCACTGATTTAGACTTAAATGAGACCTTGTGTTGTTTGCCTTTAAGGAAGGCAACACAAGAGTGGTCATTGTGGAAAGCCTTTTCAGCCAAACCATCAACCAAACCATGTCTTACAAGTCTATTTATATTTTTAAAATTAATGTGCCCTAATCTTTTGTGCCAAAGATTACTCTCGTCAACTGAAGCCTTGGCATATAGACATGACAGATTATTATTCATCCTAATTCCATTAAGATTCACATTATAAATGTCCTTATGCCTAGGTGTTCTATAATCATGAATTTCTAATCTGGTATTTTAAAATCTTTGCTCAACACCAAGCATTCAGTATCAGTGAAAAGAACCTTATTTTTGTTATCACAAACCTGTGATACACTAAACAGATTATAGTCAAGTTCTTTTACCAGAAACACGTTTTCAAAACACAAATTGTTGGTGAGAAGAGTTCCTTTGCCAGTGATAGTTCCATATCCGCCTCCAAAGTAAACTTTGTCACCATCCTTAATGGGAGTGAAGTTTGTAAGATAATCTTCCTTCACAGTCATGTGCCTAGAGCATCCACTATCCCAATATCCATAATCATTAACCTGCTTTTGAATGCCCTACACATAAAGAAAACAAATTAGTTTTCTTTGGGAACCCAAGCCTGAGCAGACTTGGATTCATTTGGTTGTTCAACAAGAACAGACTTAGTCCTTATGACAACCCCTTGTTCATCCCTTTTTGGATTAAACACCCAGTTAACCCCAATTGATTTTGTTATGACCTTTGAAATATAATGAAATCTGTTACAGGTCATAGAAATCCCATCTGAACTAGGGTTTGGATCTTGCTTAGGTCTCCATGTCAAGCTAGAAGAAGCTTTAGACCCTTTTCCCTTTGGTTGAAAATATTTACCATTACTTGGTCTGGCAAAGTTTCTGTCAGCGTTTAATTTGGTCTTGTCAACGCTGCAATTACCCTTATCAGCGTTGAACCTAGGGTTTGCTACAGGAACCCATTGTCTATTAGACCAGGTATTGGTCTTCTAAAAAGGTTTTTGTCCATAAGTATTAGACCCCTTAGTAAAGAATGGGGCTGGTCTAACAACTTGTGGACTTTGCTGGACAAAAGATTTGGGTTTCACGGTGTTTGACTTTTTGTCAGCGTTGACCTTTGAAGCATTGACACACTTATAGGCTAAATGTGAAAAACATCCATAAGTATAACAGGATTTTCTAGACATAACCCTAGGTCTGGAAGAAAAGAAACCTGTTCTATGATCACTAATTTGGCTCTTTGGTGACCTAGGTTTTCTATACATTTCTGCATATTTAATACTAGGTTTTCTATCAACATTTAAGCCAAGGTCAACAGTCTTGCGATTGGTTGGGTTTGTCACTTTGATGGGTGTAGACTCATTTGGGTTGTCACTAAGCATGCCACCCTTAACAAACAAGGTCGGGTTGGCTTTCTTCCATTGGTCCAAATAAGTCAACTTCTGCCTGTATTCCTCTACTGGGGTAAGAACTCTTGGTGGAGGAATAAATTCCTTTTCTTGGAGTTCTGGTAAACCAGTCCAAGACAAGCCCTTTCTAAGGACACCATAGAAGTTCCTAGCAGGTGGTGGAACACCAGCATACTCTTTCATCCCAATCCAGTCATATCCCTAGAATCCTCTGTTCACTAACACATTTTTCTAGGGTTTGTGAAGCTTTATCAAATCTCTGAATTTTAAGATCTATATTATCTTTATTTTTGATAACTTCATCTAATTTAGCCTGTAAAGCAGCATTAGCTCTCTGCATGATGTTTCTAACCTCAATACTAGCATTTAAATCATGAGTTAAAATATTGATTTTATCTTTTAGGTCAAACTCCATTTTCTTATAATCAGCAACAATCTTTTCAGTTTGAGTAAGAGCAAGTTGATAGTTAGACAACTTGCATCTTTCATTAACCACATCTGATGTCAATTTTAAAACTTCTTTGTTAAGTTTTTCAGTGTTTAGATGACAACCCTTACTACAAAATGCATCATCATATACCTCATTGTCTGATGAAGATGAGGAGTGTGCCGTGAGAGCATAGTGAACATGCTCTTCTTCTTCCTTTTCTGCACCCAAAGCTTTGTTCTTTTCCTCATCCTTGGTCAAATAGCTCCAATTCCAGCCAACACCATCAATGTCTTGCATGGCAACCATAGCTTTGGAATCCTGAGCCTTGATGATTTGGCTTGAGGGTTTTCCAGCATCAGATCTTCTTGGAGATCTGCATTCTCTCATAAAGTTTCCCATTCGATAACAATTATAACACTCAACCTTGGATTTATCAAATCTAGTAGTGTCCTTAGCATTAAAAGTCATCTTCTTCTTGAATCTTCGATTCCATCTATTTGTTCTTATACTTGCAAGAGCCGTATTCCACTTTATGTCAATCTCCTCCAAATGCTCATCACTAATTTTCTCAAAGTCCTCATATGTAATCACTGAACCATTGGGCAATCTAGATCAATACCAACAGGCTTGACTCTTGGAGAATCAAAATTATATGTGCCAGCGTCTGAATGTGAGGCATTGACAAGGCTTGATCCAGTGTTGACACAAGTTGATCCAGTAATTGGGTGCATGTATGACTTGTTTTGATCAAATTGACCTTTCCTATGTGAGAAGAAGGCCATATTTCCATTGGTAGACTTGCTTCCTTGATCCAAAAGAGTTTCATTCTCTACCAGCCTCAATTTATTGTAAACATCATCAAAAGTAGAACTTTTATGAGTGTTATTAGCAATTATAGACCTTGCTTCAATCTTCCATGCATCACCAAGACTTTTAAGAAAAGTGGTGATGATATCAACATCACCAAGCACTGTTCCAATAAGGACAACTTGCTTGTAATGTCAAGAAGTCTGCTTCTCACTCCACTTAGCTTTTCATTGGGTTCAGCTTTAAAAACAGCATACTCATGCAAGAGTTGCTTCTTTTTCTCTTGTACAATATTAGCATTACCACCATAAGCAACTTCAAGGGCTGCCCAAAGATCTTTTGTTGACTCATAGCTTCTATATTTGTGCTGATTTGCTTTTCCCAAAGAGAGTTTGAGAATGCTTAGGGTTTTCATGTCATTCCTTCTCTTTGCTATGTCCTCAGCTGAGACAGCTCTACCATCTTCAGGTTTTTCTTTTAGATCCTCTTCAGTAGAGCCTTGAACATTTGTTCTTGTCAAGATAGCAGCTGCAATCTTTTCAGCCTTATTGAATGTGTTTCCAAATTCAATAATTTCCCATAAGGTGTAGTCATGGATTTGAAGATACTGTTCAAAGTTAAACTTCCACAGCTCAAAATTGTCTAGATCTAGCATTAGGGTTTTTTGCCGATTTAGGGTTTTTGTGTTTTTAGATCAAAGTTTCTCAACAAGCTCTGATACCACTGGTTGATCCCAAACTTAGATCGATTTAGCTTGTGTAAACGAGATTAAATAAAGTTAAACACGTAGAGAAACTTTTTTGTGTATAAAACAATTTAAGTATTATGCAGAATTAATACTCAAACAAGAACACACAAACAATGTAAACCAAACTTTCATTTGATTGATAAAATAAACTTGCGTACAATGAAAGTGTTAAAACGTATATCAAACATAAACCTAAAGGCCTCCTTTTATAGACATAAGGAGCCTTGTACAAGAGTCTACATATCTTCTATTTTAGGTAAAGATAAACATAGAAAATACATTGTTGATCATATCTTTACTGGAAACAAACTAGAAACATAATACGTGTAGACTAACTCTTCTATCAGTACTTGACTTCTTCTTATCAACGCTTGACTTCTTCCTGTCAACGCTTGTCCTGTCAACGCTTGTCCTGTCAACGCTTGATTTCTTCTTAACAATGCTTCAATTGCTCTTGTCAGCGTCCAAGTGTACTGGCTACATTTTATTCCCAACAGACTGTCCGTCGGTCTAAGGATGAAAGGCAGTGCTTAGCTTAAGTTTGGTGCCCCAAGCTTTTTGTATTTACTGCCAAAACCTTGAGGTGAAACGGGGATCTCTGTCAGAGATGATTTCTGATGGAGTAATATGCAGTCTCATGATCTCCTTCTGAAAAGAGTCTGCCAATTTTCTAACCGGATGTTCCTTGTGGATTGGCAGAAAATGAGCAGATTTGGTCAATCTATCAACAATAACCCAGATGGCATCATTTTTCCTCTGAGTCACAGGAAGACCAGTAACAAAATCCATGGAGATCTTGTAACACTTTCATGCTGGAATATCTAATGGTTGCAGTAAACCACTAACTCTTTGGTGTTCGATCTTCCCCTGCTGGAAGATCATACATTTAGAAACGAAGGTGGCAACATCCTGCTTCATACCACTCCACCAGAAATGCTGCTTGATGTCGTGGTACATCTTGGTGGAACCAGGATGTATAGTAAATGGAGAGCTGTGAGCTTCCGTCAGCACAGCTTCCCTGAGTGTATAGTCATCAGGAACCACTAATCTAGTGCCCTGCCATAAGATACCGTCATTGTCAACACGAAACTCCGTCTGCTGATCCAGGTTCTGAATGATATCCCAAATCTCACCATCGTCCTTCTGTGCTTCCTTGATCCTAGAATGTAAGTCTGGTTCCACTCTAAGATTCTCCCAGTAACCATGTTGTCCTCGTACACAAAAATCGATATCAGTCATCTATAGGTCACGGATGATCTCCTTTGCAATCTAGATTCCAGCAATCATACCCAACCTTCTGCTTAGAGCATCTGCCACAACATTCTCCTTACCAGGATGGTACTGAATGTTGGTGTCGTAATCCTTCAGTAGCTCTAACCATCTCCTCTGTCTCAAGTTTACTTGAGACTTGTGATTTGTGAGGATGTCACATGATTCACCATACAAATAATGTCTTCAGATCTTCAATGCGAAAACAACTACTGCAAGTTCCAAATCATGAGTAGGATTTATTTCTTCATAAGGTTTAAGTTGTCGTGATGCGTATGCAATAACCTTCCCATGTTGCATGAGAACACAGCTTAGACCCTTTCCTAAAGCGTCACAATAAATCTGAAATCCACCAGCATCAGATGGGAGAGTAAGAATCAATGCAGTCACTAACTTATGTTTAAGGTCTTCAAAGCTCTTCTCTCGCTCCTCAGTCCAGACGAATTTCTCTCTTTTCCTCATCAGCTTAGTCAAAGGTAAGGCTAACCGTGAAAAGTTCTCTACAAACCTGCGGTAGTAGCCAGCTAAACCTAGAAAACTTTTGACTTCTGTTGCAGATGTAGGTCTTGGCCATTTAGTGATAGCTTCAACCTTTGCAAGATCCATGGTGATCCCCTCTACAGATACAATATGGTCCAAGATTCCACCTTGCTTAACCAGAACTCACACTTGGAGAACTTGGCATACAACTGCTTCTGACGAAGAATCTGCAGGATTGTACGAAGGTGTTCCTCATGTTCCTCCTTGGATTTGGAGAAAATCAGGATGTCATTAATGAACACGATAACGAACTTGTCCAAAAACTCATGGAAGACATGGTTCATCAAATCCATGAAGACTGTTAGAACATTAGTGAGTCCAAATGGCATGACTACGAACTCGTAGTGCCCATAACGTGTACGGAAAGCAGTCTTAGAAATATGCTGCTCTTTAACCCGTAATTGATGGTAGCCGGACCTCAGATCGATCTTGGAGAAATACTTGGCGCCCTGAAGTTGATCGAACATGTCATCAATATGCGGCAAAGGATAACGGTTTCTGATCGTGATCTTGTTCAGCTCACGATACTCTATAAACAAACGCATGCTGTCGTCTTTCTTCTTCACGAATAGTACCGGTGCACCCAATGGCGACGTATTGGGACGGATGATACCTCGCTCCAGAAGTTCCTGCAGCTGATCTTCTAATTTCTTAAGCTCAATAGGAGCCATACGGTAAGGGCCTTGGAAATTGGCTCTGCTCTTAGAATGAGCTCAATTCCAAACTCGACTTCGCGAACAGGTGGTATGCCCGGAAGTTCATCTGTAAATATGGCAGCCAGAAATTCTGACACAATAGGCTGATCATGAATTGATGTAGACTCGGCAGTAATGTCATGAATATTGACTATGAAGCCCTGACAGTCGTGTGTTAGTAATGCACGCGCCTCCATGGATGAAATAATTGGTACAGACCTCCTTGGTAGAAAACCATGATGTATGTACTCTAGAGATTTAACATCACCGAAGATAACCCGATAAGTGTGGTAGTCTATCGTAGCCTGGCGTTTAGATAAACAGTCCATGCCCAATATCAAATCAAAATCGCACATGTCTAGAGGAAGTGCGTCAACTATGCGGATTTTATCGTCAACTTCTAAGGGAAGATCTCTGTACACCTGGGTGATTCGTACAGAGTCCCTAAGTGGCGTGGAAATGCTTAAGTCATTTTCTAATGGCATAGGGGATATCCTAACACGTGTAGCAAAAGTCGTATATATGACTGAATGAGTCGCTCAAGTATCAAACAGAACACATGCTGTCAAACCATTCATAAAGAGATTCCCAGTGATGGTACTTGAAGTCTTGTTCGTCTGGTCTCTAGTAGTAGTGAACACGCGACCTGAAGTAGGAGGTAGTTTAGAGTCGGCATGTCCAAAGGTGCCTTCTATCTCACCTTGGCGACGATCCTTTTACTGATGGACTTGCTGGCCACACTTGAAACAACCACCAATACCTCAGCGACAAACACCAGAATGTCTGCACGAACAAGTAGTGCAGATAGGATGCGTGAACCCTCCAACAAGCGTCCTAGCTAGCTGAGAACCTATTTCAGGATTACATGCATGAGACATGATCATGGAACATAAGTATGATTTCATATAGGGTTTAATAGTTACCAGATGAAGTAGAACGGTTAGGCTGCGAACCTCTACGGTCTCGATCCATGTCGTTGTTATTGTTCCTGAATATTAGTCGCTAGAGTGTCAGAATACCATGACATAAGACAGTTTAATCATGAAAGAAGGTAAATTTAGGGACCTGTTGTTGTTCGAGTTATTGGCATTGTTACGGGAATTATCATTACCGCCACGCCAGTCTGAACCAGAACGGTCGTTGGTCTGACCGTTTCCCTTAGATGATTGCTGCTGAGCAACCGCAGGTTTCTGATCGTTAGTCTCCTGTCTGAAATATAAAGTTGAACGGAGGATGATATGAGAAGAAAAATAGTGAAAGAAATGAATGGTTTACGGTTGGTGATTGAAGATACCTCTTCACTGATCGGTTATCACCAAACTCCTCTCGTTGCTGAAGCATCTCAAGCTTACAGGCTGCATCGGCCACCTGTGCCACTGTAGTGAACGTAGCACAAACCAAACTGTTGGCAACCACAGTTCGAAGAGCCCAACGAAACTTCTCAGCTTGCTCCTCAGCAGTACCAGCTACTGCACCCAAGAATCTAGCCAAACGAAACCTCTACATGAATTCATAGTTGTTCTCCCCATCAACCTGTCGGATATTATGATAATTAATACACTGATTTTCAATAAAAATAAATGTTCTTTCGATTCTAATCGAATTGATCTCCGGTTAAAGTGTGACTCGGTTCTTCTTGGTGGATAAAAGAAAATGTCGTTGGTTATATATTTTAAAATAAAAATGAAAACTTTAAAAGATTAAAAACTTAAAATGAAGGAAATTAAACAAATTTAAAACTTTAATAAAAGTAAAATTGAAATTAAAATAAGACAAAACACTTTGAAATTAATCTTAATAAAAATGGCGGGAAAATGTAAATTTGAAAATTAATTCGGAATAAAAAAAAAAAACTATAATTCAGGAAAAATTATATTGAACCTAAGTCAGAATGTGACAAATCAAATTAATTCGGAATATGGAAATCACAATACAATTCGGAATAAAATGAAAGTATGCAATCCGGAATAAAATCTACACTTAATTCGGAATCGAGATCATGAACCTTATCCGGAATCCAAACCTGCATGTAATCTGGAATCTAGTTTCTGCATGTAATCTAGAATCCAAAGACTAACCAAGTTCGGAATCTGGTATTTAACCCTTATTCGGAATGTAAACAATAAACATAATCCGGAATGCTAACTTAACTAGCTAATTCGGAATGTAGTTATTCCGGATTGTATTCCGGAATATCTAAATTAAGGACTAATTCGGAAAAGGCTTACTACAAGTAATTCATAATGTTGTTTCAAGTACAACTCGGAATGAAGATTATTTAACTAGTTCGGAATATGAGTCATGTACTCAATTCGGAATAAACAAAAATTGTAAGTCGGGATAAGGGTTTGTCAAGTCGGAATAAAAACAAATAAGCAAAAATCAAAATAAGAAAAATTCAAATAAGCACTTTACCAAAACTTAAACCAAACTAATTTTAGAAAAAACTAAATAAACCACAAATCAAAAAACTTTAAAAACAATAAATAATTAAAATATTTAAAATGAACTTTTAAAAGATTTAAACTATCAAATCCACTTAATTAAAAACAAGCTAAACACACAATAAGCAATAAGCACAATAAGCTAAAAACATCAAACACTTAAAATCAATAAGAACAATCAATTAAGCAAATCAATCAAACAATCAATAACATCAAAAAAACTACATGATTAATTAAACCAAAACAATAGATTTAAAAACAAGAAAGGAAGAATGAGAATGATTATCAAAAGCTTGATATTAAGATGAAGATTAAAGATTCAAATACAGGATTAAAGATTAAAAGCTTAAAATATTAAAGAAAAGCTAGAGAGAGAAAGTAATTAATATACTCCTAATTACCTTACAAAAATTAAACTAAAATCTACCACTTCCTAATGAAGGATTAGGAGGCTATTTATAGGATGAGGTGATGTGGTGTTGGTTGCTTCTCTCTTTCTCTTTGTCTTTGGATTTGTCGAATGATAAAATGAACTCGTCTTCTGATTTTCTTCTATTATTAGACTTGGTTCTTGGACTTCGTTAACTTCCGTCATTAGTCTTTTTCTTCGATAAATCTTCAGAATAGGCCTTTGACTTCCGTTCTTTTTACACTCTTGATCTTTTGACTTCGTCTTTTGTCTTTTTCTTCTATTAAAGCCCGTGAAAGGCCATGTTTTCTTCCTTATTCATAATTTGGTCCTAAAACACAATAAAAACACAAACCACGCATAATTCTGACTTTTACGACATTAATTACACGTTTTGGCTTGATTTTTCCTTGTTATATGTGGTAAAAGGATAAGTGTTTTCAAACTTATTAAATCCCCTACACTTGACCATTGCAATGCCCTCATGCAATGCATTAGTTTCAAATCACGATTTACATTCTCCATCATAATTAACCCACCTTGGCCATTATTAAACATTAGACCCTAAGGAAACTTAAAAAGATAGAAAATTACAAAATGTTTGAATGAAGAAACGCGTAAAGAAATCTAAGTAAAGAAATCTAAGACTTACATTAGGGCTTTGGTGTCATGAATGTTTATCATCCTCAAGTTTCACGTTCCCCATACCAAGCTTATAAATGAGATCATTGTTATTATAAGTTAGTAAAGCTAACACTTACTCATGTGGATCAATTATTCACTTACACTCCCTTATTCCTAGGTATATCTCTTATATTTTATTTTTGTCTTGAAGGATCACGAGGATGCATTTTTTACTTATTTCGATAATTCATTTAGGCCGAAAATAAAGTAGGACGATTTAATCAATAGTTAGCTAAACGACAAAATATTTTAAAACTGCTTCTCGAAACCTCATAAAGTTCAAATCTTGGCATAACTCGTTTCACGATTTGAGACCTTTCTTGGACCGATATTTGGCATTGACTTCATACTTCGAATCTTGAGAGACGTTCTTGACACAATGGTCTTCTCTTCATAATAGGAATTTCTTCACTTGAAGTTTTTAAGAGATTCTTCAAACATGGACCATGACTTCTTCATTTTTATCCAATCTTTATTTGGGATTTTAATATACAACGATGCACCTCCTTTTAGGACTTGGTTCTATTTGTTAGGGTCTTTTCGGATAGACTTCTCCATGATCTTTAGGGGAGTATTTGCTTTTCGTCGTGTGTCTCGATCCTTCATATTCATTTTTGATAAATGATTCTTCACATCACTTTGGATCTTTAGCAACAAAATGTAGCCCTCATGCCTTCTTAGGGCCTTTTCGGACTCGCCAATCTTCGCATCCCGCTTCAATAAGTTATGCCTTTGCTACAAACTCTAATTAATCTCGAGCAACTTTTAAACGATCTTGGGCTAGAAGCTAAGTAACTTTTTAAATCGTACGACCTTACTTATTGCATTTATTTATTAACAAGCGATAGGAGAATAAGCTCATAATTAACTCACATAAATTCATGAAAGAATACAAAACTTATAATTGACTCTATCATCTCTCGTTATCCATAATTTAAAATCTCCAGGAATGATACTCGTGGATGCTTAGCCAAATAAACCAATTAAGGTCCATATGGTTAAGGATACTAGCTAGAGTAAACTCACATAAGTAAACTCGGATTGAGTCAAAATATTCACGACAGGCCTAATATATCAAAGACATCTAAACTCATTAAAACCATTTTATTAAATAATTTATTTTGACTTTACATAAAATGAAAGAAAATAACGATAACAAATGAAAATACTACTAGGCCAAAATAGATCAAAAATTTTGAAAAATGTCAAAAAATAAATTTTCCGGTTAAAAATGAGGACAAATTAATGGAAAAGCCCAGTTAACTTCGATAGAAGTCCCCCCTACGCTTAATATAAACATTGTCCTCAATGTTTAAGCATGTGGAAGTAAAATCCCCTACACTTAGGACATTGTGCGCGTTGTTTAAATCTTGCTAAGGAAGAGACAACCAAAGTGATTTCTATTTCAACATAAATTATAAAATAGTGAATCAAAAGTTTAGGATAGAATCGGGAAGACGGGAACACGAAATCACGGGTCATCAAAAGTCATCAAAAGTGGATCTTTGAATGCTCTAATCCCTGCACATCATAAGAAAGAAAACAACAAACACATACTAGGGTCTCCCACTAAACTTATTATAAAAATGGATTAAAAAGATAGATCATTGGGTTGCCTCCCGAGAAGCGCCTTGTTTTTGTTAACCGAGTCATGAGCCTGACTCGACCTTGAGTACTATGGTAAGAACCTTGAAGAACAACCGCCGGGGTCAAATACATGGTTCTCATCCATCAAGTAGCACAAGCCTAAGGTGAAGAGCACAAGCCAAAGAAGAGTAGGCGAGTCTCTTAAGCAAAAGTTGAGCACGGTGGTAGAAGGTATGATAAGGTGAAAGCATAGCTCCATATTTTCCAAAAGTCTTTCCTTTTATTTCATCAGATGGATACTGAGATGGCTCCAAAATTGTGATACCCGGATCAAACACCTTTTCCTTTAGGGGAAAATAAGACTAACCTCAGTAGACCTTGAAGATTTGCCAATAAATCGTACAATCTCATCTGAAGAAGGTGGAAAGAGAGGTGTCAAGATATAAGTACTACGGGTGTTGGTGTCGTCCGGTTTCTTCTCCTTTGAAACGGGTTTCTTGACATCCGAAGGTGGGTAGAGACCATAATCAACGTCCAAAGGAGGAGAATCATGCTCATTAGGAAAGTAGGTATTGAGAAAGGTGGTGAAATCTTCCTCAAATGAGTAATCATCTAAAGTAGTATCAAGCGTTGTTGGTAGAGGATCCTCATCAAAAATAGGAGCACAATCATCAGTAGAAGACACAAGACTTGAAGAATCACTCGAAAGAGTGTCAACATCATCAAAGTCATCATAAGTCGGCATGTCTTAATATTGGGAAGAAAAATCATCATCATGACTTAGTGGAGCATCCAAATCAGAAGTATAATCATCATATTCATCAGAGATTTGTGGAGCATCATAGATTGCTGAATCACTCAAATCGGGAAGAGAATCATTAGAATCGTCCACATGGTCTTGAAAAAGTGGATTATCATAGAAGGTCTCGAAAAGAGGATTTTTGTTTAGTACAAAAGCATCAAGCTTTGTACTTTCCGAAGGAATTGTAACAAGCTCGTCTTAAAGCACATCAATCATTTTTGCCGATTATTTTCCATTTGATTTGCTTTTAATCTTCCCTATTTTAAACACTTGTTGATCATTCCCGACCATATGAATTAGTTCACCTTCGGTATCATCGACTAAAGCTTTTCCGGTTCTCATGAATGATCGTCCAAGTATTAACGGAATACGTGGATCCATCTCATAATCAACAACAACAAAGTCAATCGGAAAAGTGAAGGTACTAACTTTAACAAAAACATCTTTGGCAATACCAACGGGGTAAGCGAGAGTTCGATTTTCTAGTTCAAGAGTCATCCGTGTTGGTGTAAGATTGGGTAATGATAACTTCATCCAAACACTTAATGGCATTAAATTGATACTTGCCCCAAGATCGGTTAAGGCTGTAAATTATGTGATTTGAGAAAATGAACAAGGTAGCACAAAACGATCGGGATCTCTAAGTTTCTCCGGAAGTTCTTTGAGAAGGACTGCAGAACAATTTTCATTTAATCGGGTATTGATAAATTCAGCCATCTTCTCCTTCTTACTAAGCAACTCCTTGAATTCTTTAACAAATTTCGGCATTTGGACAAGTGCTTCAATAAGGCTAATGTTAAAGTTAATTTGGGAGATCATCTTCAAATAGGAAGTAACTTGAGAATCCTACTTAGTGAGCAATTTGCACTAGTCTAACCGAGAAGGATAAGGGATATTGGGTTTATGTGGTGTAGGTGTAGAAGGTGAAGGTTGAGATGTTGATGGTTGCAAGGGTGAAGGTTGGGATGGTGAATGGTTTTTCTTGGGTACTTCTTCAGTAAGAGGTGGAGACGGTAATGGAGAACTAGTACTCGGAGTGGTAGTAGGAGGGATAAATGGGGGTGGAGGAGGTGTAGATGGAGTAACTCGGGGAGGGATATAAGGTCCTACTAAAGTTGCTCCACTGCGTGTAGTAATAGCACTTACATTAGCTCTAGGGTTTGTTTCAGTTGTTGAAGGAAGAGCACCTTGGGGACGAAGGGCTTGAAAATTTTGAACGAATTTCCTATCCGTGGACTCTTGCATTTCTTTCATGGTTCACTCATGATCGGTTAATTTTTGTAGAACTAAGTCCATTTACGGATGAGGTAAATTGAACCCTTGTTATTCAAAACATTGGTTTAGGTAGTGGTTGTATGGTTGAAAAACTTGAGAATTGAAACCTTGATTTGGAAAGCCATGATTTTGCACTTGGTAATTTCCTTGATTTGCATTATAGCCCCTCACATTTGCAATTTGTTGAAAATTAGCTCGTGGTGGCCCTTGGTTGTTATGGGTGGCTGGGTGTGGTCTTTGTTGAAAACCGGGTGGAGCCAAGTAATTACTCGAGTTATAAGGCAAGTGATTAACATCGACATTTGGCTTGAAATGAACCCTCTCCCTGTTGTTGTAAGCATACACTTCCCCGTGAGATTGCTCATAAGCCTTATCACAATTAGCATAAGAGTGTGGCCCACCACAAGTTTCACAAGTAATATTAAGAGCATGGACATGTGTAGTAGGAGGGTTATCTATTAAAGCAAGTTGTTTTACTACTGATGTAAGTTCCTTAATTTGATTAGTCAACTCACTCTCACTAGCACTAGCCATAGTATCCCTAACACTCTTGGTTTGCACTTTGGCTTTGTTCTCAATTATTGCCCAAGCATCATTAATAGATTTGACAAGAATATTACCCCCCGAAGCACTATTTAGTAAATATTGGTCCTTCAAACTTAATCCATCATAAAAAGTATTAATTTGATACACCTTTGTAAAACCCTGTTGTGGACACTTTCTTAAAAGTTCCTTAAAACAATCCCAAGATTCACTAAACGCCTCACCGTACTTTTGTTCAAAGTTAATGATGTCATTCCGCAAAGCAGTAGTACGTGACGGTGGAAAGAAGTAATTGATAAATTTGGTCTCTAGGTCCGCCCATGTTGTAATACTTTGGGGATGGTTCCTTATCAAGCCAAGTCCGGGCTTGTCCCTCGAGAGAGAAAGGAAATAGGAGCAAATGACTTGCCTCTTGTGAGACCCCATTGTATTTCACGGTACTGGTTAAGTAAACAAACCTTTTTATGTGATCATGTGGATCATCATGAGTGCGTCCCAAGAATGGTGTAGCGGAAACCATTTGAATAAAACCGGTCTTGAGCTCGAAGTTATTTGCATCAATAGCAGGCACCACAATCGCATCTTCATTGCCTTCAACGTGTGATTCCAAGAGCTCGATCATTGGACGGTTATACATTGTGTTAACAACAGGATGCTCGATGATAGCGGCTTGAATGGATTTCCTTTTGCGTGAACAGGTACGCATACACCTATAAAAGAAAAATATAGCAAAGAAATAGATGAAATAAAGTTAATGTGAAAAGAAAATATTGTTGGTACAAAACTTTTTGAAAAAGAAATGCTTTTTATGATTTTTTAAATATTTTTAGATTTTTGAAATCTTTGATTTTTTGAATTTTTTGAAATTTTTGAAAGTTTTTAAACTTGAAAATTAACGTTCAAAAGTAAACGGATCCAATAATCCAACACGTCTTTCACAAAAAACCGATAATCTTCACGAAAAGAGTCAGCAGCGGCGCCATTTTAATATACTGATTTTCAATAATAAAAAATGTTCTTTCGATTCTAATCGAATTGATCTCCGGTTAAAGTGTGACTCAGTTGTTCTTGGTGGATAAAAGAAAATGTCGTTGATTATCTATTTTAAAATAAAAATGAAAACTTGAAAAGATTAAAAACTAAAAATGAAGGAAATTAAACAAATTTAAAACTTTAATTAAAGTAAAATTGAAATTAAAATAAGACAACACACTTTGAAATTAATCTTAATAAAAATGGCGGGAAAATATTAATTTGAAAATTAATTCGAATCAAAAACAAAATTATAATCCGAGAAAAATTATATTGAACCTAAGTCGGAATGTGACAAATCAAAGTAATTCGGAATATGTAAATCACAATACAATTCGGAATAAAATGAAAGTATGCAATCCATAATAAAATCTACACTTAATTCAGTATCGAGATCATGAAACTTATCCAGGAATCCAAACCTGCAAGTAATCCGGAATCCAGTTTCTGCACGTAATCCGGAATCCAAAGACTAACCTAGTTCGGAATCTAGGATTTAACCCTTATTCAGAATGTAAACAATAAACATAATTCGGAATGCTAACATAAATAGCTAATTCGGAATGTAGTTATTCCGGATTGTAATCCGGAATATCTAAATTAAGGACTAATTCGGAAAAGGCTTACTACGAGTAATTTGGAATGTTGTTTGAAGTACAATTTGGAATGAAGATTATTTAACTAATTCGGAATATGAGTCATGTACTCAATTCAGAATAAACAAAAACTGTATGTCGGAAAAAGGGTTTGTCAAGTCGGAATAAAAACAAATAAGCAAAAATAAAAATAAGCAAAATTCAAATAAGCACTTTACCAAAACTTAAACCAAACTAATTTTAGAAAAAACTAAATAAACCACAAATCAAAAAAATTTAAAAACACTAAATAATCAAAATATTTAAAATCAACTTTTAAAAGATTTAAACTATCAAATCCACTTAATTAAAAACAAGCTAAACACACAATAAGAAATAAGCACAATAACCTAAAAACATCAAACACATCGAATCGATAAGAACAATCAATTAAGCAAAACAATCAAACAATCAATAACATCAAACAAACTACATGATTAATTAAACCAAAACAATCGATTTAAAAACAAGAAAAGAAGAATGAGAATGATTATCAAACGCTTGAAATTAAGATGAAGATTGAAGATTAAAATACAAGATTAAAGATTAAAATCTTGAAAACATTAAAGAAAAGATAGAGAGAGAAAGTAATTAATCTACTCCAAATTACCTTACAAAAATTAAACTAAAATCTACCACTTTCTATTGAAGGATTAGGAGGCTATTTATAGGAGGAGGTGATGTGGTGTGGTTGCTTCTCTCTTTCTCTTTGTCTTTGGATTTGTCAAATGATTAAATGAACTCATCTTCTAATTTTCTTCTATTATTATAATTGGTTCTTCAACTTCGTTAAACTTCCGTCATTAGTCTTTTTCTTCGATAAATCTTCAGAATAGGCCTTTGACGTCCGTTTTTTTACACTATTGATCTTTTGACTTCGTCTTTTGTCTTTTTCTTTGATAAAAGCCCGTGAAAGCCCGTGTTTTCTTCCTTTTTCATAATTTGGTCCTAAAACACAATAAAAACACAAACCACGCATAATTCCGACTTTTACGACATTAATTACATGTTTTTTCTTGATTTTTCCTTGTTATAAGTGGTAAAAGGATAAGTGTTTTTACACTTATTAATAATCCCTCTTAAGTTTCTCCTAATCAACATGTGGAAAGTACTGATTAAGGAAGAGCTCCTTAAACTGGTCCCATGTCAGCAGTGCAACCCAATCATCACCACCATTAGACTGCTTGACTGACTTCCACCACTACAGCACATCACCTTCAAACTTATAGCAAGCCAGTCTTGCCTTGAAAACACTGTCACAACCCATAGTATCAAATATCTTCTCAATATGAGAAATCCAAGCTTCAACCTCACTGGGGTTGTCAGTCTTGTAAAACCCGCATGGTTTTACCATGAATAGTACCCTCAGTATTGTACGTACATATTAAGACTTTACTCTTATAGCATGAACACGTGTCACGATTAGGAATTTCAGAAGTTATGTACGTATAATTATACGATAAGCATTAAGTACATGTTAATACACGATAATTATTATCAATAATAACTATAGATCACGAACATGAAATCATGAACGTAAGAATCACGAACATATAAGTATGTATTTACGTATATTATTATTACGATTACGTACAAGTATTTATGATAACACGAGTATTTAATAATAACGTAACGTAAATACGAGCACACGCACACGTAAATAATTAGAACACGGAAAAGCTACGGGTTTCCCTTGGTGGGCCCTAAAAGCCGCGATGACAAGGAGAAGAGGGGGCCCAGCCCACTGGTTTTTACTAAATAAACAAATAAGGAAAAACATTATTCATTCATAGAAGAATTTTATAAAAAGCAAAAATCCTAAAATCTTTCTCTCTCTCTCTCTCTTCTTGGTCGGCGGCTACATCAAGAACAAGGGGTGATTGGTTGGTTTTGATTAAAGAAATCATAAGAACGTGTTCGTGTATTCAAACTCTATTTATTCCACGTGTTTTAGTAATCCAAAAACCTTTCTTTTTAATTCTTTTTATGTTTTTATGCACATATGATCATGGGGATTAAAAACAAGATTAATTACATGCTAATAATCATGGTGGGGAAATTAATTAGGGTGTTTTCGGGTTTGCTTGTTTCGCCCGCTACATAAATCGAGAGCCAAGGGCTCTCGACATCGTTGGTTCGCACCCCAACCGAGACCCAGGTCCCGGTGGTGGTGGGTTTCGGTCAACAGCAGGGACAAGACACCATGAAATGCGTCGGGGGTGTCTTGTGGTTTGTTTGGTCTCGGCAGCAACACAGCCCCAACCACCAGCTTAAGCCGGTGGCTATTTTAGGCAAGCAGGGGGAATCACGCGCAGGCAACAGGGGGGGCACCGATGCACTTTCGGTGGGAGCCCTTGTGGTGTCAGCGGCTGGCCGAGAAGGACAAGACCACCGGCAGCAGCCGGTGGCAGTTTGCCGAGGGCAAGGGCAACCGGCTTAGGCCGGTTTGCCACTGTTTTCGGGTGGGTTTGGTTCAGCCGGTTCACGGGTTCATGGGCCGGTTCATGACATGTTTTAATAAAATAATACATGGGTTAGGTTTATTATTTTTACAAGTTTAAGAGTTTTACAAGTATATTTATTTTATAAGTTAATTAAATTAATTTAACATGGCATATTATTAATATAATTAAAACATGGACTTAGGTTTATTATTATTATTTAATAATACATGATTTTAACCTAAGTATTTGTTTATGTAATTTAGACTATAATAATTAATTAATTATTAAAACATGACATATAATTAATTAATTTTCATGACTTAGGTTATATTAATATAAATATTAATACATGTTTTAACCTAAGTATTATATACACTTTAATTTAATTAAATCATGATTATATTTAATTAAATCATATAACATATAGTTTATTTAATGAACATGTTATAATTAATAAACTATACTATTAATCACATGACTTAGTATGTTTAATCAGTAAAACTTAAGCTTATCTTATTAGGTTATTAATTCAGCTTGTTTCTAATTGTGGAAACTTTCTATTTCAGGAAACTTACTATTTTTAGAAACTTTCTATTTTTAGAAACTTATCTATTTTAAGATATTAGTCTATTATTGGAAACTTTCTATTTTTGGAAACGTTATATTTTAGGAAAACTGCTATTTTTAGAAGTTACTTATTATTACACAACAAGTATAATAATACATGAAATACAAGTAATACTTAATCGGAATATACAGAATACATGATAAACACAGTATAACGTTAAAATCAGTAAAACAAGGCATGAACATATAAAACAAGCTAAGACATGATATAAAACCAGTTACGTACTCAGTAATCAGAATACTTATACATGTATTCTATTTATGTAGCATTAGTGAGATCGAAATAGGACTCTCTTCCGTTCGTTTTCTTTGTTCACTGGACATAAGGTACGGATTCTCCGTCCTTCAGTATGGACATTCTTTCTTTATTAGGATTCCCCGTATGCAGCCAACTGTTTTCCCAGTATATGTTTTATATGTTTTTATTTGAATATGTTTAATTTAAATGCCTAAGCCATATACATGCATGACTAGTTTCACCTAGTTATAGAGGTACCATAACCATAACACTAGAGGCACCAGTGTTATGACTTCACCACGGCGGAGTGATAGCTCGAGGCGTCCCTTTTAGCTTTTGGCCATATTATTATGTTATCATGTGGGGCGTATGGGTGCATCCTACGTTACATGTTTTAGCGGATTATTCAGGTGAATGTGGTGAATGCCTTGCATCCTTCACAAGGAGTTGATCCCTCCTACCCAAACTTATATTAATTAGAGGCAACCCCTCTAATTGCATGATGAGGTCACCCCTCCAAGTATTCATGCACATTGATATTTCATGACCTATATTGGCTTAATGGTTAACATGTTAAACAATTTTTATAAGATAAACATAAGGCTTTTAAAACTATAAAACCAGCTTTACTAAGTTATACCAGGTTTTCCACGACATAGTCAATTCCGCTGCTATATGCTATATATGCTTATGTTATTCAATATATGCTTGTATATCCGTGCACTGAGCGTTATGCTCAGCCTTTTTCCTTTCATGTTCCCAAAACGGCAGGTATTAAAGGGCGCTCGTAGACTCTAAGCGTACGTGCATATAGATTGGAAGCTTTCTAGCCTTCATTACCTTACGCATTTCATCATACATTTTGCTACTTATTTCTTTGGATGTTGTTTAGTCCTTTTCCTTTAAAATACTTATGTTTGTGTGTGATGAGCTTATACTTTGGGGTACCGATGTTTGTTTCCGGTATTTCCTTTATGGTCATGTAATATTGAACACATTTTTCCTTGTATGCTTTGATGACACGCCATAATCACGCGTGACATTCCATTTACCAAAATGGGGTGTTACAATTATGGTATCAGAGCCAAGGCTTCGACATGTAGGCTCTCAAAACACGACATGTGATTAGTGGGTAGTAACTATGGTCTTCCTAGAACTGACAGTCGGTTTTCATGCATTCATTGTTTTCATGCATTAATATATATGTCATTGTCGTAGGTTTATGACTAAGTAATGGTTGGTACATGATTGGCCCTATTTAGTCGCATGTTCTTTTATCGAAACTTTTAACTTTGGGACCGACCCATTGGCGTCCCATCGCCATGACTTTTGTATTGAGTGAACTGACCATAGGCGTTCACTCTCGCGCATATAAAAGTTTTCATAAACTGCATCATGCATTCATATACTAGTTTTCTTGCATAAATTTTTTTTCTCATGATTTATTGGTACAAATTTTTTTTTCATGTATATATTTTATGTTTAATCATGTATCTTGTCTTATATTGTCAGATGGTCTCACACGCGAGCAAGAAAAACTCAATGCAGCAGTCCAAGCTGCGATGCAAGCTTTGCTTCCTCAGTTGAGGAACGAAATCAGGGCTGAGGTGCAGGCTGCCAACAATCAGCAACAGCACCCAGTACCTTCTTCTCCTCCTCCAACAACATTGGTCACATGGCTGGAGAGATTTAACAAGCAACGTCGTCGATCCTTCAAGAGAACAGATAGCCCCAGTGTAACTGAAAGCTGGTTGGCTGATATCGAGAAGATATTCGATGCAATGGGATGTGACCTCGCCTTCAAGTCGAGGTTGGCCTGTTACAAGTTCGAAGGCGACGTGCTAGGATGGTGGAAGGCAGTCAAGTAGTCTGAGGGAGGTAACAATTGGGTGGCTAGATTGACTTGGGCTCAGTTCAGGGAGTTAGTGATGGGACAGTTCTTCCCCAAGGCTGAGCAAGACAAGCTGAAGAGGGAATACCACGGAATCAGGAAGAGAGTTGGGGAGAACAACAACGAGTTCTTTCAGCGCTTTCTTCGTTTGGCTGGTTTTCTTGGCGCAACAGCAGGTACTACCGACGAGCAAGCATACCACTTCTGGTGGGCTCTTCGTACATCGGTCGACAACAACTTGGTGTGTAAAACCCGCATGCTTTTACCATGAATAGTGCCTTTAAGATCGTACATACAAGATTAGAACTTTCCTTTTATAGCGCGTTACGTTTCACGTATAATAATTTTAAGTATTACGTACGTGTTAGAACACGATAAGTATTTATTACGTATGAACACACAATAATTATTCAAACAATAATTAATCACGAACATGCGATCATGAGATCATGAACGTAAATCAATCACGAGCTAATATTAATTACGTATATATATTTATTACGAACACGAATAAATATATTAAGTCACGGTTAATAATTAACTAGAACACATAAAACACGAACACGATAAAACACGAACATGATAAAACACGAACGAACACTAAAATAATTAGACTCGGAAAAGGTACGGGTTACCCCAAGTGGGGCCCCCTACCCGCGGCTACACCAAGAGGATGGGCCATGCCCATCTAATTTTTACTAACAAGGGTTAAGGTAAAATCTTTTAGTCATTTTTCACATTACAGGAAAAATAACAAAAACCCTAATCTTGTTCTTCTTGCTCCTCTTGGCCGCCGGCTATACAACACCAAAGGGAGGTGTTCGGTTGATTTTTGATCTTGAATTTTGTGCAAGAATTCGTATGTGTTCATCCTCGTTTGATCCACGCATTCGGTATAACCTTTTCAATCCTTTTCTTTATGTTTTGATTTAATAAATTACATAAGATCATGATGTTTTTAAAAACTAATTAAAAACATTTATTAAACATGTAAATGGTTATGGGGTAAATCAAAACAAGGGATTTAGGGGTGTTTGATGTTGGCCGACGCCTAACCAAGACCAATGGGGGTCTCGGCTTGGCTTATGAACCACAACCGAGACCCTATGGTCTCGGTATGGTGGTGTGGATCCCACGGCAGCAGCAAACAAGGGGTACCCCGACTTTGGTTCGAGGTATGGTGTTGATTATGGGTCCAGTTCATGGTTTCTAGTCACGGTCCGGTTCATTGTTTATGTTAAGGTTTATGATTTTAGTAATTATATGTTAAAAATTAAATTAATAAAGCATGACATAATTTCTTTAATAAACATGACTTAGGTTATAATTTAATTATTAGATCATGAATTTTTAACCTAAGTATTTATATTTTCTAGACTTTATAATTAATTAATTATTAAAAACCATGACTATAATTAATTAATTAACAAGACTTAGGTTATATTATTAATAATTAATAATACATGTTTTAACCTAAGTATTTTACTTTATTTAATTAAAATCATGATATATTTAGTTAAAAACTTTTAACCTATAGTTTATTTAATTTACATGTAATAATTAATAAACTATACTTTATAACTACATGACTTAGAATAATTATCAAAAAACACTTAAGCTTATAAAACTAGCTTATTTAACCAGCTTATATCTAATTATGGAAACTCTCTATTTTTAGAAACTTATTTAATTAAGGCAGCTAATCTATTTATGGAAACTTTCTATTTTTAGAAACTAATCTATTTTAAGCAGTAATTCTATTTTTGGAAAATTTCTGTTTTTGGAAACTTTCTATTTTTGGAAACTTTCTGTTTTTGGAAACTTTCTACTTTTGGAAACATTTTATTTTTGGTAATTTTCTATTTTTGGTAGCTTTCTATTTTTGGAAACCTACTATTTTTAGAAAGTTACTTATTATTACACAGCAAGTATAATAATAAATGAAATACAAGTAATAATTAATCAGAATAGACAGAATATAAGATAAACACAGTATAAAGCTTAAAACAGTAAAACATGACATGAACGTATAAAACAAGCTAAGACATGATATAAAACTAGTTACGTATTTAGTAATCAGATACTTATACACGTATTTATTTATGTAGCATTAGTGATACCGAAGTAGGACTCTCTTCCGTTCGTCTTCTTCGTTCAATGGACATAATGTACGGATTCCCGTCCTTTCAGTATGGACATTCTTTCCTTATTAGGATTCCCCGTATGCAGCCAACTGTATTCCCGTAGTATAAGTTTATATGTTTGATTTGCTTATGTTTAATTTAGAATACCTATAGCCATATACATGCATAACCAGTTTCACCTAGTTATGGAGGTACCATAACCATAACACTAGAGGCACTGGTGTTATGACTTCCCCACGGCGGAGTGATTGCTCGTGGCGTCCCTTCAGCTTTTGGCCATATTATTATATTTATCATGTAGGGCGTATGGGTGCATCCTAGTTACATGTTTTCAGCAGATTATTCAGTGTGAATGTGGTGTGTACCTTGCATCCTTAACAAGGAGCTGATCCCTCCTACCCAAACCAGTATATTAAATTAGAGACAACCCCTCTAATTTGCATGACGAGGTCACCCCTCCAAGTATTCATGCAACGTTGATTTTCATGACCTATATTGGCTAATGGTAAAATATGTTAAAAAGTTTTCACAAGATAAACATAATGCTTTTCAAACTGTAAAACCAGTTTTACTAAGACTTAACCGGGTTATCCAGGACTTAGTTTCTTCCGCTGTTTCATGCTTATATGCTTATATTATTCATGCTTTACTTGTACATCCGTGCACTGAGCGTTATGCTCAGCCGTTTTCCTTTCATGTTCCCAAAACAGCAGGTACCCAGGACTCAAGCATTTGGAGGACGTGCATAGGATGGAAGTTGCTATAGACTTCTTCCTTTGCCTGCATATACCTATGCTTGTTTAGTCATTTCTTATTTCCTTTACTTTATTATGTTTTGGGCTTATGTTTGGGAACCGATGTTTGATTCCGGTTATCCCTATGGTCATGTAATGTTTTTGGACATTTATATCCTTGTATGCTTTGATGCCACACCATAATTACGCGTGACATTCCATTTATCAAAATGAGGTGTTACAATTATGGTATCAGAGACAAGGTTTCGACTGTAGGCTCTAAAACTCGACCTGTGACTAGTGGGTAGTCACCAGGAGCTTCCTAAGCCAACGTTTGTTATTCTACGTATTGATGTTTTTAGCGCATTGTTGTTTTAACCATGATGTTTTCATCACCTTGAGGTTTTAACCTTGATGTTTTTCATTGATATTGTTTTACTAATATGGATGGACAACTGTCATTCATATTTAGTTATGTGTCATGGTTTCATGCATGACGTTCTTTGTGAAATGTGGACTGAACCTCAGTAGTTCATAATTAGTCACATAAAAAAAAATTCTGATAACTTTTGACATATGAGTTTCATTTATTTATGTTTCATGCATCATTGTTGCAGGGATTATGACTAAGTAATGGTTGGTACAGGACTGGCCCTATTTAGTCGCATGTGCTTTTATCGAAACTTTTAACTTTGGGACCGACCCATAGGCGTCCCCTCGCCATGTCTTTTGTTTTGGGACCCATAGGCCTCCCCTCGCACATATAAATGTTTTTATAAACCATATCATGCATTCATGCACTGTTTTTCATGCATAAAATTTTTCTCATGATTTATTGGCATAATTTTTTTTTATGTTTCCTCATATGTTACTATGTTTTTTTTGTTATGTCAAGTATGTCTTCATACTATCATGGTTAACTTCGGTTTCATGTTGAATATGTTATACACTCCTTCATGTTAAATTGATTCATTTTTCTTCATGATAATTTTGTCTTCATGTTGATTACGTCTTACGCCTCTTTTGGTTATTTATGCTTTCATGCAAGACATTGTTGGATTTCAATGAATCCTCTTTTCATGAAAGTCATGGTTGGTCTTCATTGATCATGCTTTCAGGATGGTCATCTTGAATGTTTTGTAACCACATTTTAACGTTTCTCTATACAACCAGAATGAGGTATACACTAGCACTGCCAGGTTATCATGATGGTTCTTCCTAACCGTTTAACCGATATACTTTCCTTAAATCATGACAAATAATCGACCCCATACTGATCATTTCATGTACATTCCATGTGTACTCCATGTACCTTATCCCATGTGCGTATTTCCATTTACTGATACTCTACAAATTGTTGATGCCGCTCATAGCTTGGAGATGTTACTAAAGGCTGATGCTGCTGATGTTTGGAGACGCTACGAGATGCTGATGATGTTCACAACCTGGAGCTCATACAAGACAAAGACAAAGGTGTTAGATCAAAGTGATCAGACGAGAAGATGCTTCACCACCAGACGATTTCCATCTATCATTGTCCCAAATTCTTAGTTACATGTCACAGGTCATTCAGTTGTCGTTTCAGTCATATGAGTGCAAACCGGTACCAGCCGGCCACTCAACTGAATTGTTACATGAATCATAGTCATGAAAATGACCGTCATGGAACTGACAGACATGATGATAGTAACCACTACTATGAGAACAACTATCCTAGAAATCGCAACAGAGGCTCCGGCCGCGGACGTGATCAAACATACAAATGATCAGTAGTTAAACTGATCCGCCAATTCTAGCATAATAACCTAATATTGTATTTATATTGTTTCACATCTCGAGACATATGTCAAGATATCAGTCAAGACATCAGTGAAGACACATGTCTCAGGTATACTTTCTGAAGACACATGTCAAGACACCAGTCAAGACATATGTCATGCTTATATTTCCAAGACACGAGTCAAGACACATGACTCACGTCCAATTATGGAACATTTCTAAGAAATTCAGGGTACCCTCCCAGGGTGTATCCATTTTTTTATGCTATGTATTAATCAGGCCACAAGAATTTCAGTACCATTACTGGCGCATCGGTGAGAACTGTCACGTCGTCGATGACACTTTCATTTCTTTCACCATATTTCATATATTAATGACATGAAGGACGGCATTCGTATTCCCCAAGTATATGAAGGTTTTCCTTCAGCCTAATGATAAGATCCAAGTTGCTAACGCATTTCCTCGGACAGACACGAGTTGAATTTTATCCTAATTATGGACTATGAACAACACACCATGCTATGATTCATAATTATGTACATTAATGTTCAGGCTCCTGAATACATTCAGCTTGATTTTCCATCAGGAAAATCTGTATAAATTATCTATGCTTACAAGCATGTGCGTTGTTAGCCATGGTCGCTAAAATTTTCTAGCTGTCAGTAAGACACGAGTACTGAAGTCCTTTTACGCATAGCCAGTTGATTATTCCAAAATCTTCCCATACATTCCAGAAGAACCTAAAAGGAGAAGGATGGTACCATGAGATTATGTGTCGACTACCGCCGATTTAAACAAATCACCATTCATAACCGTTATTCTCCTCCACGTATTGACGACATGTCCAATCGACCTTATAGTGTTAATCACTTTTCCAAGATCGAACTCATGATCATGATGCCAACAGCGACGAGTGAAAGAGAAGGACATGTCCATGACTGCTATTCGTACACGAATTGGTCATGTGAAATTCATGATTCTATATTAGTCTCATAAATGCTCCAACAACATTATGGACTTAATAAATCGAGTTTCCATGAACTCTTAAACAAATTCATCAGTGTTTTCTTCAAGGACAACCTAATTTTCTCTAAGTCTGGAGAAGAGCAGGAAGACCATATTTGCACTATGTTGCAAATTCTACGACAGGAGAAATTTCACCCTAGAAATTTTTCCAATATCAATTCTGTTTGATTACAGTGACATGCTGAATCATATGGATTCCCACGGTTAATCTTACCATGACTCAGCTTATGCGTAAAGGTGAGAACCCTACACTACGTTAGGTGTTCCAAGAAAATCCTACGCTAAGAAAAGTCTAATCTCGGAGACTCAGAGTTTCACAAACTTCTATGTATCAAGTTTCTACGAAGCAGGATACAGCTACGTTCATATCTATATACCTGACATACCAACATGCTAAGATAGGACACAAACAAACTAGGATGTTTATCCACCATCAGAAATTGTAATCATAAATGGGACAAGATCTCCATGGATTTTGGTTACCAGATTACTACAAACTCAGAAGAAGCATGATGCTATCTGGGTTATTGTCAACAGTTTGATCAAGTTTGCAGAATCCTTACTTCCATACAGATTTCAGAACCAACAGATTGATCGGACACATTCCACGCCAAGGCTCATTCGATCACTTGGCAATCCCTAATTAATTGGGTCAGACAAAGATTCGCAATTTTGCTCCTTATTTACTTCACGTCTTCATTCTAATTCCACGACTTGCTTTCACGCTCGCATTCATGACACTATTCACGTTCATGATGGTATCTTGGCTTACGACTTTACGTTCATTTTTCTCATTCTGGGAGGTTTTGCAAGAACTTGAGAGACCAAACCCAAGTTTAGTATAACTCCCTATCCTCAAATTGACGTTTCACGTCATATTCCACGTCTCACCTTGTAGCATTTGGCGTTACCGCCATTATATTCTATGTTTACGATATGTTTCACATGTCATGTTCATTCCACGTTCCTCATATCATGATCAAGATATGTTACACGTATCATGGATCACGATATGTTTACTCATACTACATTCAAAATTTTCCATGTATCACGTTCAAAATTTTTCACGTACTACGTTTCTTTATGTCTCGCGCATTGTTGCTAATTATCAGTTAAGTTAGAGTGTTTTGCACGATAACGTTTTAGTTGCCCTTACATGTTAATTCTTAATCCCTCGATCAAATTTAAGGGATCTACCTTACGTTGACAACCAAGAAATTCTTCGTATTTCAAGTCAAGGTCAGGAGGACCAAGATTTATCATTCGTGTCAAGATCTTGTGAAGGACCGTTCCAAGAGGGAGGCCACTTGGAAACGGACAAGTTCATCCGGACTTCTTATCCGTTTTTCTCTTATCAATTAGATATGTCCTTTCAGTCACGTCACGTTCCATGTCCATTCAAGACATGTCACGTTCCGCGTTCCTTCTACCATGTCACCCGCATGCTTTTACCATGAATAGTGTCTTTAAGATCGTACGTACAAGATTAGAACTTTCCTTTTATAGCGCGTTACGTTTCACGTATAAGAATTTTAAGTATTACGTACGTGTTAGAACACGATAAGTATTTATTACGTATGAACACACAATAATTATTCAAACAATAATTAATCACGAACATGCGATCATGAGATCATGAACGTAAATTAATCACGAGCTAATATTAATTGCGTATATATATTTATTAATTAACTAGAACACATAAAACACGAACACGATAAAACACGAATGAACACTAAAAAAATTAGACTCGGAAAAGGTACGGGTTACCCCAAGTGGGGCCCCCTACCCGCGGCTACACCAAGAGGATGGGCCAAGCCCATCTAATTTTTACTAACAAGGGGTTAAGGTAAAATCTTTTAGTCATTTTTCACATTACAGGAAAAATAACAAAAACCCTAATCTTGTTCTTCTTGCTCCTCTTGGCCGCCAGCTATACAACACCAAATGGAGGTGTTCGGTTGATTTTTGATCTTGAATTTTGTGCAAGCATTCGTGTGTGTTCATCCTCATTTGATCCACGCATTCGGTATAACCTTTTTAATCCTTTTCTTTATGTTTTGATTTAATAAATTACATAAGATCATGATGTTTTTAAAAACTAATTAAAAACATTTATTAAACATGTAAATGGTTATGGGGTAAATCAAAACAAGGGATTTAGGGGTTTTTGATATTGGTCGACGCCTAACCGAGACCAAGGGGGGTCTCGGCTTGGCTTATGAACCACCACTGAGACCGCATGGTCTCGGTATGGTGGTGTGGGTCCCACGGCAGCAGCAAACAAGGGGTAACCCGACTTTGGTTCGGGGTATGGTTTCTAGTCACGGTCCGGTTCATTGTTTCTAGTCACGGTCCGGTTCATGGTTTATGTTAAGGTTTTTGATTTTAATAATTATATGTTAAAAATTAAATTAATAAAGCATGACATAATTAATTAAATAAACATGACTTAGGTTATAATTTAATTATTAGATAATGAATTTTTAACCTAAGTATTTATATTTTCTAGACTTTTTAATTAATTAATTATTAAAAACCATGACTATAATTAATTAATTAACATGACTTAGGTTATATTATTAATAATTGATAATACATGTTTTAACCTAAGTATTTTACTTTATTTAATTAAAATCATGATATATTTAATTAAATACTTTTAACCTATAGTTTATTTAATTTACATGTAATAATTAATAAACTATACTTTATAACTACATGACTTAGAATAATAATCAGAAAACACTTAAGCTTATAAAATTAGCTTATTGAACCAGCTTATATCTTATTATGGAAACTCTCTATTTTTAGAAACTTATTTAATTAAGGTAGCTAATCTATTTATGGAAACTTTCTATTTTTAGAAACTTATCTATTTTAAGCAGTAATTCTATTTTTGGAAACTTTCTATTTTTGGAAACATTCTATTTTTGGAAACTTTCTAAAACTTTCTATTTTCGGAAACTTTCTAGCTTTCTATTTTCGGAAACCTGCTATTTTTAGAAAGTTACATATTATTACAAAGTAAGTATAATAATACATGAAATACAAGTAATACTTAATCAGAATAGACAGAATATTTGATAAACACAGTATAAAGCTTAAAACAGTAAAACATGACATGAACGTATAAAACAAGCTAAGACATGATATAAAACCAGTTACGTATTTAGTAATCAGATACTTATACACGTATGTATTTATGTAGAATTAGTGATATCGAAGTAGGACTCTCTTCCGTTCGTCTTCTTCGTTCACTGGACATAAGGTACGGATTCCCGTCCTTTCAGTATGGACATTCTTTCCTTATTATGATTCCCCGTATGCAGCCGACTATTTTCTCGTAGTATAAGTTTATATGTTTGATTTGCTTATGTTTAATTTACAATACCTATAGCCATATACATGCATGACCAGTTTCACCTAGTTATGGAGGTACCATAACCATAACACTAGAGGCACTGGTGTTATGACTTACCCACGGTGGAGTGATTGCTCGTGGCGTCCCTTCAGCTTTTGGCCATATTATTATATTTATCATGTGGGGCGTATGGGTGCATCCTAGTTACATGTTTTCAGTAATTTATTCAGTGTGAATGTGGTGTGTGCCTTGCATCCTTCACAAGGAAATGATCCCTCCTACCCAAACCAGTATATTAAATTAGAGGCAACCCCTCTAATTTGCATGACGAGGTCACCCCTCCAAGTATTCATGCAATGTTGATTTTCATTACCAATATTGGCTAATGGTAAAATATGTTAAACAGTTTTCACAAGCTAAACATAATGCTTTTCAAACTATAAAACCAGCTTTACTAAGATTTAACCGAGTTATCCAGGACTTAGTTTCTTCCGTTGTTTCATGCTTATATGCTTATATTATTCATGGTTTACTTGTACATCCGTGCACTGAGCATTATGCTCAGCCGTTTTCCTTTCATGTTCCCAAAACGGCAGGTACCCAAGACTCGGGCATTTGGAGGACGTGCATAGGATGGAAGCTGCCATAGACTTCTTCCTTTGCCTTCATATACCTATGCTTGTTTAGTCATTTCTTATTTCCTTTACTTTATTATGTTTTGGGCTTATGTTTGGGAACCGATGTTTGATTCCGGTTATCCCTATGGTCATGTAATGTTTTTGGACATGTATATCCTTGTATGCTTTAATGACACGCCATAATTACGCGTGACATTCCATTTATCAAAATGGGGTGTTACAATGGTGTGTGCTACTTTCAACACGGTAGCACAAGTTGCCGATGCAGCACGTAAGCTGGAGATGCTGCAAGAAAGAGAAGAGTTTGGGGAAGCAGAGAGACCCGAGAAGAGGTAAATTTTCGTTTTTCAGCGGTGACCATTCCGAATTCTTTTAGTATTATGGAATATTTATATCTCTCTTTAAACTGCATCTTTCAGGTAGAAGACTGGGGACTGGTCTTAGCCGGCTACTCAGCAACAGCCTACTCAGCCCAAGGGAAACGGTCAGACTCAAGACCGTTCTGCTACGGATAGGCGTGGCGATAATGATAATTACCGTAACAAAGCTGGAAACTCCAACAACAGCAGGTCCTAACACTTACTCATTTCCTTATGTTACATGAGATATTTCATAATTCTGATACATTAGCAATCTTCTACCAGGAATCATGGTAACGGGAGGGACCAGAATCAAAGAGTTTCATAGCCTAACCGTCCAGCTATCACTGGTATTACATCTTATGATTTTTCTGCATTGTCCTCTTGTACCTATAAACCATGTCTCATGTATACTGTTCTTAATAAGCTCCCAGCCAGCAAGGGCACTTGCTAGAGGGTATACTCACCCTCTTTGCACTACCTACAACCATAGGCACCCAGGGCCATGTCGCCGCGACAGCGACACATGCTACAAGTGTGGCCTTACTGGTCATCGTATGAAGGACTGCCGCAAGGGCGAGATGGAGGGCACATCTAGACATGCTGATTCCAGGCCGCCTCCTACTAGTGGACGCGTTTACAGGAATTCTCGCGACCAAGCCAACAAGTCTACATGTACCATCACTGATATCTTTTATATGTATGGTCAAGCTGCATGTGTTTTATTTGACATGGGTGCTACTCATTCGGTCATTTCTATTGCTTATGCTAAGATTGTTAGGATATCCCCTATGCCATTAGAGAATGTACTAAACATTTCCACTCCTTTTAGAGACTCTGTACGCCTAAACCATGTGTACAAGAGCCTTCCCCTAGAGTTTGACGACAAGATTCGTCTAGTTGACGTACTTCCTCTACATATGTACGATTTTGACATGATATTAGGCATGGACTGGCTATCCAAACATCACGCCTCCATAGACTGCCATACATATCAGGTCATCTTCAGTGATGCGAATGCACCAGAGTACATTCACAACGGGTTTGTACTTGGAAAGTCTGTACAAATCATATCGACCTTACAAGCATGTGCACTACTGTCACATGATTATCAAGGCTATCTTGCTACTGTTCATGATTTGGAGACTGAAGCTACATCTATACAGAATCAACCAATCATGTCAGAATTCCCAGATGTATTTCCAGAAGAACTTCCGGGCATACAACCTGCACGTGAAGTAGAGTTTAATATCGAGCTCATCCCAGGAGCTGAGCCGATTTCCAAGGATCCTTATCGCATGGCTCCCATCGAGCTGAAGGAGTTGAAGGACCAATTGTAAGAACTTCTAGAACAAGGCTTCATTCGACCTAGCGCATCTCCATGGGGCGTACCAGTCTTATTCGTGAAGAAGAAGGACGACATTATGCCTCTTTGCATAGATTATCGTGAACTTAACAAGATCACCATCAGAAATAGGTATCCGCTGCCACGCATTGACGATCTGTTTGACCAACTCCAAGGGGCCAAACATTTCTCCAAGATTGATCTGAGGTCGGGCTATCATCAGTTACGGGTGAAAGAGCAGGACAATGCCAAGACTACTTTCCGTACACGTTATGGGCACTACGAATTCGTAGTCAGGCCTTTTGGCCTTACCAATGCTCCAGCTATTTTCATGGATTTGATGAACCGTATCTTCCATGAGTTCCTTGACAAGTTCGTCATTGTCTTCATTGACGACATCCTGATATTCTCTAAGTCCAAGGAGGAACACGAAGACCATCTTCGTAGAGTATTACAGATTCTTCGCCAAAAGTAGTTGTATGATAAATTCTCTAAGTGTGAGTTCTGGTTAGCAAAGGTGGCGTTCTTAGGTCACATTGTATCAGCAGAAGGAATCACCATGGATCCAGCAAAGGTTGAGGCTATTACCAAGTGGCCCAAATCGATATCAGCGACTGAAGTTCACAGTTTCCTAGGCTTAGCTGGTTACTACCGTAGGTTCGTAGAGAAATTTTCCGTTTTAGCACTACCATTGACCAAACTGATGTGGAAAGGGGAGGAATTCATCTGGACTGAAGAAAGAGAGAAGAGCTTTGAAGACCTAAAGCAGAAGTTAGTATCTGCACCGATTCTTACTCTCCCATCTGATACAGGTGGATTTTAAATCTATAGTGATGCTTTAGGGAAGGGACTTGGCTGTGTTCTCATGCAACATGGGAATGTGATTGCGTACGCTTCACAACAGCTTAAGCCTTATGAGGAAAATTACCCTATGCATGACTTGGAACTTGAAGAAGTCGTGTTTGCGTTAAAGATATGGAGGCACTACTTGTATGGAGAATCATGTGATATATTCACAGACCACAAGAGCCTGAAGTACATCTTCACTCAACGTGAGCTGAATATGAGACAGAGGAGATGGTTAGAGCTGTTGAAGGATTATGACATTAATCTACAGTATCATCCCGATAAGGCAATGTAGTTGCAGATGCACTTAGTAGGAAGTCTGGTATGATAAACGACATTAAAATTAAGGAGGAAATTATAAGAGATTTGGAGAGACTGGACATTGAGATCATGGTACGTGGACAACACGGTTACTGGGCTAATCTTAGAGTAGAACCTAAGTTACTCTCTAGGATCAAGGAATCTCAGAAGGATGATGGTGAAATTTGGGCGATTATACAGAACTTAGAGAAGTAGACAGAATTTCATGTAAACGAAGACAATATCTTATGGCAGGGCACGAGACTTTGTGTTCCTGATGACCAAGAACTCCAGGAAGCATTGTTAGCTAAAGCTCATAGCTCCCCATTCTCCATTCATCCTGGTTCGACCAAGATGTATCACGACATCAAGCAATACTTTTGGTTGAGTGGTATGAAACAGGATTTTGCGACTTACGTCTCCAAATGTCTTATCTGCTAGTATGTTAA
This sequence comes from Glebionis coronaria, assembly GCA_025667525.1. NCBI lineage: Eukaryota > Viridiplantae > Streptophyta > Magnoliopsida > Asterales > Asteraceae > Glebionis > Glebionis coronaria. The sequence continues at coordinate 247,772,637 of CM046875.1, forward strand.
GATCGAGCATCGACGATCTAACGGTCTGCTACAACCGTTAGACATTCCAGAGTAGAAGTGGGATAAAATCACCATGGATTTTGTTACCGGTCTTCCACAAACAAAGAGGAGGCACGATGCGATTTGGGTTATCATTGGTCGACTTACTAAGTCAGCTCATTTCTTACTGATCTGCAAGGATTATCCGGTCAGTAAACTCACCGATACTTACAAAAAGGAGATCACGAGACTTCATGGTGCTCCATCCAGCATCGTCTCGGACAGAGATCCTTGTTTCACTTTGCGATTCTGGAAGAGTCTACATAAAGCTTGGGGGTACAAAACTTAAGCTTAGCACGGCTTTTCATCCTCAAACAGACGGGCAATCAGAGCGAACGATTTAGACATTAGAAGACATGTTGAGGTCGTGTGCGTTGGAATGGCCGGGAGATTGGGATGATTACATCTATTTGGTAGAGTTTGCATACAACAACAGTTGGCATGCTAGCTTTAAGTGTGCTCCATTCGAGATGTTATATGGCAGAAAGTGTCGCGCCCCAGTCTGATGGGATCTGGTTGGTGAGAAAACACTTGAAGGACCGGAAATGATAGAGTTGACCAACGAGAAGGTCGTGTAGCTAAGCAGAAATTGCAAGAGACACGTTCACGTCAGAAGAGTTATGCCGACAAGCATCGTAGGGATTTACATTTTAACGTAGGAGATCACGTCTTTCTTAAGGGATCGATGGCACGTGGCGTTAAAATTTTTGGAATCAAAGGGAAGCTAAGTCCTCGATTTATTGGACCGTTTGATGTCATTGAGCGAGTCGGTGAAGTATCTTATCGTTTAGCGTTACCTCCGCAGCTTTCTCACGTTCACGATGTTTTCCATGTGTCCTTACTCAGAGGGTACAAGTATCATCCCCTTCACATGGTTCAGTATCCACTGGAACAGATTCGTGAAGATCTTACCTTCATAGAGGACCCTGAACGAGTTCTTGACAAGCAAGAACGAGTCATGAGGAAGAATACGTTTGCATTCGTCAAAATCCTTTGGAGGGACCGTACCGAGCGAGAAGCCACTTGGGAAATGGAGGAGTCTATCCGGGCTTCTTACTTTCATTTCATATTTTAAGTTCGGGTATGTTCCTCTTTCAGTTAACTTTATCTATAATTCGGGGACGAATTATTCTTTTTAGGAGGGAAGAGTTGTAAAACACGCATGCTTTTACCATGAACAGTACCCTTAGTATCGTACGTACATATTAAAACTTTCCTTTTATAGCATGAACACGTGTCACGATTAGGAATTTCATAAGTTATGTACGTATAATTATACGATAAGCATTAAGTACATGTTAATACACGATAAATATTATCAATAATAATTATAGATCACGAAAATGAAATCATGAACGTAAGAATCACGAACATATAAGTAAGTATTTACGCATATTATTATTACGATTACGTACAAGTATTTATGATAACACGAATATTTAATAATAACATAACGTAAATACGAGCACACGAACACGTAAATAATTAGAACACGGAAAAGCTACAAGTTTCCCTTGGTGGGCCCTACAAGCCGCGGAAACAAGGAGAAGAGGGGGCCCAGCCCATTGGTTTTTACTAAATAAACAAATAAGGAAAAACATTATTCATTTACAGAAGAATTTTACAAAAAGCAAAAACCCTAAAATCTTTCTCTATCTCTTCTTGGTCGGTGGCTACATCAAGAACAAGGGATGATTGATTGGTTTTGATTAAAGAAATCATAAGAACGTGTTCGTGTATTCATCCTCTATTTATTCCACGTGTTTTGGTAATCTGAAAACCTTTCTTTTTAATTCTTTTAATACTTTTATGCACATATGATCATGAGGATTAAAAACAAGATTAATTACATGCTAATAATCATGGTGGGGAATTTAATTACGGTGTTTTCGGGTTTGTTTGTTTCGGCCGCCACATAAACCGAGAGACAAGGGCTCTCGGCGTCGTTGGTTCGCACCCCAACCGAAACCCATGTCTTGGTGGTGGTGGGTTTCGGTCGACAGCAGGGACAAGACACCCCGACATGCGTCGGGGGTGTCTTGTGGTTTGTTTGATCTCGGCAGCAACACAGGCCCAACCACCAGCTTAAGCCGATGGCTATTTTAGGTAAGTAAGGGGAACCACGCGCAGGCAGCAGGGGGGACACCGATGCAATGTCGATGGGAGCCCTTGTGGTGTCAGCGGCTGGCCAAGAAGGACAAGACCACCGGCAGCAGCCGGTGGTAGTTTGCTGAGGGCAGGGGCAACCGGCTTAGGCCGGTTTGCCACTGTTTTTTGGTGGGTTTTGTTCGGCCGGTTCACGAGCCGGTTCACGACATGTTTTAATAAAATAATACATGGGTTCGGCTTATTATTTTTACAAGTTTAATAGTTTTACAAATATATTTATTTTACAAGTTAATCAAATTATTTTAACATGGCATATCATTAATTTAATTATAACATGGACTTAGGTTTATTATTATTATTTAATAATACATGATTTTAACCTAAGTGTTTGTTTATGTAATTTAGACTATAGCTATTAATTAATTATTAAAACATGACATATAATTAATTAATTTTCATGACTTAGGTTATATTAATATAAATATTAATACATGTTTTAAGCTAAGTATTATATACACTTTAATTTAATTAATCATGATTATATTTAATTATATCATATAACATATAGTTTATTTAATGAACATGTTATAATTAACAAACTATACTATTAATCACATGACTTAGTATGTTTAATCAGTAAAACTTAAGCTTATCTTATTAGCTTATTAATCCAGCTTATTTCTAATTATGGAAACATTCTATTTCAGGAAACTTACTATTTTTAGAAACTTTCTATTTTTAGAAACTTATCTATTTTAAGATGTTAGTCTATTTTTGGAAACATTCTATTTTTGGAAACTTTCTATTTTAGGAAAACTACTATTTTTAGAAAGTTACTTATTATTACACAACAAGTATAATAATACAAGAAATACAAGTAATACTTAATCGGAATATAGAGAATACTAGATGTATAGCATGTTTACTGGTTTTAGTTGTAAAAATATAGCTTATGTTTACTTTTGAAAATTTGTATTATATTAATATACCAAAAGCCAATATAGGTCATGAGGCCAAAAACGTGCATGAATACTTGGAGGGGTGACCTCGTCATGCAATTAGAGGGGATGCCTCTAATTAATAAATTAATGGGTAGGAGGGATCAGCTCCTTGTGAAGGATGCAAGGCACACACCACATTCACCATGAAATCTTGACTGACACTGTAACTAGGATGCACCCATACGCCCCACATGATAATAAATAATAATAAAGGCCAAATAAACTGAAAGGGACACCATGAGCTATCACTCCATCGTGGTGAAGTCATAATACTAGTGCCTCTAGTGTTATTGTTATGGTAACTCCATAACTAGGTGAAGCTGACATGCATGTATATGGCTAAGGTAACTAATAATACGTAAGCATTTAAATCTGTAACTACTGGGAAAAAAGTTGGCTGCATACGGGAAATCCTAATAAAGGAAGAGATTGTGCTTAATGAAGGACGGGAAATACGTACCTTCTGTCCAGTAGAAGCTAACGGAAACGCTGAAGAACCTACTCCGCCTTGAAGGATAGTACTACATAAGAATATGGACGTGTATGAGTTGTCTGAATTACAAGTGTTTTACTGGTTCTGTGTGTTCTTAGTTTATTATTCATGTTCTCTCATGTTTTAACTCTTTTAAGTGTTAATCTGTAGTTATTCTTGTATTATGTTGTTTATTATTCATGTAATATGGTATTATAATACTTGTATTGTAATACTAAGTAACTTTCTAAAAATAGCAGGTTTCCTAAAATTGTAAGTTCCTAAAAATAGAAAGTTTACAAAAATAGTAAGTTTCTATAATTAGAAATAAGCTGGATTAAAATATAAGGTAAAGTTATTAGTAAAAATAAAAGTCATGGTTCAAGTATTATAGCTTATTAAAAAATTAGCTTGGTTAATTTAATAAACAATAGATTATAATAATTTAATTAAAATACATGCATAATTAAATTAAGCTAAGTAAATACTTAGGTTAGTCATGACATATTAATTTTAATATTTTAAACCTAAGTCATGTATTTAATTAAATGATCATGAAAATAATTTAATTAAATAAGTTTTCTGATTTTAATAATGACCGGAACCCGAACCCGTGGTTTAAAATTTAACCTGAGCCCGAACCCATGTTCTATATATAAGCCGAAACAAACACCCCTTGACAGTGGCTACCCAACCTAGCCAGTTGCCATTGTCCGAACCTTTTTACCACCGGCTGTAGCCGATGGTTGCCACTGGAAGTGGCTCACTAGCCACTGATCGAACAAAACCCACCCCGGCCCAAGCCGGGGTTCCCACTGCTGCGACCACAGCCCCCACTGAGACGTTTATGGTCTCGGTTAACTCGCGGTATAAGCCAAAAAACACCCCGACGCGAGGTCGGGGTTCCCCTTTTCTTGCGTCGGAGCCAAAATAACCCCACACCGAGACCTTAAGTTCCCGGCTGGGCGAATCAAACACTACCTAGATCCTTGGGCTCTCGGTTTGGGTCTCGGCCAAAAAAACAAACACCACAACACCCTTAAATCTAGGTTTTAATTAATCCCCACATGTTTTACTTGTTTGTTTTTAAGATTAATCACTAAGAGATCATGAATTCATTAAAAGAATTAAAAGAAAAGGTTATGGTGATTACCCGATGCATGAAAGAAAAAGGAATTAATATCACGAACACGTACAACCAATTATCAAAGATTAAAATCGTCTCGAACACCACTTTTGTTGATCTATAGCCGGTGACAAGAAGGGAAGGAGGCTAGGGTTTCTTGATTTTTTTCTGTAACCTAAATTATGATAAAAGTTCCCTGGGAGTTTTTCTTGTTATTAGTTTATATTGGGTCATGGGCCAAAAGGCCCATTCCTTTCTTTTCTTTGCTCTTAGCCGCGGCCAACATGGAGCCCACGAGGAAAACCCGTAGCTTTTGTAGTTAAGTTAAATACACGTGTACGTTCGTGACACGTGTAATATATTATAATATACGTAAGTACATGTTATTTAATGTCGTGACACGTGTAATATATTATAAATGGAAAGTTTTTATTTTATCGTATTTTCGTGTATTTACTATTCATCTTTACTGTTCATGGTATTTTAATGCGGGTTTTACATCTAGCAAAGTCGATTCTTCTCTTCTCCTAAGACTTGTGCTAACATTTTTGCTTCGACAAAGGGGGATAAATGATAGTGTATAAACTCGTTAATAATTCGAATAATTTTGTATTTTACGTAAATGAGTTTATTGTTTGTCGTAATAAAAAAGAGGGAGATTGTTAATGCAAGTAATGCCTAAAAACATTATTAGTGTTAACTAATCTTTCTTAGTTTTGATCACAACCAACTATACAAGACATTTATAGTGAAACACAATCGTAAAACGAATTATCTAACAAACACTATCATCAAGGTAATAATCATTACACTAACATATCTTAATCATGATTAGTGATCATAAAAGTGATTAGCCTTAAAACTCACTTTTGTCAAATGTGACAAAAGATTTTTAATAAACTTTCTTTTTAAGAAAATGTTTTATTAAAATGGAAAATGAAAATTTTAATATGGCATATTCCAAATGCCATAAGAATATCCTTTGAAGGTTTCAAACTGCCTCAGATATTTCTACCCCACAAAAATAAAAAAGGAACGAAGTCTACATCCCTGGTTCCTTAAGTGCCTTAGCGGTTCTTTATTGATAAGGAACCGCCTAGTGTAATAAAGAACCGCGTGCAGCTAGCCGTTGGTTTTTGTCTTCTATAAATAGTGTATCAAATCTGCGTTTTCCACAACCCTTCTTGGACATTTCTTTCAGACTTCTTTCTACTTTCTAATCCTAATCATTTGTAAATGATCACTTAATGTGTTAAGTATGTTTACTTATGATTATCCTCTTGACCTCCTTTGTTACCTTGTACAAAGAGAAGATCACTCACACACTTATGATGTGATTAAAGAAGAAGCCTTGATGAAGATCATCCTCTCCTAAAGATCTTGTGACAACCTAATATTTTCAGGTAGTAAATTTACTCTCGTAAATTATTTTTATATTTTATTTTAATGTTGGTTCATGAACTCACAAATTTACGGGATGAAATTTGGGCTTACGTGCATAATTTAACGTCTTTTACGATTAAACCAGGAACCCTAGGTTTACGTATTTACGCTTTTGTGGTCCGTTTTTTATGAGACAATTTTTATTAGAATCGTTTTGTATCGTAAGTCGACCCTAGGGCACGCAAATCGAGGAAACTAAAATCGAGGAGTACCCGTAAATTAGTGGGGATGAGACAAGTATACACTTGTCTTACCCTTACTATGGGTGGCCAAGACAAGCCAACACCACATCTTGGTGGCATGTTTATACAAGCTTAAGGACACTTGTCCTCAAGCTTTTCCTAAACCACTAAACAAAACCTCAAAACCATTTCCCTCTTTCTCATAACATGCAATACTAGCTAAAAACTTTCTCCACTCTCTCTGTTGTCTTCTCTTTTCCTTCCAACATACACCACCACAACACCCCCACCATCAAAAATTTACCACAAGTTTTATACATAATCTACATATGTTGATAACCCTTTGAAGAAATGAAGATTGGAGGTGATTTTAACAAGTAGAAAGGAGTTTTCAAGAAGGTTTAGGGCTTATTTCTCTAGAAGTTTACATACTTTTTGTGATCTCAAAAGTGGTCTTGCTAACTCATAAGATTTGGTTACAAAAACCAAATCTAGTTCATCAAAAACCTTAACCTCTCATCATATTGGTTGGTACAAGATCATTTCTTTCCATCACCTTATTGTTATGTAAATGTACTCATGTATTTTATTCAAAAATGTATATGTATATGATGATAAATGATGATCAATATATTGTCTGGGGATTTTGTGTTACTAGATTAGGTCAAAAAGGTTAAAATCTACAAGTAAAAATGTTAAAATCATGACTAGTCACATAGGCTGTATAAAACAGTAAGTTTCAATATCTTCACTTGGTTAAGTAGCTAAGATTATTAGATATACAGATAGATAAATGATTTATACATATGTGGTGAGTTTGTCATTCAATGGAATGTTAAAAACGAGCAAGATATGGCCAAAACACTTTTGTAGTACCAATCTATATAGTCTGTTTTGGAAGAATTATTAAAAATACTTAGAAGCTGATTGAGAAGTAGCTTTAGTAGTGTCATTTGTAGCACACATCATTTTCTTTGTGCTGCAAAAATTTGAGGTTCTATCTCCTTGTAGAACTCAAGATATGACAAACATGGTGGACTTGACTTTAGAAATCAGATTTCTTAATAAACTATATAATATAAAAAGAGCACTCAAGTGATATACTATTATAAAGTAAGTATATAAAGGCCACTAAATAATAATAACTATTATAAAATAAGTTGTATACTATAATAAATAAACATTACATTTTATAAAATAAAACTAAAATGTTTTCTAAAACTACAAACTATATATAAGTTTTACGTCTTTTCGGCTAAAACCGAAAGATAAACGTTTTCACCAAATAAAACTTAGATGGTCAGAACCGTCTAATGTAACATTTTTATAAATCATATACTGATATTGAAACACATTTGACAAGTAAAAATCGGCAAAACCGAGCTTTGTAACTTATGGACCATAATGGGCCAAATTAGCCTTCTTTGACCACTAGGCCTAACTAGTTTGGTTTAATGTTATTGGACTTACTTATGCGATTAACCCACTTGGGCCCAACATATGGGTATGGGTCTGGTCTTAAAAAGATTAATGTACTAATAAAGTAATATTGGACTCTTAATGGGCTTATTGGGACTTAATATATAAATGGGCTAAAACTAGTATGATAAGCCTAAGTTAACTAATACTAAACAACTAGTAATGTTGTATAAGGAAGAAAAACTCCACATGATAATCTTATTATGATATCATTACATATACATAACAACTTTTATAAATATTATTTGACGATAGTCTAAGACTGAGTATTATTTGTCTAGGTTTCCGTGATCGAGGCACGTATCGTACATCCTGATTGCCGATAACCCGCCTTTCCCGACAAACGTAAGTTCATAGCCTCATACTCCTTTAAATGTTTTATGCAACGTTTTGTAAACCCACGAGGGAGATAACATGCGAGTTTTTAATGAAAAATAGAACACAAGTAGTCCCGATCGTATGCTTATTGATATGGACCCGATTGATTGTATGACCCAAAATGGATGACTAAAATGGATTATTAAAAGTTAGGTTATGTCACTATAAGTCCCATTAGCAAGAATTGTGAACTACCAGGATTGGTAGACGCTTATGCATATAATAGTACTATTTGGGGAAGATCACCCCAGTTCGCGCCTTGACGGTTGATCCCCGTCGTGCCATAATGTTGGTAAGCGAATTTATGTATGAGAAGATTTATATAGAGTGATATTAGTGACGACACGCTGATTTAGATGGGCACATATTTGTCAGGCTCGCGACCCATTGCATTTTATAGAAGGGCAACAATGTCATGCGGCTTATTATAATCCAACACCAACAACAACAACGATAACAAGTACCGATAATGGTAAATACTGAGGCTGCGGTCTCATACATAATTTATGCTATATGAATGGAATTATAATATATTGCTTGACTAGCAATATGGGTCTCATTATTGATATTAAGCTTGTGCATCTAATTTATATAACTATTTTATATAACGGTTTTTACTAAACTCTATGAATTCACTCGGCATTCGCTGATATATTTTACGCATGTTTTATCTCAGGTGCTTGCAGGTAACTTGGATGGAGATCGACTCTGATGGCCCGCATAAAAATATTATTCATTCGAATTATGTTTTGTAAACTTTCTGACTTTGAAACTTGGGGACCTGATATAAACTCTAAACTTGTACTCGAATGAATGTATTTAACTTTGTACAACCCTTTTTATGCGTTGTCTATGATTTGAGTTATTGTGCTATCCCGTAACACTCTATTGACCCTTCCGTTGTACCTATACGAAATTTGAGAGTGTTACAGTTTGGTACCAGAGCTCTCGTTATAGAGAACGAAAGATTTTTAAAACCAAGGTTTTGAATAAACCATTTCAAATATCTTTTAACCATAAATATTTTTAAATAAATATTTTAAGCAAAATATTTAAAAATATTTTGACTATAACGGTGCCAAAGATATCCGATGTTACCAACAAGCCTTATTAAGAAGATATATATTTTGATATATAATTTAATATTTATACATACATACATATATATATATATATATATATATATATATATATATATATATATATATATATATATATATATATATATATATATATATATATATATATATATATATATATATATATATATATATATATATATATATATATATATATATATATATATATATATATCGTGGTTTCAGTATGTAACTGCTTAATGATTATTTTTATGTTAATACGAGATATATTATAAAATTAAGATTTGTCATGGCTGACCCTAATATTCCCGTAGAGAACCCTGCTATTCCTGAACCTAACGTAGATGATAACCCTTACTTAGACTTAGTGTATTATAATGTAGAAGATGATATGGATGATGAAGAGGAGAAACCATTTGAGGATCCTGAGCCCGAGATAGGACTAGGAGATCAGATTGCCCCTCAGACTGATGTTGTAGAGAATGATAATGATAATGTTGATATAGAGGAAGATGATGAGGTTGGTATAGATAATGTAGATAATGAGGATGACGATGAGGATGACGAGGAGGAGGTTGATATAGGTGATGAGATTGATGATGATGAGGCCGAGCTTATCTTTCCTTATGATGTAGAGGATGGTGAGCCCTTACCCCCTCTAGTTGAGTGGTCTGATTCTGATTCTGAGTTACCTAGTGATAAATCGTTCGAGTCTGAGTCTGATTCAGAGGAGGGTGATGATGATGATGATGCACCTGATGGCACTGATGAGATTACTACCCGTAAGCATGTGATAGGAGAGTCGTCGAGGGTTCGAGAGGCTACACATATTGATGGACTTACACCTTGAGCCTTGAGACGTGATTTAGATGCTTCCTGTGTTCAAGGTAGTATGACAGAGATTGGTTTAGGTGTTGTTCAAACTCATGTTGCTTTATTAGAGTCGAAGACTAAGATTGGTGAGAAAGAGCGAGAATTGCTTGACTTGGGTTTGACTGGTGTGGAGCGTGGTTTGATTGAGGGATTTAGGAGATTGTCTGGGTTGGACCAGTAGATTTCATGCTGAGATGGTCGAAAGATGAGTGATTCATAAGCGCTCAACTGATGATGATGAGTCTTGTGATCGTTCGAGGAAGATATCAAAGAAGAATGATGATGGACCTTCTAGCAGTTCTTAGTAGACTAGTTTGTCTTTAGTAGTATCTTTTGTATCTTTTGTAAACCTTTAACTAAACCGACATATTGGTTAGTAGATCTAGCACAAATTTTGGGCTTGTATAGTGCTAGGATTATGATATGGAAGTTAACTAAGACTATGTGGTTGTTTATGATATACGAAATGTGTATCTTTTGTCTTGAATTGCATGTCATACCTTATATATTTTCTTCCTTGATTATCAATTCGACCCTTTTTATTTAAACCCCTCATTGAGTGAATGCTTAATATACTTTGAATTGTGCAATAATATAATCATGCCACCCATGAGAGCAATGACTGAGGAAGATGTACGTAGGATCATTGCGGGGCAAGTTGCCGCATCTATGGTTGAGTTTATGGCAAATGCTAGAAATGGATCCGGTAGTAGTGGAGCTGGCGATTGTGGAGCTGGCGGTTGTGGAGCTGGTGGTAATAATGTGAATGGTAATAATGTGAATGTGAATGATAATGTTGGAGGAAATGTAGGAGGACTTGGACCTAATGTGCTTGATGTCGGTGGTTGTATTTATGTGACGTTCATGAAGTGTGACCCACTCCCTTTTAATGGAACTGAAGGTGCTGTAGGATTAAGTCAGTGGATCGAAAAGATTGAGTCGGTGTTTCGCATTAGTAAGTTCAAGGATGAAGATAAGATGACTTTTTCTATTGCTACCCTTAGAGGTCGTGCATTGACTTGGTGGAATGGAAGGATTGCTTTTATGGGCATTGATGTTGCTAATGCTACTCCATGGGCTGAAATTAAGAAGTGGATGACACAGGAGTTTTGTCCTCGTAGTGTGATCATTAGGTTGGAACAAGAGTTGATTCATTTGAAGATGAAAGGTTTGGACATTGATAGTTATACTAATTGATTCCATGAGTTGGATTTGTTGTGTCCTAGGTTGGTTGAACCCGAGGAGATAAGGATTGAGCATTACATTAAGGGGTTGACCAAGAACATCCGAGGGGATGTGACTTCGTCAAAGCCGTTGACCATTGATGATGCGGTTCAGATGGCTTACCAGCTCATTGGACAAATAATTCTGGACAAGGAGGATGAAGCATATGTTGGTGAGAAAAGAAATGGTAAAGGCGATCGTGGAGGTCGAGGTGACAATAGGAAAAGTTTTAATCGTCGTCAGAACCAAAGGAAAGGAAATGTAAATGCTTTGACCACCAATGCACTGCGAAGTGATGAAATGTGTCCAAAGTGTGGTATTAAGAGGCATGTTGGTGATTGCTGGAAGTGCCGAAATTGTGGAAATCTAGGACACAAGGTGGAAAAGTGTAAAAAGGGAATTGTTTGTTACAATTGTGGAGAAGAGGGTCATAATAAGCCAGATTGTCCGAAGTTGAAAAAGATTGTCCAATGAAGTAACAACCAGGGAGGTGTTTATCAACTTGGAACGGTTGAGGTTAAGAAGGAGAATCCGAATGTCGTTAATGGTACGTTTTTACTCAACAATCATTATGGTGTTTCTCTATTTGATTCAGGTGCTGATAGCAGCTTTGTATCTACTAAATTTAGTGCCCTTATTGACATTGAACCCATTGAGATAGATACCAGTTACGAGGTGGAATTGGCTAATGGTAAATTAGTAAGAACTAATAAGTTGTTGCAAGGACGCTCTTTGAATCTCTTGAACCATTCCTTCCCGATTGATTTGATGTTAATAGAACTAGGTAGTTTTGATATTATTATTGGTATGGATTGGTTATCCTTGAATGATGCTACAATTTTATGTGGCAAAAATAAGGTTAAAATTCCTCTTAAGAATAGGACGTTAGTAATTGATGGTAATCGAGGTGAATCCCGTTTGAAAATCGTTTCATGTATTGAAGTCCAAAAGTACATCAGGAATGGTTGCGGGCTGTTCTTAGCTCAAGTGACCAGGAATGAGTCTAAGGAGAAACGATTAGAAGACGTACCAATTATCTGTGATTTTCCTGAGGTATTTCCCAATGATTTACCCGGACTTCCACCGATAAGGCAAGTGGAGTTTCGAATCGATCTAATTCCTGGTGTTGCACCAGTGGCACGTGCGCCTTACCGATTAGCACCTTCCGAATTGAAGGAATTATCCGAAAAACTCAAGGATTTGTCTGATAAAGGTTTTATTCTACCGAGCTCGTTACCTTAGGGAGCTCCAGTCTTGTTCGTTAAGTAGAAGGATGGATCTTTCAGTATGTGCATCGATTACCGTGAGCAAAATAAGTTGACAATTAAAAATCGATATCCTTTGCTAAGGATTGACGATTTATTTGATCAATTACAAGGCTCTAGTGTCTATTCTAAGATAGATTTGCGGTCTGGATATCATCAACTTTGCGTCCGTGAAGAAGATATTCCCATCACTTCATTTAGAACTTGTTATGGACACTATGAATTTCAAGTGATGCCATTTGGGATAACTAACGCACCTGCGATTTTCATGGATCTAATGAATCGAGTGTGCAAACCCTATTTGGATAAAATTGTGATCGTGTTCATTGACGACATTCTAATTTGTTCTAAGAATAAAGAGGAGCATGGAGAACACTTAAGGACTATCTTGAATTTGTTAAAGGATGAAAAGTTGTATGCTAAGTTTTCAAAATGTGATTTTTGGTTGGACTCGGTTCAACTTCTTGGTCATGTGATTAACAAAGATGGAATTCACGTTGATCCGGCAAAGGTTGAAGCCATTAAGAGTTGGTCTGCACCGACAATGCCAACGGAGGTGCAACAATTCTTAGGATTGGCTGGCTATTGTAGACGATTCATTAAAGAATTTTCTTTAATAGCTAAACCCCTGACCAAGCTTACTCAGAAAAATAAACCATTTGTATGGGGAAGTGAAGAAGATGAAGCATTTCAGGTATTAAAGCAGAAATTATGTAGTGCACCTATTTTATCATTACCCGAAGGTAGTGAGGATTTTGTGGTATTTTCTGATGCGTCTCTTAGAGGTTATGCAAGTGTCTTGATGTAGCGAGAAAAGGTAATAGCTTATGCTTCTAGGCAATTAAGGAAAAATGAGGAGAATTATACTACTCATGATCTTGAATTAGGAGCTGTGGTCTTTGCTCTTAGGTTGTGGAGACATTATCTGTATGGCACCAAGTGTACGGTATTCACCGATCATAAAAGCCTACAGTATATTCTCGATAAAAAAATTGAACATCAGGCAACGAAGATGGATAGAATTGTTAAGTGATTATGATTGTGATATAAAATATCACCCAGGTAAGCAAATTTTGTTCCCGATGCATTCAGTAGAAAGCATAGAGAGCCTATCAGGGTACGTTCTCTAGTCTTGACTGTGCATAATAATTTACCTGAACAAGTTAGAAATGCACAAATGAGAGCCTGTAAGAAAGAAATTTTTGTTAATGAAGGGTTTCAAGGTGAAAGAGATGTTGATCCCAAACATAGATCGATTTAGCTTGTGTAAACTAGATTAAATCAAGTTAAACACGTAGAGAAACTTTGTATTATATGAAACAATGCAAGTATTATGCGTAATTAATACTTAAACAAGAACACACAAACAAGATAAACAAAACTTTCACTTTGATTGATAAATCAAACTTGCGTACAATGAAAGTGTAAAACATATATTAAACTAAAACCTAAAGGCCTCATTTTTTAGATTAAGGAGCCTTGTACAAGAGTCTACGTATCAGCTATTTTAGGTAAAGATAAACATAAAGAATACATTGTCGAACATATCTTTACTAGAAACATACTAGAAACATAAAACATGTAGACTAAGTCTTTTATCAGTGCTTGACTTCTTTTTATCAACGCTTGACTTCTTCCTGTCAACGCTTAGCCTATCAACGCTTGATTTCTTCCTATCAACGTCCAAATTGCTCTTGTCAGCGTGTAAGTGTTTTGACTATATTTTATTCCCAAAAATCCTCTCCTAAACTTGATATCTACTCTAGCAATCAAGTTTCTGAGTAAAAACTAAGTACTAGGAGGATTCTTACAAATCTTATCAAATTGGAAATAAATATATCTAATCAAATCTTTGGCCACGTCACTTGAGTACTCTATCTCCAGCTGTGTTGTCATCATTTTCTTCAAAACTTCTTTGAACATAGGATACTCAGCATCCACAAGAAGATACTCAGAAAACTTTGTAGAACTCAAATTATACACACCAGCGGCTGAATACAAACGCCATTTAATTCCACTGATATCATCATCAAGATCCTTCCAAATTGGATATTCTTCATCTGGTGCACACATCCTCTTGAATGTTGACCAAATCTTTATTTCGTTGATTGAATTAGGTGCTTCAGTCTCATACTTGGCGTGCATCAACCTCCAAAGGTCTGCCAAGTCTTCCCTATCCAGGCTTGCAAACAAAGACATAAGAGTAGTGAAAGTATGTACCTTCTTTCCATATCTGCCAATCATCCAAAACCCACTTGCATCTTCCTCATCGCTAACTATAGGGTTTCTGGAATCTTGAGGTAACACTTCTACCATTTGTGAAGCTTCCAAGGATGAGAGCTTAATAATCTTTCTAATAATAGCTTCACTAGGATTCACTCTATCAAAATTTTCTGGAAACTCAAGAGGAACTCCCTTCTTCAATGGTCTTGGTGTAACCAAAACCTTTTGGATCTCCATTTCTTCTACAAGTTCTTCTTTTCTTTCATCTGAAAGGATTCTAATGGTGTTCTGTTCTTGCACACTTGCTGGAACACTCCTAAATTCCGGATAGCAGCGGAAGGGTCATTGGGAGTATTACTTCATAGCACAACACACAAGTTACAGAAAACGACTCAAAAGAGACGTTTTAACAGTTTAATCCATTCGATTATTAAAACATCATGGTTTACAAACAGAAACAGGTCCCAACAATAATGTAATAATAAACAGTTTCAAAAAGTTTATTAAATGGTAATCAGCATTTTATTGCCTTTAAAATATCCAGTGTGACTCCATGCTCCAGCTGCTTTTGAGTACCTGAGAAATACATGCTAAAACGTCAACACAACGGTTGAGTGAATTCATAGGTTTGCAAGTAAAAGCAGTGGACCACAAGATTTCAAGTATTCAGATCATAAAAGTCAGATAGCATAAGTTATCGCATTTAGCTCATGAAACCGAACATTAACATCCGTTATTCCGTTAAAGTTTCAAATACAGTGCGTCCAGTCGGTTTTCCGTTAAACCCGGACGGAGAGGTCAATCCCAATAGATCTATTCACAGCATTCGTGTTTACTCGACCAGTACAGTCGGTCCAAGTAATTAACGGTTCATGACAAAAAGGGATAAAATAAGCATACAGTTCAAGCACTTGCGTCCATTCGTAAAAAGTAGCATGTAACCCCCTCGTGGGTTTAATAAAACAATTAAAGTAGTAAAAGCGAGGCTATGAACTCACCATATGTAAAGCGATGAAAAACAAAGACAACGATCAAAACTTTAATTCCCAATTCAATAGTAATATCAACCCAATAACTCCTTGTAATACATCAAGTGTTTCAGCCAAAAACTCTTAAAAATTGATGACGTTGATGATGATATGTGATACTAGTTCAAGAATTAAGCTAGAACCACTATATCTATAATTTGTCATGAGACTTGTTTTATATGAAACTTGTAATGGCGTCTTTATTCTTCTTTGGTTCGGCAAAAATATAAAAGGCACAAAGATTGTGCGTGGTTAATTGTAGTGCTAAGATATATAAATGATTTTTATATTTGATCATATCTTATCTATGAAGATACAAGATACACGTACATAGCATTTTGGATATGAGTGTATAATTTTTGACCAAATTTTGTTGTGACACCACATAAGATGACACGAAGTTTTTATTATAATTACTTTTTTTTTAACTTTTTTCTTATATTTATTCATATTACGATATAGCGGGTATTATCAAAACCCGATATTTTAAAAGTTACGCAATATAAAAATTACATGTTAAACATGAAAAATAAACGCTTGGTATAAAATAAAAACATCGACATTCGGAGAATATTTGTATTTTAATATAAAAATAAAGAATTATAATTTAATAAATGTTGACATGTTATATAAGCGAGCGACACTTAAAAGTTTATCATAAAAGTTACAAAAAAATGCCCTTCAAACGAAAAATCATTACGACGACAATAGGGAAAATTTCTATTATTTACGGTTGATGTCGGACATATACTTTGTCGATAAGTAATAATAGACACGTATTCGATACGTTAAGCCATAACCTTGTCGATTAACCGAGAATTTAATATATATTATTTTATTTTATTTTAATTAATATTTTTTTATAAAAACAAACATGATAAATAAAAGTCGGCTTATAAATATTGATCCGAAAAATAAGAATTGTTACAGTCTAACCACCTTAAAAGAACTATGTCCCAGAGTTCGGTTGTTTTACATGTTCACGATACGTTCGAGAAAAGGTGAGAGTACTTTTAAGTTCACAAGAGTCGATACACGCTCGGAATAATCCATATAAATGTATCAAAAATATGAAAAGATTAAATAGTCATTCGTATAAGATAATATCGATACGAATTAGAATAGCGATAGACAACAGATGAATCATACAATCGAATTACGAGCCGAGATGAAACAGATTGTGCGAATATCGCATGCTTAAGCCCACTCATTTACAAATCATCAATTACATGGGTTCGTCAGGTCCATCTAATTAAGATTTAGAAATTAATGGTTCGGTAATTTATAATTTTCTTGTTCAAACGAGTGACGAATTCGTTTCAACAAAATAACTATAAACTAGCCTACCTAAGCACTGTTCGCACAGAGCACGAGATGAAGAGAAAATCAAATTTTCCATACAACGAAATAATCTCATTCGTGGCATGATATATTAAAATCATCCGGAGTGATAAGAAAATCAAGGAACACAAATGCATCTTGTTACAAAAGAAATCTGCCCCAATTTTGCAC
Source organism: Glebionis coronaria (assembly GCA_025667525.1). Taxonomy (NCBI): domain Eukaryota; kingdom Viridiplantae; phylum Streptophyta; class Magnoliopsida; order Asterales; family Asteraceae; genus Glebionis; species Glebionis coronaria. The sequence goes on from CM046875.1 coordinate 247,790,091, forward strand.
AACAGGAGGTGTGAAGTCAAAGGCGTACTCCAATCAACCAAAAGACTTTACAACAGTGTTCTATGAAATAACGTATATAGTTTCAAAGCAAAAGATGAGTATTCAAACTCGGAATCAGAAGGTAACTGAAAAATGGAATCGGCACTTGGAGGTGAGTTCACGTTTATAAAAAAATGTCATAAAAGTCATGAAAATGTTGCAAAAACCATTGTTTCACTCGCAATGTCTTGAAAGAATGCAATGTTTATACAAATAATCCCTTCATATAAACATACTAACGAGAAAGAAATATATATCAATATACATATTTTACAGGCTTTTGGGTAGCATGAGCGCGCACGGATGATCTTGAAGGCAATAAAATTGTTTTAGCGAAAAAGCTGTTATAGTCTAGGTTTTGAAAAAATGACCTAGTTCTCTATAACAAGTGCTCTGATACCAATCTGTAACACTTCTAATTTCGGATAGGGTCAATAGGAGTATTACTTCATAGCACAACACATAAGTTACAGAAAACGACTCAAAAGAGACGTTTTAATAGTTTAATCCATTCGATTATTAAAACATCATGGTTTACAAACAGAAACAGGTCCCAACAATAATGTAATAATAAACAGTTTCAAAAAGTTTATTAAATGGTAATCAGTATTTTATTGCCTTTAAAATATCCAGTGTGACTCCATGCTCCAGCTGCTTTTAATTCTGAGTACCTGAGAAATACATGCTAAAACGTCAACACAACGGTTGAGTGAATTCATAGGTTTGCAAGTAAAAGCAGTGGACCACAAGATTTCAAGTATTCAGATCATAAAAGTCAGATAGCATAAGTTATCGCATTTAGCTCATGAAACCGAACATTAACATCCGTTATTCCGTTAAAGTTTCAAATACAGTGCGTCCAGTCGGTTTTCCGTTAAACCTGGACGGAGAGTTCAATCCCAATAGATCTATTCACAGCATTCGTGTTTACTCGACCAGTACAGTCGGTCCAAGTAATTAACGGTTCATGACAAAAAGGGATAAAATAAGCATACAGTTCAAGCACTTGCGTCCATTCGTAAAAAGTAGCATGTAACCCCCTCGCGGGTTTAATAAAACAATTAAAGTAGTAAAAGCGAGGCTATGAACTCACCATATGTAAAGCGATGAAAAACAAAGACAACGATCAAAACTTTAATTCCCAATTCAATAGTAATATCAACCCAATAACTCCTTGTAATACATCAAGTGTTTCAGCCAAAAACTCTTAAAAATTGATGACGTTGATGATGATATGTGATACTAGTTCAAGAATTAAGCTAGAACCACTATATCTATAATTTGTCATGAGACTTGTTTTATATGAAACTTGTAATGGCGTCTTTATTCTTCTTTGGTTCGGCAAAAATATAAAAGGCACAAAGATTGTGCGTGGTTAATTGTAGTGCTAAGATATATAAATGATTTTTATATTTGATCATATCTTATCTATGAAGATACAAGATACACGTACATAGCATTTTGGATATGAGTGTATAATTTTTGACCAAATTTTGTTGTGACACCACATAAGATGACACGAAGTTTTTATTATAATTACTTTTTTTTTAACTTTTTTCTTATATTTATTCATATTACGATATAGCGGGTATTATCAAAACCCGATATTTTAAAAGTTACGCAATATAAAAATTACATGTTAAACATGAAAAATAAACGCTTGGTATAAAATAAAAACATCGACATTCGGAGAATATTTGTATTTTAATATAAAAATAAAGAATTATAATTTAATAAATGTTGACATGTTATATAAGCGAGCGACACTTAAAAGTTTATCATAAAAGTTACAAAAAAATGCCCTTCAAACGAAAAATCATTACGACGAAAATAGGGAAAATTTCTATTATTTACGGTTGATGTCGGACATATACTTTGTCGATAAGTAATAATAGACACGTATTCGATACGTTAAGCCATAACCTTGTCGATTAACCGAGAATTTAATATATATTATTTTATTTTATTTTAATTAATATTTTTTTATAAAAACAAACATGATAAATAAAAGTCGGCTTATAAATATTGATCCGAAAAATAAGAATTGCTACAGTCTAACCACCTTAAAAGAACTATGTCCCAGAGTTCGGTTGTTTTACATGTTCACGATACGTTCGAGAAAAGGTGAGAGTACTTTTAAGTTCACAAGAGTCGATACACGCTCGGAATAATCCATATAAATGTATCAAAAATATGAAAAGATTAAATAGTCATTCGTATAAGATAATATCGATACGAATTAGAATAGCGATAGACAACAGATGAATCATACAATCGAATTACGAGCCGAGATGAAACAGATTGTGCGAATATCGCATGCTTAAGCCCACTCATTTACAAATCATCAATTACATGGGTTCGTCAGGTCCATCTAATTAAGATTTAGAAATTAATGGTTCGGTAATTTATAATTTTCTTGTTCAAACGAGTGACGAATTCGTTTCAACAAAATAACTATAAACTAGCCTACCTAAGCACTGTTCGCACAGAGCACGAGATGAAGAGAAAATCAAATTTTCCATACAACGAAATAATCTCATTCGTGGCATGATATATTAAAATCATCCGGAGTGATAAGAAAATCAAGGAACACAAATGCATCTTGTTACAAAAGAAATCTGCCCCAATTTTGCACAACAGGAGGTGTGAAGTCAAAGGCGTACTCCAATCAACCAAAAGACTTTACAACAGTGTTCTATGAAATAACGTATATAGTTTCAAAGCAAAAGATGAGTATTCAAACTCGGAATCAGAAGGTAACTGAAAAATGGAATCGGCACTTGGAGGTGAGTTCACGTTTATAAAAAAATGTCATAAAAGTCATGAAAATGTTGCAAAAACCATTGTTTCACTCGCAATGTCTTGAAAGAATGCAATGTTTATACAAATAATCCCTTCATATAAACATACTAACGAGAAAGAAATATATATCAATATACATATTTTACAAGCTTTTGGGTAGCATGAGCGCGCACGGATGATCTTGAAGGCAATAAAATTGTTTTAGCGAAAAAGCTGTTATAGTCTAGGTTTTGAAAAAATGACCTAGTTCTCTATAACAAGTGCTCTGATACCAATCTGTAACACTTCTAATTTCGGATAGGGTCAATAGGAGTATTACTTCATAGCACAACACACAAGTTACAGAAAACGACTCAAAAGAGACGTTTTAACAGTTTAATCCATTCGATTATTAAAACATCATGGTTTACAAACAGAAACAGGTCCCAACAATAATGTAATAATAAACAGTTTCAAAAAGTTTATTAAATGGTAATCAGTATTTTATTGCCTTTAAAATATCCAGTGTGACTCCATGCTCCAGCTGCTTTTAATTCTGAGTACCTGAGAAATACATGCTAAAACGTCAACACAACGGTTGAGTGAATTCATAGGTTTGCAAGTAAAAGCAGTGGACCACAAGATTTCAAGTATTCAGATCATAAAAGTCAGATAGCATAAGTTATCGCATTTAGCTCATGAAACCGAACATTAACATCCGTTATTCCGTTAAAGTTTCAAATACAGTGCGTCCAGTCGGTTTTCCGTTAAACCTGGACGGAGAGGTCAATCCCAATAGATCTATTCACAGCATTCGTGTTTACTCGACCAGTACAGTCGGTCCAAGTAATTAACGGTTCATGACAAAAAGGGATAAAATAAGCATACAGTTCAAGCACTTGCGTCCATTCGTAAAAAGTAGCATGTAACCCCCTCGCGGGTTTAATAAAACAATTAAAGTAGTAAAAGCGAGGCTATGAACTCACCATATCTAAAGCGATGAAAAACAAAGACAACGATCAAAACTTTAATTCCCAATTCAATAGTAATATCAACCCAATAACTCCTTGTAATACATCAAGTGTTTCAGCCAAAAACTCTTAAAAATTGATGACGTTGATGATGATATGTGATAATAGTTCAAGAATTAAGCTAGAACCACTATATCTATAATTTGTCATGAGACTTGTTTTATATGAAACTTGTAATGGCGTCTTTGTTCTTCTTTGGTTCGGCAAAAATATAAAAGGCACAAAGATTGTGCGTGGTTAATTGTAGTGCTAAGATATATAAATGATTTTTATATTTGATCATATCTTATCTATGAAGATACAAGATACACGTACATAGCATTTTGGATATGAGTGTATAATTTTTGACCAAATTTTGTTGTGACACCACATAAGATGACACGAAGTTTTTATTATAATTACTTTTTTTTTTAACTTTTTTCTTATATTTATTCATATTACGATATAGCGGGTATTATCAAAACCCGATATTTTAAAAGTTACGCAATATAAAAATTACATGTTAAACATGAAAAATAAACGCTTGGTATAAAATAAAAACATCGACATTCGGAGAATATTTATATTTTAATATAAAAATAAAGAATTATAATTTAATAAATGTTGACATGTTATATAAGCGAGCGACACTTAAAAGTTTATCATAAAAGTTACAAAAAAATGCCCTTCAAACGAAAAATCATTACGACGACAATAGGGAAAATTTCTATTATTTACGGTTGATGTCGGACATATACTTTGTCGATAAGTAATAATAGACACGTATTCGATACGTTAAGCCATAACCTTGTCGATTAACCGAGAATTTAATATATATTATTTTATTTTATTTTAATTAATATTTTTTTTATAAAAACAAACATGATAAATAAAAGTCGGCTTATAAATATTGATCCGAAAAATAAGAATTGCTACAGTCTAACCACCTTAAAAGAACTATGTCCCAGAGTTCGGTTGTTTTACATGTTCACGATACGTTCGAGAAAAGGTGAGAGTACTTTTAAGTTCACAAGAGTCGATACACGCTCGGAATAATCCATATAAATGTATCAAAAATATGAAAAGATTAAATAGTCATTCGTATAAGATAATATCGATACGAATTAGAATAGCGATAGACAACAGATGAATCATACAATCGAATTACGAGCCGAGATGAAACAGATTGTGCGAATACCGCATGCTTAAGCCCACTCATTTACAAATCATCAATTACATGGGTTCGTCAGGTCCATCTAATTAAGATTTAGAAATTAATGGTTCGGTAATTTATAATTTTCTTGTTCAAACGAGTGACGAATTCGTTTCAACAAAATAACTATAAACTAGCCTACCTAAGCACTGTTCGCACAGAGCACGAGATGAAGAGAAAATCAAATTTTCCATACAACGAAATAATCTCATTCGTGGCATGATATATTAAAATCATGCGGAGTGATAAGAAAATCAAGGAACACAAATGCATCTTGTTACAAAAGAAATCTGCCCCAATTTTGCACAACAGGAGGTGTGAAGTCAAAGGCGTACTCCAATCAACCAAAAGACTTTACAACAGTGTTCTATGAAATAACGTATATAGTTTCAAAGCAAAAGATGAGTATTCAAACTCGGAATCAGAAGGTAACTGAAAAATGGAATCGGCACTTGGAGGTGAGTTCACGTTTATAAAAAAATGTCATAAAAGTCATGAAAATGTTGCAAAAACCATTGTTTCACTCGCAATGTCTTGAAAGAACGCAATGTTTATACAAATAATCCCTTCATATAAACATACTAACGAGAAAGAAATATATATCAATATACATATTTTACAAGCTTTTGGGTAGCATGAGCGCGCACGGATGATCTTGAAGGCAATAAAATGCTTTAGCGAAAAAGCTGTTATAGTCTAGGTTTTGAAAAAAATGACCTAGTTCTCTATAACAAGTGCTCTGATACCAATCTGTAACACTTCTAATTTCGGATAGGGTCAATAGGAGTATTACTTCATAGCACAACACACAAGTTACAGAAAACGACTCAAAAGAGACGTTTTAACAGTTTAATCCATTCGATTATTAAAACATCATGGTTTACAAACAGAAACAGGTTCCAACAATAATGTAATAATAAACAGTTTCAAAAAGTTTATTAAATGGTAATCAGTATTTTATTGCCTTTAAAATATCCAGTGTGACTCCATGCTCCAGCTGCTTTTAATTCTGAGTACCTGAGAAATACATGCTAAAACGTCAACACAACGGTTGAGTGAATTCATAGGTTTGCAAGTAAAAGCAGTGGACCACAAGATTTCAAGTATTCAGATCATAAAAGTCAGATAGCATAAGTTATCGCATTTAGCTCATGAAACCGAACATTAACATCCGTTATTCCGTTAAAGTTTCAAATACAGTGCGTCCAGTCGGTTTTCCGTTAAACCCGGACGGAGAGGTCAATCCCAATAGATCTATTCACAGCATTCGTGTTTACTCGACCAATACAGTCGGTCCAAGTAATTAAAGGTTCATGACAAAAAGGGATAAAATAAGCATACAGTTCAAGCACTTGCGTCCATTCGTAAAAAGTAGCATGTAACCCCCTCGTGGGTTTAATAAAACAATTAAAGTAGTTAAAGCGAGGCTATGAACTCACCATATGTAAAGCGATGAAAAACAAAGACAACGTTCAAAACTTTAATTCCCAATTCAATAGTAATATCAACCCAATAACTCCTTGTAATACATCAAGTGTTTCAGCCAAAAACTCTTAAAAATTGATGACGTTGATGATGATATGTGATACTAGTTCAAGAATTAAGCTAGAACCACTATATCTATAATTTGTCATGAGACTTGTTTTATATGAAACTTGTAATGGCGTCTTTGTTCTTCTTTGGTTCAGCAAAAATATAAAAGGCACAAAGATTGTGCGTGGTTAATTGTAGTGCTAAGATATATAAATGATTTTTATATTTGATCATATCTTATCTATGAAGATACAAGATACACGTACATAGCATTTTGGATATGAGTGTATAATTTTTGACCAAATTTTGTTGTGACACCACATAAGATGACACGAAGTTTTTATTATAATTACTTTTTTTTTAAACTTTTTTCTTATATTTATTCATATTACGATATAGCGGGTATTATCAAAACCCGATATTTTAAAAGTTACGCAATATAAAAATTACATGTTAAACATGAAAAATAAACGCTTGGTATAAAATAAAAACATCGACATTCGGAGAATATTTATATTTTAATATAAAAATAAAGAATTATAATTTAATAAATGTTGACATGTTATATAAGCGAGCGACACTTAAAAGTTTATCATAAAAGTTACAAAAAAATGCCCTTCAAACGAAAAATCATTACGACGACAATAGGGAAAATTTCTATTATTTACGGTTGATGTCGGACATATACTTTGTCGATAAGTAATAATAGACACGTATTCGATACGTTAAGCCATAACCTTGTCGATTAACCGAGAATTTAATATATATTATTTTATTTTATTTTAATTAATATTTTTTTTATAAAAACAAACATGATAAATAAAAGTCGGCTTATAAATATTGATCCGAAAAATAAGAATTGCTACACTTGCCCATATTGGATAAGCCTTATACTCCAATTCATCAAAGGACAATCCCTGCAACTTTCTGAAAGTCCAACCTGTTTGATGACATCTAAGCAACATGTAATAGAGCTCTCTTCTTTCTGTCTTGTTCCTTTCAAGAACTTTGCTAGCTTTATATTTCAGAATCACCTTGCAATCTCTTTGAACTCTGAGTAGAATCTCCAAACCCCAAATTTGATCTGATAAAGTCATGTCTAGATTTTTCATTACTCTATTCTTCCATGCAAAGTACATCTGAGCAACTTCAGGCATATCATAATCTACCTGATTCTTCAACCGTGCAAGCTTTTCCCTTGCCAACTCATCACCATATTCAAGCCTCTCTGGTTCTTCAATAATCATGACACTTGAATTTGTGCTCTCATCACCACTGCTTTCCTTATTCTCAACAGCAGTCTCCCTCATCCTATCTTCTTTCTCAAGTTGTGCAGCCAACATGAAATCAAATTTTACTTGGGTTGCATTCTTGGGAACCACTGTTTCTACCATTATCCCTTTACCCTTATCTAATGTATCAATGATGGGTAAAGATCATGATGGTACATGTGAAGACACTTCCGTGATGATAGCTGATGACTAGAATACATCAACCATACCTGCAGGTCTATCAACGTCTAAAACCTGTGTGTCAACGCCTAACTTACTCCTATCAGCACTTGGCTTGTCAGCGTCAAAAATCTTCTTGTCAACGCTCACCTTACTCTTGTCAGTGCTTCTTGTGAACTGCTCCATCATCTCAGTAAAAGATAAATTCAAATTTGTAGGGGTAACCAATGAAACATCAAAACCTGGTTACCTCTTCAAATTTGTTAGAGCTTCAGCTATACCCAAAGATTCTCCTTCATGTGAGCCTTTGTCACTCACATGTATATGCTCATCCTCCCCTTTGGAAGAATCCTCCACTCCACGCCTATGGTTAGCATCTTCCAAATGACAACCCTCTCCCGCAATTGCCTGAGTTCAAGGCCTTGTGTAGAGACAGTATGTACAAGGTCTGCATTTTACTTTTGCAAGCTTGCAGACAACCGTCAATTCTAACTATATATAGGGTTCCAATCTGCCCTCCTCTAGAATGGGGATTTGACCTCCCAAAGTAGAGTCATGGGGCATGGATGGGGTCTTAATGATGTTAGGACTGGCATGGCCTGCATCTAAGCTAGTACCAATAGTCCTAGCCCCACCCATATCTCCAACCACACTTATTGTGGTGGTTCTCTCTACAACATGGCTAGGACCACCAGAGGAGAACACTCCAATAGTCCGTTGGCATTTTTCCATCCTAAAGTCTGGGGTTGAAGAAGATGATGTGGATTGGGCTTCAGTTTGGAGGTTAAGGGGTGTTTGCGTTTGTTGTAAAAGGGTGTCAGCGTTTGGATTTTGAGTGTCAACACCAACATTTAATGTGTCAGCGTTGAAGGCATCTTGGTCAATTTCCATATACTGGGGTGATGGTGATGGTTCAGGTAATGGGTCAAGTTGTGGTTGTGGGTCAGGGTGAGGTTGTGCTGCTGCAATGACAGCAAGCATGGCTTGGGTAAGGGGTAAGTCTCTGTGTGGGGGTGAATTCATCTTTCCAAAAATTGCTTTCTTTTGCAAAAGGATCGTATAAAAATCATCATGATCGCTGGTGCAATACCTTTGTTCATCAAAAACCATTTGCAAAAATCTTGGATAAGCGAGAGTCATCTTGCTACCCTTGTTTTTACACATGCCATCAAAAATCATTTTAGAAAAGATATATTTTTGCCCTGTAGAAATACACACAATGGTACTTCTAATAGACCTGTTAATTTCATTGTGTGCAGTGCATTTGGGACTCAAACATTGAAGTATGACATGTATTAAGTACTTCCAAGCTGGGGGGAAATTCCTATTTAGAATATTTATTTAAATTGCCCTCTTCAGGGAAAGGATAACCCAAAGCTTGAAGTCCTTGTTCTTGCTCACCAATGGATAGGGTGGTTATACCATCTGCATCATTAAGATGCAAAGCCTGGCGAACCAAGGCTTCAATAACCACTCATGAACGCCCATGGACTGTAGCAGTCAATGTAGTCACATTATTAATCGTTGAGGAAGTGATAGTATTCCAAAACTGCTTAATATGAGTGACAGGGACAAGAGGAGCATGAGAAAGTGCATACCTTATTGGGGATGCAATTAAATACTCCACCATCTGAGTAGATTGAGGAAACAGAGTGTTGTCAGCCTCCAGATAGGCAATCATATTATGCTGACATCTGAACCCCAAAACCAAATCACTCGGTTTAAACTTAGGCGCCATATGTGAAATGTTATGAAAGATGAATATGTGTGAAAATTTAGTTAGACAAGAATAAGAAGTTACCCTGTTTCAAAATAATGAGCCAAATATATAGGAGAGGTAGGGACATGTGATTGGTAAAAAATGAGGCAGTTATATTTCAAAATATAATGATGAAAATCTTGAAAAGTTATAACTTATCTTGTGCATTAATAAAATGTTACCAACTCCTAAATTTACGGACAAATTTTCGTCAAAAATAACAATTGGGTAGGACCCAATGGTTGTCAACGGTAAAAAATAACCTATCAACGCCCAACGACTATATTCTTGTCAACGTTGGAAAAAGCCATGTCAACGTTGAAATTGATTCTAACAACGTTTGGAAATAAATCTGTCAACGTCCAAAAATAAAAATAGTAAAAATGAAAAAGGACCTTAACAAAGTGATTTATCCTAGTAAAGATAACCTATGAACTGAAAATTACTATAGGGTGGCAAGAACTGTCTAATCATGCACACTTGCTTAAGCAAGATAGACATAATTGTCCTCAAGTGTCCCTTGCTAACCAAAGTTCTTAACAATGAAGTTATCTCATAAAATCCTTTGTAACTTCCCAGGTAAGACCAACAAAATTCATACCCAAGTCTCCCAACAGACCACATCTAATTCTAGGCCAAAAAGTCTTGGCAGCGTGCATAGTATATCAACTTTGCATGCTACAGTGCCTCATGAGTTAGTAAACTAATTCATACTCACCAGTGGACATAATATATAATTGTGATAAGATTATTATATGAATACCCAAAAAGTCCTAAAGGTTTCCTAAACCTCCTCTTAAACTATGATACATAAGTTGCCAAATAAAATGCATGTATTAAAAATTTATGTCAAGATAGGAATATAAATATTCCAACCATCATCCATAAACTGAAACATGCTCCAATAATGCTCCAAGAATCCATATGCAACTCTGTATCCATTTGTACAATGCTAACAACGCCTATATAATTAGATCAAAAACTACAAAACTAACATGTTGCTGACAACGTCAATTTAACACTTGTCAGTGTTAAAATAACCTTTGTCAGCGTTAGACAAATAAAGTGGAAAATCTAATTTTATACAAAGACCAATAACAAATGTATATCATGTACATACTTTTACAATAAGTTCCCAAAACACATATTAAGTAAGATTGATCATTCCAATACTTGTTATTAAGTATTGAAATCTTCCAGTATCAAAAGGTTTAGTTAATAAATGTGCCACATTTTCCTCTATGTCAACCCTATCTGGTTCATTAAACCTTTTTCAAAACAATCTCTTATAAAATGATGTATAATTTCTATATGTTTTGTTTTAGAGTGATGTACAGGATTTTTAATAATGCATAAAGTACCCATAATCCAACAGCTGGTTCTGAATCCATAAGACTTGTCCACAACAAGCAGCTGCAACTACATACTCTACTTCAGTTGTAGAATTGGCCACCACTGTTTGTTTCTGTTAGAAGTATTTAAAGTGATGATCATATAATATACCGTTGTGAAGCTCGTGGAAAATACTACTTAACGGTGTTGAGAGTTCTAGCATAGTGTTATGTATGTAACGGGAATTAGTCCTGAACACACAAATAAGGAAGGCCTTCCATACACTAGACGTGTTGTATAAAAGGCCCAAGGCACCTCATTTTTGGTGGGTGTTTTCCATTTCATAGTTTGTATAGAGAGAAACTCTTGTCTTTCTCTCACTAGGAAATCACAACCCTTTTTATTCTTCTCTTTTATTCTTCTAATCTAATCTTTCTTTTTGGTTTAATCTTGTTCTTCATCATCTCTATTTCATGTTCTATAAGTCGTGTGTTACGTCCTTCAAGTGGTATCATTCTCCAAGGGATTCGTGGATAGCTCTTGGGTGTTGTCCTTGTTTTTCTTATGTTTCGTGATTCATATATCTTCTAAGTAGTTGTGGTAGTGATTTGGTATACTCACTTTGGCTAAAAACACAAAAGTTTTGGGTGTTTTGATCATTTTTTGGCTTAAAATCTCGAATTGGTTGGGTTTTGTCCGAGAAGTGGGAATTTGGTACTATTCCGACAGGTTTCATCAGAAAAGGGTTATATATTCCGACGAATATTCCGATAGAATTCCATCGGAAAAGGGTTTCTTCATTCCGATCGTTATTCCGATAGGTATTCCGATAAGTATTCCGATAGTACATTCCGACAGGTATTCCGATAGTATATTCCGACGGTTATTCCGACAGAGCATTCCGACAGAGTATTCCGATAGAGTATTCCGACAGGTATTCCGATAGGTATCCCGACAGACATTCAGACAGGGTATTCCGATATCATTCTGATAGATCATTTCGATCCACATTCCGATATAATATTCCGATGGGCATTCCGATGGATATTTTGTTCGAGTATGTTTTAGACTTAGCCACTATCTAGACTAGTCGCGGCACATAGTTTACACGAAGATTCAAAAAAAAAAGTTAAAATTTTTTTGGTCAAGTAAAATCAATTTTTTCCCTACTAGTTTTTGGCTATTTATAACTCAATTTCAAAATTTAGCGATACAAAATATTTTTAGCTTGCCATTTTGTCGGACTGAGGAATTTATTGTCGGACTGAAAAAAATAAAAAATAAGAAGTTTCGGAATTTCAACAACAACACACGCTATCTTCGAATTGAGATCCTGTTTTTCACTCGACTTCTACGATGACATCTCAACAAGATATTTATGCTTCGAGTACTGAGAATCGTCCACCCATGCTTACCAAGGAGAACTACACTACACAGGCTAGTCGTCTCCTTCGTTATGCAAAATGTAAACCTTTGGGATAGTTGATTGTCAACTCGATTCAAAAGGGTCTGTATGTTAGATGAACAATTATTGTGCCTGGAGACCCTTCGAATGCTAACCCAGTGGCTGACTCTAGTCATGAGGAAACAGATGAAGAATTAACTGAAGCTGAATCCAAACAACTCGACGCTGATGATCAAGCAATTCAAGTCATTCTTATAGGAATTCCTGAAGATGTTTATGCTGCTGTCGATAGTTGTGAAACCGCACACGAGATGTGGCTTAGGATTCAAAAAACGATGAATGGCAGTGAAATCGATTTACAAGAAAAGGAAACTAAGTTGCTTCGTGAATTGGAGAATTTTACGTCTACTGAAGGGAACAAATTGAACCTTATTATCATCGGTATTCAACCCTCATGAACCATCTTAGAAGAAACAAACATGAACCTGCACAAATTGCTGCCAACATCAAATTCCTTGATAATCTTCCTTCTGAATGGTCACGATATGTCACTCTTGTCAATCAAACCAAGGATCTTCATGTCGTGGACTACACTCAAGTATATGACTATTTTAAGATGAATCAAGATGAAGCTAACGAAGTTAGGGCAGAAAGATGTGCCAAGACACAAGACCCATTGGCTTTTATGGCGAACTCTCCATCATCTATTTCATATCCCATGGTACCCTACCATCAACCCTCATCAAGTAACTTCATGCCACAACAACAACAACAACACCTCAATGCTTATGGATATCAACCTCCTGCTGCTATAAATTATTTACAACAACCCATTGCCTGTTTTGATGACATCACCGATCCAACTCATGCTATTAATACTGGTCTTGCGCTACTTGCAAAGGCATTCAAATTCACCATTAACCCCACCAACAACAATTAGAGAATCTCCTCGAACACTAGAAATAGGCAGACTGATCAACCTTTCATGAATACGAATCAAGATCGCCAATTGGTAGTTGTTGGGAACACGGGGATACATTATGGTCAAAATAATGGGCAGGCGGTTGGGAATGCAGGAAATCAGTATGGACAAATCTGTGGTCTGAATCCGAATTTTCCGAATGCGGGTAATCAGAATGGTTAATAGTTGTGCCAGCGGTTGGTAATCAGATTGGAAACATTGTGGCTGCAAGGGCTGAGAATACTGGTACAAGAAATGGAAACAACAATCGTCAGGTTCAGTGCTACAACTGCAGGGGATTTGGTCATTATGCTCGAGATTGCACAGCCAAAAAGAAGAGGGATGTTGCTTATCTTCAGACTCAACTTCTCATAGCTTAAAAGGAAGAGGCAGGGATTCCACTTCAAGCTGAGGAATTTGATCTTATGGCTTCTGCAACTAAATATGACGAGGAAGAAGAGGTGAATGCTAACTACATCTTGATGGAAACTTACAGCAAGCATCTACCTCAGGAATGCATGATGATACTGCTCCCGTCTATGACTCAGACGGTCCCTCTGAGGTACATCCACGCTTTGATGATAATGATATATATAGTATGTCTAGTCAGGAGGAGGAGTATATTGAGATGCTTGAGCCCTACATTTAGACAAACGGGGATCAAACGAATAATAGTAATATTAGTTAGAATGAGCCCAGTGTGGACCTTATTGTGGATCAAGTTGCCTAGTCTACAAACCTTCATGATGCGACTCTTGCGTATTATAAATCTCTATTTGATAAGCTTGATAAGGATGTTGACCATGCTACGGTGGTTAATAATAAGTTTAGAGAAACTAATGCCAAGTTGACCACTGAGCTTGCGAGATATAAGGAACGGGAAAAAAGTTTTGAAATTCACTAGACTAAAATTAAAGAACTTGAACAAGCTCATGCTACATCGGTTCATCAAGAAAAATGTACCACTAAGAAGTTAAATGCCTTACATTTAAGTAGTGCTAAAAAGATAAGCGAATTGAATAATGAAATTACCTCTCTTAATAAACAGCTTTCAACTAAAAAATCTATTGTTTCTGATTTAAAAGAAGAAAGGAAAAAGCTGAAACATGATTTCAAAATTCGAGAAGATGGGCTTCTTGAGGATTTTTGCAAAGCTCAGGATAGGATTAGAGAATTAGACAACCTTTTAGTAAAACGTGGCCAAACTATGCAAACGATAAATATGCTCGCACCAAAAGTGAATGAGATAAATTACACTGGATACAAATTGACTTTAGGTTGTCCTCTTCCTCCTAATCCCGGATACCATAAGCAAGTTCAGGCCACTAATGAAACCTTATATAATGGTAGTGTGCTCTTGTCTGATGAGCATGATCCTCATAGTGTGCATGATTCTGAGGAAATTACTTATCTTGCAGTATAGACTCGTTTAAGAATGAAAAAGCTTGATAAAGAAATGACATCCGTTTATTACCCGAAAGTTAATCCTCAAAATGTTTTTGTTCGGTTTAAAACGATTACTGAAATGATTTTGCTCCCAAGTGAGGAATTGTCTATGACCCTCCTAAACCGACTATCACACGCCGACTTCTAAACGAGCTTCAAGATAACTTTGTCATCCTTAAACGTGTTGTTAATTCAAAACTCACTGGAGGAAATGTTACATCACCTGTTCAGATTGAGGTTTAGAAAATTCTTCAAAACGATATAAATCCGATTAGTAATCAAGTTGATGCTCTGTTAGGAAACTTGGAAAACGCTTTTGTAAAAGAATTTGCCAACTTTGTTGAAGACTTTAAATCTTTGACGAAGGAAGCTGATGATTCTCTTGATAAAATAAAAGTTTTGGAAAACGATCTTGAACGCCTCTCTAAAGCACGTGATTGTAATGATAGTAGCCCTGTTGAGTTAGGTACCTCTATGTTGCATAATGAAAACCTCCAAACTGAGCTTGATCTTATGAAAGAGAAAATGGAATCTTATGTCATTAAAAAGGATAAAGAATTCACCTATCTTTGGAATAATTTTGTCAAAAAATGTGATGAATGTAAATATGAAAAGATTTCTTACGAAAAAGCTTACAATGAAATGCAACAAAAAATCGTATGTTTAACAGCTCAGTTGGGAGGTGCTCAGGGAACCAATCTGGCTTCTTTAGGGTTAGAGAATGTCAGTGATGGAAATGTTCAGAAGCTTAAGGCTAAAATTGTAGATTTAGAATCTGTTTTTGTTTCATATTAGCGGGCTGTTGAACAAAGTAAGTCTGTCTATCATAAACTTAATGATAAAATATGTAAGAACTGTAAGATAAAAGCCTTATTAAAAGATACGACTTCTGAGCCTAGTACGATTCAAACACCAGCAACCTCGGGACCCACTCGTATTGTTGTGACACCTTTTCCCAAGGTTTCTGGAATGAAAACTACTGTGATTGCCCCAAGAATGTTTCATGTTAGTTCTCCCTCCGTGCCTAGAAAACAACGTAAAGCAAGCGTTAGGACAAAACCGATCACTATAACTCAACCACAAGTCATTGATTTAAAAAGTGCTAATTATAATAGACACGTGTCTTCTTCTACAGGAATAAACAACTACACTAAGAGAAAAAGGCCACAGCCTACGAGCAATACAAGGAATGATAGGGTCCCTTTTGCCTCTAGAAGTAGTCGCCCCAAGATCAATAATGTGGAAGTAGAACAACACCCTTGGAATTTACCTTTTTTAATCATAATCAGAAACTTAATTCATCTGAATGTAATGACTTTAAGCTTGCTATTCGGAATGACAAATCTGAAGTTATTTGTGCTAAATGTAATAAATGTTTCTTTACTTTTAGTCATGATGCTTGTGGTTTGACTATGAATGGTTTAAATTATGGTGGTTACACTCGAATTGACAAGCTGTCAGTCAGTGAACAACAACGCACTCCTAAGGCTAAGGTGTATGTTCCAAAAATTACGCACGTAGTGTCCACAGAAAGTCTTGCTAAGCCTAGTAGCCCTAGATTCACCTCTAAATGGTTGCCTACTGGTAGAAATTTTGATTGTAGTGGCAAAATTATCAACACTTGTAGATCTTATACTGACAGTGAAACGTCGGTATGTGATACGGCTTAATTATCATCTAACCCTACAGGAACCTATTTCATCGGTTGCCAAAATATTTTCTTCTCTTATTATTGGCAGGCTGTTGAAATTTGTCTCTGGTGCGTGGACTCAGGCTGTTCCAAACATATGACTGGGAATCGAAGCCTTCTCAAGAACTTTGTATGGTGTTTCATGGGAACTGTTCGATTTGGAAATGATCATGTTGCGGCAATTCTAAGCTATGGTGATCTCCATTGGGGAAATATAATCATCACCAGAGTCTCTTTTGTTGATGGCTTGTTACACAATTTATTCTCGGTTGGGCAATTTTGTGATTCAGACTTGAAGGTTGCTTTCAGAAGTCATACATGTTTTGTAAGAGATCTTGAAGGAATTGATTTGTTGAAAGGAAATCGTACCACCAACCTTTACACCATCGATATTTTTCAAATGTCTGTTGCTTCTCCAATTTGTCTCATGGCCCGAGCCACTTCAATAAAGTCATGGTTATGGCATCAAAGGTTATCTCATCTCAATTTTGAAGCCATCACCCAACTTGCGAAAGATGATCTCGTTGCCGGTCTTCCAAAGTTTAAATATACAAAAGACCATCTTTGTCCTTCCTGTGAGCAAGGTAAAAGTAAGAAGAGGCCTCACAACCCCAAACATGTTCCCAACTCAACGAATAGGTTACATCTCTTACATATGGATTTGTGTGGCCCAATGAGAATCAAAAGCATTAATGGAAAGCGGTATGTTCTTGTGATTGTGGACGATTATTCACGTTACACATTCGTTCATTTTCTTGCTTCGAAAGATGAAGCCCTTGATGTAATTATTAATTTCTTGAAGAAAACATCAGTTCAAGCCCCTGCTATCATTTTAAGAACGGATAACGACACAAAATTCACCAATCAGAAGCTGAAAGCTTATTTTGACGAAGTTGGGATTTCTCATCAAACTTCGACTATAAGAACTCCAGAGCAAAATGGAGTTGTGGAACGGAGGAATCGTACGCTAGTTGAAGCTGCTCGGACGATGCTTCTCTCCTCCAGTGCACCGTTATTCCTTTGGGCCAACGTTATAGCAACTGCATGTTATACTTAAAACCGCTCCATTATTCACACCCGTTTCAACAAAACACCTTATGAGATCATTAACAGAAGAAAACCGGATATTTCAATTTTACATGTCTTCGGTGCACTATGTTATCCGAATAATGATCGTGAAGATATCGGTAAACTTGAACCTAAAGGTGATATTGGCTTTTTCATTGTGTATTCTTCAACTGCGTGTGCTTACAGGGTTTATAATCGAAGGACAAGAAAGGTAACGGAGACTATGAATGTTACCTTTGATGAACTCTTGGGTATGGCCTCTCAGCATAGAAGTTCACATCCCGAGCTTCAAGGTCATACTTCTGGACACGTAAGTTCAGGACTCGCGCTTCAATTTGCACCTTCAGCAATCTCATCGTTACAACCCTCAGAACGTGACTTGGATGTTTTATTTGGTCCAATCTATGATGAATATATGGAGGATCCTTTGTCATTTGGTGTTCCTCAAAATGCCCCGGCTGCACCTCCTACGGTAGTTCCAGAACCACCAATTGCATCTACACCAACGTCATCCGTTTTTGCACCATCTACGTCAACCTCAACCATATTGACACCAAACATTCCAACCACTTCTCCGACTGATGACGCAACTCAACAACAATCTCAACAAATTCCTACTCATGTTCATCTTCAGAATGAAATAGTTGCTGAAAATGCAAACAATGCGATGCTCAACGAACACGAGTTTGTTAATCCATTTGCGGCTTCCACAAGTTCTACTCAGCCTTCAACACCATATGTGGATCCGTCGAGGTCGCATCAAGTTTCTCATACACTTCCACATGATCACAAATGGACTAAGAATCATCCTTTGGTTCAAGTGATTGGCAATCTCACAAGACCAGTCTTAACACGAAATCAGCTTCGTACCGTCGGTGATATGTGTATCTATACACTATCAGTCAGCACAATGGAACCAGCAAGTGTGAAAGAAGCAATGACGGATGCATCATGGATTGAGTCTTTGCAAGAATAACTCAATTAGTTCATCCGACTTGATTTATGGGAGTTAGTACCTCGACCGGACAATATCGATCCCCTTACTTTTAAATGGTTATTAAAAAACAAAATAGATGAGGAGCAAACGGTCACCAGGAACAAGAATCGGTTAGTCGTGAGAGGTTATAAACAACAGGAGGGAATTAATTTTGTAGAATCCTTCGCCCCGGTTGCTCGAATAGAAGCTATTAGGATTTTCTTGACATATGCAGCACACAAATCATTCACTATGTATCAAACGGACGTGAAGACGGCTTTCTTGCATGGGTCGTTAAAAGAAGATGTGTATGTATGTCAACCTGAAGGTTTCATCAATACTGAACAACCAAGGCATGTCTACAAGTTGAAAAAGGCAATTTATGGTTTGAAACAAGCACCGAGGGCATGGTACGACGAATTCTCATCATTTCTTCTACAAAATCACTTCAGCAAAGGAACCATTGATCCAACGTTGTTTATCAAGCACTACGGCAACAACATCCTGGTGGCTCAGGTCTATGTAGATGATATTATATTTGGTTCTACTAACCCAAAATATTCCATATTATTTTCCGACCTTATGAAAAGCTGATTCGAAATGTCCATGATGGGGGAACTAATGTTTTTTCTTGGTCTCCAAGTACACCAATCCCCCCGTGGTATTTTCATAAATCAGTCCAAGTATGTGCTTGAGATTCTAACAAAATTTGGCATTGAAAACTGTGATCCTATTGGTACTCCAATGGACACTAAACACAAGCTTGATTTGGATAAGAAAGGGAAATTTGTAGATGCTACAAAATACCGAAGCATGATCGGGTCCCTTATGTACTTAACCTCAAGCAGACCGGACATTGTGCATGCTACTTGTTTATGTGCTCGGTACCAGGCGAAGCCAACTGAGAAGCACCTTAAAAGGATCTTTCGTTATCTCCGGGGAACCATTAACATGGGTCTCTGGTATACGAAGGATTCTGGTTTTAATCTCACTAGTTTTTCAGATGCCGACCATGCAGGGTGTCATGATACATTCAAGAGCATTTCCGGTGGAGCACAATTCTTAGGCAATAAGCTAGTGAGCTGGTCATCATGAAAACAAGACTGTACAGCGTTGTCCACCACAGAAGCAGAATATGTGTCTCTAACCGTGTGTAGTGCTCAAGTCCTTTGAATGAGAACACAACTCACGAATTATGGCTTTCACTTTCACAAACTTCCTATTTATTGTGATTCACAATCAGCCATAGTTATATCCTGCAACCCGGTCCAACACTCCAAGACCAAGCACATAGCTGTTCGATTCCATTTCATAAAGGAGCATGTGGAAAGAGGAACGATCGAACTGTATTTTGTCAAGACAGACTACCAACTAGCTGACATCTTCACCAAAGCTCTATCTCAAGACATATTTGAATTTTTTGTTCGTCGACTTGGTATGTGTAGTTTCACTCCAGATGAACTTGAACGTCTTGCACATTCGCAGTAATCTTGTATATATCTATCAGAAAATCAAAATACAAAAATATAAAACCTATAAAAACAAAATAAATAATGAGAAAATCTTTCAAAAATACCAAAAATATTCTTCTCCGACATGTCTCTCAGCATCGATAATATGGACATACTTAGAAATGTCGTTCAATAACGCCACGGGTACGTACATAAAGTTCGAATGAGAGTTCAAATGTTTTCAAAACATGTCTTTTCTATTTTCTTCTCATAATGGCTTATAGTCACATGTTAGACTATAACCCGGTCCCCAAAGAAAGGAAAGTCTTTGACTTATCCTCACAACGAGAAATTAATTTTTCTTGGTCATGGGCTTATATGAAAACATTCAAAGTTTTAAGCTCATGAACAAAAGGAAAATATTCATTTATGTACATTATTCCTTAACAACGGGAAAGTAAGTTTTCTCGGGTTTTTGAGCACAATTTTTCAAAGTATTTCAAAACTGTGTGCTCATATACTCCCCTAATTTTAATTAGAATTTCTTTTCGAGGGGGAGTACAAACTTTCATGCAACATTATTCTCTCCATGTTTCATCACTAGTTTCAGAAAAATTTAATGTCATGCAATTTTTGAGGGGGAGAATAGTGATTAAAATGTGTTATCTTGGATAAGATCTTTGATATAAGTGCTTTCTCTTCCTAATATGTGCAAAAACCTTTTCTTTTATGATGCACATATGTAGGTTGAGCGTTTTGGTGATACAAAAAATCTTCAAGGTGTAAACACTGATTTCATCAACACCTTGCTTGCTTTTTCAACAAGTTTTTCTGGTTACGATATCTATACCCTTCAACACAATTATTCACGACGATATTGGTGTCAAAAGGTGGTTAGGTATTCGTCCTATGATCCAACCAGAATCGGAGGGATCTTCCCAGGGACAATCCATTAGAACTTAGAAGTCCTTAGGAAAGATGGAGTAGTTGAGTGTACGGGAATAATACCGACTAATGACTTAAGCTAGCACTGGAACAATCACAACAAGGTGCTATTTATGACGTCTTGGTAAGAATTAAAGGGGTTGAAGAATGAAAAAGAAATGTAAGGATAAAGGGTATAAAGAAAGAAGCCCTCCATACAACTTAGACAGAAACCGGGTCAATACATCTATTATCAGAATCACTTTGATGATTTCTGATACTGAAGAAAAAGCATCATGGACCCAGTGATGCAATGCACAACCCTTCCCAGCCTAATCAAGCTTCTCTCAAAAGAAGTTTGTTTTATTGTCACGGAGTTCAACTCATTTCTATCAACATTGTCACTCCGAGATAGTAGATACTGAAAAGGTGGCAGTCTGCTCCAGCCTCTAATCCCCAAATAAACGTGCACTTATAGAGTCTAGAGCCAACTAGATTCATCTAAAATCTCATTAGGACACTTATTCCATATATCAATTGTTGTTCATCATTAGAACACAAGTGATAATTTATAGAGTCCTACGCTCTATCCTTGTGATATTGCCAGAACATTCAGAGTGATACTCTTTAGTATTCACAATGATGAATGGAAATCCCTCCAGTGTAATCAAACAGCACTACGGTAGGTCATATGTAAGATTCATTTGAATTAAACATATGTTAACTGGAAAGCAACAGTAGTTTGATTCTTTCTTGATTCAAACTCCTTCTAGGTCTCGACGCAATATCTTTATGATTTTGCCAGAACATTCAGAGTAATACTTCTTAGTATTTACTGTGACGAATGGAAATCCTTCCAGCGTCATCATCAAACATCACTGCGGTAGGTAACTTGTGAGATTATATACGAATCAAACTTGTGTCAACTGGAAAGCAACAATGGTTTGGTTCTTAATTGATTCAAACTTCTTCCAGGAAATGAATTGACGACATAATCAGCAAAATGTAACTGCATGATTTACTCTTTACTATGAACTATCTTTCGAGATGTTCAAGTAATGAGAACGGATACCACAGCCGGAAACCCTGTCAAGGAAGTTCTTTGAACTTACCTAATCACAGGTATAATATTCGTATTGTATAACGGGAAACCGGAGGAATGCAAACGGTGGCGTAACCACAAGAGTCGTAATTCAAGACCCCATGCTCATGTAAAAGAAGAAAGCTCAAGAACATCTAAAGACAAAGACTTCCGCTACTCTGATGATCAAGGGAGATTGTTAAAAAGCTTTCATCTCAAATCAAAGTCGTGTGTTACGTCCTTCAAGTGGTATCATTCGCCAAGGGATTCGTGGATAGCTCTTGGGTGTTGTCCTTGTTTTTCTTGTGTTTCGTGATTCATATATCTTCTAAGTAGTTGTGGTAGTGATTTGGTATACTCACTTTGGCTAAAAACATAAAAGTTTTGGGTGTTTTGATCATTTTTTGGCTTAAAATCTCGAATTGGTTGGGTTTTGTCCGAGAAAAGTGGGAATTTGGTACTATTCCGACAGGTTTCATCGGAAAAGGGTTATATATTCCGACGGATATTCCGACAGAATTCCATCGGAAAAGGGTTTCTTCATTCCGATCGTTATTCCGATAGGTATTCCGATAAGTATTCCGATAGTACATTCCGACAGGTATTCTGATAGTATATTCTGACGGTTATTCCGACAGAGCATTCCGACAGAGTAATCCGACAGAGTATTCCGACAGGTATTCCGATAGGTATTCTGACAGACATTCCGACAGGGTACTCCGATATCATTCTGATAGATCATTCTGATCCACATTCCGATATAATATTCCGATGGGCATTCCGATGGATATTTTGTTCGAGTATGTTTCAGACTTAGCCACTATCTAGACTAGTCGCGGCACATAGTTTACACGAAGATTCAAAAAAACAAATTTAAAAGTTTTTAGGTCAAGTAAAATCAATTTTTTTCCCTACTAGTTTTTGGCTATTTCTAACTCAATTTCAAAATTTAGCGATACAAAATATTTTTAGCTTACCGTTTTGTCGGACTAAGGAATTTATCATCGGAATGAAAAAACAAAAAATAAGAAGTTTCGGAATTTCAACAACAACATACGCTATCTTCGAATTGAGATCCTGTTTTTCACTCGACTTCTACGATGACGTCTCAATAAGATATTTATGCTTCGGGTACTGAGAATCGTCCACCCATGCTTACCAAGGAGAACTACACTACACAGGCTAGTCGTCTCCTTCGTTATGCAAAATGTAAACCTTTGGGATAGTTGATTGTCAACTCGATTCAAAAGGGTCCATATGTTAGATGAACAATTATTGTGCCTGGAGACCCTTCGAATGCTAACCCAGTGGCTGACTCTAGTCATGAGGAAACAAATGAAGAATTAACTGAAGCTGAATCCAAACAACTCGACGCTGATGATCAAGCAATTCAAGTCATTCTTATAGGACTTCCAGAAGATGTTTATGCTGTTGTCGATAGTTGTGAATCCGCACACGAGATGTGGCTTAGGATTCAGAAAATGATGAATGGCAGTGAAATCGGTTTACAAGAAAAAGAAACTAAGTTGCTTCGTGAATGGGAGAAATTTACGTCTACTGAAGGGGAACAAATTGAACCTTATTATCATCGGTTTTCAACCCTCATGAACCATGTTAGAAGAAACAAACATGAACCTGCACAAATTGCTACCAACATCAAATTCCTTGATAATCTTCATTTGGAATGGTCACGATATGTCACTCTTGTCAATCAAACCAAGGATCTTCATGTCGTAGACTACACTCAAGTATATGACTATTTGAAGATGAATCAAGATGAAGCTAACGAAGTTAGGTCAGAAAGACGTGCCAAGACACAAGACCCATTGGCTTTTATGGCGAACTCTCCATCATCTATGTCATATCCCATGGTACCCTACCATCAACCCTCATCAAGTAACTTCATGCCACAACAACAACAACAACTCAATGCTTATGGATATCAACCTCCTGTTGCTATAAATTATTTACAACAACCCATTGCCTGTTTTGATGACATCACCGATCCAACTCATGCTATTAATACTGGTCTTGCCCTACTTGCAAAGGCATTCAAATTCACCATTAACTCCACCAAAAACAATTAGGGAATCTCCTCGAACACTAGAAATAGGCAGATTGCTCAACCTTTCATGAATGCGAATCAAGATCGCCAATTGGTAGTTGTTGGGAACACGGGGATACATTATGGTCAAAATAATGGGCAGACGGTTGGGAATGCAGGAAATCAGTATGGACAAATTTGTGGTCTAAATCCGAATGTTCCGAATGCGGGTAATCATAATGGTTAATAGTTGTGCCAGCGGTTGGGAATCTGATGGGAAACATTGTGGCTGCAAGGGCTGAGAATACTGGTACAAGAAATGGAAACAACAATCGTCAGGTTTAGTGCTACAACTACAGGGGATTTGGTCATTATGCTCGAGATTGCACAACCAAAAAGAAGAGGGATGTTGCTTATCTTCAGACTCAACTTCTCATAGCACAAAAGGAAGAGGCAGGGATTCCACTTCAAGTTGAGGAATTTGATCTTATGGCTTCTGCAACTAAATATGACGAGGAAGAAGAGGTGAATGCTAACTACATCTTGATGGAAACTTACAGCAAGCATCTACCTCAGGAATGCATGATGATACTGCTCCCGTCTATGACTCAGACGGTCCCTCTGAGGTACATCTACGCTTTGATGATAATGATATATATAGTATGTCTAGTCAGGAGGAGGAGTATATTGAGATGCTTGAGCCCTACATTGAGACACACGGGAATCAAACGAATAATTGTAATATTAGTTAGAATGAGCCCAGTGTGGACCTTATTGTGGATCAAGTTTCCCAGCCTACAAACCTTCATGATGTGACTCTTGCGTATTATAAATCTCTATTTGATAAGCTTTCTAAGGATGTTGACCATGCTGCGGTGGTTAATAATAAGTTTAGAGAAACTAATGCCAAGTTGACCACTGAGCTTGCGAGATATAAGGAACGAGAAAAAAGTTTTGAAATTCATTAGACTAAAATTAAAGAACTTGAACAAGCTCATGCTACATCGGTTCATCAAGAAAAATGTACCACTAAGAAATTAAATGCCTTACATTTAAGTAGTGCTAAAAAGATAAGCGAATTGAATGATGAAATTACCTCT
This sequence comes from Glebionis coronaria, assembly GCA_025667525.1. Lineage (NCBI taxonomy): Eukaryota > Viridiplantae > Streptophyta > Magnoliopsida > Asterales > Asteraceae > Glebionis > Glebionis coronaria. Next base: position 247,815,355 of record CM046875.1, read on the forward strand.
CTTAATAAACAGCTTTCAACTAAAAAAATCTATTGTTTCTGATTTAAAAGAAGAAAGGAAAAAGCTGAAACATGATTTCAAAATTCGAGAAGATGGGCTTCTTCAGGATTTTTGCAAAGCTCAGGATAGGATTAGAGAATTAGACAACCTTTTAGTAAAACGTGGCCAAACTATGCAAACGATAAATATGCTCGCACCAAAAGTGAATGAGATAAATTACACTAGATACAAATTGACTTTAGGTTGTCCTCTTCCTCCTAATCCTGGATACCATAAGCAAGTTCAGGCCACTAATGAAACATTATATAATGGTAGTGTGCTCTTGTATGATGAGCATCATCCTCCTAGTGTGCATGATTCTGAGGAAACTACTGATCTTGTAGTATAGACTCGTTTAAGAATGAAAAAGCTTGATAAAGAAGTGACATCCGTTTATTACCCGAAAGTTAATCCTTAAACTGCTTTGTTCAGTTTAAAACGATTACTGAAATGATTTTGCTCCCAAGTGAGGAATTGTCTGATGACCCTCCTAAACCGACAATCACACGCTGACTTCTAAACGAGCTTCAAGATAACTTTGTCATCCTTAAACGTGTTGTTAATTCCAAAATCACTGGAGGAAATTTTACATCACCTGTTCAGATTGAGGTTCAGAAAATTCTTCAAAACGATATAAATCCGATTAGTAATCAAGTTGATGCTCGGTTAGGAAACTTGGAAAACGCTTTTGTAAAAGAATTTGCCAACTTTGTTGAAGACTTTAAATCTTTGACGAAGGAAGTTGCTGATTCTCTTGATAAAATCAAAGTTTTAGAAAACGATCTTGAACGCCTCTCTAAAGCACGTGATTGTATTGATAGTAGCGCTGTTGAGTTAGGTACCTCTATGTTGCATAATGAAAACCTCCAAACTGAGCTTGATCTTATGAAAGAGAAAATGGAATCTTATGTCATTAAAAAGGATAAAGAATTCACCGATCTTTGGAATAATTTTGTCAAAAAATGTGATGAATGTAAATATGAAAAGATTTCTTACGAAAAAGCTTACAATGAAATGCAACAAAAAATCGTATGTTTAACAGCTCAGTTGGGAGGTGCTCAGGGAACCAATCTGGCTTCTTCAGGATTAGAGAATGTCAGTGATGGAAATGTTCAGAAGCTTAAGGCTAAAATTGTAGATTTAGAATCTGTTGTTGTTTCATATAAGCGGGCTGTTGAACAAAGTAAGTCTGTCTATCATAAACTTATTGATAAAATATGTGAGAACTGTAAGATAAAAGCCTTATTAAAAGATACGACTTCTGAGCCTAGTACGATTCAAACACCAGCAACCTCGGGACCCACTCGTATTGTTGTGACACCTTTTCCCAAGGTTGCTGGAACGAAAACTACTGTGATTGCCCCAAGAATGTTTCATGTTAGTTCTCCCTCCGTGCCTAGAAAACAACGTAAAGCAAGCGTTAGGACAAAACCGATCACTATAACTCAACCACAAGTCATTGATTTAAAAAGTGCTAATTATAATAGACACGTGTCTTCTTCTACAGGAATAAACAACTACACTAAGAGAAAAAGGCCACAGCCTACGAGCAATACAAGGAATGATAGGGTCCCTTTTGCCTCTAGAAGTAGTCGCCCTAAGATCAATAATGTGGAAGTTGAAGAACACCCTTGGAATTTACCGTTTTTAATCATAATCAGAAACTTAATTCATCTGAATGTAATGACCTTAAGCTTGCTATTAGGAATGAAAAATCTGAAGTTATTTGTGCTAAATGTAATAAATGTTTCTTTACTTTTAGTCATGATGCTTGTGGTTTGACTATGAATGGTTTAAATTATGGTGGTTACACTCGAATTGACAAGCTGTCAGTCAGTGAACAACAACGCACTCCTAAGGCTAAGGTGTATGTTCCAAAAAGTACGCACGTAGGGTCCACAGAAAGTCTTGCTAAGCCTAGTAGCCCTAGATTCACCTCTAAATGGTTGCCTACTGGTATAAATTTTGATTGTAGTGGCAAAATTATCGACACTTGTAGATCTCATACTGACAGTGAAACGTCGGTATGTGATACGGCTTAATTATCATCTAACCCTACAGGAACCTATTTCATCAGTTGCCAAAATACTTTCTTCTCTTATCATTGGCAGGCTGTTGAAATTTGTCTCTGGTGCGTGGACTCGGGCTGTTCCAAACATATGACTGGGAATCGAAGCCTTCTCAAGAACTTTGTATGGCGTTTCATGGGAACTGTTTAATTTGGAAATGATCATGTTGTGGTAATTCTAAGCTATGGTGATCTTCATTGGGGAAATATAATCATCACCAGAGTCTCTTTTGTTGATGGCTTGGGACACAATTTGTTCTCGGTTGGGCAATTTTGTGATTCAGACTTGGAGGTTGCTTTCAGAAGTCATACATGTTTTGTAAGAGATCTTGAAGGAATTGATTTGTTGAAAGGAAATTGTACCACCAACCTTTACACCATTGATATTTTTCAAATGTCTGTTGCTTCTCCAATTTGTCTCATGGCCCGAGCCACTTCAACAAAGTCATGGTTATGGCATCAAAGGTTTTCACATCTCAATTTTGATGGCATCACCCAACTTGCGAAAGATGATCTCGTTGCCGGTCTTCCAAAGTTTAAATATACAAAAGACCATCTTTGTCCTTCCTGTGAGCAAGGTAAAAGTTAGAAGTAGCCTCACAAACCCAAACATGTTCCCAACTCAACGAATAGGTTACATCTCTTACATATGGATTTGTGTGGCCAAATGAGAATGAAAAGCATTAATGGAAAGCGGTATGTTCTTGTGATTGTGGATGATTATTCACGTTACACATGGGTTCATTTTCTTGCTTCGAAAGATGAAGCGCCTGATGTAATTATTAATTTCTTGAAGAAAACATCAGTGCTACTTCAAGCCCCTGTTATCATTGTAAGAACGGATAACGACACAAAATTCACCAATAAGAAGCTGAAAGCTTATTTTGACGAAGTTGGGATTTCTCATCAAACTTCGACTGTAAGAACTCCAGAGCAAAATGGAGTTGTGGAACGGAGGAATCGTACGTTAGTTGAAGCTGCTCGGACGATGCTTCTCTCCTCTAGTGCACCGTTATTCCTTTGGGCCAACGCTATAGCACCTGCATGTTATACTCAAAATCGCTCCATTATTCACACCCGTTTCAACAAAACACCTTATGAGATCATTAACAGAAGAAAACCGGATATTTCAATTTTACATGTCTTCGGTGCACTATGCTATCCGAATAATGATCGTGAAGATATCGGTAAACGTGAACCTAAAGGTGATATTGGTTTTTCCATTGGGTATTCTTCAACTGCATGTGTTTACAGGGTTTATAATCGAAGGACAAGAAAGGTAACGAAGACTATGAATGTTACCTTTGATGAACTCTCGGGTATGGCCTCTCAGCATAGAAGTTCACATCCCGAGCTTCAAGGTCAGACTTCTGGACACGTAAGTTCAGGACTCGCGCTTCAATTTGCACCTTCAGCAATCTCATCGTTACAACCCTCGGAACGTGACTTGGAAGTTTTATTTGGTCCAATCTATGATGAATATATGGAGGATCCTTTGTCATTTGGTGTTCCTCAAAATGCCCCGGCTGCACCTCCTACGGTAGTTCCAGAACCACCAATTGCATCTACACCAACGTCATCCGTTTTTGCACCATCTACGTCAACCTCAACCATATTGACACCAAACATTCCAACCACTTCTCCGACTGATGACGCAACTCAACAACATTCTCAGCAAATTCCTACTCATGTTCATCTTCAGAATGAAATAGTTGCTGAAAATGCAAACAATGCGATGCTCAACGAACACGAGTTTGTTAATCCATTTGCGGCTTCCACAAGTTCTACTCAGTCTTCAACACCATATGTGGATCCGTCGAGCTAGCATCAAGTTTCTCATACACTTCCACATGATCACAAATGGACTAAGAATCATCCTTTGGTTCAAGTGATTGGCAATCTCTCAAGACCAGTCTTAACACGAAATCAGCTTCGTACCGTCGGTGATATGTGTATCTATGCACTATCAGTCAACACAATGGAACCAGCAAGTGTGAAAGAAGCAATGACGGATGCATCATGGATTGAGTCTATGCAAGAAGAACTCAATCATTTCATCCGTCTTGATGTATGGGAGTTAGTACCTCGACCGGACAATATCGGTCCCATTACTTTGAAATGGTTATTAAAAAACAAGATAGATGAGGAGCAAACGGTCACCAGAAACAAGAATCGGTTAGTTGTGAGAGGTTATAAACAACAGGAGGGAATTGATTTCGTAGAATCCTTCGCCCCGGTTGCTCGAATAGAAGCTATTAGGATTTTCTTGACATATGCAGCACACAAATCATTCAATGTGTATCAAACGGACGTGAAGACAACTTTCTTGCAATGGTCGTTAAAAGAAGACGTGTATGTATGTCAACCTGAAGGTTTCATCAATACTGAACAACCAAGGCATGTCTACAAGTTGAAAAAGGCAATTTATGGTTTGAAACAAGCACCGAGGGCATGGTACGACGAATTCTCATCATTTCTTCTACAAAATCACTTCAGCAAAGGAACCATTGATCCAACGTTGTTTATCAAGCACTACGGCAACTACATCCTGGTGGCTCAGGTCTATGTAGATGATATTATATTTGGTTCTACTAACCCAAAATATTCCATATTATTTTCCGACCTTATGAAAAGCCGATTCGAAATTTCCATGATGGGGGAAATGATGTTGGTCTCCAAGTTCACCAATCCCCCCGTGGTATTTTCAAAAATCAGTCCAAGTATGTCCTTGAGATTCTAACAAAATTTGGCATGGAAAACTATGATCCTATTGGTACTCTAATGTACACAAAACACAAGCTTGATTTGGATAAGAAAGGGACATTTGTAGATGCTACAAAATACCGAAGCATGATCGGGTCCCTTATGTACTTAACCTCAAGCAGACCGGACATTGTGCATGCTACTTGTTTATGTGCTCGGTACCAGGCGAAGCCAACTGAGAAGCACCTCAAAGAGGTTAAAAGGATCTTTCGTTATCTCCGGGGAACCATTAACATGGGTCTCTGGTATATGAAGGATTCTGGTTTTAATCTCACTAGTTTTTCAAATGCCGACCATGCAGGGTGTCATGATACATTCAAGAGCATTTCCGGTGGAGCACAATTCTTAGGCAAGAAGCTAGTGAGCTGGTCATCAAGAAAACAAGACTGTACGGCGTTGTCCACCGCGGAAGCAGAATATGTGTCTCTATCCGTTCGTAGTGCTCATGTCCTTTGAATGAGAACACAACTCACGAATTATGGCTTTCACTTTAACAAACTTCTTATTTATTGTGATTCACAATCAGCCATAGTTATATCCTGCAACCCGGTCCAACACTCCAAGACCAAGCACATAGCTGTTCGATTCCATTTCATAAAGGAGCATGTGGAAAGAGGAACGATCGAACTGTATTTTGTCAAGACGGACTACCAACTAGCTGACATCTTCACCAAAGCTCTATCTCAAGACAGATTTGAATTTTTGGTTCGTCGACTTGGTATGTGTAGTTTCACTCCAGATGAACTTGAACGTCTTGCACATTCGCAGTAATCTTGTATATATCTATCAGGAAATCAAAATACAAAAATATAAAACCTATAAAAACAAAATAAATAATGAGAAAATCTTTCAAAAATACCAAAAATATTCTTCTTCGACATGTCTCTCAGCATCGATAATATGGACATACTTAGATATGTCGTTCAATAACGCCACGGGTACGTACATAAAGTTCGAATGAGAGTTCAAATGTTTTCAAAACATGTCTTTTCTATTTTATTCTCATAATGGCTTATAGTCACATGTCAGACTATAACCCGGTCCCCAAAGAAAGGAAAGTCTTTGACTTATCCTCAACAACGAGAAATTAATTTTTCTCGGTCATGGGCTTATATCAAAACATTCAATGTTTTAAGCTCATGAACACAAGGAAAATGTTCATTTATGTACATTATTCCTTAACAACGGGAAAGTAAGTTTTCTCGGGTTTTTGAGCACAATTTTTTAAAGTATTTCAAAACTGTGTGCTCATATACTCCCCTAATTTTAATTAGAATTTGTTTTCGAGGGGGAGTACAAACTTTCATGCAACATTATTCTCTACATGTTTCATCACTAGTTTCACAAAACTTTTAATGTCATGCAATTTTTGAGGGGGAGAATAGTGATTAAAATGTGTTATCTTGGATAAGATCTTTGATATAAGCGCTTTCTCTTCCTAATATGTGCAAAAACCTTTCCTTTTATGATGCACATATGTAGGGGGGAGCGTTTTGGTGATACGAAAAACCTTCAAGGTGTAAACACTGATTTAATCAACACCTTGATTGCTTTTTCAACAAGTCTTTCTGGTTACGATATCTATACCATTCAACACAATTATTCACGATGATATTGGTGTCAAAAGGTGGTTAGTTATTCGTCCTATGATCCAACCAGAGCCGGAGGGATCTTCCCAGGGACAATCTATTAGAATTTAGAAGTCCTTAGGAAAGATGGAGTAGTTGAGTGTACGGGAATAATACCGACTAATGACTTAAGCTAGCACTGGAACAATCACAACAAGGTGCTAGTTATGACGTCTTGGTAAGCATTGAAGGGGTTGAAGAATGAAAAAGAAATGTAAGGATAAAGGGTATAAAGAAAGAAGCCCTCCATACAACTTAGACAGAAACTGGGTCAATACATCTATTATCAGAATCACTTTGATGATTTCTGATACTGAAGACAAAGCATCATGGACCCAGTGATGCAATGCACAACCCTTTCCAGCCTACTCACGCTTCTCTCAAAAGAAGTTTGTTTTATTGTCACGAAGTTCAACTCATTTCTATCAACTTTGTCACTCCGAGATAGTAGATATTGAAAAGGTGGCAGTCTGCTCCAGCCTCTGATCCCCAAATAAACGTGCACTTATAGAGTCTAGAGCCAACGAGATTCATCCAAAATCTCATTAGGACACTTATTCCATATATCAATTGTTGTTCATCATTAGAACACAAGCGATAATTTACAGAGTCCTACGCTCTATCCTTATGATATTGCCAGAACATTCAGAGTGATACTCTTTAGTATTCACAGTGATGAATGGAAATCCTTCCAGTGTTATCAAACAACACTACGGTAGGTCATATGTAAGATTCATTTGAATTAAACATATGTTAACTGGAAAGCAACAGTAGTTTGATTCTTTCTTCATTAAAACTCGTTCCAGGTCTTGACGTAATATCTTTATGATCTTGCCAGAACATTCAGAGTAATACTTCTTAGTATTTACTGTGACGAATGGAAATCCTTCCAGTGTCATCATCAAACAGCACTGCGGTAGGTAACTTGTGAGATTCTATACAAATCAAACTTGTGTCAACTGGAAAGCAACAATGGTTTGGTTCTTAATTGATTCAAACTTCTTCCAGGAAATGAATTGACGACATAATCAGCAGAATGGAACTGCATGATTCACTCTTTACTATGAACTATCTTTCGAGATGTTCAAGTAATGAGAACGGATACCACAGCCGGAAACCCTGTCATGGAAGTTCTTTGAACTTACCTAATCACAGGTATAGTATTTGTACTGTATAACGAGAAACCGGAGGAATGCAAACGGTGGCGTAACCTCAAGAGTCGTAATTCAAGACCACATGCTCATGTAAAAGAAGAAAGCTCAAGAACATCTAAAGACAAAGACTTCCGCTACTCTGATGATCAAGGGAGATTGTTAACAAGCTTTCATCTCAAATCAAAGTTTGAGTATGTGGGGAAAGATACAAAAACACAAGATGGCAAAGTTTTAAGATCAAGTCAAGGAAAAGATCAAAGATCCAAGATCACAAGTCATGAAAGGAACTATGAAATAACTCTCAAGACAACGAGCTTAAAAGTCAACAACACCAAAGAGTGAAGTCACATATTACATGACCACCCCTTAGGGGGAGTGATGAGACTGCTTTTATACATAGTCTCATCGTCCAAAAAGGGCTTAAAATGCATTAAATATCATCAAAATACCCATATATGTGCTTGTGTTTGTTGCTTGTGTATTTTAGGTACGGATATTGAGAAAATGACAAAAGATCACAAGAATCATACAAAAACGCACACGGGAACGAAGACGCACAATGAACCAAGCCCTAATGAAGAATTTTCTAAGAAAACCCTTGAAGACTTGATGATTTTTGAAGAAGGGTCCTCCAATATGGAAGAATTGACACTTTATACCCTTATATCTTCATAATTACAAGTTTGGTCCCTAAAGTTAGTCAAAATTGCAAAAACCACTTTGAAGAATTGACAAGTTTAGCCCCTCAACAAAGCTAAATTGTCAACCATTATCCTCCACAAAGTCAAATATATCATGAAGTCCTTCAAAGTACAAAAATGGTCCTTTGAAAATCCCAAAATTACAAAAAGGACCCTTGACTTTCAACATTTGGCAAGAATAGTCCCTCATCAAACAAGACTTGGCAATTTCAGTCCTCCAAAATGCCAATCATACAAGTCAAGACCATTACCATTGAAGAAATTACCAAATCAGCCCTTCAAGAATCTAAAATTGGCAAGAAATACCCCTTAAAATACTTTGGAAAAGTATTTGGGGAAAAAGTGTGAAAAACATAACTTTAATAACAAAGGGAATGTGATTATGGCATGTTCAAAACAAAGTAGCAAGAAGGAAAGAAGTGAAGGACTAAAGCTGGCCAGACAACATTGTTACCTAGACCAACCCAGTCATGCCATGTGCCCCACTCACTCACCATAGCCAATCACAACACCCCATTCTTCCACCTCAGCCTTCCACTCACACGGGTTAATTAATAAATTAACCTTGGCGCCTTAACACCAATTTAAACTTAATCCATCGTTAAACAAGATCAAAACCTGTGTTCATCAGCTCAAGAACACAATTAGGCATTCCTTAATTATTATGAATTAGGGGTTAATTCTTTCCAGAATAATGATTAAGGGTCCTATTATCACAACCCAACCTTAAAACCTTCCATCTCATCATCCCTTTTGTCACATGCTACCTCCTCTGACCCACCCTTCACGTCCAAACAAGAATGAGCCAAAAGATCAACGCCCCAAAGCCTTGCTTACTTATCAAGCATATAATGGACGTCCAAGATTACATATCCACCACTGGCATCACATGTTCCTTCACAAACATACAAAAATCAGTCACATGAAGCCAAGAATTTCAAAATCCCAAGGGCATTTTTGGGACTTCAAGCATTAGGGTTTAGTGCTTTTATCTGTTCTTAGTTCACATGTAAGGCTCTATATAAAGCCATAGGGTCTCATTTGCACAACTGCTTTTTGGTTTTTCCTTGTTCAACTACTTGTAAATCCTCTTTTCTATTAATGAAAGTGTGTTAAGTGTGTTGAAGAAAGACCAAGTGCCACATTATTTTAAGCTTGTTTATGATATTTTTTAACTGTAATTGGACCTTAAAACGTTTTTTAAACCTTGTGTAAGAAATTACACATTGGATCAAAATTTGATATTTTGCTAAGTTCTTGTTTCAACCTTGGAATTCTTGGGTTATAGGGCTGATCATAACATCCTAATTTTGATATTAAGGTGTGGTGAGGCTTATATCTTGGGGATAATCAAGTGTGGGGTAACAAGGTTGCATCAATCAAGTTTATTCTCCAAAAAGTCACCTTTCTATTTTTGATTTTTGCTTCTAACTTTGTTGAATCTTAGCAGGGTTGTTATTGGAAGCTTGTGCTTGTTCTTGCTAGCACATAAGCTCATAAATTCGTGGGTGTGGATGTACATCCATGAGGTTTGTCTTGAAACCTTGAAAATCTGATAAAAATTGGATTTTTTGTGGATTTGTGCTCTACTGTTGTTCTTGTTGTTTTCTTGGCTTGAATCTGCTTAACCTTGCATGTTAATGTTGTTAGTATGCTAGTTTAATCATTTGGTAAACTGAATCATGCTTTTACATGTTTAAAATTTGCTTTGAAAAGTTAAAAGGGTGTTTGGGTCTACCTGTTTGAGTTGAAATCTTGTTATTGTGTTGTGGAAAGTTTTTGTTTGTTCTCTATATCTGATATATGCTTGGTTGAGAGTGTTTTGCTGCAAGTTTTTAGGTTTGAAACTTCAAATCATACAATCTGATATAACTTGTTGAATTTAACTGTTTTTGACCTAAGATTTTGGTGAAATCTAGTATTTGTACATGCTTAGGGTTGAAAGTTGTTAAACATCATTATTATAACATATGTGATAGATCTTGAGGTTTGAATCTGGCTTATTGGGCAAATACATCAGCAAAGTGTAAAACTGCATGTTCTTGTGTTCATCAGTAACTTAAGGTGCTTGAATCTTGCTTAATACTTTGAATCATTGCATGAAACCTGTTTAGACTTATTCATTTGAGTTTGTAATAGCTTGTGTATGCATTTGGTTGAGTTTGGCTGGCTGAATATTGCTCTGAGTGCTTATTGAACTTGTTCTGCTTATTTGTTCATGTCTGTGCTTGATCTGGTGCTTTATTGATTAAATTGTATCAATTGGGTGATTGTGTTTGTGATTTATTGATTGTTATTGACTCCTTTTGATCCAAAGATCATTTGGGTGCCTTTGTGTAATCTGAATCTCCAAAAAAGTCACTAAAGACAAAAAGTCAAACAAGTCAAGCAGTGGAAAAAGTTTCCACTGCTCAACACCCAAAACTAGCCCCTGCTAGTGTTAATTTGTCATCAGCTTATCAATAAGCTATTTTAGCTTATCCAGACTTGCAACAACTTATTTTTGTAATAGATCTTCATTATTTGACCCATTTGATTAGACTAGAGCTTATTGGACTTTGACTTTGACTTTTTGCTAGAAAACCAACTTATTTGACTTTTACATAAGTACTTATTTGCTTTTTCCAGCTTATTGAGTCAGCTTATTTGAAAACTTTTTGTTGATTTAGCTTATTGAAGTCATTTGAAAGCTTTAGAAACTTGAATCAGCTTTTGGGGTGGCCTAGAACTCAAAAACGACTATTTTGTCGTTTTCTGTAGATTGCTTATTGCATTTTTAGGCTTATTCCTTGGGCTTATTTCAAATTTCTTTTTAGAAAAGTCTTATTTAAGACAAAAGAAGCTTGTGTGTCTAATTTGAGCTTATGGCATCAGCTTATAGCTTAATGGGCCAAAAAGCCCATTAAGAATAAGCTGTTTGGTATAAGCTAGCTTATTTCACACTTTCAGCTTTTAGGCCTTTGGAAAAAGTTGTTTAAAATCAAATTTTGAGTCAAGTAGTGCTTTTTGGGTTTATTTTGGACACTTTTTCATTTTGGGCCCAATTTAGCCCATTAAGTGATCTGTTTTGGGTTTAGCCCATTTTCTAGGCCCATTAAGGGTATTTAGGTAATTTCATGTCCATTTCTGAGTTATTTAGATTAAATTAAGCTAGTTTGCAACTTTTTAGAATTTTTTATTATTTTTGGATTTTTAATAATATTTTAATATTATTTTATTGTTAAAAATTAAAAGTCTGATTTTCTAAGTTTTTATATTTTTCCTAGATTGTAGACACTTAATTAGGAATTTTGCAACTTTCCAAATATTTTAGGGTCTTTTAATTATTTTCTAGAATTAATTTAAGTTTTAATTGATTTTAATAGTTTTTAATTGTTTAAAAATAGTTTTTAGTGGTTTTAAAATTTTGAAAAATACTTTTTAGCTTAATTAAGGCATTTTTGAGGTTTACAAACTTTAAAAGCTTGTTTTGGACTTTAATAGTTAATATGGATTTTTAGGGCTTTAATTAGCATTAAAAAGTTAATATTTAATTAATTAAAAGGTTTTGGCAAGTTTGGATTTTTTGTAAACTCTTAGAATATTTTTGTGGATTTTTAGTGATTTTTAGGAATTTTTAGGGTAAAATTTTAATTTTGGTGCTTTTTACGGTTTTATGTGTACACCTTTTTCGTATTAGTTTAATACGACATCGTAACCGTCATTCTCTTCTTATCCCATTTCTATTTTTCTTTCTCACAAATATAATCACAAAGATAATAATCTCATTACACACACACTAAGCCTCCTTGAGAACGATCCCCATCTTGGGTCATTTGTACACGGTTTTCCTAAATCGTCGTACTTAATACTTGCCACTTTTGCTCTCTTTTCCTAAAGAGTAGTAAAACCACTACATCATTTTGGCGCCGCAGCCGGGGAGGCGTGTTGTGTTTTGATTTGGAATTGTTGGTTTTATATACTAACCAAAATAGTATTTGTATTAGTAGCACTCTACTAATACGTATTATCGGTTTTCGATTTTTGTGTGAATACTATTACTATATTGTATACGTAGAACAATAAATTCACAAGTACTCCAAATACGTGAGAAATCACAACCTTGACTTGGGAGGTCATTACCCAATCATTATATTCGAATCTCAAACCAAAGAAAAAGGCTAAAATAGATAAATACTTTCGTGAGGCTCAATTTTGAAAAATACAAACTATAAGGTGGGTATAAGGCGGATATTATAAAATATATCCTAAGGAAAAAGGATCTTAAGTTCTTCGCGCCGCCTCGTTTCCCCGCTTGCTTGTTAGTATTTGATTTTGAGAGCTAATCAAGGGTTTTGCCGCCCAAAGTATTACTAAGTATCATATATATTTTCTTGGTTTCATTGATTAAACCCTCTTGAACGTTTTGGTGTTCCACCAACATTCTAAAGTCATCGAAGGCGTTCACTTCACGTGACCGTTTTCATTCCTTGAGGCTTCTTTAATCAAGAGATTTGATTAAGGAGGAGATTTGTAGATTTGCGTCTACTTAATACATTCACCAGAATCCAAAAAGGTTAATACAATCAAAAACCACAAAAAAATTGAAAAATACAAAACACCAAAAAGAATCTTCTTTGCTCGTCCCCTCGTTGTACGTGACGTTTATGCTAACTCGTAATCAAGCAAGACGTGCACGTAAACGAAAGAACAAAACTCCCACTCCCAATCTTTCTAGTAAGGAGTCTCCTATTGACGAACACATTGTAAGAGAAGCACCGACCATGGCGAATCGAACTATGATGGAGTTACTTCAAGCACCCACCAAGGGTTATGGAGAGGATATTGTGATTCCCTCTATCCTTGCGGAGAATTTTGAGGTGAAAACGGGTTTGTTGTCGATGACCCAAAACAACAAATTCCGTGGTGATGAGAAGGACAATCCACACAACAATATCCGCCAATTCAATCGTCTTACCGCCACTTGCAAGTTTAAGGATGTCTCGAATGACTCGATTAAGATGATTCTTTTTCCGTATTCCTTAGCGGGGCCCGCTAAAATTTGGTTAGAGAAAGAGCCACCCAATTCTATATTGACGTGGAAGGATCTCGTGTCTAAGTTTGTGAACCAATTTTTTCCGCCCTCTAAGACTACGCACTTGAAAAACGAGATTTCAAAATTTTCACAAGAGTTTAATGAAAGTTTTTCAACGGCTTGGAATAGGTTTAAGGAGATGTTACATGAATGTCCTCATCACGGTTTTTCCGACTTGCATCAAATTGACACGTTTTACAATGGACTTAATGATCATGAAAGGGATTATCTTAATGCCGCCGCGGGTGGTAATTTTTTGTGTAAAACGGTTGAGGAAGCTTTGGTGATAATTGAGAATAGATCTAAGGTGTATAGTCCTCGTAGCACGTCTAGTGTTCGTAAGGCTTCGTCTTCGGCTTCACCTTCTTTGTCTACTACCATCGATGCTTGCCAAATTGAGGCGAACTTGGAAAACAAGATTTTTTATAAGCTAAAAGGACTTTTGATTGAGTTTAAAGTTGGTGAACCAAGTGCTCCCGCTACAGCTAAAGCGGTTGAGGTTTCGTGCATGTATTGTGGTGGAGGTCATGAATTCTCCGAGTGCATTACCAACGGTGGTAACACTTCGAGTGCCTACGCGGCCACGGGAACTTACAACCAAAATGGTCAAGTTACCCGCTCTAATCAATTGACTCACCGGGTTTTGGTTCAAATCAAAATGCTAACAACAACTTTCACAACAATCAAGTTGGTTTCAAAAACAATTTCAACAAGGGAAACTATGGTAATCAAGGGGCTAATAATTAAGTTTCAAACAAGAATCAAAATGATTTTCAAAACAACAACAAAGGTTTACAAACATTGAAAGATCTTCCAAATGAATTTGTTGAATACGCTAATGGGAATGATGCTAGGTTTGACAATATTCAAAGACAAATCATTAGCCTAAGATCCGAGTTTAAGAACGACTTGAAGAAAGAGTTGAAAAATGAGTTTGCTAATGAACTTAAGATCCATACCAACAAAAAATGTAACAAGGGCAACATGAGATAAAACAAGAAATGGTTAAAGCCGAGAAGAGGCAATCCAAGTTTGAAGATAAAATCTCATCTATGTTTGAGGCAATTATGTGTAAAACGTCTTCGAGTAGTCTTCCTAGCAACACCGTATCAAACCCTAAGGGTGAGATGAAAGTGATTACCACACGTAGTGGTAAGACACATAAGGAACTGACTCCTCAACCAATTGCTCCTACGGAGGAAGCAATTAAGGAAGAAACCGAGGTGGTGGTCCAAAAGGAGCATGTCCCAATCCCACGAAGTACCGCTCATGCCATACCTACGGTTGACCCTTTACCAACAATGGAACCCGAGATTCCAAAGGCTATGCCTATGCCTCAACCCACACCACCTTTGCCCTATCCATCGAGACTTAGAAAGGAGAAACGTCAAGAGCGCGACAATTATCAATTTGAGCTTTTTATGAAAATGTTTCGTGATTTGCTCTTTAATGTGAGTTTCGCCGATGCTTTGGTCATGATACCTCGATTTGCCGCTAACTTTAAGAGTATGTTGAACAACAAGGATAAATTGCACCAATTGTCTAGTTGTTCGTCGGTTTATCTTAATCGCATACCTCAAAAAGTCGGTGATCCTGGTAAATTTTTGATCCCTTGTGCAATCCAAGATATGGAGGAATGCTTCGCCTTGGCCGATCTTGGTGCTAGAATTAACTTGATGCCACTTGCAATCTTCAAGTCGCTCAACCTTCCTAATCTTACTCCTTCACTAATGTCTATCGAGTTAGCCGACCATTCCACGATTCCCGCATGTGGTTTGGCGGAAGACGTTTTTGTGAAAGTGGGGAAGTTCTACTATCCCGTAGACTTTATCGTTGTGGATATCCCCACGGATCCTCAAGTTCCTCTCATTTTAGGTCGTTCGTTTTTAGATACGTCTATGGCTTTAATCGATGTTCATGCTAGAAAGATCACCTTACGTTTCAACGACGAGGAACTTGTTATAAACGCAACTCAAAACTCTCAAATTTCTCATGTTTATTCCGTTGCAACCATAAACCTCGTTGATATGATCGACGTGGTTTTCGAGGAATTTTCACAAGAAGTTATAGGTTTTGGTGATGAAGAAACTAGTGGCAATCCCACTATGTTAGATCCAATTTTTGATAATTCGACACCAACCTTCACTCCATTTGAAGGTGGTGGTTTTACGTTGGAAGAATTCGATGTTCCACGTACTCTTAACGAAGTCCTCGACAACTGTGACAATCCGTCAATTTACGATTGATATTTTATTCTCAAATATTATTTGAAAATATTATTTTAATGTTACAACATGAACTCATTATTTTTGGGAAGAAATTTGGATTTACGTCTTGAAGTAGCATCGACTACGTCTAAACCGGAGGATTCTACGTTACGTGCTTACGTTTACATACACCGTCTTTGGTGACAGTCCGACATTTCAGAAAATAAATTTATCCGTGAATATTATTTTGGAGTTTTAAATTTGTGTTGGTTCATAAACTCACAAATTTACGAGAAGAGACTAGGACTTACGATTTTATTTTAACGTCCTTTACGACTAAACCGGAAACCTTAGGATTACGTATTTACGTTTTTGAACTCCGTTTTTGATGAGAACATTTTTATTGGATTCATTTTGTGACGTTGATTCATAATTTATAAAAACGTTTTTCGTAAAACGATCTGAGGGCACGCAAATTGAGAAAACTAGAATCGAGAAATACCAGTAAACTAGTGAGATGGGACAAAATACATTGTCCCACCCCACTAGCTTAAATGGGACGGCACTAGCATGACACCACAACCTCATGTGGCATCATGTTAGCTACAAGTTTACATGTGTAAGCCATGCTTACTTTGTAAGCTAACTTACACCACAAAACTAACAACCTCAAAACCACTTCTCATTTCCTACATGCAAACAAGCTACAAACTTTCTCTCCCTCTCCATCCATGCCGTCCCATATTCACCAAAAACATCCATCATTGATCAAATTTAACCACAAAATCTTATGTTATATACACATATCTTGAAGCCCTCTTGAAGCTCTCTTGATTGGTGGTGCTTATAACATCCAAGGAGGAGTTTTCATGGAGTAGTAGGGCTGATTTTCCAGAAGGTGTTTATGAAGAATGGTGATCTTGAAGATGGTCTTGGCTATGCACAAGTTTCTCCATCCAAATCCATGTCAAACTCATAACCTACATCAACTTGGTGGTATAAAGATTGTCCTCCTCCTCTTCTTGTTATTTTGATTATGTAAACATGTATTTTATTTCCTATTGTATATGTATATGATGATTATATGATGATAAAAATGTTATGTGGGGATTTGGTGTTGATAAACATGATTAAAAAGGTGAAAAACTATAAAGAACAAGGCTAAAATCTTGCTTAAAAGTGATGGCTGTATAAAACAGTAAAGAAACAGGTCATGAACTGATAAAATGATGAATTAGAATCCATTTACAGTAAGCTATGGGTCTTGTACACATGTGAGAGTTGGCCATGCAATGGAATCATTGTAATGAGTGAGATATGATCAAAACAAGTTTAAGATACAAATCTGAGTTCACTGTTTTGGACGATTTTTAGAAAATACTTAGAAGATGATTCAACAGTAGCTATAGAAGAGTTAAATGTAGCACATATCATGTAGTTTATGTGTTAAAAATTTGAGCTTCTATCTCCATATATAACTCTAGATATGGCAGTTTTGGTGAAAGTGAAGATAAAAATCAGATTTTGGAAATTAAATAATAATACTATTATATAAGCACTCAAAATTTAATAGTATAAAATATAAATTAAAACCCACTAACTTATGGATTCTATTTATATAAATATGTAAAAGGTGGAATAAGTGTATAAATTATAAAAATGGTAACTTTTTAAGTTTTATAAGTTATAAAACTATAAACATGATTTTTACGACTTTTTCGACTAATACCGTAAAATTAACGTTTTTGTTAAATAAAACTTAGATGGTTGGACCCGTCTAATGTAAACTTTTATAAAACTCATATACTGATATATATAAACATGTATAACAAGTAAAAACCGATAGAACCGAACTATAGGACATACGGACGTTAACGGACTAAATTAACGTTATTGGACTAATAATACAACAAAAATGGACTAAAACACTTATAAACTTATTATTGGGCTTAACCCATTTGGGCCCAACATGGAAAGTATATATACTGATAATATAAGTATAAAATGGATTAAAACAAGTTAAAGAACTTATAATAATTTTATTGGACTTAAAACACGTAAATAGGTAAAACTAGTAAACTGGTATAAACGTTATCGACATATAACACTAAAATGAGTAAACGAGAATATGTAAACCCACTTGATCATCATATATATAAAATCATCATATGTATACATAATTGTTATTTTTATAAAGTCATTGGACAAAAGTCTAAGACGAGTATCATTTGTCTAGGTTTCCATGATTGAAGCACGTACCGTACATCCGAATCGCCGATAAACCGCCTTCCCACATCAACGTGAGTTCATAGCCTCGCACTCTTTTAAATGTTTTTATAAATGTTTTATAAACCCGCGAGGGAGATAACATGTTAGTTTTTATAAAATAGGACACCATTTGTCCCGATTGTTTGTTTATTGATTTTGGACCCGAATGATTGAATGACCCGATTGTATGACCTGATAAATGATTAAAGGACCCGATAGATGAAATTAAATGGATTATTAAAGTTAGGTTATGTCACTAAAAGTCCCATTAGCATGAATTGTGAACTACCGGGATTTGGTAGACGCTTATGCATATAATAGTACTATTTGGGGACGATCACCCCAGTTCGCGCCTTGACGGTTGATCCCCGTCGTGCCACATTGATTTGTAAGCGAATGTATGTATGAGAAGATTTCCATAGCGTGACCTTTGTGACGACACGCTAATTTAGATGGGCAAAATTGGTATCGGGTTAGCTACCCGTTGTTGGTTTAGTAAGGTAACAATGTCATGCGGCTTATAATAATCCGACTAACGAAATACTACTAGACGCTCAGAATTACGACGTATTGCCTGACTAGCAATACGGGGTCATACTATTGATATTATGTTCGTGTTTTGGTTTTCATAACCATATTCATATAACGATTTTTATTTAATCTATACAACGTTGCAAAACGTATTGTATGATGTTTTTAACGACAATGGTCGTATTGTATGATGTTTTTAACGACAATGGTCGTATTGTATGATGTTTTTAACGACAATGGTTCCTATAATGGTTTTTAAGGCAAAATGCCTATATTATGATTTGATAAAGATTTGTATAAAATGACTTTGGCTATTTTATGGCCTATTACAAAGATTTGTACAAAATGATTTTCAGTAATAATTTTATACTGATATTATATTGATGGATTATATTAAACTCTATGAATTCACTCGGCGTTATCGTTGACCTTTTCTTTTAAAATGTTTTAACTCAGGTACTTGAAGGTAATTCTCGGGAAGACGACAAGAATTCATGGCCCGCACTTAAACAATATTTTCCATTCAAATACTTTGTAAAACTTTGTATGAAATAATATGACTTGGGACCGATGTAACTTTGATGTTTATGAATGGAAATGATTTATTATTAAACGACGCGATTTTTATGCGTTGTCTATGATGTGAGTAATGTGCTATCCCGTAACACCAACTAGTCTTCCGCTGTATTGAGTTGTATAATTTGGGGGTGTTACATTTTGGTACCAGAGCTCTCGTTATAGAGAACGAATGATTTTTAAAACGAAGGTTTTGAATAAAACTTTTCAAAATCTTTTAACTATAAACATTTTTCTAAAAATGTCTAAAAATCTTTTGACTATAACGGTGCTGAAGAATTCCCGAGTTACCGACAAGGCCAAGACTGAGAAGTGTTATTTTAATATATATATACTTGGATTATATATATATATATATGATGTAAATTGATTACATGATTGTTTGATGATTATTTTGATTTTTATACGAGGTATTTATACGACGTCGATTGTCACAAGAAACCCTAAATCCCCTAGTAAATTAATCGAAGCTATTCTCGTAGGAATTCTAGCTATCCTAGATCTAAACCAAGTTGTGGATATTTATGATCCCAACAAAATGGTTGATATTCGTAGAAGTGTAGATATTAGTTGATTATGATATTGAAAAAGAATTGGCGAGATTAAATCTGATATCAATGTCATGACGATCTTTCCTTATAGAGTGGAGTTTGACAAAACGTTATCACCTGGAAAGATGTCATCTGATTCGTTGTCATCCAATTCTTAAATTGAAATCGAAAGGGTGAATATTGCACTTGAGGCTGTCATTGGAACCGTTACCCAAAAGCCACATGCCACTAATACCTTTCCGAGAAGTCTAGTTGAATGATCAAGTCATTTTATATTAATGACTCATTTGATAATTGTTGTTGTAAGAGATATAGGATTGGAAATTAAGTGTTGTTCATATCGAGCTTTTATTGCCTATTAAGGCCTAAGAATAAGATTGAAAGTATTGGAATATGAGGTAGGATATTGAATTGAGTATAAAATTGGTTGAAACCTGAATAAAGTAAAATTTAACCTGTATGGAATATGAGATTGATAAGAGGAAGTCCTTAAAATCTGTGATTAGATTATAAGGATTTAATTGATTGTTGATTCGTGTTAAGGGTTGTTCCTAAGCCATTGTCCACTAACGAGGATGCCCAGTGTCCAACAAATAAAGTGAAGAAATTTTCTTCTAAATTGGGACCGATGGATCTTCTGGGACAGGCAGGACACCTAATGACTCTTGTAAGTTAGTATTCATTATGGTATCTTTTAAAAATCCCTAACTTAACTGAGATATCAGTTGGTAGGATGAGTTCTGAGAATTGTATGACATAGTGACACGTAATGTGTTACGGTACAATTTGACTTATTTGTGATTAATGAAAAGACTACCTTTGATTGCTAAATTCTACATGTATCGATGTTATCTATCCTTTATTTCTTCATCCTAATGTTCGCATTAGTGATGCAACCACTAAACAAGTTCTCATCTCGATTTGAGTTGCGTTGTGGATTATTTTTTTTGAAGTGCCATCGAGATCATGAACCTCATGATTATTTGGCTAAAGCTCATTTCCTATCATATCGTAGTTAATTCTTGGTGAACAAGCTTTCATCACTCTTTTGCTGATCACTCATTGTTTTTATAAGATAAAACAGTATCATTTGAGAAAATTTAATTTTCATCACTATAAGGATTATTCAAAGTGAGATTTATAAGTGATTGTTATCGAAATGAGGTTGTTTATAAAATATCTTGGAAAACTTAACTGTTTTCATAACAAAGAGAATCTTTGTAAATTTATTTTTGATTCTTATTTAAGAATTAAGCATGAAAATGTTTTTATTATAAATATGATGATAAAATTTTGACGAACTGAGTATTGCATCGTTAATCTTGAAATTGTATATAGTTGCGCGCCTACATACAATTTGGAATGGACCATGCAAGGCTGATTAGTAGTCACCCTAAAACTAATGAATAAATAGTACATTTTCTTTGAAGATTATTTATTAGATCTGCAAGAAGTGAAAAATAGGGACATAATGTTAGAAGACATCTACATATGTGCCCGTGCCATCTATTCTTCTGAGTCGAATTTACTCATCTGTGGAAATTGTCTTACTTGACAATTGACAATTCTTTCTTATCCAATTCTTCCGTAGTGAGATTATTAGGAAAAGTATATGATTACCGAGCGTTGATACCCGACTGGATCTATCGACATTCCTATCATTTCTTTTGATTTGATTTCATTTGAATGACCTGGGTACGATCCGAGGAGCTTTCGAATGCGTACTCAAATTATGAAAACATGGGATATATTCATATTCGTTAAATGTTTTCGTCTGTATCTGATTTGAAATTCTCTCGCGTAGATTATGCGTTGACCTTACTCTTTAGATGATAGTTGTGTCTCCATATATCCTTGAATTTGTGAAGGATTATGAATTATCATTAGTCTTTTGAGAAGTTCACATCTTATCAACGACAATAAAACTGAAAAGTTGGTAATGCCAGTAGAATGGATTGATTGATTATGACATGACGACATTGTCTTAATTGATGGGAAATGAATTTAATTCCCCTAAATGATAAGATGTTGATTATCAAAAGTGATCTAAATAATTCTTGATGGATGACCATATCCTGTATTAAGACTTAAAATATTACCATGAATGGTTGTGAACTAATTATAGATATTATAATCTAGAAAGAACCTAATATGAATGTATTAAAAGATGTTTATGTTATCTAAACTTTAGGAGGTATTTGATGGTAAATTACCTAGACTTTCGCCATTAGGGCAAGTTGAAATTGGTATTGATTATATTCCCAGTGCTGCACCTGTGGCTTGTGCATTGTATGTCAGCACCATCTAAATTAAAGGAATTACCGTACGACTGAGAGAGTTGTCGGAGAAAGATTTTATTATACCAAGCCTGTCATCATGAAGAGCTATGGTGTTATCATTCCTTATATTTATATATTACTATAAACTGAGTAAATTGACAATCGAAAACAATATCCATAACTCGAAATGGAAGATTTGTTCGATCATTTACAAGGTTCTAGCGTTTGTTTTAAAGATTTGATGCATGGCATGGTTATCATCAAACTTCGCATATGCGAAAGAGATTATCTATTCCAATCACTACATCCAGAACTTGTAATGAACATTATGAGTTTCACGTGATGTCGTTTGGATTGACTAACACACATGTAGCATTCATAAATTTGGTGAATCACGTGTGTAGGCGGTAATTTGATAAATGCATGCTCGTGATCATTAAGGACCAATTGTTTGTATATAAGAATAATAATGAGTTAATAATTAGTTATAAATTGCCCTGAATTGGCTAAACAATGAAAACCTATACCTTAAATATTTAACATGTGATTAAGGACTTAATCCTTTATATGATTTAACCGTGTGATTAATAGATAATGGAAGCTATATAGACTTTTCAAAGATTAGAACCATTAACGCTTAGGGATTAAAAACTTAATCCTTTACATAAAATGACCGTTGGATTAATAATGGTAAGATGTATGCATATAGACTCTTCAAAAGTTAAGAGCCCTTTTAAGACATTGGATTTTACCAAAAAGAAATGGAAATATGTTTTGACAAATGTTTTAACAAAGGATTTTTAAAGGGATTATTCCCTTATACACAAACCATTTAACTAAACTTCTGTTTAGGGGTAAATGTTTGTGTATACCTCAAGATAACTTGAGAAGGATTGAGTAAAACCATTTATACCATAACCTGAAAACTTAAAACGACAATTTTTGCTTTTCAACTAAGAAAATTTTGACCAAAGTATAAACAAAGGTTTTTCGAACATTTACGAATCCTATTAATTATTTTCAATAAATCAACGAAAATCTTGTTAATTAAACTCAAATTTATTTTGAACATTTTATACAATTGGTCGAACTAAGAAATTTAAAACTTTTACGTTTACGCTTCATAAAAATTAACTAATAATTATTTAATTAATCACAATAATTATCGACGCTTTAGACGACGGATTGAGTAAAAATGATAAAAATGATAGATGAGACGAAACTAAAACAGAAAAAAAATGTGAAGAAATGATTTTTGAATAAATACGGACATGATAACAATTTGGAAGGTGAACGTAATTACTGACGCATAATATAGAAAGAATATCTGAGTGAATTATGGACATGATAATTACATCATCATGAGAAATGAATATAAATACTGACACATTATGTAGAAAATATAAAGAACCAATTAGGATGTATTCCTTAATAATGAAGGTGCAAAATAAATCGGTGAACGATATAAAAATAAACAATGTTTGTAAAAAGGATAATATAAATAGTGAAAGGTTTCACGGCTAATATGAACCATTAAAATTGAGAAGCCGATAGTGTTAAATGTTTTAAAGACCACATGTGATTGTCTAAATATGGAGGATTGTGAGATATAGTTATGTTGGAATTTGTAAGTATAAGTATTATATGTATGTCATTTTTGACTAAAAGTATCTTTGTCTGAAGAAGTTGTACTAATGGCAATTATGAAGGCAGATATCGCCTCATACATTAGTAAACGTCTAGCTATTGCAAAGGTCATCATCTGAATTTGATTCGATTTGGGTCATCATCGACAGACTGACCAAATCTGCTAATATCATTCCCGTTAATGATAAATGCAAAAGAATTATGTAAACATAGTGTGCCTGTATCGAACATCTTTATCAAGATCCTCGCTTCGCATCGAATTTCTAGAGATTTGCTCAGAAATCATTGAGAACGAACCTTGATGCGAGTACTATGTACCACCCCAAATCGAAGGGACGAGGTAAAGTAGCGATACAAAATACTATAAGTGTTGTTTTATGTTTGAATGATTGACCTTTGGTAATAAATCGTATAATCGCTTTCCTTTGGAAGGATTACCATTGATAATCATCGTGTTAGGATTAAGATCGAATCTTGTTAAGATTTAGAAATTAGAGCATCTGTAAGCAGGAATTGAGATGAAGACACCCGACATACACCCACTGTGAGTTGGACATGTCTTCTAGGTTTAAGGTTCCTATGATGGCGAACCTATCCTTACAAAATACCCGACCCGCGAAATCTGAAATGATTGTTGAAATTAGGATTTGATTATTAACTGCCGATAGTGGGCAGGAGGTTATGTGAATATGAAATGTAGATCTTGAAGTGCCAAATGGGTAGCGAAGTTATGCCAAAATTTTTAACTTTGGAAAAATGAATTCATGATCTGACAAATCATGGGATATAAGTCCCCGTTGTATGGGACCATTGAGATAATATAAAAGATTGGTTTGAAAGGCATATAAGCTGGATCTACCCTAGGACTTCAAAGACTGCGTGAATTATGTTTCGTATATCGAACTTGATGGGATATCTATCAAGTGAGAATCTGATTATTCTTAGTAGAGCTTAGATCGGCGAAAAGTTGCATTCATCAAAAACCCGTGAACATCATGGATAGAGAAAGAAAGTCAACATTAAACCTGATCTTATTCCCGTAGTTATGTTTGATGAAACTCGCGTATTGTAATGAATTGTACTTGTGAGAAAAGACCGAATGTGGAGGAAATACCCACATGGCTTTAACTCTATAAGAAGCGAGTAGTAACGTAAGATGATCTTTGAGGACAAAGATCCTGTTTAGGGGTAAATGCTGTGACAATCCGTCAATTTACGGTTGATATTTTATTCTCAAATATTATTTGAAAATATTATTTTAATGTTACAACATGAACTCACTTATTTTTGGGAAGAAATTTGGATTTACGTCTTGAAGTAGCATCGACTACGTTTAAACCGGAGGATTCTACGTTACGTGCTTACGTTTACATACACCGTCTTTGGTGACAGTCCGACATTTCAGAAAATAAATTTATCCGTGAATATTATTTTGGAGTTTTAAATTTGTGTTGGTTTATAAACTCACAAATTTACGAGAAGAGACTAGGACTTACGATTTTATTTTAACGTCCTTTACGACTAAACCGGAAACCTTAGGATTACGTATTTACGTTTTTGAACTCCGTTTTTTATGAGTAAATTTTTATTGGATTCGTTTTGTGACGTTGATTCATAATTTATAAAAACGTTTTTCATAAAACGACCCGAGGGCACGCAAATCGAGAAAACTAGAATCGAGAAATACCAGTAAACTAGTGAGATGGGACAAAATACATTGTCCCACCCCACTAGCTTAAATGGGACGGCACTAGCATGACACCACAACCTCATGTGGCATCATGTTAGCTACAAGTTTACATGTGTAAGTCATGCTTACTTTGTAAGCTAACTTACACCACAAAACTAACAACCTCAAAACCACTTCTCATTTCCTACATGCAAACAAGCTACAAACTTTCTCTCCCTCTCCATCCATGCCGTCCCATATTCACCAAAAACATCCATCATTGATCAAATTTAACCACAAAATCTTATGTTATATACACATATCTTGAAGCCCTCTTGAAGCTCTCTTGATTGGTGGTGCTTATAACTTCCAAGGAGGAGTTTTCATGGAGTAGTAGGGCTGATTTTCCACAAGGTGTTTATGAAGATTGGTGATCTTGAAGATGGTCTTGGCTATGCACAAGTTTCTCCATCCGAATCCATGTCAAACTCAAAACCTACATCAACTTGGTGGTATAAAGATTGTCCTCCTCCTCTTCTTGTTATTTTGATTATGTAAACATGTATTTTATTTCCTATTGTATATGTATATGATGATTATATGATGATAAAAATGTTATGTGGGGATTTGGTGTTGATAAACATGATTAAAAAGGTGAAAAACTATAAAGAACAAGGCTAAAATCTTGCTTAAAAGTGATGGCTGTATAAAACAGTAAAGAAACAGGTCATGAACTGATAAAATGATGAAGTAGAATCCATTTACAGTAAGCTATGGGTCTTGTACACATGTGAGAGTTGGCCATGCAATGGAATCATTGTAATGAGTGAGATATGATCAAAACAAGTTTAAGATACAAATCTGAGTTCACTGTTTTGGACGATTTTTAGAAAATACTTAGAAGATGATTCAACAGTAGCTATACAGAAGTTAAATGTAGCACATATCATGTAGTTTAAGTGATAAAAATTTGAGCTTCTATCTCCATATAGAACTCTAGATATGGTAGTTTTGGTGAAAGTGAAGATAAAAATCAGATTTTGGAAATTAAAGAATAATACTATTATATAAGCACTCAAAATTTAATAGTATAAAATATAAATTAAAACCCACTAACTTATGTATTCTATTTATATAAATATATAAAAGGTGGAATAATTGTATAAATTATAAAAATGGTAACTTTTTAAGTTTTACAAGTTATAAAACTATAAACATGATTTTTACGACTTTTTCGACTAATACCGTAAAATTAACGTTTTTGTTAAATAAAACTTACATGGTTGGACCCGTCTAATGTAAAATTTTATAAAACTCATATACTGATATATATAAACATGTATAACAAGTAAAAACCGATAGAACCGAACTATAGGATATACGGACGTTAACGGACTAAATTAACGTTATTTGACTAATAATACAACAAAAATGGACTAAAACACTTATAAACTTATTATTGGGCTTAACCCATTTGGGCCCAACATGGAAAGTATATATACTGATAATATAAGTATAAAATGGATTAAAACAAGTTAAAGAACTTATAATAAGTTTATTGGACTTAAAACACGTAAATAGGTAAAACTAGTAAACTGGTATAAACGTTATCGACATATAACACTAAAATGAGTAAACGAGAATATGTAAACCCACTTGATCATCATATATATATAATCATCATATGTAAAAATCATTGGAAAAAAGTCTAAGACGAGTATCATTTGTCTAGGTTTCCGTGATTGAAGCACGTACCGTACATCCGAATCGCCGATAAACCGCCTTCCCACATCAACGTGAGTTCATAGCCTCGCACTCTTTTAAATGTTTTTATAAATGTTTTATAAACCCGCGAGGGAGATAACATGTTAGTTTTTATAAAATAGGACACCATTTGTCCCGATTGTTTGTTTATTGATTTTGGACCCGAATGATTGAATGACCCGATTGTATGACCCGATTAATGATTAAAGGACCCGATAGATGAAATTAAATGGATTATTAAAGTTAGGTTATGTCATTAAAAGTCCCATTAGCATGAATTGTGAACTACCGGGATTTGGTAGACGCTTATGCATATAATAGTACTATTTGGGGACGATCACCCCAGTTCGCGCCTTGACGGTTGATCCCCGTCGTGCCACATTGATTGGTAAGCGAATTTATGTATGAGAAGATTTCCATAGCGTGACCTTTGTGACGACACGCTACTTTAGATGGGCAAAATTGGTATCGGGTTAGCTACCCGTTGTTGGTTTAGTAAGGTAACAATGTCATGCGGCTTATAATAATCCGACTAACGAAATACTACTAGACGCTCAGAATTACGACGTATTGCCTGACTAGCAATACGGGGTCATACTATTGATATTATGTTCGTGTTTTGGTTTTCATAACCATATTCATATAACGATTTTTATTTAATCTATACAACGTTGCAAAACGTATTGTATGATGTTTTTAACGACAATGGTCGTATTGTATGATGTTTTTAACGACAATGGTCGTATTGTATGATGTTTTTAACGACAATGGTTCGTATAATGGTTTTTAAGGCAAAATGCCTATATTATGATTTGATAAAGATTTGTATAAAATGACTTTGGCTATTTTATGGCCTATTACAAAGATTTGTACAAAATGATTTTCAGTAATAATTTTATACTGATATTATATTGATGGATTATATTAAACTCTATGAATTCACTCGGCATTATCGTTGACCTTTTCTTTTAACATGTTTTATCTCAGGTACTTGAAGGTAATTCTCGGGAAGACGACAAGAATTCATGGCCCGCACTTAAACAATATTTTCCATTCAAATACTTTGTAAAACTTTGTATGAAATAATATGACTTGGGACCGATGTAACTTTGATGTTTATGAATGGAAATGATTTATTATTAAACGACGCGATTTTTATGCGTTGTCTATGATGTGAGTAATGTACTATCCCGTAACACCAACTAGTCTTCTGCTGTATTGAGTTGTATAATTTGGGGGTGTTACAACAACTATGAGGACTTCTCGATTATCAAGGATTTTCTTAACGATTTCCCATTTCCTCCACCCGAGGAGGTTATGTGTATCGAGCCCAAATCTTCACTTGAGGAACCACCTATCCTCGAGTTTAAAGATTTACCTCCTCATCTCGAATATGTCTATTTGGAGGAGGGCGACATGTTGCCAGTTATTATTGCGAAGGAACTTTCGAATGATGAAAAAACCGCACTTGTCGATGTTTTAAACGATCCCAAATTTTGTACCCACAAAATCTTAATGGAGGAGGATTACAAGCCCGTAATCTAATGTCAAAGGAGGGTTAACCCCAAAATTCACGACGTCATCAAAAAGGAAGTCCTAAAACTCCTTGAAGCGGGAATGATTTACCCTATTTCCGGTAGCCCTTGGGTGAGTCCTATCCATTGTGTCCCTAAAAAGGGAGGAATGACCATTGTGCCAAACGATGCCAACGAGTTGATTCCCACTAGACTCGTGACCGGATGGAGAGTGTGCATTGACTATTTTAAGTTGAATGAAGCCACTCGAAAAGACCATTTTCCCTTGCCCTTCATGGACCAAATGTTGGAGCGTCTTTCGGGAAACGATTTCTAATGCTTTTTAGATGGTTTTTCCGGTTACTTCCAAATTCCCATCGATCCTCGTGATCAAGAAAAAACTACGTTTACATGTCCATATGGAACGTTTGCCTATCGTAGAATGCCATTCGGACTTTGTAATGCACCGAAAACCTTTCAAAGGTGTATGATGGCTATTTTTCATGATATGATCGAGAAGACGATGGAAGTCTTCATGGATGACTTTTCCATGTTTGGTAATTCGTTCACTTCGTGTTTGTCGAATCTTGAGAGAATGTTGAAACGTTTTGAGGAAACCAACCTTGTGCTCAATTGGGAAAAGTGTCATTTTATGGTTAAGAGTGAAATCGTCTTAGGGCACAAGGTCTCGAAAGCGGGGATTGAGGTAGATCAAGCTAAGGTAGACGTCATCGCCAAATTACCTCATCCGAAAACCGTTAAGGGAGTTAGGAGTTTCCTAGGCCACGCGGGCTTTTATCATCGATTCATCAAGGATTTTTCAAAGATCTCTCGACCCATTACACATCTTCTTGAAAAAGAGGCACGTTTTGTCTTTGACGAAGATTGTGTACGAGCCTTTGAAATCCTTAAGAGGAAACTTACCGAAGCTCCCATTCTTGTTGCTCCCAATTGGAACCTCCCATTTGAGCTCATGTGTGATGCTAGTGATTACGCTATTGGGGTCGTATTGGGGCAACGTCTAGAAAAGCACTTCTTGCCTATTCACTATACTAGCAAGACGATGACCGAGGCTCAACTTAAATACACTACAACGGAGAAGGAGTTCCTTGCCGTGGTGTATGCATTTGAGAAATTTCGACCTTATCTCGTCTTGACAAAATGCATAGTGTATACGGATCATTCGGCTATCAAGTATCTCATGGCTAAACAAGACGCAAAGCCGAGATTACTTCGTTGGATTCTCCTCCTTAAAGAATTTGATCACAAAATTGTTGACAAAAAAGGAGCCGAGAATCTAGCGACCGATCATCTTTCTCGTTTGGAAGATCCTCACCGAAGTGTTTACGAGCCCAAGGAAATCACCGAAACATTTCCGCTCGAGACACTTGGTGTAGTGAACTCTAAGCTTGATTCTTCCACCCCATAGTTTGCGGACTTTGCAAATTACCATGCGGGTAACTTCATCATCAAGGGTATGACGACTCAAGAAAAACGATAATTCTTTCGTGACGTCAAGTTCTACTTTTGGAACGACGCTTACTTGTTTTGAACTTGTGCGAATCAAATCATCCGAGGTTGTGTATTTGGCACCGAAGCTTCTAATATCCTTAGAGCTTGCCATGAGGGACCCACGGGTGGTCACCACGGTGCTAATCTCACGGATAAGAAGGTGTTTGATGCCGGCTTCTTTTGGCCTACTATTTACCGATATGCACAAGATCTTGTGATGTCATATGACTCATGCCAACGACAAGGAAAAGCCTCACAAAAAGATGAAATGCCACAAAACATCATCCAAGTGTGTGAGATCTTTGACGTTTGGGGCATAGACTTTATGGGGCCGTTCCCATCATCTCGTGGTAATAAGTACATCCTAGTTGTGGTTGACTACCTATCTAAGTGGGTGGAAGCTAAGGCTTTGCCCACCAATGATGCTCGTGTGGTAGTCAAGTTTTTGAAAAGCTTGTTTTCTCGGTTTGGAACTCCTCGTGCAATCATAAGTGATCGTGGAACCCATTTTTGTAACGACCAATTCGAAAGGGTCCTAAGGAAATATGGGGTTACACATCGGCTTTCTACAGATTATCACTCACAAACGAATGGGCAAGTCGAGGTTTCAAACCGAGCGTTGAAGAGGATCTTGGAGAGATCCGTTGGGGAAAACCGACAATCTTGGTCGGATAAGTTGGACGATGCTTTATGGGCCTTTAGGACCGCTCATAAGACGCCCATTGGGTGCACTCCCTATAAGCTTGTGTATGGGAAAAATTGTCATTTGCCAATTGAATTAGAACACAAGGCTTATTGGGCCCTAAAGCATTGTAATGATGATACGGAGACCGCGGGAAAACACCGGAAAATGCAATTAAATGAATTGGATGAATTGAGGGACATTACTTATGAAAATTCATTGATTTATAAAGAAAAAACTAAAAATTTTCATGATTCTAAAATTAAAAACCGGGTTTTTAACATTGGGGATCAAGTTTTGCTTTTTAATTCTCGCTTGAAAATCTTTTCTGGTAAGTTGAAATCCCGTTGGTCCGGTCCATTCACCGTGACTCAAGTATTTCCATATGGGACCATCGAGTTAGCTCAAAATGATGGCCCCAATTTCAAGATGAATGGACATAGGTTGAAGCACTACTTTGGCGGGGAAGTTCCATCCTTGAACAACCTCGACCAAATCACCTTCCCCAATGATAATTAGTATTGAGGGGATCGAGTCGAGCTCATGACTCGGTAATCAAAAACGAGGTGCCTCGTGGGGGAGTCCCATGCTTATCCTATGTACATATTATCGCTTTCTAATGTAGTAACGTGTGGGGATTTGTGCCCTTCCAACCTTTGTTCCGTGGTTGTTTGTGAATTGTGGACTTTAGATGATCATGATCTTCACGATTGGAGCCTCTCGTGTTCGTTTTATGGGAGCACTCGATCGTTTGCTTTGAAGACTTTCTCAATATCCATGATATATCCTTTTGATTTTCTAACCTTAGGTTTTTAGCACACTTCATAAACGGCTTTAAATTTAACGGTTACGCCCTTTCCATGCTAGATTAGGCATTCGACTACGTCTCTAGTATGGGGGTGTTTGCACCCCTAGACTCGAAACATTGAGGACAATGTTTAACTTTAGTATGGGGGGTGAATAGATACTTGCCTTGCCAAAACTTCACGCTTTCCAAAGTTTATCTTTTTGTTTATCGTTTTGTTGCAAAATAAGGCTAAAAATGGCCAAATTTTAAAAATTTTCTCATGTTTTATAAGTGTTTGAAGACACGAATGTAGGTTTTCCGATGGCGAGAATAAGAGTAATTTTTGACTCGACCGTGCATGTTGAGCACTTAGCTTTGATTCTTTAACTTCACATTAGGCTAAATCTCTTAAATGAGGACGAGAAATGATAGGGTTAATTATAAGTTACTATGCTAAACGTAGAGTACTCGTATTCTTTCCAAAACTCATGTGTTCTCGTTGTTTGCTTATTCTCCCTTCGCATGTAAATATTTTTTGCTTAATAAATATTGACTTAGCGGTTTAGTTGGGATTGTTGGGTTTCTAGTCTTTTCTAGTAGCTTCCGTGTAATTAAATTGGGAAGACATTAAGGTATCGACAACGTCACAGTTTTGAAGTATTGGCACCCACATAATCAAAAGCTTCACCCAATAATAAGATTTCAAGTGCTCACCTAAATCAAGCAAACAATTTGAAGCCCCACAAGGCCGAAAAATCTATGCAAAATTGAAAGTGAATCAAGCCTTAATCTTCGAAGCTTTAAAGATCCAAAATTCGCCTTAGCGTGAGGATATACGTCTTTGGCTAATAAAACTACCGATGAGGTGGATAATAAAAGGCAAGGCAAGACCGAAGTCATAATAAAAGCTTCATGGCGAAGTTGAATAAAAGATGGAGGTAAACCAAAGATAATAAGGCCCTTCCGTTAGGGGGCGTATAAAAGTCTTGGTAATAAGTCTCATGTTCAAAAACGTTATAAAACCGTGTTTATCGATTCTTCTTGTTGACTTAATTTTTTGACATCGTTGTCTAATAGGAGGGGTTATTGATTTGATGGTCTTGGTTACACCATTAGGACTCTATTTTTAGACCTAAATCTCTATTATCGCATAAGTCAAACAATGTATCCTCGTGAAACATTCAAGACATAATAAAATATAAGAGATACAACTTATGAAAATGGGAGGATAAGTACGTGATTAGGGCATATGAGTAGTGTTAGCATTACTAACTTATAATGACAATGATCTCGTTGCACGCTTGGCATGGAATTGGGGTGAAAATCGAGGACGATGAAATTATTTCTAACAAAGCATTCACGTGTTCTTATTCTATGAACCTAAACGTCCCATTTTGCGATGAAAATCATACATTATGTCTAAAACGCAAGTAGTAGTAGCAATAGTAGTTGTGTAGCTAGTTGATCATTCAATAAAGTGAATAAAAATGAATTTTGGAGGTGCTACGATACTTTATTCTAGCATTGCGTGAGGGCACGGCAATGGTTTAGTATGAGGGAGTGATGAGACTGCTTTTATACATAGTCTCATCGTCCAAAAAGGGCTTAAAATGCATTAAATATCATCAAAATACCCATATATGTGCTTGTGTTTGTTGCTTGTGTATTTTAGGTACTGATATTGAGAAAATGACAAAAGATCACAAGAATCATACAAAAACGAACACAGGAAACGAAGACGCACAATGAACCAAGCCCTAATGAAGAATTTTCCAAGAAAACCCTTGAAGACTTGAAGATTTTTGAAGAAGGGTCCTCCAATATGGAAGAATTGACACTTTATACCCTTGTATCTTCATAATTACAAGTTTGGTCCCTAAAGTTTGCCAAAATTGCAAAAAGGGCCCTCCACTTTGAAGAATTGACAAGTTTAGCCCCTCAACAAAGCTAAATTGTCAACCATTATCCTCCACAAAGTCAATATATCATGAAGTCCTTCAAAGTACAAGAAATTACAAGAAATTACAAGAATGTTCCTTTGAAAATTCCAAAATTACAAAAAGGACCCTTGACTTTCTACATTTGGCAAGAATGGTCGCTCATCAAACAAGACTTGGCAATTTCAGTCCTCCAAAATGCCAATCATACAAGTCAAGACCATTACCACTGAAGAAATTACCAAATAAGCCCTTCAAGAATCCAAAATTGGCAAGAAATACCCCTGAAAATACTTTGGAGAAGTATTTGGGGCAAAAGTGTGAAAAACATAACTTTAATAACAAAGGGAATCTGATTATGGCATGTTTAAAACAAAGTAGCAAGAAGGAAAGAAGTGAAGGACTAAAGCTGGCCAGACAACATTGTTACCTAGACCAACCCAGTCATGCCACGTGCCCCACTCACTCACCATAGCCAATCACAACACCCCATTCTTCCACCTAAGCCTTCCACTCACCCGGGTTAATTAATAAATTAACCTTAGCGCCTTAACACCAATTTAAACTTAATCCACCCTTAAACAAGATCAAAACCTGTGTTCATCAGCTCAAGAACACAATTAGGCATTCCTTAATTATTATGAATTAGGGATTAATTCTTTCCATAATAATGATTAAGGGTTCTATTATCAAACCCAACCTTAAAACCTTCCACCTCATCATCCCTTTTGTCACATGCTACCTCCCCGGACCCTCCCTTCACGTCCAAACAAGAATGAGCCAGAAGATCAACGCCCCAAAGCCTTGCTTACTTATCAAGCATAGAATGGACGTCCAAGATTACATATCCACCACTAGCATCACATGTTCCTTCACAAACATACAAAAATCAGTCACATGAAGCCAGGAATTTCAAAATCCTAAGGGCATTTTTGGGACTTCAAGCATTAGGGTTTAGTGAATTATCTATTCTTACTTCACATGTAAGGCTCTATATAAAGCCATACGGTCTCATTTGCACAACTGCTTTTTGGTTTTTCCTTGTTCAACTACTTGTAAATCCTCTTTTCTATTAATGAAAATGTGTTAAGTGTGTTGAAGAAAGACCAAGTGCCACCTTATTTTAAGCTTGTTTATGATATTTGTTAACTGTAACTGGACCTTAAAACGTTTTTTAAACCTTGTGTAAGAAATTACACATTGGATCAAAATTTGATATTTTGCTAAGTTCTTGTTTCAACCTTGGAATTCTTGGGTTATAGGGCTGATCATAGCATCCTAATTGTGATATTAAGGTGTGGTGAGGCTTATAACTTGGGGATAATCAAGTGTGGGGTAACAAGGTTGCATCAATCAAGTTTATTTTCCAAAAAGTCACCTTTCTGTTTTTTATTTTTGCTTCTAACTTTGTTGAATCTTAGCATGGTTGTTATTGGAAGCTTGTGCTTGTTCTTGCTAGCACATAAGCTCATAAATTCGTGGGTGTGGATGTACATCCATGAGGTTTGTCTTGAAACCTTAAAAATCTGATAAAAATTTGATTTTTTGTGGATTTGTGCTCTACTGTTGTTCTTGTTGTTTTCTTGGCTTGAATCTGCTTAACCTTGCATGTTAATGTTGTTAGTATGCTAGTTTAATCATTTGGTAAACTGAATCATGCTTTTACTTGTTTAAAATTTCCTTTGAAAAGTTAAAAGGGTGTTTGGGTCTACCTGTTTGAGTTGAAATCTTGTTATTGTGTTGTGGAAAGTTTGTGTTTGTGCTCTATATCTGATATATGCTTGGTTGAGAGTATTTTGCTGCAAGTTTTTAGGTTTGAAACTTCAAATCATACAATCTGCTATAACTTGTTGAATTTAACTGTTTTTGACCTAAGATTTTGGTGAAATCTAGTATTTGTGCATGCTTAGGGTTGAAAGTTGTTAAAACATCATTATTATAACATATGTGATAGATCTTGAGGTTTGAATCTGGCTTATTGGGCAAATACATCAGCAAAGTGTAAAACTACATGTTCTTGTGTTCATCAGTAACTTAAGGTGCTTGAATCTTGCTTAATACTTTAAATCATTGCATGAAACTTGTTTAGACTTGTTCATTTGAGTTTGTAATAGCTTGTGTATGCATTTGGTTGAGTTTGGCTGGCTGAATATTGCTATGGGTGCTTATTGAACCTGTTCTGCTTATTTGTTCATGTCTGTGCTTGATCTGGTGCTTTATTGATTAAACTGTATCAACTGGGTGATTGTGTTTGTGATTTATTGATTGTTATTGACTCCTTTTGATCCAAAGATCATTTGGGTTCCTTTGTGTAATCTGAATCTCCAAAAAAGTCACTAAAGACAAAAAGTCAAACAAGTCAAGCAGTGGAAAAAGTTTCCACTGCTCAACACCCAAAACTAGCCCCTGCTAGTGCTAATTTGTCATCAGCTTATCAATAAGCTATTTTAGCTTATCCAGACTTGCAAAAATTTACTTTTTGTAATAGATCTTCATTATTTGACCCATTTGATTAGACTGGAGCTTATTGGACTTTGAATTTGACTTTTTGCTAGAAAACCAACTTATTTGACTTTTACACAAGTGCTTATTTTCTTTTTCCAGCTTATTGAGTCAGCTTATTTGAAAACTTTTTGTTGATTTAGCTTATTGAAGTCATTTGAAAGCTTTAGAAACTTGAATCAGCTTTTGGGGTGACCTAGAACTTAAAAACGACTATTTTGTCGTTTTCTATAGATTGCTTATTGCACTTTTAGGCTTATTCCTTGGGCTTATTTCAAATTTCTTTTTACAAAAGTCTTATTTAAGACAAAAGAAGCTTGTGTGTCTAATTTGAGCTTATGGCATTAGCTTATAGCTTAATGGGCCAAAAAGCCCATTAAGAATAAGTTGTTTGGTATAAGCTAGCTTATTTCGCACTAGCTTTTGGGCCTTTGGAAAAAGTTGTTCAAAATCAAATTTTGAGTCAAGTAGTGCTTTTTGGGCTTATTTTGGACACTTTTTCATTTTGGGCCCAATTTAGCCCATTAAGTGATATTTTTTGGGTTTAGCCCATTTTCTAGGCCCATTAAGGGTATTTAGGTAATTTCATGTCCATTTTTGAGCAATTTAGCTTAAATTAAACTAGTTTGCAACTTTTTAGAATTTTTTATGATTTTTGGATTTTTAATAATATTTTAATATTATTTTATTGTTAAAAATTAAAAGTCTGATTTTCTAAGTTTTTATATTTTTCCTAGATTGTAGACACTTAATTAGGAATTTTTCAACTTTCCAAATATTTTTAGGGTCTTTTAATTATTTCCTAGAATTAATTTAAGTTTTAATTGATTTTAATAGTTTTTAATTGTTTAAAAAGAGTTATTAGTGGTTTTAAAATTTTGAAAAAATACTTTTTAGCTTAATTAGGGCATTTTTGAGGTTTACAAACTTTAAAAGCTTGTTTTGGACTTTTTAATAGTTAATATTGATTTTTAGGGCTTTAATTAGCATTAAAAAGTTAATATTTAATTAATTAAAAGGTTTTGGCAAGTTTGGATTTTTTGTAAACTCTTAGAATATTTTTGTGGATTTTTAGTGATTTTTAGTGATTTTTAGGAATTTTTAGGGTAAAATTTTAATTTTGGTGCTTTTTACGGTTTTACGTGTACACCTTTTTCGTCTTAGTTTAATACGACATCGTAACCGTCATTCTCTTCTTATCCCATTTCTATTTTTCTTTCTCAAAAATATAATCACAAAGATAATCATCTCATTACACACACACTAAGCCTCCTTGAGAACGGTCCCCATCTTGGGTCATTTGTACACGGTTTTCCTAAATCGTCGTACTTAATACTTGCCACTTTTGCTCTCTTTTCCTAAAGAGTAGTAAAACCACTACATCAGGGAGATTGTTAGAAGTATTTAAAGTGATGGTCATATAATATACCATTGCGAAGCTCGTGGAAAATGCTACTTAACGGTGTTGAGAGTTCTAGCATAATGTTATGTATATAACGGGAATTAGTCCCGAACTCACAAATGAGGAAGGCCTTCCATACATTAGATGTGTAGTTAAAAGGCCCAAGACACCTCATTTGTGGTGGGTGTTTTCCATTTCATAGTTTGTAGAGAGAGAAACTCTTGTTTTTCTCTCACTAGGAAATCACAACCCTTTTTATTCTTCTCTTTTATTCTTCTAATCTAATCTTTCTTTTTGGTTTAATCTTGTTCTTCATCATCTCTATTTCTTGTTCTATAAGTCGTGTGTTACGTCCTTCAGTTTCTTGCATTGCCAAGATATCAACCTACTCCCAAAAAATTGGCATCCACCAGTTGTGGATTTTCTATCAAACTTGTCACCCCCATAATTGCTGTCTGAATATGCAATAAGCTCCAATGGAGAATATTTTGGATACCATAACCCAAATGTGGGATAGCACCTAAGATACCTAAAAATCCTCTTGACAGCATGAAGATGACACTCTTTGGGAGTCACTTGATGGCGTGCACATGCACACACAACAAACATAATGTCAGGTCTTGAAGTTGTGAGATACATCAATGATCCGATCATTGACATATAATGCCTGACATCCACCTCTTTTCCATCTCCAACCTTTCCCCAAGGGTTTTCCCTATCCATGGGTGTGCTAGCCCGTTTCTCATATGGAGAAAAGCCAAACTTCTTCAAGATTTCTGCTACATACTTGTCTTGAGAGATGAAGATACCATCTTCTTTCTGCTGAACTTGTAACCCTAGAAAGAAGTTCATCTCCCCCATTGCACTCATCTTGAACTTGTTTGTCATGAGTTTGGAAAAGTTGATGAGACTGCAATTATACATAGTCTCATCGTCCAAATCGGGCTTAAAACACTTAAAATATCATCAAAGTGCCATATATATGCTTGTATTTGTTCAATGTGTATTTTAGGTACGGATATTGAGAAAATGACAAAAATATCACAAGAACAATGCAAAAACGAACACGGGAAACGAAGCCGCACAATGAACCAGACCCAAGTTTTGATTTTGCAAAAATGTCCTTGAAGTTTGAAGATTATACAAGTTTGGTCCCTCATATTTGGAGATTTTTCAATTTTGGTCCTCCAAGAATCAAGTTATTTAAGATATATCCTTGAAGATTGAAGAATTGTCAAATCAGCCCTTGAAGATATAGATAATTACACTTTAGATCCTTTTGAATACATAAGGACTAACAGTGCATTTGCCAAAGGACTAACGATGGAAAGACACAAGGA
Source organism: Glebionis coronaria (assembly GCA_025667525.1). Taxonomy (NCBI): domain Eukaryota; kingdom Viridiplantae; phylum Streptophyta; class Magnoliopsida; order Asterales; family Asteraceae; genus Glebionis; species Glebionis coronaria. The sequence goes on from CM046875.1 coordinate 247,853,950, forward strand.
CCACTAATGAAAGGCTGCTGTGAAAAGTACTGTTAGGGGAAGGACCATTTACGCCAAAACCCAAACTTACTTAACTAAATCACCCATAACCCATCAGCCCAATAGTTTACCCATTTTATTATATTAAGCCCAGAATTTAAACAGATTTTTATCATCGGGGGAAACATATTAGTTTTGACTAATCTCAACTCTCCCCACTCATGAACCCTAATCAAATTTCCAGCTCTAATCAAACTGAAAACAAATGGGTTCTCTTAATTGGCTTAAGGATTTCGTTCATTGGCTTATTCTCATCACACCCACGTGAAGAAACCATCCACATCACCTCATGAGGACCCCATGACAGCTACAAGATCACGGGTTCACCACTACATTCCAATTCATTTGACTACATGGACGACTAAGATGTGATAACGTGTTCCCCACACCAATTCAACCATTCAGATTACATGGAAGCTTCAAGAAGGCAGCATCTCAAATGGCATATTCCAAGATCCTCCAAGGGTAATTATGGAAAGAGGAGGACGTTTTATTGCTAGGGTTTTGATCATCTCACTTGTATAAATTGCTTAGCTTTGTAGTTTATCAGTTTTTTTGTTCCAGATTTTGCTAAAAAACATTGTAATCCCTTTTTAATTTATAAAAGTTGGTATTTTATTTTAAAAGTAATTCCTTTTTATGTTTAAAAGTTGGTGTTGTTATTGGCAGAATCTGAGTTCCATTATCCTATTGATTTGTGTTGAGTAATCTAAGCAGAATTTTATAATTCCTTTTTTCAAGATTGTGAAAAACTTGGTAAAAGTTTTTTGTTTGCAAGGTTACTATTTTCAGGGTGTTGAATCATATTATCTTTTGTGTTTGTTAATTGAAATCAGCTGGTTTCTAAGTTTAATGAAGTTTTGTGTTAAAGAAAGTTTTTAAGAAAGAAAAGTAGAAAAAAATCAGAATTTGTATCGTTTATTGTTGTTAACCGAATCAAGGTTGAAGAACCTTGATTCTTGTTTGTTACTTGTGTTATCCAGGGTGTTGGAAGCTAGTGCTAGTGCTAGCACTTTAGCTCAAACCTTCCAAGGTGTGGATGTACACCTTGGAGGTGAGTTTGTTTTTCTTTTGTTTTCTCTTATTTACGCCAATAAATTGTGTTATGTGATTTTGAGCTTAATTTGGTGTTTTTACTGATTAGTCTAGTTGTTTTAGAGGTTTAAGATTGATATCATTTTTTTACTTAGTTGTTTGTTGGCTTAAAAATCAAAAACCTTTTGTAAAAATTTGCATTTTAAAACATAAATGAGTGTTTGGGAAAGCTTGGTAATGATTGTGTTTACCACATCAGGGTAAGTTGAGCTCTGCACAACCTTTATGAGTTTAGGAAGATGATTTTTGCCAAAAAGTTGAGGTTTTAGTTTTATTGATAAGTTTTGGAAGATCTTCAAAGTCTCTGCCCATTTTTCCAAGTCATGGTGTTCTTTTTGTTCATTTGATAATTCGTGGTGTGGCTGTGCGTTGGTAGTTTGTAAGTCAGCAAATTGGTTTTGGTTAAGATTTAAGGCTCGATTTTGCTCATTGCTTAAAGGAAGCTCATCAAATTACAAGATATAGGCCATTGTCTATTGCCATTTGTGCTACATCAGTCAGTTGAGTTTGGCACTAGGAGGGTATAGCTGTTGGGAGTGGATTGTATTTAGTCTAGATAAGCTTATAAGCTTATAGTGGTTTAACTTGTAACTAAAATTCACCAAGAAAATTCTAAAAAGCATAGTATAAGCTTCTGTCTAGACCACTGTTAGGCGTAGCCACTGTTTGAAGAACGCAGTCCCTGCTTGTGTTGTTGTACTTGGCTGTTTGGAATATAGCTAGGATTTTGGCATGACTTGTTCTTGACTCAAGTTCTTACTATGATGATGTTACTGTATATATGTTCTATGTCTCTTTTTGTGATGTTTGATTAGTGATGTTAGATTAAAAAATGGTTGCTTTGCATTTTGGTTATTGGCATTTCTTGTAGTACTAGTTAATTTATTCTTTACTTTTTCATGTTCTGCTATGTTGAGTAGTGTTAGGTTTTAGATTAGATCATTAGTTATTGTATGTTTAATATGTGTTTATTACTGCTTTTAAACATGTAGTGTATTCACTCAGATAAGCCAAAGCTTATATGAGCTTTATGTCCAAAAGCTGTTAAACCCCCCCCCCCCCCCCCCAAAAAAAGAAAAGCTGTCAAAAAAATAATAACAGAAAAAGTAATTGTTGTGGGTTTTGAACACCAGACCTCAACACCAGCAGACACAACCAAACTCCCATTACCATCTGCTCTATTACCAGATTTTGGTTGTATTCCCCTTCAGTTTTGTTTTATGCAGTTAATTTTGGAAAAGAAAGAAAAAATAAAAGCAAAAACTGCCAGGCAGGGGGCTCAAACCTCTGACCTATGTAGTCCCAACAGACGCAAGAGCCCATTTAACAACCATCTATGCACTGAACTCTCTTGATTTTCATTTCCTTTTAATAATCTTTTATACTTTGTTTTTATTTGGTCATATATAAAAAGAGTAAACAGAAAGAGACAAAGCAGGGATTGAACCCCTGACCTGCTGATCACAGTAGACACAGCACCAATACCTCCAACCATTTGCACCCTGTTGTCGTTTTGTTTAAGATTCCCTTCACTTTTCTTTTATACTTTTGTTGTATTTTATTTTTAGTTTTTTTATTTATATAATAGTTGTAGCTTATTCACAACTTTTCGAGCTTATTAGATAAGTTGGTTAGTCCAGCTTATTTTTCCAACAAAGTAGTTAACAATTTGGACTTAAATTAGTTTTTCAGATTTATTGCTTTTATTTTCATAATTTTTATTCATTTTTATTTCTTTTTTCGTTATAAATAGTTTAAAAATAGGAAAGTAAATTTTAAAATTTTCAAAAAATATTTTTTAGTTTTTAAATAAAGTTTTTAAGGTTAAAAAAAAATTAAAATTGGGATTTTGTCTTTTTCTTAGTTATTTTATTTTTTAGGGTTTTTAATCATCTTTAATATTTAATAATAAATAATTTAAAACTTTTCAAATTTAATGGGTTTCATATTTTTCTTAATTAGGTTTTTTAGGACTTTTTAGGAATTTTTAATAAATTTTTAGGTGGAATTTTTCGTTTGGTCGCGTTTTCACGTTCGTACGTTTAAGCGTTTTCGACCGTTTTTAGCGTAATTCGTCTCCGTTTTCTTTTCTTTCTTTCTTTCCAAAAACGTAATCACTCGATTAAATAACGTCTATAATATTTTTGGCTAAACACCATACCTCCTCGAGAACGAACTCGACGAAGAGTATTCGCGTTTTTCACAAAACGTGATACTTAATACTTACCCACTTTTGTCGCTTTGTTTTTCCTAAAATAAAGTGTACAAAAATACCGCATCAAAAGTCTTCACTCATCTTTGGAATAGAAGAGCCAAATATGATATCATCCACATACATCTGTACAAGTAAGAAATCCTTACCAGTCTTCTTTGTAAACAAAGTCTGATCTATGGTGCCCCTTTTGAATCCATTTTCCACCAGATAGGTGGACAATTTTCCATACCATGCTCTTGGCGCTTGATGAAGTCCATATATAGCTTTCTTCACTCTATACACCTTGTATGGATGTTCTGAATCTTCAAAACCAGGAGGCTGCATTACATAAACGTCCTCTGCAATTGTGACATAAAGAAAGGCACTCTTCACATCCATTTGATAGACTGTAAATCCCATGCAGGAAGCATAGGCTAGAAAAATCCTAATTGCCTCAATCCTTGCAACAGGTGCAAAGATCTCCTCATAGTATATCCCTTCCTCTTGTGTATATCCTTGAGAAACTAATCCTGCCTTGTTTCTGACCACAATTCCTCTCATCCTTTTTGTTGACTACTATTCAGCCTAGCATGGCTCCTTCTAAATTAGACATAGGTGATCAGGCCATGTATAATTTAGGGCTAGCAATGCAGTGCTCAGTTTCGTCGAAGAGTGTTACGTTTCTTATGTTTATATAAACGATGCCATTTGTAAAATGGAATTTTAAAAGTTTATAAATTTATAGGATACAAGTAATTTGTGAGATACTCAATAAGCAACTTTTAATGTTACGAAAAGTATTTTATAAGACCAAAGTAAAGACAATTGGTGAAAATAATCGTAAAACAATATCATATTTATTTATAAGGTGACATTATGACAACGTATAAAGTAGCCAAATGTTTGCAAAAATTAGCAAATAGTAGCTCATAAAACAATCAATGAAATGGTTACAAGTTGTTAAGGTTTCAAAAGGTTATAAGGTTTAGACGAAAACGCCATGAGACACCCGATAAAATATCGACGAAGAATGTGAAGACAAAACTTCAAAACTCAACCCAAGTCAGTGGAAGGTTAGAAGAAAACGAAAATAAAATAACATCGAATGACAAATGAGTCATATATATAAAAAGAATAAATCAATCCATATGTGTATTCTATGTAAGATACTCGACACAACATGCTTTTAAAAAAAGTATATTATTCATTTTCAAGTTACACCGTTAATCCGGTAATTGTTAATTCTGTAATGTTTCTATTTTTAAACATTTTAACATGTAACTAGTATTAGTTAGTTGTAAAATAATATTCATTAGAATTTTACGATCTCAAATGAACTTAAAACTGCTTAGAAACGTTTAAAACTCATGTTCTGAATTTTCTATCAGATTTAACTTTTAAATATGAGCCGATTAATTGACCCGATAAACGACATCTCCAAGACTCGGAGTCTAAAGCATTTTAATGCAAAACGACGTGTCAGACGACTTTCTAGTTTTACCCGAGACCTGAAAACCAATGTAAAATGACCAAAATACCCCTACAAGTTTTGTGCAGGTTTGACTATTTTATTTTTAAAAAAAACGCAGGTTTTACTTTTATGTTTTGACCTGTTTATACGGCCCCTACAGTTTCTGCATAAAGTGTATTTTTTGACACTTCTTAACGGCTCAAAATATATACATATATACACACATGTCTTGTGGATTTTACAACAACGAAAAATAAATCTCGTAATGAGCATCAAATAAAATATAGCATGATGAATGACAGAAAATGCTTCAAGGTATTCAACACGAAATTTAGGAAGCAAAACGGTGAAAGACGTTCGTAATTTAGATTTCAAAATGCAATGTAGGCAAATCTCCTTGGTGCCACGATTGTCAAAAACACAAAACATAACAAGAAAGGAACGGAACATTAACATGCTACACTCTGGGAGCGAGAAGGTTAATGAAAAACAAATGATACAATTTTATATAAGTAAAATCGTATTCCAATCTAGTGCCATAATCTAGACGATGATTTATAAAATTACGATGACGTTACCGAGATATAAGTGAACAATACACTTCGGAGTCGATACATATAAATGTCAACGAATTAAATCTTTGCATGTCGTGTAAAACGATAATAAAAATCAACAAAATATTATGAAAAACCATGATATTATTCAACACGATTATAGGAAATGTTTCAAAATGTGTGACTCACACGATAGCGGTTAGTCTATTCTAAAGACACATTGAGCTACACAATGGTCTAGAAATTACGTTTCAAGACGTCTAAACACAAACAGTCGGAAGGCGATTTGGATATCTATAGATATCTCAAAGGTTTAAACAATGAAAGTAACGTGCGCAGATGAAGGTATGTAAGGTCATAATATAAAATTTGCAATAAAAGCAATTTAAATACTTCAAAAATAAATACAGAAAGATCTTGAAAATTCAATGTATTTATTTAAGTTAATCATTAATAAATGATAAACATTTATCTAAAAGTTTAACGACATAAATATATATATATCGATTGAAGGGATCCTAGATATAAATATATATCCGTAAATGGATCATAGTATTTATTTATAAATACTTGGCAATAAGGTATACGTAATAACATATACTAAAATTGTAATCCCAGAAGTAGCTTGAACCTGAAGTCACGCGAAGTCCGGTGCACATGACTCTTTGAAAAATAAAAACTGACAGTTATAGTTTAGGTTTTTAAAATAAAGACCTAGTTCTCTATAACTCATGGCTCTGGTACCAATCTTTTACACCCCCAAATTTATACGCAGCGGAATACATCTTTGGGTGCTAAACAATGATACAACAACACATAATTTATAAAGAACGACTCGAAAAGAGACGTTTTAGATTTATCGTTGCCAAAACATTTATCAGAGTAGCGTAGTCCCAAGTAATCGTTACCAAAAGATAAGTTAAAACAACATATTAGTTTGTTTTAAAAATGGAACGATAAATAAATCAAAGAGTTTGAACAACATAGCATTGCACAACTTCATTCTCGTGACCTCCAAGCTTCCACTTCTTGATTACCTGAAATACATGTGAGTAAAACAATCAACAAAAATGCCGAGTGAATCTATAGGTTTATGTAATCAATTTGAACACAAGCAAAGATTATAAGTTTGTGGCATGCTTATAAGCATCAAGTAATAATTTGCATCAACAATGATAATTGTATATAGCATAAATTGCAATAAGCTCATGGAACCGAGCCCTTAAACACTCCTTTTAGAGGTCTGATAAGACAGGAGATTTATTAATTGTCGGTTACCTCTAGATTAATGGTACATTGCCGTATACTTGACTTCTCAATACAATATGTCCAAACAGTGTGGAGGTCGGGCCTAAGCTTCTGTGACAAGTCCACACAAACTGAACCGGGGCGGCTTCCCCCATAGATCTATTAATTGTACTAGCGGCTAGCCCATCATAAGCTAGTTAACGGTCCATAATTTAGGCTTTAACAAAGGCAATCACTTAATGCAATTTAATGGCAACCACGGGTCCATTCATAGAGGGACAAAGCATACCATAAAAATCTTGTGTTCTAAGTTTATAAAACATGTATTCCCCCTCGCGGGTTTTTAAAACAATTTAATGTGCACAAGCGAGGCTATAGACTCACCTTAGCCAATAGTGGTAATGAGACGATCGCCGACGATAGTAGATGCCCGATAATCACGATAACCGCAACCTAGCAAATAAGGTGCGTACTTTAATAATAGACTCGAGAAATAAATGATACTTAATAAAATCAAACTCGAACTCATAAAACCACAATACACTCGAGAGTAAACGATATAAATAACTTCATTATACTTTACTACTCATTTACTTTACCATTTTATACTTTTAACAAAATCCGCCGGTACATACTACATGTACTAGCTTATTTACCCCTTTTAAACTTGTCAACCGTTTATGAAACGACTTGATAAACTAACTTACTATATATAGTAAGTCCTCCTACAAGTTTATCAAATGAAATTACTTTTAAAGTCCTTTACTCGACTCATTTTCAAACCACAAAATCCGGACAGATTTACGTTAATTTTTCATACGACCGCTTTAACTTATTTAAACGACTCCGTTTACAAAACCGACACTCGGGTTTTAAAGTAAACTTAACCTAATAAATAAATACCTCATTATCAGTAGGTTACACATTTTAAAACATCCATTTAGAGTCCCCGGGATTCGATCCAAATATCGACAATAACTATATGTAGTGTCGGTACTCGTCTCCCGGTACACGATCATTCAAAACATCATAACTTCGCGCTCGTTTTGAGCTAGAAGCTCTACCTTATATCAAATAGAAGCTAAGGAAATTATCTACAACCCTAGGCTATAAGTTAAGTCATTTTCAAAACATAAAAATTCGGATTTTTCAGTTTACCTACTGCTATAAAATGGGTACCAAAATCTTGTGTAAAATCAACTTTTTGACCACAACAAACCATAGAAATGGTCATTCCCATACTCTAATATCATCATACATCCACCATAACATCAAAATCATAACAAAAATAAAAATCTTTGGATCAAAATATAGTTTTTAACAATATTTCTAGCAAGAACCACCATGGATCATGCTAAAAACACCATGCATGACCATTGCTTCCACCTACCAACATCATAAAAATAAAAAGTACTTGCATGTGTAAAATTTTTATACCTATGTGATCCTTGATCAAAAATAGAGATGGGTCTAAGCTTGGTTTAGCTAGATTCAACCTCAAACTTGAGATAATTGGAAAAATGTATGGATTTGGGTGTGTGTTTGGTGTTTCGGCAAAAGCAAGAGAAAAGGAGAGAGAAAGAAAATTTTTGGAAGTGAAAAATAAAGTGTGTGTGTGTTTAATTTTTAATTTAGTTAGTGGGGTGAGGACCAAAGTGCAAATTGGGCATAAGTTTGGTTAAAAATGCAAATAATTAGCAAAAAGGTGGGAAATTGTCACTAGTAAATTTTTGAAAATATTTACGGGGCTCGGGTTTCGTAAAAATACTTAAAAGTTTAAACGCACACGAAAAATAATAATATAACGACTCGATACGTAATTAAAACGATATCGTCGAAAATATTAAATATCGAAACGATCGATAATGAAATATAAAATTGTGGGCATCCGTCGGTATCGCGATCACTAGTAGTCCTCGTTACTCGTCAAAATATTAAAACATAATATTTAATATTGGCTTCAACTTAAACCGTTAAACATAACAATATTTAACGTTATAAAATACTTCAAAAAATAATTGAAAGTAGAATTAAATTATGACCTTATTTTTACGGGTTTTACATCCTCACCACCTTAAGGGAGCGACGTCCCGGCGCTCAACTCACCTCATACACGAGTTGATCACTACCCGGAAGGATGACGGCATTCCTTATAAAGAAGTCTTCACGTTCCCACGTGAATCTCGATCCACGATCTCCATTGGTTCTTTTACAAAATGCAACTTGTCGTCAAGTTGTATCTCACCAAAAAGGAATAAATAAATCCTTATCCACAAGTCACCCGTCAAGCTCGACACATGAAAATTTTATGAATCACACGAAGCTCATTCGACGACAAGAATAGATGACAGGATTTTCGGGTAAGTCTAGTAAAAAGGAAGGTTGCAATTTAAAGGATATCCATCGGCCGGATAGCCATGGACACACATCAAAAAGAACTAACAAGTAAAACATTTTCGTCGTCGGAGGGTGCTCATACGCGGGTCCCTACTCAAAAGATAATACAAAGACACCATCTCACTTTCGCCAACGCGCATTCAAAAACTCAATGAACATCGTCGATGAAAGTCAAAAAAGATATTACATAATATGTGCTCTACATGATCGGACGTCATCGAATGATGCCGCCTCAAGTTCTCACAACTTACGATCATTTGACTAGATCACACACCATATAAGTACATAAAAGAAAAGGTCGAACATAAACATCGACTATAGATCTCCACCGTAAATCATCGAGAAAACCATGAACGAACCCTTGATAATAACTACTTGATCTCAAGAGTCTTTCCACTTGCGGTGTCGGCTTCAACATACTCCTCGAGGTTACAACGAATTTATTAACTCCATCCATTAAGAGATTTGGTCCTCAATCATTCCACAAGTACACGCATAAATCCTGGTGACACTTATCGTTTCTTCTTATACACTACTTCCCAAGATTCATTTTAAACTCAGAATAAAATAGTGATCTTCAGTACGAGGAACAAAACGATATAAAAATAAACTCAATAAACGCATAAACGGAAAAGATGTGGTAAAATGATTTAAGGTTGACGATTGACGAGGGATCTCGACTCACGTAACCGTAAAACATAACAAACCACAATACTAGAAAAATGAGAGCGAAGAATAAATTATACATTATCATTAAAATAACATTTGTCACAATTGTCCGTCCCGGATTTGGTATTACCTTAAAACTCAGTTGAGGTACCTTCATGATAAAGATGATATATCAAAATAAGAGTTAAATAGCTTCATAATTTACTTTGGATGTCTTAATAAACTTTGAAAGAATGACGTAAATTTATTAATTAAACTCATACTGATGGTTACAATTAGAGAATATAATTTCCAAATTAAATCACTATTAGGAATATAAATTAAACTGGCAATTTCATTACATTAAAAGTAAAGTATGATAACTAAATTACTTCAAAGATAGTGATAATTTCATTTTAAACATTAGTTTTAGTTGTACAAAATATGATGTATAAATTTGACCTTTTACTTGTGATGGTTATTTCAATAATTGAAAATTATTGGAAAAATGTATAAAAGATCCATGAAAATTTTATAGTACGTTGTAAAAATACATGAATGTGTTTATTATTTCAAAATAAACATGGGATATATTCGGGTTTCGAAATGTGACAAGATAACAAACGAATACGAATGGTGATAATGTCAACAATTAGTACGAAATCAACAGTACGAAAGAAAACGAAGCAAATGTCGTATGAATTCTTAAAGAGAATAATAAAATAAAGGCGTCGATGGTAAGAAGATAAGAAATAATAGATTAAACAAGTTGTCAATTTTGTTAGTGCGGTCGATGGTTCACCAATATCAGCTCGTTAACTTAGCGGTGGTCGTTACACGATCGGAAATAAGATCCATACAAAAATTTTAATCAAAGAAAATTCCTAATAATCACTTGTAATTAAAACAAATCAAATGAACGATGTTAGTGTTTAAAGAGAGAAGTCAAAGCACGGTTCACAAGAGTGGATTTCGAGACAAACGAGAGTGACGGACGTCATCCCGGATATACGGAAATCACTCTAATGATAATTCATTATTCACGTGCGGAGACATTCCAAAGATCTATAAAATCGCATAAAGAACATTGGACAAGAAGGAAGGATAAAACATCGAGACTTTCAAATCATTTATCAACAGTCAATAATTAGACGAGCAGTCAAAAGAAATCAGTTACAAGACAAAATGAAGTAACAAGTGGAAAAATGATCATCGAGTAAAAACGTATTCGTAAGCGCATAATTCGTTCAAGAAGGCAAGAAAACGTATGCGGGTGCATAGAAATTGTGCTACTTGCATAAAATATAAAGGTTTTCAAAACTTCTTTTCAATTTATTTCATTTTATTTATATTTATCATAATTACAAGAAAAAAGTTCTTTATTATCAAGATTTTTAAGTTGACTACTATTCAGCCTAGCATGGCTCCTTCTAAATTAGACATAGGTGATTAGGCCATGTATAATTTAGGGCTAGCAATGCAGTGCTCAGTTTCGTCGAAGAGTGTTACGTTTCTTATGTTTATATAAACCATGCCATTTGTAAAATGGAATTTTAAAATAGTTTATAAATTTATAGGATACAAGTAATTTGTGAGATACTCAATAAGCAACTTTTAATGTTACGAAAAGTATTTTATAAGACCAAAGTAAAGACAATTGGTGAAAATAATCGTAAAACAATATCATATTTATTTATAAGGTGACATTATGACAACGTATAAAGTAGCCAAATGTTTGCAAAAAGTAGCAAATAGTAGCTCATAAAACAATCAATGAAATGGTTACAAGTTGTTAAGGTTTCAAAAGGTTATAAGGTTTAGACGAGAATGCCATGAGACACCCGATAAAATATCGACGAAGAATGTGAAGACAAAACTTCAAAACTCAACCCAAGTCAGTGGAAGGTTAGAAGAAAACGAAAATAAAATAACATCGAATGACAAATGAGTCATATATATAAAAAGAATAAATCAATCCATATGTGTATTCTATGTAAGATACTCGACACAACATGCTTTTAAAAAGAGTATATTATTCATTTTCAAGTTACACCATTAATCCGGTAATTGTTAATTCTGTAATGTTTCTATTTTTAAACATTTTAACATGTAACTAGTATTAGTTAGTTGTAAAATAATATTCATTAGAATTTTACGATCTCAAATGAACTTAAAACTGCTTAGAAACGTTTAAAACTCATGTTCTGAATTTTCTATCAGATTTAACTTTTAAATATGAGCCGATTAATTCACCCGATAAACGACATCTCCAAGACTCGGAGTCTAAAGCATTTTGATGCAAAACGACGTTTCAGACGACTTTCTAGTTTTACCTGAGACCTGAAAACCAATGTAAAATGACCAAAATACCCCTACAAGTTCTGTGCAGGTTTGACTATTTTATTTTTAAAAAAAGCAGGTTTTACTTTTATGTTTTGAGCTGTTTATACGGCCCCTACAGTTTCTGCATAAAGTGTATTTTTTGACACTTCTTAACGGCTCAAAATATATACATATATACACACATGTCTTGTGGATTTTACTACAACGAAAAATAAATCTCGTAATGAGCATCAAATAAAATATAGCATGATGAATGACAGAAAATGCTTCAAGGTATTCAACACGAAATTTAGGAAGCAAAACGGTGAAAGACGTTCGTAATTTAGATTTCAAAATGCAATGTAGGCAAATCTCCTTGGTGCCACGATTGTCAAAAACACAAAACATAACAAGAAAAGAATGGAACATTAACATGCTACACTCCGGGAGCGAGAAGGTTAATGAAAAACAAATGATACAATTTTATATAAGTAAAATCGTATTCCAATCTAGTGCCATAATCTAGACGATGATTTATAAAATTACGATGACGTTACCGAGATATAAGTGAACAATACACTTCGGATTCGATACATATAAATGTCAACGAATTAAATCTTCGCATGTCGTGTAAAACGATAATAAAAATCAACAAAATATTATGAAAAACCATGATATTATTCAACACGATTATAGGAAATGTTTCAAAATGTGTGACTCACACGATAGCGGTTAGTCTATTCTAAAGACACATTGAGCTACACAATGGTCTAGAAATTACGTTTCAAGACGTCTAAACACAAACAGTCGGAAGGCGATTTGGATATCTATAGATATCTCAAAGGGTTAAGCAATGAAAGTAACGTGCGCAGATGAAGGTATGTAAGGTCATAATATAAAATTTGCAATAAAAGCAATTTAAATACTTCAAAAATAAATACAGAAAGATCTTGAAAATTCAATGTATTTATTTAAGTTAATTATTAATAAATGATAAACTTTTATCTAAAAGTTTAACGACATATATATATATATATATATATATATATATATATATATATATATATATATATATATATATATATATATATATATATATATATATATATATATATATATATATATATATATATATATATATCGATTAAAGGGATCCTAGATATAAATATATATCCGTAAATAGATCCTAGTATTTATTTATAAATACTTGGCAATAAGGTATACGTAATAACGTATACTAAAATTATAATCCCAGAAGTAGCTTGAACCTGAAGTCACGCGAAGTCCGGTGCAGATGACTCTTTGAAAAATAAAAACTGACAGTTATAGTTTAGATTTTTAAAATAAAGACCTAGTTCTCTATAACTCATGGCTCTGGTACCAATCTTTTACACCCTCAAATTTACACGCAGCGGAATACATCTTTGGGTGCTAAACAATGATACAACAACACATAATTTATAAAGAACGACTCGAAAAGAGACGTTTTAGATTTATCGTTCCCAAAACATTTATCAGAGTAGCGTAGTCCCAAGTAATCGTTACCAAAAGATAAGTTAAAACAACATATTAGTTTGTTTTAAAAATGGAACGATAAATAAATCAAAGAGTTTGAACAACATAGCAGTGCACAACTTCATTCTCGTGACCTCCAAGCTTCCACTTCTTGATTACCTGAAATACATGTGAGTAAAACAATCATCAAAAATGCCGAGTGAATCTATAGGTTTATGTAATCAATTTGAACACAAGCAAAGATTATAAGTTTGTGGCATGCTTATAAGCATCAAGTAATAATTTGCATCAACAATGATAATTGTATATAGCATAAATTGCAATAAGCTCATGGAACCGAGCCCTTAAACACTCCTTTTAGAGTTCTGATAAGACAGGAGATTTATTAATTGTCGGTTACCTTTAGATTAATGGAACATTGTCGTATACCTGACTTCTCAATACAATATGTCCAAACAGTATGGAGGTCGGGCCTAAGCTTCTGTGACAAGTCCACACAAACTGAACCGGGGCGGCTTCCCCCATAGATCTATTAATTGTACTAGCGGCTAACCCATCATAAGCTAGTTAACGGTCCATAATTGAGGCTTTAACAAAGGCAATCACTTAATGCAATTTAAAGGCAACCACGGGTCCATTCATAGAGGGACAAAGCATACCATAAAAATCTTGTGTTCTAAGTTTATAAAACATGTATTCTCCCTCGCGGGTTTTTAAAATAATTTAATGTGCACAAGCGAGGCTATAGACTCACCTTAGCCAATAGTGGTAATGAGACGATCGCCGACGATAGTAGATGCCCGATAATCACGATAACCGCAACCTAGCAAATAAGGTGCGTACTTTAATAATAGACTCGAGAAATAAATGATACTTAATAAAATCAAAATCGAACTCATAAAACCACAATACACTCGAGAGTAAATGATATAAATAACTTCATTATACTTTACTACTCATTTACTTTACCATTTTATACTTTTAACAAAATCCGCCGGTACATACTACATGTACTAGCTTATTTACCCCTTTTAAACTTGTCAACCGTTTATGAAACAACTCGATAAACTAACTTACTATATATAGAGAGTCCTCCTACAAGTTTATCAAATGAAATTACTTTTAAAGTCCTTTACTCGACTCATTTTCAAACCACAAAATCTGGACAGATTTACGTTAATTTTTCATACGACCGCTTTAACTTATTTAAACGACTCCGTTTACAAAACCGACACTCGGGTTTTAAAGTAAACTCAACCTAATAAAGAAATACCTCATTATCAGTAGGTTACACATTTTAAAACATCCATTTAGAGTCCCCGGGATTCGATCCAAATATCGACAACAACTATATGTAGTGTCGGTACTCGTCTCCCGGTACACGATCATTCAAAACATCATAACTTCGCGCTCGTTTTGAGCTAGAAGCTCTACCTTATATCAAATCTAAGATAAGGAAATTATCTACAACCCTAGGCTATAAGTTAAGTCATTTTCAAAACATAAAAATTCGGATTTTTCAGTTTACCTACTGCTATAAAATGGGTACCAAAATCTTGTACAAAATCAACTTTTTGACCACAACCAACCATAGAAATGGTCATTCCCATACTCTAATATCATCATACATCCACCATAACATCAAAATCATAACAAAAATAAAAATCTTTGGATCAAAATATAGTTTTTAACAAGATTTCTAGCAAGAACCACCATGGATCATGCTAAAAACACCATGCATGACCATGGCTTACACCTACCAACATCATAAAAATAAAAAGTTCTTGCATGTGTAAAATTTTTATACCTATGTGATCCTTGATCAAAAATGGAGATGGGTCTAAGCTTGGTTTAGCTAGATTCAACCTCAAACTTGAGATAATTGGAAAAATGTATGGATTTGGGTGTGTGTTTGGTGTTTCGGCAAAAGCAAGAGAAAAGGAGAGAGAAAGAAAATTTTTGGAAGTGAGAAATAAAGTGTGTGTGTGTGTGTTTAATTTTTAATTTAGTTAGTGGGGTGAGGACCAAAGTGCAAATTGGGCATAAGTTTGGTTAAAAATGCAAATAATTAGCAAAAAGGTGGGAAATTGTCACTAGTAAATTTTTAAAAGTATTTACGGGGCTCGGGTTTCGTAAAAATACTTAAAAGTTTAAACGCACACGAAAAATAATAATATAACGACTCGATACGTAATTAAAACGATATCGTCGAAAATATTAAATATCGAAACGATCGATAGTGAAATATAAAATTGTGGGCATCCGTCGGGATCGCGATCACTAGTAGTCCTCGTTACTCGTCAAAATATTAAAACATAATATTTAATATTGGGTTCAACTTAAACCGTTAAACATAACAATATTTAACGTTATAAAATACTTCAAAATATTGAAAGTAGAATTAAATTATGACCTTATTTTTACGGGTTTTACATAAGGCATCACTAGTGTCCAAAACAACTACATGACATCCAAAAGGTTTAAAAAAACCAATATTAGGTTTCCTGCCCAAAAATAGCTCATAAGGTGTCTTGTTGTGAATCTTGTTGATTAATGCCCTATTCTGAACATAACAAGCTGTATTCACAACCTCAGCCCAAAATGCTATGGGAAAGTGAGCATCAGCCAACATAGTACTAGTTGCTTCTATGAGTGTTCTATACATTATCTCAGCTACCCCTTTTTGTTGTGGGGTTCTAGCTACACTAAACTGTCTAGTAATCCCTTTCTTGGCACAAAGTTCATCTAACAACTTATTTCTAAACTCACCACCATTATCACTTCTAAGTACCTTAACCTCATTCCCAGTCTTTTTCTCCAATTGGGTAATCAAGTTAATCAAAGTATCAGAAGTTTCACTTTTCAAAGCTAAAAAGAAAGTCCAAGTAAATCTAGAAAATCATCAGTGATGAGAAAACAACAAGATTTACCATTTAAGCTTTCTATATTAGTTGGACCAAACAAGTCCATATGCAGTAAGTGAAGTGGTTTAGAACTAGAATACACAAGTTTAGACTTAAAGGAGACTTTGTGTTGTTTGCCTTTAAGGCATACAACACAAGAATGGTCATTGTGGAAGGCCTTCTCATGCAAACCATCAACTAAACCATGTCTCACAAGTCTATTTATATTCTTAAAATTAATGTGCCTAATCTTCTGTGCCAAAGATTACTCTCATCAACTGATGCCTTAGCATACAGACATGACAAATTATTATTTATCCTAACTCCATTAAGATTCACATTACAAATGTCCTTATGCCTAGGTGTTCTATAATCAATGAACTTCTCATTTGGTATTTTAAAATCCCTGCTCAACACCAAGCATTCAGTATCAGTAAAAAGAACCTTATTTTTGTGATCACACACCTGTGATACACTAAACAGATTATAGTCAAGTTCTTTTACCAAAAACACGTTCTCAAAACGTAAATTGTTGGTGATAAGAGTGCCTTTGCCAGTGATAGTTCCATATCCGCCTCCAAACTACACTTTGTCACCATCTTTAATGGGAGTGAAGTTTGTTAAGTAGTCTTCCTTCCCTGTCATGTGCCTAGAGCATCCACTATCCCAATAGCCATAATCATTAACCTGCTTTTGAATGCCCTGCACATAAAGAACACAAATTAGTTTTCTTTGGGAACCCAAGCCTGAGCAGACTTGGATTCATTTGGTTGTTCGACAAGAACAGACTTAGTCCTTATGACAACCCATTGTTCATCCCTTTTTGGATGAAACGCCCAGTTAACCCTAATTGGTTTAGTTATGACCTTTGAAATATACTAAAATCTGTTACAGGTCATAGAAATCCCATCTAAATTAGGGTTTTGAACTTGTTTAGGTCTCCAAAATAAGCTAGAAGAAGCTTTAGACCCCTTTCCCTTTGGTTGTAGATATTTGGCATTACTTGGTCTAGCAACGTTGGGAACATTCCTGTCAGCGTTTAATTTGTTCTTGTCAACGCTAAAATTACCCTTATCAGCGTTGAACCTAGGGTTTGCTACAGGAACCCATTGTCTGTTAGACCAGGTATTGGTCTTATAAAAAGGCCTTTGTCCATAAGTATTAGACCCTTTAGTAAAGAATGGGGCTAGTCTAGTGACTTGTGGACTTTTCTTTACAAAAGGTTTGGGTTTGACCATGGTTTACTTTCTATCAACGTTGACCTTTGAAGTGTTGACACACTTACATGCTATATGTGAAAAACTTCCACAAGTATACCAGTCTTTTCTAGACATAGCTCTAGGTCTAGATTAAAAGAAGCCTGTCCCATTATCACTAACTTGACTTTTTGGTGACCTAGGTTTTGTATATATTTCTGCATATCTAGTACTAGGTTTTCTATCAACGTTTAAGCCAAGGGCAACAGTCTTGCCAGTAGTAGGATTGGTCACTTTTATGGGTGTAGACTCATTTGGGCTGTCAATAAGCATGCCACCCTGGACAAAAAAAGTAGGGTTGGCTTTCTTCCATTGGTCTAAATCTGTTAATTTCTGATTGTATTCCTCTACTAGGGTAAGAACTCTAGGTGGAGGAATAAATTCCTCTTCTTGGAGTTCTGGAATACCAGTCCAAGACAGATCCTTTCTAAGGACACCATAAAAGTTCCCAGAAGGTGGTGGAACACCAACATACTCTTTCATCCCAATCCCACTCCTATCCCTAGAATCCCTTTGTTCACTAACACATTTTTCTAGGGTTTCAGAAGCTTTATCAAATTTTTGAATTTTAAGATCTACATTATCTTTGTTTTTGATAGCCTCATCTAACTTAGCTTATAAAACACCATTGGATGTCTCCAAAATGTTTCTAACCTCAACACTATCATATAAATCATGAGTTAAAATATTGATTTGATCTTTTAGGTTAAACTCCATTTTCTTATACTCATCCACAGTCTTTTCAGTTTGAGTAAGAGCAAGTTGATAATTTGATAACTTGCATCTTTCATTAACAACATCTGCTGTTAATTTTAAAACTTCTTTGTTAAGCTTTTCAGTGTTTAGACGACAACCCTTACTACAAAATGCATCATTATATACCTCATTGTCTGATGAAGATGAAGAATGTGCCATGAGAGCATAGTGAACATGCTCCTCTTCTTCCTTTTCTGCAACCAAAGCCTTGTTCTCTTCCTCATCCTTGGCCAAAAAGCTCCAATCCCAGCCAACACCATCTATGTCTTGCATGGCAACCATAGCTTTTGTATCTTTAACCTTGACGATTTGGCTTGAAGGCTTTCCAGCATCAAACCTTCTAGAAGATCTACAGTCTCTCATAAAGTGACCCATTCTATGACAATTGTAACACTCAACCTTGGATTTATCAAACCCAGTAGTGTCTTTAGCATTAAAGGTCATCTTCTTCCTAAATCTTCTATTCCAACTATTAGCCCTTATGCTTGAAAGTGCCATACTCCACTTTATGTCCATCTCTTCCAACTGCTCATCACTAATTTTCTCAAGGTGCTCATATGTAATCACTGAACCATTGGGCAATGAAGCAATGTATGCAAACACTGTATCTAGATCAATACCAGCAGGCTTAACTCTTGGTGAGTCAACATTGTCTGTGTCAGCGTCTGAAAGTGAGGCATTGACAAAGCTTGATCCAGCATTGACACAAGGTGATCCAGTAACAGGGTGCATGTATGACTCCCTTTGATTAAATTGACCGTCACTATGTAAGAAGAAGGCCATATTACCATTGGTAGACTTACTTCCTTGATCTAAGGATTTCACTTTCTACAAGCCTCAATTTATTATAAACATCATCAAAGGTGGAACTTTTGTGAGTATTATTAGTGATAGGTGTGTAAACACCCATCCTTTTACCACTTAATTCTGGCTAAAACGAGACCAAAACGCGTATTTAATATCATTTGTTTGGAATTATGCGTGGTTTTTGTGTTTATTGTGTTTTCAGAGCCAACCAGATGGATAATGGAGAAAACATGGGATTGCACGGGATTTATCGAAGAAAAAGACTCAAGATGAAGTCTATTGTCCAAGAGATGCAAAAGATTTGAAGTCACTGGGCCTATTCGAAGATTTATCGAAGAAAAGGACCAAAGATGGAAGATTTACAAAAGTCGAAGAAACTCAAGTATATTAAACGAAGAAATTAAAAGACGAGTTGAATTTAATCGACGACAAATCCCGAATCAGAATCGAAAATGTCAACTTTTCTGAAAAGACTAGAAGACAAGAAGAACGGGAGAAAGCCCACTCACCAACCAAAGGGGACACCTATAAAAGGAATCCCCCCCCCTCATACTTTCCACCCAGTTTTTTAGTTTTTCTTCTCCCCACCTTTTTCTCCTTTTCTGTTTCGTAGGTATCACCAACACCACTAGGGTGTTTGGTGATTTTGATCTTTGTTTTTCAATCTTGTAATTTCATCTTTGTTTTGTGATTGTTATAACAGTAATCATCAATACAAGTTCTTGTTAAATCTTTCCATTTCATCTTGTTCATCATCATCTTTTATTTCAAGTTTTCAAGTTCTTATTTGATTGATTTGATCTTTAAAAGTTGTTGGGTTTTATGTTTTTATTGATGGGATTTGTAGTTATTGGTTAGTATATCATTTGTGTTTAGCTTTATTTAAGTTTTGGTGAAAAACTTGGTGATTTTTAGCTTAAAATCGATTTCCTTGTTCTTCGGGTGAAGTAACTGTTTTTGAGTTCCCCAGGTTCCGAATGAACCAAATGTTCCGGATGAGCTGAAAGTTCCGGATGAACTGCATCTTCCGAGTGAACATAAAGTTCCGGATGAACCAATAGTTCCGGATGAACTGAAAGTTCCGGATGAACAAATCTTCCGAATGAACTGAAGGTTCCGGATGAGTTTAAAGTTTCGAATGAATGTGTTTTTGAAAAGTTCCGAATAAACTTCCTTTTAAATCTTCCGAATGAACAAAAGTTCCGGATGAATGTTATTTCCAAAAGTTCCGAATGAATGTTTGTTTTTAAAGTTCCGAATCAATTTAGCTTAAAAAGTTCCGAATGAGTTTTTCCCTTAAAAAGTTCCGAATGAGCTAAAAAGTTCTGAATGAGTTGATTGTTCCGAATAAACTTCTGAATCAAAGTTCCGAGTAAAGTTCCGAATCAAGCTTCCGAGTCAACTTCCGAGTGAAGGTTCCGCACGAAGTTCCGGATCAATAAACTTCCGAATCAAGGTTATTTCTGTTACTGTGTTATTGTGTTATTGTTTCTGTGTTATTATGTTACTGTTTCTTATTCTTCATTTTATTTTAATTTTAATTCTAGTTTTATTAATTGTCATTAAATGCCATTAAATTAATTATTTTTTATTTAAGTTCTCATTTTAATACATTTAAACTTTTTAGTAGATTAGAAAACTAAACCCCCCTTTTTTAGTAACCAAGAACAATCATTCCACTTAGAACCGAGATCAATTCGAGAGGATATCGAGAGAATTAAATTGAACCCATGCAAAATCATAATATCAAATGGCGCCGCTGCCGGGGATTCTCGTTAAGATCAAAAGTTTTTTGTGAGAACTTGGATTTTGGGATCCGTTCCCCGTGAACGTTACTTTTTCATAAAAAAATTCAAAAAATCCTAAAAAATATAAAATTTTCAAAAATACAAAAAAAATTAAAAAACATAAAAACTAAAAATATTTTTGCTTTGTTTTTCTTTTGTTAGTTCTTTTGCAGGTGTATGCGCACTCGATCCACGTCTTATCAAGAGCCCGAGCCTCTCGATAACTTAGACATGGCCGGTGTACAAAACAACAACAACATACCACCTCCAAACAACAATAATAACAACAACAACCCACCTTTCAACAACATGAATAATAATAACAACAATGAGCCTCAACCGGATAACCGGCCGATGATTGAACTGCTGCAAGCTCATGTAGACGGCAACAATGATCCAATTATCATACCTCCAATTGTCGCCAACAACTTTGATCTAAAATCAGGCTTTATCCAGATGGTCTACGCTCAACCATTCTTGGGGCGTACCATTGATGATCCACACGACCACATCAAGAGATTCTTGCAACTCACTAACACGGTCAAGTTCAATAGTGTTCCACAAGAGGTTATCAGGTTACAACTTTTTCCTTTTTCTTTAGAGGGACAAGCCCGGCATTGGCTTGCTAAGGAACCGCCACAGAGTATTCTCTCGTGGACGGATTTGGAAACCAAGTTTATCAATTACTTTTTCCCACCCTCTCGTACTACCGCTTTGCGGAATGAAATCATAAATTTTGAACAAAAGTACGATGAGTCGTTTAGTGAATCTTGGGATCGTTTTAAAGGTCTATTAAGAAAATGCCCACAACATGGTTTTACCAAAGTACATCAAATTAATACTTTTTACAATGGTTTAAACATGAGTGACTAAGATTCACTAAACAGTGCCTCGGGGGGTAATCTTTTGGCTAAGACATCCAATGCTGCTTGGGATATCATTGAGAATAAGTCTCGTGTGCAAACCAAGAGTGTTCAGACCAATGTCGCTAGTGCTAGCACTAGTGACAACGACAAGCGACTGGACAAAATCACTACGCTTCTTGAATCGCTTGTTACCCACACCGATAACAACAACAACAGCAGCAACGCTAAAAACGCTCAGGTCAATGCTGTTAGCCAACCATGCGAGATATGCGGGGGTCCTCACTCTTACACCACTTGTACCGCCACCCAAGACTACCCTTCTGAGAATGTGAATGCAGCTTATGGCACCTATCCTCAACCTGCTTATCAAGCTAGACCTCAAGGTGACCGTAATTTGCTTAGCTACCGCTCCAACAACTACCTCTCACCACCAGTTTTCCTCCAACCAACCCAAACCAACAACAAAACCTTAATCTCCCTCCTCAACAACAACAACAACCTCGTACACCATACATCCCTCCTCACAAGCAGCAACCACCACCTCAACAAAACAACCAAGTCTACCAGCAACCTGCTTATCAACCACCCGCATACAATGCTCCTCCCAACCAACCCACCGCTCTTCACAAAGAAGTGGAAACTTATATGAGGACTAACGATGTGATAGTGGGAAATCTTCAGAGAGAAGTGCTCAACCTGAAAGCAGACTTGGTCAAACAAGGGAACGATTTGAGAGCCGACATGAGAAACACGTTGGATAGCCAAACAAATGACTTGAAGAACATGATGGCTAGTTTCTTCCAAGGTAATCAACCCTCTTCTTCGGGTACTCTTTCGAGTAACACCATTGCGAATCCAAGAGGGGAGATGAAAGCAATCACCACTCGCAGTGGCAAAGGTACCAAGGAACCCGAGCTTCCTATACCTCCACCGGTGATTGTGACTAAGGAGAACGAGTCACCTCCTCCTATTCCTCATCCTTCTCCTTCCCCCATTTCTCCACCTCTTCCTTCTACCCCTCCTCCACCCAAGGATGTGAGTGATCCTATTCTCCCAAAGCCTTCCTCTTTTTCCACTATACCTTATCCATCTAGGTTGAGGAAAGAGAAGCTCAAAAGCAAGGACGATATTCAGGTTTCGAACTTCCTTAAAATGTTCAAACAATTGAATTTCAATATCTCCTTCGCTGAGGCTCTCGCTCACATGCCAAAGTACGCGAAAATGTTTAAAGATCTTCTGAGCGACAAGGAAAAGCTTCTCGATATCGCCAACACCCAACTTAATGAGAATTGCTCTGCAGTGCTCTTAAGGAAATTGCCAACCAAGCTTGGTGATCCGGGTCGTTTCTTAATCCCTTGCAATTTCCCGGGAGTAGAGAATTGCATGGCCCTAGCCGATCTAGGTGCCAGTATTAATCTTATGCCTTTAAGTGTGTGGAAGCAATTATCTCTCCCTGAGCTAGTCCCCACCAAAACGACTTTGGAATTAGCTAACCGTACGGTTGCTTATCCAGTGGGGATAGCCGAAGACGTATTTGTAGGAGTCGACAAATTCACTTTTCCTGCCGATTTCGTCGTCGTCGACTACGAGATGGACCCTCGTGTTCCCTTGATCGTGGGTCGTCCATTCTTGAGGACCGGTCGCACTCTTATCGATGTTGAAGTCGGTGAGCTTATCATGAGAGTGGGTGACGATAAAATCGTCTTCAACATGGGAAAGTTGTCTAAACAACCTTATTCATACGAGAGTGTTAATTGTATTGACGTTCTTGATGAGGCTTGTGAAGAACACTTTAAAGATGCTTGTAAAAGTATTCCTACCTCTCTTCCCAATGTTGAAACCGTTGCCTCTATTGATTCATCACTGTCTCTATTTGGAGAAAGTGATTTGTTCTGGAACAATCTTGAAGACACCATGGGAGATGTGAATTTAGCTACTGATGATTCTCCCACCGATGGGGATGAAGACATGCATTTCTTTGACAACCTTCTCAACGAAGACAATCCTTCTCCTCCATCTCCCACGGTTATTGCTATCGATACTCCGACTTTGAAAACGCCTCCCGTCGAAAATCCTCCGGATTTAAAACTTAAGGAGTTGCCGCCCCATCTCGAGTATGTATTCCTTGAAGAAGAGAAGAAGTCGGCAGTCATCATTGCTAAGGACCTAAAGGAAGAAGAAAAAGCCCGACTTATCACCGTGTTGAAAGATCATAAGAAGGCTATTGCTTGGAAAATTTCTGATATTCGTGGAATTGATCCTCACTTCTGCACACACAAAATTCTCATGGAGGACGACTTTAAGCCCACAATTTAAAGGCAACGAAGGGCGAATCCAAAAATCCGTGAAGTCATCAAAACAGAGGTTATCAAACTTCTTGATGCGGGTATGATTTACCCTATTTCGGATTCCCCATGGGTTAGTCCAATCCATTGTGTGCCCAAGAAGGGCGGAATAACCGTTGTTCCCAATGAACACAACGAGTTGATTTCCACTCGTCTCGTTACTGGGTTGAGAGTTTGTATAGACTACCGCAAACTCAATGATGCCACGAGAAAGGATCATTTCCCTCTACCTTTTATGGACCAAATGCTTGAACGTTTAGCAGGTAATGAATATTACTGCTTTCTTGATGGTTTCTCGGGTTATTTTCAAATACCCATCGATCCCCAAGATCAAGAGAAGACAACATTCACTTGTCCCTATGGCACATTTTCGTACAAAAGAATGCCTTTTGGCTTATGCAATGCCCCCGGGACTTTCCAAAGGTGCATGTTAGCTATCTTCCATGACATGGTTGAACAAACCATGGAAGTCTTCATGGATGATTTCTCGGTCTTCGGGGATTCCTTCTCTTCTTGCCTTGCCAATTTGGAACGTATGCTTAAGCGGTGCGAAGACACTCGCCTTGTTCTAAATTGCGAAAAATGCCATTTTTTGGTAAAAGAAGGCATCATGCTAGGACACAAAATTTCCAAAGCTGGTCTTGAAGTAGACCGTGCTAAAGTCGATGTTATCGCTAAGTTGCCTCCACCTTCAACCGTGAAGGGTGTGAGAAGTTTTCTGGGTCATGCGGGCTACTACCGTTGATTCATCAAAGATTTTTCTTAAATCGCTCGCCCGATGACCCACCTCTTGGAAAAAGATACTCCTTTTATCTTTTCCAAAGAGTGTCTTGAAGCCTTCAACTCGCTTAAGGATAAGCTCACTAAGGCACCCGTCTTGGTTACCCCTAATTGGGAGCTTCCCTTTGAGTTGATGTGCGATGCTAGTGATTTTGCTATTGGAGCGGTTCTGGGACAAAGAGTGAATAAACACTTCCAACCGATCCATTACGCTAGCAAGACAATGACTGGGGCTCAATTGCATTACACGACAACCGAAAAAGAGCTTTTAGCTGTTGTCTATGCTTTTGAAAAATTCCGCCCCTATCTTGTCCTTTCTACAACAATTGTGTACACCGATCATTTCGCGTTGAAGTACTTGTTGACAAAGCAAGATTCCAAACCAAGACTTCTTCGCTGGGTTTTGCTTCTCCAAGAATTTAAAATCGAAATTCACGATAAAAAAGGAGCGGAAAACCTAGCCGCGGATCATCTCAGCAGACTTGAGGATCCTTACCAAGGGGATCATCCAAACAAAGAAATCAATGATTCTTTTCCCTTGGAGACCTTAATGTCTATCAATTCGAATTCTGATGCAACCCCGTGGTTTGCGGACTTTGCAAACTACTTGGTGGGTGGAATTCTCAAGGAAGGGTTGACGTCTCAACAAAAGAAAAAGTTCTTCACCGACATTAAGACTTACTTTTGGGACGACCCTTACCTATTCAAACAATGTACCGACCTGATTATCCGCCGATGTGTTGATGGATCGGCAGCTTTAAAAATCCTTGACGCTTGCCACAAAGGACCCACCGGTGGTCACTTTGGTCCCAACTACACCGCCAAAAAAGTGTTTGATTCGGGATTTTATTGGCCCTCCATATATCGTGACGCTCACAATATGGTTAAACGATGTGATGTTTGCCAAAAACAAGGCACGATCACACATAAAGACGAGATGCCTCAGAATTTCATTCAAGAGTGTGAAATCTTTGATGTTTGGGGTATCGACTTTATGGGGTCATTCCCTTCTTCTAAAGGAAACAAATACATCCTTGTAGCCATTGACTACGTTTCAAAGTGGGTTGAAGCCAACGCTTTACCTACTAATGACGCAAGGGTGGTTTCTAACTTTTTGAAAGCTCTATTCGCTAGATTCGGTGTGCCTCGCACCATTATTAGTGATCGTGGGACTCATTTTTGCAATGACCAATTTGCTAGAGTCATGGCTAAGTACGGTGTAAATCATCGTCTTTCCACAGCCTACCACCCACAAACTAATGGCCAGGCTGAAATATCCAACCGAGGACTAAAGCGAATTCTGGAAAGAACCGTGGGAGAGCATCGTGCCTCATGGGCTGATAAACATGATGATGCTTTGTGGGCTTTTCGTACTGCATACAAGACTCCGATTGGTTGCACACCATATCGTCTCGTGTACGGGAAAGCGTGCCACCTCCCCATTGAGTTGGAGCACAAGGCTTACTGGGCCTTGAAGTGGGCCAATTTTGATATCAACAAAGCCGGTGACCTACGCAAGATCCAACTCAATGAGCTGAATGAACTCCGTAATGAGGCTTATGAAAATTCTATAATCTATAAGGAAAGGACTAAGCTCATTCAAGATTCTAAGATTAAGAACCGAGAGTTCCATGTTGGAGACAAAGTCTTACTTTTTAACTCTCGGTTGAAAATCTTTTCGGGCAAGCTGAAATCTCGTTGGTCCGGCCCATTCACCATTGCCTAAATTTTTCCATATGGTACTCTCGAGCTCGCTCAACCTAATGGACCTAATTTTAAGGTGAATGGCCAACGAGTGAAGTTATACTTTGGTGAGGACACCTCTCAGGAGGTGATTCCATCCCTCACCACGTTCCCCATGAACTAATTTTGGGTCGAGTCAGGCTCGTGACTCGGTTATCAAAAACAAGCGCTCCTCGGGAGGCAGCCCGAGTATCTATCTTTTACCGTTTAACCCACTAAGTGTAGGGGATCCTCTATAGGTCTTTCTCTTTGTGTGGTGATGTGATTACAGGGATTAGTGCACTCTTGGAAACATTGAAGAACCATGCTCCCGTGTTATCCGAAATCCGGTTCTATCTCTCAACTATCGTGATTCAATTTTCTTCATACTCACATTTGAAATTGATCACTTTAGTCGTCTCTTCCTTAACTTGAGTTAACCAACGTCCACAATGTCATAAGTGTAGGGGAGACTTTTCCCACATGCTTAAACATTGAGGACAATGTTTATCTTAAGTGTAGGGGGGACTTCTATCGAAGTTTTAAGTGGACTTTTTCATGAAAATGCCTTCAATTAACCGGAAAATCATATTTTTCAACATTTTTCAAATTTTTTATTAACTTTGGCCATTTAGTTGTAATTTTTAAATTTTATCGTTGCTTTCGTATGTATATATCCCGCAATAAAGTCAATTATTAATAAAGTGGTGTAGCTAGTTTAGAAGTCTTTGACATATTAGGCCCGTTGCGTTTATTTTGACTCAACCCGAATAGACTTATCCAAGTTTATTCTAGCTAGTATCCTTAACCATGTAGACCTTAATTGGTTTATTAGGCTAAGTGTCCACGAATCTCATTACTTGAGATTTTAAATTGTGGAGGACGAGAAATGATAGAGTCAATTATAAGTCGGTATTCTTGCACAAGCTCACTTGGTGTAATTATTTGCCTATTCTCCCATCACTTGCTAATAATTTATCTGCAATAAGTAAGGTCGTACGATTTGAAAAGTTACTTAGCTTCTAGCCCAAGATCGTTTAAAAGTTTCTCGGTAATGATAAGAGTTCATAGCCAAGGCATAACTTATGAAGCGGGGCGCGAAGATTGGCGAGTCCGAAAAGGCCCTAACAAGGCATGAGGATTCCATTTTATTGCTAAAGATCCAAGGTGATGTGAAAAGCATTATTCCCAAAGTCAATGTGAAGGATCAAGACTCACGACGAAAAGCAATCAACTCCCATAAAGATCATCGAGAAGTCTATCCGAAAAGACCCTAACAAGGTATGAGGATAAATAGATCCAAGTCCGAAAAGGAGGCGGATCGTTGTATCTCAAAATCCCAATTAGAGATTGAAGAATAATCATGAAGTCGTGGTCAACAAAGTTGGAGTACCTCTCAAAAGTCTCCAAGTGAAGAAACTCTATGAACGATGAGAAAACCATTATCTCAAGCACGTCTCTCAAGATATGAAGTATGAAGTACATGCCAAATATCGGCCCGAGAAAGGTCTCAAATCGTGAACCGAGTTATGCCAAGATATGAACTTTTTGATATCCCGAGAAGCAGTTTTAAGAGATTTTGTCCTTTAGCTAACTATTGATCAAATCGTCCAACTTTGCTTTCAGCCTAAATAAACTATCGAAATAAGTCCAAAAATGCATCTTCATGATCATTCTAAGACAAAAATAAAATATAAGAGATACACCTAGGAATAAGGGAGTTTAAGCATATAATTAAGCCATGTGTGTAAGTGTTTGATTTACTAACTTATAATAACAATGATCTCGTTTTTAAGCTTAGCTTGGGGAACGTGAAACTTGTGGGTGATAAATCTTCGCAGCACCAAAGCCCTAATGTAAGTCATTGATCTCTTTGTAAGTTATTTCCATATAGCTATTTTCAAGTGAAAATGGTTTTCTATCCTTTTGTTTCCTTTTAAGTTTTAATTTCTTTTAGTACTTTAATTTTTGTTTAGTAGTATTTTAATAAGGCCAAGGTTGATTGATTATGAGAAAAGTGTAAATTTGCTTTATCACTAAGCATTACATGAGGGCATGACAATGGTTAAGTGTAGGGGATTTGATAGGTGTGTAAACACCCATCCTTTTACCACTTAATTCTGGCTAAAACGAGACCAAAACGCGTATTTAATATCATTTGTTTGGAATTATGCGTGGTTTTTGTGTTTATTGTGTTTTCAGAGCCAACCGGATGGATAATGGAGAAAACATGGGACTGCACGGGATTTATCGAAGAAAAAGACTCAAGATGAAGTCTATTGTCCAAGAGATGCAAAAGATTTGAAGTCACTGGGCCTATTCGAAGATTTATCGAAGAAAAGGACCAAAGATGGAAGATTTACAAAAGTCGAAGAAACTCAAGTCTATTAAACGAAGAAATTAAAAGACGAGTTGAATTTAATCGACGACAAATCCCGAATCAGAATCGAAAACGTCAACTTTTCTGAAAAGACTAGAAGACAAGAAGAACGGGAGAAAGCCCACTCACCAACCAAAGGGGACACCTATAAAAGGAATCCCCCCTCACACTTTCCACCCAGTTTTTTAGTTTTTCTTCTCCCCACCTTTTCTCCTTTTCTGTTTCGTAGGTATCACCAACACCACTAGGGTGTTTGGTGATTTTGATCTTTGTTTTTCAATCTTGTAATTTCATCTTTGTTTTGTGATTGTTATAACAGTAATCATCAATAAAAGTTCTTGTTAAATCTTTCCATTTCATCTTGTTCATCATCATCTTTTATTTCAAGTTTTCAAGTTCTTATTTGATTGATTTGATCTTTAAAAGTTGTTGGGTTTTATGTTTTTATTGATGGGATTTGTAGTTATTGGTTAGTATATCATTTGTGTTTAGCTTTATTTAAGTTTTGGTGAAAAACTTGGTGATTTTTAGCTTAAAATCGATTTCCTTGTTCTTCGGGTGAAGTAACTGTTTTTGAGTTCCCCAGGTTCCGAATGAACCAAATGTTCCGGGTGAGCTGAAAGTTCCGGATGAACTGCATCTTCCGAGTGAACATAAAGTTCCGGATGAACCAATAGTTCCAGATGAACTGAAAGTTCCGGATGAACAAATCTTCCGAATGAACTGAAAGTTCCGGATGAGTTTAAAGTTCCGAATGAATGTGTTTTTGAAAATTTCCGAATAAACTTCCTTTTAAATCTTCCGAATGAACAAAAGTTCCGGATGAATGTTATTTCCAAAAGTTCCGAATGAATGTTTGTTTTTAAAGTTCCGAATCAATTTAGCTTAAAAAGTTCCGAATGAGTTTTTCCCTTAAAAGTTCCGAATGAGCTAAAAAGTTCCGAATGAGTGGATTGTTCCGAATAAACTTCCGAATCAAAGTTCCGAGTAAAGTTCCGAATCGAGCTTCCGAGTCAACTTCCGATTGAAGGTTCCGAACGAAGTTCCGGATCAATAAATTTCCGAATCAAGGTTATTTCTGTCATTAAATGCCATTAATTGTCATTAAATGCCATTAAATTAATTATTTTTTATTTAAGTTCTCATTTTAATACATTTAAACTTTTTAGTAGATTAGAAAACTAAACCCCCCTTTTTTAAGTAACCAAGAACAATCATTCCACTTAGAACTGAGATCAATTCGAGAGGATATCGAGAGAATTAAATTGAACCCATGCAAAATCATAATATCAATTAGCAATCATAGACATTGCCTCAATCTTCTAGGCATCACCAAGACTTTTAAGAAAAGTGGTGATGATATCAGCATCATTATTTACTGTTCCCAAAAATGACAACTTGCTCGTAATGTCAAGAAGTCTGCTTCTCACTCCACTTAGTTTTCATTGGGAAGAGCTTTAAATACAGCATACTCATGCAAGAGTTGCTTCTTTTTCTTTGAGGCAGTATCATCATTACCACCATAAGGAACCTAAAGGGCTGCCCAAAGATATTTTGTAGAATCATAGCCTCTATACTTGTGCTGATTGGCTTGTCCCAAAGAGAGTTTGAGGATGCTTAGGGTTTTCATGTCGTTCCTTCTCTTTGCTATATCCTTAGCTGAGACAACTCTCCCATCTTCAGGTTGTTCTTTTCGACCAGCTTCACTTGAGCCTGGAGTTGATCTTGCCAAGATAGCAGCTGCAATCTTGCCATCCTTATTGAATGTGTTTCTATATTCAATAATTTCCCATAGGGTGTGGTCATGGATTTGAAGATACTGCTCAAAGTTAAACTTCCAAAGCTCAAAGTTGTCTAGGTCTAGCATAGGAATCTTGATGTTAGGGCTTGAGGAGGAGGAGGTTAACTTTGTAGTAGACATGTTGTTTGAATTTTAGGGTTTCTTAAAAATTAGGGTTTTTGGCGATTTAGGTTTTTTGTGTTCTTTTGATCAAAGTTTCTCAACAAGCTCTGATACCACTTATTGATCCCAAACTTAGATCGATTTAGCTTGTCTAAACTAGATTAAATCAAGTTAAACACGTAGAGAAACTTTGTTGTAAATGAAACAATTCAAGTATTATGCGAAATTAATACTTAAACAAGAACACACAAACAAGATAAACCAAACTTTAACTTTGATTGATAAATCAAACTTACGTACAATGAAAGTGTAAAACATATATTAAACTAAAACCTAAAGGCCTCCTTTTATAGATTAAGGAGCCTTGTACATGAGTCTACGTATCAGCTATTTTAGGTAAAGATAAACATAAAGAATACATTGTCGAACATATCTTTACTAGAAACATACTAGAAACATAAAACGTGTAGACTAAGTCTTCTATCAGTGCTTGACTTCTTCTTATCAACGCTTGACTTCTGCATGTCAACGCTTGTCCTGTCAACGCTTGATTTCTTCCTATCAACGTCCAAATTGCTCTTGTCAGCGTCTAAGTGTTTTGACTACATTTTATTCCCAACAAGAGATCCTTTAGAGGTTAGAGCAGATGGAGTGAAATGCTTAAGAGGTCGTATGTGGATACCTAAGTATGGAGGCTTAATAGATTTGATCATGTTAGAATCCCATAAATATAAATATTCCATTCATCCTGGTTCTGATAAAATGTATCATGACCCGAAGAAGTTATACTGGTGGCCGAATATGAAAGCTGACATTGCTATGTATGTTCTTCAATGTTTAACTTGTGCAAAAGTCAAAGTTGAACATCAAAAGCCATCAGGACTACTACAACAACCAAAAATTCCTGAATGGAAGTGGGAACGAATCACGATGGATTTCATCACTAAGCTTCTTAGAACCTCTTTTGGAAATAACTCGATTTGGGTCATGGTCGACAGACTGACCAAATCAGCTCATTTCTTTCCTATTAAAGAGCAGTTCTCACTGGAGAAGTTGACTCGTATTTATCTTGAGGAGGTTCTACCTGTATCGATTATTTCTGATCGAGATCCTCGATTCGCATCGAATTTTTGGATATCCATCCAAAGATCTTTGGGAACGAATCTTGATATGAGCACTGCTTATCACCCCCAAACCGATGGGCAGAGTGAAAGGACGATACAGATACTAGAGGATATGTTAAGAGCATGTGTGATAGATTTTGGTAAGAATTGCGATAAACATTTGCCTTTAGCAAAATTTTCATATAATAACAGTTATCATGCTAGTATTAAGGATGCACCATTTGAAGCTTTATATGGAAGAAAGTGTAGATATCCTGTATGTTGGAGTGGGGATACCCAGCTCACAGGACCGGAATTGATCCGGGAGACTACGGAGATGATAGTTCAGATTAAGAAACGGTTGTTGACAGCCAAAATTAGGCAGAAAAGTTACGCGGATGTGCGGCGAAAACCGATGGAGTTCGATATAGGGGACCGTGTGATGTTGAAAGTGTTGCCATGGAAAGGCGTCATAAGATTTGGAAAGCGTGGGAAATTGAATCCCCGCTATATTGGACCATTCAAGATTTTATCTAGAGTTGGTCTGGTGGCTTATAAATTAGAGTTACCCCAAGAACATCATGGTGTCCACAATACATTCTATGTATCTAATCTTAAGAAATGTTTAGCTACGTGTGATGAGAAGATTTCATTGGATAAGATCAGGATTGATGAGAAGTTGCATTTTATTGAAGAACCCGTAGAGGTTATGGATCGTGAAGTAAAGCAACTTAAGCAAAGTCGTATACCTATCGTTAAGGTTCGGTGGAATTCAAAGCATGGGCCAGAATTTACGTGGGAGCGAGAGGATGAAATGTGGAAGAAATACCCACACCTCTTTGAATTCAATAAGAAACGGGCATCGAAATGAAATGAATCTAAGAGGGCGTAGATTCCTTTTAGGATGAAATGCTGTGACAACCTGATATTTTCAGGTAGTAAATTTATTCTCGTAAATTATTTTTTATATTTTATTTTAATGTTGGTTCATGAACTCAGAAATTTACGGGATGAAATTTGGGCTTACGTGCATAATTTAACGTCTTTTACGATTAAACCGGGAACCCTAGGTTTACGTATTTACGCTTTTGTGCTCCGTTTTTTATGAGACAATTTTTATTAGAATCGTTTTGTGCCGTAGATTCATAATTTGTAAAAACGTTTCTCGTAAGTCGACCCGAGGGCACGCAAATCGAGGAAACTAGAATCGAGGAGTACCCATAAATTAGTTGATATGAAACAAGTATACACTTTTCTCACCCTCACTATGGGCAACCAAGACAAGCCAACACCACACCTTGGTGGCAAGTTTATACAAGCTTAAGGACACTTGTCCTCAAGCTTTACCTAAACCACTAAACAAAACCTCTAAACCATTTCCCACTTTCTCATAACATGTAATACTAGCTAAAAAGTTTCTCCACGCTCTCCCTTGTCTTCTCTTAGCCGTCCGACATACACCACCACAACACCACCACCATCAAAAATTTACCACAAGTTTTATACACAATCTACATATGTTGATAACCCTTTGAAGAAATGAAGATTGGAGGTGATTTTCACAAGTAGAAAGGAGTTTTAAAGAAGTTTTAGGGCTGATTTCTCAATAAGTTTACATACTTTTGGTGATCTCAAAAGTGGTCTTGCTAACTCATAAGATTTGGTTACCAAAAACCAAGTCTAGTTCATCAAAAACCTTAACCTCTCATCACATTGGTTGGTGCAAGATCATTTCTTTCCATCACCTTATTGTTATGTAAATGTAATCATGTATTTAGTTCAAAAATTTATATGTATATGATGATAAATGATGATCAATATATTGTGTGGGGATTTGTGTTACTAGATTAGGTTAATAAGGTTAAAATCTACAAGTAAAAATGTTAAAATCATGACTAGTCACATAGGCTGTATAAAACAGTAAGTTTCAATATCTTCACTTGGTTAAATGGCTAAGATTATTAAATATACAGATAGATAAATGATTTTTACATATGTGGTGAGTTGGCAATGCAATGGAATGTTAAAAATGAGGAAGATATGGCCAAAACACTTTTGTAGTAACAATCTGTATAGTATGTTTTGGAAGAATTACTAAAAATACTTAGATGCGGATTGAGCAGTAGCTATAGGAGTGTTATTTGTAGCGCACATCATCTAGTTTGTGCTGCTAAAATTTGAGGTTCTATCTCCTTGTAGAACTCAAGATATGATAAAAATGGTGGACTTGACTTTAGAAATCAGATTTCTTAATAAACTATATAATATAAAAAGAGAACTCAAGTGAAATACTATTATAAAATTAGTATATCAAGGCCACTAAATAATAATAACTATTATAAAGTAACTTATATTCTATAATAAATGAACATTACATTTTATAAAAGTAAAACTCAAATGTTTTCGAAAACTACAAACTATATATAAGTTTTACGTCTTTTTGGCTAAAACCGAAAGATTAACGTTTTAGTCAAATAAAACTTAGATGGTTGGACCCGTCTAATGTAACATTTTTATAAATCATATACTGATATGTAAACACATTTTACAAGTAAAATCGGCAAAACCGAGCTTTGTAACTTATGGACCATAATGGGCCAAATTAGCCTTATTGGACCACTAGGCCCAACTAGTTTGGTTTAATGTTATTGAACTTACTCATGGGCTTAACCCACTTGGGACCAACATATGGGTATGGGCCTGGTCTTAAAAGATAAATGGACTAATAAAATAATATTAGACTCTTAATGAGCTTAGTGGCCCTTAATATGTAAATGGGCTAAAACTAGTATGAATAGCCTAAGTTAACTAATACTAAACAATTAGTAATGTTGTATAAGAAAGAAAAACCCCACATGATCATCATGTTATGACATCATTACATATACATAACAACTTTATAAATATTATTTGATGATAGTCTATGATCGAGTATTAATTGTCAAGGTTTCTAATAAGTGTGAAAACACTTATCCTTTTACCACTTATTTCCAATAATAACAAGACCAAAACGTGTATTTTATGTCGTAAAAGTCGGAATTATGCGTGGTTTGTGTTTTTATTGTGTTTTAGGACCAAAAGATGCAAAAGGAAGAAAACATGGGCTATCACGGGCTTTTATCGAAGAAAAAGACTAAAGACGAAGTCGAAAGATCGAGAATGCAAAAAGAACGGAAGTCCAAGGCCTATTCGGAAGATTTATCGAAGAAAAAGTCTAAAGACGGAAGTTTAATGAAGACAAAGAACTCAAGTATAATTATAGAAGAACATTATAAGACAAGTTCAACTTATATCGACAAATCTCGAGACGACGTCGAGAAAGACAAAGAAGTTAAATCGAGTCGAGACGAGAAGAAAGAAAGAAGAAAGCTTAAGCACTTAATCTCCCCACCTCCTATAAATACCCTCCTAATATGTCATTAGGAGGGTGGTTAGTTATTAGAGTTTTTAGTTAATTTTTAGTTTTATTAAGTGTGTTTTTAATTTCTCTCTAGTTTTCCTTTCAAGCTTATTAAATCTTTTCATTAATCTTGTAATCTTTTGATATTAATCTTTAATCAATCAAGCTTATTTCTTTAATTCTCATTCTACCTTTCTTAATCTTTTTCGTAATCTTGATAATCATGTTGATGGTTTGATTGTGTAGCTTATTTGGTTGTGCTTATTAAATTGGTGATCCTAAAAGTTTCTTTATTAAAGTGCTTATTTTCTTAATTTTTATGATTAATAGTCCTTAAAAATAAGTTGTTTTTTATAAGTTAATATTTTTATAAAAAGTGCTTTTTGATTCCTAGCTTATTTAGTGTTTTAAAAGTTTTTAAATTCTAGCTTATTCACCTTTTTCTAAAATCTTTTTGGTTTAAGTTTTGGTATGTGCTTATTTTTGGATTTGCTTATTTGCTAAGTTTGTGTGATATCCGGGTTTTTAAACCCTCATATTCCGAATAGCTGCCATAACCTAGTATTCCGGATATAGCCAACTACCTTTTATTCCGAAGAACACTCAGTTCTTCATTCCGGATAAGTCTGCATTTCAAGTATTCCGGATAGTCACCTTTAGAGTATTCCGGATAAGCATACGAAACAAGGATTCCGGACAACCTGCTTAAGTAATATTCCGGATAAGGGTAAAAAGTTTTTTCCGGATAAGCCTAAGGAACTCATATTCCGAATAGTGGATAGAAGCTCAGATTCCGGATAAGCTGCGGAACAACATTCCGGATAAGCCATCTTTGGGGATTCCGGATAGTGATCATCAGAATTTTATTCCGGATAAGTGGTCGGAACTAGATTCCGGATAAGGGTAAAAGGTTTATTCCGGATAAAGTGAAGTTTGTAGGGATTTCGGATAAGGCTATTGTGTTATTACGGATAAGCTCAACAAAAAGGTATTCGGGATAAGGAAAAGGAATTATTCCGGATAAGCTCCCAATCCCTCAATTCCGGATAAGCTGTAGTTCTAGTATTCCGGATAACATTCTGGATAAGCCTTCTGATAACATTCCGGACGTCATTCCGCATAAGGGTTGGTTATTTCCAATTTTTAATTTAAATTTTATTTTTCCCACCTTTTTACTTAGCTTTATTCTAACTTGTCTCATTTTTAGTTTAAATCTTTAAAGTTTACATTTTTATACGTTTTAATCATTACTTTTCAAATCTTTAAAGTCTTCATTTTTAGTGTAAATTTTCAAGCTTTCATTTTTATTTACTTACTCAACGACATTTGCACTTTTAGCTTAAAATAGATAATCAAAACCTTTTTATTTTTCCACCAAGAACGACTGAGTCGCAATTTCTACAAATAATCAATTCAAAAAGACTTGGAACAACGAACTTTCATACGAGGCAAAACTATGTATTAGTTTTCGTGATCGAGGAACGTACCGTACATCCTAATTGCCGATAACCCGCCTTTCCCGACCAACGTAAGTTCATAGCCTCGTACTCTTTTAAATGTTTTATGAAATGTTTTGTAAACCCGCGAGGGAGATAACATGCGAGTTTTTAATGAAAAATAGAACACAAGTAGTCCCGATTGTATGCTTATTGATATGAACCCGATTGATTGTATGACCCAAAATGGATGACTGAAATGGATTATTAAAAGTTAGGTTATGTCACTATAAGTCCCATTGGCATGAATTGTGAACTAACGGGATTGGTAGACGCTTATGCATATAATAGTACTATTTGGGGAAGATCACCCCAGGTCGCGCCTTGACGGTTGATCCCCGTCGTGCCACAATGTTGGTAAGCGAATATATGTATGAGAAGATTTATATAGCGTGATATTAGTGACGACACATTGATTTAGATGGGCACATATTTGTCGGGCTCGCGACCCGTTGTATTTTTAAGAAAGGCAACAATGTCATGCGGCTTATAATAATCCAACACCAACAACAACAACGATAACAAGTACCGATAATAGTAAATACTAAGGTTGCGGTCTCATAAATAATGTATGTTATATGAATGGAATTATAATATATTGACTGACTAGCAATATGGGTCTCATTATTGATATTAAGCTTGGGTTTCTGATTTATATAACTGTTTTTATATAACGGTTTTTACTAAACTCTATGAATTCACTCGGCACTCGCTGATATATTTTACACATGTTGTATCTCAGGTGCTTGAAGGTAACTTGTATGGAGATCGACTCTGATGGCCCACATAAAAATAATATTCATTCGAACTATGTTTTGTAAACTTTATGACTGTAAAACTTGGCGACCTGATATAAAATTTAAACTTGTACTCGAATGAATGTATGTTTAACTTTGTACAACCCTTTTTATGTGTTGTCTATGACTTGAGTTATTGTGCTATCCTGTAACACTCTATTGACCCTTCCGCTGTACCTATACGAAATTTGAGAGTGTTACACATCTAGTAATGTTCATCATTTGTTTATTTGTGTCTTGTGTATATCCAATGTATTTGTGAATACTTAGACTGGTTGTGTTCATCCAAGCTATTTGTGAATACTTGGATTAGTGTTGTGTAAATCCATTACATATGTGTATGCTTGGATTTGTTTTGTGTACATCCAAGTTACATGTGTGTACTTGGATATGTTTAGTTGAGTTGTAATGAGTTGTGTGAGTTCTCACTAAACTATAATGTGATGTAGTTGTGTCTTGTGAGTTCTCACTAAACTATAAAGTGATGTGTAGTTGTGTCGTGTAAAGTTATCACATAGCTTCAAAGTGAAGAGTCATGAAGATTGGTTCTAGCTTTGGATTAGAACTCGAAATCTAGCCTTGTGTCGGAAAATGGTGAAGTAGGCAACGTTGTGAAGATTGGTTCTATCTTTCTTTTATACCTTGACATCTAGCCTTGTGTCGTAAAATGGTGAAGTGGGCGACGTTGTGTAGATTGATTCTATCTAAGATTAGGTCTAGACATTTAGCTTAGTGTTGGAAAAATAATGTAAGCGACGTTGTAAGGTTTTCTCCGCCAAGAATGGAGCTTGTGGATATAGTGGAAATCTTGAGTAGGTGTACTCGAGCAGTGGAGTAGGAACGAGGATAGAGCTTCGTTGCCGAACCACTATAAATCTTGGTGTCTTCCTATTAGGTTTTTTCATTCATTACTCTTTACTTTCTTTCATTAACATTACACTTACTACTTGTCATTGTTAATGCATTAGAATTGAACCTAATAACTATGCAACTAGCTTTCAAGTAAAAGATAGTTTTTGCACTCACATAATTGAAATAAATTTTAATTAGGAGACAAATCGAAGACAAACTATTCAACCCCCCCCCCCCCCCTTCTAATTTCTTTAGAGTGTTTATGTGAAATCTTCTTATGCACAATATGAACAATAGATAGTGGATCTAAACTAATAATCACAAGTATATGCAAGTAAAGAATAATGAATGTAACGAGATAAGGAAAGGAAAGATCAAACCAAACACTAAGGATTTATAGTGGTTCGGCAACGAAGCTCACTCCTCGTTCCTACTCCATTCCTCGAGTACTCCTTACTCGAGAGTTCATTAATCAACAAGCTCCTTAAGGTGGAGAAACCGTACATATCGCTTAACCAATTTCTGACTCTAAGCTAAAAGTCGAGCCCTAATATTAGGTAGGACCAATCTACACCAATATACTTTAAGGCCTAAGTGTTAACCACAATACATACACAACTTCCAAATTTACACAACAATTTGGATCTTTACAATGACACAAGAATGAAATAAAGTTTTGATCTCTTGAGGTAGACACAACACTTCAAGGATAAAAGTGTTCTTCTCTTTGCACTTGAGAGGATGAGAGGGGAGGAGAAAGATTCACTTCTAAACATTTAGTAATCAATCAAATAATCAAGGATTTGAGTGATTTAAGAAGGTGGATTGAATCTGGAAATTTGTGTGCAAAAGAGGTGAAATGAAAGTCTAGCAATAGTCCACTATTTATAAAACAAGGTTCCAACGGCTCTATTTGGGTGCAGTTCAATAAATGGCCTGCGGTTCTATATCACTAAAGAACCGCATACCTATTTAAGGAACCGAAACTTTTGAGCAACAACAGAAAGTTGTTTTAGTCGAATAAGTATAGTGGTTTTCTATCGTTTTAGAATTATTATTAGTGTGCAATAATTAT
Source organism: Glebionis coronaria (assembly GCA_025667525.1). Classification (NCBI taxonomy): domain Eukaryota; kingdom Viridiplantae; phylum Streptophyta; class Magnoliopsida; order Asterales; family Asteraceae; genus Glebionis; species Glebionis coronaria. Next base: position 247,893,661 of record CM046875.1, read on the forward strand.
CAATGTGAAAGTCCAAAAGTATAGCAAGTTTCCCGGTCGGTCCCTCTATAATATAAATGTCAGACCTCGCCCCAGACCTGCTTAAATGGGCCAAAAGTTCTGTTAAAGTTAATGGGACGCGGCACTTTTGAGCAACAACACAAAGTTGCGTGTTTTAACACGAATTATGTTTTAGATCTCACGCTTCAGACGCGAACCGTGACTCTAATTTAATCCGTATTATATTTTAAGTATACATTTTTACATGTTTTTAGTAGTTAACAAGTTTAATGTATAAAATTATCCTAAAGTCATAATAAGGGGTCAAAGTCGAATAATTAAGATACTCTAGGGTGACCCTTGTATCTTGTGTTTCCTAGTACTGTAACATGTCCCCCCCTCCCTGCCATAACCCCAGCAAGTGGGCCCCATGAATGAATTAAATAACTTGGGTCATTTTCCTCTTTCTTTCTTCCCATCTGAAAGTCCCTAATCAATGCTAGAAACCCTAAACTTAACTAATCAACACAAGGTATTACTTTTCAAACGTAATCTTATTATTGTATAATAAATAATTACAAGTGTTATGGATAACACCGTTTGATGACAATGTGTTGTGCACACTTTGAACAACTATAAACCCTAACTTATGAATACAGATGCAGCTGTTTGATTCTATAAGTTCTAAGCAATAATATTATGAATATTCTCAAAGTGTTAAACATTAATGCATGGATACACATCCAATTTATAGTGTTACGAGGTTGAACTAAATAGTACTTGATGGTGACTACACAAGCTTTCACTTTTCAGACATCAGTCACATGATGCTCTTCTATTCTTGGTAGTCTTCCATTATGCTTTAAGAAAACAGTTGTCAAAACAGTTTCCTTTTTCTTCATAGTCTCGAACACACAAATGGCATGTCCAAAGTGTGCTGAGTGTTAACAGGGTATTGCCACCCCTGTTAACCCTCAACCCCTCAGAGTCCCTGATACATCTTGGCGGTTATCCATCACAGCCAATGAGTATGTCTTCAAGTAATCTTTGACTTCCTTGACAATGTCTCTGACATGGACTCCTCTGAGGTTGCTCACAGAGACTTGGATCTCTGTAAGTCTTGCGATACTTGCCTGCCTCCTAGGCACAGGCAAGGGACTATCTAACAGCTTAATTATGTTTAAATCTATGATCAGGGATTTATCTTCTTCTTTTGTTACCAGTCGTTGGGGGTTCTTATTCAAAAAGCTGTGGTAGGGGATCTATCTTAAGTTTGGCAGCCGTTTCTTTGATCCAGGTAAACTTGGCCTTAATAGTCTTAAGCAGAAGAAAATTAGCCTGTCCAGTTCTTTTGGCAGCTAAGGCTTCAAGTTCGAACCATTCAGATAACCCAAGTGTCTTTAGCCTGAAGTTGTCAAACACATTCATGTTTCCCTGTTGGTTATCTCTTCATAAGATCATCTGTGGGGTGTTTGTGGAATTATGAATGGTGTATTTGAACTTGGTTATCTTGCCAGGTGCATATCTGTTGTTAACGCAGGAATCATAATCAGCTTTGACTTTTCTTAGTGCCTCAGCGCGTTTAACTTCCATTTCCCTCAACCTTTGTTTTTGCTTTTCTCTTTCAGGTGTAGTCATCTTCCTTAGAGTAACTTCATTCAATTCTTTGGCTGTCTTGAGTTCTCTTAATCTCTTGAATTCCTCAGTCTGTTTCTCTATTTCTTCAGGAGTTAAAGGAATCTCATTGGAAGGTGTAAAGGTTGAAAATTGGGAAAGGTCTGTGGTGGATCCTCCTGTCTCTAGCATCGCAGCTATCTTCTTTAGTTTGGTGTCTGTGTCAACCAAAACTATCTCCTTTCCTTTCTTCGAGACAGAGGATTCCACACTCATGTTTTTCAAAACTTCAGCTCTTTTGATAAATGCTGTCTGAGCCTGAGTTTGTATTGCTTTGGGAAGGGAGCTAACAGTGAACTTTAGCTTCTTGGCAGCTGGTTCACCATCATCCCCAGACACGCTGGTGTTAACCAAAGCCAGGGACTTTAATGAATTAGCTCCATCTTGATTCTGTTGCTCCCCCTGAGTGTTATCCTCATCATCATATATGTTAATAGGTGTGATGACTTGGAGGGGGACAGGTTTAATGGTGTTGTCAGCTGATGATGAGCCTTGTTTAGCAAATTCAAGGTTAAGTGTTGGTTCTTTCTCCCCCTCACGTTCATCCTTCTTTCGCAGACGTTTGGATGAGCGTGTTTGAAAATGCCTTGCAATCTGTTCAACAGAGGCAGCCATAGCACGTTGCCTTTTCCGTGAAGCTCTGGCAATCTTTAGCAAAAGGTTGATGTTTCCATTAGTGTTGGCCTGAACTCGAAAAACAATGATGTTTGCATGACGGTATTGCCTGTTGCGAATAGCTTCAAATTGTCTGTGCACAGTCAGCTGTTCATGGAATAAGGCAGGGACCTCTGAGTCAATTACATCCTTCATTCTTGTGGATAGATGACTAGGTCCTTGTGCTACACCTTTTCGTGCACCATCCTTGATGGGTCCAGTAACTGCCTCAGCAACAGCCTTTTGGATGATCCCTAGAAAAGTGACAGTGAAGTTATGCATTTCAGACTTGATCACATCCAGTGTAACACCCCCAAATTTATACAACTCAATACAGCGGAAGACTCGTTGGTATTACGGGATAGCACATTACTCACATCATAGACAACGCATAAAAATCGCGTCGTTTAATAATAAAAGCATTTCCATTCATAAATATCAAAGTTACATCGGTCCCAAGTCATATTATTTCATACAATTTTTACAAGAATTTGAATGGAAATTATTGTTAAGGTGTGGGCCATGAATTCTTGTTGTCTTCCCGAGAATTACCTTCAAGTACCTGAGATAAAACATGTTAAAAGAAAAGGTCAGCGATAACGCCAAGTGAATTCATAGAGTTTAATAAACCATCAATATAACATCGGTATAAAATTATTACCGAAAATCATTTTTTACAAATCATTTTAATAGGCCATAAAATAGCCAAAGTCATTATATACAATTCCTTATCAAAATCATAATATAGGCTTTCGCCTTCAAAATCATTATACGAGCCAATGTCGTAAAAAACATCATACAATACGTTCTATAAAGTTGTATAAAGTCAAATAAAAACCGTTATATGAATATGGTTATGAAAAACCAAAACACGAACATAATATCAATAGTAAGACCCCATATTCCTAGTCAGGCAATATATCATAATTCGGTGCGTATAGCAGTATTTCGTTAATTGGATTATTATAAGCCGCATGACATTGTAACCTTACTTACAACAAACAACGGGTAGCTAGCCCGAAACTCATTTGCCCATCTAAATTAGCGTGTCGTCACAAAGGTCACTCTCTGTAAATCTTCTCATACATAAATTCGCTTACCAATCAATGTGGCACGACGGGGATCAACCGTCAAGGCGTGAACTGGGGTGATCGTCCCCAAATAGTACTATTATATGCATAAGCGTCTACCAAATCCCGGTAGTTCACAATTCATGCTAATGGAACTTTTAGTGACATAACCTAACTTTAATAATCCATTTTATTTCATCTATCGGGTCATTCAATCATTCATCGGGTCATACAATCATTCGGGTCCAAATCAACAAACAAACAATCGGGACAAATGGTATCCTATTTTAGTAAAACTAACATGTTATCTCCCTCGCGGGTTTATAAAATATTTCATAAAAACATTTAAAAGAGTGCGAGGCTATGAACTCACGTTGATGTGGGAAGGCGGTTATCGGCGATTCGGATGTACGGTACGTGCTTCAATCACGGAAACCTAGACAAATAATACTCGTCTTAGACTCTTGTCCAATGACTTTATAAAAATAACAATTATGTATACATATGATGATTATATATATATGATGATCAAGTGGGTTTACATATTCTCATTTACTCATTTTTGTGTTATGTGTTGATAACTTTGATACTAATTTACTAATTTTACCTATTTACATGTTTTAGGCCCAATAGGCCCATTAAAAGCCTAATATTTTATATTAGCCCAATTATACTTTTATTATCGGTATCACACTTTACATGTTGGGCCCAAATGGGTTAAGCCCAATAAATATGTTTATAAGTGTTTTAGCCCATTTTGTTGTATTATTAGTCTAATAACGTTAACTTATTCCGTTAATATCCGTATGTTATATAGTTCGGGTTTTATCGGTTTTTACTTGTTATATATGTTTATATATCAGTATATGAGTTTATAAAAGTTTACATTAGACGGGTCCAACCGTCTAAGTTTTATTTAACAAAAACGTTAATTTTACGTTAATAGTTGAAAAAGTCGTAAAAATCATGTTTATAGTTTTATAACTTATAAAACTTATCAAACTACCATTTTTATGAAATGTCCATTTATTTTATCCTTATATATATTTATATAAATGTATTATATAAGTTAGTGGGTTTTAATTCACATTTTATACTATTTTCATTTAAGTGCTTATATAATACTATTATACTTTAATTTCCCAAAATCTGATTTTTACTTTCACTTTCACCATTTATACCATATATTAAGTTCTACAAGGAGATAGAAGCTCATTTTTGGACACCATAAACTAATGATATGTGCTAAAATTAACTTAGTTTTAGCTACTGCTCAATCAAACTCTAAATATCCTTAACAGTCCGTCCAAAACTGACTATTCAGATTGGTACTCTAAACTTGTTTTAGTCATATCTCACTCATTTTTATGATTCCATTACATGGCCAACTCTCACATGTGTATGATATCTTATACTTAATGTAAATGGGTTCTACTTTATCATTTTATCAGTCTAACATGTGGTTAGTTACTGTTTTTATACAGCCTATCATTTAAACAAGATTTACCCATTTTACATGTAGTTTTTCCATCTTTTTACCCATGATTATCAACACCAAATCCCCACACAATACTTTTATCATCATATAATCATCATATACATATACAATAGGAAAGAAAATACATTATTACATAATCAAAATAACAAGAGGATGAGGAGAACCATCTTTATACCACCATGATGATGTAGGTTATGATCAAGACATGGATTTTGATCACACAACTTGTGATAAACCAAGACCATCTTCAAGATCACCATTCTTCATGAAATCCTTGTGGAAAATCAGCCCCAAGACTCCATAGAAACTCATCCTTGGATGTTATAATCATCACCAATCAATAGGGATTCAAAAGGGCTTCAACTTATGTATGAATAACATGAGATTTTGTGGTTAAATTTGATCATATGAGTGTTTATGGTGTAGGTTGGGACGGCATAAATGGAGCTAGAGAGAGAGTTTTGGTGTGTTGTTGCATGAACGAGAAATGGTTTTGGTTATTACTAGTGGTTTTGATGTGTAGTAGCTTGATTTGTAAGCTTCTAGTTACATGTGTTGCAACTAGTAACCTCAAGGTGACACCTCAAGGGTGTGTTGGCTTAATATTGCCGTCCCTTTTGAGTGGGTGGGGAAAGATTTATCTTGTCTCATCCCACTAATTTACGGGTACTCCTCGATTCTAGTTTCCTCGATTTGCGTGCCCTCGGGTCGTTTTACGAAAAACGTTTTTATAAATTATGAATCAACGAAACAAAACGAATCTAACAAAAATTGTCTCATAAAAAACGGAGTTCGAAAACGTAAATACGTAATCCTAAGGTTTCCGGTTTAGTCGTAAAGGACGTTAAATTAAAATCGTAAGTCCTAATCTCTTCTCGTAAATTTGTGAGTTTATGAACGAACACAAATTTAAAATCTCAAAATAATATTCACGGATAAATTTATTTTCTGAAATGTCGGACTGTCACCAAAGACGGTGTATGTAGACGTAAGCACGTAACGTTGAATCCTCCGGTTTAGACGTAGTCGGCGCTACTTCAAGACGTAAATCCAAATTACTTCCCAAAAATAAGTGAGTTCATAATATAACATTAAAATAATATTTTTAAATAATATTTGAGAACAAAATATCAACCATAAATTGACGGATTGTCACAGCATTTACCCCTAAACAGGATCTTTGTCCTCAAAGATCATCTTACTACTCGCTTCTTATAGAGTTAAAGCCATGTGGGTATTTCCTCCACATTCGGTCTTTTCTCACAAGTGTAATCTTATTACAATACGCGAGTTTCATCAAACATAACTACAGGAATAAGATCAGGCTTAATGTTGACTTACTTTCTCTATCCATGATGTTCACGGGTTTTTGATGAATGCAACTTTTCGCCGATCTAAACTTTACTAAGAAACAATCAGATTTTCACTTGATAGACATTTTATCATGTTAGATATACGAATCATAATTCACGCAGACCTTGAAGTCCTAGGGTAGATCCAGCTTATATGCCTTTCGAACAAATTTTTACATCATCTCAATGGTCCCATACAACGGGGACTTATATCCCATGATCTTTCAGATCAACAATTCATTTTTCCATGGTTAAAATTTTTGGCATAACTTCGCTACCCATCTGGCACTTCAAGATCTACATTTCCTATTCACATAACCTCTTGCCCACTACCGGTAGTCAATAATCAGATCCTAATTTAAACAATCATTTCAGATCTCGCGGGTTGTGTATTTTGCAAGGATAGGTTCGCCATCATAGGAAACCTTAAACCTAAAAGACATGTCCAACTCACAATGGGTGTATGTCGGGTGTCTTCTTCCCAACTCCTACTTACAGATGCTTTAATAATTAGATCATAACAAAATTCGATCTCGATCCTAATACGATAATTATCAATTATAATCTCTCTAAAGGAAAACGATTATACGGTTTATTGCCAAAGGTCAATCATTCAAGCATAAAACAAGACTTCTAGTGTTTTGTATCATTACTTTACCTCGTCCCTTCGATTTGGGGTGGTAAACAGTACTCTCTTCAAGATTCGTTCTCAATGACTCCTGAGCAAATCTCTAGAAATTCGATGCGAAGCGATGATCTTGATAGAGATGATCGATACAGGCACACAATGTTTAAGCAACTTCTTTAAATACAAAAGAGTCAATTTCTTCATCAAGAATCTAGCATTATCATTAACGGGAATGATGTTAGCAGATTTGGTCAGTCTGTCGACGATGACCCAAATCGAATCAAATTCAGATGATGACCTTTGCAATAGCTCGAGGTTTACTAATGTATGAGGCAATGTCTGCCTTCATAATTTTTCATTAGTACAACTTCTTCAGACAAAGATACATTTAGTCAAAAATATCATGAATAGAATACTTGTACTTACGAGATGACTACATCTCAAAATCTCCATATTTAGACAATAACAAGTGGCCTTTTAATCATTTAGCGCCATCGGCTTCTCAATTTTGATGGTTCACATTAGCCGCGAACCCCTTTTTATTATCTCTATTATCCTTTTTACAATCATTTTTTACTTTTATAGCGTTCCGCAATTTATTTTGCATCGTCATTACTAAGGAACACATCCTAATTGGTTCTTTATATTTTCTACATAATGTGTCAGTACTTACGTTCACCTTTCTAGATATTTTCTAAGTTTCAGTTCCGTTTCAGCTATTATTTTTATCAGTTTTGCTTAATCCGACGTTTAAAGCGTCGATAATTATTACAACTAATTAAATAATAAATATTTAATTTTTATGAAACATAACGTAAAAATTTTAATTTTTCTTAGTTCGACCAATTATAAAAATGTTTAAAATAAATTTGAATTTAATTCACAAGACTTTTGTTGATTTATCGAAAATAATTAAAATAATTAATAAAATCCATAAAAGTTCGAAAAACCTTCGTTTATTCTTTGGTAAAAATTTTCTTAGTTGAAAAGCAAAAATTGTCATCTCAAATTTTAAGTCATGATTAAACGGTTTCCTCAATCCCTCTTAGGTTGTCTTGAGGTATAAACGAACATTTACCCCTAAACAGGAGTTTAGTTAAATGTTCTGGGTATAAGGGAATAATCCCTTAAAAGTTCTTTTCGATAAAACATTTGTCAAAACATCTTTGCACTTTCTTTTTGGTAAAAATCCAAAGTCTTAAAAGGGCTCTTAATTTTTGAAGAGTCAATATGGATTCCATTATCTTTTAATCACACGGTCAAATAATGTAAAGGATTAAGTCTTTAATCTCATGTTAATTATTCAAGGTACATGTTTTTAATTGTTCGGTCAATTTAGGGAAATCTATAAATAATTACTAACTCCTTCTTATACTTATAAACAAATAAATGGTCCTTAATGATCACAAGCATGAATTTATCAAATTACAGCCTACACACGTGATTTACCAAATTTATGAATACTACATGTGTATTAGTCAATCCAAACAACATCACGTGAAACTCATAATGTTCATTACAAGTTCTGGATGTAATGATTGGAGTAGATAATCTTTTTCGCGGACGCGAAGTTGATGATAACCATGCCATGGATCAAATCTTTAAAACATACGCTAGAACCTTGTAAATGATCGAACAAATCTTCCATTTCAAGTCATGGATATCGTTTTCGATTGTCAATTTACTCAGTTCACAGTAATCTATAAATATAAGAAATAATAACACCATAGCTCTTCATGATGACGAGCTTGGTAGAATAAAATCTTTCTCCGAAAAATCTCTCTCAGTTGTACGGTAATTCCTTTTACTTCAGATGGTGCTGACTTATAGTGCACAAGTGTGACAACCGTGGTTTTGGGTTTGTCACTTGGTCTTACTTTTAGGTTATTTTATGTGTGCTTACTTGAATTGTGTGTTTACGTGTTTATTTTGTGTGAACGAGGTTGGTGTGGTTATCGTTTATGACTATAGAGTACTCATAAGTAAATCGAGGAACGGTTATTTCATGTTCATGAGCTCACAAGTGGTGACTATGAAATGAAAATGGTGATATTGTGGTGTTTACGTATACGTATAAGTATTATAGTAATAGTATTTTTTTTTAGGATTTACGGTTTAGCATTTAGAGGTCTCGGGTGAGGTAATTATCCATATGAATATTTTTCGGGATGGTTTTAAGTCATTTAGGACTTAGTTATAAAGTTTATTTCAAAATTTGAGATTTTTTATAAAAGTGTATATTTTACGTCTTTTACGGTAATACGTGTAAATTTGACTAGTTTTACGGTTTTGAGGTTTTGGAAGCTTTAGGAGCTGAAATAAATTAATGAAAATTAAGGTAATAATATTAACATAATATTAAATAATAAAAATTAAAAAAAAACGAATTTATAGGGGTGATTAGTCGGTTTAAAAAAAAGTGGAAAAAAGGAGAAAAGATTTATGGTAACTAGTGTTTGGGTTAGACAAGGATTTTTGCTATATAAGGAACCCCCACACATCATAACAAACTAATTTATGATCTTCCCTGGAGTTATAGTCGACACAAAAAAAGGAGAAAATTAGGGTTCTTCATAAAATTAGGTTTTCTTCATCTTCCATTAAATAAAAGGTAAAATCTTCATAACCCTTTTCATATTAATTGTTTTTAATGTTTCTATGATCATCTTATGATGGATTTAGGTTAGGGTTTAATTAAAAATAGTATATTATCCATATTATAATGATTAAATAAATTAGGGCTTGTAATTAGTGGGGTTAGGGTTAATTAATTAGGTTAATTTGATTAAACCCGTTTTTAAAAACTGGGCAGAATTTTGGTGTCATTGTTTTGATCATATCTAGAGTTCTAGGAACATTCAAGATGCGATCAAACTAGCCCTAGATATGTAATTAAGTTGGCTTTATAAATCAAGAAACGAGAACTAAATTGGAGGTCGAGAAGTGGGTCAAAAACAGGTTACAACTGTCGGAGATCAAAACAGTTTTGAATTCAGCCTGTTTTCTTTTTAAGTTTTGGGTTGTTTGGGGTACTTAGGGTTGCATTGGGATTTCTCACGAACATGAGAGATGGTTTATATATTGTAGTAAGGATCTGAACTTGGGCTAAGATTGTGGTTTAGGGTAAGACCCTCTAATGGTAATGAACGTTTCATACGTTTAAAATCAGTGAATTCTGGATAGGTAGCAATATATACACATATATCTTAGCCTTAACAGTAGCTTTAAGGTTAGGGCAAGTGGGAGGTTTTAGCTAACATGTATAAAAGTGTGAATATTCCTTTTACATAAACCATGGGTATGTTTAAGTGGACGTTTGACTTAAAGTTTTGAGACCTAAAACTGGGACTGTTTTGTGTAAAATTATGAACGGGATATCAATAAACTTAACCAAGTTAGGGACTTGTTAAGGAAGGCTAATGGGGTGATTAGAGCTTAACAATGAGGTAATTATGCGGGAATAGACTAGATGTCCATCATAGGTTGATGAGCCATCTTAGTGATTGGTTCGTGTATTGATTTCGTGTTTTTGGTTTGTTAGCTTGTTGCTAGTGCGAGGACTTGTGAAGAAGCTATCAGGTGAGTTTCATAGTCCCATGTTTAATATTGATTTTGACTTCTAGATGGGATGGAAGAGACACTGTGTTGAGTTATTTTCTAAATTGATGCTGTTAATGTGTTTGTGATTTGAGATGGACTTGTGTGTACATTATGTGATTAACTGCTATGTGATTTTTGATTGTGTAGGATTTGGATCGGGGGACACGTGCCTTCTCAGTTATTGTGGTTTGACAAGGTAGTGGCCTTGAGTTTTGACAAGGTGGTGGCCTTGTGGTTTGACAAGGTAGTGGCCTTGGGATAGGTACATAGTGTGAGCATCTATGGTACCATGTTGTTTGGCAAGGTAGGAGCCTTGGATTTTGGTTTGGAATGATTGATCTTGAATGCTAGTTGTTAATACATAATTGTAGCGCATTGTCCATATGTTATTGTGTTGATGGTTGTTATTCACATCTTGTAATTGATTTAGCGTTGGAGTCTAAACCTATGACTCTCACCAACTTTATGTTGACGTGTTTTAGTGTCTCTTTCAGGTGATACTATGGTTAAGCATGAGAACATAAGTGGCTAGGATTGGAGAAGCTTAGGAATGCATATAGAAGGAGAACCCCGGTTTCCTTCTTAGTTTATTTTCTTTCTGATTGTTTCGTAGTGATATTGTCGGCACCTATATGTGATTGTTAGTGTTATTTATTTATCTTGGGTAAGCGGTAGGACTGTTACCTACTTACCTAGACTCCTGAGTTTGATGAGATATTGTCATGACTTTGTGTCTCCATTTTATGACATTTCTTATTTCATATAGTTCTCTCTATAGACACACTATTGTTGTGATGATATACATACGTCGCGCCCCATATTCCGCCATGGTGGGGTGTTACAGAATGGTATCAGAGACAATGGTTATAGAGAATTAGGTTGCCTAGTCGTGTAGCCTAGTCTATAGCTTAAGGGTCCCTGCATATAGGCGTCATAGGAGTATGTGTGCATTTTATAGTAATTGATGTGTTTGAATATTATTTTCGTAGTATTTGTTAGGTTATGAACTACTATGGTTCATACTTAACTACATGTTATTTTCTTTACGAGTTTTGATTAGTGCGGGTGGAACCATGGTCGTATACGCTAGTCATTGTTGGATTTCGATTAATTATGTTTTCATGTTCTTTATACATTTTGAATTTTGTCTACGCTGGTTCGGCTGGACTACGAGTTTATGTGTTTCGTGCATTGGCTATGTTATTTTAATACATGGGGTTTTGGATCTTATCTTGTGTGGTTATGTTCTTGTGAGTTGTTGGATTATGTGTTATGTGTAGTATTAATTTCTTATAAGTGTCATCATAGGAGGGAGTACATTGGTGAAAGGGAACATGTATAATTATGGAGGCCTACATAATTATATATGTGCCACAACACCACTGAACTTTCAAGTATGATTGCATGAAAGAGAGTTAATACATGCTTGTATAGTATATGTTGGAGGATTTGAGTGTATGTACGCTTATTCCTATGTATGTAAAATTATTTTCTACTTACCGGTTGTATTCTTTGGATGGTTGTTAGCTCGTTTCTCTTTGAGATGTTCAACTTCTGTAGTAGCGCATTTCTCGGGTCCTCATTTCACGTGTTTGTTTGTACGGTACTTTTGGCGTGAAGGATTTTGAGATGGTGTAGATTTCTTTTTGGGGTAACGATGTCTTTTGTTTCGAGTTATACATGGTAAAAAAAATAGAACTTGCAAATTGAAGAAAAGAATAGTTGTTGGTAGTCGATGAAATAAGGAAGTGTTGGTATCATGTTTCAAATAAGGTGGAATATAAATTCTTTAACATATAAGCATGACTCAGTTATTTTAAAATATTTTTGTTTTGATCACCTAAAGTTATTGTTCTTAAGTTAAAAATTTTGTTCTTATTTAGTGAAATATGTTAAAATCATGTAATTAATAGAGTTTTAATTTTCTGGAATTAAAATAAATTAGGTTCTAGTTTTGGTAATTAATGGGGGGTTTTAGTGTTTAAAAATCGTTTTTTTTGGTATAAATCGGAGTAGGCAGAAACTGTCGCTAAACTGTCAAAATATGTCGCTAACTGTCAGAAACTGTCGCTAATGCCTAGGCAGATTTTGAGAAAAATCGTTTTGGTCATAACTTATTCGTTTTTAAAGGTTTTTGGGTGATTCAAAAGCCTAAAATTATGTACTCGGAACATACTTTTCAAATATTCAGAAAGTTTCGTAATTGGAAGTCAGTAGCTTGGTCGAATTAATTGTACAAGTGTTGAGTTCAAGGTTAATTTTCGGACAACATGGTTTAAACTCGTGTTTTGGGTATTTTGCGGTAATGAACACTTGGAGGGTTAACATAGAGATGAGTTGGGAAGGAATTTGAGAGTTCTTTAGACCTTATTATACGTGGTTATATTTTGATGAGTTTTGATTTATGGTATTTATGAGTAAGACTGAAATCGGGGTGACAGTTTTAAACCCGTTGAGTTATGTGACGGCTCCTAACTTGATTTCAAGTCAGTTCTTGTTTGATGAGTTGCGAGATTTAGTTAGGTTGGTTACATAACTTTATGGTTTTGATAAGTTTCCTCGCGGACGGTTAAGGCTCATGTGTTGATTGGTTGAGATTATTTTCGTATAAACTAAGTTCACGTTTGAACGTGAAGGTTTTATCAGGGATATGCATCCTTGTTTGTTTGCTGAGAATAAGTTTGAGTTAGGGAGTGAATCTCGGGACGAGATTTCTATTAGGATGGAGTGATGTGACAACCGTGGTTTTGGGTTTGTCACTTGGTCTTACTTTTAGGTTATTTTTATGTGTGCTTACTTGAATTGTGTGTTTAAGTGTTTATTTTCTGTGAACGAGGTTGGTGTGGTTATCGTTTATGAGTATAGAGTACTCATATGTAAATTGAGGAACGGCTATTTCATGTTCATGAGCTCACAAGTGGTGACTATGAAATGAAAATGGTGATATTATGGTGTTTACGTATACGTATAAGTATTATAGTAATAGTATTTTTTTTTAGGATTTACTGTCTAGCATTTAGAGGTCTCGGGTGAGGTAATTATCCATATGAATATTTTTCGGGATGGTTTTAAGTCATTTAGGACTTAGTTATAAAGTTTATTTCAAAATTTGAGATTTTTTATAAAAGTGTATATTTTACGTCTTTTACGGTAAAACGCGTAAATTTGACTAGTTTTACGGTTTTGAGGTTTTGGAAGCTTTAGGAGCTGAAATAAACTAAGGAAAATTAAGGTAATATTATTAACATAATATTAAATAATAAAAATTAAAAAAAAACAAATTTATAGGGGTGATTAGTCGGTTTAAAAAAAAAAGAGGAAAAAAAAGGAGAAAAGATTTATGGCAACTAGTGTTTGGGTTGGACAAGGATTTTTGGTATATAAGGAACCCCCACACATCATAACAAACGAATTTATGATCTTCCCTGGAGTTATAGTCGACACAAAAAAAAGGAGAACATTAGGGTTCTTCATAAAATTAGGTTTTCTTCATCTTCCATTAAATAAAAGGTAAAATCTTCATAACCCTTTTCATATTAATTATTTTTAATGTTTCTATGATCATCTTATGATGGATTTAGGTTAGGGTTTAATTAAAAATAGTATATTAATCATATTATAATGATTAAATAAATTAGGGCTTGTAATTAGTGGGGTTAGGGTTAATTAATTAGGTTGATTTGATTAAACCCGTTTTTAAAAACTGGGCAGAATTTTGGTGTCATTGTTTTGATCATATCTAGAGTTATAGGAACATTCAAGATGCGATCAAACTAGCCCTGGATAGGTAATTAAGTTGTCTTTCTAAATCAAGAAACGAGAACTAAATTGGAGGTCGGGAAGTGGGTCAAAAACAGGTTACAACAGTCGGAGGTCAAAACAGTTTTGAATTCAGCCTATTTTCTTTTTAAGTTTTGGGTTGTTTGGGGTACTTAGGGTTGCATTGGGATCCTCTCACGAACATGAGAGATGGTTTATATATTTTAGTAAGGATCTGAACTTGGGCTAAGATTCTCGTTTAGGGTAAGACCCTCTAATGGTAATGAACTTTTCATACGTTTAAAATCAGTGAATTCTGGATAGGTAGCAATATATACACATATATCTGAGCCTTAACAGTAGATTTAAGGTTAGGGCAAGTGGGAGGTTTTAGCTAACATGTATAAAAGAGTGAATATTCCTTTTACAGAAACCATGGGTATGTTTAAGTGGACGTTTGACTTAAAGTTTTGAGACCTAAAACTGGGACTGTTTTGTGTAAAATTATGAACGGGATAGCTATTAAACTTAACCAAGTTAGGGACTTGTTAAGGAATGGGTAATGGGGTGATTAGAGCTTAACAATGAGATAATTATACGAGAATAGACTAGATGTCCATCATAGGTTGATGAGCCATCTTAGTGATTGGTTCGTGTATTGATTTCGTGTTTTTGGTTTGTTAGCTTGTTGCTAGTGCGAGGACTTGTGAAGAAGCTATCAGGTGAGTTTCATAGTCCCATGCTTAATATTGATTTTGACTTCCAGATGGGATGGAAGAGACACTGTGTTGAGTTATTTTCTAAATTGATGCTGTGAATGTGTTTGTGATTTGAGATGGACTTGTGTGTACATTATGTGATTAACTGCTATGTGATTTTTGATTGTGTATGATTTGAATCGGGGGACACGTGCCGTCTCAGTTATTATGTTTTGACAAGGTAGTGGCCTTGAGTTTTGACAAGGTAGTGGCCTTGTGGTTTAACAAGGTAGTGGCCTTGTGATAGGTACATAGTGTGATCATCTATGGTACCATGTTGTTTGGCAAGGTAGGAGCCTTAGATTTTGGTTTGGAATGATTGATCTTGAATGCTAGTTGTTAATACATAATTGTAGCGCATTGTCCATATGTTATTGTGTTGATGGTTGTTATTCATATCTTGTAATTGATTTAGCGTTGGAGTCTAAACCTATGACTCTCACCAACTTTATGTTGACGTGTTTTAGTGTCTCTTTCAGGTGATACTATGGTTAAGCATGAGAACATAAGTGGCTAGGATAGGAGAAGCTTAGGAATGCATATAGAAGGAGAATCCCCGTTTCCTTCTTAGTTTATTTTCTTTCTGATTGTTTCGTAGTGATATTGTCGGCACCTATATGTGATTGTTAGTGTTATTTATTTGTCTTGGGTAACCGGTAGGACTGTTACCTACTTACCTAGACTCCTGAGTTTGATGAGATATTGTCATGACTTTGTGTCTCCATTTTATGACATTTCTTATTTCATATAGTTCTCTCTATAGACACACTATTGTTTTGATGATATCCATACGTCGCGCCTCATATTCCGCCATGGTGGGGTGTTACAACAAGCCACAGGTGCAACATCGGAAATATAATCAATACAAATTTCAACTTGCCTTAATGGCAAAAGTCTAGGTAATTTACCAACAAATACCTCCTAAAGTTTCAGATAACGGAAACATCTTTTAATAAAATCATATTAGGTTCTTTCTAGATTATAATATCTATGACTAATTCACAACCATTCATGGTATAATTTCAAGTCATCCATCAAGAATTATTTAGATCACTTTTGATAATCAACATCTTATCATTTAGGGGAATTCTACTCGAGTTCCCATCAATTAAGACAATGTCGTCATGTCATAATCAATCAATCCATTCTACTGGCACTATCAACTTTCCAGTTTCATTACCGTTGATAAGATGTGAACTTCTCAAAAGACTAATAATAACTCATAATCCTTCACAAATTCAAGGATATATGGAGACGTAACTAACCTTAAAAGAGTAAGGTCAACGCATAATCTATGCGAGAGAATTTCAAATCAGATACAGACGAAAACGTTTAATGAATATCAATATATCCCATGTTTTCATAATTTGAGTACGCATTCGAAAGCTCCTCGGATCGTTACCCAGGTCATTCAAATGAAATCAAATCATAAGAAATGATAAGAACGTCAATACATCCAGTTGGGTATCAACACTCGGTAATCAGATACTTTTCCTAAGAATCTCACTACGGGAGAATTGGACAAGAAAGAATTGTCAATTGTCAAATACGACAATTTCCACAGATGAGTAAATTCGACTCAGAAGAATAGATGCTATAGGCACATATGTAGGTGTCCCTAACACTATGTCCCTATTTTGCAGTTTTTGCAGATCTCATAAAATTTTAATCCTTCACAATCTTCAAAGAAAATTTAGTGTTTATAATAATTTCATGGTGACTACTAATCAGTCTTGCATGGTCCCTTCCAAATTGTATGTAGGCGCGCAACTATATACAGTTTCAAGATTAACGATGCAATACTCAGTTCGTCAAAATTTTATCATCATGTTTATAACAAAAACATTTTCATGCTTAATTCTTAAATAAGAATCAAAATAAATTTACAAAGATTTTCTTTGTTATGAAAACAATTAAGTTTTCCAAGGTGTTTTATAAACAACTTCATTGATAACAATCACTTATAAGTCTTAATTTGAATAATCCTTATAGTGATGAAAAATCAATTTTTCTCAAGGGATACTGTTTTATCTTATGAAAAAAATGAGTGATCTGCAAAAGCGTGATGAAAACTTGTTCACCAAGAACTAACTAATATATGATAGGAAATGAGCTTTAGCCAAATAATCATGAGGTTCATGATCTCGATGGCACTCAAAAGAATAATCCACAACGTAACTCAATTCGAGATGACTACTTGTTCAATGGGTGCATCACTAATGCGAACATTAGGATGAAGCAATAAAAGATAGATAACATCGATACATGTAGAAATTAGCAATCAAAGGCAGTCTTTTCATTAATCACAAACAAGTCTAAATTGTACCGTAACACATTATGTGTCACTATGTCATACAATTCCAAGATCTCATCCTACCAACTGATGTCTCAGTTAAGTTAGGGATTATTTTTAAAAGATACCACAATTAATACTAGTCTACAAGAGTCATTAGGTGTTCCACATGTCCCGAAAGATCCATCGGTCCCAATTCAGAAGAAGATTTCTTCAATTTATTTATTGGACACTGGGCATCCTCGTTATTAAACAATGGTTTAGGAACAACTCTTAACACAAACTAACAATCATTTAAAACCTTATAATTCAATCACATGACATAACGACCTCCTCTTATCAATCTCATATTCCATACGGGTTAAATTTTACTTCATTCAAGTTTCAATCAACTTATACTCAATTCGATATTCTACCTCATTCTCCAATACTTTCATCCTTATTCTTACACCTTGAAAGGGCAATAAAAGTTTGATATGAATAACACTTAATTCTCAATCCTATAGCTCTTACAACAATAGTTATCAAATGAGTCACTAGTATGAGATGACTCGATCATTCAATTAGACTTATCGGAAAGGTACTAGTGGCATGAGGCTTTTGGGTAATGGTTCCATTGACAGCCTCAAGTGCAACATTCATCCTTTCGATTCTCAAATTTAAGAATTGGGTGACAACGAATCAGATGACACATTTCCAGGTGGTAACGTTTTGTCAAACTCCACTCTATAAGGAAAACGTCATAACATCGATATCAGTTTTAATCTCGCCAGGTCTTCTTCAATATCACAATTCACAATCAACTAATATCTACATTTCTACGATTATCAACCATTTTGTTGGGATCATAAACATCCACAACTTGGTTTAGATCTGGAATAGCTAGAATTCCTACGAGAATAGCTTCGATTAATTTGCTAGGGGAGTTAGGGTTTCTTGTGACAATCTACGTCGTATAAATACCTCGTATAAATATTAAAGTAATCATCAAACAATCATGTAATAAAATTACATCATATATATACATATAATCCAAGTTATATATATAGTAAAATAACACTTCTCAGTCTGGCCTTGTCGGTAACTCGGGAATTCTTCGGCACCGTTATAGTCAAAAGATTTTTAGACATTTTTAGAAAAATGTTTATAGTTAAAAGATTTTGAAATGTTTTATTCAAAACCATGGTATTAAAAATCTTTCGTTCTCAATAACGAGAGCTCTGGTACCAAACTGTAACACCCCCAAATTTATACAACTCAATACAGCGGAAGACTCGTTGGTGTTACGGGATAGCACATTACTCACATCACAGACAACGCATAAAAATCGCGTCGTTTAATAATAAAAGCATTTCCATTCATAAATATCAAAGTTACATCGGTCCCAAGTCATATTATTTCATACAAGTTTTACAAAGAATTTGAATGGAAATTATTGTTTAGGTGCGGGCCATGAATTCTTGTTGTCTTCCCGAGAATTACCTTCAAGTACCTGAGATAAAACATCTTAAAAGAAAAGGTCAGCGATAACGCCGAGTGAATTCATAGAGTTTAATAAACGATCAATATAACATCGGTATAAAATTATTACCGAAAATCATTTTTTATAAATAAATTTAATAGGCCATAAAATAGCCATAGTCATTTTATACAATTCCTTATCAAAATCATAATATAGGCTTTCGCCTTCAAAACCATTATACGAGCCAATGTCGTAAAAAACATCATACAATACGTTCTATAACGTTGTATAAAGTCAAATAAAAACCGTTATATGAATATGGTTATGAAAAACCAAAACACGAACATATTATCAATAGTAAGACCCCATATTGCTAGTCAGGCAATATATCGTAATTCGGTGCGTATAGCAGTATTTCGTTAATTGGATTATTATAAGCCGCATGACATTGTTACCTTACTTACAACAAACAACGGGTAGCTAGCCCAAAACTCATTTGCCCATCTAAATTAGCGTGTCGTCACAAAGGTCACACTATTCAAATCTTCTCATACATAAATTCGCTTACCAATCAATGTGGCACGACGGGGATCAACCGTCAAGGCGCGAACTAGGGTGATCGTCCCCAAATAGTACTATTATATGCATAAGCGTCTACCAAATCCTGGTAGTTCACAATTCATGCTAATGGGACTTTTAGTGACATAACCTAACTTTAATAATCCATTTTATTTCATCTATCGGGTTATTTAATCATTCATCGGGTCATACAATCATTCGGGTCCAAATCAACAAACAAACAATCGGGACAAATGGTGTCCTATATTAGTAAAACTAACATGTTATCTCCCTCGCGGGTTTATAAAATATTTCATAAAAACATTTAAAAGAGTGCGAGGCTATGAACTCACGCTGATGTGGGAAGGCGGTTATTGGCGATTCGGATGTACGGTACGTGCTTCAATCACGGAAACCTAGACAAATAATACTCGTCTTATACTCTTGTCCAATGACTTTATAAAAATAACAATTATGTATACATATGATGATTATATATATATGATGATCAAGTGGGTTTACATATTCTCATTTACTCATTTTTGTGTTATGTGTTGATAACTTTGATACTAGTTTACTAATTTTACCTATTTACATGTTTTAGGCCCAATAGGCCCATTAAAAGCCCAATATATTCTATTAGCCCGATTATACTTTTATTATCAGTATCACACTTTAGATGTTGGGCCCAAATGGGTTAAGCCCAATAAATAAGTTTATAAGTGTTTTAGCCCATTTTGTTGTATTATTAGTCCAATAACGTTAACTTAGTCCGTTAATGTCCGTATGTTATATAGTTCGGGTTTTATCGGTTTTTACTTGTTATATATGTTTATATATCAGTATATGAGTTTATAAAAGGTTACATTAGACGGGTCCAACCGTCTAAGTTTTATTTAACAAAAACATTAATTTTACGTTCATAGCCGAAAAAGTCGTAAAAATCATGTTTATAGTTTATAACTTATAAAACTTATCAAACTACCATTTTTATAAAATGTCTATTTATTTATCCTTATACATATTTATATAAATGTATTATATAAATTAGTGGGTTTTAATTCACATTTTATACTATTTTCATTTAAGTTCTTATATAATACTATTATACTTTAATTTCCAAAAATCTGATTTTTACTTTCACTTTCACCATTTTTACCATATCTTGAGTTCTACAAGGAGATAGAAGCTCATTTTTGGACACCATAAACTACATGATATGTGCTACAATTAACTTAGCTTTAGCTACTGCTCAATCCAACTCTAAATATCCCTAACAGTCCGTCCAAAACTGACTATTCAGATTGGTACTCTAAACTTGTTTTAGTCATATCTCACTCATTTTTATGATTTTATTGCATGTCCAACTCTCACATGTGTATGATATCTTATAATTACTTTATATGGGTTCTACTTTATCATTTTATCAGTCTAACATGTGGTTAGTTACTGTTTTTATACAGCCTATCATTTAAACAAGATTTACCCATTTTACATGTAGTTTGTCCATCTTTTTACCCTTGATTATCAACACCAAATCCCCACACAATACTTTTATCATCATATAATCATCATATACATATACGATAGGAAAGAAAATACATGATTACATAATCAAAATAACAAGAGGATGAGGAGAACCATCTTTATACCACCATGATGATGTAGGTTATGATCAAGACATGGATTTTGATCACACAACTTGTGATAAACCAAGACCATCTTCAAGATCACCATTCTTCATGAACTCCTTGTGTAAAATCAGCCCCAAGACTCCATAGAAACTCCTCCTTGGATGTTATAATCATCACCAATCAATAGGGCTTCAAAAGGGCTTCAACTTATGTATGAATAACATGAGATTTTGTGGTTAAATTTGATCATATGCGTGTTTATGGTGTAGGTTGGGACAGCAAAAATGGAGCTAGAGAGAGAGTTTTGGTGTGTTGTTGCATGAATGAGAAATGGTTTTGGTTATTGCTAGTGGTTTTGATGTGTAGTAGCTTGATTTGTAAGCTTCTAGTTACATGTGTTGCAACTAGTAACCTCAAGGTGACACCTCAAGGGTGTGTTGGCTTAATATTGCCGTCCCTTTTGAGTGGGATGGGGCAAGATTTATCTTGTCTCATCCCACTAATTTACGGGTACTCCTCGATTTTAGTTTCCTCGATTTGCGGCCCTCGGGTCGTTTTACGAAAAAAGTTTTTATAAATTATGAATCAACGGCACAAAACGAATC
This sequence comes from Glebionis coronaria, assembly GCA_025667525.1. Lineage (NCBI taxonomy): Eukaryota > Viridiplantae > Streptophyta > Magnoliopsida > Asterales > Asteraceae > Glebionis > Glebionis coronaria. The sequence continues at coordinate 247,915,185 of CM046875.1, forward strand.
TAATAAAAATTGTCTCATCAAAAACGGAGTTCGAAAACGTAAATACGTAATCCTAAGGTTTCCGGTTTAGTCGTAAAGGACGTTAAATTAAAATCGTAAGTCCTAATCTCTTCTCGTAAATTTGTGAGTTTATGAACGAACACAAATTTAAAATCTCAAAATAATATTCACGGATAAATTTATTTTCTAAAATGTCGGACTGTCACCAAAGACGGTGTATGTAGACCTAAGCACGTAACGTTGAATCCTCTGGTTTAGACGTAGTCGACGCTACTTCAAGACGTAAATCCAAATTACTTCCCAAAAATAAGTGAGTTCATAATATAACATTAAAATAATATTTTTAAATAATATTTGAGAACAAAATATCAACCATAAATTGACGGATTGTCACATCCAGCTTCCTTGATAAGCGCTCAATGTCGGATTGATGATGAACAGGCTGAAGGTTATGTATGTTGAGGATTTGTTGAGCATAATCATCCCCCTTGGTAAATGATCAAAGTTGGTTTGGGCAGGATGATCAAACATTAGAAATTCAGCTGTTGGATCATAGGCTGGGCGTTGGAAGACGGTTGTTGTGGAGGTAGCAGAGTTTGGAGTAACAACAGCGTCCTTAGGAGGAGGAGTATTATTTCCAGCTGGGGTGGACACAGCTATTTCCTTGGGAGGAGAGACAGATTGTTGATCTTCCTCATCTTCTTCATCCTCCTCCTCAAACATCCCTATAGGGATTTCATCTTCAGGCATTGACTCAAGATCAGAGACATCATCCTCTAATGACAGCATTTCTTCATCAATATTCAGCAAAGGCTTATCGTCATTAGGTTGGTCTTGAGTAATTGTATCAGCCTCTTTCTCCTGTTGTACCTGGGATTCAGTGACTGGCTGTACAATTTCAGCCTGCAAATTGTTATAATTAGTAACAGGGAAAAAAGTGAGGGGAATGGTCGTCATTTCGCTGTCCCAGAGAGGCTGAGGGTGATTACTCAGTCACTCCAAAGGATAAATCCTTAGGATACTTTTAAGTGTGAAAAATATATGGTTAATGATCGCCATTCGCTGCCCCTAGGAAAGCTGAGTGTGATTATTCAACCCCCCCAAAAGGTTAAAACCTTTGGGACTCTTTTGATTGTGAAACATATGTTGTTTATGGATCGCCATTCGCTGCCCCTAGGAAAGCTGAGGGTGATCATTCAACCCCCCCAAAAGGTTAAGAAACCTTTGGGACTCTTTTAAGAGTGAAACATATGTGGGTTAAGGTCGCCTGTTATGCTGCCCCTAGGAAAGCTGAGGGTGATGATTCAATCCCCCTGAAAAGGATAAATCCTTTGGGATTCTTTTAAGATGAAAAAGTTAAGGGTTAAGATCGTCTTATTACGCTGTCCCTAGAAGAGCTGAGGATGATGATTCAGCTCTCCTAAAAGTAAAACTTTTGGGATTCCTTTTCTGAGGGAACCAAGAGGCTATGTGAAGTACAACTGATCAAGGTTGAGACATATGTGTATCCAGGTTGTTGTTAGCCTGAATATTGTCTAGAGGGTGCAGGGTCATCGGGGTGCTTTATAAACACAAATGAATCATTCCCTGGTGCAAAGACAAGGTGTACAGAAGTCCTAAAGAGTTCTAAGTGCATAGACAGACTTCTATGGGTCGAGGATTACCCTAACTTCACCACTCTCTCCTACAGACAATTGAGAGTGGCTGCTTGTGAACCTCTAAAAATGTACACTGATTACCTGTGAGATATCAGCTGGATTAGGCTGGTTTCCTATTGTCTCAACTGACTTTGAGACACTAGACCCCTGTTGTTGGTCAGCAGAAGTATCTGATTCCACATGAGTATCTGGAACAGAGGAGGTGTCAGTCTTCTTTCCCTTGGCCTTAGCAACAGTTTTGGTGTGGGAAGAAGAGGGGATTTTCTTCTTCTTAGGCTGTTGGCCAGAAGAAGCCTTGGACTTCGTAGTGTGCTGCCCAGAGGTCAAAGACTTAGACTTGCCAGACACACTAGAGGTATTCACCTTCTCAGAAGAAGGGAGCAAGGACTTCTCAGCTGTTGGTTGTTTGTTGGCAACGTTCATCATATGAGAGGTGACAGGGACATCTTCAACTCCTATTTCTTTGTATATGGCACCTGTGATGCGGTAGGGCTTCAGAGCAGTCAATGCAGAGTTATGGTAGTTGTCTCCCAACAGGATTTCAAAGATCAACGACAAGAAGCGAACATAGCAGATATTCTTTTCCCTGACTTGATTTCTTCCCTTCAGCTGTTCTACAAGGTTGGAGAAGAGAATGCTTCCAACATCAACATCAGCTCCCCAGATCAGCCCATATGCTATAGCTTGATGGTTAAAGGACATCTGATCTTGGGATCCCTGCATTCCTCCCAAGGATTTAACAATGTAGGTGAAGAGGAAACGCCACATGGGAGTAAAATACTTAATCTTCAGAGGAGATTTTGAGAGGACCTCAGCGGGTGTAAGGGCAGGGTTTACATCATGGAAGGGTTTGAGTGTGGCCAGGGCATCTTTAACAGCCTTTATATCAACAACCTTAAGGCATTCATCACCATGTTTCAATCCAACCACACTCGAGAAATCTTTAAGTGAGAAAGCAAAAGGGTGTTCATTGCATGAAAGGCTAAAAGTTATTGTGTCATCTACCACTTCAGCAGAGTACCAGAATTCCCTAAGGTATTCTTGGTAGAAGGTGGATGGGGATTTGGTGAAGGCTTCACTTAAGTCACAATTTTGCATGAAGTTTACCAGATCTGAGTAGGTGTCATTGGGAGCCTTGATCCATCCAATGGAGTTGTTGGAGGCGAGGATGCTTTCGTTGATCTCGAAGTTAACGTTTGCTGCTTTGGGAACGGAAAACGCCATGGATTCAAGGTCTAAGGTGAAAGAAAATGGAGGATGGTTTTAAGAGAGAGAAGAACTTAGAGAGAGAAATAGATTTGTGAAATGAGAATGGTGGTGGGTGAGAAGAGACGAGAGACAAAATATATATTCAAAATAATTAAACAGTTATTCAACCGCATTTAATGCAAAGTGAGAAATTGACTGCTCATGTGGGTCCCTTGACCTTTCAAAACTTACTTGTCTCCTCGTTATTCAAAAAATAAATGATTAAATATTTGAGAATGTTTTTTGCATTTACTTGGAAAGTAACTACCTAGTTTCATGTGAAAAACATTTAATATAGAATCTATCATTTAATGAACACATTTAATATCAAGCCACAGGCTTTGAGATATTGAGCATCCCTAGCTCAGCAACTAGCCTGTTGAACGAAGGTCCAGCCAAAGGCTTTGTGAAGATATCAGCTAGTTGCAGCTCTGTGGGAACAAAGTGCAGCTCAATATCTCCCTTCATTATATGATCCCTGATAAAATGATACCTGATATCAATGTGTTTGGTACGAGAGTGAAGAACAGGGTTGTTGGATATGGCAATGGCGCTCGTGTTTTCACAAAAGATTAGCACTTTGTCATATAAAATTTCATACTCAGCCAATTGACTTTTCATCCAGAGCACCTGAGCACAACAGCTGGCTGCAGTGACATATTCTGCTTCAGCTGAAGACATAGCCATAGAGTTTTGCTTCTTAGCACTCCATCCAACCAATTTTCCTCCTAGAATTTGACAGCTGCCTGAAGTGCTTTTCCTATCATTACAGCATCCAGCATAGTCTGAATCTGAATAGGCCTTGAGATCAAAGCCTGATTCCTTTGGATACCATAGACCTAGGGATGGTGTTCCTTTGAGATACCTGAAAATTTTCTTAACAGCCACTAGATAGGATTCTTTTGGGTTAGCTTGGTACCTTGCACAAAGACATGTGGAGAATTGGATATCAGGACGACTAGCTGTCAGATACATGAGTGACCCAATCATGCCTCTATATAAAGTCTCATTAATAGAGACCCCTGACTCATCATGGCCCAAGTTGTTGGGTGGAAGCATGGGGCATTTCACTGATGCACAATCAGCTAAGTCATATGTTTTAAGTAAATCCTTAACATACTTTTCTTGACAAATTGAAATTCCCTTAGGAAATTGTTTAATTTGAAAACCCAAAAAGTAAGTTAATTCACCCATCATACTCATCTCATATTTCTTGATCATTAATTTAGCAAAACGTTTACTAAGATTGACATTTGTTGACCGAAAGATGATATCATCCACATAAATCTGCACAATGATGAAATCACTCTTATCCTTGAAGGTAAAGAGTGTTTTATCAATAGAACCCCTGACAAATTTATTTTTAGCTAACTAACTAGAAAGAGTTTCATACCATGATCTTGGAGCTTGTTTCAGCCCATACATGGCTTTGTGTAGTCTGTACACATGGTTGGGAAACTCGCTGTTCTCAAATCCTTCAGGTTGTGCAACATACACTTCCTCAGCCAAATCACTATTGAGGAATGAACTCTTTACATCCATCTGATACACAGTGAAGTTCATATAGGCAACATAAGCCACGAAGATTCTGATGGCTTCAAGTCTTGCAACTGGAGCAAATGTTTCATCATAATCAATTCCTTCATTCTGAGTATACCCATGTTCCACCAGCCTGGCCTTGTTTCTGATGATGTTCCCAATTTCATCCATCTTATTTCTATAGATCCATCTAGGGCCTGTGATATTCTTTCCAGGTGGAGCTGGCACTAGTGTCCATACTTTGTTCCGTTTGAACTGATTGATTTCTTCTTGCATAGCAGCTACCCATCCTTCTTCTACCAGAGCCTCAACTACTCTTTTAGGTTCAATTTGTAGAATCTTGATAACCTATGAATCTATGAAGTGGGTTGATGTTTTCTAGAGAGAGAAAGTGAGAGAAACTATGTGTCTTTTTATTAGAATGAAACTAGGAAAATGAACAACTACCAACCCCTTTCCAAGGAGGAAAGGGGTATTTATACTTCCAAGCCACTAATGGACTTGGGCCGGCCCATGACAAGCCCATGGGCCGGTTCTTACTTAACTAAATAAGTAACTATTAACTACGAGCTATTACAACATTAATAATATTGTGGAGTGACCGATACTTCTTATATACGTAAAAACGTATTTCTAACAATCTCCCCCTAAGGGAGGTCACTCCACGTTACAAAGTTCTAAACCTAGCATACCATACTAAGTCTTCGTTCTTTAGCTCGTAGTCTTTTCTTCTTTTTCTTTTTGTTGTGAATATTTTGATTTGATCTTTTTGAGGCTTTGGCTTGAGAGCATTGTTCTTTTGGCCAATCACGTGCGATCTTTGCCTTCTTGTGAAACTTGCCTCCTCGTGACTCCATGTTCCACACACTTATGTCTTTTTTTTGAATTCTCGAAAGCTTTAGAGTTTGGTACAGCGGAAGACTTCATCTTGCACTTTCTTGAATTTTGCTGAACTTTGATGTAGAAAAACATAAGCATGTGGGAACGACTTCTACAGGTACACCGCAACACCACCGTCTTCTACTGGTACACAGCAACGCCACCGTCTTCAACAGGTACACAGCAACGCCACCGTCTTTAACAGGTACACAGCAACGACACGAATAAAATAGCTTTGACATTTTATTCTAATTCGGTAGCATTTTACCTCCAATCGGTGAAGACCGTTGGACGATATTAGATATCGTACCCGTGACGGATAGTTTCAATTAAGTAACTTCCTGACAGGATTTCGCGGGTAAACCCGTTCTCTTTATTTGACCGTCCAAAGCTGACTGCGAACATAAAGAGTGAATCACTTGGATAAATTATCCTTGTGATTTGAAGCCGTCAATTCATGAAACCTGGAACAAGTGAATTTCAATTAAGATTTTCACCATCGTCGCTTTCCAGTTATCACGAGCTCAATTCATAAAGAATCTTACACGTCACCTACCAAGTGCTGTTTGATGTTAACACTAGAAGGATTTCCACTCGTCACTGTGATCAATAAAGAGTCACTCTGAGTGTTCTGGCAAGATCATATGATAATGCGTAGAGGCCTGAAACGAGTTTAAGTTCAATTAAGAATTAAACCACTGTTTCTTTCCATTTTTTCACAAGATTGGTTCTAAAAGAACCGCACGTGTAACCTACCATGAGCTTGTTTGATGTTGGCTCAAGCAGGATTTCCATCTTCATTGTAATACTTACGTATTACTCGGATGTTCTAGCAATATTACAGGAATACTGCATAGGACTCATGAAAATCTCTTACTTTTCACAGTGTGTGAGAAAGCAAGGAATAAATGGAAAGTGTCCTAATGAGACTTTTGATGATCTCTTGGCTCTAGACTCGATTGTGCATTTTGATTTAGTGAGCGATGGCTGGAGAGGAGTGCCACCTTTTCAATACCAGTCTATTCGGAGTGAATAAACCAATAGATAACGTGTTGATCTCCGTGTGATTAAAACAAATACCTTTTGAGAGATATTTGAGTTAGCTGGGAAGGGTTGTGCATTGCATCACAGTGTCCATGACGTCTTTCTTCAATATCAAGAATCATCAACAAAAATGATCTCAATAGCATATGTATTGACCCGGTTTCTACCTAAAGTTGTAAGGAGGGCTTCTTTCTTTACACCCTTTATCTTTACAATTCTTTTTCATTCTTCAACCCCTTCAATGCTTACCAATACGTCATCACTAGCAGGAATACTCATGTGGTCAGGGTAGCTTGTTGGATATGCTGCATTCTCTTGATAAGAAGAATATAAAGACTGAGCATAAGGTGCAATGCTTGCTGGGTGATGTTGTGAAGAATAGTGTGGTGAAGGTGCATTGAACCGATATTGTTGCTGATGTGAGGTGGGTGGTTGCGGTAGAATCGAGTATTGGGGGAAGGTTGGTGTCATGTAAGGTGATGGATGATAGGCTTGATGTCCCAAGATATAAGGAGTGTTGTTGTGTGACAAGCTTGGTTGATTCGCCATCAAAGCTAAGGAATCAGGGTACATACCTCGAGGCGAACGGTGCATGATCACATGTTTCTCATGCTGCTGAAGAAAAGCATAGAGTTGATCCAAATTGCACTTATGAAAATCCCTGGTTAACTTAACATTGGTAATATACTCACCCCATTCAGCTTGAGGTAAAGTATTCAAAAATTTGGTGTTAACCTGGAATGGAGCAATCACGAGATTGTATACATTCATGAGAGTAGTGAATCTGAAATAATAGTCGTGAAGCGTTTCCCCTGGGTTGTACGCGAATCTATCAAACAGATCATACAACTGACATTCCCTTTCCTGTTTGGTAAGAGACGTACCTTGTAGAAACACCTTTAGACGTTCCCATAAATCCTTTGCCACCGTATACTGACTTACCATCCGATAGATGTCATGTGGAAGAGCTTGGAGAATGGTTTGAAGAGCCTTTTCGTCTGCATCGGCAACGAGTTGTTGTGCTGGTGTAAGTTCTTCAAATTCTCGTGGTCGAGTCACATTGTTAACCACGATGGTACCATAATCAAGTGGACCATTAAGAATTGACTTGACCATAAGCTTCCCATATACCGGTTTTCCCTTAAGGTAAGACATCATCCGGCCTTGCCATGCTTCAAAAACTTCTTTGATGAGCATTGGAGGGCGATTATCCGTTCCCGTAATGACGGAAATATCCGTAAGTGATGTCATTTGAGGCATTACTGAATTCGGATTCATTTTGTTCACTTCAAAGAAACAAAGATTATCGGTTGATCGAGCAGTGAAGTAAAGCTTGTGAATTGTGTTGAGTTTTTGTTGTAAGAAACCAAGATTAAATCCTCTAAAAAATCGTCAAAAAAAAACAAGTAAAATATCCCTTGATTCGGAACTTTTGTTGATTCGGAAGTGTTGATACGGAAGATTTTGACTTGGAAAACCTTGATTCGGAACTTTTTGTTCGGAAGATTTGATCCGGAAGATTTTGACTTGGAAAACCTTGATTCGGAACTTTTGGTTCGGAAGATTTGATCCGGAACTTTTGTCTTGATCCGGAACTTTCCCTTGATTCGGAACTTTCCTTGATCCGGAACTTTTCCCTTGATCCGGAACTTTTTCCTTGATCCGGAACTTTCCTTGATCCGGAACTTTCCTTGATCCGGAACTTTTGGTTCGGAACTTCTTGATCCGGAACTTTCCTTGATCCGGAACTTTCCTTGATCCGGAACTTTTGGTTCGGAACTTCTTGATCCGGAACTTTTGTTGATCCGGAACTTTTGGTTCGGAACTTTTGGTTCGGAACTTTTGGTGATCCGGATGTTTTGGTTCGGAACTTTGTCTGAGTAAACAGAAACTTGTTTCGAGTATACAGTCGATCAAAAAGATGAAGATTAAGCCCAGATTTTTACCAAGTAACCCAAAAGGTTTTGTGATTTCAACTAAAATAAGTAAAAACTAATACTTATCTACTAATCCCAATCACAAAAACACCAAAAACTCCAAGAATCAAGATGGATCTTCTTAAAGAACACTAATACAATCAAAAACTAAAAAATAACACAAATCATTACCTTAAATCACCCCATAGCTCTTGATACCAAATGTAGAATCTTGATAACCTATGAATCTATGAAGTGGGTTGATGTTTTCTAGAGAGAGAAACTAGAGATAGAAAGTGAGAGAAACTATGTGTCTTTTTATTAGAATGAAACTAGGAAAATGAACAACAACCAACCCCTTTCCAAGGAGGAAAGGGGTATTTATACTTCCAAGCCACTAATGGACTTGGGCCGGCCCATGACAAGCCCATGGGCCGGTTCTTACTTAACTAAATAAGTAACTATTAACTACGAGCTATTACAACATTAATAATATTGTGGACTGACCGATACTTCTAATATACGTAAAAACGTATTTCTAACACAATTTGTGAGAGAAATTAAGCAAAGAGACATTCATTGGCTGAGGCAGACTCTGAGTCATGAATTCGCTGTCTAGTTGTAACCCCTGCATTAGGTTCCCTAATAATGTTGACAAGAAGAATGTGTTGATCTCTTGACCACTTGTTTTGAGGAGCTGGGGACTCAAGGACAGGAACACTTGTGGGCACAGCTGGTACAATTTGAGTTTCATCCTGCTGACTAGGAGGGCTTTCTTCAAAGACTACTTCAGTGTAAGAGTCTTCTTCAGCCATATCATGAGGTACAACTACATTATCAGCAGGAGATTCTTCAGGGATTTGAAGAATTGGTGAGTCATCAATAGCAGTAGAAGAAGAAGGACTACCAGAGGTTTGTGTTTCTTCTTCATCAAGTTCCTGAGAGGTAGGAACTTCTATGTTGTGAGTAGACAGAGGGTCAAAGGCAGGAATAGAAGGAGTGAGAGTGTTGGAGTGATGATGGAGATGACTGGTAGGTCTTGGTTCTGAGAACTCATCACCTGGGAAAGACACATTTTCATTAAAATCAATTTCGTCACCCTCTGTTCATGTTCTCTGTATGACTTCATCATCTTCATTGAATCTGACATGAAAGGTTTCTTCTACTTCTTGTCTTCTGATGTTAAATACTCTGAAGGCTTTGGCTGTTGGAGAGTATTCCAAGAAGAAACCATCATCAGCCTTTTCATCAAACTTTCCAAGTTTATCCCTGTAGTTGTAAATGAACACAGGGCATCCGAACACATGAAAATAGCTTACATCTGGAGATCTTTTTCTGAAAACTTCATAGGAAGTTTTACCATGTCTTTTGACAATGATTGATCTGTTTTGTGTGTAGCAAGCAGTGTGAAAAGCTTCTCCCCAAAATTGCTTTGTTAAGGTTGCACCATTTAACATAGTTCTGGCTGCTTCAATCAAAGTCATGTTTCTTCTTTCAGCCACACCATTTTGTTCAGGGGTGCCAGCTAAAGAGAAGTTCTGTGAAATCCCTTTTTCATCACAAAAAGATTCAAGTTGATGATTCTTGAATTCAGTACCATTATCACTTCTTAGAGCTTTGACTCTAACATCATTCATATTTTCAACCTGTCTGATGAAGGACATGATGGTATCAGCTGCATCACTTTTCCTTCTGAGGAAGAACACCCATGTGTATCTTGAAAATTCATCAACTATGACCAAGGTGTATTTGTTGTGATTAATGGTCTGAGGTTTGATAGGCCCAAACAAATCCATGTGAAGGAGATGTAAGCACTTGTCAATAGAGAATGATTGCCTAGTCTTGAATGAAGACCTGTGATGTTTTCCTTTGACATAGGCAGAACAAGTCTTGTCTTTAGAAAACATTACTGAAGGTAGACCAGCAACCAGGTTTTGTGTGACTATCTTGTTGATGTTCTTGAAGTTGAGATGAGACAGTCTTTTGTGCCATAGCCAATTGACACTTTCAGAGGCTTTAGCAAGAAAACAATTTGAGCTGTCTTCAGAGCAAACAACCATGTTGATGACATAAACATCTCTTCTTCTAGGTGCAATAAGCACAACATCATTGTTTTTGTTGAATATGGTTCCCTGATTCTTAGTAAACAAAACCTTATAGTCAGCATCACACAATTGGCTGATGCTAATAAGATTATGTTTAAGACCATTCACATATGCAACCCTGGTAAACGTAATTCCATTGCAGTTCACTGAGCCATATCCTTCTGTGTCACCTGAAGAGTTATCTCCAAACACCACTTTAGGACCTGGCTCCTTTTTGTATTTGTGCAGGTATTGTTGAATCCCTGTCATGTGTCTAGAACAGCCACTGTCTAGATACCATACCGATTCCTTGAGATATTTCTACACAGATACATAGAAACAGGTTAGTTCCTATGGTGAACCCACTTTCCAGTGGGTTCCTTGAATTGCTGATTAGCAACTCTTGTGTTCCTGTAGAACTTTTGGCATTGGGAGGGACAATTCACTGTTTCATGGGTATAACTTCCACAGATATCACACCCAGGGAAGTCACCACACTTGTCTGAGTGATGGTCTGTGAATCCACATAATTTACAGGGAGGATAAGGTCTGTAGTTTCCATGTTGTCTTTTGGAACCCTGTGGTCTATCCCTAGAGGGTGTCTGAGCTCTTTTAGCTGCCATGTGTCTGTCATGATCTAAGGTCATGTGGTAAGAGTTTTTACATACATTGCAATAAGGTTTGATTAACGTTTCCCATTTGGGTTCACCTAGGACTGACTTAGGTTCATGAGAAGTAGAGCATTCAGAGGAAGGCATAATGTGTTGTTTCAAGAGTTCTACTTCTTTCATTAGAGACAACAGACGATCTTCAGTGGTAGGGTCAACCTTATTCACAGCTTTAGTAGTGACGGGCTTAAAAGCAACTTGTTTACCAGCTTGTTTAGCAGGCACATGAAAAACTTTAGCTGGAGGTTTCTCAATATCTGTTCTAAGTTCACCCTTAGTAGCTCGAGAAGAACTGCTGGGTTCAACTCCATAGAGTTTGGGCAAAGGTGGTAACTCAGCCACATCTTCAGAGACAGGGTCATTAGTCAAAGTGGTATCTGACATATGAATAGTCTCTGTAGATTTGAAGACAATGTCTTTGGGTTTGGTGAGAATTCTCAGCTTATTTTTCTTAGCAGATATATCCCTTTTAATGTCAGCAGGTACTTCATCATTAAGCAATTGATCTATTGTGAACCTAGCACACAACCATTTTTCAATAACCTTGTTTAATTTAGAAACTTGATCATTTAAAGCAATGTTTTTCAAGGTTAACCTAGTGACTTCATTTTGTAGGGATATTTTCTCTAAATTAACCCGTCTGAGAGTTTCACATTCAGATTTAGCATTTAGCAATTCAGTTTTAACAGAGTGAAACTTATCAAGTAGGTTCTTTCTTTGTTCCTCAACAAAGTGTAAATCAACAATGGTGTAATCAAGGACATGCTTGCGTTCATCACTATCAGACATAGATAAAAGCCTATGTACCTTTTTCATCGTGATATCAACCCAGTGTCCTGATCTTGCATCACCTTTTCCAACAGCTGGTTCATCCTCAGCTATAGCCATGAAAGCCTTGACTCTAGTAGTATCTTCCTCATCTGAAGTCAGTGGCTCATCATTCCAATCATAAGCTTCAACAACCAACCCTTTCTCTGTCTTTTTATCACCACCCTTCTTCTTGGACAGAGCTTCAAGCTTCAAATTCATTTGTTCTAACTCAACTTTAAGTGCCTTGTACTTGTTTTTGTAATACTTCTTCTCAGTGTCTGATGAATTGGGTTGGTGAGATGAGTTGTTGTGTTGTTTGAACTTGTAAGGTTTGGATGAAGATGATGGATAGGAGGGTGAGGATGTCTTGGTGGAAGGACAGTCTTTTTGGAAATGTCCAAGCTTTCCACCGGCAAAGCAAGTTTCTTTTGACCTGACAGTTGGTTTACTAGCTGATCATATTCTCCCTGATCTTTTGAAGAATCTTCTTTGGTTGGCTAGTAAGGCTCTTTCATGAAACTCTGCATTAAGGTCTATCAAAATCTCTTGGCTGCTGCGGGTGTCTTCTTCAACATCAGAGTCGCTGTCATGAGGATGTGGTACAGAGATCAAGGCTTTGGAAGATGCTCCTTGAACTACAAATCTTTCAGTCTCTGACTTGTAAATAGTATCGATCAGCCCTTCTTCATAATTATACTTTCCATAAAGCTGAGCTAAGGTGTCATTCTTGATTGAGTTATTAGCTCTCTGAGTCTGATTCATACTCAGCCACTTTCTTGGAAGGCTGTTAACAAATGTGGCATTAATCTCAGCTTGACCAATGGTGACATCATTCATTGCTAGGTCATTGAGAAGAATCTTCAGCCTTGTATAGGTTTGGTGAACCTTTTCACCTTCAAGTGACTTGAAGGCATTAAACTGAAGTCTGGGTGCCTGAATCTTTGTCTCTCTTGTTTCAGAGGGTCCTTCATGGCCAAGGATGAGGTCTGTCCACATTTTCTTGGCCGTGGGACACTAAATGACAGACTTCATGATATGTTTAGGAAGACAGGATATGATGATGCTTTTGAGACGTTTATCTTGGTTTGCCAATTTTCTATCAGCAGGAGTCCAATGTTTGAGAGGTTTGGGAAGCGGGTTTTCTTCAGTGGAGGTAAGCGCCATGGGAATATAAGGACCATTTTCTAAAATTTCTATAAGAAAAGGTTCAAGTCCATCGAGATACACAAGAAATTGACTCTTCCAACTGGCAAAATCTTCTTCATCAAAGACTGGTACACTTGTGACATGTGATTAACCTCTTGAGTCAAGAAGTTCGGGTAGATCATCGTCATTGGCAGGAGGGTTGGTTGGTGATGATGGTGTTGTAGAAGGTGAATGTGCTGGGTTAGAAGTTTCTGGCATGGTGGATCTTGATTATAAAACTGAGAACGATGTTTCTTGAAGGTTTTAATATCAAAAACAGCTCTGATACCAATTGATAGTCCCTAATCAATGCTAGAAACCCTAAACTTAACTAATCAACACAAGGTATTACTTTTCAAACGTAATCTTATTATTGTATAATAAAGAATTACAAGTGTTATGGATAACACCGTTTGATGACAATGTGTTGTGCACACTTTGAACAACTATAAACCCTAACTTATGAATACAGTCATAGCTGTTTGATTCTATAAGTTCTAAGCAATAATGTTATGAATATTCTCAAAGTGTTAAACATTAATGCATGGATACACATCCTTTTTATAGTGTTACGAGGTTGACCTAAATAGTACTTGATGGTGACTACACAAGATTTCACTTTTCAGACATCAGTCACATGATGCTCTTCTATTCTTGGTAGTCTTCCATTATACTTTAAGGAAACAGTTGTCAAAACAGTTTCCTTTTTCTTCATAGTCTCGAACACACAAATGGCATGTCCAAAGTGTGCTGAGTGTTAACTGGGTATTGCCACCCCTGTTAACCCTCAACCCCTCATAGTCCCTGATACATCTTGGCTGTTATCCATCATAGCCAATGAGTATGTCTTCAAGTAATCTTTGACTTCCTTGACAATGTCTCTAACATGGACTCCTCTGAGGTTGCTCACAGAGACTTGGATCTATGTAAGTCTTGCGATACTTGCCTGCCTCCTAGGCACAGGCAAGGGACTATCTAACAGCTTAATTATGTTTAAATCTATGATCAGGGAATCTAACAAGTTTAGATTCCCAACACCATCGAACACAACCAACAAGACGACGAACTATGAATTGTAAAACTGTATGCGACGTTAAAAAGCGATTACGGATTTGTTTCTTAACCATTTTCAAAAATTCCAATTGCATAATGTTCTATGACATACCGACTACGAATCCACCCGACATCCATATGTTGTTTGAGTCGTTATTTTTCGAAAGGAGTTATATGTTTCTACAAAAGCTTTAAAGCCAGTTTTTAACTCTTATACATCGAAACCTTTCGTTTAGTGAACCCATGTCATAAATATAAGGAGTTGTAACATACGAAAACATTAGTGACCAAGTTTTTAAGCAAAAAATTGAATTTTTTCCACACACTATAACCCAAAAACATTAGATATTTCTTTGAAAACTTGAACCACAAATCTTCTTGTGTAAGAACCCGTACTTTTCCCATTATTATTTTATTCTTTTATTCGTACTTCTTGAATTTTCCAACGTATTACGTTTTATTGTATTCTTATATGTAAATCCGGAGATCATGATAATTTAAATAAATTATACTTTTCAAGTATTTTCTAATCATTGATAAATACTTAATCTCGAATTATAAATTTTTTATTTTATTTTTCCATATTTATTTAAATCAAATTTAATTTAAAATCACTCGCGTGCATTTTACAACGAGTTTATTCAAATCAATGAACAACGAGAATTTCTAGTGACCGCGATACCGATGATGCCCAAAAGTTTATATTTTATTATCGATGTTTCGGTAATTAATATTTTCGATGATGTCGTTTTAATTACGTGTTAAGTCATGTCGGAAAACCATATTATCATATCTTTGATGCATTACGAAACTCGAGCCCCGTAAATATTCACACGGATTGACTAATAGTCATTTTATACCCTTTAAACTATTAAATTGCTTTTAAGTCCAAAACTATTCATTAACTTCAATTTACACCCTAACGATACTATATAAACAAAATTTTTTACAACTTCACTTCATTTCACTATCAAAAAAAACACACACATTTAAACAAAACTACTCTCCTTCCTCCATTTGTGCCGCCACCCTAAACATCCGAAAACACCCAAAATCATCAACTTTTATTTTAATCCATCAAAATCTAATCATAAACCCATGTTCCAAATCAAAAGATGATTCTATCTTTACAAAAATTTCACACATGCATCAAATTTTCAAGATTTTATGATTTTATGTTTTGTATAGGTTTTAATCATCTTGCATGTATGGTTTTTGGTGAGATCTTCATGCCTTGATGCTAAAAAGTTGTATTTTGAACTTTGATTTTTTTGTTTTAATTTTACTTACAAGTGTTTAGGAGTGTTTGGTTGATGAGTATGATAGTAGAGTGATTCTATAGGTATGGGAATGATTAGTTTTGGTTTGAAAATTGATTTGTTATGATTTTCTAAAAGTGTATTTTGGATAGCAGGTCTAGAACAGATTTTTCGTGGGTTTAAGATTTGAGATAGGCTGAGATTATTTTATTTATTGTATAGTTTTCCGAGACGCTCGATTTGGTATAAGATAGAGCTTCTAACTTATTACGAGTCAAAATTTATGCTAGTTTTAGTATTCATGTACCGGGAGACGTAAATCGGCACAATCCGAAATTGTGGTTGATTTTGGGTCGGCTCTCGGGGACTTTAGGCTTGGTTAGATAAATGATACTACTGGTTTTTAAAGTTTATAAACTTAATATGATGGGTCTAGTAGTGTGTTTAAAAGACGGATTGTCGAGATAATACTTTTAAAGTGGTCTAAACGGTTTTATAAAACAGGTGCACAATCTGCCCCAAATTTGGAGTCAAGTAAAGTGTCGAGCTGATAGGTTTTAAAGTATGAACTTTGGCTCAAAATTTGGCAGGGTCTTATATAGGTTATAAGATACCTTGACACCAAGTTTCATCTAAAATGGACAAGTCTAGATAGGGTAGATCAGTGTGTACATTCAGAGTATACTTGCTGATTGTATTTTGGACACATAGTTCAATGCTTGTGTTGCGTGAGTTTGAGTATTCACTATCGGATATGGTGACTTAATAGAGTGCTTAGTCATTATATAAATGACTTATTTACTGGTCCGAATAAGGTAAAGGGATATTTTGACTTGCGTTGACTTGGCGTCTTATGACGGGTCAATTGCAAGTATACAAGTGTTTAAACGAGTAATGTTGGATAAATGAGTTAGTATGAATTCATTTGGTTCGTGTCATTGGTTTCGAAATACTAATACTTTGAAAACATTTGAGTCATATTATAATTGGTATATACCGATATTGAGTTCGAGTCTTAACGCGCGTCTTATTGTGATAGGTTGCGGTTTTCGTGTTTCCCCGGGCATCCATATCGTCGGTGATCGTCTCACTACCATTGTTTCTACTCAGTTGTTGAGTATCGTGATTGACTTACCTCGTGGCTAAGGTGAGTTCATAGCCGCTTTTTACTTATACATGGTTTCTAAACACGGGGTGAGATTTTACATCGTGGAACACAACCATTTAAAAACTGTATGCTATCCAGAACTTGTATGCTATCCAGAACTTGTATGCTATCCAGAACGTGTATGCTTTCCAGACTTTCGATATTATTATTGCTTTTTAGTCTAGCCTCAAGTTTCCTCTCCTGATTATGAACCGTTAATTTCGAGTACTAAGCGCGAATGTTGTGGATGGATCCATCGGGATTGACAATCCCCATCCCATGATGCGGTTGATAAACCATGACGCACTAATATTTGTTTATACATGAGTATTTAGGCCGAATACTCCCTAGAGGAACTTACGTAAGTTATGCTTTGGTTCATGAACTGAACTACAATAACAATTATAGTTTTGACTATGGTTGATGTATATAACCATTTTCCTTACTACGTGTTTACAAATAAATGCTTGTGTTCCACACCTTTACTGCTAAACTTATGAATATCACTCAATTTTATGTTGACGATTTTACATGTTTATTCTCAGGTATATTTACTTAGTGATGTAGTGTTTTTGCAACCCTTTAGGAAAAGAGAGGCAAAGTAGTGGTAGTATTAAGTGTCGGTTTAGGAAAACCGAGCACTAATGACCCAAATGAAGTCCAAGTTCGTTTCCCAAGGAGGCAAGTGCGTTGTGTGTTGAATTGATATTGATTTGTGATTATATGATTGAAAAAGAAATGGGATTAGAAGAGAAAGACGGTTACGAAAACGAATTAAACTACGACGAAAAAGGCGAACACGTAAAACCGTAAATAGTACAAAAATTAAAATTTTAACCTAAAAATTCCTAAAAATTTCTAAAAATCCCCAATAATATTCTAAGAGTTTACAAAAAATCGAAACTTGCTAAAACCTTTTAATTAATTAGATAATGACTTTTTAATGCTAATTAAAGCCCTAAAAATCACTTTTAATTATTAAAAAGCCCTAAACAAGATCTAATAGTTTGTAAACCTCAAAAATATCCTAATTAAGCTAAAAACTATTTTTAAAAATTTTAAAACCAAATTAAACTATTTTAAAACACTTAAAAACTATTAAAATCTATTAAGTCTTAAATTAATTCTAGAAATTAATTGAAAAGTCTAGAAAATATTTGGAAAGTGACAAAACTCCTAATTAAGTGTTCTTAACCTAGGAAAAATGTAAAAACTAAAAAAAATCAAACTTCAATTTTTAATAATAAAATAATATTAAAATATTAAAAAAAATAAAAAGTTTATAAATAAATTCTAAAAAACTACCAAAAATCTAGAATAATGTAACTAAAACAAAAATGCAATCCAAATTTTCTGAAACCTATTTAATAAGTTTATATTGAATTTTAAAGTTAGCTAAAAACCCTAAAATCCTATAAAATCAAAAATAAGCTAAATTGAAAACCTAAATAGCTGAAAACCTCAAAAATGTGATTAAAAAGCTAAAAACTATTTTTTCAGATTTTTAATATACCTTTTACTATTTTTTAATGACTTTCTAAAATAAAAACTTAAAATAATCCTAATAAATTAATTAATAAAGGGAAAAATATACTTTTTGCTCAGAAAAGTCAAAAACCCTAATATAATCCTAGGAAAAATGCTAAACAGGAAAAAGCTACAAGAAATAAGCTAGAAATAGCTTATTTAAAAGCTGCTAGCCAAAATAAGCTACAAAATAAATGCCTTTAAGTAATTAATGAAATGAAACTTAAACATAAAAAACCATCCGGACCACTGGTAAACACGTTACTCCTCCAAAAGAGAGGTCGCGTGTTCGAGCCCAGGCCAGGTGAGTTTTTTGCAATTTATTTATCTTTTTTTTCTTTTAAAAACGCAAACCAGTAACTTTGTTAAGCTTAAAAACACAACTCAAATCCAAATTTAACAAGATTTAAACACTACAAATCCAAAAACGTGCCCAGTATTGCTCTTGTTTCTGATGAACACAAGGGATATTTCTTCACTTGTGAATAAATGATCAAGAGGTCTTGATCTTGTGATTTGGTGTTGTTTTTGGTGGACAAATGGCACCCTTGTACACTGTTGAGTACAAGGAGTCAATACAAACACAAAATCAGGCAAGCACAACACAAATTCAAGGATAAAATGAGCAAATAAGGTTGCTGATATGACTTGCACAAGTTTAATGGTATTTTGCTGAATCAATTAGCACACAAATGGATTTCAAAGCTTTACAACTTGCACAACCTCAACCAAACAGCATACAAGCAACACACAAACTTAAATCAACCCTATTCTAATAGATTATCCAGATATTGATGCTCAAACTTCACAAAATAAGCAGAAAAATGGCAGTGACTGATTTTAGCTATATTTTCATTTTTTGATTATGCAAATTGGTTAAAAACCTACTCAAACTGAAAGACAAATGTACTTACCACCTACTAACAACCAAAAGAGTATGTCAAACTGATTTTAAGCCAAGATTT
Organism: Glebionis coronaria; assembly: GCA_025667525.1. NCBI lineage: Eukaryota > Viridiplantae > Streptophyta > Magnoliopsida > Asterales > Asteraceae > Glebionis > Glebionis coronaria. The sequence goes on from CM046875.1 coordinate 247,934,167, forward strand.
AATCACCTAACAACTTATAATCCATTAAACCAAACACTCCTTTAAATCTTAGATTAAAATTTTTTCAAAGCAAATCCAATCAAGACTTAACCAAACTGATTGAACACTATCTAAGCATGCATACAAGTCCTATTTAAGCAGTTTTAAGCACTCAAACATACACTTAACAACTTAACATGCAGAATGACATAAAGCACATAATTTTTGGAAAACTGAAAATGGAAAAGAGAATCAGTGAGCTACCTTAAGGGTCCTACATCCAGGACCCTTAGTGGTTGAAAAACCACCTCCCTATAGGCTGGGGCCTATGCAGAACTTTGTTGAGGGGCTTATGAGGGACTGCTTAACAAAATGGGTAAAAAATGGTTTCTCTTTGAACCTGCTAAGAGAGAAAAGGGAAAAAGCTGTGTAAAAAACTTAAGGCTTGCTCATAGCTTATAGATTAAGCTAGAAGAGAGCTTCAAGCTGGGGTTAGACTATGATAAGATTAAGCAATATGACCAACAAAGGGCTTATTCAAGCTTGGGTACCCACTACACCAGAACAAGCCATGGTGTCTTGGACATACCCAAACTCAAACACCATCTTAGTAACACACTGAATCACCATTTAATCAGGTTTTTAATGAAATTTAAGATTTGAGAAAAAACTTGAAAAACAAACAGAAACTTGGAAACTTAAAAACTTTTGCTGAAAATTAAACCAAACTCAAACAATGAACTTAAATCAACATGAAATGTAAAGGGAACTCAATCTTTCTCATCACCAAACTCAATACCATTTATATTACTTAATAAACTGGATTTACAAGGATTGTGAAAAACGAGAAAAAATCAAGAACAGAAACTGCTAAGTCCTATAATGCCTTTATATAGAGGCTTACAAGTGATTCTAGAAGTGAATAGAAGCTAAAAACCCTAATGTGTAAACTTCCTGTAATGCCCTTGAAGATTCTTCAGCATATGCCATTTTTTTGAATTTCTCCAAGAACCCATGTGAGTTTCTTGGCTTGTAGCTAAGATGCCAGTTGTGAGAAATGATCTTGGCCGTTTGTAGACTCCTTTGGGAGCACGAAATTCTTGTGAGTTGTTGATTTTCTGCTGTGAGTTTGTCTTGGAGCCAAAGTGTGGGTCAGGGGAGGGTTGGAGAGTCACATGGGTGAGAGTGATGGGTAATTTGGGGGTTGGGTTTGGTTTTAGTGATGTTAAATTAGCAATCTGGAAAATCCTAGCTTAAAACCCTTTGATTAGCTCTTGATTGTGACTGGGGAAAAATAGGGTTTATGGGTGATTAGGGTGATGTTTAATCTGAAAAGGGGGTTAAGTATTTAAATTGTGTGTTTGCCACCAAAATTCAAAACCAGTTTTAAGCTAATTAAATAAAGGGTGAGTGGATTTGTGACGTGGAGGGGAGGTGGTTTGTGATTGGTTAATGGGTGTGAGTAGGTGAGGTGTCAAGCAGGGAGTGGAGGGTTTGTCTTAGGTTGTCTTGGCAGATTAGGTCCCTCACTTTTCATTCTCCTTTCACTTTGTATTAAAACAGCAAATAAGTCATTTCCTTTGAAAAACATCTTTGGCAAGTTGGTAGTTTTGGCACAAAAACTTTATAAGCTTGAAACAAGGACTAAACATGCAATTTCTTCATTCTTCAAGGACTGATTTTGACATGTCTTCATACTTCAAGGCTTTGACTTGTTTGTTGACTTCTTGGAGGACCATTATTGAGAAATTAGTTTTGATGAGGGACTAAATTTGCCAATTCTTCAAAGTTAAGGGTCCTTTTTGTAATTTTGACAAACTTTAGGGACCAAACTTGTAATTATGAAGATACAAGGGCATAAAGTGTCAATTCTTCAAACTTGGAGGACCAATCTTCATAATTCTTCAAATCTTCAAGGGTTTTCTTTGGAAAATTCTTCCTTAGGGCTTGGTTCATCGTGCGTCTTCGTTTCCCGTGTTCGTTTTTGATTGATTCTTGTGATCTTTTGTCATTTTCTCAATATCCGTATCTAAAATACACAAGCAACAAACACAAGTATATATTTGGGTATTTTGATGATATTTAATGCATTTTAAGCCCTAATTGGACGATGAGACTATGTATAAAAGCAGTCTCATCACTCCCCCATACTAAACCATTGCCGTGCCCTCACGCAATGCTAGAATAAAGTATCATAGCATCTCCAAAATTCAATTTTATTCACTTTATTGAAATGATAAACTAGCTATACTACTACTATTACTACTATTTGCGTTTAAGACATAATGTATGATTTTCATCAAAAAATGGGACGTTTAGGTTCATAGAACAAGAACACGTGAATGCTTCGTTAGAAATAATTTCGTCGTCCTCGATTTTCACTCCAATTCCATGCCAAGCGTGCAACGAGATCATTGTCAGTATAAGTTAGTAATGCTAACACTACTCATATGCCCTAATCACGTACTTATTCTCCCATTATTCCTAAGTTGTATCTCTTATATTTTATTTTGTCTTGAATGTTTCACGAGGATACATTGTTTGACTTATGCGATAATAGAGATTTAGGTCTAAAAAATAGAGTCCTAACGGTGTAACTAAGACCATCAAATCAATAACCCCTCCTAATAGACAACGATGTTAAAAAATTAAGTTGACAAGAAGAATCGATAAACACGGTTTTATAACAGTTTTGAACATGAGACTTATTACCAAGACTTTTATACGCCCCCTAACGGAAGGGCCTTATTATCTTTGGTTTACCTCCATCTTTTATTCAACTTCGCCATGAAGCTTTTATTATGACTTCGGTCTTGCCTTTCCTTTTATTATCCGCCTCATCGGTGGTTTTATTAGCCAAAGACGTATATCCTCACGCTAAAGCGAATTTTGGATCTTTAAAGCTTCGAAGATTAAGGCTTGATTCACTTTCAATTTTTGCATAGATTTTAGGCCTTGTGGGGCTTCAAATTGTTTGCTAGATTTAGGTGAGCACTTGAAATCTTATTATTGGGTGAAGCTTTTGATTATTAGGGTGCCAATACTTCAAAACCGTGACGCTGGCGATACCTTAATGTCTTCCCAATTTAATTACACGGAAGCTACTAGAAAAGACTAGAAACCCAACAATCCTAACTAAACCGCTAAGTCAATATTTATTAAGCAAACAATATTTACATGCGAAGGGAGAATAAGCAAATAACGAGAACACGTGAGTTTTTGAAATAATACGAGTACTCTACGTTTAGCATAGTAACTTATAATTAACTCTATCATTTCTCGTCCTCATTTAAGAGACTTAGCCTAATGTGTAGTTAAGGAATCAAAGCTAAGTGCTCAACACGCACGGTCGAGTCAAAAATTACTCTTATTCTCGCCATCGGAAAACCTACATTCGTGTCCTCAAACACTTATAAAACATGAGAAAAATTTTAAAATTTGGCTATTTTTAGCCTTATTTGCAACAAAACGATAAACAAAAAGATAAACTTTGGAAAGCGTGAAGGTTTGGCAAGGAAAGTATCTATTCACCCCCCCATACTAAAGTTAAACATTGTCCTCAATGTTTCGAGTCTAGGGGTGCAAACACCCCCATACTAGAGACGTAGTCGAATGCCTAATCTAGCATGGAAAGGGTGTAACCAATAAATTAATAGCCGTTTATGAAGTGTGCTAAAAACCTAAGGTTAGAACATCAAAAGGATATATCCTGGATATTGAGAAATGTCTCCAAAGCAAACGATCGAGTGCTCCCATAAAACGAACACGAGAGGCTCCAATCGTGAAGATCATGATCATCTAAAGTTCACAATTCACAAACAACCACGAAACAAAGGTTGGAAGGGCACAAATCCCCACACGTAAGCTACATTAGAAAGCGATAATATTTACATAGGATAAGCATGGGACTCCCCCACGAGGCACCTCGTTTTTTATTACCGAGTCATGAGCTCGACTCGATCCCCTCAATACTAACTATCATTGGGGAAAGCGACTTGGTCGAGGTAGTTCAAGGATGGAACTTCCCCGCCAAAGTAGTGCTTTAGCCTATGTCCATTCACCTTGAAGTTAGGAACATCATCTTGAGCTAGCTCGATGGCCCCATAAGGAAACACTTGAGTCACGGTGAATGGACCGGACCAACGGGATTTCAACTTACCTGAAAAGATTTTCAATCTTGAATTAAAAAGCAAAACTTGATCCCCAATGTTAAAAACCCGGTTTTTAATTTTAGAATCATGCAACTTTTTAGTTTTCTCTTTATAAATCAATGAATTTTCATAAGCAATATCCCTTAATTCATCTAATTCATTCAATTGCATTTTCCGGTGTTTTCCCGTGGTCTCCATATCATCATTACAATGCTTTAGGGCCCAATAAGCCTTGTGTTCTAACTCGATAGGCAAATGAAAATTCTTTCCATACACAAGCTTATAGGGAGTGCACCCAATGGGTGTCTTATGAGCGGTCCTAAAGGCCCATAAAGCATCGTCCAACTTATCCGACCATGATTATCGGTTTTCCCCAACGGATCTCTCCAAGATCCTCTTCAACGCTCGGTTTGAAACCTCGACTTGCCCACTCGTTTGTGGGTGATAAGCCGTAGAAAGCCGATGTGTAACCCCATATTTCCTTAGAACCCTTTCAAATTGATCATTACAAAAATGGGTTCCACGATCGCTTATGATAGCACGAGGGGTTCCAAACCGAGAAAACAATTGCTTCAAAAACTTGACTACCACACGAGCATCATTGGTGGGCAAGGCCTTGGCCTCCACCCACTTAGAAAGGTAGTCAACCGCAACAAGGATGTACTTATTACCACGAGATGATGGGAACGGCCCCATAAAGTCTATGCCCCAAACGTCAAAGATCTCACATACTTGAATGATATTTTGTGGCATTTCATCTTTTTGTGAGGCTTTTCCTTGTCGTTGGCATGCATCACACGACTTCACAAGATCTTGTGCATCTCGGTAAATAGTAGGCCAAAAGAAGCCGGCATCAAACACCTTTTTAGCCGTGAGATTAGCACCGTGGTGACCACCCGTGGGTCCCTCATGGCAAGCTCTAAGGATGTTAGAAGCTTCGGTGCCAAATACACAACGTCGGATGATTTGATCCGCACAAGTTCGAAACAAGTAAGGGTCGTTCCAAAAGTAGAACTTGACGTCACGAAAGAATTTTCGTTTTTGTTGAGTCGTCATACCCTTAATGATGAAGTTACCCGCATGGTAATTTGAAAAATCCGCAAACCATGGGGTAGAAGAATCAAGCTTAGAAGTCACTACACCAAGTGTCTCGAGCGGAAATGTTTCGGTGATTTCCTTGGGCTCGTAAACACTTTGGTGAGGATCTTCCAAACGAGAGAGATGATCGGCCGCTAGATTCTCGGCTCCTTTTTTATCAACGATTTTGTGATCAAATTCTTGAAGGAGGAGAATCCAACGAAGTAATCTCGGCTTAGCATCTTGCTTTGCCATGAGATACTTGATAGCCGAGTGGTCCGTATACACTATGCATTTTGTCAAGACGAGATAAGGTCGGAATTTCTCAAATGCATACACCACGGCAAGGAACTCCTTTTCCGTTGTAGTGTATTTAAGTTGAGCCTCGGTCATCGTCTTGCTAGCATAGTGAATAGGCAAGAAGTGCTTATCATGGCGTTGCCCCAAAACGGACCCTATAGCGTAATCACTAGCATCACACATGAGCTCAAAGGGGAGGTTCCAATTGGGAGCAAAAAGAATGGGAGCTTCGGTAAGTTTCCTCTTAAGGATTTCAAAGGCTCGTACACAATCTTCGTCAAAGTCAAAACGTGCCTCTTTTTCAAGAAGATGTGTAATGGGTCGAGAAATCTTTGAAAAGTCCTTGATGAATCGACGATAAAAGCCCGCGTGGCCTAGGAAACTCCTAACTCCCTTGACGGTTTTGGGATGAGGTAATTTGGCGATGACGTCTACCTTAGCTTGATCTACCTCAATCCCCGCTTTCGAGACCTTGTGCCCTAAGACGATTCCACTCTTAACCATAAAATGACACTTTTCCCAATTGAGCACAAGGTTGGTTTCCTCACAACGTTTCAACATTTTCTCAAGGTTCGACAAACACGAAGTGAAAGAATCACCAAACACGGAAAAGTCAACCATGAAGACTTCCATCGTCTTCTCGATCATATCATGAAAAATAGCCATCATGCATCGTTGAAAAGTTCCCGGTGCATTGCAAAGTCCGAATGGCATTCTACGATAGGCAAACGTTCCATATGGACACGCAAACGTAGTTTTTTCTTGATCACGAGGATCGATGGAAATTTGGAAGTAACCGGAAAAACCATCTAAAAAGCAATAGAAATCGTTTCCCGCAAGACGCTCCAACATTTGGTCCATGAAGGGCAAGGGAAAATGGTCTTTTCGAGTGGCTTCATTCAACTTTCGATAGTCAATGCACACTCTCCATCCGGTCACGAGTCTAGTGGGAATCAACTCGTTGGCATCGTTTGGCACAACGGTCATCCCTCCCTTTTTAGGGACACAATGAATAGGACTCACCCAAGGGCTATCGGAAATAGGGTAAATCATTCCCGCATCAAGGAGTTTAAGGACCTCCTTTTTGATGACGTCGTGAATTTTGGGGTTCACCCTCCTTTGAATTTGGATTATGGGCTTGAAATCCTCCTCCATTAAGATTTTGTGGGTACAAAACTTGGGATCAATTCCCTTAATGTCGGATAACTTCCACGCAATCGCCCCTTTGTGGTCCTTTAGAACATCGACAAGTGCGGTTTTTTCATCATTCGAAAGATCCTTCGCAATAATAACCGGCAACTTGTCGTCCTCCTCCAAATATACATATTCGAGGTGAGGAGGTAAATCTTTCAACTCGAGGATAGGTGGTTCCTCAAGTGAAGATTTGGGCTCGATACTCATAACCTCCTCGGGTGGAGGAAATGGGAAATCGTTAAGAAAATCCTTGATAATCGAGAAGTCCTCATCGTTGTCGAGGTCTTCGTCACAAGTACATGGAACATCGAATTCTTCCAACGTAAAACCACCACCTTCAAAAGGAGTGAAGGTTGGTGTCGAATTATCAAGAATTGGATCTAACATAGTGGGATTGCCACTAGTTTCTTCATCACCAAACCCTAAAACTTCTTGTGAAAATTCCTCGCAAACCACGTCGATCATATCAACGAGATTTATGGTAGCAACGGAATAAACATGAGAAAGTTGAGAATTTTGAGTTGCGTTTATAACAAGTTCCTCGTCGTTAAAACGTAAGGTGATCTTTCTAGCATGCACATCAATTAAAGCCATAGACGTATCTAAAAACGAACGACCTAAAATAAGATGAACTTGAGGATACGTGGGGATATCGACAACGATAAAGTCTACGGGATAGTAGAACTTCCCCACTTTCACAAAAACATCTTCCGCCAATCCACATGCGAGAATCGTGGAATGGTCGGCCAACTCAATAGACATTCGTGAAGGAGTAAGATTAGGAAGATTGAGCGACTTGAAGATTACAAGTGGCATCAAGTTAATGCTAGCACCAAGATCGGCCAAGGCATAGCATTCTTCCATATCTTGAATGGCACAAGGGATCAAAAATTTACCGGGATCACCGACTTTTTGAGGTATGCGATTAAGATAAACCGACGAACAACTAGACATTTGGTGCAATTTCTCCTTTTTGTTCAACATACTCTTAAAGTTAGCGGCAAATCAAGGCATCATGACCAAAGCATCGGCGAAACTCACATTAAGGTGCAACTCACGAAACATTTTCATAAAAAGCTCAAATTGGTAGTTGTCGCGCTCTTGTCGTTTCTCCTTCCTAAGTCTCGATGGGTAAGGCAAGGGTGGTGTGGGTTGGGGCATAGGCATAACCTTTGGAATCTCGGGTTCCAATGTTGGTGAAGGGTCGACCGTAGGTGTGGCATGAGCGGTACTTTGTGGGATTGAAATATGCTCCTTTTCGACCACCACCTCGGGTTCTTCCTCAATTTCCTCCACCGTTGGAGTAATTGGTTGAGGAGTCGGTTCTTTAAGTGTCTTACCACTTCGTGTGGTAATCACTTTCATCTCTCCCTTCAGGTTTGAAACGGTGTTACTAGGCAAACTACTTGAAGTAGAGGCTTTGTTCCCCATGACGGCTTCTAAAATGGCATTAAGCTTAGGATCTTGACTATTAAACTTCAAATCTTGACTAGCGGCTTTTTGGTCAATTCTTTGTTCAAGCCTAGCATGACTTTGTACAATCTTATTGTTTTGACCTCTAATTTGATTAGCAAAATCATTTTTCAACTCATTTCTCATGTTAAGATTTTCCTTCACAAAATTTGCTAACTCCTTAGTGTTTTTAGCCGTGTCCCTCAATTGACTAGCCAATTGCTCTTGTATGTTTTCCAAAATCTTATCATTTGCCGTGGCGTAATTCAAAAAGTCCATTGGAAGTTCTTTTGTGTAAACATTTTGAAGACCTTGACTTGTGTTTTGAAAATTACGGTTTGGATTTTGATTTTGCAATTGGCTACTAGTTCCTTGATTCCCATATTTGTTATTACCCTTGAAATTGTTCCTTTGATTGCTTTGGTAACCAACTTGATTGTTTCGATAATTGTTAGCATTTTGATTTGGTGGAAAACCCGGTGGAGTCAATTGATTAGTGCGAGGAACTTGACTGTTTTGGTTATAAGTTCCCGCGGCCGCGAAGGCACTCGAAGTGTTACCACCGTTGGTAATGCACTCGGAATAATCGTGAGCTCCACCGCAATACATACAAGAAACCTCCACCGCTTTAATCGTAGTGGGAGCGGGTTGTTCACCAACTTTAAACTCAATTAACAATCCTTTCAACTTATCAAAAATTTTGTTCTCCAAATTAGCCTCGATTTGGCAAGCATCAACGGTGTGTGACAATGAAGGCGAAGACGAAGACGAAGTCTTACGAACACTCGACGTGCTACGAGGACTATACACCTTAGACCTATTCTCAATGATTAACAATGCTTCCTCGACCGTCTTACACAAGAAATTACCACCCGCGGTGGCATTAAGATAATCACGCTCATGATCGTTCAAGCCATTGTAAAACGTGTCAATTTATGCAAGTCGGAAAAACCATGATGAGGACATTCGTGCAACATTTCCTTAAACCTATTCCAAGCCGTTGAAAAACTCTCATTATACTCTTGTGAAAACTTTGAAATCTCGTTTTTCAAGTGCGTAATCTTAGAGGGCGGAAAAAATTGGTTCACGAATTTTGAAACGAGATCCTTCCACGTCAATATAGAATTGGGTGGCTCTTTCTCTAACCAAATTTTTGCGGGCCCCGCTAAGGAATACGGAAAATGCATCATCTTAATCGAGTCGTTTGAGACGTCCTTAAACTTGCAAGTGGCGGTGAGACGATTAAATTGGCGAATGTGGTTATGAGGGTTGTCCTTTTCGTCACCTCGAAACTTGTTGTTTTGAATCATGGACAACAAACCCGTCTTAACCTCAAAATTCTCCGCAAGGATAGCGGGAAGCACAATCGCTTCTCCATAACCCTCGGTGGGTGCTTGAAGCAACTCCATCATAGTTCGATTAGCCATGGGTTCTTCTTTCACTACAATGGGTTCGTCAATAGGAGACTCCTCACTAGAAGGAGTGATTGATTTGTTTCTTCGTTTACGAGCACGTCTTGCTTTAGAGCGAGTTTGCATAAACGTCACGTACAACGAGAAGGCGAGCAAAGAAGATTCTTTTTGGTGTTTTTACTTTTTCAATTTTTTTGTGGTTTTTGATTGTTTTTAACTTTTTTGGATTTTTGGAATGTATTAGGTAGACGCAAATCTACAAATCTCCTCCTTAATCAAATCTCTCGATTAAAGAAGCCTCAAGGAATGAAAACGATCACGTGAAGTGAACGCCTTCGATGACTTTAGAACGATGGTGGAACACCAAATCGTTCAAGAGGGTTTAATCAATAGAAACCAAGAAAATATATATGATACTTAAGTAATACTTTGGGCGGCAAAACCCTCGATTAGCTTTCAAAATCAAAATACGCACAAGCAAGCGGAGGAAACGAGGCGGCGCGAAGCACTTAAGAGCCTTTTTCCTTTAGGTCGTGAAATACAACCGCCTTATACCCACCTTATAGTTTGTATTTTTCAAAATTGAGCCTCACGAAAGTATTTATCTATTTTTTCCTTTTTCTTTGGTTTGAGATTCGAATACAATGATTGGGTAATGACCTCCCAAGTCAAGGTTGTGATTTCTCACGTATTTGGAATACTTGTAAATTTATTGTTCTACGTATACAATATAGTAATAGTATTCACAAAAAACGAAAAACAATAATACGTATTAGTAGAGTGCTACTAATACAAATACTATTATGGCTATATATAAAAACAACAATGGTTCAACCAAAACACAACACGCCTCCCTGGCAGCGGCGCCAAAATGATGTAGTGTTTTTGCAACCCTTTAGGAAAAGAGAGGCAAAGTAGTGGTAGTATTAAGTGTCGGTTTAGGAAAACCGAGCACTAATGACCCAAATGAAGTCCAAGTTCGTTTCCCAAGGAGGCAAGTGCGTTGTGTGTTGAATTGATATTGATTTGTGATTATATGATTGAAAAAGAAATGGGATTAGAAGAGAAAGACGGTTACGAAAACGAATTAAACTACGACGAAAAAGGCGAACACGTAAAACCGTAAATAGTACAAAAATTAAAATTTTAACCTAAAAATTCCTAAAAATTTCTAAAAATCCCCAATAATATTCTAAGAGTTTACAAAAAATCGAAACTTGCTAAAACCTTTTAATTAATTAGATAATGACTTTTTAATGCTAATTAAAGCCCTAAAAATCACTTTTAATTATTAAAAATCCCTAAACAAGATCTAATAGTTTGTAAACCTCAAAAATATCCTAATTAAGCTAAAAACTATTTTTAAAAATTTTAAAACCAAATTAAACTATTTTTAAACACTTAAAAACTATTAAAATCTATTAAATCTTAAATTAATTCTAGAAATTAATTGAAAAGTCTAAAAAATATTTGGAAAGTGACAAAACTCCTAATTAAGTGTTCTTAACCTAGGAAAAATGTAAAAACTAAAAAAAATCAAACTTCAATTTTTAATAATAAAATAATATTAAAATATTCAAAAAAATAAAAAGTTTATAAATAAATTCTAAAAAATTACCAAAAATCTTGAATAATGTAACTAAAACAAAAATGCAATCCAAATTTTCTGAAACCTATTTAATAATTTTATATTGAATTTTAAAGTTAGCTAAAAACCCTAAAATCCTATAAAATCAAAAATAAGCTAAATTGAAAACCTAAATAGCTGAAAACCTCAAAAATGTGATTAAAAACCTAAAAACTATTTTTTCAGATTTTTAATATACCTTTTACTATTTTTTAATGACTTTCTAAAATAAAAACTTAAAATAATCCTAATAAATGAATTAATAAAGGGAAAAATATACTTTTTGCTCAAAAAAGTCAAAAACCCTAATATAATCCTAGGAAAGATGCTAAACAGGAAAAAGCTACAAGAAATAAGCTAGAAATAGCTTATTTAAAAGCTGCTAGCCAAAATAAGCTACAAAATAAATGCCTTTAAGTAATTAATGAAATGAAACTTAAACATAAAAAACCATCCGGACCACTGGTAAACACGTTACTCCTCCAATAGAGAGGTCGCGTGTTCGAGCCCAGGCCAGGTGAGTTTTTTGCAATTTATTTTTTATTTTTTTTCTTTTAAAAACACAAACCAGTAACTTTGTTAAGCTTAAAAACACAACTCAAATCCAAATTTAACAAGATTTAAACACTACAAATCCAAAAACGTGCCCAGTATTGCTCTTGTTTCTGATGAACACAAGTGATATTTCTTCACTTGTGAATAAATGATCAAGAGGTCTTGATCTTGTGATTTGGTGTTGTTTTTGGTGGACAAATGGCACCCTTGTACTCTGTTGAGTACAAGGAGTCGATACAAACACAAAATCAGGCAAGCACAACACAAATTCAAGGATAAAATGAGCAAATAAGGTTGCTGATATGACTTGCACAAGTTTAATGGTATTTTGCTGAATCAATTAGCACACAAATGGATTTCAAAGCTTTACAACTTGCACAACCTCAACCAAACAGCATACAAGCAACACACAAACTTAAATCAACCCTATTCTAATAGATTATCCAGATATTGATGCTCAAACTTCACAAAATAAGCAGAAAAATGGCAGTGACTGATTTTAGCTATATTTTCACTTTTTGATTATGCAAATTGGTTAAAAACCTACTCAAACTGAAAGACAAATGTACTTACCACCTACTAACAACCAAAAGAGTATGTCAAACTGATTTTAAGCCAAGATTTAATCACCTAACAACTTATAATCCATTAAACCAAACACTCCTTTAAATCTCAGATTAAAATTTTTTGAAAGCAAATCCAATCAAGACTTAACCAAACTGATTGAACACTATCTAAGAATGCATACAAGTCCTATTTAAGCAGTTTTAAGCACTCAAACATACACTTAACAACTTAACATGCAGAATCACATAAAGCACATAATTTTTGGAAAACTGAAAATGGAAAAGAGAATCAATGAGCTACCTTAAGGGTCCTACATCCAGGACCCTTAGTGGTTGAAAAACCACCTCCCTATAGGCTGGGGCCTATGCAGAACTTTGTTGAGGGGCTTATGAGGGACTGCTTAACAAAATGGGTAAAAAATGGTTTCTCTTTGAATATGCTAAGAGAGAAAAGGGAAAAAGTTGTGTAAAAAACTTAAGGCTTGCTCCTAGCTTATAGAATAAGCTAGAAGAGAGCTTCAAGCTGGCGTTAGACTATGATAAGATTAAGCAATATGACCAACAAAGGGCTTATTCAAGCTTGGGTACCCACTACACCAGAATAAGCCATGGTGTCTTGGACATACCCAAACTTAAACACCATCTTAGTAACACACTGAATCACCATTTAATCAGGTTTTTAATGAAATTTAAGATCTGAGAAAAAACTTGAAAAACAAACAGAAACTTGGAAACTTAAAAACTTTTGCTGAAAATTAAACGAAACTCAAACAATGAACTTAAATCAACATGAAATGTAAAGGTAACTCAATCTTTCTCATCACCAAACTCAATACCATTTATATTACTTAATAAACTGGATTTACAAGGATTGTGAAAAAGGAGAAAAAATCAAGAACAGAAACTGCTAAGTCCTATAATGCCTTTATATAGAGGCTTACAAGTGATTCTAGAAGTGAATAGAAGCTAAAAACCCTAATGTGTAAACTTCCTGTAATGCCCTTGAAGATTCTTCAGCATATGCCATTTTTTTGAATTTCTCCAAGAACCCATGTGAATTTCTTGGCTTGTAGCTAAGATGCCAGTTGTGAGAAATGATCTTGGCCGTTTGTAGACTCCTTTGGGAGCACGAAATTCTTGTGAGTTGTTGATTTTCTGCTGTGAGTTTGTCTTGGAGCCAAAGTGTGGGTCAGGGGAGGGTTGGAGAGTCACATGGGTGAGAGTGATGGGTAATTTGGGGGTTGGGTTTGGTTTTAGTGATGTTAAATTAGCAATCTGGAAAATCCTAGCTTAAAACCCTTTGATTAGCTCTTGATTGTGATTGGGGAAAAATAGGGTTTATGGGTGATTAGGGTGATGTTTAATCTGAAAAGGGGGTTAAGTATTTAAATTGTGTGTTTGCCACCAAAATTCAAAACCGGTTTTAAGCTAATTAAATAAAGGGTGAGTGGATTTGTGACGTGGAGGGGAGGTGGTTTGTGATTGGTTAATGGGTGTGAGTGGGTGAGGTGTCAAGCAGGGAGTGGAGGGTTTGTCTTAGGTTGTCTTGGCAGATTAGGTCCCTCACTTTTCATTCTCCTTTCACTTTGTATTAAAACAACAAATAAGTCATTTCCTTTGAAAAACATCTTTGGCAAGTTGGCAGTTTTGGCACAAAAACTTTATAAGCTTGAAACAAGGACTAAACATGCAATTTCTTCATTCTTAAAGGACTGATTTTGACATGTCTTCATACTTCAAGGCTTTGACTTGTTTGTTGACTTCTTGGAGGACCATTATTGACAATTTAGTTTTGATGAGGGACTAAATTTGCCAATTCTTCAAAGTTAAGGGTCCTTTTTGTAATTTTGACAAACTTTAGGGACCAAACTTGTAATTATGAAGATACAAGGGTATAAAGTGTCAATTCTTCAAACTTGGAGGACCAATCTTCATAATTCTTCAAATCTTCAAGGGTTTTCTTTGGAAAATTCTTCATTAGGGCTTGGTTCATCGTGCGGCTTCGTTTCCCGTGTTCGTTTTTGACTGATTCTTGTGATCTTTTGTCATTTTCTCAATATCCGTACCTAAAATACACAAGCAACAAACACAAGTATATATTTGGGTATTTTGATGATATTTAATGCATTTTAAGCCCTAATTGGACGATGAGACTATGTATAAAAGCAGTCTCATCACTTAGCTTTACTTGGATGGGAGCCCACAGGATACTATCGCACCTTGGAGATTTCTCTGATGCTTTTAAAAGATTATTTTTAATAAAAACTGTCAGAAGTTTATTCTATCGTTTATGTTATAAATCGTGATGAAATAATATATTTTTCCGCTTATAAAACACTGGGACCTTTGTAGTAAAACTCTGATCTTTTATGATGTAATGTATATGTTTTTATTACGTCAACTCTGTGTCAACTGTAATTCATTGTCTCTTGTATAATGACGTGGAACCCCCTTGTTACCTAGTTGTTTCCTTGCCTGATTCTAGGGGGTCTCACAGATTGGTATCAGAGAGATGGTTATAGGGAACTGAGTCGTTTTCAAAACTTAATCTATAACTGAAAGTTCAAATATTTCATGTTTTAAGTGTCAAACACATAATCTGCCATTGTTGTTTGATATCTGCGCGGGTGATAACGCCTCATTTATACATGTTTGTAATGATGCATTTGTCCTTGTTTTCTATGTAAATAAATAAATTATGGGTTGAATTGATACTAATAAAGAATATTGTTTGGATTGTAGCTAGGAAAGAAACTATGAAGGAAAAGAATGAAGAAATAAAGAAGAAAGGGGCTAAAGATGGAATTATGCTGAAATATAGCCAAAGTTAGGCGCGCAATTGGAAAAGTGCGGCTCACATACAAAGTACCCCGCTTTTGAAGATTTACCAGAAGTGCGGCGCACAAACTGCAAAGTGCGGCGCACATTTACATCTGAGAAGTGCGACGCACAATTGGAAAAGTGAGGCGCACATTTTGCTGCAGTTACACAATTAAGTGTCATTATGCATGGCAATCATGGGAGGAACTCTTGGGATACTTCCAGTACTCTTAGGCTACGAATTTGTAACTATAAAATAGACCCAAGGCCAGGCATATATCATATCTCATTCCATAGTTCTTCATTGTTTAGGAGAATCTTATAATCAAGGATTTTCCAAATCCTTGATCATAGTTACTATAGTTGTTAAACCTTAGTTGGTTGATGTTATTGTTGCTAGAGCAAGGAACTCAGAGTATTGCTAACCAGTGTAATAAGTTTAAAAGCTTATTAACCTTTTGGAGAAATTATTGATTAACACCTTGTGGTATAATTATCATTTCATTTATGTTAATCCTTTACTTTGATTTACATATTGTTGAAATGATCTTGTTTACTTTTATTATGGAGTAGTGTGTTGTGCACTTGGTTAAGGTTTGATAACCTTATGAGTAGATATGATTATTAGCTGTGATGGGGCAAAGTGCGGTGCACAATTAGTTTTGTGCGGCACACTTTTTTCCTGGGTTCTTGATTATAAGTGTGATTTAGATGATCTTGTATTATATGTTATTATGTAAGACCATTGTTATATGTTGGATTCATCCATGATCATGACTAGTTCTCATGTGAATGGATGAGTTTCATGTCATCTAGTAGATGAATCTTGTTAATCACTTTTGTCGCGATTAGTGGATTAGAACATATACCAACTCTTGCATAATCTCATCTACTACCATAGTTATCGAAATCAATCATAAACCATTCTTAATGCTTTTGATATAACGAAGTCTTTAGTCGGATTCTTGTCATATCAATTAGATGCTGCATGTACGACTAGTAATCGGCATGTTGTCTTATATTGTTTATGTGCTTATATTCATCATTGCTACCTATCTTTCATATGGTTATGACCTTTGCCAAACGCACCCTTTAATACCAATTGTTAGTATATCTTTAGAACTTGTGACACTCTAGAGGTAATTGTTTTATATTTTGATAACAACAATCCCGTGGAACGAACTGGACTTTACCATTAAGCTATGCTATACATGAAAGGGTATACTTGCCCATGTTTATGTTTCTAGTCATTTGTGTGGTAATATCTTGAATAAAAATTTAAGACTTGCAAATGAACAGCAAGTTTTTGGCACCGCTATCGGGGATTGGTTAGTTATTTATTTAAAACAATCTAAAATACGTGGTAAACAAAATTTCTAAATCGCTGTACAGATTTCTGGCAATCTGAATTTTTTTTAACAAAACAATTAAAAAGTGTGTTGGGAATAAAATGAGCCAAGACACTTTGACGCTGACAAGAGTTAATTGGACGCTGATAAGAAGAAATTAAGCGCTGACAGATCAAGCATTGAAAAGAAGTATCCAAGCGCTGACAAGAAGAAGTCCAAGCACTGATAGGAAAACTTAGTCAACACGTTTACTATTTGAAGAAAAGATATAATCAAATATTGTATTTTCTACATTTATCTTTTCCTAAAATAGTTGATAGGTTATCCATTGTACATGACTCCTTATGTCATAAAAGGAGGTCGTAGGGTTTATAGCATATACAGAATATTATTCAGTATTCGACATTCATTGTAATCAAGTTTGTTTTATCAATCAAAAGTGAAAGTTTGTTTTACTTGTTTTACTTATTCTTTATTCAAGTGTTAATTCCGCATAACACTTGAATTGTTCATACAAGAACAACGTTTCTCTAACTGTTTAACTTGATTCAATCTCTGTGACAACCGTGGTTTTGGTTTTTCACTTGGTCTTACTTTTAGGTTATTTTATGTGTGCTTACTTGAATTATGAGTTTACGTGTGTTGTTTTGTGTGAACGAGGTTGGTGTGGTTATCATTTATGAGTATAGAGTACTCATAAGTAAATCGAGGAACGGTTATTTCATGTTCATGAGCTCACAAGTGGTGACTATGAAATGAAATTGGTGATATTGTGGTGTTTACGTATACGTATAAGTATTATAGTAGTAGTATTTTTTTTAGGATTTACGGTTTAGCATTTAGAGGTCTCGGGTGAGGTAATTATCCATATGAATATTTTTCGGGATGGTTTTAAGTCATGTAGGACTTAGTTATAAAGTTTATTTCAAAATTTGAGATTTTTTTATAGAAGTGTATATTTTACGTCTTTTACGGTAAAACGCGTAAATTTGACTAGTTTTACGGTTTTGAGGTTTTGGAAGCTTTAGGAGCTGAAATAAATTAAGTAAAATTAAGGTAATATTATTAACATAATATTAAATAATAAAAAAAACGAATTTATTGGGTGTTTGGGTCGGTTTAGACGCACCAAAGAAAGAGAAAAAGGGAAAAAGGAAAAAAAAGGAATGTTGGGTGTTATACTTGGACTAGGATTTTATGTACACACTATATAAGGTTATCTAATAAATAAAAAAAACATAAATCCCTGGAGACAAAGGAATATTCGTGGGTTTCATAGATAGAATTAGGGTTCTTCAAAAAAATTAGGTTTTCTTCATCTTCCATTGATTTAAGGTAAAAACCTTCATTAACCTTTTTAATTAAATTGTTTTTATGTTTAATTAATCATTCTTATGATGGATTAAGGGTTAGGGTTTATATAAAAACAGTAGATTAATGATGTATTAATCATAATGTGATGATCATATAATCTAGGGCTTGTATTAGAAGGGTTATAGGTGATTAATTAGATCAATTTGTTTAAAACCCGTTTTTAAAAACTGGGCAGAATTTTGAGTCTATTATTTTGATCATATCTTGAGTTCTAGGAACATTCAAGATGCGATCAAACTAGCCCTGGATAGGTAACTGAGTTGGCTTTCTAAATCAAGAAACGAGAACTAAATTGGAGGTAGGGAAGTGGGTCAAAAACAGGTTACAACAGTCGGAGGTCAAAACAGTTTTGAATTCAGCCTGTTTTCTTTTTAAGTTTTGGGTTGTTTGGGGTACTTAGGGTTGCATTGGGATCTTGTCACGGACATGAGAGATGGTTTATATATTGGAGTAAGGATCTGAACTTGGGCTAAGATTGTGGTTTAGGGTAAGACCCTCTAATGGTAATGAACTTTTCATACGTTTAAAATCAGTGAATTCTAGATAGGTAGCAATATATACACATATATATGGGCCTTAACAGTAGCTTTAAGTTTAGGGCAGGTGGGAGGTTTTAGCTAACATGTATAAAAGTGTGAATATTCCTTTTACAGAAACCATGGGTATGTTTAAGTGGACGTTTGACTTAAAGTTTTGAGACCTAGAACTGGGACTGTTTTGTGTAAAATTATGAACGAGATAGCTATTAAACTTAACCAAGTTAGGGACTTGTTAAGGAAGGGTAATGGGGTGATTAGAGCTTAACAATGAGGTAATTATACGGGAATAGACTAGATTTCCATCATAGGTTGATGAGCCATCTTAGTGATTGGTTCGTGTATTGATTTCGTGTTTTTGGTTTGTTAGCTTGTTGCTAGTGCGAGGACTTGTGAAGAAGCTATCAGGTGAGTTTCATAGTCCCATGTTTACTATTGATTTTGACTTCCAGATGGGATGGAAGAGACACTGTGTTGAGTTATTTTCTAAATTGATGTTGTGAATGTGTTTGTGATTTGAGATGGACTTGTGTGTACATTATGTGATTAACTGCTATGTGATTTTTGATTGTGTATGATTTGGATCGGGGGACACGTGCCGTCTCAGTTACTGTGGTTTGACAAGGTAGGGGCCTTGGGATAGGTACATAGCGTGATCGTCTATGGGACCAATGGATAATGACAAGGTAGTGGCCTTGGGATAGGTACATAGTGTGATCATCTATGGTACCATGGTGTTTGGTAAGGCTGAGGGCCTTGGATTTTGGTTTGGAATGATTGATCTTGAATGTTAGTTGTTAATACGTAATTGTAGCACATTGTCCATATGTTATTGTGTTGATGGTTGTTATTCACAGCTTGTAATTGATTTAGAGTTGGAGTCTAAACCTATGACTCTCACCAACTTTATGTTGACGTGTTTTAGTGTCTCTTTCAGGTGATACTATGGTTAAGCATGAGAACATAAGTGGCTAGGATTGGAGAAGCTTAGGAATGCATATAGAAGGAGAATCCCCGTTTCCTTCTTAATTTTTATTTGTTCTTTTAATAAGTGATACTGTGGCACACATATATTTGTTTGGTTATGTTATTTGTTTGTCTTGGGTAAGCGGTAGGAATGTTACCTACTTACCTAGACTCTTGAGTCTGATGAGATATTGTCATGACTTTGTGTCTCCATTTTATGACATTTCTTATTCCATATAGTTATCTCTATAGACACGCCATGCTGTGATGATATCCATACGTTGCGCCCCATATTCCGCCACGGTGGGGTGTTACAGAATGGTATCAGAGATAATGGTTATTGAGAATTAGGTTGCCTAGTCGTGTAGCCTAGTCTATAGCTTAAGGGTCCCTACATATAGGCGTCATAGGAGTATGTGTGCATTTTATAGTAATCGATGTGTTTGAATATTATTTTCCCAGTATTTGTTAGGTTATGAACTACTATGGTTCATACTTAACTACATGTTATTTTCTTTACGAGTTTTGATTAGTGCGGGTGGAACCATGGTCATATACGCTAGTCATTGTTGGATTTCGCTTAATTATGTTTTCATGTTCACTATACATTTTTAATTTTGTCTACGTTGGTTCAGCTAGACTACGAGTTTATGTGTTTCGTGCATTGGCTATGTTATTTTAATACATGAGGTTTTGGATCTTATCTTGTGTGGTTATGTGCTTGTGAGTTGTTGGATTATGTGTTATGTGTAGTATTAATTTCTTATAAGTGTCATCATAGGAGGGAGTACATTGGTGAAAGGGAACATGTATAATTATGGAGTCCTACATAATTATATATGTGCCACAACACCACTGGACTTTCAAGTATGATTGCATGAAAGAGAGTTAATACATGCTTGTATAGTATATGTTGGATGGATTTGAGTGTATGTACGCTTATGCCTATGTATGTAAAATTATTTTCTACTTACCGGTTGTATTTCTTGGGATGGTTGCTAGCTCGTTTCTCTTTGAGATGTTCAACTTCTGAAGTAGCGCATTTCTCGGGTCCTCATTTCACGTGTTTGTTTGTACGGTACTTTTGGCGTGAAGGATTTTGAGATGGTGGAGATTTCTTTTTGGGGTAACGATGTCTTTTGTATCGAGTTATACATGGTAAAAAAATAGAACTTGCAAAATGAAAAAAAAAATAGTTGTTGGTAGTCGATGAAATAAGGAAGTGTCGGGATCATGTTTCAAATAAGGTGGAATATAAATTCTTTAAAATATAAGCATGACTCGGTTATTTTAAAATATTTTGGTGTTGATCACCTAAAGTTATTGTTCTTAAGTTAAAAATGTTGTTCTTATTTAGTGAAATATGTTAAAATCATGTAATTAATAGAGTTTTAATTTTCTGGAATTAAAATAAATTAGGTTCTAGTTTTGGTAATTAATGGGGGGTTTTAGGGTTTCAAAATCGTTTTTTTTGGTATAAATCTGAGTAGGCAGAGACTTCGCTAAACTGTCAAAATATGTCGCTAACTGTCAGAAACTGTCGCTAATGCCTAGGCAGATTTTGAGAAAAATCGTTTTGGTCATAACTTATTCGTTTTTAAAGGTTTTTGGGTGATTCAAAAGCCTAAAATTATGTACTCGTAACATACTTTTCAAATATTTAGAAAGTTTCGTATTTGGAAGTCAGTAGCTTGGTCGAATTAATTGTACAAGTGTTGAGTTCAAGGTTAATTTTCGGACAACATGGTTTAAACTCGTGTTTTGGGTATTTTGCGGTAATGAACACTTGGAGGGTTAACATAGAGATGAGTTTGGAAGGAATTTGATAGTTCTTTAGACCTTATTATACGTGGTTATATTTTGATGAGTTTTGATTTATGGTATTTATGAGTAAGACTGAAATCGGGGTGACAGTTTTAAACCCGTTGAGTTATGTGACGGCTCCTAACTTGGTTTCAAGACAGTTCTTGTTTGATGAGTTGCGAGATTTAGTTAGGTTGGTTACATAAGTTTATGGTTTTGATAAGTTTCCTCGCGGACGGTTAAGGCTCATGTGTTTTTGGTTGAGATTATTTTCGTGTAAACTGAGTTCATGTTTGAACGTGAAGGTTTTATCAGGGATATGCATCCTCGTTTGTTTGCTGAGAATAAGTTTGAGTTTGGGAGTGAATCTCGGGACGAGATTTCTATTAGGATGGAGTGATGTGAAAACCGTGGTTTTGGGTTTGTCACTTGGTCTTACTTTTAGGTTATTTTATGTGTGCTTACTTGAATTTTGTGTTTACGTGTTTGTTTTGTGTGAACGAGGTTGGTGTGGTTATCGTTTATGAGTATAGAGTACTCATAAGTAAATCGAGGAACGGTAATTTCATGTTCATGAGCTCACAAGTGGTGACTATGAAATGAAAATGGTGATATTGTGGTGTTTACGTATACATATAAGTATTATAGTAGTAGTATTTTTTTTAGGATTTACGGTTTAGCATTTAGAGGTCTCGGGTGAGGTAATTATCCATATGAATATTTTTCGGGATGGTTTTAAGTCATTTAGGACTTAGTTATAAAGTTTATTTCAAAATTTGAGATTTTTTATAAAAGTGTATATTTTACGTCTTTTACGGTAAAACGCGTAAATTTGACTAGTTTTACGGTTTTGAGGTTTTGGAAGCTTTAGGAGCTGAAATAAATTAAGGAAAATTAAGGTAATATTATTAACATAATATTAAATAATAAAATTAAAAAAAAACGAATTTATTGGGTGTTTGGGTCGGTTTAGACGCACCAAAGAAAGAGAAAAAGGGAAAAAGGAAAAAAAAGGAAAGTTGGGTGTTATACTTGGACTAGGATTTTATGTACACACTATATAAGGTTATCTAATAAATAAAAAAAAATATAAATCCCTGGAGACAAAGGAAAAATCGTGGGTTTCATAGAGGAGAATTAGGGTTCTTCAAAAAAATTAGGTTTTCTTCATCTTCCATTGATTTAAGGTAAAAACCTTTATTAACCTTTTTAATTAAATTGTTTTTATGTTTAATTAATCATTCTTATGATGGATTAAGGGTTAGGGTTTATATAAAAACAGTAGATTAAAGATGTATTAATCATAATATGATGATCATATAATCTAGGGCTTGTATTAGAAGGGTTATAGGTGATTAATTAGATCAATTTGTTTAAAACCCGTTTTTAAAAACTGGGTAGAATTTTGAGTCTATTGTTTTGATCATATCTCGAGTTATATGAACATTCAAGATGCGATCAAACTAGCCCTAGATAGGTAATTGAGTTGGCTTTCTAGATCAAGAAACGAGAACTAAATTGGAGGTAGGGAAGTGTGTCAAAAACAGGTTACAACAGTCGGAGGTCAAAACAGTTTTGAATTCAACCTATTTTCTTTTTAAGTTTTGTGTTGTTTGGGGTACTTAGGGTTGCATTGGGATCTTGTCAAGAACATGAGAGATGGTTTATATATTGTAGTAAGGATCTGCACTTGGGCTAAGATTGTGGTTTAGGGTAAGACCCTCTAATGGTAATGAACTTTTCATACGTTTAAAATCAGTGAATTCTGGATAGGTAGCAATATATACACATATATCTGGGCCTTAACAGTAGCTTTAAGGTTAGGGCAGGTGGGAGGTGTTAGCTAACATGTATAAAAGTGTGAATATTCTATTTACAGAAACCATGGGTATGTTTAAGTGGACGTTTGACTTAAAGTTTTGAGACCTAAAATTGGGACTACTTTGTGTAAAATTATGAACGGGATAGCTATTAAACTTAACCAAGTTAGGGACTTGTTAAGGAAGGGTAATGGGGTGATTTGAGCTTAACAATGAGGTAATTATACAGGAATAGACTAGATGTCCATCATAGGTTGATGAGCCATCTTAGTGATTGGTTCGTGTATTGATTTCGTGTTTTTGGTTTGTTAGCTTGTTGCTAGTGCGAGGACTTGTGAAGAAGCTATCAGGTGAGTTTCATAGTCCCATGTTTACTATTGATTTTGACTTCCAGATGGGATGGAAGAGACACTGTGTTGAGTTATTTTCTAAATTGATGCTGTGAATGTGTTTGTGATTTGAGATGGACTTGTGTGTACATTATGTGATTAACTGCTATGTGATTTTTTATTGTGTATGATTTGGATCGGGGGACACGTGCCGTCTCAGTTATTGTGGTTTGACAAGGTAGGGGCCTTGGGATAGGTACATAGCGTGATCGTCTATGGGACCAATGGATAATGACAAGGTAGTGGCCTTGGGATAGGTACATAGTGTGATCATCTATGGTACCATGGTGTTTGGTAAGGATGAGGGCCTTGGATTTTGGTTTGGAATGATTGATCTTGAATGTTAGTTGTTAATACATAATTGTAGCACATTGTCCATATGTTATTGTGTTGATGGTTGTTATTCACAACTTGTAATTGATTTAGCGTTGGAGTCTAAACCTATGACTCTCACCAACTTTATGTTGACGTGTTTTAGTGTCTCTTTCAGGTGATACTATGGTTAAGCATGAGAACATAAGTGGCTAGGATTGGAGAAGCTTAGGAATGCATATAGAAGGAGAATCCCCGTTTTCTTCTTAGTTTTTATTTGTTCTTTTAATAAGTGATACTGTGGCACACATATATTTGTTTGGTTATGTTATTTGTTTGTCTTGGGGAAGCGGTAGGACTGTTACCTACTTACCTAGACTCCTGAGTCTGATGAGATATTGTCATGACTTTGTGTCTCCATTTTATGACATTTCTTATTTCATATAGTTATTTCTATAAACACGCCATGTTGTGATGATATCCATACGTCGCGCCCCATATTCCGCCACGGTGGGGTGTGACAATCTCGTTAACACAAAGCTAATCGATCTAAGTTTGGGATCAACAAGTGGTATCAGAGCTTGTTGAGGAACTTTGATCTAGAAGAACAATAAAACCCTAAAAACACCAAAACTCTAAAACCAGAAAAGATGTCTGGTACAAAATCTTCTTCCTCATCATACTCTATGGGAGATTATTGAATATGGAAACGAATTTGATAAAGCAGCTAAGATTGCTGCTGCTATTCTAGCAAGGTCTGGTTTTGGTTCTACTGCTGAAGATCGTAAAGAAAGACCTGAGGATGGAAGAGCCGTCTCATCTGCTGATATAGCCAAGAGAAGGAATAACATGAAGACCTTAAACATTCTCAAACTCTCTCTGGGTCCAAACAATCAGCATAAGTATAGAAGCTTTGAGTCTGCCAAAGAACTTTGGGTAGCTCGTCAAGTCAACTATGGTTGTAATGATGATACTGCCCTAGAAAAGAATAAGCAACTTTTGCATGAGTATGTTGTGTTTAAGGCTCTTACCAATGAAAAGCTAAGTGAGGTAAGAAGCAGACTTCTAGACATCACTAGCAAGTTGACCTTTATGGGAACAGAGTATAATGATGCTGATATCATTACTACTTTCCTTAAAAGTCTTGGTGATGCATGGTAGACTGAAGCTAGGTCTATAATTGCTACCAATGGCCACAAGAGTTCTACTTTTGATGACGTCTACAATAAGCTAAGATTGTAGAGAATGAGATCCTATTAGATCATGGAAGCAAATCTACCTCTGTAAATATGGCTTTCATCTCACAGAGTGAAGCTCAAGTTGATAAGAGAGAATGTGCATCCTGTTACTGGATCACCTTGTGTCAGCGGTGGATCAACCTTTGTCAGTGCGTCACATTCAAATACTGACACATACAATGTTGACTCACCAAGGATTAAACCTGCTGGTATTGATCTAGACATAGTGTGTGCATATATTGTTGCATTGTCCAATGGTTCAGTGATTACATATGATGACTTTGAGCAAATCGATGGTGAGAATTTGGAAGAGATGGATATTAAATGGAATATGGCACTTGCAAGCATAAGGGACAACAGATGGAATAGGAGATTCAGAAAGAAGATGACCTTTAATTCTAAAGACACTGCTGGGTTTGATAAATCCAAGGTTGAGTGTTAAAACTGCCGTAGGATGGGTCACTTTATGAGGGAATGTAGATCTCCAAGAAGATCTGATGCTGGAAAGCCTTCAAACCAAGTCATTACGGTTGAAGAGACAAAGGCTATGGTCGCCATGCAAGACATTGATGGTGTTGGATGGGACTGGAGCTTTTTGGCAAAGGATGTGGAAGAGAATAAGGCTTTGATTGCAGAGAAGGAAGAAGAAGAGAATGTTCACTTTGATCTTATGGCAAATTCCTCATCTTCATCAGATAATGACGTATATGATGATGCTTACTGTAGTAAAGGCTGTTGTTTAAACACTGAAAAGCTTAACAAAAAAATTTTAAAGTTAAAATCAGATGTTTTTGATGAAAAATGCAAGCTAACTAACTATCAAATGACACTTGTTCAAACTGAAAAGACTGTTGAGGAATATAAGAAAATGGAATTTGACCTAAAAGACCAAATTAATGTTTTGTCTCATGATCTTAAAGTTAGTATTGAACATAGGGACAATCTGATGCGATCCAGAGAAGAAGTACAACTTAAGTTAGATGAGGCCATAAAGGATAAAGAAAATGTAGGGCTTAGAACTAAATTTTTTGATAAAGCAAGTCAAACCCTAGAAAAATGTGTTAGTGAACAAAGAGACTCTAGGGATATGTCTGGGATTGGGATGAAAGATTACACTAACACTCCTCCACCTGCTGGAAACTTTCATGGTGTCCTGAGAAAGGATTTATCTTGGATTGGTATTCCAGAACTCCAAGAAAAGGAATTCATTCCTCCACCAAGAATTCTTACCCCAGTAGAGGAGTATAAGCATAAAGTTATTGACCTGGAACAATGGAAGAAAGCCAATCCCACATTGTTTTTAAAGGTGGAATGCTTAGTGAGAGTCCACTTGAGTCTACACCCATAACTGTGACCAACCCTACTACTGGAAAAACTATTGACCTTGGTTCATATGTTAATAGAAAACCTAGTGTTAAGTATGTAGAGATGTATAGAAAACCTAGGTCACCACAAAGCCAAGATAGTGTTAATGGGACAGGGTTCTTTCAATCTAGACCTAAGGTTATGTCTAGAAAATCTTGTTATATATGTGCGAGTTTTTCTCGTTTGGCCTATAAATGTGTCAGTGCTTCAAAAGTCACCGCTGACAATAAGTCAAACATGGTCAAACCCAGACCTCATGTACAACCAAGTCCACAAGTTACTAGACAAGCTCCATTCTTTACTAAAGGGACAAATACACATGGACAAATGCCCTTTCAAAAGACCAATACATGGTCTAACAGAAAATGGGTTCTTGTAGCAAACCCTAATTTAGACGCTGATAAGTACAAATTCAGCGCTGATAAGAGCAAATTTAACGCTGACAGGAACGTTTCAAACGTTGTTAGACAAAGTAATAATAGGTACTTACAGCCTAAGGGAAAGGGGTCTAAAGCTTTATCTAGTTTGACTTGGAGACCTAAACAAGATCAAAACCCTAATTTTGATGGGATTTTCATGACCTTTAACAGATTTCATTATATTTCAAAGGTCATAACTAAACCAGTTGGGGTAAACTGAGTATTCAAGCCTCAAAGGGATGAACAAGGGGTTGTTATAAGGACTAAATTTATTCTTGTTGAACAACCAGATGAATCTAAGTCTGCTCAGACTTGGGTTTCGAAAGAAAACTAATTTGTTTTCTTTATGTGCAGGGCATTCAAAAACTGGTCAATGATTATAGATATTGGGACAGTGGATGCTCTAGGCACATAACGGAGAAGGAAGATTATTTGACTAACTTTACCCCCATTAAGGATGGTGACAAAGTGTACTTTGGAGGAGGATATGGTACAATTTCTTGCAAAGGCACTCTTATCACCAATAATTTACGTTTTGAAAACATATTTCTGGTAAAAGAACTTGATTATAATTTGTTTAGTGTATCACAAGTTTATGATAACAAAAATAAGGTTCTTTTCACTGATACTGAATGCTTGGTGTTAAGCAAAGATTTTAAGATGCCTGATGAGAAGTTTATTGAGTATAGAACACCTAAAAATAAGGACATTTATAATGTTAATCTTAATGGAATTAGGATGAACAACAATTTGTCATGTCTATATGCTAAAGCTTCAGTAGATGAAAGTAATCTATGGCACAAAAGGTTAGGGCACATAAACTTTAAGAACATCAATAGACTTGTGAGACATGGTTTAGTTGATGGTTTGCCTGCAAAGGATTTCCACAATGACCAATCTTGTGTTGCATGTCTTAAAGGCAAACAACACAAAGTCTCATTTAAGTCTAAACTTGGGCACTCTAGTTCTAAACCACTTCACTTGCTACATATGGACTTATTTGGCCCAACTAATATAGGGAGTTTGAATGGTAAATCCTATTGTTTTGTCATAACTGATGATTTTTCTAGATTTACTTGGACTTTCTTCTTGGCCTTAAAAAGTGAAACTGCCACAGTTTTGATTAACTTTATTACCCAAATTGAAAAGAAGACAGTGAATGAGGTTAAAATACTTAGAAGTGATAATGGTGGTGAGATTAGAAACCAATTGTTAGATGCCTTATGTGTTAATAAAGGGATTACTAGGGAGTTTAGCATAGCTAGAACCCCACAACAAAATGGGGTGACTGAAAGGAAGAATAGAACACTCATAGAAGCAGCTAGGAAAATGTTGGCTGATGCTCATTTTCCCATTGCTTTTTGGGCTAAGGCTGTGAATACAGCCTGCTATGTTCAGAATAGAGCATTGGTCAACAAAATCCATAATAAGACACCTTATGAGCTATTTTGGAATAGGAAACCTAATACTGGTTTTCTTAAACCCTTTGGATGTCATGTAGTGATTCTAGATACTAGTGATGCCTTAGGAAAGTTTAGTGCCAAAGGTGATGAAGGCTAATTTATGGGTTATTCAGTGCAGAGTAAAAGATATAGGGTTTACTATAAGAAATAAAAATGTATACTTGAAAAGGTACATGTTAAATTTTTAGAGAGTAAACCTAGTGATCTGAGAATGGACCAAATTGGTTCTTTGATCTAGAACCTTTATCTAGAACCTTTATCTAGAACCTTGAATTATATGCCTGTTACTAATCCAGACATTGTGAAAAGGGATTCAAATGTTGTGGAAGAACCTATTGTTGAAATTGCAGGTAAACAGGTTGACAAGGAAGAAGGATCACATGAAGTCAAATCAGACCACATACTTGAGTATACTACCATTCCTATATGGACTGATGGATTTGCACAAGCTGCTGCTGATAAGGAGAAAGTAGGTCCACAAGAAAGGCCAGTTGATGAAAACATGCATGAATCTTCAAGCTCTGATAAAGGCAAATCCGGCGCTGACAGGCCAAATTCAGGCGTTGATAGCTCAAACGCTGACAACCTATTTGACCATTTATTCTCTTCCAATACTTTTGAACAAGGTGAACCTTCCATAGTTCATGAAGAGGTTCATTCTAGTGATGATGGAGGAGGATATGAAGATGATATTGGAAACATGGAGACTGAGATTGAAGACAACACACTTATTGAAGGAGGAACACTTACAACTACTATCAAAAATCATCCTCCTTCTCTAATCATTGGTGATGTTTTGTCTCCTGTTCAAACAAGAAGGTCTTATCAGACTCAAGGAGGTTTCATTACCAATATCCACAAGAAGGTTGATACCCCTCTTGTACAGGAATGTTTGTTTGCTTGTTTCCTGTCACAACAGGAACCCAAGAAGATTTTTGATGCTCTCAAAGAATCAATTTAGGTGAAAGCAATGCAGGATGAGCTTCACCAGTTTGCTATTCAGGATGTTTGGGAGTTAGTGGATTGTCCAAGGTATGTGAGACCTATTGAGATACGCTGGGTTCTTAGAAACAAGAAAGATGAAAGAGGAATTGTGG
Organism: Glebionis coronaria; assembly: GCA_025667525.1. NCBI lineage: Eukaryota > Viridiplantae > Streptophyta > Magnoliopsida > Asterales > Asteraceae > Glebionis > Glebionis coronaria. The sequence goes on from CM046875.1 coordinate 247,963,431, forward strand.
TCCAAAACAAGGAACTTTTAGTTGCTCAAGGCTATACACAAGAAGAGGGAATATACTATGAAGAGGTTTTTGCACCTGTTGCAAGGATTGAAGCAATAAGAATTTTCCTAGCCTCTGCTTCTTGCATGGGCTTCACAGTTTATCAAATAGATGTGAAGAGTGCTTTTTTATGGCACAGTTGCAGAGGAGGTTTATGTTATGCAGCCTCCTGGTTTTGAAGATCCAGAACATCCAGACAAAGTGTATAGGGTGAAGAAAGCAATGTATGGACTTCATCAAGCCCCAATAGCATGGTATGGAACATTGTCCACCTATCTGGTGAAAAATGGATTTAAGAGGGGCACCATAGACCAGACCTTATTTACCAAGAAGATTGGTAAGGACTTTCTACTTGTTCAGGTCTATGTGGATGATATCATCTTTGGTTCACCAAGTCCAAAGATGATTGATGACTTTTTCAAGCTCATCACAGAAAAATCAAGATGAGTGCAATGGGAGAGATGAACTTCTTTCTAGGTTTACAAGTCCAACAGAAAGAAGATGGTATCTTTATCTCTAAAGAAAAGTATGTAGCAGAAATCTTGAAGAAGTTTGGTTTTTCTCCACATGAAAAACCGGCTAGCACACCCATGGATAGGGAACACCCTTGGGGAAAGACTGGAGATGGAAAAGAGGTGGATGTCAAGCATTATAGATCAATGATTGGATCATTGATGTATCTTACAACTTCTAGACCTGACATTATTTTTGATGTGTGTACATGTGCACGCCATCAGGTGAATCCCAAAGAGTGTCATCTTCATGTTGTCAAAAGGATCTTTAATACCTTAGGTGCTATCCCACCTTGGGATTATGGTATCTAAAGGATTCTCCATTGGAGTTTATTGGTTATTCATATAGTGATTATGGAGGTGACAAGTATGATAGGAAATCCACAACTGGTGGATGCCAATTTCTTGGGAGCAGATTGATATCTTGGCAATGCAAGTAACAAACAGTGGTGGACAACTCTACAACTGAAGCAGAATATGTTGCAGCAGTTGCTTGTTGTGGACAAGTTCTATGGATCCAAAACCAGCTGTTGGATTATGGGTATAATTTTATGCATACCAAGATATTTTTAGATAATAACAGTACATTATGCATTATTAAGAATCTCATACATCATTCTAAAACAAAACACATAGAAATTAGACATCATTTTATAAGAGATTGCTTTGAAAAAGGTTTAATACATCCAGATAGGGTAGACACAGAAGAAAATGTGGCTGATCTTTTAACTAAACCTTTTGATGTTGGGAGGTTCCAGTACTTGGTAACAAGTATTGGAATGATCAATCTCACCTAAATGTGTTTTTGAAGTCATTGTATAGTTTTTGAAGTCATTGATTTAAAGTTCCCTTGATAAACGACTTTCTAGGATCAATTATAGGAACTTGCGAAAAGTTCTTGTTCTTAACCCTGTGAGTTAAGACTTTCGCGTTTTAAAGTTCCCTATATAAAAGCCTAGCAAAACTTAATTCAAACACGTTAAGGAAAAGCTAAGGTAAAAACCGAGTTGAGTCAAAAACTATTTTTATTTTCACCAACGGAAAGCCTACATTTGTGTCAAAAGCACTTATTTTATTTATTCAAACTTTAAAATAACACTAAAAATTTAAAAATTTTATGAAAAATGAGAAAAACAATTACGTTTAGACACGAGAAAAACAATTGCAAGCGATTATATCGATTGACTCCCCCATGCTAAAACCAAACATTGTCCTCAATGTTTCTTAGCTCAAGAGTAACACCCCCTTGCTAAAACACGAAGAGTCTAATGCAAAATCCTAACATGGAAAGAGCACGCAAATCTATAAGCCGTTTATTAATTATGTCTCAAGATAAAACGTTAGTCGATAAAAATCAAAGGATAGAGAGTGTGCCCCTTTATGGCATTCAAAGAATGGAAGATCATCTGGACCGGCAAAAACCGAACATGAGAGTCTTCAATGATTAGGGTCATACCTAAGATTCACAGCACAACAAAACACGAGCACGAGCTTGAATGATCAAGCCTTATTAGTAGTTAGAAAATAGAAAGAAGATAGAATGTATGGGACTCCCCCACAAGGCACCTCGTTTTTGTTGACCGAGTCATGAACTCGACTCGATCCCCGCATTCATTGGTCCTTAGGGAAAGTTTGAAGATCCGGAACAACCTCCGTAGGTATGTACCCTCCAAAGTAGTGTTTCACACGATGACCATTCACCTTAAAGTTAGGCCCGTCTTTTTGAGCTAGCTCAATGGTGCCATAAGGGAAAACTTGTGAAATGGTGAAATGGTGAAGATTATTTTTTGTATTTTTATTTGGTATTGCTCAATAAAAAATGATCGATAAAAAATAAGGAATAAGGATAACTACTATGAAACTAAATTACCCTCGGTCTACTTTGAAACGATAGGTGAAAACCTAAACGTCTCGAGGTTCAATAAGTAAACTACAAAAATAAGATTTAATACTACTTTAGTTGGCAAACAAATAATCGGTCGTCCCTCTCAATATACGCACAAGCAAGTAGGGAAACGAGGTGGCACAAAGCACTTAAAAACCTTTTTCCTTAGACGGCCTTTTATAGCTCGTCGCCTTATACCCACCTTATAGTTTGTATAAATCGAGTTCAAACTTTTTATTAGTATTTATCTATTTTGCCTTTTTTTCGTTTTGGATTTGAATACAATAGCTAGGTGAACTAAGGTCTTATTTGGAAGTAGGTAAATTTATTGTTCTACGTAATGCAATATAGTAATCACAAAAAAACACAAAAAACGATACATACTATAATAATAGAAAAAACAACAAAACTTTCCGAGGACGGAAAGGGTCTTCAAATCAAAAAATATCCACAAAAACGAATCGTGCACAAGATCCCCGGCAGCGGCGCCAAAATTTGATGTGTTTATTACTTCATCCGTCTAACTTGGGCTTAAAACCCAAATCTACATAACTCCATCCGTCTCATGTTTCACTCAAATGGGCTTTAAATGGGCCCTTGGTGTTAGCCCTAAAATGTGAGCGTCATTTACGGAATTACATTAGTTTAATATAGCCACACACGCAGTGACTAGTTTTGTTAAGTTAGAATAGTTCATGTGTGTCTAGGATATATATACCCCTCTATACTTCCATGGGGGGGGTGAGGTTTTCTCTTATTGTGTATTTCACTTCTCTCTCTAAATACACACACTACATTCAATCTTTACTTTCTCTCTCTAAAAATGTCTAAATACTTCTTTTATCCTCCCCGACCTTCGGATCATCCTCTTGTTAGCTTGAATCTTATGATGTTAACAATTGGTATCAATCGCCATGGGGTAGTTTTGTGATTCGTTGTTGATTTTCTACTTAGTTCGTGTGATTTTACCATAAAATCTACGGATTCAAGTTTTTTTTCTTGTGTTTTTCGTGCTCTAAATCATCCTCTATTCATCTCTACATCTTTAATACGTGTGGTAAGATTTTGGTTACATTCGTTTGGTTAGGATCACGAATTACAAGGTAAAAATCCATTCTTTCTTGTTGCTTCCAAGTCTCGGATTGTTTTCGTGCTACGATCTGATTTTTATGATTGCATAAACCCTGGGGGTTTCCACTTGCGATCCAAAGTCACGATCACATCCTACGATCATCACTTAGATCACAAGTGCGTTCATAAGTGCGATCACTGCCTACGATCCCCAATACGATCAGGGAGTACGATCGAAGAGTACGATCTTCGAGTACGATAGGTGAGTAAGATCGTTGAGTACGATCGTTGAGTACGATAGGTGAGTACGATCGTTGAGTACGATCAGGGAGTACGATCAAGTGAGTACGATCCAAGAGTATGATCACTCGTTGCGATCCAAGACTACGATCCGACTGCGATCTAGGAGTACGATCAGAGTGCGATCAGACTACGATCTAGGAGTACGATAAGAGTGCGATCAGACTACGATCTAGGAGTACGATCAGAGTGCGATCAGACTACGATCATAGAGTACGATCAGAGTGCGATCAGAGTGCGATCTAAGAGTGCGATGGGTGACATTGCGATGGACATCTAAATTTTGTTCGAGTATTTTTTAGACTTAGCCACTATCTAGACTAGTCTCGGAACGTAGTTTACACGAAGATTAAAAAAATAATAATAAATAAAAAATAAATAAATAAAAAAGTTAAAATTTTTAGGTCAAGTAAAAAAGCAAATTTTTTCCATACTAGTTTTAGGCTATTTCTAGCTCGATTTCAAAATTTGGTGATTACAAATTTTTTAGGTCTACCGTTTTGTCGGACTGAGGAATTTATTGTCAGACTGAGAAAAAATCGCAATTTTCGGAATTTCCACAACAACTCAATCACAATACAACTACTTAAGATCCACAATCAATTCAGCACTTAAGAGTATATTGAGATGGATTCTAGTGCAGAATATCGTGTGACAAACAATAACATCATGGTGGCGGGTAACAAATAGAGACCACCAATGCTTGTGGCCTGTCGATATGCTCAATGGCAATCACGTTTTCTTTGTTATCTTGATACAAGACCTAATGGTGATGCATTGAGGCAATGTATTAACAATGGACCATATGTTTTCTCCGGTATCACTGTTCCTCATACACCAGCCACTGACACTACCGCAGAAGTACCCGCAACCACAAGAAAAGAAACTTTATCTGATCTTACATCAGAGATGCGTGCTTGGTATGACGCAGAAAAAGAAGCGATCTATATGATTCTAAGTGGAATTGGAGATGATATTTATTCCACGGTTGATGCATGTTCTACGGCACAAGAAATGTGGACGGCTATTGAACGCTTGCAACAAGGAGAATCACTCAACAAGCAAGATGTTAAAACAAACTTGCTTTGGAACTTTGGTAAGTTTACTGCATTAGATGGAGAATCAATTGAGTCTTATTATTCACGATTCTACAAGCTGATGAACGATATGACAAGAAACAACTTGGAGGTCTCCACCATGCAAGTCAATGTGCAATTTCTTCAGCAACTTCAACTAGATTGGACACGTTTTGTTACTTTGGTGAAACAACAGAAGAAGTTAGACAAGGTAAACTATCACACCCTCTTTGATATCTTGAAACAATTTCAGCATGAGGCAAATGAAATTCGAGCTGAACGAGTTACAAAGACGGCTAATCCACTTGCTCTAGTGTCTACCACTCAAGATCATCGATCTCGTACTTCAAAGTCATACTCCATTCAATCATCCTCACCACGATATTCCACATCATCCAAGTCTTCATCCTCCACAAGATCACGCGGCAAAGAACCAAGAGCACCATCACCACCATCTGAGTCATCATCTAAAAAGGATAGTGATGAAGATCAAGCTCAGAAGAATCAGGAAATGAAACAACAAATTGCTTTCATTATAAGACCTACAAGAAAATCTTCAAACCCACCAACAACAATCTTCGAACATCATCTAACACAAAGAACCAATATGTTGAGAACCCTTCAAGGTATGACACACGTCGACGTGGTGAAAGTCCTTCTAGGTATGATCGACATAATCCAACACATGTTGAGGGTTCTGCAAGGTATGATCGACAAACTGCCAAGTATGATACTCAGAGGATTGCTACTGCTACTGGGAATAGGGAAACTGTTGGAACGCAAGTGGTTCAACAAAGTGGGATTCAGTGCTATAATTTCCAAGGTTATGGGCATATGGCAAAGGAATGCAGAAAGCCGAAATGGGTTAGGAACTCTAGCTATCATAAAGAGAAGATGTTGTTATGCAAGAAGATGGAAGCATGGGTCAAATTGTCGGCTGAGGAAGGAGCAATGCTTGATGATACTGATGATGAAGCCTCCTACCAAGAATTAGAAGCACATTACTCGTACATGGCAAAGGTTGACGAAGTTCTCAACGCCACTGAAGATGACAATGGACCTATCTTTGACACTGAGCCACTCGATAAGGTACACACCACTGATGAATATAATGTGTTTGGTGATACTCATGAGCATAGTGAGCTACCCAATGCCATTAATGACACAAGTATGACGGAAAAGGTTGATAGCAATCCCACACCCGATTCATCAGACATGTGCAATAATGAGTTTGAGGATGATCAACATGCAAATGCGTATGATGATGAGGAGCGTGTCGCACTTGCTAATTTAATTGCCAGTTTACAAAAAGATGTCAATGAAACTAGAAAAAGTCAAAAGCAATTAAAGAAGGCAAACACAACGCTCACTCAAAATTTTGAAGAAAGCAAAGCCGCACTAATTACATCTAGTGAGACCATTGAACACTATAAAGATGAGCTTCTTCAGTAAACCAAGAACTTGAGGGGTACAAGGGTAGTGCGTTTAAAAATCAAAAGGACGATCTTGAAAAGAAATACAACGAAACTCTTAGTTATTAACCAAAGAGAAACGTCAATTTAATGTTTTGTTAATGGATGAACATCAAAAAACGTACCTTGCTACCACCAAAGTTAACGAACTTGAACAACAGCTTTCGATGGATAACACCGAGTCTGCTAAAATTCTTGATGGTAAGAAACAAGAGGTTGAAACATTAAAACAAGATTTCAAAAGTCGACATGAAAAAGATACTGAAAAAGTAACGGAACTAGAAAAACAAGTCGAATTTTTGAAAAAAGTTGTTTATAAAAGGCATGACTTTATTCAAACCGTAAGAATGTTAGCACCTCCGTCTATGTTTAAGGGTCAAGCTAGCTTTGCAAGTCCTGATTATCTTGCCCAAGCTCAATCTACGAACCCACGCATTCATATGGATGAGTCCGAATGGATCGATCCTGAATATCCTCTTGGTTATGATGAGACATCCCTTTGGGAAGAGGAGAGTAGATCACCGGTCAATAAAGAGTTTGTGAAACCATACAATTATGCTTATTATAGTAGTCTATATGGTCTTTTCACTACATAAAAACAAAAGTCTCGTGAGGAATTGTTTTTAGAATGCAAACAAAGAAGAATTCAATGGAAGAAAGCTTTTGCTACTAAGAAAACAAACGTTTGTAAGTTCATCAACTACTTGCCTCTTGATGCTTCTAAAAGCAAGAGTAGGCAGACATTTGGGTTTCTACAACATTACATTGATAATATTAAATCCATTGTTGACAATGAACGGAAACAACGAGAAAATGACGAGTGGAAGAAACCAATTCCTCAAGATATAACTGTGCTTATCAAACAAATCTTAATACCGAACACGACCACATTAAAAGAAATGTGACAACCGTGGTTTCGAGGTTCGTCACTTGGTCTTACTCTTAAGTTATTTTATGTGTGCTTACTTGATTTGTGTGATTACATGTTTATTTTGAGTGTTTAAGGTTGGTGTGGTTATCATTTATGAGTATAGAAGTACTCATAAGTAAATCGAGGAATGGTTATTTCACGTTCATGAGCTCACAAGTTGTGACTATGAAATGAAATGGTGATATTTTGGTGTTTACGTATACGTATAAGTATTATAGAAAAATCGTATTTTTACGATTTACGGTTTAGCATTTAGAGGTCCCGGATGAGGTAATTAGTCATATGAATATTTTTCGGGATGGTTTTAAGTCATTTAGGACTTAGTTATAAAGTTTATTTCAAAATTTGAGATTTTTTTAAAAGTGTATATTTTACGTCTTTTACGGTAAAACGCGTAAATTTGACTAGTTTTACGGTTTTGAGGTTTTGGAGGCTTTAGGAGCTGAAATAAATTAAGGAAAATTAAGGTAATATTATTAATACATATATTAATAATAAAATAAATAAAAAAACGAATTTATAGGTGTATAGTCGGTTTAAAAAAAAAAAGAGGAAAGAAAAAAAAGGAAAAAAAAGTTTATGGTAACTAGTGTTTGAGTTGGACTAGGATTTTGGCTATATAAGGAACACATACCCTACACCAAACGAATTATTATCCCTGGAGCATTATAGTCGACGGCCTAAGAGAGAAAAATTAGGTTTCTATAGCTTTTTCATCTTCCATTGATTTAAGGTAAAAACCTTCATTAACCTTTTTAATTTAAATTGTTTTATGTTTAATTAATCATGCTTATGATGGATTAAGGGTTAGGGTTTATATAAAAACAGTAGATCAATGATGTATTAATCATATCATGATGATCATAAAATCTAGGGCTTGTATTAGAAGGGTTATAGGTGATTAATTAGATCAATTTGTTTAAAACCCGTTTTTAAAAACTGGGCAGAATTTTGAGTCTATTGTTTTGATCATATCTCGAGTTCTAGGAACATTCAAGATGCGATAAAACTAGCCCTGGATAGGTAATTGAGTTGGCTTTCTTAATCAAGAAACGAGAACTAAATTGGAGGTCGGGAAGTGGGTCAAGAACAGGTTACAACAGTCGGAGGTCAAAACAGTTTTGAATTCAGCCTGTTTTCTTTTTATGTTTTGGGTTGTTTGAGGGACACGTGCCGTCTCAGTTATTGTGGTTTGACAAGGTAGTGGCCTTGTGGTTTGACAAGGTAGTGGCCTTGTGGTTTGACAAGGTAGTGGCCTTGTGGTTTGCCAAGGTAGTGGCCTTGGGATAGGTACATAGTGTGATCATCTATGGTACCATGATGTGGTTTGACAAGGTAGTGGCCTTGTTGATGATTGTTATTCACAGATTTTAACTGATTTAGCGTTGGAGTCTAAACCTATGACTCTCACCAACTTTATGTTGACATGTTTTAGTGTCTCTTTCAGGTGATGCTTTGGGTAGGCGTGAGAACTTAAGTGGCTAGGATTTGGAGAGCGTAGGAATGCATACAGAAGGACATCCCTGTTTCCTTCTTAGTTTTTATTTGTTCATTTAATAAGTGATACTGTGGCACACATATTTTTTTTTGTTTGGTTATGTTATTTGTTTGTCTTGGGTAAGCGGTAGGACTGTTACCTACTTACCTAGACTCCTGCATTTGATGAGATATTGTCATGACTTTGGTGTCACCATTTTATGATATTTCTTATTGCATATAGTTATCTCTATAGACACGCCATGTTGTGATGATATCCATACGTTGCGCCCCATATTCTGCCATGGTGGGGTGTGACAGAATGGTATCAAGAGCCAATGGTTATAGAGAATTAGGTTGCCTAGTCGCGTAGCCTAGTCTATAGCTTAAGGGTCCCTGCATATAGGCGTCATAGGAGTATGTGTGCACTTTATGGTAATTGATGTGCTTGAATGTTATTTTCGCAGTATCTGTTAGGTTATGAACTATTATGGTTCATACTTAACTACATGTTATTTTCTTTACGAGTTTTGACTAGTGCAGGTTAAACCATCGTCGTATACGCTAGTCATTGTTGGATTTCGCTTAATTATGTTTTCATGTTCTTTATACATTTTGAATTTTGTCGACGCTAGTTCGACTGGACTATGAGTTTATGTGTTTCATGCATTGCCTATGTTATTTTAATTCATGGGGTTTTGGATCTTATCTTATGTGATTATGAGCTTATATGAGTTGTAGGATTTATGTGGTTATTGTGAGTTGTTGGATTATGTGTTATGTGTAGTATTAATTTCTTATAAGTGTCATCATAGGAGGGAGTACATTGGTGAAAGGGAACAGGTATAATTATGGAGGCCTACATAATTATATATGTGCCACAACACCACTGGATTTCCAAGTATGATTGCATGAAAGAGAGTTAATACATGCTTGTATAGTATATGTTGGTAGTATGTATGGTTATATTAGGCGTGTGTATGGTGGTAAGTATACTATATGGAGGATTTTAGTAGTTGTTAACGGGTGTCATGTTTTCTGTTACTATAGCATGGTGAATACGCGAAATGGTGCTGGTGGAAGTGGTGGTGATGGAAATCCTGATTTGGCTACTTTGATTGCTGCTCAAATGGCCACCTTAATACCAACCATTGTTCAGCAGGTGACTAACAACCTGAACAACAATAACAACAACAATGGTCAAGGAGGAGGTGGAAACAATGGTTGTAGCTATAAGGCATTCACTTCTTGTGGTGCAAGAGAGTATGATGGGAAGGGCGGCGCGGTAGTACTTACCCAATGGATTGAGAAGATGGAAAATGTGATTCAGATGAGTGGTTGTCTACCCAATCAAAGGGTCATGTATGTAACTGGTTCGCTGGTAGGGAAGGCTTTAACTTGGTGGAATACTCAAGTTCAAGCAAGAGGGAGAGTTGCTGCAAATGCTATAGCTTGGGCTGATTTTAAGGCTCTTATGACTACGGAGTTTTGTCCAAGCAATGAGATGGAGAAGCTGGAAAATGAGTTTTGGGGACATACCATGGTTGGAGCTGCTCATGCAGAGTACACGGATCGTTTCCACGAGTTGGCAAAATTGGTACCTCACTTGGTCACCCCGGAGGCGAACAAGATTAAACGATACATCACCGGGTTGCCATCGCAGATCAGGGGAATGATTAAGGCTACTCAGCCTAACACAATACAACAAGCCATACTAACAGCAGGAATACTTACTGAGGAGGCGGTATCTAGTGGAACCTTGGTCAAGGCGGGAGAGAAAAGAAAGGAGCCAGAAGCCGCGAAATCGCCTGACACCAACTGGAAAAATGTTAAGAAGGCAAAAGATGGAAGAAATTTTGCCATGGGGGTACCTCAAGGTGCTGGAAACCCGAACAACAACAATGCTGCCTGCCGAACCTGCTCTAGGTTCCATCCAAGAGGTACACCATGCCAGACATGCTACATTTGCCAGAAACCGGGACACTTTGCTAGAAAATGTGACGCACCTAACAGGAACGCAACACCAATCCAGTCTGTGAGGATGAATGTCACCGGGGGAAATTGTTTTGAGTGTGGACAACCCGGGCATTTCCAGAGAGAGTGTCCTAGATTGGTTGGAGCAACCAACCAGGGCAGAGGCCAGCTAGCTTTGGAAGGAAATCGAGGAAACCAAGGCGGTGGGAACCAGAACAATGCAAACCGCAACAATGGAAACACTGGGAATCGGAATTGGAACAGGAACGAGGGAAATCAGAATAGGGGAAATCGGAACGGAGGCAGGGTTTATCTTGCAAATGCAGTAGAGGCGGTTCAGGACCCGAATGTGGTGACGGGTACGTTTTCTGTTAACAATCAACTCGCTACAATTCTTTTTGACTCTGGGGCAGATTTTAGTTTTGTGTCTTCTCAATTCGTGCCTTTGTTAGATATGAACCCTAGTGTAGCGAAACTAGGTTATGTGATCGAAATAGCTAGTGGTAAACAAGAAGAAGTAGATGAGGTATTTTTGAACTGCAAATTAGAGTTGGGAGAATTTAAGTTCACCATAGATTTAATCCCTCTAGGACATGGGAGCTTCGATGTGATCATTGGGATGGATTGGTTATCAAAGCATAGGGCTGAGCTAATGTGTCATGAAAAGATTGTTAAGATACCCATAGGTGATAATAAAGTGTTATACGTGTACGGAGAAAGGAATGAGAAGAAGACCAGGTCCCTTATGAATGCCAAGGATGATGAGCCACAAATCAATAAAATTCGAGTAGTGAGAGATTTCGTCGATGTATTCCCAGATGACTTGATGGGGTTACCACCGGTGAGACAAGTAGAGTTTAAGATTGACTTAGTACCCGGGGCAACACCCGTAGCGAAGTCACCATATCGCCTAGCACCGTCAGAGATGCAAGAATTAGCCGAACAACTTAAGGAGTTACAGGACAAGGGTTTCATTCGACCAAGTTCTTCTCCATGGGGAGCGCCAGTGCTATTTGTCAAGAAGAAGGATGGATCATTCCGAATGTGTATCGATTATCGGGAGTTGAATAAGCTGACAATTAAGAACCGTTATCCTCTCCCGAGGATTGACGATTTATTTGTTCAGCTGCAAGGAGCAAGGTACTTCTCAAAAATTGACCTTAGGTCCGGTTATCACCAACTAAGGGTCTGTGAGGAGGATATACAAAAGACCGCGTTCAGAACAAGGTATGGACACTTTGAATTCACCGTTATGCCATTTGGATTGACCAACGCGCCAGCCGTGTTCATGGACCTAATGAACCGAGTATGCAAGCCATACCTGGATAAATTTGTCATAGTCTTTATCGATGACATACTTATCTACTCTAAGACGGAGGAGGAGCACAATCAACATTTGAGGTCGGTATTGGAGCTGCTCAGGAAGGAGAAACTTTATGGGAAATTCTCCAAGTGCGAATTTTGGCTGCAAGAAGTACAATTTCTAGGTCATGTAATCGACAATGATGGCATCCATGTAGACCCAAAGAAGATTGAAGCAGTGAAGGATTGGAAGGCACCCACTACACCGTCAGAAATACGGTCATTTTTAGGGTTGGCAGGATATTACAAGAGGTTTATTGAAAACTTCTCTAGAATATCAAAGCCTTTGACATTGTTGACACAAAAGAATCAGAAGTATGAATGGGGTGAAGAGCAAGAGCAGGCGTTTCAGACACTGAAGGATAGGTTGTGTAACGCACCAATCTTGTCCTTACCGAAAGGGGTGGAAGATTTTGTGGTTTATTGTGATGCGTCCAATCAGGGTTTAGGATGTGTTCTTATGCAGCGAGATAAGGTCATAGCTTATGCATCACGACAATTGAAAAACCATGAGAAGAATTACACTACACATGACTTAGAACTAGGAGCTGTAGTCTTTGCTCTCAAGATATGGAGACATTACTTGTATGGGACGAAGAGTGTGATCTTTACGGACCACAAAAGTTTGCAGCACATCTTTGATCAGAAGGATTTGAATATGAGGCAGAGACGATGGTTGGAGTTGTTTAGTGATTATGATTGTGAGATTAAGTATCACCCTGGAAAGGCCAATGTGGTGGCGGATGCGCTAAGTAAGAAGGAGAGGCTAAAACCAAAGAGAGTAAGGGCAATGAGCATAACAATCCAGACAACTCTTAAGGATAGGATTCGGGCAGCACAAATAGAGGCCGTTAAGGAAGATAGGCTGGTTGAAGAAAATCTACATACCATGGATCAATATATGGAAGAAAGAGGAGATGGTTGTAAGTATTACTTAGATAGAATCTGGGTTCCGTTGTTTGGTGATACAAGGAAGATTATTTTGGATGAAGCTCATACGTCGAGGTATTCGATACACCCAGGGGCTGATAAGATGTATCGGGACATGAGGGATATGTATTGGTGGCCGGGAATGAAGAAAGATGTAGCCTTGTACGTTAATGAATGTTTGACTTGCGCCAAGGTAAAGGCTGAATACCAAAGACCATCAGGGTTATTGCAACAACCAGAGGTTCCTAAGTGGAAGTGGGAGAATATTGCCATGGACTTCATTACAAAACTGCCAAGGTCTAACAGTGGTAATGACATGATCTGGGTAATAGTGGACAGACTGACTAAGTCTGCACATTTTGTGGCAATGAGGGAGGATGATAAGATGGAGAAATTTGCCAAGAAGTACTTGGAACATGTGGTGGCAAAACACGGGGTGCCGGTTTCGATCATATCAGATAGGGATAGCAGGTTTACGTCTCGATTTTGGGGACTATTGAAGAAGGCCTTGGGAACGAGGTTGGATATGAGCACAGCATATCACCCGCAGACAGATGGACAGAGTGAGAGGACTATACAAACGCTAGAGGATATGTTGAGGGCGTGTGTGATAGACTTTGGGGGAAGTTGGGAGAATCATCTGGCATTGGCAGAATTTTCGTACAATAATAGCTACCATGCTAGTATAGAGTGCGTACCGTTTGAAGCACTTTATGGTAGGAAGTGTAGGTCACCGTTGCTATGGGCTGAAGTAGGAAGTAGTCAACTAATTGGACCAGAGATGGTACAAGAGAATACAGATGCGATAACCGTGCTTAAGGAGAAATTAAAGGCGGCTAGGGATCGACAAAAGAGCTATGCGGACAAGAGGCGTAAGCCATTGGAATTTGAGGTTGGGGACAAGGTTATGCTAAAGGTTTCACCATGGAAAGGGGTGATGCGGTTCGGGAAGAAAGGAAAGTTAGCGCCTAGATTTGTGGGTCCATTTGAAATCCTTGAAAGGATTGGGCTAGTGGCATATAGGTTGAGATTGCCGGAAGAGTTGAGTAGTGTACACGATGTGTTTCATGTCTCAAATTTGAGGAAATGCTTAGCAAGAACTGACTTGCAAGTATTGGTGGACGATATTAGTATAGATGCGAGCCTTCGTTTTATTGAGGAGCCGATAGAGATTATGGACCGTGAAGTTAAAACATTGAAAAGAAGTAAGATACCGTTAGTTAAGGTTAGATGGAATTCTAAACGTGGACCGGAGTTCACGTGGGAACGGGAAGAGTTTATGAGGAGTAAGTATCCTCAGCTGTATATGACTGACGATCCTAAGGAGTAAATCTCGGGGCGAGATTTCTATTAGGAGGGAGTGATGTGACAACCGTGGTTTCGAGGTTCGTCACTTGGTCTTACTCTTAAGTTATTTTATGTGTGCTTACTTGATTTGTGTGATTACGTGTTTATTTTGAGTGTTTAAGGTTGGTGTGGTTATCATTTATGAGTATATAAGTACTCATAAGTAAATCGAGGAATGGTTATTTCACGTTCATGAGCTCACAAGTTGTGACTATGAAATGAAATGGTGATATTTTGGTGTTTACGTATACGTATAAGTATTATAGAAAAATCGTATTTTTACGATTTACGGTTTAGCATTTAGAGGTCCCGGATGAGGTAATTAGTCATATGAATATTTTTCGGGATGGTTTTAAGTCATTTAGGACTTAGTTATAAAGTTTATTTCAAAATTTGAGATTTTTTTAAAAGTGTATATTTTACGTCTTTTACGGTAAAACGCGTAAATTTGATTAGTTTTACGGTTTTGAGGTTTTGGAGGCTTTAGGAGCTGAAATAAATTAAGGAAAATTAAGGTAATATTATTAATATATATATTAATAATAAAATAAATAAATAAACGAATTTATAGGTGTATAGTCGGTTTAAAAAAAAAAGAGGAAAGAAAAAAAAGGAAAAAAAAGTTTATGGTAACTAGTGTTTGAGTTGGACTAGGATTTTGGCTATATAAGGAACACATACCCTACACCAAACGAATTATTATCCCTGGAGCATTATAGTCGACGGCCTAAGAGAGAAAAATTAGGTTTCTATAGCTTTTTCATCTTCCATTGATTTAAGGTAAAAACCTTCATTAACCTTTTTAATTTAAATTGTTTTATGTTTAATTAATCATCCTTATGATGGATTAAGGGTTAGGGTTTATATAAAAACGGTAGATCAATGATGTATTAATCATATCATGATGATCATAAAATCTAGGGCTTGTATTAGAAGGGTTATAAGTGATTAATTAGATCAATTTGTTTAAAACCCGTTTTTAAAAACTGGGCAGAATTTTGAGTCTATTCTTTTGATCATATCTCGAGTTCTAGGAACATTCAAGATGCGATAAAACTAGCCCTGGATAGGTAATTGAGTTGGCTTTCTTAATCAAGAAACGAGAACTAAATTGGAGGTCGGGAAGTGGGTCAAAAACAGGTTACAACAGTCGGAGGTCAAAACAGTTTTGAATTCAGCCTGTTTTCTTTTTATGTTTTAGGTTGTTTGGGGTACTTAGGGTTGCATTGAGATCTTCTCATGAACATGAGAGATGGTTTATATATTGTAGTAAGTATCTGCACTTGGGCTAAGGTTGTGGTTTAGGGTAAGACCCCTTAATGGTAACAAACTTTTAGTACGTTTAAAATCAGGAAATATGGAATGACAAAAGTAGATATATGTATATCGGGGCCTTAACAGTAGCTTTAAGGTTAGGGCAAGTGGGAGGTGTTAGCCAACATATGTAAAGGTATGAATATTCCTTTTACAGAAACCATGGGTATGTTTAAGTGGACGTTTGACTTAAAGTTTTGAGACCTAAAAACTGGGACTGTTTTGTGTAAAATATGAACGGGATAGTTATTGAACTTAACCAAGTTAAGGACTTGTTAGGGATGGGTAATGGGGTGATTAGAGTTTATCAATGAGGAAGTTGTGTGGGAATAGGTTAGATGTCCATCATAGGTTGATGAGCCATCTTAGTGATTGGTTGTGTATTGATTCGTGTTTTTGGTTTGATAGCTTGTTGCTAGTGCGAGGACTCGTGAAGAAGCTATCAGGTGAGTTTCATAGTCCCATGTTTACTAATGATTTTGACTTCCAGATGGGATGGAAGAGGCACTGTCTTGTTTTTATAAATTATGCTGTGAATGTTTTGTGTTTGGTAATGGACTTGTGTGTACACTTATGTGATTAACTGCTATGTGATTCTTGATTGTGTATGATTTGGATCGAGGGACACGTGCCGTCTTAGTTATTGTGGTTTGACAAGGTAGTGGCCTTGTGGTTTGACAAGGTAGTGGCCTTGTGGTTTGACAAGGTAGTGGCCTTGTGGTTTGCCAAGGTAGTGGCCTTGGGATAGGTACATAGTGTGATCATCTATGGTACCATGATGTTGTTTGGCAAGGTAGGAGCCTTGGATTGTTTTGGTGTGATTAATCTTGATTGATAGTTGTTAATGCATATTTGTAACGCATTGTCCATATGTTCTTTTGTTGTTGATTGTTATTCACAGATTTTAACTGATTTAGCGTTGGAGTCTAAACCTATGACTCTCACCAACTTTATGTTGACATGTTTTAGTGTCTCTTTCAGGTGATGCTTTGGGTAGGCGTGAGAACTTAAGTGGCTAGGATTTGGAGAGCGTAGGAATGCATACAGAAGGACATCCCCGTTTCCTTCTTAGTTTTTATTTGTTCATTTAATAAGTGATACTGTGGCACACATATTTTTTTTTGTTTGGTTATGTTATTTGTTTGTCTTGGGTAAGCGGTAGGACTGTTACCTACTTACCTAGACTCCTGCATTTGATGAGATATTGTCATGACTTTGGTGTCACCATTTTATGATATTTCTTATTGCATATAGTTATCTCTATAGACACGCCATGTTGTGATGATATCCATACGTCGCGCCCCATATTCCGCCATGGTGGGGTGTGACAAGAAAATATGCTTGAATTTGAAAGATTAATTCGGTCTGAAATGTTTGATGATTTAAAATATGTTGAGTCTATTGAGAATGAAATTGACGATCTTCAAATGGACAAGTCCGTTTTTTCAGATGAATATGATTTACTCTTAGCAGAATGTCTCTCCAAAGATATTTTGTGTGTTACTCTTCAATCTTGTGCTGATATAGATGAATATTCTGATGTTGCATGCAAATATCTTGATAAAATCAAAGAATGTGAGCGTCTTGAACTTGAGCTTTCGAAACATAAAGAAAATGTTGATAAAAAGGCTTTTGAGTTACTTCAACACAAAACTGATTTCCTTCAAAAACATTGTCATTCTCTTGAACTTGCTTTGCAAAAAGACGTTGGTCGTTTTCCACATGATAATAACTTGCAAGAAAAACTTTCCATAACGTTTCGAGAAATGAATGAACTGAATTTGGAAATTAAAGGGTTGAAAGCTCAGTTACAAGACAGGGAAACAGCGATAGCAGAGTTGTAGAAACTCGTTGCTAAGATGGGTGGGAAAGTTGTGGAACCTAGCGTTAAGAAACCTGTTGTTAGACAACCCAATGCCTCTAAAGTGAATAGATCCTCTATCTTGGGAATACCATCTACTTTCTCAAATTCCTCGTTTGTAAAACCTGTGTTTGCCCCCAAGATGGATGGAAAGGAAAGGTTACCACAGAATCAACCCATAAGAAATGTCATATCACCAAGCGTTAAGCACAATAATGTGATTAAACCAGGGATGTATAGATTGGCCACTAAACCTACACAAAACAAAGAAAGTCAATCACCTCAGACTTCTAGAAACACTAATAGACGTGTGTCTTTTACTACAGGATTAATCCCCACTGATAGTGTTAGCCGGCCTCAGCTTAAGAGCACTCGCATGAATGAAAAGGTTTCGCAAAACAAAAGTCAAGGGAAGATGAAGACAGTAGAAGACCACCCTAGGATTTTCAATGTTTCTAAGAATAAAACGTCTGTAATCGCGTGTAATGACGATTTAAATGATTCGACTTTGAATGCTTTGAATGTTAAGTTTGTTTGTGTGAAATGTGGAAAGTGTGCTAATGCTAATCATGCTATGTGTGTTTCGTATAATGTCAAAGGTGTAGATACTAGAACTAAGAAGCAAACTGCGATGCCTATTATTGCTAGAAAACCCAAATGCAAAGTGAACCATTCTGGTGTAACCCCCCCTGAGAAAAGTATTGCATCAGAATCCACCACTAAGAACCCTAGAAGCAAAATTAAGGAATTATATGAGTCTGCTAGCAAGTCTTGGAAATGGTGGCTTGCTAATCAATGTCCTCCAGGATATAAATTGATGCCGAAAGCTAGGACAAAAAATGTGAAAACGAGTGTTAGTTTGCCTTTAAATGTTGATAAAACCACTAATGATTCTACTATCACAACTACTGTGGTAGCTAATTTAGAAAATGCTCCATCGTGTTCTAACTCTTCTGCAGGTGATACAAATAATTCTCTTCATAATGGACTCCGGATGCATGAAGCACATGACGGGGAATCTCAAGCTTCTAATTAACTTCGTGGAGAAGTTCCTAGGTACGGTCCGATTCGGAAATGATCAATTTTCACCGATCCTAGGATATGGAGATTTGGTTCAGGGGAATATAACGATCAAAAGGGTATACTACGTCGAAGGGCTCAATCACAATTTTTTCTCGGTTGGTCAATTCTGTGATGCGGATTTGGAGGTTGCTTTCAGGAAGAAGACATGTTTTATTCGTGATTACGATCGGAATGATTTAGTTACTAGTACACGGGGTACTGATCTTAACACTATTTCACTTCAAGAAACAACTTCATCAACTCCAATTTGCTTCATGGCTAAAGCTTCCACGACTCAGGCATGGTTATGGCATCAATGTCTTTCTCATCTCAACTTTGATACCATCAACTTGCTTTCCAAGAAAGATATTGTGAGAGGCTTTCCAAGTTTGAAATTCATCATAGATCATCTTTGTTCTTCTTGTGAGCTTTGTAAAGCTAAACGAAGTACCTTCAAAACAAAGACCACACCAAGCTCTAAAGGACGGTTAGATCTTCTACATATGGATCTATGTGGTCCCATGCGTGTTCAAAGTATCAATGGGAAGAAATATATTCTAGTAATTGTCGATGATTACTCAAGGTACACATGGACTCACTTCTTGAGGTCCAAGGATGAAACACCCGAAGTTCTCATCAGCTTCCTTAAACTGATACAACGTGGTCTTCAAGCTCAAGTTAAAGTGGTTCGTACTGACAGAGGTACAGAATTTTTGAATTCAAATCTGAGAAACTATTTTGAAGCCGAAGGAATTGAACATGAAACATCTATTGCTCGAACACCCGAACAAAACAGCGTTGTTGAAAGACGAAACCGTACTCTAGTTGAGGCTGCTCGAACATTATTATCTGCTTCAAAACTACCACTATATTTTTGGGCCGAAGCTGTGTCAACTGCATGCTACACACAAAACCGCTCCTTAATTATCCCAAGACACGAAAAGACACCATATCACATAATTCATGATCGAAAACCTTCACTCAAACACCTTCACGTTTTTTGATGTACGTGCTACATTATTCAAGATGGTGAAAATCTGGACAAGATGAAAGAGAAAGGTGATGCATGCATTATAGTGGGATATGCAACTCAGTCTAAGGGGTATAGAGTGTACAATAAGAGAACAAAATTGGTAGTCGAGACTATTCATGTCAGATTTGATGAATTACAAGAAATAGCACTTGAACAAAGCAGTTTAAGTCCCGATCCACAAAGACAAACGACTTCCGTTCACAACCGCACGGAACTCGGAACACAAGACCACAGCAATGAACCGTCAAGTTCAACGTTGGTTCCAGAAAATGTTCCTAGAGCTGATATGACTGTCGACACGACAATTGAAGAGTTGGAAATGTTATATGGACCAATGTATGATGAATATTTCACGGGGGAGAAACAAGTTGTATCGAAGTCTTCCGCTGTCACTCATGATACGAATAATGATACTAATCATCGTCAACAACCAGATACAACTTCATCTACTTCAACACGGGTTACTGCAGAATTACCTCCTCAGAATATCACTTCAACAATCGATCCTACAACATCCACAACTACTGTCATTGCTCCAGAGAACACAAATCAAGCAGAAGATGCATTATCTGACAAAGACGAATTTATCAACCCATTCGGTACACCGGTACACGAAACTGGAGAGTCTTCTACTCGCCATGTTGATCCGTCAAATATGTATACGTTCTACCAACTAAATCCTTCAACACATCATTGGACCCGAGATCATCCTTTGGTTCACGTAATTGGAAACCCTTCACAGCCTGTTCGTACAAGACGACAACTCGCAACCGATGGCGATGTTTGTATGTTCGTACTCGAAGTGAGTACAGCTGAACCGAAAAACATCAAAGAAGCCATGGCTGATCATGCTTGGATTGAATCGATAACGGATGAACTTCAACAATTTGAAAGACTTGAAGTCTGGGAACTTGTTGACAGACCATTCGATGTGATTCCATTAAATCTTCGTTGGATCTGGAAAAACAAGATGGATGAAGAGAATACGATCATCAAGAATAAAGCTAGGCTAGTGGCTAAGGTGTATGGCCAGAAAGAGGGAATTGATTTTGAAGAATCATTTGCACCAGTTGCTCGTATGGAAGCGGTCAGGATTTTCCTTGCTTATGCTGCACATAAGGGATTCACTGTCTATCAAATGGACGTAAAGATAACATTTCTTAATGGTCCTTTGAAGGAAGAAGTCTATGTCACGCAGCCGGAAGGATTCGTAAATCCTCATTATCCTGACAAGGTGTATCGTCTCCACAAAGCACTATATGGACTAAAGCAAGCTCTAAGGGCGTGGTACGACGAGCTCTCGAAATTTCTGGTATCTAAAGGTTTCTCAAAAGGTTCCATTGATTTAACTTTGTTCACTTATAAATATGGGGATGACATTTTGCTTGTGCAGATTTATGTTGATGACATTATTTTCGGGTCTACAAACCCAAAACTTTCAAAATGGTTTGAAAAAGTAATGCACAGCAAATTTGAAATGTCAATGATGGGCGAACTAAAATTCTTTCTAGGAATTCAAGTTTACCAATCCCCAAGTGGTATCTTTATAAACCAAGCTAAGTATTGTCAAGAGATAATCAAAAAGCATGGTATGACTTCATGTGACCCCGTTGGGACACCATTATCAACCACATCCATAGATGCTGATTTGGAGGGATTACCCATAGATCAAACGAGATATCGTTCCATGATCGGGTCCCTCATGTACTTGACAGCAAGCAGACCTAATATTCATCATGCTACATGTTATTGTGCACGATATCAAGCACGACCCACTGAAAAGCACCTCAAGGAGGTTAAACAAATCTTTGGGTACCTAAAGAATACCATTCACTTGGGACTCTGGTATCCGAGGGAAACCGGTTTCTTTCTAACGGCCTATTCAGATTCTGATCATGCAGGGTGTCTTGATACACGAAAAAGTACTTCTGGTGGTGCACAATTTCTAGGACAAGAAAAGCTTGTGGGATGGTCTTCCAAGAAGCAGGATTGCACGTCACTTTCATCAGCCGAAGCGGAGTATGTGTCTCTATCTGCGTGTTGTGCTCAAGTTCTTTGGATGAGAACACAACTCACGGATTATGGCTTCCACTTTGATAAAGTACCTATGTACTGTGACTCAAAGTCAGCCATAGCCATCTCCTGCAACCCGGTACAGCATTCCCGCACGAAGCACATCGATGTCAGATACCACTTCATAAAGGAACAAGTTGAAAGAGGTATCGTTGAACTATACTTTGTTGGAATGGATTACCAATTAGCCGACTTGTTTACGAAAGCTCTGTCGAAAGAGAGGTTTGCGTATCTAGTTAGGCAAATTGGTATGAGATGTTTGACTCCAGTAGAACTGGTGGTTCTGGCAAAGAAGCCTGCTTGATTTATCTATCAAACATCAACCTGTAAATATCTATGAAAAAGCAAAATACAAAAATATAAAACATATAAAAACAAAACACAAAATTAAAAATCTTTCAAAATCCAAAATATTCTTCTCGACATGTCTTTCAGTATCGATAATATGGACGTACCTAGAAATGTCGCTCAATAACGACACGGGTGTGTACATAAAGCTCGAATGAAAGTTGTAAATATTTTTCAAAACATGTCATTTCTTCTTTTAATAAAGGAAATTGTCTATTTTGGACAATATTTCCAAACAACGGGTAGAGCAATCTATCACGGGTTGAGCTTGTCACAAAACATTCCACGTGTTGAGCTCAACACAATGGCTTGTAATCACTTTCAGATTGCAACCCGGATCTAAATTCACGGGGGAGTGTACGCTTTAGTACCCTTACCCTCAGCAAAAGAAGAGAAATCTTCTTACACTTGAGTGGATTCGTCAAGACATTCAAAGTCAAAGAATTTTTCAATGATTATTCAAAATCTTTCAAAAATTGTGTGTTCAACAACTCCCATCCTCAAAAAGTGAAATGTGGATCAAATCCTCACAATGACAATTCAATTGGATCAATTTTTGAGGGGGAGCATTTTAACTTCATGCAAAAGATTAACACATCTTTCTCCTAGAGATTTTCAAGACTAATTTTCAAAATATATTTTAATCAAATTTGGTATCTCTAATATCAAAAGATTTTATATATTAGAGATAGGGGAGAAAATGTGATTAAAATGTGATCTTATATAAGACTCAAGCACTTTAACTCATACCTACATGTGTGAAACACTTTCGATTATCGATTCACATGTGAAGGGGGAGCTTTTCTGAAACGACAAAACTAGCAAGGTGTTAAATATTTTTCAAACACTTTGTTAGAATTTAAAGTGGTTTTTATGGTGACGATTACCCACAACATCTTTAATTCACGACGTTATTGGTGTCAAAAGGGTGGTTAGGTTTAAGTCCTATGATCCAACCAGAACCGGAGGGATCTTCCCAGGGACAATCTAATAGATTATTAGAAGTCCTTAGGAAAGATGGAGTAGAATGTGAACGTAGCTGAATGTCGACTAAGTACAGATGCTAGCACTGGAACAATCACAACAAGGTGCTAGTAATGATGTCTTGGTAAGCATTGAAGGGGTTAAAGAATGAAAAAGAAAGGTAAGGATAAAGGGTGTAAAGAAAGAAGCCCTCCATACAAATTAGGCAGAAACCAGGTTAACACATCATGAAGACAAACTCATCATGAA
Source organism: Glebionis coronaria (assembly GCA_025667525.1). Classification (NCBI taxonomy): domain Eukaryota; kingdom Viridiplantae; phylum Streptophyta; class Magnoliopsida; order Asterales; family Asteraceae; genus Glebionis; species Glebionis coronaria. Next base: position 247,986,730 of record CM046875.1, read on the forward strand.
CCCAGTGATGTATGCACAACCCTTTCCTAGCTACTCAGGCTTCTCTCAAAAGAAGTTTGTTTTATTGTCACGGAGAACAACATGACTTCTATTGACTTTCTCACTTCGAGATAGTTGATATTGAATAGGTGGCATCTGCTCCAACCGCCGACCACTAAAAGTGCACAAATCGAGTCTAGAGCCAAGAGATCAATCAAATCTCGTTAGGACACATGGATGAAGATCAAGAGAGTCCTACGCTATATCCTTGTGATATTGCTAGAACACTCAGAGTGATACTACTTAGTATTCACAATGATGAGTGGAAATCCTTCCAGTGTTAACATCAAACAGCACTGTGGTAGGTCATATGTAAGATTCTTCATGAATTGAACATATGTAAAACTGAAAAGCAACAGTGGTTTGATTCTTAATTGATTCAAACTCGTTTCAGGTTTCTACGCAATATCTTTATGGTCTTGCCAGAACATTCAGAGTGATATTCATTAATATTCACAGTGACAAATGGAAATCCTTCTAGCGTCAACATCAAACATCGCTACGGTAGGTGACCTGTGAGATTCTTATGAATCAAGCTTGTGTCAACTGGAAAGCAACAATGGTAAGATTCTTTATGAATCACACTTGTTCCAGGAAATTGAATTGACGACTTTAATCAAGCGGATATTTATCCAATTGATTCACTCTTTATGTTCGCAGTCTTGCGTTGAGACGGTTGAGTAAAGAGAACGGCTAGTACAGCCGCGAAACCCTGTCAAGGAGATTCTTAATTGAATCTACCTATCACATGTATGGTATTTAATATCGTATAACGGTCTTCACCGACCAGAGGTAAAATGCTACCGATTTAGGACGAATGTCAAAGCTATTCAGTCCGTGTCTATGTTTTGTCTCGAGAAGGTGGCGTCATGGTGTACTCAGCAAAGTCAAAGATTCAAAACCATATACTCATGCCTAAAGACATATTCAACAATTAATAGTGTGAGCATGTGGATGAAGACACAAGATTGCAAGATGGCAAAGACAAGTCAAGGATGATTTTAAGATCTCAAGATTAAAGACAAATTCGAAAGACAGCGACAAAGGCTCAAAGATCACAGCATGAAGGAACAAGACTACAATTACACTTTCAAGACTCATTCATGGCGAGATTAGTAATCTCTACAAATTTCCTAAATGACCAAGGTTTATGACCTCTCATTGGGGGAGATTGTTAGCCTCAAAATATTGAGTCAAACAAGAATTCTCGGTCATATGTTTATTATGTATCGTAAATTAGAACGTTTTAATAGGTAGTAGATTAGTCGTGTATAACGGGCTTAACTTTAAGCTAAGGTTCATTCACAAGTAACCAAAGCCCAAAAGGAAAGCCCGACCCATGATCATATAGCCCATTAAGCTACATGTAAGCAGAGGCTATATAAACCATTCCTAGCATGTTAGGAAGGGTGTTGGTTCATTTCATTTTACTTCTCAATCTAATATTCATAAGTTCCAACCATTTCTCTCTACTTTCTCTCATTACTTTCTCCCTCTAGAATTCATCTTCTTCTCCTATTTTCTTTCTTTAAATTCGTGGTATATCATTCATATATTAGGGACAACAATTGGTATCAGAGCTAACCGGGGGTGTTTTGTGTTCGTGTTTGCTTATATTATGGTGTTTGGTGGCAGATTCAGCCTATTTTGTATGCGTATGTTTTTAGCTGAATATGGTGTTGCGTATACGTCCAAGTGTCCAAAAGTTATTTTTTTTTAATTTGTCTGTCTAATTTGTGTCGTCTGAATCTATCAGTCCATTGCTTTGACACAGTTTCCCATGGGTTATTTTCTAATCTTTCTTTTTCCTTGTCCTGTTTTCAACTCCATCAGATTTGAAAGAAAAAAAAGGGTGTCTTTGTTTAGCTGAATTTCTTTCATCTAGTTTTCAATTAGACAGACAGATCTAAAAAATCACCATATCCACCATTTTCAGTGATATCAAGAAAAAGTCAAAACCCTACTTAGATGGGATATTGCGATAAAGTTATTCAGCAAGCTTCATTCCGATGGGTTATTTTTGACACATTGCGACGACTTCTTTTTTGGATTTATTCCGATGGGGTTTTTTTTTGACACATTACGATGGGTTTGACTGACTCATTGTGATGGGACCCATTCCGATGGGACTCATTGCGATGGGTGGGTTGACTCATCGCAATGGTATTCTAAGTCAACATGCTGATGATTTTTTTTCAACATTGCGATGGGTACTTTTGATATGTTGCGATGGTTTCTAAAACATTGCGATGGAGAAATAAGAATACATTGAGATGGACTCTGTCTGTTGAAAACATTGCGATGGTGCAATTTTTCTAAAAAAAAATAATAATAAATTTTTTTTTTGCGATTGACTATAGAAAACATTATGACAAAAAAAACCATCTATTATCAATCAAAACCAACAGACCCGACTCTACACATCACCTCTAATCACCATCGACACTTAACCAATCTCAACTAGACTCGAAATCTAAACATAAACCGTGTGATCTCAGATTCATATTCGTGGCTGACATGCATGTCCTGATCTATTTAGATCTTGTACACGAATAATACTATCATCATCGATCTTGTGTAGATGTACACCATCAAGTTGATATACGAATTTATACAAAGGACTAAAACAAGTATGTTTCATCCCTTTTATATTTCGTTTATATATAAAAAAACGAAATATCAATCATGCATCATTTAGATTAACCTACCCGAGACCAATGTTAGATGATCTTTTAGACGTCTTACCTAGTGTTGTGGTAGTGTCTAATCTTTGATGTTTGTGAGAGGATTGAAGATTTCGTTTGAGATGGTGAATCTGATGAGATCAGATTGATTTTGATGCTTGGTGATGATTAGTGTAATAAACGGATTTATTTAGATGAAGATGTTGGCAGATCGGGTTTAGTGGGATTTGATAAAGTTTGGAGGTTGAGAGGTGTATGTGACGGTTAGAAAGATAACGTGAGATTGTGGCAGAGGTGATATGATAAGATGAGGGTTAAGATACCTAATTTCTAGAGTTAAGTTCATCCTATATACTCCAATGTGACACCGGGTTTTGGATTCTAAGTTCATGGGTTGAATATTGTGTGGTTGTGGGTTTGCTGTTGGGTCGAGCAGGGTATAATTTGCGCTTTGGATATGGTGATAACAGATTATGGGCCAAGTAATACCACTGTCACACTCAAATGTCAGTTTAGAATATAGTGTATATGTCATTATGTACGTGACTATATTTTACTTTATTTTTGCCCGAGAATGGTACATTTAGTTATGGTGGTTAATTGTAGCTCATTTTGATGTTGGGCCGAGAGAAGTTATCCGGCTAGAGTATTAGTTGGGCTATCATGACATTATTCTCAAAGCCGGATATTCGATATGTTTCGATCGAAAGTGCTTTAACGACAAAGAAAATTCTAGGTTTTAAACCTAATATTTTCGAAAAAATTTCAACTTATCTAGACAAATTTCCCTTCAACGACATTTTAATCATTTGTTCTAGATAACGACATTCAAACACAACACCAAAGCAAACAAAACACTTAACGCTAAAACGATCCGATATAAGATTCACTTTAACGACAAGGCTAGTTTTGATTCTACAAAGACAAGTGATCACGAAGTGGATTTGATATTCTTTATTTGAAGTTGAAGTGGGATTTTATGAAGGCGTCTACTTATTTCATCATCGAGCCTTCCTTCTATTTTTCTACCCCTTTTCTTTAAACCCAGTCTGTCGATTGATGACTTGCTTGGGCGATAAAATTTATGATTGAGACTTGAATTATCTAGTTTCCATTGTCAAGGGGTGGATGGTCGACGACATGGATTACTATCATATTTGGGTGTCACACGCAGTTGCTCGTGTGGATAACTTTAAGAGGTATACGAGACTTGTTTCTGCACCGTTCTTCAATCGACATAAGTGCAAGCTTAAGTAACAAATTTGGGGGATTGTACTTCAGTTTCAAGTTTGGAATATCAGGTTTACTTCACATGTGGTCACAACAAATAGCCGAATGAATTCGAGGTTGGTAAGTTAGACAGAGAGATGGAATCATCAATCAATTCTCACGGGATATTCATGGGCCTCATAACGACAATGGTACTTCATAGTCTAAGCAAAAATATTTCAAAGTTTCTCAATGACTTTCAAAACGTTTCAAGACATTTGCTTTAGACTAAGAACTTCTCGTGTATACGGACGTCTACGATAATGATGCTTCCGAGAGTTCGAAATCATCATGGCGGAAGATCGTGTACTTTGAAGTAATCAGATCAACTTCCAGGGGGAATTAGTGTACATGGAATGGTATATGCTTCACTTTATATGATTTTTATGAAGTATTATGCAGGCGTGAGAAGAATTGTTGCTGATTTCCTGCATGTTACCCTAAACGGATTATCACCAAAACCTAAACGACATGAAACAGTATAGAAGCAGTGTTATTTGGTGTGGTTCTTCTACAAATTTCCGCTGTGCACTTAAACCGATGAGCTAGAAGATTGTTCAAACTACATCAATGTGTCAGAATCTGCTTAAGATACAGATATTGGTTTGGGGGGAAGCAGATTCAGAAACTTCGTCAAAAAGAAGTCTATGAAGAAAGTTTTTTAATACATGCTGCATGAATTGGGGGGAAGTTATTCCAAATCATGCATATTACAATTGTTCCACAACAAGCAAAGACAAAGAGGATTCAAGTTGAGGTACAAGTTATGGAGACCAGAAGAATTAAAAGACATCCTCAGCATTGGAAGCGCCTTGGAAGACTTTATTTTGTTGTATTTGTACTTGTTAGGAACAACACATTGGGGGAAGATTGCTAGACCTAAAATGTGAGCGCCATTTATGGAATTACATTAGTTTAATATAGCCACACACGCAGGGACTAGTTTTGTTAAGTTAGAATAGTTCATGTGTGTCTAGGCTATATATACCCCTCCATACTTCCATGGGGGGGGTGAGGTTTTCTCTTATTGTGTATTTCACTTCTCTCTCTAAATACACACACTACATTCAAGCTTTACTTTCTCTCTCTAAAAATGTCTAAATACTTCTTTTATCCTCCACGACATCCGGATCATCCTCTTGTTAGCTTGAATCTTATGATGTTAACACTTGGTAAAAATTTGACTTAGTTATTTCTACTATTGGGCTTTTGGGCCCAATAACCAAATATGTGACCCACAAAGCCCAATAGACTTTGATAAAATTCAATCCTCGAAAACGAACTTGTTTTTGGCTTCCTCGATCTTTTTCTTCAAACTCGTGTCGTTTTTGCCGATTTTCGTGAACTTGGTACCTACACACACGAAACAACAAAACAATGCATATACAAGACATATTTTCTACATTTCATGAATCTATTGATGGTTTCTAGATATAAAATATATGAGTAAAATCACTCATATCAAACTCCCCCTTGCTAAGCAATTGTCGTGTCCTCACGCAATGATAAAATTAAACACTAACTACACCATTATTCAACTTTTGACACTTTATTTTGCAAAGACATAATGTATTGCTTTCATTATTTGAAAAATAACTTTTAGGATCATAAAACTCAAATAGATTCATCGTCCCCGACCTTTCACTTTTCCATGCCAAGTGCAAAAACAAGATCATTGTCAATCATAAGCCCAAAATTTAAACCAACTCATACAAGTAATTTGTGTTAAACTCAATCTCCTATTGTTCGTAATTGTATCTCTAGATTTTATTTTTCATTCACCCAAAGGCTCATTTGACTTATTTGATATTTATTAGTCCAAAAATGAAGGCAAAAACGGTGTAAACTCAACACTCAAAACCTAACCTCGACTTCAAAAACCGTTGTCACCAAAGAAAGCCCACATCAAGGATAACTTAACACGATTTTAGGGATAAATCCCCGGACCCGAAATTTGGCTAATAGGACTACTTAAAAGAAACAATAAAACCTCCAAAATCAATTATGACCTTATTAATGGAGTTAGCAACAACTACATCATATCACCTTGTGGCTCTTTAAGATGCAATTGTGCTCCTTATTTAAAATCCACACCCGAAGGCTCCTTGGACAAAAATAAGGAAATTGACATTCACCATCCCACCTTATGGCTCATGATGATGAAGCAATTTTTATTCAACACGTCCCCTTGCCATACACCTTAAGGCTCTAATGACAAGGTTAGTGATGCATGACTCCCACCCGAAGGCTCCTAGAGAACATGTTTTTATTTATTCTTCTTTATTAATATGATATTTATAATAAGCCAAATTTCCGCAATCCATGATCAAAAGTCCATGACGCTGACACCCTTAATGTGTTCTCACTTTAATACAAGGGAAGAAAAAGAAGGGATTGCGAGTTAAGATATCAAGCCTAAACCGCTAAAAACATCATTTATTAAGCCATTATTATTCAAGTGTGGAAAGTAAATACGAGGAGATTAAATCAAACCCAAAAATACTTGCACAAAGAAGAGTTAATTTTAGAAACTTATGATTGAACTCTATCATCTTTTGTTCTCGATATTGTAAAATTTCAAAAATGTGAAATCAATGGATACTTAGCCTATTAAATCAAAGTTTTGGGTTTTCAAGTCATCTATAGGATCTTGCATCTTCTTATACTTTTTCAAGTTTTAGAATTTGTGTTTTAAAGTTCCCTTGATAAACGACTTTCTAGGATCAATTATAAGAACTTACGAAAAGTACTTGTTCTTAACTTGTATCAGTTAAGACTTTCGCGTTTTAAAGTTCCCTATATAAAAGCCTAGCAAAACTTAATTCAAACACGTTAAGGAAAAGCTAAGGTAAAAACCGAGTCGAGTCTAAAACTATTTTTATTTTCTCCAACGGAAAGCCTACATTTGTGTCAAAAGCACTTATTTTATTTACTCAAACTTTAAAATAACACCAAAAATTTAAAAATTTTATGAAAAATGAGAAAAACAATTACGTTTAGACACGACAAAAGCAATTGCAAGCGATTATATCGATTGACTCCCCCATGCTAAAACCAAACATTGTCCTCAATGTTTCTTAGCTCAAGAGTAACACCCCCTTGCTAAAACACAAAGAGTCTAATGCAAAATCCTAACATGGAAAGAGCACGCAAATCTATAAGCTGTTTATTAATTATGCCTCAAGATAAAACGTTAGTCGATAAAAATCAAAGGATAGAGAGTGTGCCCCTTTATGGCATTCTAAGAATGTAAGATCAAGTGGATCGGCAAAAACCGAACATAAGAGTCTTCAATGATTAGGGTCATACCTAAGATTCACAACACAACAAAACACGAGCACGAGCTTGAATGATCAAGCCTTATTAGTTGTTAGAAAATAGAAAGAAGATAGAATGTATGGGACTCCCCCACAAGGCACCTCGTTTTTGTTAACCGAGTCATGAGCTCGACTCGATCCCCGCATTCATTGGTCCTTAGGGAAAGTTTGAAGATCCGGAATAACCTCCGTAGGTATGTCCCCTCCAAAGTAGTGTTTCACACGATGACCATTCACCTTAAAGTTGGGCCCGTATTTTTGAGAAAGCTCAACGGTGCCATAAGGGAAAACTTGTGAAATGGTGAATGGTCCAGACCAACGGGATTTAAGCTTGCTCGAGAAAATCTTAAGTCTAGAGTTGAATAAGAGGACTTGATCTCCAACATTGAAAATGCGGTTGTTGATCTTTGAGTCATGAATCCTCTTAGTCTTCTCATTATAGATCAAAGAATTTTCATAAGCTTGATCCCTTAATTCACTTAGTTCATTCAATTGAACCTTACGATGATCACCCGCGGTCCTCAAATCAAAGTTACAATGCTTAAGAGCCCAATACGCCTTATGTTCGAGTTCAATTGGCAAGTGGCATGCTTTTCCGTAGACCAACCTAAATGGTGTACAACCAATTGGCGTCTTGTAAGCCGCACGGAAAGCCCATAATGCATCATTCAATTTATCCGACCATGAAGTGCGATTTTCTCCAATAGAACGCTCCCAAATCCTTTTAAGAGCACGGTTTGAAACCTCCACTTGACCACTCGTTTGAGGGTGATAAGCCGTAGAAGTTGATGAGTGACACTGTATTTCTTTAGAACTTTTTCAAATTGTTCATTACAAAAATGGGTCCCATGATCACTTATTATAGCCCGTGGAGTTCCAAACCTAGCGAAGACTTGTTTCAAAAATTTCACCACAACTCGAGCATCATTCGTGGGCAAAGCCTTAGCTTCGACCCATTTAGACAAATAGTCCACGGCTACGAGAATGTACTTATTTCCTTTCGAAGATGGAAATGGCCCTATAAAATCGATCCCCTACATGTCAAAGATTTCACAAACTTGTATAATATTTTGAGGCATTTCATCCCTTGTGAGTTCTTTCCTTGACGTTGACAAGCATTACAAGTCTTGCTCAAGTCTTGGGCATCACGATATATAGAAGACCAAAAGAAGCCGGTATCAAAGACTTTCTTTGCGATGGCGTTGGCACCATGATGTCCCCCGGTGGGTCCCTTATGACAAGATTTAAGGATATCTTGAGATTCCTTTCCAAACACGCACCTACAAATCACTTGATCCGCGCACATACAAAACAAATAGGGGTCGTCCTAAAATTAATAGGATATATCCTTGAAAAACTTTCGTTTTTGTTGGGACGACATACCCTTGATCACAAACTTCCCCGCATGGTAATTTGCAATGTCAGCAATCATACCAAGCGTCTCGAGAGGAAATTTTTCATTGATTTCCTTGTTCTCTTGATTGCTTTGGTGAGGATTCTCAAGTCGAGATAAATGATCGGCCGTGAGATTCTCGGCTCCTTTTTTGTCTAGAATTTTGACATTAAATTCTTGAAGGAGGAGAGCCCACCGGAGCAACCTCGGCTTAGCATCTTGTTTATTAAGAAGATATTTGATAGCCGAGTGGTCCGTATACAATATGGTTTGAGACAAGACGAGATATGGTTTAAACTTTTCGAAAGCATACACAACGGCAATAAACTCCTTTTCCGTTTTAGTGTACTTTGTTTGAGCATCCTTTATAGTCTTACTTGCATAGTGTATAGGCAAGAATTGTTTTCACTTACGTTGCCCCAAAAACGCACCTACCGCGTAATCACTAGCATCACACATAATTTCAAAAGGTAGGTCCCAATCTGGAGCAACTAAAATCGGAGATTCGGTTAATTTCTTTTTAAGCATCTCAAAGGCTTGAATACACTCGTCCGAAAAGATGAAAGGAGTTTCTTTTTCCAAAAGATGGGTCATAGGCCGAGCTATCTTAGAGAAGTCTTGTATAAAATGTCTATAGAAGCTGGCATGGCCGAGAAAACTCCTAACTCCCTTAACGGTGGTGGGTGGAGGTAATTTGGCAATCACGTCAATTTTAGCCCTATCAACCTCAATACTGGCCTTAGAGATCTTATGTCCTAACACAATTTCCTCTTTGCACATGAAGTGACATTTTTCATAATTAAGCACAAGATTCGTTTCCTCACATCGTTGCAACATTCTATCCAAGTTAGAGAGACATAAAGTGAAAGAATCCCCGAAAACCGAAAAGTCATCCATGAAGACTTCCATGGTTTTCTCGATCATATCATGGAAAATGGCCATCATACACCTTTGAAATGTCCCCGAAGCATTGCATAGTCCAAAAGGCATTCTTTGATAAGCAAATGTTCCATAAGGACAAGTGAATGTGGTCTTTTCTTGATCACAAGGGTCAATGGGGATTTGGAAATAGCCGGAAAATCCATCCAAAAAGCAATATAATTCATTTCTCGCAATTCTCTCTAACATTTGATCCATAAAGGGTAATGGAAAATGAGCCTTCCTAGTGGCATCATTAAGCTACCTATAGTCAATACAAACACGCTAACCGGTCACAAGTCTAGTAGGAATCAATTCATTATCCTCATTAGTAACAACCGTCATTCCTCCTTTCTTTGGAACACAATGTACGGGGCTAACCCATGGACTATCCGAGATAGGGTAGATCATTCCGGCGTCTAGAAGTTTGGTGACTTCCTCTTTTATCACCTCATGAATCTTTGGATTGACTCTTCTTTGATTTTGGATAACAATTTTATAATCATCCCCCATTAGAATCTTATCAGTACAAAATTTTGGATCTATACCCTTAATGTCGGAGATTTTCCATGCAATGGCCCGTTTATGTTTCTTAAGCACTTTAATAAGTTCATCCTTTTCATGTTCCTTTAATCCCTTAGAAATAATCACGGGTAACTTATTCGTTCCTTCAAGAAAAGCATACTCCAAATGAGTGGGAAGTTCCTTAAGTTCTAGTTCGAGTGCTTTTTCAATAGATGTTTTTACTTTAGTCTCAATTTCACTCACAACTTTTAATTCCATAGGTGGTGATTCAAAAGGATCCATATTCAACAAATTTTCAATCAATGCTATATCTCTCTCGGGATCAAAATTCTCACTATCAAACTCACTAGGATCGAATGGTTTGCTAAGGTAATCATCAATTTCCTTATCGATTTTTGAATGACCATTATCCTTGAGCGCTTCTAGAACGAAGTCCCCTCCCTCAAATAGAGTGAGTGGAGGTTTAGCCAAAGAGTTAATATGATTCGATGATGTGGGATTGCCACTTTTGGAAGTATCCGAAAAACCAAGCATATCTTGCGAAACTTCTTCACTAGCAACATCAATCACATCGATTTGATTGATTAATTCCTAGTCGTCCTCGGAAGAAGGCTTCGAGATATTACCAACATAAAGAGTGAAACTTTCATCATCAAAACGTAAAGTCAATTTCCCCTCTTGCATGTCAACTAAAGAACCAGTCGAATTTAAAAACGGTCTTCCCAAAATAAGAGGCACACGAGAATTTTCCGGATAATCAAAAATTACAAAATCCGCTGGGAAGATGAGCTTTCCTACTTTGACTAACACGTCCTCGGCTATACCTTTTGGAAAGGCGGTCGATCGATCCGCTAGCCCGATAGTCATCTTAGTAGGTGTAATCTCGGGAAGTGATAACCTTTTCCACACGGAAAGAGGCATCAAATTAATGCTAGCGCCAAGATCGGCTAATGCAAAGCATTCTTTCATATTAGGGAAATCACATGGTATCAAAAATTGACCGGGGTCTCCAAGATTTTTGGGAAACTTTTTTGGGAGAACCGCGGAACAACTTTCATTTAAGGATGTCGATACTTCAACCAATTTCTCCTTATCGTTCATCAACTTTTTTATTGTTGAAGCAAACTTAGGCATGCTAAGCAACGCATCTGCGAAACTAAGATTAATATACATTTTCTTAAACACGTCAAGAAACGTAGACACTTGAGCATTGGTCTTTTCGCGGAGCTTCTCTTTGTTAAGTCTCGAAGGGTAGGGTAGTGTGGGTTTAGTCTTCGGAAGCTCGGGTTCCGGAATAGGCAATTGGTCAACCTTTGGTGGAATAGGAATTTCCTTTTCTTTAACCAACTCGGGTTCTTGCTCCACTTCCCTCACCGGAGAGGTACTATCATGTGGAAGCAAAGGTCCGTCTAAAGCCTTCCCACTACGTGTGGTTATAGCTTTCATCTCACCCTTCGGGTTTGAAATGGTGTTGCTAGGTAAGTCACCCGAAGAAGAGGAGGGTTTGCTCATAAAAGACTCAAACGTCGAAAGCAATTTGTTTTGACCTTGTTCCATACTTTGTTGCATACGATTTTGACTTTGCTCTAATATTTGCTCAAAACGGTTTTGGTTTTGCTCTTGTCTTTGTTCAAATCTTTGTTGGTTAAGCTACATCTTGTTATTTTGCCCTTTAAGCGTATTTTGAAACTCATTTTTCAAAGTTGCCATTTGTCCTTGAATATTATTTTCAAAAGCTTTCAAATTTGCCTCATTCGTTTTAATGTAGCTTGACAAATCATTTTGGTTATTGTGAAAACCTTGATTGTTTTAATTAGCATTAAACCCATTTCCTTGATTGTAATTCCCTTGGTTACCACGGTTAAAATTATTCTCAGTATTTCCATTGTTGTACCTATTTTGAACCGGTGGAAAACCCGGTGGAGCAATATGATTTTGACGAGGAACTTGACCGTTGGAGCCATAAGTTCCTGTCGCGGCAAAAGCACTAGCTTGATCAAACCCCGTGGTTGAACAAGCATAATTAGGATGTGCTCCACCACATGATACACAAAAATTCTCAACCATATTAATCAATCCATGAGGATTCTTCCTAATCTCATTCAACAAAGTCACGGATCCATTATCAATCTTAGAGTCCAATCTAGCAATCACGATATTAGATGAATTCACATTGGAAAGAACCGGTGTGTTTCGTGAATATTGCATTCTAGATTTATTCTCAATTATACCCCATGCGTCTCTCGGAGTTTTTCTTAAAAGATTACCACCCGCAGCGGCATTTAAAGAATCTTGTTCAACCATATTAAGTCCATTATAAAAAGTATTGATTTGGTGCAGTTCCGTGAAACCGTGGTGTGGACATTGTCTTAACAAATCTTTAAACCTTTCCCAAGCAACCCCAAACGACTCATGCACTTTTTGTTCAAATCTAACGATCTCGTTCTTAAAGTGTGTTGTTTTGGATGGTGGAAAGAAGTAATCCATAAACTTAGTCACTAAATCATCCCATGTCAAAATCGAACCCGGTGGTTCTTTCTCATACCAAATCTTAGCGTTACCCTCGAGCGAGTACGGAAAAAGCATGATCTTAATCGCGTCATTCGGCACATCTCTAAACTTGAGAGTCGAGGTAATACGATGAAAATTCTGAAAGTCAGAGTGCGGGTTATCTGTCTCAATGCCACGAAATTGGTCGGCACGAATGAGCGATAAAAGAACCGACTTAATCTCATAATGACCCGCCAAAATAGCCGGCACAACGATTACTTCCCCATACCCTTCGGTGGGTGCACGGAGCAATTCCTCCATTGTTCGGTTATCGACCATCTCTACAACAATAGGTGGAAGCTCGGGTTCCACTATTCGTTGTTGACTATTTCTATTTATACGAGGAATATTTTCAAGCCTATTAAAATCAATCACAAGTCGTGAAGAACGTAATTGCATAAACCAAAGTGACGAGAATTTTAGAAGATTGAAGAAAAGAAATTAGACAAGAAGAAGATTATTTTTGGTATTTTTATTTGGTATTGCTTAATCAAAAATGATCGATAAAAAACAAGGAATAAGGATAAACACTATGGAAGTAAATTACCCTCGGTCGACTTTGAAACGATAGGTGAAAACCTAAACGTCTCGAGGTTCAATAAGTAAACTACAAAAATAAGATTTAATACTACTTGAGTTGGCAAACCAATAATCGGTCGTCCCTCCCAATATACGCACAAGCAAGCGGGGATACGAGGTGGAACAAAGCACTTAAAAACCTTTTTCCTTAGACGACCTTTTATAGCTCGTCGACTTATACCCACCTTATAGTTTGAATAAATCGAGTTCAAACTTTTTATTAGTATTTATCTATTTTGCCTTTTTTCGTTTTGGATTCGAATACAATAGCTAGGTGATGAAATCCCAACTAAGGTCTTATTTGGAAGTAGGTAAATTTATTGTTCTACGTAATGCAATATAGTAATCACAAAAAAAACACGAAAAACGATACATACTATAATAATAGAAAAAAACAACAAAACTTTCCGAGGACGGAAAGGGTCTTCAAATCAAAAAATCTCCACAAAAACGAATCATGCACAAGATCCCCGGCAGCGGCGCCAAAATTTGATGTGTTTATTTATGTGGTAATTAAGATACGTTATAGGGTAAATTAGAAAATTATCTTTAGGAAAAAGTAATAGACTAAAATTACCAAAGACGGATTTTTATTAAACACGATGATGAACCAAGTTCGTTGTACACGAAGATCGAGTGAATTTGAGACGTTTTTCTTTGATTTGGACAATTGGTTCGAATTGTTTTACGGTTTTAAGACTAAAATTAATCCTACAATTTACAATCCTAAAGTGCATGAATCGTAAACCCGAAATTAATTTTATCTAATAATAATAAAATTATTTAAAATCAACACTACTTAAAAATTTAAACTATTTTAAAATTCTATCTAATAAAAACTTATTCACTTAAAATACTTTTACACTATTTTAAAATCTATTTTATTTAAAACTATATTAGTTAAAAATTTAATTGTTTAAAACTAAATTAATTAATATCTAAAAAAAACTCAATTCCTACTCTCTTTAAAATTACTAAAAACATATTTTTATTTTATTTTTAAAACTATTTATTATTTTTACAACTAAATGTAAATATAATAAAGCTTTTAATTAAATTTTATTAAAATAAAAAGTTAGTATTTTAAATACTATTAAAAACTGACAGCACTAAAAATTACTCTATATTAATAAAGTAAACATAAATTAAACACAAAAGACGAGTAGCTTAGTTGGCTAAGTCACTTTGCCCATGACCAGGAGGTCATGGGTTCGAATCCCATAGTGGACATTTTTGGTATAAAGTTTTTTGGACAGAAAAAAATGTAACAAGTCGCAGGAGTGACTTTTTATGGTGATATTTGAAATGATAAGAATCAAGTTAAGCTATCAAATCAGTTAACCTGATAGCTTTTGTTTGGACAATAATTTCACAAATACTTAGGAAAAGCAGGTAAGCAAAATAAGCAACTAGACCAGATCAACAAAGCAAACCATATCAGTTAAATATAGAAAGCAAATAATAAGCAGTCAATTAATTCTAACCATCAGTCAATATGAAATAATTCAGTAAAAGCAATGACAGGAACTACAATAAGCAGACCCAAAAAATCAAAAATCACAACTACAATCTAAAAGCAGGAAATTAAGTTGAAGGAAGATTACAGCAAACTTAATCTAAGAACAACAATACCCAGCAAACTTCTAGTGCTAATCCACCATTCTTAAACAAAACTATCCAATAGGAATCCACAAATACTCTTTCTGAATACAAGCAAGATGAATGTAACTAGTAGTAACAGTAAGCTCCAAACATATTAAAGAGCAGCTAATGATTCAGGCACAACTAAGTTAACAGTTAAAACTATCGCAGCAGTAAGACTATATCAGCAAAGAGAAAACTCAGTAACAATGACTTCCTCATCTCAATCAAAACTTTATACTAATGCATAGAATACGACAAAAGTCAGCAGCCAAAAGGACACACCACGTCGATATCAGTGGGGTTACAAGATGAATCTCAGCACAACTAGATCGATTTAACACTACCATATCAATACACTTATAGAATTAACTAAAATCAGATAGACAGACTCAGATTACAATCTATCCAAACGATACAGCAAATATCTAATAAAACTTATTAAAAACAAAATGTAAACCCCAAGGAATCAAATAAGAAAACAGATTAACAGAAACATTAAATAACAAGCAAATTCTAACATAATATCAAGTTAACCAAATAATAAACTAAGATAGACAATTATTAATAGCAGATTTAACTAAAAACTTCAAAGGTAAACTGAGCTCTTACTTTTTGAAGAAACCTTTGTGAAGAAACGCAACGCTGAGCTGGCTTAAAACCTTAACGACATCACCTTCATTCATCATATCACCATCCTCGAACCATCAACCAAGTCTCGTCACCACTTAAGTGACTTTCGAACCAATTAGAACACAATGAATCAACATCTTTATTTATAACTTTTCCAGTAGGGAAAAGTTTTTCCCAAATTCACTTTAATTATTTAATTAAAGCTATTTTTTTCAGCTCAATTAAATAACTTATCATATTATACCAAGAAAATAGATAATAAGAATAATTGCAAGAATTTAAACAGTAACAAAACAAAGATCAATTTAAATCAATAGAACTTTTATTAATAACTAGAAAATCATTACAGTACTATTAAAGAAAATTAAAATATTCCTAAATCTATTTTGACATAATAACTGTAAAGTAAAAAATGGGATGCCTTATACTGAAAATACCAATGGTATTTATAGGACAACCCAAGGCTTGGGATGATGAGTTTGTTGAGCAGCATATTCCATCTGAGCCGTTGATGAAGCATCTCGTCTCTCTCTTTCCTTTTGTTATGATCCAAGGGCTGTGATTCGCCCTTGGTCACACGGATCGCCACTCTGGCACTTCTTGTGCTTCTTTGTGCTTTCTCTTTGCTGATGTGGCCTCTTTTAATTGGTAGATTGGGTGTGATGCGCTGTTACAGCCAATCAAAAGGTGGAAAAAGGACACGTCACTTGATTATTCCCCCATCAACTTTGATCCGGTTTTCTTGGCAATTAATTAAGGTGCGTGTATATACACGCACCCTTAATTAAAAAGCCCCAAATTTATTGATAAGCTAGGGTTAAGGGAATAGTGGTGTCTGGTTTTGGTGAAGTGAGAGAAGGGAGATGGTAAGACTTTGTTTATATCGAAAGTTAAATAAAGGTGAAAATGTGTGTGTGAGTCACGTTTAAGTTTGACCAAGCCTTTTAACCAAAGTCTGTTTATTCATTCCCATCATTCACTTTTATCCTTTGATCTTGTTGGGCTTTTGGCCCATATTACTTCATCCGTCTAACTTGGGCTTAAAACCCAAATCTATATAACTCCATCCGTCTCATGTTTCACTCAAATGGGCTTTAAATGGGCCCTTGGTAAAAATTTGACTTAGTTATTTCCACTATTGGGATTTTGAGCCCAATAACCAAATGTAGGACCCACAAAGCCCAATAGACTTTGACAAAATTCAATCCTCGAAAACGAACTTGTTTTTGGCTTCCTTGATCTTTTTCTTCAAACTTGTGTCATTTTTGCCGATTTTTGTAAACATGGTACCTACACACACGAAACAACAAAACAATGCATATACAAGACATATTTTATACATTTCATACATTTATTGATGGTTTCTAGATATAAAAGATATGAGTAAAATCACTCATATCATGTACTTTTATTAATCTTTGTACAAAATTAGATTTTCCACTTTATTCTTCTAACGCTGACAAAGGTTATTTTAACGCTGATAAGTGTTAAAATGGACGCTGACAGCAATATGTTAGTTTTGTGGTTTTTGATCTAATCATGCAGGCATTATGAGCATTGTACAAATGGATACAGATTTTCTTATGGATATTTGGAGCTTACTAGGAGTGTGTTCAAGTTTATGGATGATGGTTGGAATGTTATACATTCCTATCTTGACATAAATTTTTATTGCATATTTTTGGCAACTTTGTATATCATAGTTTAAGGGGAGGTTTAGGAAACCTTTATGATTTTTGGGTATTCTTATAATACTCTCATCAAAATTCTAGATTGTGTCTACTGGTGAGTACGAGTTAGTTTTTCTAAATCGTGAGGCTCAGTAGCATGCAAAGTTGATATACTGTGCACGCTGCCAAGACTTTATGACCTAGAATTGGATTCTGTCGGTTGGGAGACTTAGGAACGTTTTATTGGGCTTACCTGGGAAGTTACAAAGGATTTATAAGAGATAACTTCATTGTTAAGAACTTTGGTTAGCAAGGGACACTTGAGGGTGATTATGTCTATCTTGCTTAAGTAAGTGTGCATGATTGGACAGCGCTTGTCGCCCTATAGTGATTTTCAGTCTATGAGTTATCTTCACTAGGATAAATTACTTTGTTAAGGCCCTTTTTCTTTTTAATTATTTTTATTTTTGGACGCTGACATTTTTCTTTCCAAACGCTGATAAGACCAATTTTAACGCTGACATGGCAAATTTCCAACGTTGACAAGAACATAGCTGTTGGACGCTGATACATTATTTTTGACCATTGACAAACATTGGGACCTACCCAGTTGTTATTTTTGACAAAAATATGGGCCGCAATTTAGGAGTTGGTAACTTTTTATTAATGCTTGAGATAAGTTATATATTTTCAAGATTTTCATTATAACTTTTTGAATATAACTGCCTCACGTTTTGACCAATCACATATTTTCACCTCTCCTATATATTTGGCTCATTTCTTATAAACAGGGTAACTGCTTATTCTTGTATAACTATAATTTCTCAAACCTTCATCTCTCAATAACTTTTATCACAGTTTTCTTGCATCATGGCACCAAAGTTTAAACCTACACAATTGGAATTGGGGTTCAGGAGTCAAAACAACATGGCGGCTTATTTACAAGCTGATAATGCTCTGTTTCCCCAATATACTCAGATGGTTGAGTATTTGAATGTGTCCCCATTAAGGTATGCACTTTCATATACTCCTCTTGTCCCTGTCACACACATTAAACATTTTGGAACACAGTCAGTTCATCAACAGTTAATGGAGTGACTACATTGACTACTATTGTCCATGGGGTTCCATAGGTGGTTACTGAATCTTTGGTTCACCAAGCTATGCATCTTAATGATGCAGATGGTATAACCACCCTACACATTGCAGAGCTAGAGCAAGGACTCCAATCCTTGGGTTATCCTTTGCCTGAAGAAGGCCATTTAAACAAATATACAAAAGAACAATTTCCCCTGGCTTGGAAGTACCTTATACATGTCATCCTTCAATGTTTGAGTCCCAAATGCTCCTCACGCAATGAAGTCAACTGATCAATTGGGAGTGCCATTGTGTGTCTTGCAACTGGGCAAAATTATAATTTTTCGAACTGATTTTTGATGGCATGTGTCATAATAAGGGTAACAAGATGACTCTTTCTTACCCTAGGTTTTTACAAATGGTTTTTGACTTGCAAGGATATTGCAATAGAGATCATGACAATTTTTATACGGTCCCTGTTCAAAAGAAAGCTATTTTTGGGAAGATGAACACTGAACCATATAGAGACCTACCCCTTACCCAAGCCATGCTTGCTGTCATTAAGGCAGCCGCAAACCCTCAACCTCACCCACAACCTCAACCAGACCCATTGCCTAAACAACCTCCATCACCCCAGCATATGGAAATTGACCCATAACCATTCAACGCTTACACTTCAAATGTTGGCGTTGACACTACAAATCCAGACGCTGACATCTTTTTCCCACAAACCCAAACACCCCTTAACCTCCAAACAGACCCTCAATCGACTTCCTCTTCTACACCCCCAGACTATAGGTTGGAAAAACGCCAAAGGACTGCTGGAGTGTTCTCCTCTGGTGGTCCTAGCCATGTAGCAGAGAGAACCACCACCACAAGTGTGGTTGGTGACATTGGTGGGGCTAGGACTATTCTTCTAGCTTAGATGCAGGTCAAGACAGTCCTAACATCATTAAGACCTCATCCATGCCCCATGAATCTACTTTGGGAGGTCAAATTCCCATTCTAGAGGAGGGTAGATAGGAACCTTACACCATTTTAGAATTGACGGTGGTCTGCATTAGCTTGCAAAAGCAAAATGCAGACTTTGTACAGATTGTCACAGGTCAGGGTCTTGAACTCAAGCAATTGAGGGAAAGACTAGTTGTTTTGGAGACTGCCCAAGCTAGGAGGAGGCAAGCAAGAGTCCTTTCTTCAGGGGAGGATTCTTACAAAGGGGAGGAAGATGCACCAACGGAACCTTTCAACTTGAGTGACAAGGGATAACAAGATGAAGAAGGTGGTTCTTTTGGTACAAAACAGGTGGAAATTGCTGAAACTTTGACAAGCTTGAAGGAGAAGCCAGTTATTGATGTCTCCTTGATTACTCCAAAAAAGTAATCATTTGTGGAGATGCTGGAAGAGGTTACCAAGTTAGCCGTTGATGTTCATAATTGGAGCGCTGACAAGAGTAAAGAAGGTGTTGACAGACCCACAGGTATGATTGGTGTATCCCAACCACCAGTTATTATTAGGGATGTTTCAACACAGGTACCACCAACTACTTTACCATCTATTGGAGCAAAAGACAGAGGTAAATAAATCTTAGTGGAAGTTGAGAAGCCAAAGAAGAATAAAGCCCAGATACAATTTGATCAAGCTTTGGCTGCACAACTACAAGAAAAGGATTGGGCTACTACAGAGAAAGAAAAAGATGGTAGTGATGATGAGAGCTCAGACTAATGTTATGATTAATGAAGATCCAGAAAGGTTGGAGTATGGAGAGGAGTTGGCTAAGGAAAGACTTGAGGAGTTGAAAATGCAAGTAGATTTTGACATGCCTGAAGTGGTGAGAACGTATTTTGCATGGGAAAATAAAGTTACAGAAAATCCAAACATGACAATTTCAGATCAAATTTGGGGTTTGGAGATTCTGCTTAGAGTTCAACGATATTGCAAGGTAATCATGAAGTATAAGGCTAGCAAGGTTCTTTCAAAGCTTAAGCGGGATAGAAGGGAGCTCTATTATATGCTTCTCAGATGTCATCAAGGGGGTTGTGTAACACCCCTAAATATTCACACTTTAGTTCAGCAGAAGAGTCGTTGGTGTTACGGAATAGCACATTACTCAAATCATAGACAACGCTTAAAAATCGCGTCGTTTAATAATAAATAATTTTCCATTCATAGATATCAAATTACATAGGTCCTCATGTCATAGTAGATCATACAATTTTACAAAACATTTGAATGGAAATTTTATTTGAATGCGGGCCATAAATTCTTGTCGTCTTCCCGAGAATTACCTTCAAGTACGTGAGATAAAACATGTTAAAAAGTCAGCGAAAACGCCGAGTGAATTCATAGAATTTAATAAAAAACAATTAATATATCACCGGTGTATAATTATTAACAAAATCATTTTTGTACAAATCTTTGTCGTAGGCTATAAAATAGGCCAAAGACATTTTATAAGAATCTTTGTCGTAAATCATAATATAGGATTTTGCCTTCAAAACCATTATACGAACCATTGTCGCAAAAACATCATGCAATAAATTTTATAATGTTGTATAGAGTTAAATAAAAATCGTTATATGAAAATGGTTATGTAAAACAAAAACACGAACATAATATCAGTAATAAGACCAAGTATTTTCGTTATTGGATTATTATAAGCCGCATGACATTGCTACCTTACTATAACAAACAACGGGTAGCTAACCCTTAATTCCTTTGCCCGTCTAAAATAGCATGTCGTTACAATAATCACGCTTATATAAATCTTCTCATACATAAATTCGCTACCAATCAATGTGGCACGACGGGGATCAATCTTCAAGGCGCGAACTGGGGCGATCTTCCCCAAATAGTACAATTATATGCATAAGCGTCTACCAAATCCCGGTAGTTCACAATTCATACTAATGGGACTTTTAGTGACATAACCTAACTAATAATAATCCATTTCACTTCATTCATCGGGTCATATAATCATTCATCGGGTCATAAAATCATTCGGGTCCATATCAATAAGCATACAATCGGGACAACTGGTGTCCCATTTTTATTAGAAATAACATGTTATCTCCATCGCGGGTTTATAAAACATTCATAAAACATTTAAAATAGTGTGAGGCTATGAACTCACGTTGATTGGGAAAGACGGGTTATCGGCGATTTGGATGTACGGTACGTGCTTAAATCATGGAAACCTACACAAATAATACTCTTCTTAGACTCTTGTCCAATGACTTTATAAAAATAATGGTTATGTATATATTATGATATCATAAGTATGATGATGATCAAGTGGGTTTTTATCTCTTCATACACATTATAGTGTTATGTGTTAGTCAAATTTTAGACTAGTTACACTAGTTTCAACTTATTTATATATTAAGGCCCAATAAGCCCATTAAAAGTGCAATACATTATATTAGCCCATTTATACTTTTAATACCAGGCCTATACTCATATGTTGGGCCCAAGTGGGTTAAGCCCATGAGTAAGTCCATTAGTGTTTATCAAAACTAGTTGGGCTAATGGTCCAATAAGGCTACTTTGGCCCATTAAGGTCCATAAGTTATAAAGCTCGGGTTTATCAGTATATGATTTATAAAAATGGTACATTAGACGGGTCCGACCGTCTATGTTTTATTTGGCGAAAACGTTAATCTTTCGGTTTTAGCCGAAAAGACGTAAAACTTATATATAGTTTTATAACTTTAGAAAACATTTGAGTTTGTACTTTTATAAAAATGTCATACTTATTTATCATATTATATAACTCATTTTATAAATATTATCATTAGTTAGTGGGTTTTATATATGTATTTTATAATAATATTACTTGAGTACTCATTTTATATTATATACTTTTATTTACAAATCTGATTATCAAAGTCACTTTCACCAGTTTTGCCATATCTTGAGTTCTACAAGGAGATAGAAGCTTAAATTTAGGCAGCACAAACTAAATAATATGTGCTACAAATACCTCCATTTTAGCTACTACTCAATCATCATCTAAGTATCCCTAATAATTCGTCCAAAACAGACTATACAGATTTGATCCTTAATAGTATTTTGATCATATCTTGCTCATTTTATTGATTCCATTGAGTGGTCAACTCTCCACATATGTAAAAATCATATATCTAACTGTATTCAATAATCCAAGCCTTTTTACCAAGTGTTCATATGGTTACTTACTGTTTTATACATCCTATAAATTTAATCAAGATTTTAACATCTTTACATGTAGATTTTAGTCTTTTTAACTAAATCAAATAACACAAAATCGCCACATAATATTTTGATCATCATTCATCATCATATACATATACATTTATAAAGAAAATACATGATTACCTTTACAAAATAACAAGAGGATAGGAAGAAACAATCTCTATACCACCAAAGTGATGAAAAGGTTAAGATTTTGGATGAACAAGGCTTGGTTCTTGTTACCAAATCTTCAACTTTAGCAATGGACTTTTTGAAATCTTCAAGTGGATGAACACCTTCATGGAAATCAGCCCTTGAACTCCATGGAAAACTTCTTTTTGAATGTTAGGATCACCTCAATTCAACAAGTCTTCAAAGGGTTTTCATCTTGTGCAAGTTAAACACATGATTTATGGTAGAATTTTGATCAAGTGTGGTGTTTGGTGGTGGTGAATGGGACGGAAATGGGGGAGAGTTCAGAGAGATTTGTGGAGTTGTTTGCATGTATGAAGTGAGTAAATGGTTTGTGTGTTAGTTGTTTTGTTGTGTTGGTGGTTTTGAGTGGAAACTAAGGACATGTGTCCTTAGTTTTCATGTTAAGTTGACACATCAAAGATGTGTTGGTTAAACTTGGCCGCCCCTTAGTTGGGGTGGGGCAAGTGTTAACTTGTCTCATCCCCAATAATTTACGGATACTCCTCGATTCTAGTTTCCTCGATTTGCATGCACTTGGGTCGTTTTACGAAAAATGTTTTTATAAATTATGAATCAACGGCACAAAACGAATCTAATAAAAATTGTCTCATCAAAAACGGAGTTCAAAAACGTAAATACGTAAACCTAGGGTTTCCGGTTTAATCGTAAGACACGCTGAATTATGCGTGTAAGTCCTAATTTCTTCTCGTAAATTTGTGAGTTTATGAACCAACACAAATTAAAATTCTTAAAATAATATTCGAGAATAAAGTTATTTTCTGAAATGTCGGACTGTCACAAAAACGGTGTATGTAAACGTAATCACGTAACATAGAGTTCTCCGGTTTAGACGTAGTCGATGCTACTTTAAGACATAAACGCTTATTTCTTCCCAAAAGTGAGTGAGTTAATAATATAACATTAAAATAATGATTAAAAATAATACTTGAGAATAAAATATTGACCATAAATTGACGGATTGTCACAGCAGTTACCTCTAAAGAGGATCTTTGTCCTTAAAGATCGAATTCGGTCTTTTCTCTCAAGTGTAATTCAATACAATTATGCGAGTTTCATCAAACATAACTATGGGAATACGATCAGGCTTAAGTTGACTTACTTTCTCTATCCATGATGTTCACGGGTTTTTGAAGAATGCAAATTTCCGCCGATCCAAATTTCATTAAGAAACAATCAGATTTTCACTTGATAGACATTTTATCAAGTTCGTTATACGAAACATAATTCATGTAGCCCTTGAAGTCCTCGGGTAGATCCCGCCTATATGCCTTTCAAACCAACTTTTTACATTATCTCAATGGTCCCATACAACGGGGACTTATTTCTCATGATCCTTCAGCTCATCAATTCTCATTTTCCATGGTGAAATTTTTTGGCATAACTTCACTACCCATCCTGCACTTCAAGATCTACATCTCACAATGGGTGTGTTTTGTAGGGTTAGGTTTGTCATCATAAGCAATCTTAAACCTAAAATACATGTCCAACTCACAATGGGTGTATGTCGGGTATCTCCATCCCAACTCCAACCTACAGGTGTTCTTATATTTAGTTCCTCACAAGATTCGATCTCGATCATAATGCGATAATTATCAACGATAATCTCTCCAAAGGAAAGCAATTTTACTATTTATTACCAAAGGTCTATTATTTAAACATAAAACAAGATTTCTAGTGTTTGTATCGTTACTTTACCTCGTCCCTTCGATTGGGGTGGTAAACAGTACTCTTATCAAGGTTCGTTCCCAATGATTCTTAAGGAAATCTCTAGAAATTCGATGCGAAGCGAGGATCTTGATAGAGATGATTGATACATGCACACCATGTTTACACAACTCCTTTGAATACAAAAGAGTCAACTTCTCTATCGAGAATATATCATTAACGAAAATGATTATATTAGCAGATTTGGTCAGTCTGTCGACGATGAGCCAAATCGAATCAAATTCAGATGATGACCTTGGAAGATTTGTGATAAAATCCATGTTGATTCTATCCTACTTCCAAACAGGAATTATAAGCTGTAGAAGAAATCCTTTATAGATTTTGGCATTCAGCCCTGAACTTCGCAAAAGTTAGATGTGTGCCAACGTATGTTAGGATGTCTGCTTTCACATTTGGCCATCAGCACAACTTCCTTAGATAAAGATACATTCTACCAGAAATGGCATAAATAGAATATTTAAACTTACGTGATTTTAACATGAGTAAATCTCAAAATCCTCCATATTTAGGCAACCCAAACGACCTTTTAAACATTTAATGTCATCAGCTCCCATTTCTAATGGTTCTCATTAGCCGTGAAACTCTTTATTATCTATATTATCCTTCTTACAAGCGCCAGTTATTTCTAAATTGCTCGAGCAAATTATTTTGAACAATCATTAGTAAGGAACACATCCTAATTGATTCTTTATCTTTATTCATTTACATAATGTGTCAGTATCTACATTCACCTTCCCTGATGAAATAAATATCATGACCATAATCACTCAAATATTCTTTCTTCATATTCTCTAAGTTTTAGTTTCGTCTCAACTATTATTTTTATCAGTTTTGCTCAATCCGACGTTTAGAGCGTTGATAATTATTATAAGTAATTAAACAATAAATATTTAATTTTTATGAAACGTAAACGTAAAAATTTTTAAATCTCTTAGTTCGTCCAATTATAGAAAAATGTTCAAAATAATTTTGAATTTAGTTAACACGATCTTTGTTGATTTATCGAGCATAATTAATAAGATCCCTAAATGTTCGAAAAATCTTTGTTTATACTTTGGTCAAAATTTTCTTAGTTGAAAAGCAAAAATTGTCGTTTCAAATTTTTAAGTCATGGTTTAAATGTTTTCCTCAATTCTTCCTGAGTTGTCTTGAGGTATACACAAACATCTACTCCTAAGGGAGTTTAGTTAAATGATCTGGTTATAAGGGAATGATTCCTTAAAAATCCTTTGATAAATATTTGTCAAAACATTTTTGCACTTTCTTTTTTGTATAACGCAAAGCCTTAATGGCTCTAATATTTGAAGAGTCAATATAGATTCCATTATCTATTATTCACACGGTCAAATAATGTAAAGGATTATGCCTTGAATCACATATTAAATACTCAAGGTATAGGTTTTCATTGCTCGGCCAACTCAGGGCAGTCTATAAATGATTATTAACTCCTTCTTATTCTTAGAAACAAACAGATGGTCCTCAATGATCACAAGCATGAATTTATCAAATTACAGCCTACACACGTGATTCACCAAATTTATGGATGCTACATGTGCATTGGTCAATCCAAACGACATCACATGAAACTCGTAATGTTCATTACGAGTTCTGGATGTAGTGATTGGAATAGATAATCTTTTTCGCGGACGCGAAGTTGATGATAACCATGTCGTGGATCAAATTTTTTAATATATGCTAGAACCTTGTAAATGATCAAACAAATCATCCATCTTGGGTAATGGATATAGACTTTTGATCGTCAATTTATTCAGATCTGGGTAATCCATAAATACAAGGAATGATAGCACCATAGCTCTTCATGATGACGAGCTCGGTAGAATAAAAGCTTTTTTCGACAACTCTCTCAGTTGCACGGTAACTCTTTTGATTCAAATGGTGCTGACGTACAGTGCACATGCCACACGTGCAGCACCAGGAATATAATCAATACCAATTCAACTTGCCTTAATTGCGAAAGTCTATGTAATTCATTAGGAAATACCTCAGAAAGTTTCAAATAACAGGAACATCCTTTAATAAATTCACTTTAAGTTCTTTCTAGATTACAAGATCTATGACTAGTTCATAACCATTCATGGTATAATTTCAAGCCTAAATGCAGGATAGGGTCATCCATCATTTAGAAAAATTTTGATAATCAACATCTTATCTTTGAGGGGAATTCCACTCGAGTTCCCATCAATTTAGACAATGAAATTATCTCATAATCAACCAATCCATTCTAATGGCACTACCAACTTTCCAGTTTTATTACCGTTGATAACATGAGAACTTCTCAAAAGACTAATAATAACTCATAACCCTTCACAAAATCAAGGATATTTGGAGACATAACTAATATTAAAAGAGTAAGGTCAACGCATAATCTACGCTAGAGAAATTCAAATCAGATAAAGACGAAAACATTAACGAATATGGTTATATTCCATGTTTTCATTATTTGAGTATGCATTCGGAAGCACCTCGGATCGTTACCCAGTTCATTCAAATGAAATCTAATCAAAAGAAATGATAGAAACGTTGATACATCCAGTCGGGTATCGATACTCGATAATTTGATAATTTTCCAAGGAATCTCACCATGAGAGAATTGGACAAGAAAGGGTTGTCAATTGTCAAATAAAACAATATCCACATATGAATAAATTCGATTCAGAAGAATAAATGGTACGGGCACATATGTAGGTGTCCCTAACAATATGTCCCTATTTTGCACTTCTTGCAGATCTCATAAAAATTTCAATCCTTCACAGTTACAAGGAAAAATCTAATGTTTATTAAAAATTTCATGGTGACTACTAATCAGCCTTGCATGGTCCCTTCCAAATTGTACGTAGGCGCGCAACTATATACAATTTTAGGAGTAACGATGCAATACTCAGTTCGTCAAAATTTTGTCATCATGTTTAAAATATAAATGTTTTCATGCTTAATTCTGAAATAAGAATCAAAATGAATTTACAGAGATGTTCTTCGTTATGGAAGCAATTAAATTTTCCAAATTGTTTCAAAAACAACTTTATTTCGATAACGATTACTCATAAATCTCACTTTGAATAATCCATATGGTGACGGAAATTCAATTTTTATCAAGGGATACAGTTTTAACTTTATAAAAACAATGAGTGATCTGCAAAAGAGTGATGAAAAGTTTTTCACCAAGAATTAACTATGATATGATAGAAAACGAGCTTAGCCAAATATTCATGAGGTCCATGACCTCAATGGCACTCAGGAATATAAAGAGAAGAATCTACAACACATCTCTATCCGAAATGAGTACTTGCTCAAAGATTGCATCACTAATGTGAACATTAGGATGAAGCAATAAAAGATAGATAACATCGATACATGTAGAATTTAGCAATCAAAGATAGTCTTTTCATTAATCACAAACAAGTCAAAAAATTTACCGTAACACATTACGTGTAACCATGTCATACAATTCCAAGGACTCATCCTACCACTGATGTCTCAATTAAGTTAGGGATTTTAAAAGATACTACAATGGATACTAATCTACATGAGTCATTAGGTGTTCCACATGTCCCGAAAGATCCATCGGTCCCAATTTCAGAAGAAGATTTCTTCGATTTATTTCTTGGACACTGGGCATCCTCGTCATTAGAAAATGGCCTAGGAACAACCCTTAACACGAACCAACAAACATTTAAAACCTTATAATTCAATCACAGGACTCAACGACTTCCTCTTAACCATCTCATATTCCATACGAGTTAAATTTTACTTTATTTAAGTTTCAATCAACTTATACTCGATGCGATATCCTACATCATTCTCCAATACTTTCAACCTTATTCTTAGGCCTTGAAAGGGCAATAAAAGCTCGATATGAACAACACTTAATTTCCAATCCTATAGCTCTTACAATAATAGTTATCAAATGAGTCACTAGTATGAAATAACTCACGCATTCAATTAGACTTCTCAGAAAGATACTAGTGGCATGAGGCTTTTGGGTAATGGTTCCAATGACAACCTCAGGTGCAACATTTACCTCTTCAATTTCAATTTAAGAATTGGGTGTCATCGAATCAGATGACACCTTTCTAGGTGGTAAGGTTTTGTCAAACTCCACTCTATAAGAAAAGATCGTCATGACATCGATATCAGATTTAATCTCGCCAATTCTTCTTCAAGATCATAATCAACTACTATCAACATTTCTACGAATATCAACCATTTGGTTGGGTTCATAAACATCCATAACTTGGTTTAGATCTAGAATAGCTAGATTTCCTACATGAATAGCTTCGATTAACTTGCTAGGGGAGTTAGGGTTCCTTGTGACAATATAGGTCGTATAATTATCTCTTATAAGTATTAAAATAATCATCAAACAATCATGTAATCAAAATACAACATATATATATATATATATATATATATATATATATATATATATATATATATATATATATATATATATATATATATATATATATATATATATATATATATATATATATATATATATATATATATATATATATATATATATATATATATATATATATATATTAAAATAACACTTCTCAGTCTAGCCTTGTCGGTAACTCGGGAATTCTTCAGCACCGTTATAGTCAAAAGATTTTTAAACATTTTATTAAAAATATATATTTAAAATATTTATGGTTAAAAGGTTTTGAAATGTTTTATTCAAAACCTCGGTTTTAAAAATCTTTCGTTCTCTATAACGAGAGCTCTGGTACCAAACTGTAACACCCCCAAATATTCATACTTTAGTTCAACGGAAGACTTTTGGTGTTACGGGATATCACATTACTCAAATCATAGACAACGCTTAAAAATCGCGTCGTTTAATAATAAAGCATTTTCCATTCATAGATATAAAATTACATAGGTCCTCAGGGCATAGTATTTCATACAATTTTACAAAACATTTGAATGGAAATTTTATTTGAATGTGGGCCATAAATTCTTGTCGTCTTCCTAAGAATTACCTTCAAGTACCTGAGATAAAACATGTTAAAAAGTCAGCGAAAACGTCGAGTGAATTCATAGAGTTTAATAAAAACCATTAATATATCAACGGTATATAATTATTACCGAAATCATTTTTGTACAAATATTTTTCGTAGGCTATAAAATAGGCCAAAGACATTTTATACGGATCTTTGTCGTAAATCATAATATAGGCTTTTGCCATCAAAACCATTATACGAACCATTGTCGCAAAAACATCATACAATACGTTTTATAACGTTGTATAGAGTTAAATAAAAATCGTTATATGAAAATGGTTATGTAAAACCAAAACACGAACATAATATCAGTAAAAAGACCCCCTATTGCTAGTCGGGAAATATACTATAATTCAATGCGTATATCAGTATCTTCGTTATTGGATTATTATAAGCCGCATGACATTGCTACGTTACTATAACAAATAATGGGTAGCTAAACCGTAATTCCTTTGCCCATCTAAAATAGTGTGTAGTCACAATAATCATGCTTATATAAATCTTCTCATACATAAATTCGCTTACCAATCAATATGACACAACGTGGATCAACCGTCAAGGCGTGAACTGGGGTGATCTTCCCCAAATAGTACTATTATATGCATAAGCGTCTACCAAATACCAGTAGTTCACAATTCATGCTAATGGGACTTTTAGTGACATAACCTAACTAATAATAATCCATTTCATTTCATTCATCGGGTCATATAATCATTCATCGGGTCATAAAATCATTTGGGTCCATATCAATAAGCATACAATCGGGACAACTGGTGTCCTATTTTTATTAGAACTAACATGTTATCTCCCTCGTGGGTTTATAAAACATTTCATAAAACATTTAAAAGAGTGCGAGGCTATGAACTCACGTTGATTGGGAAAGGCGGGTTATCGGTGATTTGGATGTACGGTACGTGCTTCAATCACGGAAACCTAGACAAATAATACTCGTCTTAGACTCTTGTCCAATGACTTTATAAAAATAATGGTTATGTATATATTATGATATCATAAGTATGATGATGATCAAGTGGGATTTTATCTCTTCGTACACATTATAGTGTTATGTGTTAGTCCAATTTTAGACTAGTTACACTAGTTTCAACTTATTTATATATTAAGGCCCAATAATCCCATTAAAAGTCCAATACATTATATTAGCCCATTTGTTCTTTTAATACCAGGCCTATACTCATATGTTGAGCCCAAGTGGGTTAAGCCCATGAGTAAGTCCATTAGTGTTTATCCAAACTAGTTGGGCTAATGGTCCAATAAGGCTATTTTGGCCCATTAAGGTCCATAAGTTATAAAGCTCGGGTTTATCGGTTTTTACTTGTCAAATGTACTTACTTGTAAAATGTACTTACATATCAGTATATGAGTTATAAAAATGTTACATTTGACGGGTCCGACCGTCTAAGTTTTATTTGGCGAAAACGTTAATCTTTCGGTTGTAGCCGAAAAGACGTAAAACTTATATATAGTTTTATAACTTTAGAAAACATTTGAGTTTGTACTTTTATAAGAATATCATACTTATTTATCATAGTATATATCTCATTTTATAAATATTATCATTAGTTAGTGGTTTTTATATATGTATTTTATAATAATATTACTTGAGTGCCTTATTTTATATTATATACTTTTATTTACAAATCTGATTATCAAAGTCACTTTCACCATTTTTGCCATATCTTGAGTTCTACAAGGAGATAGAAGCTCAAATTTGGACAGCACAAACTACATAATATGTGATACAAATAACTCTGTTTAGATACTGCTCAATCATCCTCTATGTATCCCAAATAATTCGTCCAAAACAGACTATACATATTTGAACCTTAATAGTATTTTGATCATATCTTGCTCATTTTATTGATTCCACTGAGTGGTCAACTCTCCACATATGTAAAAATCATATATCTAACTGTATATTCAATAATCTAAGCCTTTTTACCAAGTGTTCATATGATTACTTACTATTTTATACAGCCTATAAATTTAATCAAGATTTTAACATCTTTACATGTAGATTTTAGTGTTTTTAACCAAATCTATTAACACAAAATCCCCACATAATATTTTGATCATCAATCATCATCATATACATATACATTTATAAAGAAAATACATGATTACTTTTACAAAATAACAAGAGGATAGGAAGAAACAATCTCTATACCACCAAAGTGATGAAAAGGTTGAGATTTTGGATGAACAAGGCTTGGTTCTTGTTATCAAATCTTCAACTTTAGCAATGGAATTTTTGAAATCTTCAAGTGGATGAACACCTTCATGGAAATCAGCCCTTGAACTCCATGGAAAACTTCTTTATGGATGTTAGGATCACCTCAACAAGTCTTCAAAGGGTTTTCATCTTGTGCAAGTTAAACACAAGATTCATGGTAGAATTTTGATAAATTGTGTTGTTTGGTGGTGGTGAATAGGACGGAAATGGGGGAGAGTTGAGAGAGATTTGTTGAGTTGTTTGCATGTACTAAGTGAGTGAATGGTTTGTGTGTTAGTTGTTTTGTTGTGTTGGTGGTTTTGAGTGGAAACTAAGGACATGTGTCGTTAGTTTTCATGTTAAGTTGACACATCATAGATGTGTTGGTTAAGCTTGGTCGCCCCTTAGTGGGGGTGAGACAAGGGTTAACTTGTCTCATCCCCACTAATTTACGGGTACTCCTTGATTCTAGTTTCCTTGATTTTCGTGCCCTCAGGTCGTTTTACGAAAAATGTTTTTATAAATTATGAATCAACGGCACAAAAAGAATCTAATAAAAATTGTCTCATCAAAAACGGGGTTCAAAAACGTAAATACGTAAACCTAGGGTTTCCGGTTTAATCGTAAGAGACGCTAAATTATGCACGTAAGTCCTAATTTCTTCTCGTAAATTTGTGAGTTTATGAACCAACACAAATTAAAATTCCCAAAATAACATTCAAGAATAAATTTATTTTCCGAAATGTCGGACTCTCACAAATACGGTGTATGTAAACGTAAGCACGTAACGTAGAGTTCTCCGGTTTAGATGTAGTCGATGCTACTTTAAGACATAAACCCTTATTTCATCCCAAAAGTGAGTGAGTTCATAATATAACAATAAAATAATGATTAAAAAGAATACTTGAGAATAAAATATCGACCATAAATTGACGGATAGTCACAGGTTGGACTTTCAAAAATTGTAGAAGTTGTCCTTTGATGAATTGGACTTTCGTGCATATCCTATTTGGGCACGTGTTCAAGAGGAAAATACTATCAGACTCCTCTCTGATGAAAGAAAGTAAGAAATTGAAGAAGAAATGCAGATTCAAAAGGCTTCCATTGCACCAAGACCAGTGAAGAAGGGACTTCCTATTGAGTTCCCAGCTTTAGATAGAGTGAATCCTAATGAAGAAGTTATTAGAAAGAGCATTAAGCTCTCACCATTAGAAGCTTCACATGTTGCAAAGGTTTTACCTTTAGATTACAGAAACCCTAGAGTTCATTATGAAGAAGATGCAAGTGGGTTCTGGATGATCACCAGATATGGAAAGAAGGTACATACTTTTACTTCTTTGATCTCATTGTTTGCAAGTCTGGATAGAGAAGACTTGGTAGATTTTTGGGGATTGATGAAGGCCAATTATGAGGCTAAAGCACCTACTTCAGTCAATGGAATAAAGATCTGGACATCTTTCAAAAGGATGATTGAACCAGATGATGCAGATCCAATATGGTTGGATTTGGATGATATCAGTGGACTTCAATGGCGTCTACATTCAGCAGCTGGTGTTTACCATTTGAGCACAATAAAGTTTTCAGAATATCTTCTTGTGGATGTTGAATATCCTATGTCTAAGGAATTTTTGAAGAAGATGGTGTCTACACAGCTGGAGATAGATAATACTAGTGATGTTGGCAAAGATTTAATTAGGTTTATTTATTATCTAATTAACAACTGATTTGTATTGTAAGAATCCTCCTTGTACTTAGTTTTTATTCAGAAACTTGATTACTAGAGTAGACATCAAGTTTAGGGAGGTTGTTAGGAATAAAATGAGCCAAGACACTTTGACGCTGTCAAGAGTTAATTGGACGCTGATAAGAAGAAATTAAGCGCTGACAGATCAATCATTGACAAGAAGTATACAAGCGCTGACAAGAAGAAGTCCAAGAACTGATAGGAAAACTTAGTCAACACGTTTGTTATTTGAAGAAAAGATATTCTCAAATATTGTATTTTCTACATTTATATTTTCCAAAAATAGTTGATAGGTTATCCATTGTACACGACTCCTTATGTTATAAAAGGAGGTCGTAGGGTTTATAGCATATACAGAACATTTTTCAGTATTCGACTTTGATTGTAATCAAGTTTGTTTTATCAATCAAAATTGAAAGTTTGTTTTACTTGTTTTACTTGTTCTTTATTCAAGTGTTAATTCCGCATAACACTTGGATTGTTCATACAACAACAAAGTTTATCTAAGTGTTTAACTTGATTTAATCTCGTTAACACAAAGCTAATCGATCTGTGTTTGGGATCAACAAAGTGCGCCGCACATTTCCAAAAGTGCGCCACACATTTGGTACGAATTTAGAAAAATGTTGGTAGAAACAATCCCAAAACACAACCAAAACCTTTTACTCTCAACAC
The DNA here is from genome assembly GCA_025667525.1 of Glebionis coronaria. Taxonomy (NCBI): domain Eukaryota; kingdom Viridiplantae; phylum Streptophyta; class Magnoliopsida; order Asterales; family Asteraceae; genus Glebionis; species Glebionis coronaria. The sequence goes on from CM046875.1 coordinate 248,020,851, forward strand.
TTACTGCTGAAAACATGAGAATTGATTTGTGTGTGCTTATGCTTTTTGAATTTATGTGTTTGTTAATATTGCATTTCAAGAAAAACCAAAAATATTTTCTTTCAAAATTTTATTTTCTATTTGATTTACTCTTTGGTAGAATAATTTGATTTGGTATGTCTTATTTGATATTTATCATGATTTTTGGTAATTTTTCTAGAATTTTAACTATCCTTGAGATACAAGAAAATGAGGAAACAAGCGAAAATGAAAAAATAGCTACTTCTTGCAAAATACTTGAGAACATCTTACAAAACATGGTCAGTATTTCTTACTTTGACTACTTGTAAGGAAGTATTATGAAAAATGTCTTATAACATTGTTTGATTGGTATATAGATCCTATTTTTGTGAACAAGAAGTTCTTTGCAGGAAGTGTGCCGCACAATCCAAAATGTGCGCCGGCTTTCCTGTGTCGCGCAAAAGTGCGACGCACTTCTCAAATGTGCGCCGCACAACCAGAAAAATAGAACGAAAAAATTGCTTATAACGCATTTAAAAAGAGATTTTCATCAAAACTAATAAGTTGCCTTAAGACTACAGGATATGAAATGTCATTTGGATGTTATGGCACTAACGTGCTAATGTTTCTTTTGGTGTGTTGTTGTTTTAAGATGGATCCAAACACTAGCTTGGGGAGACGATGCTTAGGAGTGGATGAGCATATTAGCCTAAATGACAAAATTGAATCAGAAGGAGAATGGACAGGATCAGAGTGTAAGGACTCAGCCGATAGCAGGATTCAAAAGGTCCTAACTTTCTATCGTTTGGAAGACTTGACACCTAGTGAGAAATACTCAATGCCTTGCCATGTGGAAGGTAAATTTGCCTTTGATGGGAAGTTGAGTTGGAAATGTAGAGAAGTTGGATTAGCAATGAATTTGTAGTGGAGCTTGGCTTAACCTACAAAACGCATCGTTGGGGACAAGGAGCTAGATAAAAAGATCATTGTTATGATCAAGCACGAATTGTTTTTCGGCGACTTCTTTGTCAATCTGGAAGAAGATGATTGTGAACCATGTGCAATCATTAGGAGATCTTTCCTAAAGCAAGCCAATTCACAAATTGATATCACTTGTGGCATACTCACCTTATGGTCAAAAGTGCATGAAAGCTTGGACTTTGAAGAAATTGATGAGATACTTGATAATCTCAACTTTGATTAATTAGCACCTATTGAAAATGAGGGAGTTGATGCTCCTGAATTTGCTTGTAGTATGGGAAAAGGTAAGAGAAACAAAGGAAAATAGCCCGCTCATGCTTACAAATAGAACTATAATGGTGAACGGCCTTCTCTCACCATTAATAATGTAAAACCCGTATTTAAGAATTTCAGAATATTAAATACGCACGCTCAGTTTCAGTTAAATATTATAAATAATAATTATTCAGAAATAATTATTTGTTTTCAGAAATTAAGCTTTAGAAAAATATTACGTATACAGTATTTATGATGCAGAAAGAAAAGAGTAATTAACATTCGCGAATATAAAACACGGGAAATAAATTATGAGTTACGCGAATAAAAACGTTAAACCGAAAATCAAACGAAAATTCACTTATATATATAAAAGGGGGCGGCTAACTTATATAACAAAAAGGAATAATGAGCTTTGTCCCGGCCCGTCTTAGATTAAATCACAGGAAAAAGAAAAAGGGGTGTTTCACTTTCATTTAATAAACACAAAAAAAAACTAGGGTTTGGTAACCCTAGTGTGCCGCCGGCCATAGAGTAAAAAAAAGAGATTCGACTTTTATTTCTACAAGAAATTCGTGTGTGTTTTCATCCTTCTTTACCGATCATACAAAGGTAACCAATCTTCTTTCCTTTAATTTTCAGTATATACGAATTATGGGTTTGATCTAAAAGAAAAAGGAGGCTGCGTTAGAATCATGAAATAAATGAAAAAGGGGTCGGTTTTGGATACTACACGGCAACCGAGACACCACCATGTCTCGGTGGTGCCTCCTCCTTTGGTCGGCCGAGAAACAGCAACCCCAACAGGGGGCGTGTTTTTTCTTAAATAGGAGATCGGGGTGTGTTGGTTTAATGAAACCGAGACCCAAGGTCTTGGTGGCCTCAGCCCTGCCCAGCCGTGACCCACACAGGGGCGGCTCCGGCTGCGTTCGATCCAAAAGGCTGCCAAAAACCCATTCGGTTGTAGGACTGTAAAAAGGGGGTTTTGGGATCGTCAAACACTGGGAAATGTTATGAAAACAGTGGGAATGTATAAGGAGCAGTGGGAACTTTTTAAACAGAAAATAAAAGGGTGTTAGTTCTGAAATTAGCGACAGATTAGCGAGACTAATTTCTGACGCAGATTCGTTTGGTGATAGTTTTTTTAAAATATCAGCTTTTGGTTACACTCTTTAGTGACAATTTTTGTGTCACTAATTCATATAGGCAGATTTTATAGATTTTGTTGAATTGTTTTAGTGCGACCGAGAAGGGGTATCTCGGTAGGCTCGGGATATAGTAAAATAATAAAAGCGAAGACTTTTAAATTATACTTTTTATTACTTAAATTTTATTAATGTCTTAATGGTATATTTAAATGAATTAAATAAAAATAGTTTTATGATATTTAAAAGAGTATAATTTTTATTAAAGAAATTATAAATAATTTTAAAAATGTTCTAATTTAAGAAACTTTCTATTATTAGAAGGTTATTAAATATAGAAATATTATAACGTCAGAATACGTGTTATACCGTAATTAATAATAGAACAGGAATACGTTAATCAGAATTATTGGGACATTCAAAGTTATCAGTTATATATTAACAGTATTACAAGAATAAATAAAATTAACTAAGTACAGTTGAGATAAATAAAATAAACGAATATCAGTTAACTGATTCGCGTCCTTTATTCATGTAGCTCGCGTGAAATCATAGTAGACTTTCTGTCAGTTGATCTCGGTCGGTTACTGCACACGAGGTACGGATTTCCCGTCCTGTCAGTAAGGACTTCCCTTCTATGCATGATTAGGATTTCCCGTCTACAGCCAAATGTTTTCCCTAGTACATGTTATAAATTATCTAAAATTATTTTAATAACTAAGATATTGCCTGAGCCTTATATACAAGCATGACCAGTCAGTAGTACTAGTTATGGAGGTACCGTAACCATGAAACTTGAGGCACCGGTGTCATGAATCACCTGCGGGAGAGTGATACCTTGTAGCGTTCCACTCAGTTCAGCTTGGCCATTTTATCAGTATTATTAGTGGGGCGTATGGATGCATCCTAGGCTTATCAGTTTACAGTTATCAGGTGAATGTGATGTGTGCTCTACATCCTTCACATTAGAGCTTATCCCTCCACCAACACATTATTTAGAGGTCACCCCTCTACAGCATGACGAGGTCACCCCTCCAGTTATTCATGCATAGTTGTTACATCAAATTACCTATATAAGCTTTGGGCAATTAAAATAAAGTAAATGCATGTTTTCATATTTAACAGTTAATAATTTAGTTTTATTATTTATAAATCAGACATATCAGATTTTTACACAGCTGCTCCTAATGGTCATAACAGTTTTAGTTTCAGTATTTGTTACCGGTTCTTTTCCAGTATTTTATTGTCATGCTTCATATCCGTTCACTTTTGCGTTATGCTCAGCCGTAGTTTCCTTTTATGTTTCTAAACGACGGGTACACAGGGACGATCTTAGGACTTCTAAGAGAGTACGTGTGATTGGAGTAAAAATACGTCTTTTAGGAAAAAGAGCGTATATATGGTAAGTATTAAGCAAGATGATTTAGGAAAATCAAATGCTAATGACCCAAAGTAAGTTTGTTCACCAAGAAGGACTAAAGTGTGTTTGATTAAGTTGTATGATTTTGGATGAATATTGATGAAAGAAAAAGGGGAAAAGAAAATGACGGATTACGGTGAAAATTACATTAAGACGTAAAAAACGTAAAATGGTGAATAGTGACAAAATAAAATTTTACTCTAAAAATTCTCAAAAAATCACATTAAATTCCTAAAAATAAACTAAGGGTTTACAAATGATCAAAATTTTTTCAAACCTTTTAAATAATTAATATTTAATATTTTAATGCTAATTAAAGCCCTAAATATCAAATAAATTAACAAAAAGCCCAAACAAAGATTTTTCAATTTGTAAACATCAAAAATGACTTAATTAAGCTAAAAACTACTTTTCTAAAATTTAAAACCTATTAAATCTATATAAAAACCCTAAAAACAATTTTTAAATAATAAAATAATAATATAAAATTCCAAAATTCTAAAAAAATTTTAAAACATGAAAACTAGTTTATTTTAACCTAAATAATCAGAAATTGAAAGTGAAATTACCTAAATACCCCTAATGGGCCCTCAAATGGATCCAAAGTGAAAACAATCCACCTTAATGGGCTTTTTGGCCCAATAAGCAAAAAGTCAACCAAATAAGTTGAAAAGTTTCAGTCTAGCTTCAAATTTTATTTTAAACAAAAAACTATAAAGGCCCAAAAGCTGAAAGTGAGCTTATCACAGCTTAATAAGCACTCAGCTTATTCTTAATGGGTCAATAAGCCCATTAAGCCATAAGCTGAAAATTGACACACATTCTTCTCTTGTGATTCTAAAGCATATTGTAAAAAGAATTTTTGAAAAAACCTCAATAAATAAGCCTGAAATAAGCAAAAGCTCTGTACACAAAATGACAAAATAGTCGTTTTCGAGTTCTAGGCTGATTCAAGAGCTGATCATTTTTGCAAAATGTTCTAACTGGCTTAACTAAGAATAATCAATGATAAAATTTCCAAAAAGCCAAGTCAAATAAGCTGTAGAGCAAATAAGCACTCTAAAAAAGCCAAATAAGCTAGTTTTCTAGTAAAAGCTTAACCAAATGAGCTATAAACTTCTAATATTGCTTATAAGCTAAGAAAAATAAGACCTAGTACAAAAGGTAAGTTGTTGCACACACCAATAAGCAAAACAGGTTCAATAAGCTTGTTGACCAAGTTTAACCAATAGTTAAACGCTGACAAATGAAATCCAAACGCTGAAAAGTACAATTTTGGGCACTAACAGACATAATGAAGTGTATTTTCTTTGTTTTAACCCTGCTGGTCAAGGCTTGAATACAAACCTTGTGAATCAAAGCCCACCAGTTGGGTGGACTTGACTTGTTTTGAGTACAAGTAAGCTAATAAGCCAGTGAGCTTATGAGCATGTAAGATAAACTGAAAATACTTCACACTCAATAAACAGGAAACAATGAACAAGTTACAAGCATTAAACAACACAATTCAGTCCAAGAACATAAAAATCACATAGCATGCATATACTGATATACTTGACCAAAAATTGAGATTCAATAAGCCAGAACTTTTTCAATAAACCACCAATATTAAAAACCAAGTTATGCAGAGATGAACAACAACAAAAACTATAAGAAAACCCAATTTCAGACTCTAAATCAAACAAATGAACAATTTAAGATTTCTGATATGTTTGACCTATTTTGGTTGAGAAACTGGTTAACTTTCAAATTTTGTGACACCCCGGGTCGGGTCAATTACATCAGAAATAATGATTAGAATGTCACAGGGGTGGATCGATAGCAAATAGTACATAGAGCATAGGATAAGAGATTATCAAACACATATTACATGAACAATGTACAAATTTATAAAAATTGTCTTAACATGATAAAAATAAATTTTTTATTTTCCCAAGTAGAAACCCTTGCTGAGTCCTACAATGCAGACTACTATGATGCTTGAGTCCATGCACACACCACGTACTAGTTTAATTTTCCTGAGAAAAACATGCTTAGAGGGTCAACATAAAGTTGGTGAATTTACAAGTTTAATAAAATAAGTTTGAACATTAAACGATCATGATAGTAGCAATGCACAAAGCATTCATACTAAAGAGGTAATTACATTCCCTATTGCTCAAAACTGAAGCTTAACTTTTCATAGTTCTCAACAGATGAGAACCCGGTGCCTTACAAAAAGGCTCCCAATCCCAGTTGCAACATGGTATACATTTGTTGTCCCGGCCAAGGCACAATGAGCGCTACTCACCCAGATGAGGATTGTCAATCCCAAATAGATCCATTTATAACATTCAGGCAATTATAATAATTTAACAGTTTCTACAATAGGCAATCGTAATCAAAGTTTATACAATTCAGTTTATGTCCAATAAAATAAGTTGCATGTTTTCTCCCCCGTGGAGGAAAAGTTTATCAATATTTTGTGTGGGGCTGTAAACTCACCTTAGAGTTTGTAATGGCTGTGCAATAAAAGAAATCCAAGTAATGCTCACGTCAAGTCGACTGCCTAATTAAATAGTACAGTCTTAATAAATAATACAAGAAAAAGTATGTGCATGCTTATATAAAAAAATTTAATCAGTTTATTAATGCTACAATGTTTATTTAAATAATTGTAGTGCAAGTATTAATAACGTTCATTTAAACTTGTAAATAAAATTCTTGTTTAAGTAAAAATGTTTTACTTACAATTTTTGCATAATTATACTTGTATATATTACATATAGTTTATATAAATTATTTTATAACGTAAAATATAAATATTTTATTTAACTTAAAGTCTTGAAAAGTTTCCAATATTTACAAAATAATATATAAGTTACATGTTTAATAAATTACAATTTTAGTCCTTATAGTTTTCAAGTTTTACAAAATAAAATGGAATAAGGGTTTAGGGCTTGTTTAAGTTTCGGATAAGTGCAAAACTAGCCCCTCCATATTTTTACTAAATAAAACTTTCAGATTTTACACTTTTAGTACCCAGGGCTTGTAACACTTTCGGGTCACGGCAGAAATAGTTCCTCTAGTTATAATTAGGTTTTATAACTTTCATTAAATGGCAAAAACAGTCCCTAGGGCTTCTATATAGTTTGGCGTATTACAAAATTGGTCCTTAGGGTTAAAATGACAAAACAACTTCAGGGAATTTACAAAAATGGTCATTAGGGTTTAATATGTCACGGATGACATTTATTAAGCCCTAGACTTTTAGATATTTACAATATTAATCCTTGTGCTTAATGGTTTATCAAAACAAGTTTCAAATGTCACGGTTTTAGTCAATAAGTTTTATAAATTGTCATTTTTAGTCCAAAAGTTTTTATAAGTTATATTTTTGTTACAAAACTTTATTTAAATATTTAAAATATTAAATGGGCTCATTAAATGGACCAAAAGAACTAATGGGCTATCTAGTGGGCCTAAACATATTTTAAGTCCACTAATATACTAAGATTAGTGAAAGTCCCTAAACTATGCTAGAAACAGTAAACTTAACTAATCAACACACGTAATTACTTTTCAAACGTAATACTTATTATTGTATAATAAAGAATTACAAGTGTTATGGATAACACCGTTTGATGACAATGTGTTGTGCACACTTTGAACAACTAAAACCCTAACTTATGAACACAGTCACAGCTATTTGGTTCTATAAGTTCTAAGCATTAATGTGTGAATTCTATCAAAGTGTTGAACGTTAATGCTGGGCTACATATCCTATTTATAGTGGTACGAGGTTGACCTAAGTACTAGTTGATGGTGACTACACTAGATAGACACTTGTCAGACCTCTCTCACAAGATGCTCTTCTATTCTTGGTAGTCTACCACAATGCTTTGGGGAAACAGAGCAGACACAGTTTCCCTTTACTTCATAGTGTCGTACACACCAGGGTATGTCCAAAGTGTGTTGAGTGTTAACAGTGTATTGCCACCCCTATTAATCGTCAACCCCTCAGAGTCCCTGGTACATCTTGGCTGTTATCCATCACAGCCAATGAGTATGTTTTCAAGTAATCTTCGACTTCCTTGGCAATGTCTCTGACATGGACACGTCTGATGTTTCTCACAAAGACTTAGATCTCTATGAGTCTTACGATACTTGCCTGCCTCCTAGGCACAGACAAGTTACTATCTAACAGCTTGATTTGTGTTTAAATCTATGATACAGGGAATCTAACAAACTAATATTCCCAACAATCTCTCCTTATTTAAACATAAATACAGCTAGATCTATCTAACTTAAGGTAAGTGAGATAATAGCTTCTTCTTACTCATAACAGATCTAAACAAACATACCTCATGATTTTATTCATACTTAAAGGAACTTACAAGTACAATACAAAAGTGAAATAAAACATGAAGGCAAAATTCAACTGTGAAATCCTTCAATAGTCATCATTTTTTATTCTTTCTTCAGCTTCAGCTAAGTCTGTCCTAGTATCCAATTCGGCCTGCAAAGCTTGTGCAAAAACCTTGGAATACTCTGTGTTAATTTTGAGTCCCTTTTGAGACAAATCAGCTGAATGGTTGATGCTAAACCTAGTTCATCTTCCCTTTGGAATGCATACTGGCAAGCTCTATTCATGAAGGCCATACCTCTTTCAGTCTTAGTGTCAGTCTGACCATCAATAGGACCAATGATTCCATTTGGTAGTACCAAATCCATATGCATTCCATCCACTTGAACATCATCCGTAACGAAGGTTTCCTTAACAAGTTGAGTCATCCTTCTTCTTTTCTTTCCAGACTTTGGAGGTTCTTGTCTAAACAGCTGTGGTGGGGGTCTATTTTGAGCTTGGCTGCTGTTTCCTTAACCCAATCAAACTTTGCTTTGAGGGTCTTAAGAAGAGTAAAATTTGCTTGTCCAGTTCTTTTAGCAGCCAAAGCCTCAAGTTCAAACCATTCAGACAAGCCAAGTTGTTTTAGTCTGAAGTCTTCAAAAACATCCATATTGCAATGTTGGTTATCTCTCCACAAAATCATTAAAGGTCTGATAGTAGACTTGTGAATGGTATTCTTGAACTTGGTGATTTTTCCAAGTGCATGCCTATTGTTGACATAGGCATCATAATCAGCTTTTACCTTATTCAGTGCCTATGTGCGTTTGGCATCGATTTCCCTCAACCTTTGTCTTTGCTGTGAAGGTTGTAAATCGGGATGGGTCTATGGTTGATCCTCCTGTCTCTAGCATTGCAGCTATTTTCTTTAGTTTGGCGTCTAAGTCTACCATAACTATTTCCTTTCCTTTCTTTGAGACAAAGGATGTCACGCTTATGTTTTTCAACTCTTCAGCTCTTTTGAGAAACGCCGTCTGAGCTTGGGTTTGTATTGCCTTGGGTAGGGAGCTAACAGTGAACTTGAGTTTCTTGGCAGCTGGTTCACCGTCATCCACAGCTTCGCTAGTGTTAACCAAAGTTAGGGATTTTGATGAATCAACTCCATCCTTTGTCTGTTGCTCCCCCTTACTTTCATCCTCATCATCGGGTATGATCACTGGTGTGATGACTTGGAGAGGGACAGGTGAATGAATAGTGTTATCAGCAGAGTCTAGGCCTTGTTTAGCTTATTCAAGGTTAAGTACATTTTCCTTCTCCCCCTCACGTTCAGCCTATCGTTTTAGATGTTTGGATGAACGTGCCTGAAAGTGCCTTGCAATCTGTTCAACAGAGGAAGCCATTTCGTGTTTCCTGGTCCTTGAAGCTCTGGCAATCTTCAGAAGTAGGTTTAAATTTCCATTTGTGTTGCGATGAACACGATCAATGATAAAGTTTGTGTGACGAAGTTTCCTGTTACAAACAACTTCAAACTCTCTATGCATTGTCAACTCATGAGTGTTGAAAAGTGCAGGGACCTCTGTGACGATGGCATCTTTGATACGTGTGGACAAATGACTAAGTCCTTGGGACACTCCCTTTCTTGTACCCTCTTTGATAGGTTCAGTGACTGCATCCTTAACCGCCTATATTATGATCCTTGGAAAGTTGACAGTGAAAGAATGCATTTCAGATTTTATGACATCCAGCTTCCTTGACAGTCGTTCCATATCTGATTGATGATGTTCAGGTATAAGATTATGTATGTTCAGGCTTTGTTGTGCATAATCATCCACCCTTGGCAATATATCAAAGTTGGTTTGGGCAGGATGATCAAACAATAAGAATTCAGCTGTCAGATCATATGCAGGTCTTTGGAAGACTGTAGTGGCAGAGGTAGCAGAGGTGGGAGTTACTACAGCTTCCTTGGGAGGAGGAGTGGTATCAGCAGCTGGTGTGGACACATCGATTTCTTTCGGAGGAGACTGAGACTACTGGTCGTCATCTTCTTCATCCTCCTCCTCTTCAATCATCTCCTCAGGGAGAATTTCATCATCAGGCATTAATTCAGGTTCAGAGAAATCATCTACTAAGGAGAGCACATCTTCTTCAATATCAGGTATGGGCTCTTCCTTGTTTTTTTGATCCTGAATCATTGTGTCAGCTTCTTATTCTGGCTACTCCAGGGATTCAATGTTTGGTTGTACAACATCAGCCTAAAAGTTGTTTTATATTAGTAACAGGGAAATAAATAAGGGGAATGGTCGCCAGTCCGCTGTCCCAGAGAGGCCGAGGGTGATTATTCAGCCACTCTAAAGGATAAATCCTTTGGATTCTTTTAAGAGTGAAAAGTATGAGGTTAATTGTTGCCATTCGCTTCCCCTAGGAAAGCTGAGTGTGATTATTCAGCCCCCCAAAAGGTTAAAACCTTTGGGACTCTTTTGATTGTGAAACATATGTTGTTAAGGATCACCATTCGCTGCCCCTAGGAAGGCTGAGGGTGATTATTCAGCCCCCAAAAGGTTAAGAAACCTTTGGGACTCTTTTAAGTGTGAAACATATGTAGGTAGAGATCGCCTGTTATGCTGCCCCTAGGAAAGCTAAGGGTGATGATTCAGCTCCCCTGAAAGGATAAATCCTTTGGGAGTCTTTAAAGTGTAAAAAAGATGTAGGGTAAGGTCGTCTTGCAGCGCTGTCCCTAGGAGAGCTGAGGATGATTATTCAGCTCCCCTAAAAGTAAAACTTTTAGGATTCTTTTTCCGAGGGAATCAAGAGGCTGTGTGAGGTACAGCTACTCTAGGTCGAGACATATATGTATTCAGGTTTTTGTTTGCCTGAATACTATCTAGAGGGTGCAGGGTCATCAAGGTGCTTTATAAACACAAATGAATCATTCCCTGGTGCATGGACAGGGCTTACAAAAGTCTTAAATGATTTCTAAGTGCATACACAGACTCCTATAGGTCGAGGATAACCCTAACTTCACCACTCTCACCTACAGACGTTTGAGAGTGGCTGCTTGTGTACCTTTAAAAATGATAAGACTGATTACTTGTACCATATCAGCAGTATTTGGAGGATTCCCAGTTGTCTCGGCTGACATCGAGACACTAGACCCTTGTTGTTGGTCAGCTGAAGTCTCTGAATCCACAGGAGTCTCTGGAACAGAGGAGGATGTGAGATTCACGTTCTTCTTTACCCTGGCCTTTGCAACAGTTTTGGTGTGGGAAGAAGATGGGTTTTTCTTCTTCTTTGGCTGTTGGCCAGTTGTTGCCTTGGACGTCGTGGTGCACTGCCCACAGGTCAAAGACATAGACTTTCTAGACACATTAGAGGTATTCACCTTCTCAGAAGAAGGGAGCAAGGACTTCACAACAGAAGGTTGTTTATTGGCGATGGTCATCATGTGAGAAGTAACAGGGACATCGTCAGGTCCAATCTCCTGGTATATAGCTCCAGTAATGTGATAGGGCTTCAGGGATGTGAGTGTAGAGTTGTGGTAGCTGTTACCCAACAGGCTTTCGAAGATAAGAGAAAGAAAGTGAACGGAGCAGATATTTTTCTCCCTGACCTGGTTAGGTCCCTTAAGCTTTTCCCCTAGGTTGGAGAAAAGTAGGCTTCTTACATCAACGTCTGTGCCCCAGATCAGCCCATAAGAAATCAATTGGTGATTAAAAGACATTTGATCTTACGATCCCTGCATACCTCCTAGGGATTTGACTATATGAGTGAAGAGGACACGCCACATAGGAGAAAAGTACTTGATCTTCAGAGGGGACTTGGAAAGAACTTCATTAGGTGTAAGATCAGGGTTTACATCATGAGTAGGTTTAAGTGTGGCAAGGGCGTCCTTTACAGCCTTTTTGTCGACCACCTTCAGGCATTCATCGCCATGTCTTAACCCAACCACACTTGCAAAATATTTGAGAGAGAAGGCAAAGGGGTGTTCGTTGCATGAGAGGTTAAAAGTGATGGTGTCGTCAACAACTTCAGCAGAGTACCAGAATTCCCTAAGGTATTCTTGGTAGAAAATGGTTGGGGTCTTTGTGAGTGCTTCACTTGCATCATAATTCTTCATGAAGTTCACCAGATCTGTGTAAGATTCGTTGGGAGCCTTGAGCCATCCAATCGAGTTGTTCGAAGTAAGGATGCTTTCATTGAGTTCGAAGTTGACGTTTGAGGCCTTAGGAACCCCATGGATTCAAAATTTGAGAGAACGAAAATGGTGGAAGGGTTTAGAAAGAGAAAGCTTAGAGAGAGATGAGATTGTGAGAAATGAGAATAGTGGTAGGTGAGGAGAGACGTGAGACAATATTTATATTCAAATTTTTGAAACAGTTATTCAAACTAATTTAATGCGTAGTGGGAAAAAGACTGCACATGTGGGTCCCTTGACCTTTCAAAAACCGTTTGTCTCCTCGTTATTCGGAAAAGAAATAATTAAAAATTGAGAATGTTTTTTAGCATTTACATGGAAAGTAACTACCTAGTTTTCATGTGAAAAACATTTAATATTTAATCAGATATTTAATGAACACATTTATTATCAAGCCACAGGCTTTGAGATATTAAGCATCCCTAGCTTAGCAACTAGACTGTTGAACGAAGGTTCAGCCAAAGGCTTAGTGAAAATGTCAGCTAGTTGCATCTCTGTGGGAACAAAGTGCAGCTCAATATCTCCCTTCATTATGTGATCCCTGATAAAATGATACCTGATATCAATGTGTTTAGTACGAGAGTGAAGAACAGGGTTGTTGGAGATGGCAATGGCACTGGTGTTGTCACAGAAGATTGGCACTTTGTCTTATAAGATCTCATAGTCAGCCAATTGACTTTTCATCCAGAGCACCTGAGCACAACAGCTGGCAGCAGCAACATATTCTGCTTCAGCTGATGACATGGCCACAGAGTTTTGATTCTTAGCACTCCATCCAACCAATTTTGCTCCTACGATTTGACAGCTACATGAGGTGCTTTTCCTGTCAATACAGCATCCAGCATAGTCTGAATCTGAATAGGCCTTAAGATCAAAGCCTGATTCCTTGGATACCATAAACCTAGTGAGGTTGTTCCTTTGAGATACCTGAAAATTTTCTTAACAGCCACTAGATGGGATTCTTTTAGGTTAGCTTGGTACCTTGCACAAAGACATGTGGAGAATTGGATATCAAGACGACTAGTTGTTAAATACATGAGTGACCCAATCATGCCTCTGTATAAAGTCTCATTAACAGAGACCCATGACTCATCAGGACCTAAGTTGTTAGGTGGAAGCATGGGGCATTTCACTGATGCACAATCAGCTAAGTCATATTTTTTAAGTAAATCTTTAACATACTTTTCTTGACAAATTGAAATTCCTTTAGGACATTGTTTAATTTGAAAACCCAAAAAGTAAGTTAATTCACCCATCATACTCATCTCATATTTCTTGGTCATTAATTTAGCAAAACGTTTACTAAGGTTAACATTAGTTTACCCAAAGATGATATCATCCACATAAATCTACACAATAATGAAATCACTCTTGTCCTTGAAGGTAAAGAGTGTTTTATCAATATAACCCCTGACAAATTTATTTTCAGTTAAGAAAATAGAAAGAGTTTCATACCATGCTCTTGGAGCTTGTTTCAGCCCATACATGGCTTTTTGTAGTCTGTACACATGATTGGGAAACTCGCTGTTCTCGAATCCTTCAGGATGTTCAACATACACTTCCTCAGCCAAATCTCCATTGAGGAAGGAACTCTTACATCCATCTGATACAGAGTGAAGTTCATATATGCAGCATAAGCAAGGAAGATTCTGATGGCTTCAAGTCTTGCCACATGAGCAAACGTTTCATCATAATCAATCCCTTCAGTCTGTGTATACCCCTGAGCCACCAGCCTAGCCTTGTTTCTGATGATGTTTCCAATTTCATCCATCTTATTTCTATAAATCCATCTAGTGCCTTTGATGTTCTTACCAGGTGGAGCTGGAACTAGTGTCCATACCTTGTTCCTTTTGAACTGATTAATTTCTTCCTGCATAGTAGCTACCCACCCATCTTCCACAAGAGCCTCAGCAACTCTCTTAGGTTCAATTTGAGAGAGAAATTCAGCAAAGAGACATTCGTTGGTTGAGGCTAACTCTGAGTCATGCATTCGCTGTCTAGTAGTAACCCCTGCATTAGGTTCCCCAATAATGTTGACAAGAAGAATGTGTTGATCTCTTGACCACTTAGTTTGAGGAGTAGGGGAATCATGGACAGGGACAATTGTGGGGGTAGCTGGCACTATTTGAGTTTCATCCTGCTGAATAGGAGGGCTTTCTTCAAATATGACTTCAGTTTCTGTGTCAACCTCAGCTATATAAAGGGGTACAGATTCATTATCAGCAGGAGAGTCTCCAAGGGTTTAAAGAATTAGTGAGTCATCTACAGCAGTTGAGGAAGAAGGACTACAAGAAAGCTTTGGTTCTTCTTCATCAAGTTCCTGAGAGGTAGGAACTTCAATGTTGTGTGTAGAAAGAGGGTCAAAAGCAGAAACATAAGGATTGAGAGTGTTAGAGTGATGATGGTGATGACAGGAAGGTCTTAGTTCTGAGAATTCATCACTTGGGAAGGACACGTTTTCATTAAAATCAATTTCATCACCCTCTGTTCCTATTCTCTATATGACATCATAATCTTCATTGAATTTGACATGAAAGGTTTCTTCTATTCTTGTCTTCTAGTATTGAATACTCTGAAGGCCTTGGCTGTGGGAGAGTATCCTAAGAAGAAACCATCATCATATTTTTCATCAAATTTTCCAAGATTATCCATGTAGTTATAAATGAACACAGGGCATCCAAAAACATGGAAATAGCTGACATCTAGAGCTCTATTTCTGAAAACTTCATAGGAAGTTTTGCCATGTCTTTTGACAATGATTGATGTATTTTGGGTGTAGCAAGCAGTGTGAAAAGCTTCTCCCCAAAATAGCTTTGGTAAAGCTGCACCATTTAACATAGTTCTGACTGCTTCAATCAAAGTCCTGTTTCTTCTTTCAGCCACACCATTTTGTTCAGGGGTGCCAGCTGAAGAGAAGTTTTGTTAAATTCCTTTTTCATCACAAAAGGATTCAAGTTGTCGATTCATGAATTCAGTATCATTATCACTTCTTAGAGCTTTGACTCTAACATCATTCATATTTTCAACCTCTTTGATGAAGGACATGATGGTATCAGCAGCATCACTTTTCTTTCTGCGGAAGAAAACCATTGTATACCATGAAAACTCATCAACTATGACCAAGGTGTATTTGTTGTGATTAATGGTCTGAGGTTTGACAGGCCCAAACAAATCCATGTGAAGGAGATGTAAGCACTTGTCAATAGAAAATTATTTCTTGGTCTTAAAAGAAGACATGTGATGATTTCCCTTGACACAAGCTGAACAAGTCTTGTCTTTAGAAAACGTTACTGAAGATAGACCAGCAACCAGGTTTTGTGTGGCTATCTTGAAGATGTTTTTAAAGTTGAAATGAGACAGTCTTTTGTGCCACAGCCAATTGACACTTTCAGAGGCTTTAGCTAGAAAACAATTAGAGTTGTCTTCAGAGCAATTAGCCATGTTGATGACATACACATCTCTCCTTCTTGGTGCAATAAGCACCACATCATTGTTCTTGTTGAATATGGTTCCCTGATTCTTAGTAAACAAAACCTTGTAGTCAGCATCACACAATTGGCTGATGCTAATAAGATTGTGTTTAAGACCATTCACATATGCAACCCTTGTAAAAGTTATCCCATTGCAGTTCACTGAGCTGTATCCCTCTGTGTCGCCTGAAGAATTATCCCCAAACACAACTTTAGGACCTGGCTCCTTTGAGTATTTGTGCAGGTATTGTTGAATCCCTCTCATGTGTCTAGAACGGCCATTATCTAGATACCCACCGATTCCTTAAGATGTTTCTGCACAGATACATAGAAACAAGTTAGTTCTTATGGTGAACCCACTTTCCAGTGGGTTCCCTGAATTTCTGATTAGCAACTCTTGAGTTCCTATAGAACTTTTGACGATGGGAAGGACAGTTAGCTGTCTCATGGGTGAAACTTCCACAGATATCACATCCTGGAAAGTCACCACACTCATCTGAGTGATGGTCTGTGAATCCACAAAATTTACAGAGAGGATAAGGTCTGTAGTTACCTATTTGAGCTCTCTTAACAGCCATTTGTCTATCGTGATCTATGGTCATCTGATGAGAGTTTTTACAGATATTGCAGTAAGGTTTGACTATCCTTTTACCTTTGGGTTCACTTAGAATATACTTAGGTTCATGGGAAGTAGAGCATTCAGCGGAAGGCTTAATATGTTGTTTTAAGAGTTCTACTTCTTTCATTAATGACAACAGACGTTCTTCAGTTGTGGAATCAACTTTGTTCACATATTTTGTTGAGTCAGGCTTAAAGGCAACTTGCTTAACAGATTGTTTAGCATGTACAAAAAATACCTTAGCTGGTGGGTTCTCGACATTTGTTTTGGGTTCAGCCTTAGCTCCTTTAGAGTAACTACTGGGTTCAACTCCTGAGAGTTTAGGTAAGGGTGGTAAATCAAACACATCTTCAGAGACATGGACATCAGTCAAGAGGGGATCTAACATATGAATTGTCTCTGTAGATTTGAAAACAAGCTCTTTGGGTTTGGTGAGAATTTTCAACTTATTTTTCTTGGAAGAGATATCCCTTTTAATATCAGCAGGTAGTTCATCATTAAGCAATTGATCTATAGTGAATCTACAACACAACCATTTTTCAATAACCTTGTTTAATTCAGATACTTGATCATTTAAGGCACTATTCTTCAAGGTTAACCTATTAACTTTGTGTTGAAGAGATATCTTTTCTAAATTAACCCGTTTGAGAGTTTCACATTCAGCCCTAGCAGTTAACAGTTCATGTTTAACATAGTGAAACTTATCAAGAAAGTTCTTTCTTTGTTCCTCAACAAAGTGCAAATCAACAATAGTGTAATCAAGGACATGTTTGCGTTAATCACTTTTAGACATAGATAAAAGCCTGTGTACCTTTTTCATTGTGATGTCAACCCATTGTGTGATACCCAGAAATCGAGGTCACTTATTTTACCATAAATTACGAATATTTTTGAAATTTTTAAGAAATTTCGTTTATTATATATTTAATCGTTTAAGTTGAAACCGACGTTTAAGGCCGTAATCTTAACGATTTACCATTTAAGAAAGACGATGACGACTATGATCCCGACGGATGCCCAATTTTTATGTTTTATTGTCCCTTTATCGATATTATAATTTCTTGAGAATTTTATTTTTGGTTTGTGTTAAGTCGAGCCGGGTGCGTTTTATTTCATTCCGGGTGCGTTTTAATTGCCTTAAAAGTATTTTGGAGTGTTCGGGCGACCCCCGACTCCCGCAAATTTTCAAAGCCGACTAGTAAGTCGTTTCCCGCTATTTAAAAGAGTCGTTTAAAAATAAGGACAAAAGATTAGCCAAATTGCACCAAAGGCCCCTCAAATTTTACAAACAGGGAGGAAGAGAAAAACACACAACATAATTCAAAAAAAATCTATCACTCTCCTCTCTCTCTTTTGGCCGTCGGCCTCCACAAACACCACCACCAAAATTTATTTTTTTTCTTGTTTTGATCTGATCCAAGTTAAGACCACCTTTTTAAACCCAATTGTAAGTGTTTTTACATAATCAAATCCAACATGCATTAACAAGATTTTTCAAGTATTAAAAGATTTTTCAAAATTGTGTTTTGATGTAATTAGATGATATGCATGTTTGATTAATGATTCGGTAATGTTAAATCATTAATAAAAGTAACCAAAAATCAAATGGGTTGGGTGTTTTGATCACCAACACCCCACGGTCATATGGGGGTGTTTGGTTGATCATGGTGTTTGATGTGTTCTTGTTGTGGGTTTGTGTTTAGGATTGTGTTTTAGGTGTTTTTGAATGGGTTAAACTACTTGCATGTATGATTTGGCAAATGGGTTTTTGAGAGGATTTAATGTTCTTAGTGATAAGGACTGATTAAGGTGATTAGGAGTGGTCATGAGTGGTTAAGTTAGGGCTAGGTGATGTTAAAATGGTTTGGAATCAAGTGTTAAGGTAATTTTTGAAGTGGTAAAATTTAGGCAGATTGTTTGAGGCCATTTTCGAATACCTTAAGTCTAAATACAGGTCATAAACATAGGTTGTAGTTGTAGAGCTTTGTCTTAGCTTCGATTTGGTGTAAGAAAGGGCTTAGGACTCCAAACGAGTCGAAAGTTATGATATATTAAAAGTTCGTGTACCGGGAGATGAGAAATCAACATAATCCGAAATTGTGTTTGGTTTTAGGTCAAATCCCGGGGACCATAGATAGTGTTTGGTAAATGATAGAAAGTTGATTTTTGGTTTCAAACCTGAATTTGTGAGTTTATTTTTGGACTTAAGAGTTAAAGTAGTTGTTAATGCAATAAATGCCTAAAAACGTTACTTGCATTTTTCGGTCTTGTCTTGTTTTGATTACGACAATATCTAAAAACAAGCATTTACGAAAACAACGAAAAACGAATTCTTGAGTTCAAGTATTTTTCATTTTACCCATTTTCACTTAAGGTATGGATAAACAAGTACTAACCTTAATCAAGTGATCAAGTGATTTAATCTTTTCTTAGAACTCACTTTTTATTAAGTGTGACAAGTTTTTATTAAACTTTCTTTTTAAGAAAATGTTTTATTAAATTAATTATTTGAAATTTGAAAATGGCATATTCTTATTTGGTTAGGAATATCCTTTCAGGATATTTTTTTTATCCAGGTAAGACTTCCACCACTAAAGGACAAAAAGGAGCGGAGTCTAGTCCGGCGGTACCTTAGCACCTAGGCGGTACCTTATCGATAAGGTACCGCGGGCTAAGATAAGGTACCGCGGGCAGAACTAGCCGTTGGCTCCTTTGTCCTATAAATAGTGGACCATTCTCAGCTTTTCATCTCACCTCTGTTGCACATTTATTTCCAGATTCAAACCCCTTCTTTAATCACTCAAATCTTTGATCATTTGTTTGATTATTACTTGTTTAAGAAGTGAATCTTGTTCTTCCATCCCTTCTTCTCTAAGTGAAAAGAGAAGAACACTATCCTTGTGAAGTGCTGAGTCCACCACCAAAGATCCATTCAAGATCTAATTTTATACACTTGTAGTTGTGTCATAGTTGTGAAGATCCAAGTAGTTGTGTCTATTTGGAAGTTGTGTATGTACTAAGTATAGTTGTGTAGATTGGTCCTAGCTACGATTAGGGCTCGACTTTTAGCTTAGAGTCGGAAATTGGTTAAGTGACGTGTACGGTTTTCTTCACCATAAGGAGCTTGTTATGTAGTGAACTCTCGAGTAAGGAGTACTCGAGGAGTTGAGTAGGAACGAGGAGTGAGCTTCGTTGCCGAACCACTATAAATCCTTGGTGTTCGGTTTGATCTTTCTTTACCCTTAACTCTTTACATTCTTTATTCTTTATGCATATACATTTTTTAGTATTAGCTTAGTGACACTATCATTCTTTATTCTTTGTGGATATATTTTTGTTAGTATTAGTTTAGTTACACTATTGTTCAGATTGTGCATAAGAAGATTTCACATATTTCCTCAAGCCTAAGTTTTTGAAAAAGGATTTTTGAAAACCACATTTTAACAAGTAAATATAAGAAACTATTCAACCCCCCCCCCCCTTCTAGTTTCTACAATTAGTATCAGAGTGGGTTGCTCAAGAATTTTTAAAGTATATTGTATTTTAAAACTTGAATCGATCTATGGATTCCAACAACTACCTAGAAGGGCAATCTATGCAAAGACCACCACTTTTTGAAACCGATAGTTTTATTTATTGGAAAAATATATTTGAAACTTATGTGAAATCAAAAGATTTAGATCTTTGGCATGTTATTACCAATGGTGATTTTTTACCCTTTCAATTTAATGAAGTTTCTAAAACAAAAGAATTGGTCACTTTTGACAAAGCTAATGACGATACTAAAAAGAAACTTTCAAAAAATAATGAGGCTAAAATGGTGATTTATAATGCTTTGCCTAAGAAAGAGTATGAAAGAATTTTTATGTGTGAAACCGCTAAAGATATTTGGAACACTCTTTTAGTAACCCACCAAGGTAATAGCCAAGTCAAAGAAAGCAAAATCGATCTTCTTGTCCTACAATATGAACAATGTGTCATCTTAGAAGATGAAACTATTGATAGTGCATTTGCTAGGTTTAACACCATTATTACTAGTTTAAAAGCACTTGATGAAGGTGTTTCTAGCAAGAACAATGTTAGGAAGTTTATAAGGGCCTTACATCTAAAGTGGAGAGCAAAAGTCACGGCGACTGATGACTCGAAAGATCTCTCAACTTTATCACTCGATGAAATCATAGGAAACTTGAAGGTTCATGAGATGAAAATTTTGAAGGACTCGGAATTAGTGAAAACCAAGAGTGAAAGGAAATCTCTTGCACTTAAAGCCAAGAAGGCACAAAGTGACCATGATAGTTCCTCGGAAAGCGATGACGAGGAGTATGCATTGGCGGTGAGAGATTTTAAGAAGTTTTTCAAGAGACGAGGTCAACATGTTAGGCAACCCAACTATGACAAGAAACCATTGTCAAAGAATCAGTTTGTCAAGAACGAAAAAGGTGATAGGAATTTCTTTAGATGTGGTGATCCAAATTACTTCATTGGTGATTGTCCAAAGCCCGCTCGTGATAAGAACCACACGGCGTTCGTTAGTGGCGCTTGGAGCGATAGCGGTGAAGATGATGATGACAACCCCAAAGAGGAGAAATGTCTAATGGCTCACACTTCTAAAGAGGTACATTCCGAAACCGAATATTATAGCAATGATAGTTCCACTTGTGATGATATTGAATTTGAAGGCAAATATAATAGTTTACACAAACTTAGTCTTAAATTCATAGAAAAGAATAAAACCTTAAAAACAACCAAAACTAAGCTTGAAAATGAGATCAATGAACTTAGGGAGAAACTGGCTAAACTTGAGAAAAATAAAGAGGTTGATTTGAGTTGCTTAAGTTGTGAGAAACTTAGATTAGAGAATGAAGATCTCAAGAGCACCTTCATTAAATTGGAAAAGTTCATGAAAGGAACTAGTGCTCTTGATGATATGTTAAACAAACAAGTTCATTCTAAGGAAAGACTTGGTCTAGGTTTTAACTCAAATGAAGCCTCAACTAGTGAACCAAAACAAGTCAGGTTTTCACAAAAAACGCCCACTGTACGAGGTTCCAAATTGTATGGCGCGGTTCCTTATCACTATGGAACCGCCGCCATAGATAAGGTACCGCGGGCAAAGGATGATTTTGGTGAAAATCCTGAACTTTCTGAAAAGTCTAAGTTAGATGAAAAACTAAAGCATCTTACTGTTAATAAGGTAAAATTACCCATACTTGACGACATTGCTATTGGTAAGTTCTGCAAGCCATTAAGTAAACCTCTCATGGGAAATAGAAGTTTATCTAGACTATCCTCTACTCCATCTAGAGTACGGAATGAGTCTAAGCCTAGAAGTAGAACGACAACGCCTAGAAGAGATAATCAAAACAATTCACGATCTAGAAGTAAAACTCCAACACCTAGAAGGAATAATCATAACTCTAAACCTAGATCAAATACACCTAGGAGAAATAATGAACAACAAAATAGTTACATGAATTACTACCCTCCTCCATTTTGTTCTCCATGGGGAACCCCTTCTTCATTCATGCATCCCAACCAAATGCAAGGGATGTTTGGAACTAACAATTTTGGACCCATGAGATATTGGGGACCAAACGTTTGATCTTGTGTGTTGTTACCTAGATATGCTTGGGAATTGATTTGGAGCCCGATGAGTGGATTAAGGATAGTGGATGTTCTAAACACATGACGGGTAATCGAAGTTTGTTCTCGCATTACAAAGCATATGATGGAGGTAACGTCACATTCGCTAGTAGTCTACGTGGTAATATCATTGGCAAAGGTACGGTTTCTCTTGACTCTGTGACCATTGAAAATGTTGAGCACGTAGATAACTTAGAATTTAACCTTTTAAGTATAGGTCAAATTTGTGATAATAAGTGTAAGGTCATCTTTTCGGAACATGACAGTGAAATCGTAAAAGATGGAAAAGTCATTGGAAAAGGTGTTAGAAAGCATGGGATTTATGTCATGAAGGTTAATAAGAAGTTAGAAGACAACATATGTCTTGCGACTATAGATGATAGTTCTACTCTTTGGCATAGGAGATTAGGTCACGCTAATATGTGTTTAATTCTATCTTTAGTCTCTAAGGAGTTGGTAAGACACCTCCCCAAGATTAAGTTTGATAGTCACTTTTGTGATGCTTGCAAAGTTGGAAAGCTAGTTCACTCAAGTCACAAAGCCAAGAATTTGGTTTCGACCTCTCGGTGCTTAGAGCTCTTACTTATGGATCTTTTTGGACCTTCCGCCATACGGAGTTATGGAGGTAACCTTTATACCCTTGTTATAGTTGATGACTATTCTAGATTCACTTGGACTAGATTTTAGGCATCTAAGAATGAAGCTTTCGATCACTTCGAAATATTTAGTCGAAGAATTCAAAATCAACTAGGATGTTCAATTGTTTCTATTAGGACGGATCATGGTAGGGAATTTGCTAATGAAGTGCAATTTGGTGCCTTTTGTGAAGCTCATGGTATTACCCATAACTTCTCGGCTCCTCGCACTCCACAATCAAATGGGGTAGTTGAAAGGAAGAATAGGACTCTCCAAGAGATGAGTAGGACGATGTTAAACGAGCAATCTTTTCCTCAAAAGTTTTGGTGCAATGCCGTGGACACATCGACTTACATTCTCAATCGAATTCTTATTCGACCTTTCCTAGGAAAGACCCCCTATGAGATTCTTAAAGGTAAGAAACCCTCATTGGAATATTTTAGGGTATTTGGAAGCAAGTGCTTTATCCTCAACACCAAACACTACCTTACCAAGTTTGACCCAAAGTCTTACGAAGGTATCCTTTTAGGTTATTCCCAAACTAGTAAAGCCTACATAGTCCTAAATAGAACCTCGGGGGTTATTGAAGAATCACTCAACGTAACCTTTGATGAAACCCCTCCTTCACCCAAGACACCACCATTGGTTGATGATGACTTGGATGAATTAGAAGTAGTTAAAGCCAAAGAGGTTAGAAAAATAGGAGTTGAAGACCTTAGTGTTGAAAAGGAAGTAAACATTAAGGAGTCTAGAGATCATACTCTCAATAATGTCATTGGTGACTTAAATCAAAGGACCCTAAGATCTCAAGTCCAAAACCAAAGCAACTTCTTTTGTTTTGTCTCCTTGATTGAACCAAAGAATGTTAAAGAAGCTTTGACGGATGAGAGTTGGGTCATTGCAATGCTAGAAGAATTGAATCAATTCGTTGCCAATGACGTTTGGGAACTTGTTCCTCCACCTAGAAATTCTACCATTATAGGAACCAAATGGGTATTTAGAAATAAGCTAGATGAGAATGGTGTTGTGTCTCGTAACAAGGCTAGACTTGTAGCTCAAGGCTATAATCAACAAGAAGGGATTGATTATGACGAGACATATGCACCGGTAGCTAGATTAGAATCAATTAGAATCCTTTTAGTCTACGCTTGTGCCTTAGATTTTAAGGTTCAACAAATGGATGTAAAGAGTGCATTTCTTAACGGTTTGATCAATGAGGAGGTATATGTGGCTCAACCTCCCGGCTTCATTGACTTTGAGAAACCGGACCATGTTTACAAGCTTAAGAAAGCACTTTATGGACTCAAACAAGCACCCAAAGCTTGGTATGATAGACTTAAAGCGTTTCTTGTTAAACATGAGTATACCATGGGAATGGTAAAAAATACACTCTTTACAAAGAAGAAAGGTCCTCACCTCATAATCGTACAAATATATGTTGATGACATTATATTTGGCTTAACTTGTCAAGAATTGTGTGATGACTTTGCCAAAATCATGCATGATGAGTTTGAAATGAGTATGATGGGAGAACTTAACTTCTTTTTAGGAATCCAAATTATACAAATGGACGATGGTATTTCCTTTAGTAAATCTAAGTACGCTAAAGAAATGCTAAAGAAATTTGGATTAGAAGAATCTAGACCAATGAAGACCCCTATGGCCTCGGATACTAAACTCACCGTAGATGATGATTGTGAGTCGGTAGACAACACCAAATATAGAGGTATGATTTGTAGTTTTTTGTACCTAACGGAAAGTCGACCGGATATCATGTTTAGTGTTTGCCTTTGTGCTCGCTTCCAAGAGGCTCCCAAACCTCTCACCTTGGAGCGGTTAAGCGTATCTTCCGATACATTAAAGGCACTATACATTTAGGATTATGGTATCCTAAAGGGACCGGCGTAGAAACCATTGTCTACGCGGACTCGGATCATGCGAGAGACTATGTGGACCGGAAAAGCACTAGTGGAGTTTGTACCTTCATGGGTTGTTGTTTAACTTCTTGGTTCTCCAAGAAACAAACCGCTCTTGCAATATCTACCACGGAAGCCGAGTATGTGAGTGCCGGAAAAGCATGCCAACAAGCTCTATGAATGAAGCAAGCGCTTGTTGATTACAGGATTTCTCTTGATGATGTTCCCATCATGTGCGATAATAAAGGCGCTAAAGACCTAAGCAAGAATCCCGTGCCACATTCGCGAACCAAACACATAGAAATTAGACACCATTTCCTTAGGGATAATGTTCAAAAGGGGAAAATTTCTATTGAGAAGGTGCCCTCTGAGGACAACTTAGCCGACATCTTCACTAAGCTACTTAAGAGGGAACCTTTTAATTACCTACGTCTAGGTCTAAGATTAATGGAACATCTTCCTTGATTTCCTTCTTTTTATAGTTTATCACTTTGAGTCTTTGAGTCTTTTAAACTCCTTTTGAAAAATCTTCTCCTATCTTTTTCAAAATTCTCAAAGTCTCTTTCGAAAATGGTTGAGAAATTCGTTTGACATTGTTAATTCAATCTAAAAATGATTTTTATAGATTCTTGCTGTTAATCTAGAGCTTACATAATTCATATGTATGATTCTCTCAAACATAGCAAGAACAAGATAGAATCCTGGAGGATCATTGTGTCATGACTTAAGGTCTTGTCTTACACACCTCCTACATCGATTTTTTAATCCATGTATTTTGGTAAAATCTCTATTTGGTAAGTTTGCATATGTTTTCTTTGTCTATCTTTGCTTTTAAGCATATCCCTATGATAAGTTAGACTAGAAAAATAAGATTTGCTGAAAAATCTTCCTCCAAACACCAAACCCTGCTTCTGCAGGCGGTTCCATATGTGAACCGCGGTACCTTATTGATAAGGTACCGCCACCCTAGATAAGGAACCGCCTACAATGCCTTCTTTTTTCGGGTTTTTGTCTGAAACTCCAGATTTGCTCCAACATTTTTGAGAATCTTTGTTTCAAACCCTTTGACCACCCCAAAAATACCCTAAGCCTTCCCTATTTAAACCATAAGCATTTTGCATTACTTCACATCCAAAATGTCTTATTCTCCCAATGAAAGCCTTGAATCTCCTCCATTTTCTCCAATTGCTTTCAATCCAAACCCATCCAAGAACACTCTTAATCACATGTCTCCTAAGAATGTTGATTGTGGAACTTCTTTGCTTCCACCACCACCCTTTAGTGTTCTTCCTCCTTCTCATGATAATGTCATGCACCATGGAACATATTGTCATTGTTGTCAATATCAACATCTTGCTATGGCACACATCTATGAGGAGTTGAGCTACATCAAGAGTCTCTTAATCAAGCCTCCTATTCACTATGATTATGAGATCTCCAACAAGCCACCACCACCACCCTCTGCAATTACCTTGTCTTTCTTATAAGCATTGGTTGCTTATCCATAAGACACCAAACTCTAGCAAATCTTATAATTCTAGAATAACTAGGATTAGATTTATGCTTTTGGCTTGTTTTCTTTTTCCATACAACTTTGTATGATGTTTTTTTTGTAACTTATCTTTGATCTTTGTCTTTGTGTTTTCTTCTCTTTTTTTATGTGACCTATTGCTATATATTGTTGGTTGTTTCTTTTGTTCAACTAACCCTTCTATGTAGCTTGTCACCATATCTCGATTCCTCGGTGCTCCAATCTAGGGGGAGTAAGCACCAAGGGGGAGTCTTTGCGAAGTCCGTTTCTTCAAACACCGACTTGTGCAACCTTTTTGCTTCGATAAAGGGGGAGAAAAGAATAAACTCGTCTTCGAAAATCTTGTTTTTGTGTGATTGAGTTTATGTATTGTCGGAATCAAAAAGGGGGAGATTGTTAATGTAATAAATGCCTAAAAACGTTACTTGCATTTTTCGGTCTTGCCTTGTTTTGATTACGACAATATGTAACAACAAGCATTTACGAAAACAACGAAAAACGAATTCTTGAGTTCAAGTATTTTTCATTTTACCCATTTTCACTTAAGGTATGGATAAACAAGTACTAACCTTAATCAAGTGATCAAGTGATTTAATCTTTTCTTAAAACTCACTTTTTATTAAGTGTGACAAGTTTTTATTGAACTTTCTTTTTAAGAAAATGTTTTATAAAATTAATTATTTGAAATTTGAAAATGGCATATTCTTATTTGGTTAAGAATATCCTTTCAGGATATTTTTTATATCCAGATAAGACCTCCACCACTAAAGTACAAAAAGGAGCGGAGTCTAGTCCGGCGGTACCTTAGCACCTAGGCGGTACCTTATCGATAAGGTACCGCGGGCTAAGATAAGGTACCGCGGGCAGAACTAGCCGTTGGCTCCTTTGTCCTATAAATAGTGGACCATTCTCAGCTTTTCATCTCACCTCTTTTGCACATTTATTTCCAGATTCAAACCCCTTCTTTAATCACTCAAATCTTTGATCATTTGTTTGATTATTACTTGTTTAAGAAGTGAATCTTGTTCTTCCATCCCTTCCTCTCCAAGCGCAAAGAGAAGAACACTATCCTTGTGAAGTGTTGAGTCCACCACCAAAGATCCATTCAAGATCTAATTTTATACACTTGTAGTTGTGTCATAGTTGTGAAGATCCAAGTAGTTGTGTCTATTTGGAAGTTGTGTATGTACTAAGTATAGTTGTCTAGATTGGTCCTAGCTACGATTAGGGCTCGACTTTTAGCTTAGAGTCGGAAATTGGTTAAGCGACGTATACGGTTTTCTCCACCACAAGGAGCTTGTTGTGTAGTGAACTCTCGAGTAAGGAGTACTCGAGGAGTGGAGTAGGAACGAGGAGTGAGCTTCGTTGCCGAACCATTATAAATCCTTGGTGTTCGGTTTGATCTTTCTTTACCCTTAACTCTTTACATTCTTTATTCTTTATGCATATACATTTTTTAGTATTAGCTTAGTGACACTATCATTCTTTATTCTTTGTGGATATATTTTTGTTAGTATTAGTTTAGTTACACTATTGTTCATATTGTGCATAAGAAGATTTCACATAATTCCTCAAGCCTAAGTTTTTGAAAAAGGATTTTTGAAAACCACATTTTAACAAGTAAATATAAGAAACTATTCAACCACCCCCCTCTAGTTTCTACAGTAGCTAATGGTGTCTTTTAAATGGGTCAAACAAGTCCAACATGGTCAAAGTGCAAAATCAGTCCTAAAAGTGTATGTTTAGAAATGTGATGAGTAATGGGTCATAAAAGTGAAAACTTTTTATTGGATTTAAAATGAGTTTTCTACAAGTCATAAGGTATTTTTACAAATTTTCTTGAATTTTATATAGGTGCTTAAGTCATAGAAAATAGCCCATACTTTTGGTAAGTATCGGCGAAATCGTAAAATGGGAAGCAACTTTAATAACGTAGATAAATAGTATAAGTCTAGTAACACCTACTTGTTTGGTTTTGGCGTGAGTTAGTAATTATGACAATTGACTGATATGTATGTATTATACAGTACTTAAAGTTATATAAATGAGTTGACTCATTACGCGTTGTTTGTTAGGTGTTGAATTTCCCGGGCATCCTCATCGTCAGTGATCGTCATCCGTTAAGTCGACTACTTCTATATAAGGTGTGAATTTATACCCTTTCTTTATATTGTTTTTAAATGGTTTTACCCGTGAGTGGGAATGCATGCTATTTTAAATTAAACGAACATAAGTCATGATTGATTGTTGGACCCAAAAGTTGCCTAAATTGTGTTGAGTACCTAGTTGCATAAGACCCTATATTCATGAACTATTAACTATTGTTTAATCCTTGTGTGGATTGAAAATAGCAGCTTATACAACTGATAGTACTATGGGGTTCACGACCTATCCGAGACGAGGTCTAGTACGTTGAGTACCCTCTGCGGACGGATAACTTGTGATAAGAAATAAGGTATAATTGCAACTAATGCCTTTATAAGGGGCACTGGTTTCATCTTAATCATGCCGTTAAATATACGCGGGTGATTGGGTTAACGGATTAGTGTCATGAGCTTAATCACAATTGTAATAACCTTGAATAATAGATTTTTTGATCGACAATTCTATGAATGATCGTGATTGATTTTATACACTTATGTTCAAAATATGACTGTAAAACCTATGAATTCCACTCAACATTATTTGTTGACCCCTTTAAGCATGTGTTTCAGGTAATCGATGAGATGGTAGCAAGGAGCATACTAGGATGGATGTTGTTGTGGCATGGCGGTCTACTTTGTCTTTCCTCCCTTGTTATAACTTAAAACTTTTTATGTCATGTCATGTGAACTTGTAATGTATTTTGGGTTGAGATTCAGTGGGGACCAAAATGCAACTGTGTTGTAATAACTTTGGGGTTTGGGAAGCGGTAGACAATGTTGTTTTTAACAATGGTTAATTAATGTTTAAATTCCTACGTCTCTTTGAGTCGTTCGAAATAGCTTGTGCGTGATGATAACTGCCTAGCACCCAAATGTTGTAGTTACGCTGTGCATAGCATTTGGTGGGGTGTTAGAGATTGGTAATCAGATCCACGAGTTATAGATAACTAGGTCGTTTTGAAAAATAATCTATAACTTTTGGTGTCGTAAGAAATTTTCCAAGCACACAACTATCCTGCATGGCTCCAGTAAGGTTTACTTTTAGTATTGATGGAATAGATGTATTCCTTTTAAATTGAAGTGAATGTATGAGCATTTATTACATAAATACTGAACTACTATATGTAAACATTGAAATTGTAGGTGGAGTACTCGATACCGTAATTCTTGTATTGCATATGCATGAGCATCATATTATCGCATTTTGGGCCTGTGTACCACCTTTGCATTGCATTTGCATGCATATATTTATTAATATCGAATAATGACCTTACGTACCCTCCAAAATTTTCTGTTATTGCAGAGATGGCCGAGGTACCGCTTAACGGAAATGGAGATGAATTTGCCGTGGGATACGAAGGGGGGCCGTCTCCTCCAAACCCACCAAATGACGACAATGGATGGATAGCTCAATAAGAGGAAAGAGAACCGGCAAATGATAGTGATGAAAGTGATGTAGACAACTTCAGTGTTAGTGACGATGGTCGAGAGGATTCTGAGGAGGAGGATCCGGTGGATGATGGAATTCCAGCAAATGCCGTCGGTCAGACTGAGCCCGCTTTGGTTCAATCCCCCAATTCACGAAAAGGATACGAAGTGCCTCCAACAGGCCGTTATGATCAGCAACCTATTCGTCCCCCAATGGCTATTTGTAAGGATTATCTGAGGACTGTACCGGGGTTTGTTCGGGTAAGTAATGAGTTTGGTGTGGAATCCAGTGTTGCAGTTAGATCGCGTTCTCTTCATGAAAATATTGCGAATATTTACTTTCCAAGGCCAAGGAACTATTGGGAATCTGAAGATCGTTTGAGAAGAATGGCTAGGTTAATGTAAGAACGTTATATGGTCGAGACTAGAGTGATCAAAAGGTTTGAAGAGAATGAAAGAGCACATCAGAATTTTTTGGCAAGGACTGCAAGGGCTGAGTTCGATGGAGCATTGAATAAGAGTGATATTAACAGTTTGAGATCCATGATAGCAAATTTGAGTGCAAGTCTTGAGCGGGTTAAGGAAGACCAGGCTAGGTTGGTTAGGATGCAGAGTTGGGAATACCGTGTAAGATCATCCCTACCGCAAGACTGGAGATTTGTGGATGACTCTAAGCTGGAGGCAAATGATTTCATGGTTCAACCACCCGCCAGGGGTGAGTGTGTCACATTAGGGAATCAGGTAGCATCGGAGTTTGGGTCTACTTCTAGAACGAAGAGGGTGACTGAATGTGAGCCGAGTGATAAAGGGAAGAGAACGATGGACGAGGAAAAAGACAGTGACGAAGTGCCCGAAGAGGATGAAGAAGAACCACCATCCAAGAAGTCATGTGGATCACCACGTGGCTAGTTACTTGTATTTCATTTTTATCTTTTGATCGTTGTAATCGAACTATTTTAGACTCATGTATGATGGTATTGTGATGAAAACTTGATAACTTTAAGTTGTTGGTGTATGGTTGAAGTGGCATTACTTGTCACAGATTTTGGTTGATATATCAATGCAATCTATGTTTACCTTTCATAATCTATGATAAGTCTTGAATTTGCTCTTTTGTGATGTGATTGATGAATATTAGTAACCTTGTCGATTTGTTGTTGTACTTATATTATGTCTTGAAAGAGAAATCCTTTTTAATCTTGATGAGTATACTTACCTTGTTTTCTATTTCCCCGTCATTGCAGAGAGGTGTAATTGAGACTTCACCATGCCTCCGAATTTGACAGCTACACGTGTGAACACTATGATTCAAGAGGCAATCGCCAATGCTCTTGAGGCAGATCGTGCAAACCGAAACCAGGTTCAAGGTGGAAATGTGGAAAGACAACAAGCCCCTACGGAGTGTTTTTACGCCGGTTTTATGAAATGTGGTCCCACACAGTTTCGTGGTACCGGTGGAGCTTTGGAAATCCATAGATGGTTGGATAAGATTGAAAGCACTTTCGAAATCAGTGGGTGCTCTGAGGCAAACAAAGTTAAATTTGCAGCTGCTACTTTCCTCGATGATGCTTTAAGCTGGTGGAACAACCAGGTGGCTACTATCGGATTAGTGGTAGCAAATGACAGAACATGGGTTGCAACCAAGGCACTTTTGACTAAGAAGTTTTGTCCCGAGGAAGAGCTGGGTCAATTAGAGGACGAGTTGAGGCACTTGTCTTTGAAGAATAATGACATCACTGCTTATACAAGAAGGTTTAATGAGTTGACCTATTGTGTCCTGATGCTTTCGTAGATGATCACAAGAAGATGAAACAATACATCAAGGGTCTGCCGAGCAACATTAAGGATGAGACTACTTCGTCAAAGCCTGGATCATTTGATGAGGCCGTTCAAATGGCTCACGTACTGATGGATGTTAAGCTGCAAGATAAGAAAGATTATATTGCTGAGGGAAACAAAAGGAAATGGGAAGCTGCCCAGGTGAATCAATCGCAAGGACCAAATCGTAGGGGTAATTGCAACAACAATCAAGGACAGAATCGTAACCAGCAGTTCAACCAAAGAAGGAATGATGGGATGAGAGCTGCTACTGCCCCTAGAGGAGTTAAGGTCAATCCTCACTGTGGTTGTTGAACTTGTACCATATTGGGAATTGTCCTCCTGCATGTAGCAAGTGTGGAAAGGCGGGTCATAAAGTTGAAGATTGTCGATCTAGAGGTGTGGCTAAAGGGGCAAATGCCACGAGATTAATGGTTTGTTTTGGATGTGGAGAAAAGGGGCACAAGCAAGGAAACTGCCCGAAAGCTGGGAATAGGCAGGGAGGAAATAATGTTGCTGATGTATACCGAGTAGGTACCGTTGACAAACCACAAGGCCCGAATGTGGTGACCGGTACGTTTCTACTTGACGCCCGTTATGCTAGTGTATTATTTAATTCTGGATCTGAAAAAGCTTTGTAGACGTAAAATTTAGTCGCCTTATCAATAGAGAACCGGTGATGCTAACGACTAACTATAATGTGGAATTAGCCGATGGAAAGATTGTTAGTACGAATTCTATACTAAGAGGGTGTACCTTGAAGTTAGGGAATCATGCCTTTGATATCGACTTAATGCCTATAGAGCTAGGATCTTTCGACGTGATTATTGGGATGGATTGGTTAATGGCGCATAGTGCGGTTTTTGTTTGTGGAGAAAGGTTGGTCCAAATCCCGTTGAGGAATAGGGTTTTAACTGTGAAGGGTAATGAATGTACTTCTCGTCTGAAAGTGATATCCTGCTTGAAGATGATGAGGTATATGGAAGAAGGATGCGAGGTATTTCTTGCACAGATTACTAGTGATGGTGATGTAGAGACAAAGTTGGAAGAGGTGCCTGTGATTCGAGAGTATACGGAAGTTTTTCCTGATGAGTTGTCGTGTTTACCGCCCTCTCGTGAAGTGGAATTTCGAATCGATTTGATGCCAGGAGCTGCACCAGTTGCTCGTGCACCTTATCGATTGTTACCATCAGAACTGAATGAGTTATCTGATCAATTGAAAGAATTGATGGATAAGGGGTTTATTCGACCGAGTTTATTACCATGGGGAGCGCCTATGTTGTTTGTAAAGAATAAGGATGGGTCGTTTGGAATGTGTATCGACAATCGAGAAATTGACGGTTAAGAATCGGTATCTATTGCTGAGGATTGACGATGTATTTGATCAGTTGCAAGTTTCTTGTGTGTACTCGAAGATTGACTTGAGATCAGGGTATCATCAACTGCGAGTTAGAGAGGAGGATATTCCTATAACTGCTTTTCGTACGCGATATGGACATTTTCAATTCCGAGTGATGACTTTTGGGTTAACGAATGTGCCTGCAGTGTTCACGGACCTTATGAATCGAGTGTGCAAGCCGTATTTGGATACGTTTGTCATTGTATTCATTGATGATATTCTTATTTACTCCAAGAGCAAAGAAGAACATGAGAAGCACTTGAGGACGATATTGGAGCTACTGAAGAAAGAGAAGTTGTACGCGAAATTCTCCAAGTGTAAATTTTTGTTGGAATCTGTATAATTTCTTGGGCATGTGATTGACAGCGAAGGAGTTCGTGTAGATCCTGCCAAGGTAGAGGCAATTAAAGAATGGTCGGCACCGACAACGCCGACTGAAGTTTGAAAATTTCTTGGTTTAGCTGGTTATTATCAGGAATTCATCGAAGGGTTTTCGTTGATTGCGAAGCCGTTGACCAAGCTTACTGAGAAGAATCGAGTGTTTGAATGGGTAAATGATGAAGAAATCGCTTTCAAAACACTTAAGGACAAACTGTGTTCTGCTCCAATTTTTTCATTGCCAGAAGGAATCGAAGACTTCATGGTTTATTGTGACGCGTCTCATAAGGGTTATGGAGTTGTTTTGATGCAGCGTGAGAAGGCGATCGCTTACGCGTCGAGACAATTGAGGAAGCATGAGGAAAACTACACTACGCATGATTTGGAATTGGGAGCTGTAGTTTTTGCGCTAAAGTTGTGGAGACACTATTTTTATGGGACTAAGTGTGTTGTATTCACTGACCACAAGAGTTTGCAACACATATTGGACCAGAAGGAGTTGAATATGAGGCAAAGGCGATGGGTGGAACTACTGAGTGACTATGACTGCGAGATTCGCTACCATCCTAGCAAGGCGAACGTTGTAGCGGATGAACTTAGTTGGAAAGATAGAGAGAAACCTTTGAGAGTCAGAGCATTAGTGATGACCGAGGGTGTTGATTTGACCGGAACAATATTGAAGGCTCAAGAGAAGGGATTGATGAAAGAAAATATTAGCGCTGAGAATCTGGGAAGACTGCAGAAACCTATTTTTGTGGTAAAGTCAGACGGGCTGAGATATTTTGAGAATCGGATTTGGTTACCGCTATGTCCATCCGAGGAAGGAATGCCTGGAGTACGAGATTTGGTTATGAATGAGTCTCATAAGTCAAAGTAATCGATACATCCTGGAGCGGATAAGATGTATCATGATCTGAAGAAAGTCTACTGGTGGCCGAATATAAAGGCAGAATTTGCTCGTTACGTCAGTAAGTGTTTGACTTGTGCGAAGGTTAAAGCTGAACATAAGAGAACGTCTGGGTTGTTGGTTCAATCTGAGATCCCAGAATGGAAATGGGAAAAGATCGCTATGGACTTCGTGACGGGTTTACCGAGAACTCCTAGTGGTTGTGATATGATTTGGGTAATAGTGGATAGATTGACGAAATCTGCTCATTTTTTACCTATGAAGAAGACGGATAGCATGGAGAGACTTGCCAGTGTGTACGTGAAGGAGATTGTTTGTCGACATGGTGTACCTTTATCGATCATTTCGGATCGCGATAGCAGGTTTACTTCGGAATTTTGGAAATCTCTTCAACGTGCGATGGGCACTAAATTGAGTTTGAGCACGGCCTATCACCCTGAAACTGATGGCCAAAGCGAACGAACTATTCAGACGTTGGAGGAAATGCTCCGAGCATGCGTGATTGATTTCGGAGGAAGTTGGGAATGCCACTTGCCTTTAGTGGAGTTTTCGTATAATAACAGTTATCATGCGAGCATTAAGGCTGCACCATTTGAAGCGTTGTATGGAAGGAAGTGTAGATCTCCCGTGTGTTGGAGCGAAGTGGGAGAGAGTCAGTTGACTGGGCTCGAAATGGTTTTGGAGACGACAGAGAAGATTGTGCAAATTAAGAACCGTTTACTTGCTGCGAGAAGCTGACAGAAGAGTTACGCCGATAATAGGAGGAAACTGTTGGAATTTGAGGTCGGAGACATGGTCATGCTTAAGGTGTCTCCATGGAAGGGTGTGATACGTTTTGGGAAGAAAGGGAAGCTGAGTCCAAGGTATATTGGACCATTCAAGATCGTTAAACGAATTGGACCGGTAGATTATAAGTTAGAATTTCCGAATGAGCTTAGTGTGATAACTAGCTTTTGACACCCGTATAAAAATTAAAGTTCTTGTCTCGATATCTTAACGAATTGATTTCCGGCTTAAAGTACGACTCAGTTGATTTTGGTAAAACAAATATTTTTGGTTGTTTATAAATAAAATGTGCAAAACAATTAAAGTAAAAGTGCAATTAAAGTAAATCTAAGTCTAATTAAAATAAAGTGCAAGTATTTAAAAGCGTGACTAAAATTAAAAGGCACTAAAGTAAATAACGCAAACTTAAATCTATCTAAGGCAATTTTAAAACGCACATAAAACTTAAACTAAGGCAAGGCTAAAATAAAGCTAAGACAAATAATCTTAAAGTGCAATTAAATAAAAAGGCGGGAAAAATAAGCTTAAAAATAAAAGAAAAAAATTTAAAAAGAAAGAAACTAAAATGAACCTTACAGAACCCTTGATTCGGAAGTTCAAAACTTCCGAATGAACTGGCTTGATCCGGAACTTAGACCTTGATTCGGAATTTTTAAGTTCCGAATGAACAAAAAGATGTTGATCCGGAACTTCTTCCGAATGAAACACTCTTGACTCGGAACTTATTGACCCGGAACTTGGTTCAGAAGATCTGGTTGATTCGGAACTTGTTCTTCGTCCGGAACTTTGAATTTTCCGGATGAACCTTGCTTGAGTCGGAACTTATTGACCCGGAACTTTTGAGTTCCGAATGAATCTTCTTGATCCGGAACTTTTTGAGTTCCGAATGAACAATGCTGACTCGGAAGTTTTGGCTGATCCGGAACTCTTCCGGATGAAGCCCTTAATCCTGAACTTTGAAGTTCCGAATGAAAGAACTCTTGATCCGGAACTTTTGAGTTCCGAATGAAAGCTTCCTCTTCTCTTGATTCGGAAGTTTTCCTGGGAACAAAGAAACAGAAACAAACACCCCGAAGAACAAGGGATCACAATAACAAGTAATATATCACAGATTAAACAAAATCGAACAAACGATTTAATTAAGCTAATAACGAAACATCAATTAATCATAAACAAACAATCTATATTAAGAAATCTAACAAATTTAACCACAATAATTAAAAACCAACTTGATCAAAATAAAAACATGAACATGAACTCAACATAAACATAAAAATCAAAGATCAAGAAAGGTAGATAGGAGATTAACAAGATAAAGTAAAGATTGACAAAAATTAAATGGAAAATTACTTGAAATTAAAGGAATTTAATGAGCAAGACAAGGTAATTAAATTGACAAGTATTTAAATGTGCAAGAAAATAAATGTGGAAGAGCTAATTTGTCAAGTTAGCCAACAAAGAAAAATGATTATCTAGTCCTAACTATATATAGGGGAGGATTAGGAAGCTTCCTCCCCTCTTTCATTTTCTCTTAATTACAAGCTTAAGTCCTTCCTTCTTTAATCTTCATTAATTGCATGCTTAGTCCTTTTCTTCTAATCTTCTTTAAACTTGGACTTAAATGACTTTTGGCTTCAGGGTTTCTTTGAACTCGTCTTTAAATTCTTCAATAAAATATACTTGAACTCTTCGGCTTTTGATAAACTTTCGTCTTTTGACTTTTTCTTCGATAAATCTTCAGAATTGGTCTTGGACTTCCGTTCTTTTTGCACTCTTGACTTCTTGACTTCGTCTTTCATCTTTTTCTTCAATAAAAGTCCGTAAATGCCCGTGAATGTCCGTGTTTTCTCCACTTTTCACCTTTTCGTCCTAAATCACAACAAAAACACAAACCACGCATAAGTTCCGACATAAAAAGACTTAAAATACACGTTTTGGTCCGGTTATTATTGTAATTAAGTGGTAGAAAAGATGGGTGTTTACACACCTATTAAATCCCCTACACTTGACCATTGCAATGTCCGCATGCAATGCATTAGTTACAACGCAAGTTTACATTTTTCATCACAATCAATCCATAGTGGCCTTTATTAAAGAGATAGAAAATTAAAAACATTCAGAATAAAGAGATCAAAAGCATACCTTGGGTTTTGGAAATGTTATGAATAATCATCATCCTCAAGTTTTCACTTTCTCCAAACCAAGCTTAAAAACGAGATCATTGTTATTATAAGTTAGTAAACTATCACGAACTCATGTGGGCCAATTACTCACTTAGACTCCCTTATTCCTAGGTGTATCTCTTATATTTTATTATTGTCATGAATGATCACGAGGATGCATTTTTGACTTATTTCGATAGTTATTAAGTCTGAAAATAAAGTGAACGATTTAATCAATAGTTAGCTGAAGGACAAAATCTTTTAAAACTGCTTCTCGGGACCTCATAAAGTTCATATCTTGGCATAACTCGCTTCGCGATTTGAGACCTTTCTCGGACCGATATTTAGCAGCGACTTCATACTTCAAACCTTGAGAGACGTTCATGAAATTATGGTCTTCTCTTCATAATGGAATTTCTTCACTTGAAGTTTTGAGAGATTCATACTTGGACCACGACTTCTTCATTTTTCTCCAATCTTTATTTTGGACTTTGATATACAACGATCCGCCTCCTTTTATGACTTGGATCTATTTATCCTCATACCTTGTTAGGGTCTTTTCGGATACACTTCTCCATGACTTTTGGGGAGTTTTTGCTTTTCGTCGTGTGTCTCGATCCTTCATATTGATTTTCGATAAATGATTCTTCACATCACTTTTGGATCTTTAGCAACAAAATATAGCCCTCATGCCTTGTTAGGGCCTTTTCGGACTCGCCAATCTTCGCATCCCGTTTCAGTAAGTTATGCCTTGGCTATGAACTCTAATCCATACCGAGCAACTTTTAAACTATCTTGGGCTAGAAGCTAAGTAACTTTTCAAATCGTACAACCTTATTTATTAGCAGATAAATTATTAGCAAGCGATGGGAGAATAGGCTTATAATTAACTCACATAAATTCACGAAAGAATACCAAACTTATAATTGGCTCTATCATCTCTCGTTCTCCACAGTTTAAAATCTCAAGGAATGAGACTCGTGGATGCTTAGCCTATTACATCAAAGTTTTGGGTTTTCGAGTCGCCTATAGGATCTTGCAAATTCTTAGACTTTTTCAAGTTTAGAAATCGCATTTTAAAGTTCCCTTGATAAACGACTCTCTAGGGTAAATTATAGGAACTTGCGAAAAGTTCTTGTTCTTAACCCGTGAGAGTTAAGACTTTCGCGTTTTATAGCTCCCTATATAAAAGCCTAGCAAAACTTGACTTAAACATGTTAAGGATACTAGCTAGAGTTACTTAGATAAGTAACTCGGGTTGAGTCAAAAGATTCACAACGTTTGAAAATTAAAACCTAACTAGCAAAGAAAGAAAATAACTATACAAAGGGAAAAACTAATAGGCCAAAATAGATCAAAAATTTTGAAAAATGTCGAAAAATTGATTTTCCGGTTAAAATGAGGACAAATACAAGGAAAAGACCACTTAACTTCGATAGAAGTCCCCCTACACTTAAGATAAACATTGTCCTCAATGTTTAAGCATGTGGGAGTAAACTCCCCTACACTTAGGACATTGTGCACGTTGTTTAAATCTCGCTAAGGAAAAGACAACTAAAGAGATTCCTATTTTAATATTGAGAAAATATAAAATAGTGAATCGAAAAGAGTTTAGGATAGAACCGGGAAGAAGTAGAACACGGAATCACGGATCGTCAAGAATCATCAAGAGTGGATCATTGAAGCTCGAATCCCTGATTAAGAAGTGAGGAGAGGAAATAGCAAACCAAAGGGTCTCCCCTACACTTATGATAAAGAAAGCGAAAAGATAGATGCATGGGTTGCCTCCCAAGAAGTGCTTGATTTTTGTTAACCGAGTCTTGAGCCTGACTCGACCTTGATCATCAACGGAAGAAGCATGAAACATATCCACCAGGATCAAAGACATAGTTTTCGTCCATCAAATAGCACAAGCTTAAGGCGAACAAGGCAAGCCAAATAAGAAGTGGCAAGGTTCCCTTAAGCAAAGATGGAGCACGGTGGAAGCAAGGGTGAAGTGGTGCAAGCAGATTTTCATAAGTTCCAAAGATATTTCCTTTTATTTCATCAGGTGGATACTGAGATGGCTGCAGAATGTGGATACCGGGGTCGAATACCTTTTGCTTTAGGGGAAAATAGCACTCAGGCTCAGCCGAGTGGGAAGAAGATCCGCAAAGAAGCACAACCTCGTCCTCAAAAGGAGGACAAAGAGGTGTCAAATCATATGTGCAACGGATATTGGTGTCAACCGGTTTCTTCTCCTTTGACAGAATGTTCTTCAAATCCAAAGTAGGATCAAGACGATAATCTTCAAAGTCATAAGGAGGAGCATCACTCTCATGAGGGAAGTAAGTGTTGAGAAATTCAGAGAAGTCTTCCTCAAGTGAGTAATCGTCCAAAGTAGGATCGAGTGATGGCGGAGGATCTTCATCATGTGAAGAATCGCTCGAAAGATTATCGGCCTCATCAAATCATCGAAAGTGGGCAGCTTGGGATACTCGGAAGTACAATCATCAAAATTATCCGAATCTGAGCTAGAATCATCATCATCATAAGCATCGAAGACCGGTGGAGAATCATAAATGGGAGAAGCTTCTAAAGTGGGGAGAGAATCATCCACATCATTTTGAAAAAGTGGATTATCGATGAAAGAATCAAATAGAGGATTGTCATAGACGGTAAAGTCATCGAGCACATTAATCATATTCACTGATTCTCGTCCATAGTATTTGCCTGTAAGCTTACCCATTTTGAAAATTTGTGAGTCATTCCCGACTCTTAAGATTAACTCACCTTCGGCAACATCCACTAAAGCACGTCCGGTTCTCAAGAATGGCCGACCAAGTATTAAAGGAATACGAGGGTCCATTTCATAATCAACTACGACAAAATCGACCGGGAAAGTAAATGCGCCAACTTTAATGAACACATCTTCGGCTATACCAACGGGGTAAGCGAGAGTGCGATTTGCAAGTTCGAGAGTCATCTTTGTTGGAGTGAGGTCGGGTAATGATAGTGTTTTCCAAACACTCAATGGCATCAAATTAATACTGGACCCGAGATCAGCAAGGGCAGTAAATTCTTCAGTTTTGTTGAACACGCAAGGCAACACAAAACGACCGGGATCTCCAAGCTTTTCCGGAAGTTCTTTAAGAATAACTGCTGAGTAGTTTTCATTTAAGCGTGTGTTGGCGAGTTCAATCAGCTTTTCCTTATTGTTAAGCAATTCCTTAAATGCTTTAACAAATTTGTGCATGTGGACAAGTGCTTCAAGAAAACTAATGCTGAAACTCATTTGAGAAATCATCTTGATATAGTTTGTCACTTGAGAGTCCTCCTTTGTTAGATCGTTGGTCATGCCTAAGCGAGAAGGGTATGGGATATTGGGTGTATAGGTTGAAGGTGAAGGTGTAGTCGGTAAAGGTTGAGATGTCGAAGGGTCCTTCCTAGAGACATCGTCATGACGAGGCGGAGACGGTAATGGTGTACTAATACTAGGTGTAGGAGGAGTAGGGATACATGGTGGTGGAGGAAGTGTAGATGATGGGGGCGGGATTGGTGGTCCTACGATGGTGACTCCACTACGAGTAGTAATAGCACTCACATTGGCTCGCGGATTAGTGGCGGTGTTTGAAGGTAGAGAACTCGAAGAAGAAGGTTGAGCGGCGGGCAAGAAACTAGCCAACAGATTCTTTAATTCATTTGTTTGAGTACTGAAGGAGGATTGAATATTATCGCGAACCTCGGACCTGATCTCATTTCCTTGCTTCGTGATATCTCCTCTAAGATTGATAATTTGGCTTTGCAGATTCTTGATTTGCTCACCTTGGGTTCTCATTGTGGCTTCAACATTGGTGTTTATGGGTGGGGTTTGTTGAGCGGGTGAGTGATAAGGATTAGAAGCTCTTGGTGGGATTTGGTTGCTTCTATTGTAGTTGTTGGCGGGGTTTTGGTTTTGAGGAGAAAAACCGGGTGAAAGGTAGTTGTTGGACCGGTAACTCAGCAGATTTCTATCCCCTTGTTGTCGAGCTTGGTAATTTTCCGGTGAATAATTACCATAAGCTGCATACACATTTTCCGGATTTCCTTGTGTCGAAGGATAATCGGTGTATGAGTGAGGACCGCCGCATGTTTCACAAGGATTAGCAACCACTTTAACTTGTTGTTGTTGTTGGTTTGAAGCGAGAAGCGTAATACTTTTGCTCATTTCAGTCATCATACGGGTGAGTTCGGTCATCTCAGGGTTTGCTGAAGTAGAGGAAACATTGACTCTCGGGTTGTTCCTTGAAGAAGCAGAGGAATCCCAGTTTTTGTGGTGAGTAGTCATGTTCTCAATAAGCTCTCTACACTCCTCGGGTCTCCTTTTCATGAATGTGCCACCAGCGGCTGCATTAATCGTATCACGATCACGAAAAGTCAAACCGTTGTAGAAAGTGTCTATTAAGGTCACAGGTAGCATGTTGTGGTTTGGACATCTATCGATCAAGACATTATATCTCTCCCAAGCATCAAAAAGAGATTCATCGGGATCTTGCATGAAACCGCTGATTTGATTGCGAAGGCTTGTGACCATGGATGGTGGAAAGTAGCGCGACAAAAAGCGTTGAGTCATGTCATCCCAAGTGTGAATAGAATTCTTCGGGAGACGATCAAACCATTTCTCGGCATGATGTAATAAGGTATGTGGAAAGAGTTTTAGGCGAAGTTCATCCATTGTGGCACCGGCCAACTTCATGCTTTGGGTGATTGTAATGAACTTGTCGAGGTGTTTGTTGGCATCATCATCAGCCAATCCACAGAATGGGTTAGTTTGCACTTGCTGAATCATGTGGTGCTTCAACGAAAACTCAGGAGCGTTGATTTGCATCGGCGCAATCGGTCCTCCTCGTCCAAACATGGTTGGTTGACAAAGTTCCTCCATGGTCCGAAGATCGGGCCCAACATTGTTGTTATTATTAGGGTGCGGTGGATTATTGTTGTTTACACCTGACATAGCTAAATCTTCCTAAGTCTCGGGCTCTTGATAATTAGAAGATCTAGTACGCATACACTTGAAAATGCAAAAGAAAACAAAACCAAACACAAAGACAATATATATACACAATAAAGATAAAATCTTTTTGGATTTTTGAAATTTTTAATTTTTATGGGTTTTTATCAATTTTTAATTTTTATGGTTTTTCTGAATTTTTGTGCAAGAAAAATAACGCTCACAAGTGAACGGATCCCAAAAAGCAACGCGTCTCTCACAGAAAACCGTTAATCTTTACGAAAAGAGCCGGCAGCGGCGCCATTTGATAACTAGCTTTTGACACCCGTATAAAAATTAAAGTTCTTGTCTCGATATCTTAACGAATTGATTTCCGGCTTAAAGTACGACTCAGTTGATTTTGGTAAAACAAATATTTTTGGTTGTTTATAAATAAAATGTGCAAAACAATTAAAGTAAAAGTGCAATTAAAGTAAATCTAAGTCTAATTAAAATAAAGTGCAAGTATTTAAAAGCGTGACTAAAATTAAAAGGCACTAAAGTAAATAACGCAAACCTAAATCTATCTAAGGCAATTTTAAAACGCACCTAAAACTTAAACTAAGGCAAGGCTAAAATAAAGCTAAGACAAATAATCTTAAAGTGCAATTAAATAAAAAGGCGGGAAAAATAAGCTTAAAAATAAAAGACAAAAATTTAAAAAGAAAGAAACTAAAATGAACCTTACAGAACCCTTGATTTGGAAGTTCAAAACTTCCGAATGAACTGGCTTGATCCGGAACTTAGACCTTGATTCGGAACTTTTAAGTTCCGAATGATCAAAAAGATGTTGATCCGGAACTTCTTCCGAATGAAACACTCTTGACTCGGAACTTATTGACCCGGAACTTGGTTCGGAAGATCTGGCTGATTCGGAACTTGTTCTTCGTCCGGAACTTTGAATGTTCCGGATGAACCTTGCTTGAGTCGGAACTTATTGACCCGGAACTTTTGAGTTCCGAATGAATCTTCTTGATCCGGAACTTTTTGAGTTCCGAATGAACAATGCTGACTCGGAAGTTTTGGCTGATCCGGAACTCTTCCGGATGAAGCCCTTAATCCTGAACTTTGAAGTTCCGAATGAAAGAACTCTTGATCCGGAACTTTTGAGTTCCGAATGAAAGCTTCCTCTTCTCTTGATTCAGAAGTTTTCCTGGGAACAAAGAAACAGAAACAAACACCCCGAAGAACAAGGGATCACAGTAACAAGTAATATATCACAGATTAAACAAAATCAAACAAACGATTTAATTAAGCTAATAACGAAACATCAACTAATCATAAACAAACAATCTATATTAAGAAATCTAACAAATTTAACCACAATAATTAAAAACCAACTTGATCAAAATAAAAACATGAACATGAACTCAACATAAACATAAAAATCAAAGATCAAGAAAGGTAGATAGGAGATTAACAAGATAAAGTAAATATTGATAAAAAATTAAATGGAAACTTACTTGAAATTAAAGGAATTTAATGTGCAAGACAAGGTAATTAAATTGACAAGTATTTAAATGTGCAAGAAAATAAATGTGGAAGAGCTAATTTGTCAAGTTAGCCAACAAAGAAAAATGATTATCTAGTCCTAACTATATATAGGGGAGGATTAGGAAGCTTCCTCCCCTCTTTCCTTTTCTCTTAATTACAAGCTTAAGTCCTTCCTTCTTTAATCTTCATTAATTGCATGCTTAGTCCTTTTCTTCTAATCTTCTTTAAACTTGGACTTAAATGACTTTTGGCTTCGGGATTTCTTTGAACTCGTCTTTAAATTCTTCAATAAAATAGACTTGAATTCTTTGGCTTTTGATAAACTTCCGTCTTTTGACTTTTTCTTCGATAAATCTTCAGAATTGGTCTTGGACTTCCGTTCTTTTTGCACTCTTGACTTCTTGACTTCGTCTTTCATCTTTTTCTTCAATAAAAGTCCGTAAATGCCCGTGAATGTCCGTGTTTTCTCCACTTTTCACCTTTTTGTCCTAAATCACAACAAAAACACAAACCACGCATAATTCCGACATAAAAAGACATAAAATACACGTTTTTGTCCGGTTATTATTGTAATTAAGTGGTAGAAAAGATGGGTGTTTACATACCTATCATAGTGCTATTCACAACACGTTTCACGTATCGAATTTGAAGAAGAGTTTGGCGGACAAGGAATTGGTGATTCCTTTGGACGAGATTCAGCTTGACGAAAAAATGCATTTCGTGGAGGAACAAGTGGAGATTATGGATCGAGGGGTTAAAAGATTGAAGCACAGTAGAATTCCCATTTTGAAGGTACGATGGAATTCTAGACATGGACCGGAATACATTTGGAAACGTGAGGACTTCTTTAAGGAGAGATATCCTCATCTGTTCCAGCAGCACGAAATGTGAGTATAAGAAGAGGCGAGCGCCGGGACGTCGCTCTCTTTAAGGAGGGGTGGATGTGATACCCAGAAACTGAGGTAACTTATTTTAACCGAAATTACGAATATTTTTGAAATTTTTAAGAAATTTCGTTTATTATATATTTTATCGTTTAAGTTG
This sequence comes from Glebionis coronaria, assembly GCA_025667525.1. Classification (NCBI taxonomy): domain Eukaryota; kingdom Viridiplantae; phylum Streptophyta; class Magnoliopsida; order Asterales; family Asteraceae; genus Glebionis; species Glebionis coronaria. The sequence continues at coordinate 248,065,551 of CM046875.1, forward strand.
AAACCGACGTTTAAGGCTGTAATCTTAACGATTGACGATTTAAGAAAGACGATGACGACTACGATCCCAACGGATGCCCAATTTTTATGTTTTATTGTTGCTTTATCGATATTATAATTTCTCAAGAATTTTATTTTTGGTTTGTGTTAAGTCGAGCCGGGTGCGTTTTATTTCATTCCGGGTGCGTTTAAATTGCCTTAAAAGTATTTTGGAGTGTTCGGGGTGACCCCTGACTCCCGCAAATTTTCAAAGCCGACTAGTAAGTCGTTTCCCGCTATTTAGTAGAGTCATTTAAAAATAAGGCCAAAGGATTAGCCAAATTGCACCAAAGGCCCCTCAAATTTTACAAAAAGGGAGGAAGGGAAAAAACACAATATAATTCAAAAAAAAATTAATCTATCACTCTCCTCTCTCTCTCTCATTTGCCCGTCGGCCTCCACAAACACCACCACCAATTTTTTTTTCTTGTTTTGATCTAATCCAAGTTAAGACCACCTTTTTAAATCCAATTGTAAGTGTTTTTACACAATCAAATCCAACATGAATTAACAAGATTTTTCAAGAATTAAAAGATTTTCAAAAGTGTGTTTTGATGTTATTAGATGATATGCATGTTTGATTAATGATTGGGTGATGTTAAATCATTAATAAAAGTAACCAAAAATCAAATGGGTTGGGTGTTTTGATCACCAACACCCCACGACCATATGGGGGTGTTTGGTTGATCATGGTGTTTGATGTGTTCTTGTTGTGGGTTTGTGTTTAGGATTGTGTTTTAGGTGTTTTTGAATGGGTTAAACTAATTGCATGTATGATTTGGCAAATGGGTTTTTAAGAGGATTTGATGTTCTTAGTGATAAGGACTGATTAAGGTGATTATGAGTGGTCATGAGTGGTTAAGTTAGGGCTAGGTAACGTTAAAACGGTTTGGAATCAAGTGTTAAGGTGATTTTGAAGTGGTAAAATTTAGGCAGATTGTTTGAGGACATTTTTGAAAACCTTAAGTCTAAATACAGGTCATAAACATAGGATTTAGTTGTATAGCTTTGTCTTAGCTTCGATTTGGTATAAGAAAGAGCGTACGACTCCAAACGAGTCAAAAGTTATGATATTTTGAAAGTACGTGTACCGGGAGATGAGAAATCAACATAATCCGAAATTGTGTTTGGTTTTAGGTAAAATCCCGGGGACCATAGATAGAGTTTGGTAAATGATAGAAAGTTGATTTTTGGTTTCAAACCTGCATTTGTGAGTCTATTTTTGGACTTAAGAGTCAAACTAGCTAATGGTGTGTTTTAAATGGGTCAAACAAGTCCAACATAGTCAAAGTGCAAAATCCGTCCTAAAAGCAAGGTTGTCAAGATCAGGATTTTAACTAGGATCGTTTTTGTATTTGAAAGATCGAGATCGTAAAGTAGGATCGGGATCGTAAGATCCTACTATAATGTAATTTTTTAGTAGTATTTGTAATATTTTAAAAATTTACAAATTAATATACATTGTAAACGTAAAATTATACGAATTTTCGTAAAAATGTGGTCCTAAATTATAATTATGAAATGTATAAGAAGATTAAATGTTAATTTTTAGATTATAAAAAATAGAACCTATACATTTGTAATTTTTTAATTTGTTGCTCGAGAAAAAGTAAGATCGGATCGTAGTAGATCCTAAGATCCTATGATCAAGATCGGGATCCTATAAGATCTTAAGCATGCAAAGATCCTACGTAAGATCTGGATCGTTTTTGCTTTACAGTATCGTAAAATCGTAACATCCTAAGATCAAGATCGGGATCTTCACAACCTTGCCTAAAAGTGTATGTTTAGAAATGTGATGAGTAATGGGTCATAAATGTGAAAACTTTTTATGGGACTTAAAATGAGTTTTCTACAGGTCATAAGGTATTTTTACAAATTTTCTTGAATTTTATATAGGCGCTTAAGTCATAGAAAATAGCCCATACTTTTGGTAAGTATCGGCGAAATCGTAAAATGGGAAGCAACTTTAATAACGTAGATAAATAGTATAAGTCTAGTAACAACTACTTGTTTGGTTTTGGCGTGAGTTAGTAATTATGACAATTGACTAATATGTATGTATTATACAGTACTTAAAGTTATATAAATGAGTTGACTCATTACGCGTTGTTTGTTAGGTGTTGAATTTCCCGGGCATCCTCATCGTCAGTGATCGTCATCCGTTACGTCGACTACTTCTATATCAGGTGTGAATTTATAGCCTCACTTTATATTGTTTTTAAATGGTTTTACCCGCGAGGTGGAACGCATGCTATTTTAAATGAAACGAACATAAGTCATGATTTATTGTTGGACCCGAAAGTTGCCTAAATGGTGTTGAGTACCTAGTTGCATAAGACCCTATATTCATGAACTATTAACTATTGTTTAATAATTGTATGGATTGAAAATAGCCGCTTATACAATTGATAGTACTATGGGGTTGACGACCCTATCCGAGACGAGGGCTAGTAGGTTGAGTACCCCCTGCGGACGGATAACTTGTGATAAGAAATAAGGTATAATTGCAACTAATGCCTTTAGAAGGGTCACTGGTTTCATCTTAATCATGCCGGTAAATATACGCGGGTGATTGGGTTAACGGATTAGTGTTATGAGCTTAATCACAATTGTAAAAACCTTGAATAATAGATTGTTTGATCGACAATTCTATCAATGATCGTGATTGATTTTATACACTTATGTTCAAAATATGATTGTAAAACCTATGAATTCCACTCAACATTATTTGTTGACCCCTTTTAGCATGTGTTTCAGGTAATCGATGAGATGGTAGCAAGGAGCATGCTAGGATGGATGTTGTTGTGGCTTGGCGGTCTACTTTGTCTTTCCTCCCTTGTTATAACTTAAAACTTTTTATGTCATGTCATGTGAACTTGTAATGTATTTTGGGTTGAGATTCAGTGGGGACCAAAACGCAACTCTGTGTTGTAACAACTTTAGGGTTTGGGAAGCGGTAGACAATGTTGTTTTTAACGATGGTTAATTAATGTTTAAATTCCTACGTCTCTTTGAGTCGTTCGAAATAGCTTGCGTGTGATGATAACTGCCTAGCACCCAAATGTTGTAGTTTCGTTGTGCATAGCATTTGGTGAGGTGTTAGAAATTGTCCTGATCTTGCATCTCCTTTCCCAACAGCGGGTTCATCCTTAGCTATTGCCATGAAAGCCCTGACTCTAGTAGTAACTTCCTCATCTGAAGTCAGCGGCTCATCATTCCAATCATACGCTTCAGCTACCAACCCTTTCTCTGTCTTTTTATCACCCCCTTTCTTCTTAGACAGAGCTTCAAGCTTCAAATTCATTTGTTCTAACTCAGCTTTAAGTGCCTTATACTTGTTCTTGTAATCCTTCTTCTCATTGTCTGAGGAGTTGAATTGGTGAGATGAGTTGTTGTGTTGTGATTTGAACTTGTAAGGTTTGTTAGAAGATGATGGATAAGAAGGTGAGGATGTCTTTGTGGAAGGACAGTCTTTTTGGAAGTGTCCAAGTTTTCCACAGGCAAAACAAGTTTCTTTTGATTTGTCGGTTTGTTTGCTATCTGATCCTATTCTCCCTGATATTTTGTAGAATCTCCTTTGATTAGCTAGCAAGGCTCTTTCGTGAAATTCAGCATTATGGTCTGTCAAGAACTCTTGGCTCCTGCGTGTGTCTTCTTCAACATTAGAGTCGTTGTCATGAAGGTGTGGGGTAGAAATCAAAGCTTTAGAAGTTGCTCATTGAACTACAAATCTTTCAGTCTCTGATTTGTATATAGTATCAATCAGCCCTTCTTCATAATTGTACTTTCCATAAAGCTGAGCTAAGGTATCATTCTTGATTGAGTTATTGGCTCTCTGAGTTTGATTCATACTCAGCCATTTTCTTGGAAGGCTATTGACAAATGTGGCATTAATTTCAGCTTGACCAATGGTGACGTCATTCATAGCAAGGTCATTGAGAAGAATCTTCAGCCTTGTATATGTTTGTTGAACCTTTTCACCTTCAAGTGCCTTGAAAGCATTGAACTGAAGTCTGAGTGCATGAATCTTGGTTTCTCTGATTTCAGAGGGTCCTTCATGACCAAGGATAAGGTCTGTCCACATTTGTTTGGCTGTTGGACACTGAATGACAGACTTCATGATGTGTTTGGGAAGACAGGATATGATGATGCTCTTGAGACGTTTGTCTTGGTTTGCCAATTTCCTATCAGCTGGAGTCCACTATTTGAGATGTTTGGGAAGAGGGTTCTCATCAGTAGAGGTAAGCGCCATGGGAACATAAGGACCATTGTCTAGAATTTCTAGAAGAAATGGTTCAAGTCCGTCGAGATACACGAGGAATTGACTCTTCCAACTAGCAAAATCTTCTTCATCAAAGACTGGTACATTGGTGACATGAGATCCGCCTCTTGAGTCAACAAGTTGAGGTAGATCATCTTTATTTGGAGGTGGAGGAGTGAGTCTTGGTGAAGTTGGTGGTGCATTGGTGTTGGTGTTCCCAAAAGACGATGGTGGTGCATTGGTTGTTTCCGGCATGGTGGATCTTGATTATAAAACTTAAAACGATGTTTCTGAAGGTTTTAATATCAAACACCGCTCTGATACCAATTGAAAGTCCCTAAACTATGCTAGAAACAGTAAACTTAACTAATCAACACACGTAATTACTTTTCAAACGTAATACTTAATTGTATAATAAAGAATTACAAGTGTTATGGATAACATCGTTTGATGACAATGTGTTTTGCACACTTTGAACAACTAAAACCCTAACGTATGAACACAGTCACAGCTATTTGGTTCTATAAGTTCTAAGCATTAATGTGTGAATTCTATCAAAGTGTTGAACGTTAATGCTGGGCTACATTTCCTATTTATAGTGGTACGAGGTTTACCTAAGTACTAGTTGATGGTGACTACACTAGACAGGCACTTGTCAGACCTCTGTCATAAGATGCTCTTCTATTCTTGGTAGTCTGCCACAATGCTTTAGGGAAACAGAGCTGACACAGTTTCCCTTTTTTTCATAGTCTCGTACACACCAAGGTATGTCTAAAGTGTGTTGAGTGTTAACAGGGTATTGCCACCCTTGTTAACCCTCAACCCCTCAGAGTCCTTGATACATCTTGGCTGTTATCCATCACAGCTAATGAGTATGTCTTTAAGTAATCTTTGACTTCCTTGACAATGTCTCTGATATGGACTCGTCTGAGGTTGCTCATAGAGACTTAGATCTCTGTGAGTCTTGTGATACTTGCCTGCCTCCTAGGCATATGCAAGTTACTATCTAACAACTTGATTTGTGTTTAAATCTATGATACAGGGAGTCTAACAAACTTAGATTCCCAACAAATAGTTAAATGGGCTTTCAAAACATTAAATGGGCCTAATGGGCTCTTGAATATATACGGCTATATTGTATAGGCCTATTGGGCCTATTTAAGTTTTAGGCTATGGTTGCATGGGCTTGATTAGTCGATTAATACTACTTAGTTATTTAATTAAGGTATAAAATGTATGTATTCTTACAAGCATACTATTGGTTTGATAAAATTAATTCATGATCTTCAAACAAGGAGTAAAATTCACAGCAATATTTTATTTGGTGTTTCAAGTAAGATCTAAATTAGTTTCAAGTTTGCATGCAAGATATAAGCTCTAATTTAAGCTCATAAGTCACAGCTATAATTACTTATAACATATCAAGATAGAGTTTAAGCTTGTTTTAGGTTTGCATGTAAGTATAAAAGTCCCACAATGAAATCTAAGCTATATACAAGTTTAGAACTCAATCATAAGTCCACAAAGGACTATATAGCCCACGGCTATAATAAGTCTTGGTATCCCAAGATGATTCTTAAGCTTGTCATATGTTTACAATTAACTACAAAGTCCAAAATTAATATATAAACTTATTACATGTTTCCAAGTTCATCACAAGTCCCAAAAATGAAACATATAGCCCACGGATATATTATTTTTCCCATGTGTTCTTATTATAAAATCTATGCTTATTACATGACTATTAAGTTAAATTAACGTCTTCACATAAGATCTAGATTTAACATAAGTTTGCATGTCCATTTACAATCCATCTATGAAGTTTATAGCACACGGTTATATTTTCATACATCAAAGGTTTTTATGATTTTTAGTAATTCATTATACATATATAAACACATATTCCATCATTAAAACTTGTTACATAAATCATTGATGTGTTCATAAGCAAGTCGTGACCTTTAAGGTCATGGTTTTTCTAGTTGTGAGTTACGCAAGATTACCCATTAGATTTATGTTTATAAGTTTAACCAAAAATCCCAAAATTAACACTTATAGCTCACGGCTATAAATAAATCCATGAAATGGTTTTTATGATTTTTACAATGTTTAATATAGGTAAATAATCATAGATTTCTTATCAAAAAGTTTTTAGGAATGTCTCATGATATTTCAAAAATATGTCGTGACCTATATGCTCATGGTTTCACCAAATCTTGCTTTTTAACAAGTTTATCATATGTGTTCATTAGGTAGATGATTATGCATGCAAGTAAAATAAATGAAGAAAGTATAAATAAGTGATACCTTCTTGTTATTATTAACAAGGAAAGATCAAAAGAACAATGGAGATTAGTGTTCTAATCTTAATGAAGATGAAACCCTAAAAACAACCCAAGCCGTGACCTAGATAGATTCGGCTAGGATTTATATGGGTTGTTTTGGAAATCAATTTGGTAATGATACTACCAAATGATTAGTAGTAAAGATGAAGACAAGGATCTTGTGGATTAAATTTGTTTCTTGGATGTATATGGCTTCAAGCCGTATGATTGAGAGAGAAGGACATGAGAGAAAGTGTGATTTGGTTTGCATGTAAAGTGAATGTGAGATGTGTGTGTGTTTCGGCTTAAAGATGAAAGAAGTAGAGAATAAAATCTCCTTGGTAAGGCAATCTTTGCCAAGTGTTAATTTTTCACCAAGATCAAGGAACCCCTTGCACTTCTCCCCTTTGTTGCCTTGTATATGTGATCAAAAGGGAGGCAAAAAGAGTTTGCCAAGTGTTGGGTGTGTGTAAACACAAAAGTTATTGAGTACATGTATGTTTTCAAGGAATGTGTATGTATGGATGTTGTAGCATACACGGCTAGACACAAGGTAGGGCAAGAAAGGGTTTTAAATTTTATTAAGTGTTATGTATACATATAAATGTATGCATTTTATTTGTCCATGTTTAAATTACAAAGTAAATGTCATGTAATTATTTCTAAAAGCATATAAGTACGTAAGCACACTCAAAACATGTTCATATATATTATGGAAACATAATACATGAGAAATGTTCTAGTTTAATTGGGTAAAATTTTATTATATTTAATAATGGTAAAATCATGGATTTTACAGCACCACCCTATTATTTTAGCTTTGTCCTCAAAGCTACTAACAACTTTGTCATCTATTAAGTGAAAAGATGTCATAGATCTAAGATATTTTTATCCGGATCACACTATACATCTAATTGAGTAGTATTTGGATGCTACTATCATTACGGATGGACATAAAGCAATGCAAAGAGATCTTTATCTGGATCGCACTATACATCTGATTGAGCAGTGTTTGGATGTTGCTATCATTACGGATGGACAGAAAGCAATGCAAGGAGATCTTTATCCGGATCGCACTATACATCCGATTGAGCAGTATTTGGATGCTGCTATCATTACGGATGGACAGAAAGCAATGCAAAGAGATCTTTATTTGGGTCGCACTATGCATCCGATTGAGCAGTATTTGAATGTTGCTATCATTACGGATGGACAGAAAGCAATGCAAAGAGATCTTTATCTGGATCACACTATACATCCGATTGAGCAGTATTTGGATACTGCTATCATTAAGGATTGACAGAAAGCAATGCAAAGAGATCTTTATCCAGATCGCACTATACATCCGATTGAGCAGTATTTGGATGATGCTATCATTACGGATAGACAGAAAGCAATGCAAAGAGATCTTTATCCGGATTGCACTATACATCCGATTGAGCAGTATTTGGATGCTGCTATCATTACGGATGGACAGAAAGCAATGCAAAGAGATCTTTATCCGGATCGCACTATTCATCCGATTGAGCAGTGTTTGGATGCTGCTATCATTACGGATGGACAGAAAGCAATGCAAAGAGATCTTTATCCAGATCGCACTATACATCCGATTAAGCAGTATTTGGATGCTGCTATTATTATGGATGGACAGAAAGCAATGCAAATAGATCTTTATCCGGATCGCACTGTTGGGAATAAATTATGGGTCAGTTCACTAGACGCTGATAAGAAGAATGTCAACGCTGATAGGATGACATTGGACGCTGACAGCCAAGCGTTGACATTGAAGAAGTCAACGCTGACAGCCTTGAAGATTAGCACTGATGGAATATATCTTCATACGAATCTTTTTGTTTATTTGTTTCTTTATTTGTGTATGGTAAAGATAAGCTCGACATTGTATTTTCTATTATTATCTTTACCTAGAATAGTTGATTCGTAGCTTATTGTACAAGACTTCTTAATCTATAAAAGAAAATCTTTTAGGTTAAAGTTATTTATCAGTTTTCATAAGTTTTCACAAGTTAAACCTCTTTCATTGTAATCAAGTACGATCATTCTAATACAAGTGAAAGTTTGTTTAACATCTTTGTGTTTTAGATCAAGTGTTAATTCCGCATAACACTTTGTTACTTTATTCATAAGCAAAGGTTTCTCTACGTGTAGTACTTGATCTAATCTCGTATACACAAAGCTTAATCGATCTAAGTTTGGGATCAACAAGTGGTATCAGAGCCTGTTGAGAAACTTTTGATCTTTAAGTAACGCAAGAACCCTAAAACACCAAACCCTAAAAACCCTAAATCTCTCAAAACCCTAAAAACACCATGTCTGGCACAAATCAGCCTTCTGCTTTGATACAAAACAACTCCACAAACCCTAGTATCAAAATTCCCATGTTTGATGCCAGGAACTTTGAGCTTTGGAAGTCTAATTTTGAGCAATATATAGCCATCCATGACTACACGCTTTGGGAGATTGTTGAATATGGGAACACATTCAACAAAGCTCAAAAGATTGCTGCTGCTATTGCCGCAAGGGTAGCTCTTCCTAATTGTCCTGAAGCTGATAAGAAGGAAAAGCCTGAAGATGGAAGAGCTGTATCTGTTGAAGATATAGCCAAGAAAAGGGTGGACATGAAAATCTTGAACATCATGAAACACGCCTTAGGTCATGAGAATCAGCACAAGTACAAACGCTTTGAGTCTGCAAAAGAGCTTTGGGAAGCTCTTGAAGTAGCACATGGTGGCAATGCTGACACAAAAGATGAAAAGAAGAAGCAACTTATGCATGAGTATGCTGTCTTTAAGGCTCAACCAAATGAGAATCTTAGCAGTGTGAGAAGTAGATTGCTTGACATCACAAGTCAACTTTCCTTCATGGGAACACAGATTGATGACCCTTACTTGAATGCTACTTTTCTCAAAAGCCTTGGTGATGTATGGAAGATTGAGACAAGATCCATTCTTGTCAATAACACCCACAAGACCTCCAGGTTTGATGACATCTTCAACAAACTAAGACTGTTGGAGAATGAATGGCTTTTGGATAGTGATAATAAATCTTCTAGTAGCAACATGGCCTTCTTCTCACAAAGTGAAGGCCAATTTGATTCCATGAACTTCTATGGGCATCCAGCTACTGGATCTCAATGTGTCAACGCTGGATCTCAGTCTGTCAGCGCTGGATCATATCCTGTCAACGCTTTATACTCAAGCGCTGACACACACAACTTTGGCGCTGATAGAATCAAGCCTGCTGGTTTAGATCTAGATACTGTGTGTGCATTCATTGCTTCTTTGCCCAGTGACTCAAGGATTACATATGAAGATCTTGAGCAGATAAGCGATGAGCAATTGGAAGAGATGGACATCAAGTGGACTATGGCTCTTGTAAGTTTAAGAGCAAACAGGTTTAATAAAAGGTTCAAGAAGAAGATGACCTTTAATGCTAAGGATGTTGCTGGATTTGACAAGTCCAAGGTTGAGTGCTACAACTGTCATAGGATGGGGCACTTTATGAGGGAATGTAGATCTCCAAGAAGATCTGATGCTGGTAAGCCTTCAAGCCAAATGGTTAAGAGCCAAGATCCCAAGGCCATGGTTGCTGTTCAACAAATTGATGGTGTTGGAGGATGGGACTGGAGCTGGAACTTTATGGCTAAGGATGAGGAAGATGACAGAGCTTTGGTTGCTGAAGTTAAAGAAGAGCATGTTGAATATGCTCTCATGGCACACTCCTCCTCTTCATCAGATAATGAGGTATATGATGATGCTTTCTGTTCTAAGGGTTGTCGTTTAAATACTGAAAAACTAAATCAAGAGATAGTAAAATTATTAGATGAGGCAAGTACTGAAAGATGCAAAGTATCTAATTATCAAATTGCTCTTACCCAAACAGAAAAGACAGTAGCTGAGTATAAGAAAATGGAGTTTGATTTAAAGGATCAAATAAATATCTTAAAACATGAGTTACATCAAAGTAAAGATATTCAAGATATAGTAAACAGGGTTAATCTTGATTTGATAGCTCAGTTAGAGGAGGCTAACAAAAATAAAGATAATGTGAGTCTTAAAATCCAGAGATTTGATAAGGCCACACAATCCCTAGGAGAGTGTGTTAGTAAACAAAGAGACTCTAAGGACATGAGTGGGATTGGGATGAAAGATTATACTGGTGTTCCACCACCAGCTGGGGATTTCTATGGTGTCCAATCAAAGGACTTATCTTGGACTGGCTTGCTAGAACTTCAAGAGAAGGAATTTATTCCTCCACCTAGAGTGACTTCCCCAGTTGAGGAATACAAGCAAAAACTGACTGACCTAGATGAGTGGAAGAAAGCTAACCACACCTTGTTTGTTAAGGGAGGGTTGTTGTGTGAAAGTCCAAATGAGCCCACACCAATCATGAGCCATAATATTGTGGAGTCCAATGATCCTACACCTATTAAAATCACACACCCTACCACTGGCAAAGCTGTTGACCTTGGCCCACAAATTGTTAGAAAACCCAGTGTTAAGTATGCAGAGATGTATAGGAATACTAGGTCACCAAAAAGCCAAGTTAGTAACTCTGGAACAGGCTTCTTTGCTTCTAGACCTAAGACTATGTCTAGAAAAGCTTGTTACACATGTGGTAGCTTCTCACATTTGGCTTACAGATGTGTCAACGCTTCCAATGTCAACGCTGATAGGAACCATTTCAGCGCTGACAAAAGTCAACATAGGTCAAACACTGTCAGACCCAATACCTTTGTGAACAAAAGTTCACAAGTTGTTAGACCAGCCCCATTCTTTTCTAGAGGGTCTAATACACAAGGCCTAAGACCTTTCCAAAAGTCAAACACTTGGTCCAATAGGCAATGGGTTCCTGTAGCAAACCCTAGGTTCAACGCTGATAAAGGCAATCGGGGCGCTGACAAGAACAATTTCAGCGCTGACAGACACACTACCAAACCTAGGTATTTGCAACCACAGGGAAATAGGTCTAAAGCTTCTACTAGCTTAACATGGAGACCAAAACAAGACCAAAACTCTAATTCTACTGGTGTTTCTATGACATGCAACAGGTTTCATTATATTTCAAAAGCTATGTCAACACCAATTGGGGTTAACTGGGAATTTCATTCAAAAAGGGATGAAAATGGGGTTGTTATGAGAACCAAGTCTGTTCTTGTTGAACAACCAGATGAATCCAAGTCTTCCAAGGCTTGGGTTCCCAAAGAAAACTAATGTGTTTTCTTTATGTGCAGGGCATTCAGAAGAAGATCAATGATTATGGATACTGGGATAGTGGATGCTCAAGGCACATGACAGGAAAGGAAGACTATCTGACAAACTTCACTCCTATTCAAGATGGTGATAAGGTATACTTTGGAGGGGGCTACGGCACCATCACTGGAAAAGGAACCCTTGTCACCAACAATCTACGGTTTGAGAATGTCTTCTTGGTAAAAGAACTGGATTATAATTTGTTTAGTGTATCACAAGTGTGTGATAACAAAAATAAGGTTCTTTTCACAGATACTGAGTGCTTGGTGTTAAGCAAAGATTATAAGCTCCCTGAGGAAAAATACATAGATTTTAGAACACCAAGGCATAAAGACATATATAATGTGAATCTTAATGGAATTAAGGTAAATAATAAAATGATGTCATGTCTTTATGCTAAAGCCTCAGTAGATGAAAGTAATCTTTGGCACAGGAGATTAGGGCACATAAACTTTAAGAATATCAATAGACTTGTGAGGCTTGGTTTAGTTGATGGTTTGCCTGAAAAGGCTTTCCTCAATGACCACACTTGTGTTGCATGTCTTAAGGGCAAGCAGCACAAGGTCTCATTCAGGTCTAAACAGGTGCACTCTAGTTCTAAACCACTTCACTTATTGCATATGGACCTCTTTGGTCCAACTAATATAGAAAGTTTGAAGGGTAAATCATATTGTTTTGTTATCACTGATGATTTTTCCAGGTTTACATGGACTTTCTTTTTAGCAAAGAAAAGTGAAACTGCCCAAAGTCTGATTAATTTCATTACCCAAATTGAAAAGAAAAATGGTAATGAGGTCAAAATTATTAGAAGTGACAATGGGGTGAGTTTAGAAATCAGTTGTTAGATGATTTTTGTGCCAAGAAAGGGATTACTAGGCAGTTTAGCATAGCTAGAACCCCACAACAAAATGGGGTTGCTGAAAGGAAGAATAGAACCCTTATTGAAGCAGCCAGAACCATGTTGGCTGATGCCCACTTTCCTATAGCCTTTTGGGCTGAAGCTGTTAACACAGCTTGTTATGTTCAAAATAGGGCATTGGTCAACAAAATACATAATAAGACACCTTATGAGTTACTTTGGGGAAGGAAGCCAAATATTGGCTTTCTCAAGCCTTTTGGTTGTCATGTAGTTGTTTTGGAAACTAGTGATGCCCTAGGTAAGTTTGATTCAAAAGGTGATGAAGGCTACTTCATGGGTTATTCAGTGCAGAGCAAAGGATATAGGGTTTACATTAAAAAGGAAAAACGTATACTTGAAAAAGTACATGTTAGGTTTTTAGAAAGTAAACCTAGTGATCCTGAAAGTGGTCCAAATTGGTTGTTTGACTTAGAACCTTTATCTAGAGCTTTAAATTATATGCCTGTTACTGATCCAGACATTGTGAAGGTAACTTCAAGTGTTTTGGAAAAGAGAATTGGTAATGTTTCAGGTATACAGGTTGCTAAGGAGGATGGACCACCAGCAGTTGAATCATCTCCCACACAAGAATATGTTACACTTCCTATATGGACAGATGAGTATTATGCTGCTGCTGCTGCTAGAAAGGATAATGGTGGTTTTCAAATACCACCAAATACAAACATGCATGGTTCTTCAGGCGCTGACAAAGGGAAATCAAGCGCTGACAAGAGCAATTCAGACGCTGATGGATCAGACGCTGACACCAACAGTTCAAGCGTTGTTAGCCCAAGCGCTGACAAACAAGGATCAGACTTTGACAACACCTTTGCACATCTTTTCTCTTCCCATTTTGAACAAGGTGGACCTTCCAATGTCCATGAAGAGATTTCTGTTGATCAAGGAGAGTCTGATGAAGAAGATATTGGCAACATGGAGCGTGAAGTTGAGGACACCAGACTTTTTGAAGGAGGAGTTCTCACTTCCACAGCAAAGGATCACCCCTCATCTCAGATTATTGGTGATGTTATGGCTCCAGTTCAGACAAGAAGATCCCATCAAAGTCTTGGTGGATTTATTGCCAATATACACAAGAAGGTTGATACCCCTCTTGTACAAGCATGTTTGTTTGCATGTTTTCTGTCACAAGAAGAACCCAAGAAGATTTTTGATGCTCTCAAAGAACCTAGTTGGGTGGAAGCAATGCAGGATGAGCTTCACCAATTTGCTATACAGGATGTTTGGGAGCTGGTTGATTGTCCTAGATATGTGAGACCAATTGGGACAAGATGGGTTCTAAGGAACAAGAAGGATGAAAGAGGTATTGTGGTCAGAAACAATGCACGTTTGGTAGCTCAAGGATATACACAAGAGGAAGGTATAGATTATGAAGAAGTTTTTGCTCCTGTTGCAAGAATTGAAGCTATAAGAATTTTCTTAGCTTATGCCTCTTGTATGAATTTTACTGTTTACCAAATGGATGTGAAGAGTGCTTTCCTCTATGGGACAATTGTTGAGGAGGTATACGTTATGCAACCTCCTGGTTTTGAAGATCCTGAAAATCCAGACAAGGTCTATAGAGTGAAGAAAGCAATGTATGGACTTCATCAGGCCCCAAGAGCATGGTATGGTACCTTGTATACATATTTGGTGGACAATGGATTCAAGAGGGGCACCATAGATCAGACACTATTTACAAAGAAGAAAGGAAAACATGTGTTGCTTGTGCAGGTCTATGTTGATGACATCATTTTTGGGTCTACTGATCCAAAAATGAGTGAGGACTTTTCCAAGCTCATGACAGATAAATTCAAGATGAGTGCAATGGGTGAGATGAACTTCTTTCTAGGATTACAAGTTCAGCAGAAAGAAGATGGTATCTTCATCTCCCAAGACAAGTATGTAGCTGAAATCTTGAAGAAATATGGTTTTTCTCCACATGAAAAGGATGCTTCCACTCCTATGGATAGGGAACACCCTTGGGGAAAAATTGGAGCTGGAAAGGATGTGGATGTTAGGCACTATAGATCAATGATTGGGTCATTGATGTATCTTACAGCCTCAAGACCTGACATCATGTTTGCTGTGTGTGCTTGTGCACGCCATCAAGTGACTCCCAAAGAATGTCACCTTTTTGCTGTGAAAAGAATTTTTAGGTACCTAAGATGTTATCCAGATCTTGGCTTGTGGTACCCAAAAGATTCTCCATTGGAGCTTATTGCATATTCAGACAGTGACTATGGTGGTGACAAGTTTGATAGAAAATCCACAACTGGTGGATGCCAATTTCTTGGGAGTAGATTGATATCTTGGCAATGCAAGAAACAAACAGTGGTGGCAAACTCTACAACTGAAGTAGAATATGTGGCTGCAACTGCTTGTTGTGGACAAGTCTTATGGATTCAGAACCAGCTGTTGGATTATGGGTATAATTTTATGCATACCAAGATTTTTGTAGACAATAACAGTACTTTATGCATTATTAAAAATCCTGTACATCATTCTAAAACCAAACACATAGAAATTAGACATCATTTTATAAGAGATTGCTTTGAGAAAGGTTTAATACAACCAGATAGGGTAGCCACAGAAGATAATGTGGCTGATTTATTAACTAAACCTTTTGATGCTGGAAGATTTCAATATTTGGTAACAAATATTGGAATGGTTAATCTCACTTAATATGTGTTTTGGAACCTTTTTGTAAAAGTATGTACAGGATAATGCATTGTTATTGGTCTTTGTGATGATTTAGATTTTCCACTTTATTTTTCTAACACTGACAAAGGTACATGTAACGCTGATAAGTGTTATTTTGCCGTTGTTAGAGATATTATTGTCTAACGCTGACAAGAGTTCCTTCAACGCTGATAAGTGTTGTCGGGACGCTGTCAGCAACAAATGTTAGTTTTGTGGTTTTCAATCTAAATGTGTAGGTGGTGGTAGCTTTATGCCATTGGATACAGAGTTGCTTATGGATCTTTGAAGAGCTTTTTGGACATGTTTTTATTTATGGATGATGGTTGGAATATTTATATTCCTATCTTGACATAAATTTTTAATGTTCATATATATTTTGAGAACTCATGTATCATAGTTTAAGGGGAGGTTTAAGGAACCTTTAGGACTCTTGGGTATTCTTATAATACTCTCATCACAATTCTAGATTGTGTCCACAGGTGAGTATGGGTTAGTTTTACTAAACCATGAGGCACTGTAGCATGCAAAGTTGATAAACTATGCATGCTGCCAAGACATTTTTGGCCTAGAATTGGTTGTGGTCTGATGGGGGACTTGGGAATAGTTTTGTTATGGGTTTACCTGGGAGTTACAAAGAATTTTATGAAATAACTTTGTTGGTAAGTATTTTGGTTAGCAAGGGACTCTAGAGGACATTTGTGTCTATCTTGCTTAAGCAAGTGTGCATAAATGGACAGTGCTTGCCGCCCAGTAATTATTATCAACTTGTAAGATATTTCCCTTAGGATAAATTACTTTGTTAAGGTCTTTTTCTTTTTAAATATTTTTTATTTTAGACGCTGACAAGTTTTTCTCCAAACGCTGTTACGTCCAATCGTGACGCTGACAAGGCTTTAGGCAAACGCTGACAAGAAAATATAGCCGTTGGGCGCTGATGGGCTATTTTTGACCGTTGACACCTAGTGGGCCCTACCCAGTTGTTATTTTTGACTAATCTTTGGCCGTAATTTTGGGGAGTTGTTACTTTTAATTAATGCATGAGATAAGTTATATTTGATTCAATATTTTCATCATTACTCTTTGAATATAACTGCCTCATTTTTGACCAATCAAACTCATGCATCTCTCCTATAAATTTGGCTAATCTTTTTATTCTGGGTATTCATATTTTCTTGTCTAACATTTTTCTCCTAGATTTTTCCCATATCACATAACCTAAACAGCTTTCACCATGGCACCCAAGTTTAACTCAAAGAATTTAACATTGGAGTTCAAGAGCCAACATAATATGGTAGCTTACTTGACTGCTGATCATGATTTTTTCCCTCAGTATTCACAAATGGTGGCATTTTTAAATGCATCCTCATTAAGGTATGCACTTTCTCATACACCATTAGTCCCTGTCACACACATTAGACAGTTTTGGAATAATGTTAGTTCCACAACAGCTAATGGAGTGACCACATTAACATCTACTGTTCATGGAAGAACATGGGTGGTCACTGAAGCCTTGGTTCGCCAAGCTTTGCGTCTTGATGACGCTGATGGTGTGACTACCCTTGCCATTGCAACAATAGAACAAGGTCTTAGGGAATTGGGTTATCCTATTCCTGCTGATGTCACTTTAAATAAATATCATAAGCAGGAATTTCCCTCTGACTGGAAATATTTGATACATGTCCTTCTCCAATGCTTAAGTCCAAAATGTACTTCTTTTAATGAAATAAACAGGTCAATTGCAAGTGCTTTGGTTTGTATAACACGTGGGCTTAAGTATAATTTTTCAAAAATGATTTTTGAAGGGATGTGTAAAAATAAGGGGAGTAAAATGACTTTGGCTTACCCAAGATTTTTGCAAATGGTCTTTGATTTACAAGAATATTGTTCTAGGGATCATGACACTTTTTATGAGATCCCTAAACAACAGAAAACCATTTTTACCAAAATGAGCTCCACAAACAGATCCATACCTCTTACCCAACCCATGCTTGAAGTAATTCAGGCTGCTCAACCACAACCACAACTAGACCCTGAACCCCAACTTGAGCCTATCCATGAATCTTTACCTTCACCAGATCACATGGACATTGACCAACCCAACGCTGACACTCAAAATGTTGGCGCTGACACAGCCAATCCCAACACTGATACCATCCCTGAACAATCCCAAACACCCCTTAACCAACCAACACCCACACAATCTACCTCATCTTCCACCCCATTACAATCTAGGTTGAATAAACGCCAAAGGACTACTGGAGTGTTCTCCTCTAGTGGTCCTAGCCTTGTAGCAGAGAGAACCACCTCCACAAGTGTGGCTGGTGCCATGGATGAGGCTGGGGCTATTGACACAGGCTTAGATGCTGGTCAAGACAGTCCCAACATCATTAAGACCTCATCCATGCCCTATGATTCTATTTTGGGAGGTCAAATCCCCATTCTAGCTGAGGGCAGATTGGAACCTATGACTTTGACTGAATTGACGGCTGTTGTCATTAGCTTGCAAAAGCAAAATGTCAGCCTTGTACAAATTGTCAACAACCAGGGCCGTGAACTCCAAGTATTGAGGGAGCGGGTAACTGTTTTGGAGAATCCAAGTAGCAGGAGTCTAATGGAGGAATCTTCCAAAGGGGAGGATGAAGAGGATGAAGAGGATGAGCTGATTCATACAGCTAGTGAGAAGAGTTCAGAGAAGAGTTCACAATTTAGTGAATCTTTACAGGTTGCTGAAGCACTCACCAACTTGAAGAAGCACCCAGTTATTGATACATCCAAGATGACACCATTAAACTTGGAAGGATCTTTCAAAGAAACAATGGGCGCTGATACAGGTTTGAACACTGACACATCCAGCGCTGACAAAGGTAATCGTGGCGCTGATAGAGGTAACTTGGACGCTGATAAAGTTGCAGGTGGTGTTGATGTATTCCAGTCATCAACAATCATCAAAGATGTGTCCACACAGGTTTCTTCTTCTACTTTACCTATTATTGATCCAAAAGACAAAGGTAAAGGAAAATTGGTTGAAGAAGATGTTCCAAAGAAAGATGCAGCACAAATTGCATTTGATGAACAGTTGGTTGCACAACTTTTGGAAAGAGATTTGAAGAGGAGTGGTAGATCACCATTTGTTGCTTCTGAGAGTGAAGAAGAAAGTGGTGATGGAAAAGAAGATGATAGCTCAGATTCAAGTGTTCAAATTATTGAAGATCCAGAAAGACTTGAATATGGGGATGAGTTGGCAAAGGAAAGGTTGAGTGATTTGAAGAATCAGATTGATTGGGACCTACCAGAAATCACCAGAATGTACCATGCTTGGGAAGACAAGGTTATGGACAACCCAGGGATGAGTTTGTCAGATCAAATTTGGGGGTTGGAAGTTCTTCTCAGGGTACAAGAGGATATAAAGGTGATTTTGAGGTTTAATGCACAAGAGGTCAAGACTTGGCTCAAAAGAGATAGAAGGCAGTTGTACTATAAGTTGCTTAGATGCCATCAACCTAGATGGACATACAAGAAGCTGCTGGCTTTATCTTTTGAGGAGTTAGAGTATAGGGCACATCCTATTTGGAGGAATGTGCAAGAAAATAATGTCTACCAGTTTCTTTCAGAAGAAAGGAAACAAGAGCTTGCTGAGGAAATGCAGATTCAAAAGGAAATGAGGATTGCTCAAAGACCAGTGAAGAAAGGAGATCCTTTCCAATTTCCTAAAGATATGGATGTGTATTTTCCAACTGAAGGTGTAATAAGGAAGCATCTCAAGCTTTCTCCATTGGAAGCTTCAGATTTGGTTAATGTAGTACCTCTAGATGACAGAAATCCAATCATCAGTTTTGATGAAGATGAGTGTGGATTTTGGAAGATTGGCAGGTTTGGAAAGGAGGTACATACTTTCACTTCAGTTATTTCTATCTTTGCAAGCATAGACAGAGAAGACTTGGTGCATCTATGGAGATTAATAGAGGCCAAGTATACAGCTGAAGCACCTACTTCAGCAAATGGAATAAGACTTTGGAACACATTTTTGACTTTGTGTGGTCCAAGAGAAGCAGATCCTGCCATATGGAAGGATCTTGAAGATGATCTCAGTAATCTTCATTGGAGGCTTTATTCTACTTGTGGTGTATTTCATTTGAGCTCTACAAAGTTTTCAGAGTATCTACTTGTGGATGCTGACTATTTCTTGTCCAAAGAAGTGTTGGAGAAGATGCTAGAGACACCTTTGGAGATTGATTATACTAGTGACGTGGTCAAGGACTTGATTAGATATGTTTATCACCAACGTAAGAAGTTTTTGCAAGATTCCTCCTAAGCCTTAAGTTTTTATTCAGAAACTTGATCATTTGAATAGATATCAAGTTTAGGGGAGGATTGTTGGGAATAAATTATGGGTCAATTCACTAGACGCTGATAAGAAGAATGTCAACGCTGATAGGATGACATTGGACGCTGACAGCCAAGCGTTGACATTGAAGAAGTCAACGCTGACAGCCTTGAAGATTAGCACTGATGGAATATATCTTCATACGAATCTTTTTGTTTATTTGTTTCTTTATTTGTGTATGGTAAAGATAAGCTCGACATTGTATTTTATATTATTATCTTTACCTAGAATAGTTGATTCGTAGCTTATTGTACAAGACTTCTTAATCTATAAAAGAAAATCTTTTAGGTTAAAGTTATTTATCAGTTTTCATAAGTTTTCACAAGTTAAACCTCTTTCATTGTAATCAAGTACGATCATTATAATACAAGTGAAAGTTTGTTTAACATCTTTGTGTTTTAGATCAAGTGTTAATTCCGCATAACACTTTGTTACTTTATTCATAAGCAAAGGTTTCTCTACGTGTAGTACTTGATCTAATCTCGTATACACAAAGCTTAATCGATCTAAGTTTGGGATCAACACGCACTACATCCAATTGAGTAGTATTTGGATGCTGCTATCATTACGGATGGACGGAAAGCAATGCAAAGAGATCTTTATCCGGATGGCACTATACATCTGATTGAGCAGTATTTGGATGCTGCTATTATTACATATGGACAGAAAGCAATGCAAAGAGACCTTTATCCGGATCACACTACACATCCGATTGAGCAGTATTTGGATGCTGCTATTATTACGAATGGGCTTACGAGGGCTTTTTCAACGGGTTCACGGTCACATCCTTCCAAAAGCTGGGAGAAGACCAATGGTGTTGTGGCTTTGGTTAGGAGGGTAAATCCACTGCAAATGGTTTCTGGTATGAGGAGGACAAGCCAACATGTTTTACGTGCTGGGAAAGCTGGGAAAGCTGGGGATGCACTATTTCTGCATCCTTCTCACTGGTGAAAGATATGTTATATCTCCACACCCGATGGCGAAAATTGGGGGTTGAAAATAAAAAAAAATTAACTAGTACTGCTCCTGTGTCAACGACTATACGCGAAAGACTTTCTGATATACTTCAATCCTGTGGGATACAAACATTAGTCGATGGCACTAAAACTTCTACCCAGCAGAATGGTTAAGATTATTGTTGATGGTGATTGGGTAGGAAGTTGCAAAGAATCTGCTTCATTTGTGGTTGGGCTGGGCAAAAGAGGCGCAGAAAAAGAAGTACCTCAAATAGTGGAAATAAAAGAAGATACCAAGAATAAACAAGTGTGCATCTTGTGGGATGCTGAAAAAGGCTCGTGCATCCACTATTAATGGTTCAAAATTTGCACAAATTTTGACTTCTAAGGAAAGGAAGTCATTCATTTCAAGGATTTATGGATGATGGTATTGTCGAACTAATTGGACCCGAAGAAGGAAAGAGGATTATCCAAAAGCATGGGTCATCCAACATCTCTCTTTGAGGGATGTCAAACGTAACCCTACAAAACACACCCATTGTGAGTTGGACATGTCTTTTAGGTTTAAGGTTGCCTAAGATGACAAACATAACCCTACAAAATACACCCATTGTGAGTTGGACATGTCTTTCGGGTTTAAGGTTGCCTAAGATGACAAACATAACCCTACAAAATACACCCACTGTGAGTTGGACATGTCTTTCAGGTGTAAGGTTACCTAAGATGACAAACATAACCCTACAAAATACACTCATTATAAGTTGGACATGTCTTTCAGGTTTATGGTTGCCTACCTCATCACTTTGGGAAAAGCGGGCTAGGAAAATGAGGCATCCTTTTACCAAATTTTTCTTGATTTTGGTGCGGAGATGACACTAAGCCTGGTGTTGATTATGTTTGGGTTATCATCCCCTCGTATAATTAAGGTTTCATTTCCTCATGGTATACGAACCAGTTTTTCATCACACACGATAACTGCATGATATTTTGCTAACCAATCCATGCCAATAATGACATTGAAGCTACCAAGGTCTACCGGAATCAGATCGATGTGAAAAGGGTGATTGGAAAGATTTATGGTACAACCTCGAATGAAAGCATCAGCCTTCACAATTTTTCCGTCGGCTAATTCTACTGTGTAATAGGGGTCCAAAACTGATGGAGTGACTTCTAGTACATTTCTAAATTCAGTCGATATAAAACTTCGGTCTGCTCTGGTATCAAATAAGACAGATGTATATACTTGGTTTAGTGGAAACGTACCGGCAACGATGTTGGAATCCGGGTTGGCTTTGGCATTGCCCACCATGTAAACTCGTGATGAGGTTCCCTTGTCGTCCTTCTTCTGGTTGGACAACTTGGGACAATCTGATCTCACATGTCTAGGGGCTCCACATTCGTAACACACTACTATTCTCCTCGGACCACTATTGCTTCCTTCTGTGGGGTTTCGGTTTCCCTGTTGTCCGCTCCCGCTCCCACGGGCATTGGATCCTCCTTTGCTGATGTTCCCAGGGTTGTTGTTGGATCGAACTGGGGTAACAGCATTGGCTTGACATTCACGACCAAAATTTCCTTGTTGACCACACTTGTAGCATCCATGACACTGACCTCCAATAATATGGTGATAGTTGCACTTTGGCCATCTAGGCTTGGAGCCTGTGTAGTTCCTGGTGCTGGTTGTGGGAGTAGTACCATAAACTTGCCCAACGTCCTGTCTCTTGGGAGGCTGCTGATGCTGGCTACTAGATCTTTCATCTGACTTTCTCTTGTTCTCCGTTTGCCTTTTTGACAGGTTTCGGGCTCGTTTGTTGATCAGTTCGGTTGCAAACTCCATAGCACTTTCTACAGTAATGGGTCGTGATGCAAGCACGCTGTCATGAATAGTGTCAGGGAGTCCACTGACATACTTCTCAATCTTTTCTTCCTTTTGAGGAAACATTCTTGTACACTTCAGGATTAGATCTAGAAATCTTTGGTTGTACCAAATGATGTCATTGTTCTTGCACTTAAGATCCCACATCAATCTCCAATTTCTTCATTTCGCCTCTCGGGCAGTACTTTTCAGTCATTCTCTCCTTAAGGTTGGAACAGGTGAGAGTATAAGCAACATCGTGCCCAAGGGTAGAAACAACAGAGTTCCACCAGGTAAGGGCACTCTCAAGTAGCGTGCAGGTGGCGAATTTGACTTTGTTCTCATCAGCACATTCACTGATGCGGAATACAGTCTCTAACCTTTCAAACCATTACATTTGTTCTACAACTCCTTCCTTTCCTCGGTAGTATGAGGGTTTGCATTTCAGGAAGTCAGGGTAAGTGCAACCCTTGTTGGCGTTGTTTCTGCCTACATTAAGGTTTTAACCATCATTTCCCTGAGTTGGGTAGCGGTGACATTTTAAGTAGCTTCGGTATGGTCGGTATTAGCGGCATTTGAGGTTGTTGGATTGTTGGGATTCGATCGAGTAATCTCCATTTGTCTATAAAAATGAGATCATTAGTTTAAGTGTTAGTACAGTTTTTATATTAATTGCATGGGGAAATTTCGTGCATAGATTTCATAAAATATTAGATAGCCTGTCAAGATTTCATAATATAATACAGTGCATAACATATATAACAAAAGAAAGTGATTACATGCCATTTCCATAAGAAATTAAACATCCATCTAGCATAACAAATCCAAGACAGAGGCTTAAATGGCCTTGTCCAGGGTAGTGGTACACGCAGTCTTAAGTACATCATATCAAAAACATCTGTTCGAAAAAGTACAGTACAAGGATAGATCACAAAAGTTGGAAGAAAATAAAAGCTTGAATAATAATTGCTTAATAAATGAAGTTTTTAGCGGTTTAGGCTTGATATCTTAACTCGTAACTCCTTCTTTTTCTTCCCTTGTAATTAAAGTGAGAACACATTAAGGGTGTCAGCGTCATGGACTTTTGATCATGGGATTGCGGAAATTTGGCTTACTATATATATCATAATAATAAAGAAGAATAAATAAAAACATGTTCTCTAGGAGCCTTCGGGTGGGAGTCATGTAGCACTAACCTTGTCATTAGAGCCTTAGGGTGTATGGCAAGGGGACGTGTTTAATAAAAATTGCTTCATCATCATGAGCCATAAGGTGGGATGGTGAATGTCAATTCCCTTGTTTTTGTCCAAGGAGCCTTCGGGTGTGGATTTTAAACAAGGAGCACAATTGCATCTTAAAGAGCCACAATGTGATATGATATAGTTGTTGCTAACTCCATTAATAAGGTCATAATTGACTTTAGAGGTTTTTATTGTTGCTTTTAAGTAGTCCTATTAGCTAAATTTCGGGTCCGGGGATCTATCCCTCAAATCATGTTAAGTTATCCTTGATGTGGGCTTTCTTTAGTGACAACGGTTTTTGAAGTCGAGGTTAGGTTTTGAGTGTTGAGTTTACACCGTTCTTGCCTTCATTTTTGGACTAATAAATATCAAATAAGTCAAATGAGCCTTTGGGTGAATGACAAATAAAATCTAGAGATACAATTAGGAATAATAGGAGATTGAGTTTAACAGAAATTACTTGTATGAGTTGATTTATTTTTGGGGCTTATGATTGGCAATGATCTTGTTTTTACACTTGGCATGGAAAGGTGAAAAGTCGAGGACAATGAATCTATTTGAGTTTTATGACCCTAAAAGTTATTTCTCAAATAATGAAAGCAATACATTATGTCTTTGCAAAATAAAATGTCAAGAGTTGAATAAAAGTGTAGTTAGTGTTTTATTTTATCATTGCGTGAGGACACGATAATTGCTTAGCATGGGGGAGTTTGATATGAGCGATTTTACTCATATCAATTGTATCTAAATATAAACAATAAATGCATAAAATGTTCAAATATTGCCTTGTATATGCTCGTTTTGTTGTATGATGTGTGTAGGTACCAAGTTCACGAAAATCGACAAAAACCGACACGAGTTTGAAGAAAAAGACCGAGAAGCCAAAATCAAGTTCGGTTTTTTGAAGGATTTTATCGAAAGTCAAACGATAAATCATTTTAAGCCGGGATTCGAGTTTTATCAAAGTTACGGGCCTTTGTGGGTCCCATATTTGGGTAAATAGGCTCAAAAGCCCATTTGAAGATCACGAATTGTATAGCAACAAGCCCAATCTTATAACATTTAGACGGATGGAAGAGCTTTGGCCCAAGCCCAACGATAATAACTTATGAGACGTGAAGTGTGAACCAAGGCCCATTAGGTTATAATGAAACGGTGAGAAAAGTTATAAAAGTTAATATTTATTCACTTTCATTAAGTCAAACTTCTACCACACACCCATTTATCTCCTTCGATACAAACGAAGTTACCACTCTTCTCTCTCTCAAACAAATAACCAGTCACCACCAAATAACCCTAGACCCTAATTAACCCTAATCATAAAATTACCAATTAAAATTAGGGGTTTTTATTTGACCACTTGATTCACACGATTGGGGAAATAAATCCCCAATTATTTTGGATATAGAATATGGAGAGAAGCAAGTGACATGGCTACCTTTACTAGCCTATGATTGGCTGTGACAACAAATATTCCCCACTCCACCAATAAGAGGATGCCACGTCATATGGGAGAAAGCACAACTAGCACAACTAGTGCCAGAGTGGCGATCCGTGTGACCAAGGGCGAATCACAGCCCTTGGATCATAACAAGAAAGAGAGAGAAGGCTAGGATGCTTAATCAAGGGTCAAAAATCGTTCATCCTTTTCAAACAAACACCTCTACCTCAGCTATAAAACCCCCCTCATTCCTGTATTTTTTATCCCTTTTCTTAGTATTGTTATAATGTTTAATTGTAGTTAGAAATTTGTAATTTTCTTTTTTTATGAATGATGTAATGTTAGTTTGAATTAATAAAAAGTGATTTTCAGATTTATACTCTTTTTGTCCATAGTTTTTTTATTTTACTATATTAGATTTACTTGCATCTTTCTAAATCACAAGTGACTTTTATAACAGACGAATTGTTCATTTTAGCTCAAAAATTAGCTTGAATGAACGATTGATTAAGTATACGGATAAACAAGTTCATTCCCACTGAATGAATGTTATAAATATAAATAAACTATTGTTTCGAGATTTGATATGGTGGTGTCGTTTCTGGTACGAATGTTTGATGGTTAAGATGAAGTTGGAGTCGTTTTAGTTCCAAGCCAGCTCAGCGCTGCGCTTCTACTCAACGGCTCTCTCCAAAAGGTTCAACTCCATTTTATTTTCTAAGTTTTAAGGATTAATCTTTCTTAAATGCTTGATGTTTTGATTTAATTGTCTTAAGTGTTGTTGAATCTGCTTTGATGATAATTGTGTTATGGATTTGCTATATTTATGATTTATTCTATAGATTGTATGAATCTGCTCGATTTGGTTTGGATTTAATCTGAAATTTGGAAGTTTAGCATTTGTCACTTATTCGTTGCTGATCATGGTTTTATTAGTTAATTTGCTTGCTAATCAGTGATTGTTAATTTGTGTCAGAGGAGTTTGGATCTTCATGTTTCTGATATAATCTAAACTGCTGCTTGAATGTTTATTTTTAGATATTGTTTAAATTTTGTCACTGTTCGCTGAATTGAACTTATTCTTAGACTACTGCTGATTTGGGATTTTGTTGTTTAAGTTTGATTATTCTACTGATTTCTGCTTGAACTATAGCTGTTATGAATATCAGTCATAGTAACTATAATTAGGGTAAACTGGATCTATTATTCTATCAGGATTATTGAGTAATGAAGATTTGTGATGTGTATCATTTAACTTGCTGATATAGGATTGCTACATTTGCTGAGTTCTAGTCCTGCATTATTTAGTTGTTCATCTAGGAGATTATATTAGTCTGAATGCGGATAAAACTTAGATGGAATTGTTTAGTTTGGAAATCTGTTGTGCTTACATGTTGATTTAGTTATGTATTCGTGGGTTTTATCTATCTGATATATTGATAGTCTGCTATTTTGATAGTCATATTTGTCGTTTTTAGTTATTGTTTATTGTAAAACTGTATTACTGTATTTAAATTGGGGGATTCGGTGTTGGAATTATACGAGAACCTTTCATAAAAAAAATATATCAAACATTGTTACTCGCAGGTCTCGAACTCGAGACCTGCCCTTCATACACCCTATGTGTTTACCATCTGAGTAATCAACTCTTTTTGGTTAATTAACGGGATAAATAATAAATATACAGTTAAGATTTTGACCTGTCAGTTTAATTAATTAACATTTACCTTATTTTAGTTAAGTTTCTAGTTTTTAATAATAAATCATTTTATTTACTTTTTATAAATAAAAGTTTTTATATAGTTTCAAATAATTATTTTTAAAAAATAAAAAAAATGTTTTATTTAATTTTAGAAATAAAATTAGTTTTTAATTAAATTAGCTTTATTTAATTTTTAAAAGTAGAATAGTTTTTAATAGATTTTTAAAATAGTGTAAAAGTAATTTACTTTAATAGATAAGTTTTTATTTGATTTTATTTAAATAGTTTAAATTTTAAATAGCTTTAATTTTTAAATAGTTATCTTTAGATTAAAATAAAATGGGGATCGATTCATGCACTTAGGTTTTAAATTGGTAGAATTAATTTTAGTTTTAAAAACCGAAAACCAATTCGAATCAATTGTCCAAATCGAAACAAAACGTCTCAAATTCACTCGATCTTCGTGTACAACGAACTTGGTTCACCAACATGTTTAATTAAATCCGGTTTTGGTAATTTTAGTCTATTACTTTTTCCTAAAAGTAATTTTCTAATTTACCCTATAACGTATCTAATTGACATATACATTCCTCACTACATCAATATATATATATATATATATATATATATATATATATATATATATATATATATATATATGTATGTATTATCATTTAAGCAGTTCATTCAACAATTCGTATGTGCAAGGTTTGATTTAATATTACCCATATTCTCATTTTAGTATTTTACTATGTAGTGTAAAATTTTCAAGTTTAGCACGTCTAACATTTTTCATAGCAATATCTCACTAAACAGTATTAATAATCAAGTTTAGTAAATATATATATATATACAACTAGTTCACATAGCATAAAATGCCCTAAGATCTATATGCTTAACTAATACGGTCCCATAATAAAATCCCAAAAAGGTTTTTATAAGTTATAGTCCAGTTTTAAATAAAATAAAAATCATTTTATTTTTATTTTATTTAAAAATTTATCTGGTTCTCTATAACTAGTGCTCTGATACCATTCTCTGTGACACCCCGGGTAGGGTCAAAATATGCAGAAATATCCACGGTGATGTCACTAGGGTGGATCGATAACATATAGTCCATAGAGCCTAAGATAAAGAGTTATTTAAATCAGTTTACATGTTTGATAAAAAAAATTGTTTAAAACATGATAGACGGTGATTGTTTATGTTTCCCAAATAGAACCCCTAACGAGTCCTATGATGCAGATTTCTAAGATGCTGGAGACCATGCACACACCACGTATTAACTTCATATTCCTATGCAAAACATACTAAAGGGGGTCAACATAAGTTGGTGAATTTACAGATTTTAACAATTAATTAGTTTGGACATACATTAATCATAGAAGTAACAATGCACAAAGCATTCTTACTAAAATGTAGATAACATTTGTTTATTATTAGAAACTGAAGCTTAACCTCCGTAGTCCTCAACAGATGAGGACGTAGTGTCTTACAAAAAGACACCCATTCCAGTTCCAACATGGTATACGTCTGTTGTCCCGGCCAAGGCACAGTGAGAATGACTCACCCAGACGGGGATGGTCAATCCCTAATAGATCTATTTATAACATTCAGGCGATTACAACAATTTAACAGTTTTAATATTAATCAATCATAGTCAAGTTTATACAATCCAGTTGTGTCCATTATGTGTTTGCATATTTTTTTTCCCAAAAAGGAAAGTTTTATCAAAAGTTTATATGGGGCTGTAAACTCACCTGGAGGTAGGCAATAGCGGTTTAATACGAATATCCAGTTAAAGCTCACGCCAAAGTTAGGCTTAATCAGATAGTACAGTCTTAACAGATAGTACAAAGAAGCTATATGTATGCTTATACAGATTTTAGTTAATTTATTTATGCTACGGTATTTATCTAAATAACCGTTGTTCAAGTAGCATCAATATTCATTTAAACTTATTTATGTAAGTTTCATTTCTAAGTAAACATAAAATGTTTAACTATTAATATCAGTTAGCATACATGTATTTATAATAATCATTCAACTTACAATTAAGTTTCTTAGTTAAGTAGACATAAAATGTTCTACTTAAAATATTAATTTTCAATTTGTTCAACGTTCATATAGTTTTTATTTTCTAATAGTATATGAGTTTGTGTATGGGTAGTATATATTCATAATTGTTATACAATTATTTCCTAAAGTAAATATAAATATTTTATTTTGAAAATAAAATATAATATTTTATTTAACTTTAAAGTTTCCATAAATCATTTTAACATTCATAAAATAATTTAAAACTTAAGAGTTTATACATTAATTCTTTATGGTCTAGGTTTTTAATTATGTTTTATTATAATTAAAATAGATTTTAGGGTTAGGGCTTGTTAAGGTTTATGAACGTAGCAAAACTAGTCCCTCCACATTTTAAACAAGTATAACTTTCGGATTTTCCGTATTAAGTACCTAGGGCTTGTTCATGTTTCGGCCTATGACAGATTTAATCCCCCTAGTTATATCTAGGTTTTGTAACTTTACTAAAATTATAAAAACAGCCCCTAGGGCTTCTTTAAGTTTCGTCAATTTACAAAAATGGTCCTTAGGGTTCTAAAATGATAAAATAACTTTTAGAAACTTCCCAAAATGGTCCCTAGGGTTTAATTTACCACGAGTAGTATTTATTAAACCCTAGACTTTTAGATATTTACATTTTTAGTCCTTGTGTTTATTAATTCTTCAAGACAAGTTTTATGAATTATGGTTTTAGTCCTTAAGTTTCATAATTTGTCATTTTAATCCAAAAAGTTTTTGTAATTTATATTTTATTATAAAAAAATTTATTTAACATTCAAAATAGTATATGGGCTCATTGAATGGGCTAAACATTTTAATGGGCTATTTTAGTGGACTTAAATATATCTCAAGTCCACTAACTTATTTAAATGGGCTTTTAAAATTAATTATTGGATTTTAATACATTTTTAAAGTCCTTTAATTAGTTAAATGGGCCTAAGTGAAATCTTAAGTCCATTAAATCGTGGATGAACATTTCATGGGCTTAAATAGTCCATTAACACTACTTCACATTTTATGTAAGTTTGAACTTAGGATATTCTTATAAGCTTGTATTTAGTTTATTTATATTTAGTTTTGAATCTAAAATATAAGAATAAAACTTATATTTTGTTTTATGTGATGTACCAATTTAGATCTAGGTATGTTACAAGGTTTTATACAAGTCATAAGCTCTAATCATGAGCTTAAAACCCACGGCTATGATTACCATAGCTTATTAAGGTGTGTCAAGTCTTGTTTTAAGATTGCATGTACTTGTAAGTGTTTTAATATTAAGATCTAGCTATGTACATAATAAGAAAACAAGTTAAAGTCCATGTACACCATATATAGCCTACGGCTAGTCATTTAGTCTTGGTATTTCCAAGATATGGATTTTAGCTAGTTTCATATTTACCATTTAACCACAAATCTAGGTTCTACATTTACAGGCATGTACACTAAAAGACCATCTAAGTACACATATAACATTTTAGTGATTTTTAAGAGTCCATTTAACATGTAATGATACATATCCCATCATTTAAACTTAGCACATAACTCATATATACATTATTCATGTATGTCGTGACCTTCAAGGTCATGGTTTTCCATGTATTTTAAGTTACACAAGCTTACGTTATGAGATCCATGATTATTAGTTAACCAAGATTCCAAAAAGTGAGATTTGTAACTTATGCTATATTTAAAACTATAAAATGGTTCATATGATTTTAGTCATGTTAAAACATAGATTACAAGCCTTACGGTTCCTTTATTAAAAAGTTTTAATCATGGCTATGGTGGTCTAAAATATGTCGTGACCTAGAATGGTCATGGCTTTACCAAATCTTGATTTTTAACAAGCTATATAAGCATGTGTTTATAGATGTATAATGATGCATGCAGGTGAAAATGAAGAAACATAAGGAGTATACCTTTCTTGCCTAAATGTTACCAAGGAAGATCTATATGAACAAGGAGACTAGAGATCTAGTCAAGATGGTGAAGAAAACCCTAAAGATAACTAAGCCGTGGCCTTTATAGATTCAGCTAGGGCTTGTTACAATACTTCCAAGGATGATGATGATGATGATGATGATGATGATGATGATGATGATGATGATGATGATGATGATGATGCCAAATGATTGATGATTACTATGGGACAAGGATCTAGTAGATTGGATGAACAACCTTGGATTTTTGTGGCCTATAGCCGAATTATTTGAGAGAGAAAGATGAAGAAGGAGTGAGATCTAGTTGAGTGGGAAGGTGAATAGTGTGTGAGAGAGAGAGAGTTTTTGGCTAAAAGGGGGGGAAAGAGAATGCAAGGCAAGAGTGTGATTACCTTGGTAAGAACATTTGTGCCAAGTGTTGACACTTGTGTTTCCAAGGCATGACACTTGTGTTTCCAAGGCATCCCTTCACCTTCCACATAAGGGGGTGCGTGTCATTCTTAGCCAAAAAGAGGAATGGGCTCATGTTGTGGGCTTGTGTTGGGCTAGCACCAAAAGGTAAAGGATTTTGGGCTAGTCCAAGGTGTGCATGAATGCCTAAGATGTACACATATACATAAATGGCATAAATACTTATCACAATATATTTCCATGTTTTGCTAAATGTTGCATTCATAGATTTGTTTCATATATATGAATGGTTCATTATTTGTTCTCTTACCCTTATATACTATTTAATCTATCACAAAAACAAAATGATTATAGATGTAAAAATACATAATGATAAGTTCACACACATATCTTATAGGATTATAACACATGAGTGATTGTTTTTAAGATCTTTAGATAAAACATCATTACATAAAATCATGGTAAAATCATGGATTTTACACATAGTCCTTAGTTGATTATAAATATCATAAAAGGAAGAATTCTTATAAGCCTTGGTGGTAGTAATTGATTTTGCATGAATTTCCCATGCATCACCAAGACCTCGAAGAAAGGTAGCTGTAATATCTTGCTCCTCAAGATCTGTTCCCATGAAATCCAGCTTGCTAGTAATGTCTTGAAGACGACTTCTCACCTCACTTAGCTTCTGATTAGGATGAGCTTTGAAAACAGTATACTCAATCATTAACTACTTCTTCCTTTGTTTAACAGTTTCCTCATTACCACCATAGATGGTTTCAAGAGTGGCCCAAAGTTCCTTAGCAGATTCATACTTTCTGATTTATCTTGCTCCTTAGGACCAAGAGCCAGTTTGAGTGTACTCAAAGCTTTCATGTCTTTCCTTCTTTCTGCTATCTCAGCAGCTGACACAGCTCTTCCATCTTCAGGTTTTGGAAGAAGATCATCACCAGATTGTACAGTTATTCTTCTTGCTTCTATAGCAGTAGTAATCTTTAAGTCCTTCTTGAATTGATTACCATATTCAATGACTTCCTAGAGAACATAGTTATTAACTTGCAAATATTGCCCAAAGTTAAACTTCCAAAGTTCAAAGTTATCAGGATTAAGTATAGGAATTTTGAGTTTGTGATTTGATGAGTGTGTAGCTTCAGTTGGGACAGACATGATGTTTGGATGTTTTCTAGGGTTTTCAACGATTTAGGGTTTTTGGCAATTTAGGGTTTTTGTTCTAAATGATCAAAAGTTCCTCAACAAGCTCTGATACCACTTGTTGATCCCAAACTTAGATCGATTTATTTTTTGTATTATCGAGATTATATCAAGTATAATACGTAGAGAAACTTTGTGTATTATCAACAATCTAAGTGCTATGCGGAATTAACACTTAGAATAAAGAATAGAATAACAAAATATGTAAACCGAACTTTCAACTTCGATTGATAATGATAATAAGAACAGTAATTGAAAGTTATTGAAAAACGTATAAGAATAACAAACCCTAAGACCTCCTTTTATAACACAAGGAGTCTTGTATAGTAATCTACATATCAACTATTTTAGGCAAAGATAAATATAGAGAATACAATTTAGAACATATATTTCTTAAATATACAAAACGTGTTGACTAAGTAGATTGATGTAGTTGGGATTTCCTTTGTCAGCGCCTCGATATTTCTTGTCAGTTTCCAATTTTTCAGCGCCTCAATTACTCTTGTCAGCGTCCAAAATCCCTTTGTCAGCGGCATAGTGACTTAGCTAATTTTATTCCCAACACACTGGACACTTAAAACACAATGTATAGTACCTAAATAAAGTTTACATTAGTATTTAAGATGAGGATAATGATTTTTACTAAGATTTAAACCTAGATCATTAGAAAACCCTAATCTACATAAGATTACTTCCCATTTTCACATCAAACCTTTGTTAAACTTAAAACCAAGGACCCAAATCTTCTAAATATAATTTCTAAACCCTAAATAAGCCTTAATATTTCACTAATCACTTTTCTAAGTCCCTAATCACCAAAATTACAAACTATAAGTTACAAGCCCTAGAAATTAGACCAGGTTTGTATTTTCCCTCCAAAACTTATTCTAAACACTTTCCCTCCTATACCAAGTTTGAAAACCATATTATTTACATGTTGTAGGATATTTTATAAGTGGTGAAAAGTAGGTGCACACCTACTTGTGTGCTACACATCACCATTCTTATCAACATGTTGCTGTGACGTATTCTAAGCCACAAGTGAAGATTGGATTGAAGCTATGGTCTATAAACTTTTGTAGAGCTTCACTAGCTATCCTTAGTCGTTTCTCTATCCTTTTTACACGTTTAGGAGCTTATATTGGAGCCTAAGTGTTTCCAATACTATAAATAGGGCCGAATAGCACAACATCAAGACTTGCACCCGTTTTCTCTTAACCTCCTACCCATTCTTCACATTCACTTTGATAAACGTACTAGTACATCCTACAAGACCAAAAACCTGGTCTAGAAGGAAGCCATTGAAGCTTTTGAAGCTTTGATAGCAAGTAGTGCTCATAAGAAGTCATAAGGAGCCATTTTGGTGCTACCTAGGTAATTCTTATGCTAAGCTACCTTTGATCTTGTTATAATGAATACTAAGACTTGTTATAATGCCAAAATTATGTTAGAAAGATAATACAAAAAACATAAGTCATTTGATCAATTTAAATGAAAGTTATAAGCTAAAGATGTCTTAAAACCCTAGTTTTTTTATTTTACATGAAATAATGACTTAAAATCCATTTCAAGAGCTATAATTCTGGTAAAATGTGGTTATTATGATTATAAATGTGATATGAAACTTTTTTTAAAATCCTACATCATTTGGTACATTTTTGAAGAAGTTATGTGATTTTTACAAGTATAGGAACCAAAACTATCATTTTTGAAACTATTTAATATTTTGGGCCAAAAGTATCATTTTATGAAATTTAAATCAATAAGAATAAATGTTGAAAAGTTTGAGACCCTAAGGTTAAATATTGAGGGATTAAATTGCAAATAATAAAACTATAGACTTAAAGGGTTAAAAGTGTAATTATGCCAAAATATAACTAAAAGGACTATTTGTGCCTAAATTGAAACTAAACACATAAAATTTAGTAATATACTAAGTGTCATGTTAGTAGGGAACTTTATACAAAGATGTTCCATCTAGATATTACGTTCTTATTGAGTGGTTGGGTTTACGATTTAAAGTGCCCTCGCTCCTCAAACGTTTATATAATGGCTTCCGAGTATAATGGTCCGAACAATGATACTATAATAACAAAATATTTGAATCAAAGAATAAATATATGAAATAAGAAAAGACTGAACTCAGAGATTATGACTTGATATATATACATATTGTATGTCAACTCAGATATTGTGAGGA
Source organism: Glebionis coronaria (assembly GCA_025667525.1). Taxonomy (NCBI): domain Eukaryota; kingdom Viridiplantae; phylum Streptophyta; class Magnoliopsida; order Asterales; family Asteraceae; genus Glebionis; species Glebionis coronaria. The sequence continues at coordinate 248,100,460 of CM046875.1, forward strand.
GGTTGTGATTGGTTATAGCTAAATAATTCAAGACTCTTTAGGCTAAGGTGAGTTCATAGCCTCACTTTTAAATGCTTTATAAATGATTTGAAAATCCGTTAGGGGATATGCTAAAACTAGAATACAAGTGTTTTTGTATGCTGCCAATATGATTATTGACACTACGTTTACTTGTTGTCGTTAAAGTCCCTTTTTAATTATGCACCGCTAATCATGTAATGAATGCTAATATTGTGAATAGTACTATTCGAGACTGAAATCTAATATCTGGGCAAGTCGCTCTTGTCAGCAGCTAATGGTTCCCACCTAGGCTAAACAGATGTGCTTTATTTTGCTAACTCAGGATAGTACGACAAACTTCCTACTTAAGGGCAATTTTTTGGGTTTTTATGATAATGTCTAGTCGCGGGGTCATGAGCTAGTGCAATAAGAATTGATGAATTAAAAAATTAGGGTGTATAACATTGTAGCCTTGGAGTCGTACTTGTATTCAAATATTGTTTAAAACCTATGAATTCACTCAACGATTGTGTTGACTAATAACCGTTTTTTTAGTATATTGTTTTCCTCGACTCGACTCGAATTGATTTTCAACTTAAACAATGAGATTTATCGTTTTTGGTTAATAATACTTTGATTGGTAATCTATGTCTATTTAAACTAAAAAATGGGGAAAATTATTTAGGCTAAGGAATATGTAAAAATAAAAGCGCAAATAATTCACATAAAATTAATCTAAAATGCAAAATAAAATTTTACTCCAATTAATTAAATCTAAGATGCAACAAAACTAAACTATAATTAAAAATATTAATTACTCTAAATGCAAAATTAAGTTAAATGCAAGCACGTAACAACAAGCAAAAATGATAAAAAAAAAATTAATAAAAAAGATAAACTTAAGATTAAAGCTTAAAACTTTAACCTTTTTACCTTATTAATCTTTTTAGATAATAAAGCTTGAAGCTTTATGTACTAATAAGCTTAATAATCACAAAAGGTGTAAACTTTATACTAATAATAAGCTTATCTAAATTAAAACTAATTTTTAAATCTACTTTTAAACCAAAAATAACTTTTAAAACTAATTAAAACGAATTTTATAAAAGAGATACTATTTAAACTATTTTAATCTATATAATAAAACAAAAACGGTTAAGGTAGAAATTTAAAAAGTTAGTATCGGTGGTCCGAAGAAAACGCTCTAAACAAAACATCAACATAATCAACAAGTTATGGCCCGTAAAGTACATGGCCTACCAAATCAACAAAATACGACCCGTAAAGTACACGGCCAACCAAATCAAACTAATCTAAAGCGTAACCCGGCCCGTAAAGTACACGGCTAACCAAATCAAACCAAAACTTCGCAACTACAACAACTATCACCAACCAAACGCTGTAAATAATTCATCTACCAACCAAATCTATCAAAACCATAAGCTTCTCTTCAAAATTGATAAATCAATTCGCCGAGATCAAAAGAACACAAAAGGTTAGGATAATAAGCAAAACTAGTAGCTCTAGAATATTTTTTATATTTTATAAAAGTACTTTTAATTTTAAAGCTAAAAATTATAGATCTACTTAATTTATTTAAAAACCTAATAGATCTAAACTATTTTAAGAAAATACTTTGATTTTAAGCTATAAACTGATAGATCTACAATATTAAAAAGTAAATCTAAAGATAAAAATAAATTTAACTAAATTAATTAACTACTTGCAAATAATAAAAGATGTAAACTAAATATTATAAAAGTACTAATTAAAAACTAGCTTATAAATAAGTTGTAAGACTAAGCTTAGAACTTATGAGATTTAAAAAGTTAAAAAGCTAATTAAATAAATCCTCCAACAATAAGCTAGATCTAGGAATATAAGAAAATAATATGCTTGAAATAAGATGAATTATTCCAAGCTTTTATATAATTCTAACTTATTTGGAAAAAGTTATAAAAACGAATCCCAAATAATAAGATAGATTATAAAGAAAATAAAAAGAAAGGAAGAAGGAGAATAAGTTAAAAGGAATTTAACAATAAGCTAGAAGAAGAACTTTTATTAATTGAAAGAGCTTAATAAAAAGCTTAGTACAAAATTTGAGAGAAATTAAAATTACAAAACTAAAACTACTATTTGTAAAAAATAAACCTACACTAAAAACTAAAACTATCTAACATTTTCAAATGAGATGGTGGAGGAGTATATATAATGATGATGGTCCCAGGGGTATAATCGTATTTTACTCTCATTTTGCCTTGTTTTCTTCGAAAGTTGGAGGACAACTGTGCATGAGCTTGGATCTTGTGCCAATAATGAGCCAGCCACACGCCTCAACGACCTTGTTTTCATCGAAAGGACACGTGGCGAGCTGTGAGTGGTCACCCGCCACTGCAGTCTGCCACCTCGTATTGATCCCTGCCACGTGGTACTGACGTGGTGGCGCCGCCGCCACGTGTCATCATCCCATTATTCAGTCGTCCAGCCACTCTGCCACCTGCGCCGCCACGTCACCTCGTACTGACATGTCAGCGCATCCTTTTCTGACCTCGTACCTGCAATAATCATAGGATGTCAGTGCCACGTGGTGCACTGGCATTGGCCATCTCGCCGCCACGTGGATTGCTGACGTCATGATGACGTAAGCAGGTCAACGGGTTGGGTAAGGTCTATATCGGGTCCGATTCGGGTCGGGTCAGGCTCGGGTCGGGTCGGTTCGCCACGTGGACCACTCTCGTGGTGCCACGTGCTACTGGGTTAATAATCCCAGCCAAATTTCATTCCAAGGATCGAACGTGGGTTGCCTAGCTCGCGAACTTAAAAGGCTAAGGGTTGCCAGCTGAGCTGGGCAGCCCTTTAAGTTTATATATACAAAATTTAGCTCTTGACCCCCTCCTTTGTTTGCCTGGCAGATTTTTATATAAACTCTTTTATTTAACTTTATAATAATAATAATAATAATAATCCACTTTCGCTTTATCTGCTCGTCAGTTGGCTTTATGGGCATCTCAGAGGGAGGATCATACGTCTGACTGGCTTAGGACGGTTCCTATCCCCGGATTAGGTCAGACTATGAATGGGAGGTCTTATCGATGTGTTTTGTTCTATCGCTTAGGTATTCCCTTGTTCTCTGTTTTGAAGCCCTGTTCAGCTTGTTCTAGGGTTTTTGATGGGGATATATTTGGGGATCATGCCGTATCGTGTGCTGGCATCGTTGGGATTAAGCATCGTCACAATTTGGTTCGTGATACTCTTGCTGACATATGTTACCGTTCAGGGATATCTGTCGGAAAGGAAGTTAATATTGGATTAGATGGTGGACCTGATAATGTCCTTCGTCCGGCAGATATTTTGTTTTATTCCTAGGATGGAGGTAAAGATGTGTGTGTTGATTTGACTGGTTCTTCTCCTTTGACTCGTACGGGGATGAATGACTTTGTACCTGGCCGAGCTGTGATTGATGCTGCACAACGTAAACGATGCAAGTATTTGGCTAAGTGTGCAGCTCTCGGATATGGGTTTCTTCCTTTCTCCTTTTCTTCTTTAGGGGAGTTACAGGAAGATGCAGTTGCATTGCTGAAGCGGATTCAGAGATTTTCAAAGGCTCAAGACATTGGAGCGCGCGCTGCTGTACATATTTTTCATAGAATAGGTTTTACCATTGCTAAAGGGGTGGGAGCGCAGATAGTATCTCGACTCCCATCCAATTTTTTGTAAATCCCTTTTTGTTTTTAATAAAAGTGATGGTTTTATAAAAAAAAAAAAAATTAAAAAATTAAAAAAAAAAAATAATAATAATAATAATAATAATAATAATAATAAAATAAAAAATAAAAAATAAAAAAAATAATAATAATAATAATAATAATAATAATAATAATAATAATAATAATAATAATAATAATAATAATAATAATTAATATAATAATAATAATAATTATTATTATTATTATTATATTTATTATTATATCTTGGGGTTGGGTCAAACTATGAATGGGAGGACTTATCGATGTGTTTTGTGTTATCGCTTAGGTATTCCTTTGTTCTCTGATTCGAAGCCCTGTTCAGCTTGTTCGAGAGTGTTTGATGGAGATATATTTGGGGATCATGCGGTATCGTGTGCTGATATCGTTAGGATTAAGCATCGTCACAATTTGGTACGTGATACTCTAGCTGATATTTGCTATCGTTCTGGGATATCTGTCGGAAAGGAAGTTAATATCAGATTAGATGGAGGAATTGATAATGCCTTACGTCCGACATATATTTTGTTTTATTCTTGGGATAGTGGTAAAGATGTGTGTGTTGATCTGACCGGTTCTTCTCCCTTGACTCGTACAGGGATGAATCACTTTGTACCTGGCCGAGCTGTGATTGATGTTGCACAACGTAAACGATGCAAGTATTTGGCTAAGTGTGCAGCTCTCGGATATGGGTTTCTTCCTTTCTCTTTCTCTTCTCTAGGTGAGTTACAGGAAGATGTAGTTACGTTGCTGAAGCGGATCTAGAGATTTTCAAAGGCTCAAGATATTGGAGCGCGTGATGTTGTACATATTTTCCATATAATAGGTTTTGCTATTGCTAAAGGGGTGGGAGCGTAGATAGTATCTCGACTACCATCCAATTTGTTGTAAATCCTTTTTGTTTCTAATAAAGTGATGGTTAAATAAAAAAATAATAATAAAAAAATAATAAATAATAATAATAATAATAATAATTAATGGAAGTTATTTAATTTTTATAAAAACTTTATTTCATTTTTATTATTATTTATTTTCGAAAATATATTTTATTATTATTATTTATTTATTAAAAAACTATTTATTAATTTAAAAAGTAATTAAACTTAAAAAATTCATAGGAAACAAACCGAGAGGAGTTACGATGCGAGGTCAGGACCGTTGGATTCGTAATTTCGTGCTCTTTCCAATCTCGTGGTCGTTTTGATGTTTCTTGACCTTGTATTTTGTTTTTTTTTCAATAAATGACCGTGAAACACCGTGTATTTTCTCTTTTTGACACTTCGTACCTATTTCACAACAAAAACACAAACCACACATAATTATGACATTTATGATATTAATTACACGTTTTGGTCTCGATTGTCATTATTTTAAGTGGTAAAAGGATAAGTGTTTACACACTTACTAAATCCCCTACACTTGACCATTGCAGTGCCCTCATGCAATGCATTTATTTCAAAGCAATAATTACATCTTTCTCATTTTAAATCAATCTTGGCCTTATTACCATATACTATTACTACTACTTATTAAAAATAAAATTAACGATAAAAGACTAAAACTTTTAAAGATAAAAGATATAACAATTTTCATTTTATATATTTACTTGAAATTGTAAGATAGAATAAACTCGTAAAGAAATGTAATACTTAAATTAGGGCTTTTGGTGTCATGAATATTTATCACCCTCAAGTTTCACGTTCCTCATACCAAACGTAAAAACAAGATTATTGTTATTACAAGTTAGTAAAGCTAACACTTACTCATGTGGCTTAATTATTCACTTAGACCCCTTATTCCTACGGTGTATCTCTTGTATTTTATTTTTGTCTTGAATGATCACGATGATGCATTTTTTACTTCTTTCGATAATTTATTAAGGCCGAAAATAAAGTAGGACGGTTTAATCAATAGTTAGCTAAAGGACAAACTCTTTTAAAACGGCTTCTCGAGATCTCATAAAGTTCATATCTTGGCGTAACTCGTTTCACGATTTGAGACCTTTCTCGGACCGATATTTGGCATGTACTTCAAACTTCAAATCTTTAGAGACGATCATGAAATTATGACCTTCTCTTCATTTTGGTATAAATCTTCATTTGGAGTGAGAGATCTTCAAACGTTGACCACAACTTCTTCATTTATCCTTGTCTTTATTTAGGATTTTGATATACAATGATCCACCTCCTTCTTGGACTTGGATCTATTTATCCTCATACCTTGTTAGGGTCCTTTGGATAGACTTCTCCCTGATCTTTATGGGAATAATTGCTTCTCATCGCGTGTCTTGATCCTTCATATTGATCTGGATTAATGATCTTCACATCATCTTAGGATCTTTAGCAAAAAAGTGAATCCTCATGCCTTGTGAGGGCCTTTTTGGACTCGGATATCCTCATGCCTTGTTAGGGCCTTTATGGATACGTAAATCTTCGCGTTCCGCTTCAATAAGTTATGACTTGGCTATGAACTCTAATTAATCCCGAACAACTTTTAAATGATCTTGGGCTAGAAGCTAAGTAACTTTTCAAATCGTACGACCTTATTTATTGCATTTATTTATTGACAAGTGTTGGGAGAAAAAGCTTATAATTAACTCACATAAATTCATGAAAGAATACAAAACTTATAATTAACTCTATCATTTCTCGTTCTCCATAATTTAAAATCTCAAATAATGAGACTCGTGGATGCTTAGCCTAATAAACCAATTAAGGTCCATATGGTTAAGGATACTAGCTAGAGTAAACTCAAATAAGTAAACCCGGGTTGAGTCAAAATATTCACGACGGGCCTAATATATCAAATACGTCTAAACTTGTTAAGACCATTTTATTTATTTATATTTTTTTTCTTTTTCATATGTTTGACTTTATTCAAGAAAATATAAATTATAACGATGAAAAAAAAAGAAAAATAAAGACTATTACCACTACTTGGCCAAAATCGATAAAATTTTTTGAAAAATATCGAAAAATTAAATTTTCCGGTTAAAATGAGGACATATTCATGGAAAAGCCCACTTAACTTCGATAGAAGTCTCCTCTACACTTAATATACACATTTTCCTCAATGTTTAAGCATGTGGAAGTAAACTCCCCTACACTTAGGACATTGTGCACGTTGTTTAAATCGAGCTAAGGAAGAGATAATTAAAGTGATCAATTTTTCACGTTTTATTTATTTACATAATTGAATCACAATAGCAAAAACAAATCAAAGGAAACCGGGTACACGGGAACACGGGATCACGGTTCTTCAAAGGTACTAAAAGTGGAGCATGATAGCACAAATCCCTACAAAACAACACATCACAAACAACCTACATTGCTCCCCTGCACTTATTATGGAAAAGGTGAAAAGGTGGAAATGGGTGAAATAATGGAAAAGTCGAAATTTCTAAGGGATGAAAATCTCTCCATGATAAGGGGTGAAACATACTCACTTAAGGAATACCCTAAGAAAGTCCACCAGGGTCGAACACATAATTTCCATCACAAAAGGAAACAAACCCCAAAGTGGTAGAATCACACGAGTATGAGACATGTGGGGTATCATCAAATAGGGATCGAAAACCAAAAATGTCTTCTTCCTCATTGTAAAATTTAGGGATGATTTCCTCTTGTGGAAGCATATCATCGATCTCCTCAATAATACAGTTATCATCATCACTAAAAGCGATATGTGGAAGAGGATCGATAGTAGAATCAAAAGTGATTGGTGAAGAGGCAAATGTGAACTTGTGAAAAACCAAGGTGTCAATAGCAATGTCTAAATAAAGCTTTAAATCTCCTTGTACCTTTTCATCAATACTATGATCTTAGGCTCATTAGAGTAGACTAACAATATAGGGTCATAGAAATCATCCTCGTGATGGAATTTCTCAAGAATTGGGGTATAAAAATCATCACTAACGAGTAAAGTATCCTAAAAATCATTAGTATCATTAGCATGTTTTTCAAAAGTCGGTTTTGGTAAAATAGGAGATTCATCCTCATCTGATCCCGAGGAATAATTAAAAGTATAGTCGGAATCACAAGATAACTCATCCCTATCTACAAACTCCTTAGGTGTAGGATCAATTAAGGGTTCTTCTTCTATGGACTCATTATAAAGTTCTTCACACTCCTCAAAAATAGGTTTATCAAAACATGTCTCACTAAGAGAATTTGAAGAAAGCATAAAGTCATTCGAAGGAGTGAGTGAAGGAGTCATAAAAGAAATGGGGTCATCAATGGTTAATGTAGGCTCAAGTAAAATCTCGGGAATTTCCTCAAAAGGTGAGGAAGGAGGAGAGCTAAATGTATATGTGGGTGTCAACACCGGAGGGGGAGTAACACTCATGATAATCTCCGGTCCTTGTCTCCCCTTTATTGGCGGAGAGATGGAAGGATCCACAGTGGGAACATCACTACTAGTAGTAGTGTTAGCCTCAACATCAACTCTCAAGGACGGCTCAATATTATCTTGAGCTTGATAGGTTTCTAAAATGAGCATGAATTTTCTATCGGTTTCCTATTGCCATTCGCTTAGTAATCTATCATGGTCCTCAAGCTTTTGAAGAATTAAGTCCATTTGAGGTTGTGAAATATTCCCTTGATTATAGTTTTGAAAATTGCCTTCATTTTGAAAACCTTCATAATTTGAAAACCCTTGATTTTGAAACTCCCCATAAAACCCTTGATCATAATGTGGTGGGTTACTAGTTGTAGGAAAACTAGGGGAGCCAAAATAAGTATTAGTAGCATAGCACATACTTTCCGCATTAGTATAAACTTCCTCATAAGTTTTGTCACAATTAAAATAAGCATGAGGTCCACCACAAGTCGTACACTCCTCGGACATAATCTTATAACGCTCTTCTTGCAATATTTCCCAAATCGGACGATTATCCATGACAGTGTCGAAAGCTCGATTCTCGTGATCGGCTTGAGAAACGTTTTTATTTTTTGCCTTCTTTGAAGGAAGAGGTACACCAATCGGTATTTGTGCACGCGACCGAGTGCGCATGCAACTAAACACGAGGAATGAGGTAGGAGACCTCGGTCGACTTTGAAAGGGAAGGGATTATCCCTATCGAGGTTCAATATTAAAATGCTACAAAAAATATGTACGTAATACTACTTGGGTGGCAAAACCCTCGATTATCCTTCCTTCTCAAAATACTCACAAGTAAACGGGGGGAATGAGGTGGCGCGAAGCACTTAAGTACCTAGCTTCCCTTAGACGGCCTTTTATAGCATGGCGCCTATCTATTCACCGTATAGTTCGTATTTTTTCGAATTATTGCTTATCGAAATTATTTATCTATATTTTCCTTTATTTTGTTAGATCGACACACGTATATGGAACCGGAACGCCTCCAAATACGGGGTATTGCAAGCAATACTTATGGAAATATTGTTTATTAAGTTTCTTATACGTAATATCTATAGTAAAAAAGAAAATCTTATTGTATTTTTAAGAAAAATATATTCACAATAAAAAACGAAAGAAACCGAAATAAGAAAAATAACAATAGTACTTAATATTTTTTGTGTAATACATTAGGAAAAGTATTACTTTTGAATTTTCTAATAATTTATTTTGGTGCAAATCTTAGGAAAGAATTGGCTTTTGTGATTTTATATTTTTTTGTATTATTATCTTTTTGATTTTTTATGTTTTTTATTTTTTTACAAGAAAAATAACGTTGAAAGAACGGATCCCGAAATCCAAATCATCTCACAAAAAATCGCCAACCGTAACGAGGTCGAAGCGGCAGCGGCGCCATTTTAATAACCATTTTTTTAGTATATCGTTTTCCTTGACTCGACTCGAATTGATTTTCAACTTAAACAATGAGATTTATCGTTTTTGGTTAATAATACTTTGCTTGGTAATCTATGTCTACATAAACTAAAAACTGGGGAAAATTATTTAGGCTAAGGAATATGTATATATAAAAGCGCAAATAATTCACATAAAATTAATCTAAAATGTAAAATAAAATTTTACTACAATTAATTAAATCTAAGATGCAACAAAACTAAACTATAATTAAAATTAGTAATTACTTTAAATGCACAATTAAGCTAAATGCAAGCGCGTAACAACAAGCAAAAATGATAAAAAAAATTTAATCAAAAAGATAAACTTAAGATTAAAGCTTAAAGCTTTAACTTTTTAGCTTATTAATCTTTTTAGATAAAAAAGCTTGAAGTTTTATGTACTAATAAGCTTAATAATCACAAAATGTGTAAACTTTATACTAATAATAAGCTTATCTAAACTAAAACTAATTTTCAAATCTACTTTTAAAACAGAAATAACTTTTAAAACTAATTAAAACGGATTTTATAAAAGAGATACTATTTAAAAACTATTTAAACTATTTTAATCTAATTAATAAAACTAACATGGTTATGCTATAAATTTAAAAAGGAAAGAACTTAGTACCCGTGGTCCGAAGAAAAAGTTCGAAAAAAAATATCAACATAATCAACAAGTTATGGCCCGTAAAGTACACGGCCTACCAAATCAACAAAATACGGCCTAAAGTAAACGGCCAACCAAATCAAACTAATCTAAAGCGTAACTGATAAGTGTGAAAACACTCATCAATTATGATCCAAATACCACTAAAAACACTGTCAAATACCTTATATTAAACTGTAAATTATCAGAATTACGCGTGTATTTGTGTTTTTGTGTTTTCAGGTAAGAAAGATACATTTTGGAACAAAGACGCGTTTTCAAGGGATTTTTATGATAAAAGACGAAGAAAAAGACGAAAAGATGATTCAAGGACTTTATTTGCCAAGCTTCCAAAGATCGAGGACTTAAGTTGCACTTTTAACAATTCAAAGGATGAAAAGGAATTTACTTAAAAGGGTTTTATAACCATTTGAAAAGAAATTAAAAGAAAAGGACCAAATGGCAAAGTTTGAAAAGTTTACTTATCTTGGTCAAGTTGACCAAACCGGTCAAAACACAAAAAAACCCACACACGTCTTCTTCAACCTTCAAGAGAGAGAGAAGAAAAAAAACGACTTTATCTCTTTTCATCATCCAACCTGCAAGTGCAAATCAAGCAAGCTACACGAAGATTCAGCCGAAGCCTTTAACTACAAAAACACTCATCTTCCTTCCCTCTACATGAAGATATAACTCAATTAGAGCAAAAGTTAAAGACGAAGAAACCCCCAATTTCAAGAATGAAGAACGAGATCGATTAAACCTCGTATTTTCCACGTGTCGAAACCTGATTGGAGCGAACACGTCATTCCACTTCCTCGACGCCTATAAATTGAAGACGAAGGCTTCATTTGTGATGGTTAGCTTAGGGTAGTTTACACATAGATAGTTAGAGTTAGTTACGAGTTTTAATTTTCTCTCATCTTTTCTTGTTTAGCTTTTGTAACAGAATTAGTTTTCTGTTATCTTTTGTAACCAATCCTTTATCTTTTTCTTCCATTAATGAAAGTTTCAAGCTTTTGTTAAATCTCTTTTAAATTTCTGTTGATTTATATTCATATCGAGAGTTTAATTGGATTAAGTAGTTAATCTAGTTGGATTAAGTTTTGAGTTTTTTTTCTATATTCTACTCTGTCGTTTACTGTTCATATTAAGCAGAATTTGTCTTGATAGATTGTATAATAAGTTACATACTCGGTTTGTTTGTGGTTAAACTGTTCAAGATGTTTGGTCAATTCAGTTGAATCTGTTAGAACGTTCATTTTTAGGAGTAATCATATATTCTGTTAATGGAAATCAGTTTCAAGTTTTTTACATCTTCATATTACTAGTTCGTGAGTTTTGCTTGTGAAATACTAGTTGAAATCTTTTTCTTCAATTCAATCTCGTAAATGTATAAGGTCGATTTCATTACAAGTTTATAGATTCTGTTTACAAGATTTTGGTTATTACAGTAATAAACTTTGTGATGCAATTAGGAGTAGTGTGACTAAATTCTGAATTAGTTGTTTTACAGTTACGATTTCAGTACAGAGTGTAACTAATTCGACCATTAATGGAGTTTCTGTTTTCCTTTGATCGATTGAGTTCAGTTTTTACAAGTTTTTCGAACCTCTGAATTTTCGAGCATTTTCTAAGTCAAAAGCTCATAAGCTCACATGAGCTTATGAGAGTTTTTTATAAAGCATTTAGTTTAACCCAGTAGAATAACGAATATAAACTTAGGATATCAAAGTTTCATTTACTTTAAATAAATAGTTTGAAAAGTTACTGATTTGGATTAGCATGTACAAGAAACTTGATCTCAGCTTATTGAAGTTTCTGCCTGAACTAGTGGTGAAGTGCTGATTTTAGTATAGATTTGAATCCTTTTGAGCCCGGCTATATTCTTTTTGCTTACTTAATTCTACTTGTCAGTTCATAAGCTCATAGCTTATGAGCTATAACTAGTTTCTATGAGATTCTGTTACATTGCAGGTTTGGTACAATCGCATTTCAGCAGGTTTAGTGTAGGAGTTGAGCGTTTTCTTAAGCGAGCTCAGCGCTCCGCTTCGACATCAGTGGACTAGACGACGGAAGCCCAGGTTAAGCTCACTTGATTTTCTGCAATTATAGTATACTTTTGCTTATAGCTTAACGGTAGTGTAGAATTAGTCGTTACCTGCTTGAAAGTTGATTTGTTTGTTATATTCTTTTGATGTTAGTTTCTGCTGTTACTTGTTTACGGATTAAGAAATTTAGATACAAGTTTGATAGGAATTGGTGTAGTGTTAGTGGTTTCTGTAATTAGTTATGGTACATGCAGGTAGTGTAATTGTTCATCTTTACTTGATTAACTTGGAGTCAACAATAGGTTTTTGATTTACTAGTTTTGAACAATGAAATTTCCATAGAAAAGTATTGGAGTTGTTATAATTGATTCACTTTAACTAGAAATTAGCATATTAGGATTAGGCGTCCTTATAGAATTTGAGTCTGACTCAGCTTTTGAACAAGTTGCGAAATAAGTTTTCCATAAAAAAAATGATAGAAGTAAAAAGTAGTTAGTAGGATTCGAACTATGTGTCCTCCCATTCACACACAAGCAGCTTACCACTAGAGCATAACAGTTTTTTTGACAAACTCCTTCATTTAATTTCTTAAAAGTAATAGTTTCTTGTTGGGCCAGTTGCTTCTTAGGCTAGACTTGTTTTAAACTTTGAGTAACATTGATAATTTCATTAATTTCGTAAAAGTTGAACTTGTAGATTTAATTTCAGTGTTTTAGTTTTTACTTTGATTTCCGTACTTTGTTAATTTTGTTAAATTTGTATTTTGTATTTTTTTATTTCGTGCATTTGATTGTCGTAATTGCGATGTGTTTTTAGAATAGTACATATTACGTAGTATAGCTATTTTTACATTTTTACTTGTTTTGTGCCAAGTAGTTATAGATACCAAATAATCTTTTGTTAACCAAAAACAATCAAGTCTTAATGAGAAAACATTAAATCAATTCGAATCGAGCTGAGAAGACAACTACACTAAAAACGAAATATTAAATGGCGCCGCTGCCGGTTCTTTTCGTGAAGATTAACGATTTCGAGTGAGACGATTGGATTTTGGGATCCGTTCACTTTGTGAACGTCATTTTTACGTATTATAAATCAAAAAGATAAAAAAAATCAAAAAGATAAAAATACAAAAAAATAAAAAAATCACAAAATCAATTCTTTTCCTAAAGAATTGAACCAAAAAAATAAAAAATCCAAAAAGTAATCTTTTTCCTAAAAGATTACACCCAAAAATATATATTATATCGATTTTCATCGTTTTTACGTACATATAGTATTTTTCTTAAAAAACAAATAAATGCAAAAATATTTTTGATATATTATTATATGTAAATAAGTATACGTAGATACGAACAACCAAGTTACCTATCTTCCATAAGTATTGCCGAGGCAATACACCGTGTTAGGGGGCGTTCCGGTCCTTGACACGCGTATCGATAAAATTTCATTAAGCAAGAATAGATAAATACTTCCAATAGGCAATAATTCGAAGAATACAAACTACAAAGTGAATAGAAAGGCGATGTGCTATAAAATGCCATCTAAGGGTCAATAGGCACTTAAGTGCTTCGCGCCACCTAACCCCCCGTTCACTAGTGCGTATTCTAAGAAGGAAGGCTTTATTGGGGGTCTTGCACCCAAGTAGTAATTATATATATACTTTCTTGTGGATATTTCATATCGAACCTCGAGGGAGATAATCTCTTCTCCTTCAAAAGTCGACCGAGGGCTACTCCCTCATTCCTCATGTTTACTTACACGTGTACTCGCACACGTGTAAACATACCACCTTTGGTGTATTACTTCCTTCCCCGAGGAAGCTTTTAAACGTCATTATACTTGTATATACATTCGGCCACCTTGCTAAACATGGATACTCGTTCCATGTGGGAGATTTTGCAACAACATTCCGCCAACGCTAATTATTCGCCTTGTTCGTCTTGTGGTGGTCCACACGATACGTATTTATGTGATCAAAATAATGGTTATTATGGGGAGGGATATGCTTATAATGGAACCGAGAACTTTAATTTTCAACCTAACACTCAAATGGACTACACTTGAAATGACTATATGGGCTATTCCGGTTTTTCATCACAACCTCCACCATCATTTCATGATCAAACCTTTAATGTGCCATACCAAAACCAAGGATTTTCCAATTATGAAGGTTTTCAAAACAATGATAAATTTCAAGGCTATAATCAAGAAACCTTTCATAATCAAGGATTTTCAAATAATGAAGGCTTTCAAAATGATGAGAATTTTCCATGCCATAATCAAGACACCTTTCACGATCAAGGGTTTTCACATTCGACCATTTTGCCACACATGGATACTCGTCCTATTTTGGAGATATTACACGACGAGAAATATCGAGCTATGTATGGGCCTTGTGCGACTTGTGGAGGATCGTATAGTGAAAATAATTGTCAACGATATGCGGTTAATTATGATCAAGGGTTTGATGAGGATTTTCAAAATCAAGAATTTTTAAATCAAGACGATTTTCAAAATGAAGAAAATTTTCAAAGTCCTAATAAAAAAACCGTTAACAATCAAGGCATTTATCATTTCTTGAGTAAAGACGCTTTTAATATGGTAATGCAAGCACTTGAGTCAATGCAAGAGTCAACTGATCCGAAAATCTTAGGCTTGAGCACATACATCTTGCAACACATGAGACCAAACGATGCTTTACCTGATGATGAGCCTTCTTTGAGAGTAGATGTTGAGGATGATACACTTAGTGATGTTCCTATTATAGACCCTTCCATCTCTCCACCGACTATACTTGAGCCATACACACCTTCATCACCTTTACCTCACATGGGACCCACCGACTCTTTCACCATGGGGGACGAGCCTCTTAGCACTAATACAAACACCGATTTGGATGAATTAACCTCTTCTAGTGTTGAGAACCTTATCCCAATCCAAAGAGAGCTTGAGAGGGTTTCCAATGAACCATGTGATGAGCTTTGTGTTCATACCTCTTCTCCTCATGATCACATTGAGATTTCATCCCATATTGACCTTCATGCTACTACTAGTGATTTTGGTGACTTTGATCTTGATGAATTGTTTAAAGAAAGGGATAATGAGATTGAGGAAGAGTTTGTGAAAGACTTGACACAAATAGAGGATTAAAATTGTGATTCTAGTGACGCGTCTTATGCTATATCATCCAATGATTTGTCTTGTCAAGATAACATTGCTAATTTGGATGAAGAGTTTGCTCCTATAGAGAATATGGATCCTTCTCCTCTCCCACCTTATGATTCTTGTGATGAAACCTTTGATGATCCTTATGATAGTGATGAGTCCTTTATATTTGATGGTGAATCCATGTCTTCTATGACTCCTTCACTTATTCCTCTAAGTGATTTGGTGATGCATTCAAATTCACTTTTTGAAACATCATTTGATAACCCACTTTTCCATCATGATGAAGAAACCAATGAGGATTTTAGTGATGATGAACCTTCTCTTTGTGATACACCAATATATGATGATTATAGTGATAATGAGTTTTCCACTTGTGAATCTCCATTTTTTGATGATCACACTTCCTTGAGTTTTAAGGAGTCACCAATCTTTGACAAACCAATCTATGATTCCTATAGTGATGAGGAGGGGTCTATCATTGATGAGAATGAGGAGATTCTAAAGACTGAAAGATTGCTTAGTGAAGATGAATTGATAGATAAACAAATTGAAGATTATCTTAAGAGAGATGATATTGTGGTTGATACATCTTCTTCTAATTGGGAAGAGGATATTCGTCTTATTGAGAACATGCTTTTTGGGACCATAGAGCCTACACTTCCTTCACAAGATACTATTACTATTGATCCTCCTTTTACTATGCCTTCTATGGAAGATTACCCACCTTTTGATAATGATGACGAGCCTAACATGGACATAATAGTTATGAATGTTTTGATACCTACACCTTCATATTCTCATGATGCTTTGCTCACTAAGGGGGAATATTATATGGTTGACACGAGCTCATCTTCTTATTTTCCCATGAAGGGAAAGGTTTTTGATCCTGGGATACGTATGTTTGGGAAAAATTGGTTTTCATCTACTCCACTTAAGAGTGTGCCGTCGATTGATATGCGCTTCTTGTATGAGCTTACTTTGGTGATGCTACCTACTTTGGAGTTGTTCACTTGTCGAGATGGAAACTTTGTATTTGATCCTGGAGTGCTTCCTATTTGAGAGATTTTGTATGATTGGACAAACTTGAGACACGTTGGACCGTTCCATTTATCGAGGCGGATATTGTAAATCTTATAGTAAATGGCAACGTGCTAAGTTTGAGTGTATCATGTGAGACGTGCTTCAAAGTGGATATTCTTTATTCTCCATGATGGTTTCCCCAAGGACAACTTAATTCGGGGCCGAGTCGAGCTAGCGACTTAGGGTTAAAAAAACTCAAGCATTGAATAACTAGGTTAGAAAACGTAGAGTAGATTTTCAATAGGTTAGGTTTAATTAAAAGGATGTTATAGTAGAGTTGAAGTGGAGGGGTGCCTTTCTTCGTCTTTTTCGTGTTTGTTTCGAGGGTTTCTCTCTCACATTTCATGCTTGGAGCTTATGGAGGAGGCCCGTGTATCTGGTTCACTTCGATTAGTTTTTGCTATTGTGATATTAAACACTTGTGCTTAAAATGACTACCCTTTAGTTGTCTCTTCCTTAACTTGGGTTCAGCAAGGTTATCAATGTCATAAGTGTAGGGGAGTTTACTCCCATGCTCTTAAACATTGAGGACAATGTTTATCTTAAGTGTAGGGGAGACTTCTATCAAAGTGACCTTACCTAGACCATTGCCTTGACTTCATGATAACTTGGAAAATTAAATTTTTCGATCATTTTTCAAATTTTTGATCTACTTTGGCCAACAAAAATATGCATTCATAATTTTTGCATTAATCATTTTTCTTTTGCATAACACATTTGCATTGTATATATTTCTTCTTTTGTTTTTCATCAAAAAGATATAAAAAGGAAAAAAAAAATATAATAAAACATGGTTTTAACAAGTTTAGACTTCTTTGACACATTAGGCCCACCATGGATATTTTGACTCAACCCGAGTTTGCTTATTTTAGCATTCTCTAGCTAGTATCCTTAACCATGTAGTCCTTCATTGGTCTATTAGGCTAAGCATCCACCAATTTCATTATTTGAAATTTTAAATTTGTGGAGAATGGGAAATGATAGAGTTGAAGCAAGTGTAAAAGGGCTAGATAGACTTCATGGCAATTACTTGTGGCTAAACTCTTCTCTTCTTTACCTCTATTTTCTTCGCATGTATATAATTGTTAATAAATAATCAAGTACGGTTTTAATTGGTTTGTAATCTCTTATGCATTTTTGGCTAATCATTTATGGTTGATATGAGTACGTCTTAAGATTCTAAGTTAGCACGTTTTATGTGTACTAAACTTATGTCATGCTCCATACTTAGCGGGTGTTTTTCCTTTTCTTCTTTGCAAATTTCTTTGTAAGGAATAAAGAAAAATAAGAGCGGCTTATGAAAAAAAAATGAGTGGCTAGAAAAAAAAAGAAAGAAAAAGAAAAAGAAAATAATGCAAGACTCCCAAGAGGGGCAGTGTGGTGTTAATTATAGTGACTATTGAGTTCCAATATTACCTTGACGGGTTGCGGGGATTCAATAGATTGCTCCAATCCAATATTACCTTGACGGGTTGCGGGGTTGAAGATCCAAAGTCTCAAAAAGATGGCGGATGTAAATTATTGTGTGAGTTTTATTTTTCTTTCCTTAGCGAGTGTGTAGCTACTTATGAAAGCATGACATGAGGATTTTACACATAAGGCGAATGACTTATTACTCTTGAAACGGACTTGTATTAATTGTGAGCGGTTTTTCAAGTAATGGATGAGAGGATTACTTAGGATTAAAACCGTGCTTCCTTATTTTTGGATTTTACATTTCTTATACTTCACGCTTAAATAATGACAAATTTGCTCACAAGCAATTTGCTCAAATAATAACCGGTTCCACATTTAATTGTCATGAATAAGTTGATGCACTTTTTACTTGTGAATACAATGATCCCATTTTTAAGCTTGGTATGGGGAAAGTGAAACTTGAGGGTGATAAATGTCCATGGTACCCAAGCCCTAATTTAAGTCACTGATTTCTTTATGAGTTATTTCCATCAAAACCATTTTAAGAAAATTCAAAAATATATAAATAGAATTGTTTTCTTTGCATTGCATTGTAAATATTCAAAATCATGCATCATATAGCATAGCATAGTGTAGAAACATTCCATAATGGCCAAGGTGGGTTAATTATGAGAAAAGTGTAACTTGGTGCTTTAAAATGATGCATTGCATGAAGACATGGCAATGGTCAAGTGGAGGGGAGTTGATAAGTGTGAAAACACTCATCAATTATGATCCAAATACCACTAAAAACACTGTCAAATACCTTATATTAAACTGTAAATTATCAGAATTACGCGTGTATTTGTGTTTTTGTGTTTTCAGGTAAGAAAGATACATTTTGGAACAAAGACGCATTTTCAAGGGATTTTTATGATAAAAGACGAAGAAAAAGACGAAAAGATGATTCAAGGACTTTATTTGCCAAGCTTCCAAAGATCGAGGACTTAAGTTGCACTTTTAACAATTCAAAGGATGAAAAGGAATTTACTTAAAAGGGTTTTATAACCATTTGAAAAGAAATTAAAAGAAAAGGACCAAATGGCAAAGTTTGAAAAGTTTACTTATCTTGGTCAAGTTGACCAAACCGGTCAAAACACAAAAAAACCCACACACGTCTTCTTCAACCTTCAAGAGAGAGAGAAGAAAAAAACGACTTTATCTCTTTTCATCATCCAACCTGCAAGTGCAAATCAAGCAAGCTACACGAAGATTCAGCCGAAGCCTTTAACTACAAAAACACTCATCTTCCTTCCCTCTACATGAAGATATAACTCAATTAGAGCAAAAGTTAAAGACGAAGAAACCCCCAATTTCAAGAATGAAGAACGAGATCGATTAAACCTCGTATTTTCCACGTGTCGAAACCTGATTGGAGCGAACACGTCATTCCACTTCCTCGACGCCTATAAATTGAAGACGAAGGCTTCATTTGTGATGGTTAGCTTAGGGTAGTTTACACATAGATAGTTAGAGTTAGTTAGGAGTTTTAATTTTCTCTCATGTTTTCTTGTTTAGCTCTGTTATCTTTTGTAACCAATCCTTTATCTTTTTCTTCCATTAATGAAAGTTTCAAGCTTTTGTTAAATCTCTTTTAAATTTCTGTTGATTTCTATTCATATCGAGAGTTTAATTGGATTAAGTAGTTAATCTAGTTGGATTAAGTTTTGAGTTTTTTTTCTATATTCTACTCTGTCGTTTACTGTTCATATTAAGCAGAATTTGTCTTGATAGATTGTATAATCAGTTACATACTCGGTTTGTTTGTGGTTAAATTGTTCAAGATGTTTGGTCAATTCAGTTGAATCTGTTAGAACGTTCATTTTTAGGAGTAATCATATATTCTGTTAATGGAAATCAGTTTCAAGTTTTTTACATCTTCATATTACTAGTTCGTGAGTTTTGCTTGTGAAATACTAGTTGAAATCTTTTTCTTCAATTCAATCTCGTAAATGTATAAGGTCGATTTCATTACAAGTTTATAGATTCTGTTTACAAGATTTTGGTTATTACAGTAATAAACTTTGTGATGCAATTAGGAGTAGTGTGACTAAATTCTGATTTAGTTGTTTTACAGTTACGATTTCAGTACAGAGTGTAACTAATTCGACCATTAATGGAGTTTCTGTTTTCCTTTGATCGATTGAGTTCAGTTTTTACAAGTTTTTCGAACCTCTGAATTTTCGAGCATTTTCTAAGTCAAAAGCTCATAAGCTCACATGAGCTTATGAGAGTTTTTTAAAAAGCATTTAGTTTAACTCAGTAGAATAACGAATATAAACTTAGGATATCAAAGTTTCATTTACTTTAAATAAACAGTTTGAAAAGTTACTGATTTGGATTAGCATGTACAAGAAACTTGACCTCAGCTTATTGAAGTTTCTGCCTGAACTAGTGGTGAAGTGCTGATTTTAGTATAGATTTGAATCCTTTTGAGCCCGGCTATATTCTTTTTGCTTACTTAATTCTACTTGTCAGTTCATAAGCTCATAGCTTATGAGCTATAACTAGTTTCTATGAGATTCTGTTACATTGCAGGTTTGGTACAATCGCATTTCAGCAGGTTTAGTGTAGGAGTTGAGCGTTTTCTTAAGCGAGCTCAGCGCTCCGCTTCGACATCAGTGGACTAGACGACGGAAGCCCAGGTTAAGCTCACTTGATTTTCTGCAATTATAGTATACTTTTGCTTATAGCTTAACGGTAGTGTAGAATTAGTCGTTACCTGCTTGAAAGTTGATTTGTTTGTTATATTCTGTTGATGTTAGTTTCTGCTGTTACTTGTTTACGGATTAAGAAATTTAGATACAAGTTTGATAGGAATTGGTGTAGTGTTAGTGGTTTCTGTAATTAGTTATGGTACATGCAGGTAGTGTAATTGTTCATCTTTACTTGATTAACTTGGAGTCAACAATAGGTTTTTGATTTACTAGTTTTGAACAATGAAATTTCCATAGAAAAGTATTGGAGTTGTTATAATTGATTCACTTTAACTAGAAATTAGCATATTAGGATTAGGCGTCCTTATAGAATTTGAGTCTGACTCAGCTTTTGAACAAGTTGCGAAATAAGTTTTCCATAAAAAAAATGATAGAAGTAAAAAGTAGTTAGTAGGATTCGAACTATGTGTCCTCCCATTCACACACAAGCAGCTTACCACTAGAGCATAACAGTTTTTTTTGACAAACTTCTTCATTTAATTTCTTAAAAGTAATAGTTTCTTGTTGGGCCAGTTGCTTCTTGGGCTACACTTGTTTTAAACTTTGAGTAACATTGATAATTTCATTAATTTCGTAAAAGTTGAACTTGTAGATTTAATTTCAGTGTTTTAGTTTTTACTTCGATTTCCGTACTTTGTTAATTTTGTTAAATTTGTATTTTGTATTTTTTTATTTCGTGCATTTGATTGTCGTAATTGCGATGTGTTTTTAGAATAGTACATATTACGTAGTATACCTATTTTTACATTTTTACTTGTTTTGTGCCAAGTAGTTATAGATACCAAATAATCTTTTGTTAACCAAAAACAAGTAAGTCTTAATGAGAAAACGTTAAATCAATTCGAATCGAGCTGAGAAGACAACTACACTAAAAACGAAATATTAGTAACCCGGCCCGTAAAGTACACGGCCAACCAAATCAAACCAAAACTTCGCAACTACTACAACTATCACCAACCACACGCTCTAAATATTTCATCTACCAACAAAATCTATCAAAACCATAAGCTTCTCTTCAAAATTGATAAATCGATTCGCCGAGATCAAAAGAACACAAAAGGTTAGGATAATAAGCAACAACTAATATTAACTAAAGAGATTTAAAAAACTAATAGATCTAGAATATTTTTTATATTTTATAAAAGTACTTTTAATTTTAAAGCTAAAAATTATAGATCTACTTAGTTTATTTAAAAACCTAATAGATCTAAACTATTTTATGAAAATACTTTGATTTTTAAGCTATAAACTAATAGATTTACAATATTAAAAAGTAAATCTAAAGATAAAAATAAATTTAACTAAATTAATTAACTACTTGCAATTAAAAAAATATGTAAACTAAATATTATAAAAGTACTAATTAAAAACTAGCTTATAAATAAGTTGTAAGCGAAAGCTTAGAACTTATGAGATTTAAAAAGATAAAAAGCAAATTAAATAAATCCTCCAACAATAAGCTAGATCTTGGAATATAAGGCAACAATAAGCTTGAAATAAGATGAATTATTCCAAGCTTTTATATACATCTAACTTATTTAGAAAAAGTTATAAAAACTAATCCCAAATAATAAGATAGATTATAAAGAAAATAAAAAGAAAGGAAGAATGAGAATAAGCTAAAAGAAATTTAACAATAAGCTAGAAGAAGAACTTTTATTAATTGAAAGAGCTTAATAAAAAGCTTAGTACAAAACTTGAGAGAAATTAAAATTACAAAACTAAAACTATTATTTGTAAAAAATAAACCTACACTAAAAACTAAAACTATCTAACATTTTCTTATGAGATGGTGGAGGAGTATATATAATGCAGATGGTCCTAGGGGTATAATCGTCTTTTACTCTCTTTTTGCCTTGTTTTCTCCTTAAGTTGGAGGACAGCTTTGCATGAGCTTGGATCTTGTGCCAATAATGAGCCAGCCACACGCCTCAGCGACCTTGTTTTCATCGAAAGGACGTGTGGCGAGCTGTGAGTGGTCAGCCGCCACTTCAGTCTGCCACCTCGTATTGATCCCTGCCACCTGGTACTGACGTCTCATTAGTCAGCCGTCCTGCCACTCTGCCACCTGCGCCGCCACGTCACCTCGTACTGACATGTCAGTGCCGCCTTTTCTGACCTCGTACTTGCAATAATCATAGGATGTCAGTGCCATGTGGCGCGCTGGCATTGGCCAGCCGCCGCCACGTGGATTGCTGATGTCATGATGACATCAGTAGGTCAACGGGTCAGGTCGGGTCTAGATCGAGTCCGGTTCGGGTCGGGTCAGGCTCAGGTCGGGTCACCACGTGGACCACTCTGGTGGTGCCACGTGGCACTAGGTTAATAATCCCAGCCAAAGTTCATGCCAATGATCGAACGTGGGTTGCCCAAATTGCGAACTTAAAAGGCTAAGGGCTGCCAGCTGAGCTGGGCAGCCCTTTAAGTTTATATATACAAAATTTAGCTCTTGACCCCTCTCCTTTGTTGGCCTGGCAAAGAGTTACTTTGGTTTCATTGATGGTTGTTTGACGTCGCGTTTCGGGTTGAGTCGTCGTCAGGAGGCACTTCTCAGCTGTGTGCGTGCTCCTCATGCGCAAGATTACCTCTTCACTATTCCGATTGATGGGCTGGGACAGCGGATGAACCCGAGACAGTTTCGTGCGGTATTGTATTATCGTTTGTCGATTCCTTTATTTCCTGATGGTTCTTTGTGCTTGGGTTGCCATGTACATCGGATGGATCTGTTGGGTGACCATGCTGTTCATTGCGCTAGTGATTTGGGGGTTAAGTTTCGGCACAATCTTGTTCGTGATGTGTTGTTTGATATTTGTTCTAAGGTTGGTGTGTCGGTGAGGAAAGAAGCTGATATGGGATTTGTTTCTGATGGTGGGCGTGATCTTCGGCCAGCAGATTTATTGTTACAGAATTGGTCCCAGGGCAAAGATGCGTGTTTAGATGTTACAGGGGTTTCTCCGTTTGCAGGGGCGGGGTTGGATTCGTGGGTTCCTGGTAGTGCTTTGCAGTCGGCTGTTCAGAAGAAGAAGATGAAGTATTCTTCTATTTGTGCTGAGCATGGTTACTCGTTTATTCCGTTCGCCTTCTCGACTTTTGGGGAGTTTGAGGAGGAGGCGATGGGTACTCTCTCGCGTCTTAAGCGGTTAGCTGGTTGTCATTCTAATGACGCGAGGAGTGGTGGTTTTTTGATGTCTAGACTTAGTTTTTGTATTCAAAAAGGGGTGGGAGCGCAGCTTGTTTCGCGGCCCCCTTCCAATTTTGTGTGATTAATAAAATTGGAATTTCGATAAAAAAATAAAAATAATAATAATAATAATAATAATAATAATAATAATAAACAAAAATTATTTAATTTATTTAAAAAAAATTATTTTATTTTTATTATTATTTATTTTCGAAAATATATTTATTAATATTATTTATTAGAAAACTATTTATTTAATTTAAAAACTAATTAAACTTAAAAAATTCATAGGGTACAAACCGTGAGGAGTTACGATGCGAGATCGGGACCGTTGGATTCGTAATTTCGTGCTCTTTCCAATCTCGTGGTTGTTTTGATGTTTTTTGACCTTGTCTTTTGTCCTTTTCTTAAATAAATGACCGTGAAACACCGTGTTTTATCTCCTTTTGACATTTTGTACCTATTTCACAACAAAAACACAAACCACGCATAATTCCGACATTTATTATATCAATTACACGTTTTGGTCTCGATTTTAATTGTTTTAAGTGGTAATAAGATAAGTGTTTACACAATTATTATTGACTTTAAGGCATATATTTAAGGTGAATGAGGACTGACGGGCTGTGGATGGTGATGTCTTGAAAAGTTATCATTTTAGAAAATAAAACAAGATCTTTGGCAAAACTTGTGATGTACATTTATGTACAGTTGTTTTTATTAAACTCTGAATAATAAATGAATGATAACATAAATATTTATAAAATGTCTTTTGAGCATTTTCTATTATTGTGACTATGGTACTTTGATAGTAATACCCCAAATTAGCTTCCGTTGCTATAAGGTAAAATGGGGGCGTTACAGTTGATAAGTAGTAACGAGTTAAAAGGGACCAACATAGGATGTACCTTAAATTTTTTAATATATACTCATAAAGTGTTATCTATATACACGTATGAAAAATGCTTAGTATACAAGTATATCTAAAATTTCAAGAATCATTTGTCTTCTAATTTCAGAATGACACATCTAAGGACATAAACATATTCTACTATAACTTCTGAAGGTCTTCAATGAATAATTGATGATGGTGTTGTTGCAGCTTTGCAAGTGCCAATGTTCAAAATAGTAAGGAATACTATTCTAGAAGAAAACTCTATAACTAGTCAGTTATATAAGTTCCAAGGAATCAAATATGCTATTGGTATCGCTCGTTAGATCGAAAGACATGGATTAGTTTTCTCCCATAATAATTGTGCCGAGGATCGTAAAGTAAAATTTGCTACCAGTACTTTAACTAATGAAGTGTTGTCATGGTGGATTATCTATTCTCAACCCATTGGAATAGAAGAAGCTCATAAAATGGCGTGGTCAAATTTTAAATGCCTCCTAATAAATCAATATTATCCTTCAACCAAAATCGAGAAAGTTAAAAAGGAACTATGTTATCTAACAACAATAGGAAATAATCTTAAAACCTACTTGAGAAAATTTCAACAGTTAGCATAATTATGTCCTATCACTAATTCTCATAGAATGATGGAAGCCTTTATCTGAGGATTTCCACAAGGATTCAAAAAGATGATTACTGTTTCTAAACCCCAAAATTTAGAAGAAGCAATTAATATTACCGAAAAATGATGGATCGTGTAATCAAGCATAATCCTGTGTAAAAATCAAATAACCTTAAGCGTAGATTTAGTGAAGAAATAAACCTCATCGAACCCAATCCAAGTCACCTAAATATCCCTATGATTCCTATTTTCCGTATATTTATTACCTTATTCCCAACCCATTAATCTTCCTAAACCTACAAGAGTTAATGGATATGATGGAAGACTTCCTTTCTGTATGAAATGCTTGCTACATCACAAAGGACTCTGCACTGTCATGTGTCAGAACTACTATGAGATAGGTCATCAAGCCTAGAATTGTTGGAACAAGACGAATTTTTAGATTTCTTTGTATTTTGTTTTATTTTGTAGGTTGTAAATAAATAAGTGTTATAGAAATATGCGAGTATTATCAATAAAATCTATGTGTTTTGTTTATATCTCTTGTAATTTTTGTTTTGTTTTATGATATTATCTGACAGGTAAACTCATTTATATTATAATTAATGTTATCTGAATATTTAGAACAATATGAAAATACCTTTTTGATTAAATATTCGACTTATATCTTAATGAAGTTTTGAAATCTAAGTTACAAAAGTTCAACCTGAAATATCTTTATGGAAATAGGCAAGAACAAGTGATGAGACCGCAATTATACATAGTCTCATCGTCTAAATCGGGCTTAAAATGCTTAATTATATCATAAATTACCGTAAGATGTGCTTGTATTTGTTTGTTGTGTATTTTACGTACGGATATCGTGAAAAAGACTAAAGATCACAAGAAACAAAGCAAAAACGAGCACGGGAAACAAAGCCGCACAAAGAACCAGACCTGATTGTTGATTTTCCAAGAAAATCCCTCAAGTTTGAAGAAATTACAAGTTTGGTCCTCTAACTTTGAAGATTTGTCACATTTGGTCCTTGAAGAATCATTTTATTACAAGAAAATCCCATTAAGTTCAAGTTGTGACATGAATGATCCTTGAAGATTGCAAATATTACATGAATGGTCCTTATCCAAAGTTTACAAAAGTTTGAGGGGGCATTTGGTAATTAGGTTAAAGATTTTTTCAAAGGGAAATGAATAATTAAGTTGCCAATTTTTGTTTGCCATGTTTTGCAAAGGTTAGGGGTTAATACTGCCATATATGAAACCCATTACCCTACCAAACCCGTTACCAGCCCAAGCCCATACCAACCCGTCAAATAATACCCAGCCCAAACCATTTTTACCCAAAATAGTTTCAAGCCACGTTTTTAAAACTTAAATTACGCGGTTAACAAAAAACTATTAAACACAAATGGATTAAAACCTTACTGTATATCCATTTATTAAATAAACCCTAATCCCCATATGTACTCAAACCAAAGGGGTGTGTTGAGATCAACTCCAAATCAGCAATTGATGTTAATATCAACAAAACCATGTGCTAACCTCCGATAACTCACCACCATGGGGCCCACACTAACCCTCCCTACCCTATTATCATATGAAGACGAATCTTGGCAGCATTTTGAACGATGGAAATTGTTTGCTTGTTCACCATAGCAACATCCAATGGCCAAGATACATTCCTAACAGCTGTACAACAGTAGGCATCACATGATTCATCTTAACCAGATTTGAAAAATCACAAGACCAAGGGCTTTTTTGAGAAATCATACATTAGGGTTTAGTTTTTGTTTGCATTCTAGTAACTTCTGTAGCTCACTATATAAGAGCATAACGATCATTTTCTTTCTCTTGTTCCATACTTTCTAAATATTTTTATTTAATTCCTTTTTTTCCTAAATAAAAGTTGGTCTTGATGTTTAATAAATTCTGTGTTCTAATTTATACAAGTTTGTTTTCAGTTCAAGTTTTATAAAATATAATTTCTTTTTCTTATTTTTTAGAAAAGTTGGTATTTTGAAAAAAACTTTGTTCCAAAAATCTTATTCTTGTTTTTATTTTATGCAATTTGTTTTAAGGATCTTTTTTCATGATTAAGCTATTGAAAGTTGTTTTGTTAAGTGTTATTAAGAAGTTTCTCTAAAGGTTTGTGAATAAAAAGTTGAAGAAAATCCTTGACCTTTGATTCATTGTTTTCACTGTTCACATAAGCTCATTCAATAAGTTGTCTTATAAATAACTTATTGAATGGTTATGTGAACTTGTATATTTGTATTTTTTATGTTTTGTGTTATACTTGCATGTACAAAAGAAGAAGTTGATGTTTTTCCTTGTTGATGAATTTTGAAGATATTCACAGTGCTTCTTCGCACAAGATCGTAAAAGCTCACACATAAGCTATTTTAGCTTTTCTTTTGCTTATCATGAACTTATTACATCTTGGGTTGATGTTGCCATGCTTGGTATGTGTCTCTTTGGAAACCAAGTCTCATAGTTTTTCCTTTGCTAAACTGCTTGTTGATGTGGTGTGCCTTTTATGAATGTTCTTTGTAGTTTAAGTCACTGAATCCGTGAGTTTTAAAGTTGTGGGTTTCATGATAGTAGGTTTTAAGTTATATCTCAAAATCTTTTTTGAATTTCTTTGCTAATTGGTTGATAAGGGGTGTTTGGAAATTCTAGATTCAAGGGAATGTATTGACCACTTTTTGACTTTAGCATGCTCCACATACTAGGCTGATCTTGTTTAGTTGATTTGTGGTCTGTGATACAAGATTTGTGGTCCAAAACTTGTTTTTAAGTTTGTTAAAATTTGTCACTTTTTACAAAAATATGTCTAAAGTAGTCTTAGGATAGATTTTTGCTTGATGATGCTTTAATCTTGGTTATCTGGTCTAATAAGAACAAGGGTGATATTTTTTGGGTGTATTTGGTGTTTGAAGATAACTTAGAGTTGTGCATTATTGTTGTTAAAAAAATACCCAAATCCCATCAGATGGTATATGTGAATGCTAAAACTTGATTTGGGTTTTGAGGTTTGGTGTACAATTAGCAATTAGTTGATTTAGGTCAGTACTTGACTGGTTTGTAAGATTGAGGGCTTATTCAGCTTATAAAAGCTTTTGAAGTTCACCAAAAATCCAAACATAAGTCGTTGTATGTCCACTGTTGAGTTTGAGCTTTTCAGTTGCATCCCTTAGAAATCGTTATGTTGTTAGTATAGATGTTTGTTCAAGGTAATTTTGTTTGTCTTTGAATAAGCTTATCTGGTAGCTTTTTATGTGCTCTTGTAGCTTATTGCAGCATGTTGCCTAGCTTATAAGTTCACCAAAAGAGCTTTTTTAAGTTTTTGTCTAAAATTTATATAGCATAAGGGTTTTGTGTCTGCTTATTTTTGTTGATCAACTGCTTGCTTATTGTGCTTTTTCTGTGGTCTTATAGTACTGGTTTATAGATTATTTGTGACTCCCCACAAGCAAAAACTTGCGGGGTGCTTGTTGTATCCAAACAACGCAAAAGAAAACAAAAAAAATAATAATTCCAAAAAGCAAACATGGCACGGACTCGAACCCCCACCCCTCGATGGGGGACTAAAGGGTTTATCGGTGATCCATGTTGCTTCTTCTGTTATAACTTTGCACCCCTTAGTATATAACGTCAGTTTGGATTTGCTTAAAAAAGATAAGCCGTAGCTTAATCAACCATTTTTAGCTTAATCTTTATAGCTTTTTCTTTATTTTCGTTTTTCCTTTAAAGTTAACTAGTATTAGGATTTTTCTAGGTTAAATTTGTAATTTTCACTTTTATATTTTATTTTCTAGAATTGTTTTAATTTCTATTTTTATAAAATGCATTAAAAATAGTAAAAATTAATTTTAATTTTTCAAAAAAATTCATTTTTAGACTTAGAAAAATAGCTTCTAGGTTTAGAAAAGAAAAAATTTTCGGTTTGACTTTTATTTAATTATTTTTATTTTTAAGATTTTTACTAAACTTTAAAATTAAATAATACTTTAAAAAATTGTTTTCACAAAATTTGGTTTATTTTCCTTTTTAGTTAGAATATTTAGGATTTATTTGTAAATTTTCAAATTCTTTTAGCTTTAGTCGAATTTTAAGTCGCTATTTACGTTTACGCGTTTTACGTCGTAGGTCATTTTTAGCTTATTACGTCTTCCAGTTTCTTTTCTTTTCACTTTCCAAAAGCGTAATAACTCCCAATACGTGTCTAAATATTTGGCATATAAACACCATACCTCCTCGAGAACGAACTCAATTGTCGAACATTTACGTTTTTCCTAAAACGTAGTGTTTAATACTTACCACATTTTTCACTTTGGCTTTCCTAAAAAAAGTGTACATTTTTACTACATCAAAAAAATGGCGCCTCTGTCGGGGAGGCGTGTTTAGCCATATTTATTATTCTTGTTTGTTTGATTATTTACGTTTTTAACCTTTCATTTTTGGGAATTGTTTATATCGTACATATTCCTTTTTATTTTTCTACTACTATTAGACATACAAATAAATAGAACTCTATTAACACAAAAATCGTTTTCGTTTTTCTTGTGAAAAATATTGTATTTACGTAGCACAATAAATACACAATACTATCCAAATACGCGTGAAAACGCACCTTAATAGTGGGCGTTCCGATCATTATTGAGTTTATCGATCAAAGAAAGAAAAAAGACAAAATAGATAAATACTCTTAATTGGTTTAATCTCGATAAATACAAACTATAAGGTGGGTATAAGGAGGTTGTATTTCACGAACTAAAGAAAAAATGCTCTTAAGTGCTTCGCGTCGCCTCGTTTTCTCAGCTCACTTGTGCGTATTTAGAAAGTGACGGTTAATTAGGGGTTTGACAAACTCAAGTTTTATTAATCTAATTTTATTCTTATATTATTGAACCCTCGAAACGTTTTGATGTTCCACCAACGTTTCAAAGTCGACGAAGGTTTTCAGTTTACGTGATTACTTTCACTTCTTTGGATTCATTAATCGAGACTTTGATTAGTGCATAGATTTCGTTGATTTAGTTATCTACGTAATACACAAAAATTCCAAAAAAACTTGAAAACTTAAAACACAAAAATAATCTTCTACTTTCCCCTCTATTTTCATAATTCTCTTCTTTAACCCTCTAGAGTGTTTAATTCTCATAACGCCATTCTCGTTTCATCATGTCCGATGATGGAGGATATTTCACTTGTCCATATTGTGGAGGTCCGCCCGACGGTGGTAATTGTTATAGTTGCGAGATTTTAGGAGTAAGGGAGGGCTATATCTACAACACTCCTCAAAACAACCATGGTTAAGGATTTCAATCCTACGACCAAACTCCACAATTGCCTTCGTCTTATTCATGTGATTTTTGCTGTTTGGAGCACGTTTTTGGATTTAGTTGTACGATTAATTATAATGATCATGAACCGAATCCTAATTTCTTTGACCAATCTTCGCAATACCCATTGTCATATTCATGTGAGTTTTGTGGAAAAGAACCTCATCATGGGTATGATTGTCAATCGATGAATCAAAATACGTCTTTCAACAATCAAATCTCCGGTTTTGACGAATCACCTCCGCCACATATGATTTACAATGGTGACAATGGGGATTGTTATCCATACAACGAACCGAATTTTTATCAAAACCCATGTTGCGACAATTTTGGGGGGGCCTCACAATACTTTTTCTTGCCAACCAACGAATTATTATGAGCCCGGTCCATGCTATAATTCCAGTTTTGAAAATTTTGAGGCCCCACCATACACTCTTGATCATCAAGATTCTTATGAGTTAAGTGACGAGAGACGAGATTCCTTTGTTATATCAAATCAATACTAATTTTAAGTACTCTGAGGAAAGAAGTGCCAATTATGTATCTGCTGAATTAAAATAAGATTTGAGAATTATTCAAATTTTGATGAAGATTTTTTAAGTTAAATGGAAAAATGCATCATATTGAAAGTATCAGCTTGAAAAAGATTTTTTTATCCAAATTAATTTTGAAAGATGCAATAATCAATTTGAGACTTTGAATTGAGATGTGGAATATTAACTTGAGATTCCAAAAGAACTCAGTAATAATCACAATCCTTTTCGTATTTCGAAATCTAAGAAAGATTTATCTGATTAAAACAGTACTTTTTGTATATTCAGTTAGGCAACAAGATAAATATTGTGAAGTAATATTGTAATTTTGATCGTTAAAGTATGAATGATGTTCCATGTATATTTAGTTTAATAATAATTTTGATAGAAGAATTTCATTGGAAAGTAAAATTTACGGAAGTAAGATCATATGATTGATATGTGAATGAAAATATAAGAATGAATTTAAGAACGCGAGGACCATATTGTCTTTAATGTATTATGTTATCATTATAATCTCGGGATGAGATTTCTTTAAGGGGTGGAGACTATATGTAACACTCGCTCCGATAAAGAGACAAAGTGTCAAGTTATGTTGTCATATCAGAAACATATAAAATGCAAGCGGAAGTCTTAATTTATTAATAATCAAAATAACTCTCCAAAAGAGTAATAATCTCAAATATGAGGGTGCAAATGAAAATTTGCAGAATAATATAACTTCTTCAAAACTTTATCAAGACACAAGGGTGACTCTAAGGTAGCTCTATAACCCAACTCTCATTGCCCAGCTTCCCTCTTAATACCTGCAACATGGAAAATAAACACGGCTGAGCGAATGCCCAGTGAACAGACATACAAATAAGGTTGAAAGGTAAAGGGTAGTAATGGAAGCTGCGAATGTTAACAGTATATGAACAGGGTATTAATATAAGGATCATAAGAGTCGTGAAAGAAAGGTAATCAAAATGCCTACGAGCTCACATAACATATCACATATCATATCAGTCAAATAGTCAGATATCGCATGCAGTTGCATGGTTCTCCTAGAAATGCACATCGGTGGATCAGACCTAGTGTACCAGAAGAGATATGGGGTGTATAGTACACACAACTCATTCACTACATATCATATCATACCAAATCAAAAACCTAAGATGCAACCATACGCCCCTGCAGAAACTAGAATAGCATGTACACTAGCTCATGACTAACCTACACACTCAGAATATATAGCAAAATGACCATCAAAAGGGAACGCTAGGGACTAATCAGAACGCCCTAGATAGTGTCATGCCACCGGTGCAGCGATGACATGGTCATGGTACCTCCATGACTAGTTACAGAATAGCTCGAGCAAAGGGTTAAATCAAAAGGTTCAGATAGTATCTCAACAAAAGATGTCTAAACAAAACAAATAAGTTCATATCATAGCAGTGTCAAATGAAGCATATGTCAAACGAATTCAAAAGGGCTTATATTAAATGAGTAGCAAACGGATATTGAACAAATTATGTGAATCGAATGTCATGAAAATCCTTTAAAAGGGAAAGGGTAGAATATTTTTACCGATGTCGAATGCAAACGAAAAGACCAATGAATCGTATCGATAACCAAAAGAAACATTTATTGGTCAAATAATACGTACCGATAGTGGAAGATAGAATATTGGTAAAAACAAATAATGCTTAAAATGAGAGATCAAATATTCGCACAAATAAATAGTTCTTGAAAAGAGAGTAGATATATCCGTACGATCAATCGAAACGAAAGTGACAAATAATAGTAGAGAGATAAGAATATCTGTACCTTAGATAACCAAACTTGACGCTTACATGAAAACTCAAATTACTCTCCTTCGATGCATCTATATGAATTAGGAACCAATAATTATGAACCATTTATAACAATTATTTTTATAAGCGTTCTACAAATTTTGTTGAATTCCATTTATTAAAACTCTATTTTTTCACTATTATGTAGTTCTACCTGAATTCTTTAACAAATTTATAAAGTGACGTAATGATATTTTAGCATCATATTTACATTTGCATGTTTTCTTAACTTGATGACAGTTTATATACGTGAAGACCTTTTTCAATATACACTTTACAAACCTTGTTCATGATTGAAGCCTTGTTATAATATAAGAATCATTAAACCATCTTCCGCAATATATTTATCCGTATACTCTTTTCCTTTGATTTACTTATTCGGTATCGATTTCGTTTTAAATTATTTTCTAACATGGTTTTCATTAAGATTTCAACATAGATATTATATTAACAATTAGTAGAGATAAAATTAAAAATCATCCGCTATGTTTTTTATTCTTAATATTAAATGCATTGTACTGTATATTTGAGATCTAGTATCTATTTAACCATTTGAGATTTCTAAATACATCTTAGTAAATATATCATTTTCCAAGTTTTTTTACACTATTTATTAACAGATTCTTAACTAATAAGTCCCTACTTACACTTATATGGTCCAAGGATTACCTCAAGGTAAGACGCTATCAAGAAACGTAAAACATGAACACCAAATTTAACGAGACACGATCATTGGCGAACTCAACTGCAACACACGAACAGACCATCTAAACCCAAGTAGATACAAAATCGATCAGAATTCAACTTTTAGATTAACGGACCATGAACCTTTAACTCGAGTGCGGACCGACACGAGCAGTTTCCAATCTCGTCGTGAACCATACTCGAACTCTATTTTGGATGGACAGTTAAATTAGGTTTTGTTTGCAGCGGTAGTATTTACATCTTTGGTTTAGGGTTACAATCAATTTGATAGGCACTCTCTCTATATATATGGACGTATATAAGGAATTTTCGAAATAACGAACTTGGAGCAGCTTCGAGCGAAGAAAAGAATGATTACGTTTTAGTTTTGAAAGAGTTTTAAAAGGACAAACAAATATTCTATTTCCTTTCAAGCTTTTAATTAGTACTTAAATATTTGGTATTGTATATTAGTTTGATAAATGACATGATATGATTTATTTTCTTTCATTAATAAGCAATTGGATAAGAATTAAAATAACCAAGTTAATTATGGCTTTGTTTTTTTGACTATATAAATGTTTTGACCAGTTCTTTCTTTCAGATGATTTGATATGATATCATATATATTTTCCCATATTATTATCTTTCAAATCGTAATATGTGCTATGTATAATTCAATAATTGTTCCTTATGAAATAATTTCCACTAATACTTTTAGTTAACGATATTAGATAATAAAGCTTTATAAAATATCTTATTACCTCCTAAAATAAATCTCGTCCTAACGTTAAACAATTATCAAAACTTATAGTCACTCATTAGGCAAGTACATTGAATTCAAATAATGACTATAACACTTAGAAAAGAAAAACATACTCGGTACATGTATGTGCATGACAAAAATTAGGATATGATTATGATTCATTTAATAATATTATCAGATTATTTCTTTTGGAAACAAATAGCTTATATTAAATCTTTATAATACACAAATAATTATAACATAAGGTTCTAATATCAAATGCTTATTATTTAAACTTTAGGTTATAATCAAAATGACGAAATAAAATAAAATCCAAAGTTTTAGGCTTTAAAACTCTTCCCCTCTAAAAAATAAAATTCGTCCTCGAATTTAAAACGGGTCATACGAGTTTTATAATTTGTAACACCCCATTTTGATAAATGGAATATCACAGGATAATTATGGCTTGTCATCAAAGCATACAAGGTAATATGTCATAAACATACATGACCATAGGGATAACCGGAATCAAACGTCGGTTACCAACATAAGCCCAAAACATAAAATAAAATAAATGAACAAAAGGAAGACCAAACAAGCATAAATATATGAAGGCAAAAGGAGAAAAAGTCTAAGGTAGCTCCCGTCCTATGCATGTCCTCCAAATGCTCAAGCTTAACCTTGGGTACCTACCGTTTTGGGACATGGAAAGAAAGTAACGGGTGAGCAATACGCTCAGTGAACAGATATATAACATGTAATAGTATGAATAACATAAAGAAGACATATTAAGCATGTAAAGCATAAATAGCAGCAGAAATGGATAAGTCCTAGAAAACCTAGGCGTGTAACATGTTTTACTGGTTTAGTTCTAAAAATAGCTTATGTTTACTTATGAAAATATGTATTAGTTTATACACCAAAAGCCAATATAGGTCATGAGCTCAACAACGTGCATGAATACATAGAGGGGTGACCTCATCATGCATTTAGAGGGGATGCCTCTAATTAATATGGTCTGGGTAGGAGGGATCAGCTCCTTGTGAAGGATGCAAGGCACACACCACATTTACCATGTAAATCTTGACTGAAACTGTAACTAGAATGCACCCATACGCCCCACATGATAATATAATAAATAAATAATGTCCAATAAACTGAAGGGACGCCACGAGCTATCACTCCGCCGTGGTGAAGTCATAACACTGGTGCCTCCAGTGTTATGGTTATGGTACCTACATAACTAGGTGAAACTGGCATGGATGTATATGGCTAAGGTAACTAATAAAACATAAGCATTTAAATCTGTAACTACTGAGAAAATAGTTGGCTGCTTACGGGAAATCCTAATTAAGGAAGAGATTGTCCTTACTGAAGGACGGAAAATCCGTACCTTATGTCCAGCAAAAGCTAACGGAAAGGATGAAGAACTAACCCCGCATTGACGAATAATGTGGAAACCTTGGTTTCCGGATCTTTGAAGCTACTAGGAATGCACCATGTTCATATGATTAGATAATCAAAGCGGAATTAGAACATGATACATTAACAAGGTGTTTAGGGCACAAGAACATGAATTAAAACACAATTGGATTGCCCATTATATTAATAATGAACAACCACTAGACGTGTATACATTGAATCCCACGTCTAGTCGACACACACTTTAGGTTTACATTGTGAATGAATTGAATGAATAAAACCTAAGACCCTTGGTTCCTTTTATAGTGTAAGGATTAGGGTTTACAAGTAAATCTTCTATTTAAATAAACTTATGCAGAATATCTTTTGCATGTTTATCTAAATAGAAGCTTCCATAAGCTTCTTTGTCTACGTTTTGTCAATGCTTGAATTGCATGTAACAATGCTTATATTGTACATGACAACTCTTGAGCTATCAACGCCTAAATTGTACATGTCAACGCTTGATTAACTCTTGACAACGCTTGGACAATTTCTTCATGTTTTCTTCGTTCTTGAGTTTCTGCCACATCAACTTTTTGACCCAACAATCTTCCCCTAGTTGATAGTGGCAAAACTCGATGTGTATCTCTTGTAAGTTGTACATGATCTTCAAATTGCTTCCCCTCAAATGTAGCACGTATTTCTTCCCCTTTTTGTCACATCAACAAGGAAAGTAAACAATGTTGCAATGTTGAAGATTCTCCATATGTAGGCTCTATGTAATGATCTTGAAGAACAATTAATATAATATTTTTGATGTAGAAGTAGAATAACCCAACCTTGTGTTCCATGTCTTGTACTATCCACGTGATGAAAAACTTATACCAATGATTAAATATAAGTAGACCTCGATCCCTTGTCAATATTCTCATCCTTTGTGAGACACTGAGCACGATAATGTAACTCCTTCAAGTGTTATGACAAGCCTTCATCACCAACCATGTAAAGCACGAACAAGTTACCTTTAAAGTCTATGGCACTTTAAGATATGATAGAACACAAACTCGCAAAAATCTTCTTCAATCATCAAACTTACCATAAGAATTCTTCCCCTTAAGCTAACACCTCTTCATGAAGAATTTAATGAAAGAACATCTTCATACCATATGTAACAACCTCTCACAAGGTTTAGCCCAATTACATAGTTTAAAATATCCATCAAATTCTCATGAATAGTTGCTAACTCGCTTTAAGATCATTAATTCCTTTCAAAATATCCGAGCCATAAATATCACCATGATATTCTGAATTAAAATGGAGATTCCATGTACCTTCGTGTGTATAATCCTCCTTTTTGTGTGCTTAAAACGTCACAATTTTCTCAAACAGCAGCAAACCTTGTGTTGTCCAATATCATCTTCTGTCCAATATCTTTGGCAGATGTATTGTCCGATATCAGACAATACCTATCAGCGTTGAAGTTCATATATCGGACGACACTGTCAACTCTATCAGCGTTGACTTATTCTATCAGCGTCAAAAACCAACTCGTCAGCGCTTAAATTACAAACGTCAGCGCCAACCATAAACCTTGTCAGCGTTCATTCTTATCAGCGTCAAACCATACTCTGTCAGCGATGCATTCACTCTTTCTTGTCAACGTTGCTCCAAGACTTGTCTTGGAATCATAATCCCACGTGAATACAAAGTGACATTAGCTTATAACAATTGATCCCAACATGTGATTATCACTTTTATACACTGCATTTATCCCTTCTGTTATCAGCCAATCACATGCGAAGCCATCATCATACTACTTTTGCTTTGTCTTGAAACACAAAGCCATAATTCAATCCCACGTGCAACCATAACAACACATTGGACCATGTTTGCTGTTCTCTGTGACAGAATTGGAATACATCAATCACCAATCCTTTGCTGCGTGGACTCAAATTGCAAGTCCAATATATGTCCATGCTTCAGCCAATCACGTTCTTAGAACCATGTGAACACAAGAACTCCCCACCAATGAGAATGAGTGGCTTACGGTAATACCATGGAATAGCATGTAGAGAATTCAAAGCTTTAGATAACAAACATTAGGATTTTCTCCTTTGGCCATGTGAATGCGTTAACCTTCACGTGATATCCTTTTTCAAACATCCAACAGCACATGTTTATTTATGTAAGCATCAATCGATTAAAATATCTATTGCTGCTACTCCATGATGCGCAAGATCAAAACATGTATACTGCTTGTAGTTTAAGTAAGATGAATTTAGGGTTTAAGAACCCCTAATAATCTGCTGCTAATGGCTTTCAAGATCATAACAGCCCTTTCTGTTCTTCTTCCAAACAGCACATAACACTAGTCGATCTAGGGTTTATAACATTATGCATCGAAACCCTAATTAGGGTTTGTAAATAATCCTTGCTTGATTCTTCCATCATAACTGTGACAATCCGTCAATTTATGGTTGATATTTTATTCTCGAATATTATTTAAAAACAATTTACAATATGAACTCACTTATTTTTGGGAAGAAATTTGGATTTACGTCTGGAAGTAGCATCGACTACGTCTAAACCGGAGGATTCAACGTTACGTGCTTACGTTTACATACACCATCCTTGGTGACAGTCTGACATTTCAGAAAATAAATTTATCCGTGAATATTATTTTGGAGTTTTAAATTTGTGTTGTTTCATAAACTCACAAATTTACGAGAAGAGATTAGGACTTACGATTTTATTTTAACGTCCTTTACGACTAAACCGGAAACCTTAGGATTATGTATTTACGTTTTCGAACTCCGTTTTTTATGAGACAATTTTTATTGGATTCGTTTTGTGACGGTGATTCATAATTTATATAAACGTTTTTCGTAAAACGACCCGAGGGCACGCAAATCGAGAAAACTAGAATCGAGGAATACCCGTAAACTAGTGAGATGGGACAAAATACATAGTCCCACCCCACTAGCTTACATGGGACGGCAACAATGTACAACACACAACATTTGGTGTCATTTTACTTAACTAAATGGACACTTGTCCTTTAAGCTTACTTTGTAAGCCAACAACTTACCAAAAACCACTAGCTAGTTCACTCTTCTCATTCATACATGCAAAAACAAGCTACAACTTCCATTCTCTCTCTTGACTCCATTTTTGGCCGTCCCAAATGCTCCACAAAACACCACATTCATACCATTTTTAAACCACAAACATATGTTATAATTAACATATGTTAATCTCCATTCAAAAAGATGAAGATTGGTGCAACTTATAACATCCAAGGAGGAGTATTCATGGTGTCTTGGGGCTGATTTTCCACAAGGAGATTAGGAAGATTGATGGTCATGAAGATGGTCTTGGTGCATCACAAGTATCTCCATCAAAATCCATGTTTTGATCACAACCTACATCATCATGGTGGTATAAAGATTGTCCTCCTCATCTTCTTGTTATTTTGATTATGTAAACATGTATTTTATTTCCTATTGTATATGTTTATGATGATTATATGATGATAAAAATGTTATGTGGGGATTTGTTGTTGATAATCATGGATAAAAAGATGAAAAAACTATAAGTAAAAATGGGTAAATCTTGGTTAAAGTTGATGGCTGTATAAAACAGTAAAGAACCATATGGTAAACTGATAAAATGATGAATTAGAATGGATTTACAGTAAGCTATGGGTCTTATACACATGTGAGAGTTGGCCATGCAATGGAATCAAAGTAATGAGTGAGATATGATCAAAACAAGTTTAAGATATAAATCTGAGGTTACTGTTTTGGACGATTTTTAGAAAATACTTAAAGGATGATTCAACAGTAGCTATAGGCGAGTTAAATGTAGCACATATCATGTAGTTTATGTGATAAAAATTTGAGCTTCTATCTCCATATAGAACTCAAGATATGGCAGTTTTGGTGAAAGTAAAGATAAAAATCAGATTTTTGAAAAATAAAGTATAATACTATTATATAAGCACTCAAAATTTAATAGTATAAAATATAAATGAAAACCCACTAACTTATATAATGCATTTATATAAATATGTACAATGGTAAATAAGTAGATGTTTTATAAGAAGGATAACTTGTTAAGTTTTATAAGCTATAAAACTATAAACATGATTTTTACGACTTTTTCGGCTATTACCGTAAAAATTAACGTTTTTGTTAAATAAAACTTAGATGGTTGGACCCATCTAATGAAAACTTTATAAAACTTATATACTGATATATAGACATGTATAACAAGTAAAAACCGATAAAAACCCGAACTATAGGACAAACGGACATAAACGAGCTAAGTAAACACATTGGACTAATAATTAGACTTAATAAGATAAATACTTGTAAAAAGAACTTATTGGGCTTAACCCATTTGGGGCCCAACATGGAAAGTACACATACTGATAATATAAGTAAGAAAAGGATTAATAAGAGTTAAAGAACTTATAATAAGTATATTGGACTTAAAACACGTAAATAGGCTAAACTAGTAAACTAGTATAAAAGTTATCGACATATAACACTAAAATGAGTAAACGAGAATATGTAAACCCACTTGATCATCATATGTATATAATCATCATATGTATACATAATTGTTATTTTTATAAAGTCATTGGACAAACGTCTAAGACCAAGTATTATTTGTCTAGGTTTCCGTGATTGAAGCACGTACCGTACATCCGAATTGCCGATAACCCGCCTTCCCACATCAACGTGAGTTCATAGTCTCGCACCCCTTTTAAATGTTTTTATAAATGTTTTATAAACCCGCGAGGGAGATAACATGTTAGTTTTTATAAAATAGTACACCATTTGTCCCGATTGTTTGTTTATTGATTTTGGACCCGAATGATTGAATGACCCGATTGTATGACCCGATAAATGATTAAAGGACCCGATAGATGAAATTAAATAGATTATTAAAGTTAGGTTATGTCACTAAAAGTCCCATTAGCATGAATTGTGAACTACCGGGATTTGGTAGACGCTTATGCATTTAATAGTACTATTTGGGGACGATCACCCCAGTTCGCGCCTTGACGGTTGATCCCCGTCGTGCCACATTGATTGGTAAGCGAATTTATGTATGAGATGATTTCCATAGCTTGACCTTTGTGACGACACGCTACTTTAGATGGGCAAAATTGGTATCGGGTTAGCTACCCGTTGTTGGTTTAGTAAGGTAACAATGTCATGCGGCTTATAATAATCCAAAACTAACGAAATAATACTAGACGCTCAGAATTACGATGTATTGCCTGACTAGCAATACTGGGTCATACTATTGATATTATGTTTGTGTTTTGGTTTTCATAACCATACTCATATAACGGTTTTTATTTTCATACAACGTCGTAAGACGTATTGTATGACGTTTTTACGACATTGGCTCGTATAATGATTTTTAAGGCTTTTTATAACCATATTCATATAACGGTTTTATTTAATCTATACAACGTTGCAAAACAAATTGTATGGTGTTTTTAACGACCATGATTCGTATAATGATTTTTAAGGCAAATGCCTATATTACGATTTTCGATAAAGATTTGTATAAAATGACTTTGGCTATTTTATGCCTATTAAAATGATTTGTACAAGATGATTTTCAGTAATAATTTTATATTGATATTATATTGATGGATTTTATTAAACTCTATGAATTCACTCGGCGTTATCGCTGACCCTTTTCTTTAACATGTTTTATCTCAGGTACTTGAAGGTAATTCTCGGGAAGACGACAAGAATTCATGGCCCGCACTTAAACAATACTTTTCCATTCAAATACTTTGTAAAACTTTGTATGAAATGTAATGACTTGGGACCGATGTAACTTTGATGTTTATGAATGGAAATGATTTATTATTAAACGACGCGATTTTTATGC
The DNA here is from genome assembly GCA_025667525.1 of Glebionis coronaria. Classification (NCBI taxonomy): domain Eukaryota; kingdom Viridiplantae; phylum Streptophyta; class Magnoliopsida; order Asterales; family Asteraceae; genus Glebionis; species Glebionis coronaria. The sequence continues at coordinate 248,142,293 of CM046875.1, forward strand.
GTTGTCTATGATGTGAGTAATGTGCTATCCCGTAACACCAACTAGTCTTCCACTGTACTGAGTTGTATAAATTTGGGGGTGTTACAGTTTGGTACCAGAGCTCTCGTTATAGAGAACGAAAGATTTTTAAAACCAAGGTTTTGAATAAAACTTTTCAAAATCTTTTAACTATAAACATTTTTCTAAAAATGTCTAAAAATCTTTTGACTATAACGGTGCCGAAGAATTCCCGAGTTACCGACAAGGCCAGACTGAGAAGTGTTATTTTAATATATATATAACTTGGATTATATCTATATGATGTAATTTTATTACATGATTGTTTGATGATTATTTTGATTTTTATACGAGGTATTTATACGACGTAGATTGTCACAAGTAACCCTAACTCCCCTAGTAAATTAATCGAAGCTATTCTCGTAGGAATTCTAGTTATCCTAGATCTAAACCAAGTTGTGGATATCTATGATCCCAACAAACAGTTGATATTCGTAGAACTGTAGATATTAGTTGATTGTGATATTGAAAAAGAATTGGCGAGATTAAATCTGATATCGATGTCATGACGATCTTTCCTTATAGAGTGGAGTTTTGATAAAACGTTACCACCTAGGAAGATGTCATATGATTCATTGTCATCCAATTCTTAAATTGAAATCGAAAGGGTGAATGTTGCACTTGAGGCTGTTATTGGAACCATTACCCAAAAGCCTCATGCCACTAATACCTTTCCGAGAAGTCTAGTTGAATGATCAAGTCATTTCATATTAATGACTCATTTGATAATTGTTGTTGTAAGAGCTAATAGGATTGGAAATTAAGTGTTGATTTATATTGAGATTGTATTGCCTTTACAAGGCCGAAGAATAAGATTGAAAGTATTGGAGAATGAAGTAGGATATCGAATTGAGTATAAAATTGGTTAAGACTTGAATAAAGTAAAATTTAACCTATATGGAATATGAGATTATTAATAGAAGTCGTTAAGTTCTGTGACTGAATTATAAGGTTTTAATTAATTGTTGATCCGTGTTAAGGGTTGTTCCTAGGCCATTGTCCACTAATGAGGATGCCTAGTGTCCAAGAAATAAATTGAAGAAATTTTCTTCAAAATTAGGACCGATGGATCTTCCGGGACAGGTGGGACACCTAATGACTCTTGTAGATTAGTATTCATTGTGGTATCTTTTAAAAGTCCCTAACTCAACTGAGATATCAGTTGGTAGGACGAGTTTAGTGAATTGTATGACATAGTGACACGTAATGTGTTACGGTACAATTTTGACTTGTTTGTGATTAATGAAAAAGACTACCTTTGATTGCTAAATCCTACATGTATCGATGTTATCTATCTTTTATTGCTTCATCCTAATGTTCGCATTAGTGATGCAACCATTGAGCAAGTTGTAACACCCCATTTTGATAAATGGAATGTCACGCGTGATTATGGCGTGTCATCAAAGCATGCAAGGTGATATGTAGTAAAACATACATGACCATAGGGAAAACCGGAATCAAACATCGGTTCCCAAACATAAGCCCAAAACATAAATAAAGGAAATGAACTGAATAAAGACTAAACAAGCATAACTATATGAAGGCAAAAAGGAAAGGAAGTCTCTGGCAGCTTCCATCCTATGCGCGTCCTCCAAATGCTCGAGTCTTGGGTACCTGCCGTTTTTGGACATGGAAAGGAAAGTAACGGCTGAGCAAGACGCTCAGTGCACGGATGTACAATATAGCATGAATAGGATAAACATGTAACATATAACAGCGGAAGACTAAGTTCTGAGTAAACTGGTTAAGTATCAAGAAACTGGTTTTATAGTTTGAAAAGCCTTATGTTTATCTTGTGAAAACTGTTTTAACATATATATACCATAGCCCATATAGGTCATGAAAAGGTCACGTGCATGAATACTTGGAGGGGTGACCTCATCATGCTGATTAGAGGGGATGCCTCTAATCAATATACTGATTTGGGTAGGAGGGATCAACTCCTTGTGAAGGGTGCAAGGCACACACCACATTCACCATGATAAACTGAATAAAACATGTAACTAGGATGCACCCATACGCCCCACCTGATATAATAATATGGCCAAAACTGAAAGGGACGCCACGAGCAATCACTCCGCCGTGGGGAAGTCATAACATCGGTGCCTCCAATGCTATGGTTATGGTACCTCCATAACTAGGTGAAACTGGTCATGCTTGTATATGGCTATAGTTTATGCTAAATTAACATAAGCAGTTCAAAACAATAAAACAAATGCTGGGGAAAACAGTTGGCTGCATACGGGGAAATCCTAATAAGGAAAGAATGTCCATACTGAAAGGACGGGAATCCGTACCTCAAGTCCAGTGAATGAACGGAAGAAAGACTCATACTTCTGGATCACTAACGCTACATGTATACACACGTGTATAAGTATCGATTCACTGATTACGTACTGGGTTTTATGTCTCATCTTAGCTGACTTGGTATGTTTTAGGTCATGGTTCACTGTTTAAAGCCTTAAACTGTGTTTATCTTGTATTCTGATTAATCTGTTTAAGTATTACTGGTATTTCATGTGTTATTATACTTACTGTGTAAAATAAGTAACTTTCCAAAAATAGCAGGTTTCCAAAAATAGAAAGTTTCCAAAAATAGAAAGTTCCAAAAATAGAAAGTTACCAAAAATAGAAAGTTTCCAAAAATAGAAAGTTTCCAAAAATAGAAAGTTTCCAAAAATAGAAAGTTTCCTAAAATAGAATTTACTGCTTAAAATAGATTAGTTTCTAAAAATAGAAAGTTTCCAAAAATAGATCAGCTGCCTTAATTAAATAAGTTTCCATATATAGAAGGTTTCCATAATTAGATTAACTGCCTTATTTAATTAAGTTTCTATAAATAGAAGTTTCCATATTTAGAATTAAGCTGGTTACATAAGCCAACATATAAGTCTACGTGTTTATAAGCTGATTTCTTAAGTCATATGGTATAGTGTATAGTTTAATTATTATTTCATGTATTTTAATTAAACTATAGGTTAAGCATTTTAATTAAAGTATAACATGTATTAATTAAAATGAAATAAAATACTTAGGTTAAAATGTGTATTATTATGTATTAATAACATAACCTAAGTCATGTCTAAATTAATTAATTATAGGCATGTTTTAAATAATTAATTAATTATAACTTATAACATAAAATACTTAGGTTAAATTAATGTCATGTTAAACTAATAATTAAAATAACCTAAGTCATGATTTAATTAATATTTCATGTTATTAATTAATTATATCCTAAGTTCATGATTCATAAAAATTAACATGTAACATAGATCATGATTTAACCAACGAACCATGAATCGGGCATGACTTCGACACCGTACCCCGAGCCAAACCCGGGGCACGTGTGCCTCCTTGCTGCCGTGGGTCCCACATGAGCCAACCAAGACCAAAAATGGTCTTGGTGGTGGCGGCAATAGCAAACCAAACCCCCCTCGGGTTTGTTTGCTAGGCGGCCAAAACTAACACCCCTTTTAAATCATTCTTTGATTTTATTTAATACCAAAACATGTTAGATCAATGATTAATTACCATGTTTTAATAAGAAAAATAATAACATGTTCATGAAAATAATCAAAGATTAAAAGAATTAAAAAGAATTAAAAAGAAGGGTTAGAAAGGTATACCACTACGTATCTTGAAAGAGGATGAACAAACACGGTTTCTAACTCTTGAATTTATGATCAAAATCAACAAACAACCACCTATGGTGGTGTTATAGGTGGCGGCACAAATGAAAGAAAAGGGGAGGAGGAAGAACAAAATTAGGTTTTTGGTTAATTCTTTTGAAAAGTGAAAAATGACTAGCTAATTTTCCCTTACCCCCTTGTTTAGTAAAAATGATGGGCTAGGCCCATTTCTCTTCCTTAATTCGTGGATATGGGGCCCACAAGGGGTAGCCCAAATGTTTTCTCGTGTCCCGATGTTTCGTGTTCGTTCGTGGTTAAACGTGTTCGTGTCTGAAGCGTTTCTGTTTATTTTATCATGTAGTTTACCGTAATCTTAACGCTCGTAATTATATTATATGTATTTACGTAATTATTCTAGTTCGTATTTTAAATGGTGATCATGATTTAATTATGTTCACGTGAAATATCTATTAACTGTTTATCATGAGTTCGTACGTAATCGATACTTATCATGTCATACACGTATGTACTTACTTGATTAATAGCACATGAATGTGATCAATACTGAATAAGGTAAGTTTTAATCTAGGACGTACGATCTTAAGGGCACTATTCATGGTAAAAGCATGCGGGTTTTACAATTCTTCCCCCCTAAAAAGAATAATTCGTCCCCGAATTATAGATAAAGTAACTGGAAGCAAAACATACCCGAATCAAACTGGAAAGGTATGCAAAATAACGGAAATGAAGGTGACATGGTAGAAGGGAACGTGGAACGTGACATGTCTTGAAAAGACATGGAACGTGACGTGACTGAAAGGACATATCTAATTGATAAGAGAAAAATGGATAAGAAATCCGGATGAACTTGTCCGTTTCCAAGTGGCCTCCCCCTTGGAATGGTTCCTTCAGAAGATTCTGACACTAATGATAAATCTTGGTCCTCCTGACCTTGACTTGGAATACGAAGAAATTCTTGGTTATCAACGGAAGGTAGATCCCCTAACTTCGATCGAGGAAAAAGAGTTAACGCACAAGGGTAACTGAAACGATACGATGCAAGACAATCTGACTGAACTGATAATTAGAAACGATGCGCGAGACATAAAGAAACGTAGTACGTGAAAAATTCTGAACGTGATACGTGAAAAATTTTGAACGTGCTACGTGGAGATATGGCGAGTGTAGTATGAGTAAACATATCGTGATCCATGATACGTGTAACATATCTTGATCATGATATGAGGAACGTGGAATGAACATGACATGTGAGACATATCGTGATCATAGAATATAATGGCGGTAACGCCAAACGCTACAAAGTGGGACGTGGAAAATGACGTGAAACGTCTATCTGATGATGGTGAGTTATACTAAACTTGGGTCTGGTCACACAAGTTCTTGCAAACTTCCCAGAATGAGAAAAGAAATGAACGTAAAATCGTAAGCCAAAATACGATCATGAACGTGAATAGTGTCATGAACGTGAGCGCGAAAGCAAGTCGTGGAATTAGAATGAAGACGTGAAGTAAGTTAGGAGTACAATTACGAATCTTTGTCTGACCCGATAGCTGAGGGATTGCCAAGTGATCGGATGAGCCTTGGCTGGAACATGTTTGTTCAATCTGTTGGTTCTGAAATCCGTACGGATGTAAGGATTCTGCAGACTTGATCAAACTGTTGACAATAACCCAGATAGCATCATGCTTCTTCTGAGTTTGCTGAAATCTGGTACTAAAATCCATGGAGATCTTGTCCCTTTTCGATTCACAATTTCATATGATGAAAACATCCCAGTTTGTTGGTGTCCTATCTTAACCTGTTGGTATGTCAGGTACCTAGATATGAACGTAACTGTATCTTGCTTCGTAGAACTTGATACCTAGGAGTTTGCGAAACTCTGAGTCTCTGAATCTAGACTTCTCCTAGCGTATAATTTTCTAGAACACCTAATGTAGTGTAGGGTTCTCTCCTTTACGCATAAGCTAGGTCATGGTAAGATTAACCATAGAAACCCATGTGATTCAGTGTGTCACTGTAATCAAACAGAATTGATATTGGAAAAAATTCCAGGGTAGAATTTCTCTTGTCATAGAATTTGCAACATAGTGCAGATATGGTCTTCCTGTTCTTCTCTAGGCTTAGAGGAAATCAGGTTATCCTCAATGAAAACGCTGATGAATTTGTTTAGGAGTTCATGGAAACTCAATTTATTAAGTCCATAATGCGGTTGGAGCATTGATGAGACTAATACAAAATCATAAATCTAGCATGACCGTGTCGTGTACGAATAGCAGTCATGGACATGTCCTGCTTTTTCACTCGTCACTGTTGGCAGCATGATCGTGAGTTCGATCTTGGAAAAGTGATTAACACCAAACGATTGATTGGACATGTTGTCAATATGTGGAGGAGAATAACTGTCATGAATGGTGATTTGTTTAAGTCGACGGTAGTCGACACATAATCTCATGGTACCATCCTTCTCCTTGAAGGTTCTTCTGGAGTGTAAGGATCAATTTGGAATAATCAACTGGCTATGCGTAAAAGAGTTAAGTGGTTGTGTCTTACTGACAACTAGAAAATTTTAGCGACCATGGCTAACAAAGCGCGTGCTTGAAAAGCATATATAATTTGTACAGATTTTCCTGATGGAAAATCAAGCTGAATGTATTCAGGAGCCTGAACATTACTGTACATAATTATGAATCATAGCATGGTGTGGTGTTCATAGTACATAATTAGGATAAAATTCATCTCGTGTCTGTCCGAGGAAATGCGTTAGCAGCTTGGATCTTATCATTTAGCTGAAGGAAAACCTTCGTATGCGTGGGAATACGAAAGGCGTCCTTCATGGTTATGAATATATGAACTATGGTGAAAGAGATGAAAGTAACATCGGCAACGTGATAGTTCTCACTGATGCGCCGATAATGGTATTGAAATTCTTGTGGCCTGATTAATACATGGCACAACAACATAGATATACCCTTGGAGGGTACCCTGAATTTCTTAGAAATGTTCCATAATTAGACGTGAGTCATGTGTCTTGACTCGTGTCTTGAGAAATGTAAGCGTGACATATGTCTTGACTGGTATCTTGACATGTGTCCTCAGAAAGTATACGTGAGACATGTGTCTTGACTGATGTCTTGACATGTGTCTCGAGATGTGAAACAATTAGAACTACAAATATTAGGTTAATATGCCAGAATTGGCGGATCGGTTGGACTACTGATCATTTGTATGTCTGATCACGTCCGTGGCCGGAGCCTCGGTTGTGATTTCTAGGATAGTTGCTGTCATAGGAGTGGTTACTATCATCTTGTCTGTCGGTTCCATGACGGTCATTCTCATGACCGTGACTCATGTAACTATTTAGCTGAGTGGCCGGTTGGTACTGGTTTGCACTCATATGGCTGAAATGACGGCCGAACGACGTGTGACATGTAACTATGAATTTGGGACAATGATTGATGGGAATTGTCTGATGGTGAAGCATCTTCTCGTCCAATTGCTTTGCTCCGACGCCTTTGTCTTCGTCTTTTAGGATCTCCAGGTTGTGAACAGCATCAGCATCAGCATCTCGTAGCGTCTCCCAACATCAGCAGCATCAACCTTCAGTAACATCTCCAAGCTATGAGCGGCATCGACAACCTTGTAGAATATCAGCAAGTGAACATACGCCTGAGATGATTTAGAATCGACTAGCGAATACTCGTGAAGTATTGCAAGTAGAATACACATGGATTAATACACATGAATTACGGTACGTGGAGTACACATGGAATGCACATGAAATGATCGGTATGGACTCGTTCATTTGTCATGATTTAAGGAAAGTAAACCGGTTAAACGGTTAAGAAAACCATCATGATAACCTGACAGTATTAGCATAGACATCATTCTGGTTGCATAGAGAAACGCTAAAGTGTGGTTACACAAAATTCAACGATGATTTGCCTGACAGCATGATCAATGGAAACCAACCATGACTATCATGAAAGCATGATTCAAGAAATCTAACAATGTCTTGCAGGACAACGTAAATAACAAAAGAGGCGTGAAACATAATCAACATGAAGACGTAATTATCACGAGGAAACACGAAACCATCTATTACGAAGAAGTGTATAACATAATCAGCATGAAACTGAAGTTAACCATGACAGTATGAAGGCATACTTGACATAAAGACATAATAACTTATGATGGGACATGAAAAAAAAATTTTATGCCAATTTAAATCATGAGAAAAATTTTATGCAAGAAAACAGTGCATGAATGCGTAATGTAGTTTATAAAACCTTTATATGTGCGAGGGAACGCCTATGGGTCGGTTCCAAAACAAAAGACATGGCGAGGGGACGCCTATGGGTCGGTCCCAAAGTTAAAAGTTTCGATAAAAGCACATGCGACTAAATAGGGCCAGTCCTGTACCAACCATTACTTAGTCAAAATTCCTGCAACAGATGACATATGATATAAATGCATGAATGCATGAAACATAATAATTAAAAGTCATTGTCAAAACTTAACAGAAAAAATTTTATGTGAAAATTATGAACTACTGGGGTTCAGTTCACATAATCACAGTTCACTAGGAACATCATGCATAGACACTGACACATAACTAAGTATGGATGACGGTTGTTCATTCCATATTAGTAAGACGATACTGGTGCAAACATCATGGTGAAAACAACAAGGTGCTGAAAACGTCATGGCTAAAACAAAAAGGTGCTGAAAACATAATGGTTAAAACAACAACGCGCTGAAACATCAATACGTGGAATAACAATCGTTGGCTTAGGAAGCTCCTGGTGACTACCCACTAGTCACAGGTCGAGTTTTAGAGCCTACAGGTCGAAGCCTTGGGCTTTGATACCATAATTGTAACACCCCATTTTGATAAATGGAATGTCACGCGTGATTATGGCGTGTCATCAAAGCATGCAAGGTGATATGTAGTAAAACATACATGACCATAGGGAAAACCGGAATCAAACATCGGTTCCCAAACATAAGCCCAAAACATAAATAAAGGAAATGAACTGAATAAAGACTAAACAAGCATAACTATATGAAGGCAAAAAGGAAAGGAAGTCTCTGGCAGCTTCCATCCTATGCGCGTCCTCCAAATGCTCGAGTCTTGGGTACCTGCCGTTTTTGGACATGGAAAGGAAAGTAACGGCTGAGCAAGACGCTCAGTGCACGGATGTACAATATAGCATGAATAGGATAAACATGTAACATATAACAGCGGAAGACTAAGTTCTGAGTAAACTGGTTAAGTATCAAGAAACTGGTTTTATAGTTTGAAAAGCCTTATGTTTATCTTGTGAAAACTGTTTTAACATATATATACCATAGCCCATATAGGTCATGAAAAGGTCACGTGCATGAATACTTGGAGGGGTGACCTCATCATGCTGATTAGAGGGGATGCCTCTAATCAATATACTGATTTGGGTAGGAGGGATCAACTCCTTGTGAAGGGTGCAAGGCACACACCACATTCACCATGATAAACTGAATAAAACATGTAACTAGGATGCACCCATACGCCCCACCTGATATAATAATATGGCCAAAACTGAAAGGGACGCCACGAGCAATCACTCCGCCGTGGGGAAGTCATAACATCGGTGCCTCCAATGCTATGGTTATGGTACCTCCATAACTAGGTGAAACTGGTCATGCTTGTATATGGCTATAGTTTATGCTAAATTAACATAAGCAGTTCAAAACAATAAAACAAATGCTGGGGAAAACAGTTGGCTGCATACGGGGAAATCCTAATAAGGAAAGAATGTCCATACTGAAAGGACGGGAATCCGTACCTCAAGTCCAGTGAATGAACGGAAGAAAGACTCATACTTCTGGATCACTAACGCTACATGTATACACACGTGTATAAGTATCGATTCACTAATTACGTACTGGGTTTTATGTCTCATCTTAGCTGACTTGGTATGTTTTAGGTCATGGTTCACTGTTTAAAGCCTTAAACTGTGTTTATCTTGTATTCTGATTAATCTGTTTAAGTATTACTGGTATTTCATGTGTTATTATACTTACTGTGTAAAATAAGTAACTTTCCAAAAATAGCAGGTTTCCAAAAATAGAAAGTTTCCAAAAATAGAAAGTTCCAAAAATAGAAAGTTACCAAAAATAGAAAGTTTCCAAAAATAGAAAGTTTCCAAAAATAGAAAGTTTCCAAAAATAGAAAGTTTCCTAAAATAGAATTTACTGCTTAAAATAGATTAGTTTCTAAAAATAGAAAGTTTCCAAAAATAGATCAGCTGCCTTAATTAAATAAGTTTCCATATATAGAAGGTTTCCATAATTAGATTAACTGCCTTATTTAATTAAGTTTCTATAGATAGAAGTTTCCATATTTAGAATTAAGCTGGTTACATAAGCCAACATATAAGTCTACGTGTTTATAAGCTGATTTCTTAAGTCATATGGTATAGTGTATAGTTTAATTATTATTTCATGTATTTTAATTAAACTATAGGTTAAGCATTTTAATTAAAGTATAACATGTATTAATTAAAATGAAATAAAATACTTAGGTTAAAATGTGTATTATTATGTATTAATAACATAACCTAAGTCATGTCTAAATTAATTAATTATAGGCATGTTTTAAATAATTAATTAATTATAACTTATAACATAAAATACTTAGGTTAAATTAATGTCATGTTAAACTAATAATTAAAATAACCTAAGTCATGATTTAATTAATATTTCATGTTATTAATTAATTATATCCTAAGTTTATGATTCATAAAAATTAACATGTAACATAGATCATGATTTAACCAACGAACCATGAATCGGGCATGACTTCGACACCGTACCCCGAGCCAAACCCGGGGCACGTGTGCCTCCTTGCTGCCGTGGGTCCCACATGAGCCAACCAAGACCAAAAATGGTCTTGGTGGTGGCGGCAATAGCAAACCAAACCCCCCTCGGGTTTGTTTGCTAGGCGGCCAAAACTAACACCCCTTTTAAATCATTCTTTGATTTTATTTAATACCAAAACATGTTAGATCAATGATTAATTACCATGTTTTAATAAGAAAAATAATAACATGTTCATGAAAATAATCAAAGATTAAAAGAATTAAAAAGAATTAAAAAGAAGGGTTAGAAAGGTATACCACTACGTATCTTGAAAGAGGATGAACAAACACGGTTTCTAACTCTTGAATTTATGATCAAAATCAACAAACAACCACCTATGGTGGTGTTATAGGTGGCGGCACAAATGAAAGAAAAGGGGAGGAGGAAGAACAAAATTAGGTTTTTGGTTAATTCTTTTGAAAAGTGAAAAATGACTAGCTAATTTTCCCTTACCCCCTTGTTTAGTAAAAATGATGGGCTAGGCCCATTTCTCTTCCTTAATTCGTGGATATGGGGCCCACAAGGGGTAGCCCAAATGTTTTCTCGTGTCCCGATGTTTCGTGTTCGTTCGTGGTTAAACGTGTTCGTGTCTGAAGCGTTTCTGTTTATTTTATCATGTAGTTTACCGTAATCTTAACGCTCGTAATTATATTATATGTATTTACGTAATTATTCTAGTTCGTATTTTAAATGGTGATCATGATTTAATTATGTTCACGTGAAATATCTATTAACTGTTTATCATGAGTTCGTACGTAATCGATACTTATCATGTCATACACGTATGTACTTACTTGATTAATAGCACATGAATGTGATCAATACTGAATAAGGTAAGTTTTAATCTAGGACGTACGATCTTAAGGGCACTATTCATGGTAAAAGCATGCGGGTTTTACACAAGTACTCATCTTGAACTGAGTTACGTTGTGGATTATTCTTTTGAGTGCCATCGAGATCATGAACCTCATGATTATTTGGCTAAGCTCCTTTCCTATCATATTGTAGTTAGTTCTCGGTGAACAACTCTTCATCACTCTTTTGCAGATCACACATTATATTTATAAAGTTAAAACGGTATCCTTTGAGAAAATTTGAATTTTCATCACTAAAAGGATTACTCAAAGTAAGATTTATAAGTGATTGTTATCGAAACGAAGTTGTTTATAAAACACATTGGAAAACTTAATTGTCTTCATAACAAAGAAAATATTTGTAAATTTATTTTAATTCTTATTTAAGAATGAAGCATGGAAATGTTTTTATTATAAACATGATGATAAAATTTTGACGAACTGAGTATTGCATCGTTAATCTTGAAATTGTATATAGTTGCGCGCCTACATACAATTTGGAATGGACTATGCAAGGCTGATTAGTAGTCACCATAAAACTGATTAATAAACACTACATTTCCTTTGAAGATTGTGAAAGAATAAATTTTATGAGATCTGCAAGAAGTACAAAATAGGGACATATTGATAGGGACATCTACATATGTGCCCGTACTATTTATTCTTCTGAGTCGAATTTACTCATTTGTGAAAATTGTCTTATTTGACAATTGACAATCCTTTCTTGTCCAATTATTCCGTAGTGAGATTCTTAGGAAAAGTATTTGATTATCGAGTGTTGATACCCGACTAGATGTATCGACGTTCCTATCTATTCTTTTGATTTGATTTCATTTGAATGACCTGGGTAACGATCCGAGGAGCTTTGGAGTGCGTACTCAAATTATGAAAACATGGGATATATTCATATTCATTAAATGTTTTCATCTGTATTTGATTTAAAATTCTATCGCATAGATTATGCGTTGACCTTACTCTTTTAATAGTAGTTGTGTATCCTAATATCCCTGAATTTGTGAAGGATTATGAATTATTAGTCTTTTGAGAAGTTCACATCTTATCAACGATATTGAAACTGGAAAGTTGATAGTGCCAGTGAAATGGATTGATTGATTATGACATGACGACATTGTCTTAATTGATGGGAACTCGAGTAGAATTCCCCTAAATGATAAGATGTTGATTATCAAAAGTGATCTAAATAATTCTTGATGGATGTCCATATCCTTCCTTTAGACTTGAAATTATACCGTGAATGGTTGTGAATTAGTTATAAATATTGTAATCTAGAAGAACCTAATATGAATGTATTACAAGATGTTTATGTTATCTGAAACCTTAGGAAGTATTTGTTGATGAGTTACCTAGACTATTGCCATTTAGGCAAGTTGAAATTGATATTGATTATATTTCCGGTGTTGCACTTGTGGCTGGTGCACTGTACGTCAGCACCATCTGAATTTAAGGAATTACCGTACAACTGAGAGAGTTGTCGGAGAAAGATTTTATTATACCAAGCCTGTCATCCTGAAGAGCTATGGTGTTATCATTCCTTATATTTATAGATTACTGTGACTGAGTAAATTGACAATCGAAAACGACATCCATAACTCGAAATGGAAGATTTGTTCAATCATTTACAAGGTTCTAGCGTAAGTTTAAAGATTTGATCCACGGCATGGTTATCATCAACTTCGTATCTGCGAAAGAGATTATCTATTCCAATCACTACATCTGGTGCTTGTACTGAACATTATGAGTTTCACGTGATGTCGTTTGGATTGACTAACACACATGTAGCATTCATAAATATGATGAATCGCGTGTGTAGGCTGTAATTTGATAAATTCATGCTCGTGATCACTAAGGACTATTTATTTGTTTATAAGTATAAGAAGGAGTTAGTAATTATTTATAGATTGCCCTGAATTGGCCGAACAACGAAAACCTGTACCTTGAATATATAACATAAGACTTAAGACTTAATTCTTTACATGATTTAACCGTGTGATTAATAGATAATGGAAGCTATATTGACTTTTCAAAGATTAGAACCATTAACGCTTAGGGATTAAAAACTTAATCCTTTATATTAAAATGACCGTTGGATTAATAATGGTAAGATGTATGCATATAGACTCTTCAAAAATTAAGAGTCCTTTTAAGACTTTGGATTTTACCAAAAAGAAATGGAAATATGTTTTGACAAATGTTTTAACAAAGGATTTTTAAAGGGACTATTCCCTTATACACAAACCATTTAACTAAACTTCTGTTTAGGGGTAAATGTTTGTGTATACCTTAAGACAACCTAAGAAGGATTGAGGAAACCATTGAAACCATGACTTGAAGAATTGAAACGATAATTTACGCTTTTCAAACTAAGAAAATTTTGACCACAGTATAACCAAAGATTTTTCGAACATTTACGAATCCTATTTATTATTTTCGATAAATCAACAAAAATCGTGTTAATATAATTCAAAATTATTTTTGAACATTTTATATAATTGGTCGAACAAAGAAATTTAAAACTTTTACGTTTACGCTTCATAAAAGTTAACTAATAATTATTTAATTAATCATAATAATTATCGACGCTTTAGACGACGGATTGAGTAAAAACTGATAAAAATGATTGTAAAGACGAAACAAAAACATAGAAGATATGAAGAAAGAATTTTGAATAAATACGGTTATGATATTTATTTCATCAGGAAAGTGAACGAAATTACTGACGCATAATATAGAAAGAATATCTGAGTAAATTATGGACATGATAATTATATCATCATGAGAGGTGAATATAGATACCGACACGTTATGTATAAAGGATAAAGAACCAATTAGGATATATTTCTTAATAATGAACGTGCAAAATAAATTGCCGAACAATATAAAAATAAACGATGTTTGTAAAAAGGATAATATAAATAATAAAAAGTGGTTCGCGGCTAATGTGAACCATTAGAAATGAGAAGTCGATAGCGTTAAATGTTTTAAAAGGCCGTTTATGGTTGCCTAAATACGGAAGATTGTGAGATGTAGTTAAATTGGAAATTTTGTAAGTATAAGTATTCTATTTATGTCATTTATGACTAAAAGTATCTTTGTCTGAAGAAGTTGTACTAATGGTAAATTATGAAGGCAGACATCGCCTCATACATTAGTAAACGTCTAGCTATTGTAAAGGTCATCATCTGAATTTGATTCGATTTGGGTCATCGTCGACAGACTGACCAAATCTGCTAATATCATTCCCGTTAATAATAAATGCAAAAAGAGTTATGTAAATATAGTGTGCTTGTATCAAACATCTTTATCAAGATCCTCGCTTCGCATCGAATTTCTAGAGATTTGCTCAGAAATCATTGAGAACGAACCTTGATGAGAGTACTATGTACCACCCCAAATCGAAGGGACGAGGTAAAGTAAAGATACAAAGTAAAATAAGTGTTGTTTTATGTTTGAATGATTGACCTTTGCTAATAGACCGTATAATCGTTTTCCTTTGGAGAGATTATCATTGATAATTATCGTATTAGGATCGAGATCTAATCTTGTTAGGATCTAAATATTAGAGCATCTGTAAGCAGGAGTTGAGATAAAGACACCCGACATACACCCATTGTGAGTTAGACATGTCTTTTAGGTTTGAGGTTTCCTATGATGGCGAACCTAACCTTACAAAATACCCGACCCGCGAGACCTGAAACGATTGGTGAAATTAGGATTTGATTATTGACTGCCGGTAGTGGGCAAGAGGTTATGTCAATATGAAAAGTAGATCTTGAAGTGCCAAATGGGTAGCGAAGTTATGCCACAATTTTTAACCTTGGAAAAATGAATTCATGATCTGACAAATCATGGGATATAAGTCCCCGTTGTATGGGACCATTGAGATGATGTAAAAGTTGGGATTGAAAGGCATATAAGCTGGATCTACCCTAGGACTTCACAGACTGCGTGAATTATGTTTCGTAAATCGAACTTGATGGAATATCTATCAAGTGAAAATCTGATTGTTCTTAGTAAATCTTAGATCAGCGAAAAGTTGCATTCATCAGAAACCCGTGAACATCATGGATAGAGAAAGTAAGTCAACATGTAGCCTGATCTTATTCCCGTAGTTATGTTTGATGAAACTCGCGTATTATAATGGATTACACTTGTGAGAAAAGACCGAGTGTGGAGGAAATACCCACATGGCTTTAACTCTATAAGAAGCGAGTAGTAAGGTAAGATGATCTTTGAGGACAAAGATCCTGTTTAGGGGTAAATGCTGTGACAATCCGTCAATTTATGGTTGATATTTTATTCTCGAATATTATTTAAAAACAATTTACAATATGAACTCACTTATTTTTGGGAAGAAATTTGGATTTACGTCTGGAAGTAGCATCGACTACGTCTAAACCGGAGGATTCAACGTTACGTGCTTACATTTACATACACCATCCTTGGTGACAGTCCGACATTTCAGAAAATAAATTTATCCGTGAATATTATTTTGGAGTTTTAAATTTGTGTTGTTTCATAAACTCACAAATTTACGAGAAGAGATTAGGACTTACGATTTTATTTTAACGTCCTTTACGACTAAACCGGAAACCTTAGGATTATGTATTTACGTTTTCGAACTCCGTTTTTTATGAGACAATTTTTATTGGATTCGTTTTGTGACGGTGATTCATAATTTATAAAAACGTTTTTCGTAAAACGACCCGAGGGCACGCAAATCGAGAAAACTAGAATCGAGGAATACCCGTAAACTAGTGAGATGGGACAAAATACATTGTCCCACCCCACTAGCTTACATGGTACGGCAACAATTTACAACACACCACATTTGGTGTCATTTTTACTTAACTAAATGGACACTTGTCCTTTAAGCTTACTTTGTAAGCCAACAACTTACCAAAAACCACTAGCTAGTTCACTCTTCTCATTCATACATGCAAAAACAAGCTACAACTTCCATTCTCTCTCTTGACTCCATTTTTGGCCGTCCCAAATGCTCCATAAAACACCACATTCATACCATTTTTAAACCACAAACATGTGTTATAATTAACATATGTTAATCTCCATTCAAAAAGATGAAGATTGGTGCAACTTATAACATCCAAGGAGGAGTATTCATTGTGTCTTGGGGCTGATTTTCCACAAGGAGATTAGGAAGATTGATGGTCATGAAGATGGTTTTGGTGCATCACAAGTATCTCCATCAAAATCCATGTTTTGATCACAACCTACATCATCATGGTGGTATAAAGATTGTCCTCCTCATCTTCTTGTTATTTTGATTATGTAAACATGTATTTTATTCCCTATTGTATATGTTTATGATGATTATATGATGATAAAAATGTTATGTGGGGATTTGTTGTTGATAATCATGGATAAAAAGATGAAAAACTATAAGTAAAAATGGGTAAATCTTGGTTAAAGTTGATGGCTGTATAAAACAGTAAAGAACCATATGGTAAACTGATAAAATGATGAATTAGAATGGATTTACAGTAAGCTATGGGTCTTATACACATGTGAGAGCTGGCCATGCAATGGAATCAAAGTAATGAGTGAGATATGATCAAAACAAGTTTAAGATATAAATCTGAGGTTACTGTTTTGGACGATTTTTAGAAAATACTTAAAGGATGATTCAACAGTAGCTATAGGCGAGTTAAATGTAGCACATATCATGTAGTTTATGTGATAAAAATTTGAGCTTCTATCTCCATATAGAACTCAAGATATGGCAGTTTTGGTGAAAGTAAAGATAAAAATCAGATTTTGAAAAATAAAGTATAATACTATTATATAAGCACTCAAAATTTAATAGTATAAAATATAAATGAAAACCCACTAACTTATATAATGCATTTATATAAATATGTACAATGGTAAATAAGTAGACATTTTATAAAAAGGATAACTTGTTAAGTTTTATAAGCTATAAAACTATAAACATGATTTTTACGACTTTTTCGGCTATTACCGTAAAAATTAACGTTTTTGTTAAATAAAACTTAGATGGTTGGACCCGTCTAATGAAAACTTTATAAAACTTATATACTGATATATAGACATATATAACAAGTAAAAACCGATAAAAACCCGAACTATAGGACAAACGGACATAAACGAGCTAAGTAAACACATTGGACTAATAATTGGACTTAATAAGATAAATACTTGTAAAAAGAACTTATTGGGCTTAACCCATTTGGGGCCCAACATGGAAAGTACACATACTGATAATATAAGTAAGAAAAGGATTAATAAGAGTTAAAGAACTTATAATAAGTATATTGGACTTAAAACACGTAAATAGGCTAAACTAGTAAACTAGTATAAAAGTTATCGACATATAACACTAAAATGAGTAAACGAGAATGTGTAAACCCACTTGATCATCATATGTATATAATCATCATATGTATACATAATTGTTATTTTTATAAATTCATTGGACAAACGTCTAAGACCAAGTATTATTTGTCTAGGTTTCCGTGATTGAAGCACGTACCGTACATCCGAATTGCCGATAACCCGCCTTCCCACATCAACGTGAGTTCATAGTCTCGAACCCCTTTTAAATGTTTTTATAAATGTTTTATAAACCCGCGAGGGAGATAACATGTTAGTTTTTATAAAATAGGACACCATTTGTCCCGATTGTTTGTTTATTGATTTTGGACCCGAATGATTGAATGACCCGATTGTATGACCCGATAAATGATTAAAGGACCCGATAGATGAAATTAAATGGATTATTAAAGTTAGGTTATGTCACTAAAAGTCCCATTAGCATGAATTGTGAACTACCGGGATTTGGTAGACGCTTATGCATTTAATAGTACTATTTGGGGACGATCACCCCAGTTCGCGCCTTGACGGTTGATCCCCGTCGTGCCACATTGATTGGTAAGCGAATTTATGTATGAGATGATTTCCATAGCGTGACCTTTGTGACGACACGCTACTTTAGATGGGCAAAATTGGTATCGGGTTAGCTACCCGTTGTTGGTTTAGTAAGGTAACAATGTCATGCGGCTTATAATAATCCAAAACTAACGAAATAATACTAGACGCTCAGAATTACGATGTATTGCCTGACTAGCTGTGACAATCCGTCAATTTCAGGTCGTTATTTTAGTCTCGACTATTAAGAATTATAAATTTATTTTAATGAGAATTTTAAATTATCGATTAACCGAGAAGGTTATGGCTTGAAACTAGCGTAAGAATGTCGATTAGATGAAAACCGACAAGGAATATGTTAAGTATCGATATTATATTCTCAAATAATCAGGGAAATGATTTTTCTTATATTTATTTTTATTTCTCGTATTTTACGTTTTAACGAATGACGAGAACTACGAATGATCGCGATACCGACGGATGCCCAAAAATTTACGTTTTATGATCGATTGTCTCGATATTTAATATTTTCGACGTTTTCGATTTAATTACGTTTTAAGTCGTGTCGAAGCTTTGTTATTATATTTTGAAGCGTTTTAACTTTCGAAAAGTATTTTTACGAAACCCGAGCCCCGTAAATATTTTTTTAAAAATATTTACAAATTACATTTTCTACCTTGTAAACTATTCACTTGCACTTTGGGACCAAAAGAATGCAAATATGGCAAAAACTACCCCCACCCCACTATTTAAAGATTTTCCACTAACTAGTTTTTATTAAATATTCATTTTTACAAAAACAAATCTCATCCCACTCTCTCCCTCCCCATTTTGCCGTCCACCCTCATGCTCCAAACCCTCTCAAAATTTTTGATTTACTTTGAATCAAGCAAAACTAAAACAAGACCCATCTTGGAAATTTGAAGAGCTTTCTATTGGTATAATTTTTTCCTACATGCATTCACTAAATTTTTATCTTTAATTTTTGATGATGAACATCATTTTGATCCATTTTTATGTTTATGCATGGTGTTAATATTATTATATTCATAGTGGGTTTTGGTTGCATGCAAGATTTTTATATATTTTATTTTTGTAAGATTAAATTTGAGGGTGTTATGAGTTAATTAGATGTGTTATTATGATATTAGGATCATATTAAGACTATAGAAATTGTTGGAATGGGTTGAAAAATTGTTTTAGTATGATTTTTAGAAAGGCATTTTAGACCAGTAGGTAAAACGTAATTTTTGAAAATCTTACTGTTTGAAAATGATGAAACTAATAGGATAGGCTTGTAGAGGATTCTTTTAGCTTCGATTTGCCGCTTGAATGAGCTTCTAACTCATTTCGAGCGAAAAGTTATGCTACTTTTAGTATTCGTGTACCGGGAGACGGGTATCGGCACAATCCGAAAATTGTTGTCGATATTTGGATCGAATCTCGGGGACTATAGAATGAGTTTTAAAAATGTTCAAGGACTGATGTAAGTTGCTAAACCTCAGGTCATGAGTCTATTTTCAAACCCGAGTGTCGGTTTTATAAACGGAATTGTTTAGATAAGTCGAAATGGTTTTACAAGTAAAAGACGTAAAACTGTCCGGTTTTTATAACACGAAGATGTGTCGGGCAGAAGGTCTTAGAAGTGATATTTTTGAATGAAACTTTTACTGAGTCTTATTCATATTATGTGTGAGTTTGTCACCAAGTTTCGTCGAAATCGGACAAGTGTAGATAGGGTAGATTGGTGTGTACATTTGGAGTGTACATGCTGAGTGGTATTTTGGACACGTAGTCCAATACTTGTATGGCGTGAGTTGAGTATTCGCCATTGGACATGGTAATTTACTCAAGTGTTGAGTCATTATATAAATGACTTGGCTACTGGTCCGAGGGAAGTAAAATGATAAGTTGACTTGCGTTGACTTGGCGTCTTATGACGGGTCAATATCGTGAGTGCAAGTGTTTAAAAGAATAGTGTTGAATAAAAAGGGTATAGTAATAACACTTGTATTATTAAATTTTTCGGGATTGTTTTGGTTTTGTAATTTTGATTTTTATATTATTTAAGTATGATTTATACTTAAGTCGATTATTTACGAACGCGCCTTATTTGGTAGGTTGCGGTTTTCGTGTTTTAACGGGCATCACTAATCGTCGGCGATCGTCTCATTACCACTAATGGCTAAGGTGAGTCTATAGCCTCGCTCTTAACATGTTTACTTGTTTTATAAAACCCACGAGGGGGATAACATGCTTGTTTTACTAAAATAAAAGGGGGCAACGAGAAGTTGTGGAAACCCTTATTTTACTTGAAGTTATTGAAATTAAAGGGTACAACAACAAGTTGTGGAAACTCTACTTATTAGAAGAGTAAGGGTGCAACGAGAAGTTGTGGTAAACCCTCTTCGTTTTAAAAAAATTGAACCCAAAGGAACTTGATTGTATGCTCAGACGAAAGTTGTTATATAAGTTTGTTTAGCCTTAAAGACCCATGAATCGTGAATTGTTAATCGAAAAGAACGCTAATACTATGGATAGATCTATCGGGGTGACGCCCAGTCCGGTCGCGACTAGCTATCGCGTGGTGTTGTGATGCACCAGTAATGAAACATCGGATGCAATTGTATAAGAGAAATATACGCACTTGGCTAGGTGTGTTGGGCTGAAATAATATATGTTAACGTTCAATTTCACGAGACTTATAGAAATAACAACGATAATTATGTCCATACAACATAGTCGTGTTTGATAAATTATTAACCATGGAAGGTTATTTTTCATACTTGTGTTCTCTTTATTTAAATTTAAACTCTATAGATTCACTCGGCAAATTTTGCTGACTTTTTAAGCATGTTTTATCTCAGGTCCATATTGAAGGCACTCGAGGAAGGCGGTTTCGTGAAGCTTGCATATTTGAAATGTTTTGGCCCGCTTTTCTAAAACATATCCATTCAAATAACTTTTATCATTTATAATGGTTTGTAAACTTTTGAATCATCCGGGACCATGTATGAAATTTTATCTTGATTAAATGGAATTGAATGGATGTTTATTAAAACGACTCGTTTTGAGACGTTTTCTATGAGTATGAGATTGAACCATGATAGTAACACCCAATGACCCTTCCGCTGTTATGAACGAAATTGGGGGTGTTACAGATTGGCATCAGAGCTCAAGTTATAGAGAACGAAAAGATTTTCCAAAAATGAATTTTTGAAATCTTTTAACTATAACTGTTGCAAGCGAAACCTCCGAGTTGCCAATGGACGAGAATGATAGTATTTATATATATATGTCATTATATATGTTGCTGTAATCTTTATCGATTATTTGTACTTGTGAATTACAAGGTATGTTTTCATTTTTTTTTAAATTATAAATGATAGTTTTATATTGATACGAGGTATTATTATGACGCAGATTGTCATGGTTCTGTAACCTATCGCATATCGACTTGTTTAAATTCGATTGTTATCATCGTATCGTGATGTGCCATTTTTGGACATCTCCTTTCGAAACGTAATTAATAAATGCGATGTTCGTGTTTTCGTTACTACTTATGATTTTGAAGAATCATTTATCTGAGGCGACATCTTCTATGTAATGCGACGTGTGATTTGAGTTTATATGACCACGTTTTATTGGCGAAAAGGAGAATGCCAATGTTGGACTTAAGATATATATATCCTAATCAAATATATATAGTTTGGGTACAACAATGATATGCTCGTAGTAGCCATTCGGTTGAGTGACTTAATATTGTGTATCTAAATGGAATGGGACATTTAGATATATAGATTTTAACTCACCCAACTAAGAGTCGTTTAATGTTGTCTTACTTAAATGGATTAGGACATTTGAATAAGAAAATTTTAAACGACTGGACCTTAGATTGTTGTGTTTTCCTTATTCAGATGGAATGGGACGTTTGAATACGGAAATCATGATGTAAGTTTATTTGACACCTTATATTTACTATGGTATTTTGATGTGATATCGTGTTGAGAGATAGTAATACTTGAGTAGGATGACTTATAATCGTCTTGTTGAAATGGATTGGGACGCCTTTTCATTTGAATAAGAAAGTTATAAGTTCCCGAACCGTAAATTTATAAACTCTTGTATACATGGAGAGGGACGCCTTTTGATGTAGACAAGGAGTTATAAATGAGTGGGCCCAAGTATGTCTGGCTCGATTTGTGGATTTTTGGTGTACGTACGTCTTCCTTCGACTCGTATTTCGTTGGTAAGAATCGTTCGATGCTGTCGTCATTATGATGATCATCGATTATCATCTATGTACAAGTAACCCGTCGGACTTCTCTCGAGTTATGATTTGTTTTAATAGACCATTTCTAATGTGTCTCGATGATCGTGAGCTTTATAAACAGATTGTTAAGAACCGTTGACCGTTCCGAGAATAGGCGACTCACTTAAGCGTCACCATGATTTATGTGTGTACTTGCGGATTGACTGAGGATCAGTTATCAACGACAACTTATCGTGGACGTGAAGATTTTGTAATTTTACTTGCTACTATCGAAGGGTCACCGAAGACTTTTCTTGATGACGAAACTCTTGGGGCTAGTATGACGAACTAAAAACGAGGAATATGATGCAGCACCTTGAGCACTAAAGTCGAAATTATTGGGACGCCTTTGTACGATGAACGCTGAAGCAAAAATTAGTGGGACGCTGTTGTACGTTGAACACTGGAGTAGAACTTAATGGTATGCCCGATGTGTTGTGAATTCTCGCCAATGGACCGAATTTCTTAATGACTGGAATTAACAAATTCGTTTTCACTTCGAAGAGTATGTTGTTGCCGACACTGCAAGTGGAAAGACTTTAGAGATCGAGTTGTATTATCAAGGGCTAGTCCAAGGTTTTATCGATGATCAACGACGGAGATTTACGTTTGATGTTTATGTTTGACTTTTGTTTTTAGGTACTTATGTGGTATGTGATCGAGTTGAGTGATCGTAAGTTGTGAGAACTTGAGGCGGCATTGTCCAATGACGTCCGATCATGGAGAACATGTACCATATAATATCTTTTGACTTTCTTGGGAACTTAGACGATGACTATCCTGTTTTTCACTCTTCACTGTTACACTGAAGACTATCGTATGCGAATTAAGCGCCGGGACGTCGCTTCCTAGGAAAAGTTATGCCAAGCTATCACCATGAGAAGGTGTTATGTATTTTGGAAAACGTGGGAAGTTAAGTCCCCGTTAGTTTGGACCATTCGAGACGATATCGATGGAAGGTCCGATGGCATGAAAACTTAAATTACCTCGAGAGCCGCATGGAATTCACGATACTTTTCATATGTCGAACCTAAAGAAATTTCTTCTCGTCGAAGATCTTATTATCTCTCTTGATGAAGTATGAATCGACAGTAAGTTGCATTTCATCAAAGTACTTGTAGATATTATCGATAAGGAAGTTAGGCAACAGAAACGAAGTCGGATTTTTATTGTCATGTGTGATGGAACTCTAGACGAGGACCAAAATACGTTTAACTCTTTGATTTCAACGAGCGATCGAGGAAGAACGCAAGTTGATCTTCGGGACGAAGATCCCAATTTGGTGGGGATAATGTGACAATCCGTCAATTTCAGGTCGTTATTTTAGTCTCGACTATTAAGAATTATAAATTTATTTTAATGAGAATTTTAAATTATCGATTAACCGAGAAGGTTATGGCTTGAAACTAGCGTAAGAATGTCGATTAGATGAAAACCGACAAGGAATATGTTAAGTATCGATATTATATTCTCAAATAATCAGGGAAATGATTTTTCTTATATTTATTTTTATTTCTCGTATTTTACGTTTTAACGAATGACGAGAACTACGAATGATCGCGATACCGACGGATGCCCAAAAATTTACGTTTTATGATCGATTGTCTCGATATTTAATATTTTCGACGTTTTCGATTTAATTACGTTTTAAGTCGTGTCGAAGCTTTGTTATTATATTTTGAAGCGTTTTAACTTTCGAAAAGTATTTTTACGAAACCCGAGCCCCGTAAATATTTTTTTAAAAATATTTACAAATTACATTTTCTACCTTGTAAACTATTCACTTGCACTTTGGGACCAAAAGAATGCAAATATGGCAAAAACTACCCCCACCCCACTATTTAAAGATTTTCCACTAACTAGTTTTTATTAAATATTCATTTTTACAAAAACAAATCTCATCCCACTCTCTCCCTCCCCATTTTGCCGTCCACCCTCATGCTCCAAACCCTCTCAAAATTTTTGATTTACTTTGAATCAAGCAAAACTAAAACAAGACCCATCTTGGAAATTTGAAGAGCTTTCTATTGGTATAATTTTTTCCTACATGCATTCACTAAATTTTTATCTTTAATTTTTGATGATGAACATCATTTTGATCCATTTTTATGTTTATGCATGGTGTTAATATTATTATATTCATAGTGGGTTTTGGTTGCATGCAAGATTTTTATATATTTTATTTTTGTAAGATTAAATTTGAGGGTGTTATGAGTTAATTAGATGTGTTATTATGATATTAGGATCATATTAAGACTATAGAAATTGTTGGAATGGGTTGAAAAATTGTTTTAGTATGATTTTTAGAAAGGCATTTTAGACCAGTAGGTAAAACGTAATTTTTGAAAATCTTACTGTTTGAAAATGATGAAACTAATAGGATAGGCTTGTAGAGGATTCTTTTAGCTTCGATTTGCCGCTTGAATGAGCTTCTAACTCATTTCGAGCGAAAAGTTATGCTACTTTTAGTATTCGTGTACCGGGAGACGGGTATCGGCACAATCCGAAAATTGTTGTCGATATTTGGATCGAATCTCGGGGACTATAGAATGAGTTTTAAAAATGTTCAAGGACTGATGTAAGTTGCTAAACCTCAGGTCATGAGTCTATTTTCAAACCCGAGTGTCGGTTTTATAAACGGAATTGTTTAGATAAGTCGAAATGGTTTTACAAGTAAAAGACGTAAAACTGTCCGGTTTTTATAACACGAAGATGTGTCGGGCAGAAGGTCTTAGAAGTGATATTTTTGAATGAAACTTTTACTGAGTCTTATTCATATTATGTGTGAGTTTGTCACCAAGTTTCGTCGAAATCGGACAAGTGTAGATAGGGTAGATTGGTGTGTACATTTGGAGTGTACATGCTGAGTAGTATTTTGGACACGTAGTCCAATACTTGTATGGCGTGAGTTGAGTATTCGCCATTGGACATGGTAATTTACTCAAGTGTTGAGTCATTATATAAATGACTTGGCTACTGGTCCGAGGGAAGTAAAATGATAAGTTGACTTGCGTTGACTTGGCGTCTTATGACGGGTCAATATCGTGAGTGCAATTGTTTAAAAGAATAGTGTTGAATAAAAAGGGTATAGTAATAACACTTGTATTATTAAATTTTTCGGGATTGTTTTGGTTTTGTAATTTTGATTTTTATATTATTTAAGTATGATTTATACTTAAGTCGATTATTTACGAACGCGCCTTATTTGGTAGGTTGCGGTTTTCGTGTTTTAACGGGCATCACTAATCGTCGGCGATCGTCTCATTACCACTAATGGCTAAGGTGAGTCTATAGCCTCGCTCTTAACATGTTTACTTGTTTTATAAAACCCGCGAGGGGGATAACATGCTTGTTTTACTAAAATAAAAGGGGGCAACGAGAAGTTGTGGAAACCCTTATTTTACTTGAAGTTATTGAAATTAAAGGGTACAACAACAAGTTGTGGAAACTCTACTTATTAGAAGAGTAAGGGTGCAACGAGAAGTTGTGGGAACCCTTATTATTGGAAAAGTATTTGTTATAAATGAAAGGGTGCAACGAGAAGTTGTGGTAAACCCTCTTCGTTTTAAAAAAATTGAACCCAAAGGAACTTGATTGTATGCTCAGACGAAAGTTGTTATATAAGTTTGTTTAGCCTTAAAGACCCATGAATCGTGAATTGTTAATCGAAAAGAACGCTAATACTATGGATAGATCTATCGGGGTGACGCCCAGTCCGGTCGCGACTAGCTATCGCGTGGTGTTGTGATGCACCAGTAATGAAACATCGGATGCAATTGTATAAGAGAAATATACGCACTTGGCTAGGTGTGTTGGGCTGAAATAATATATGTTAACGTTCAATTTCACGAGACTTATAGAAATAACAACGATAATTATGTCCATACAACATAGTCGTGTTTGATAAATTATTAACCATGGAAGGTTATTTTTCATACTTGTGTTCTCTTTATTTAAATTTAAACTCTATAGATTCACTCGGCAAATTTTGCTGACTTTTTAAGCATGTTTTATCTCAGGTCCATATTGAAGGCACTCGAGGAAGGCGGTTTCGTGAAGCTTGCATATTTGAAATGTTTTGGCCCGCTTTTCTAAAACATATCCATTCAAATAACTTTTATCATTTATAATGGTTTGTAAACTTTTGAATCATCCGGGACCATGTATGAAATTTTATCTTGATTAAATGGAATTGAATGGATGTTTATTAAAACGACTCGTTTTGAGACGTTTTCTATGAGTATGAGATTGAACCATGATAGTAACACCCAATGACCCTTCCGCTGTTATGAACGAAATTGGGGGTGTTACACTAGCAATACTGGGTCATACTATTGATATTATGTTTGTGTTTTGGTTTTCATAACCATACTCATATAACGGTTTTTATTTTCATACAACGTCGTAAGACGTATTGTATGACGTTTTTACGACATTGGCTCGTATAATGATTTTTAAGGCTTTTTATAACCATATTCATATAACGGTTTTATTTAATCTATACAACGTTGCAAAACGAATTGTATGGTGTTTTTAACGACCATGATTCGTATAATGATTTTTAAGGCAAATGCCTATATTACGATTTTCGATAAAGATTTGTATAAAATGACTTTGGCTATTTTATGCCTATTAAAATGATTTGTACAAGATGATTTTCAGTAATAATTTTATACTGATATTATATTGATGGATTTTATTAAACTCTATGAATTCACTCGGCGTTATCGCTGACCCTTTTCTTTAACATGTTTTATCTCAGGTACTTGAAGGTAATTCTCGGGAAGACGACAAGAATTCATGGCCCGCACTTAAACAATATTTTTCCATTCAAATACTTTGTAAAACTTTGTATGAAATGTAATGACTTGGGACCGATGTAACTTTGATGTTTATGAATTGTCACACTCCCAAAATATCAGAGTATAATGGCGACAAGGGAGTGGTGACGTCATGATTATCATACACACATAGTCACAAAGAACGACCTCTAAATGAGACGTTCGGAAAATAGATCACTTGTAATTAATAAAATAAATTGTTTTAACAAAGTGCGGAAGCATAAACTGAATACGGTTACAAAACATAGTTTTCTTAAATGGTACAAATGATCGTTGTTTCAAAGAAATGACGGCAATGCATGAGACCTCATTTAGCATCTTCCTTCTTAATACCTGAGAAAAACATTGCTAAAGCGTCAACATAAAGTTGGTGAGTTCATAGGTTTAGTTAGTTTGAAATGTTTAATGAACCACAAGATTTTCCCAAATGTGATGACAATATAACAGATACAAAGTCATCCCAAAAGTATTTATTACAGTCTAAGCTCGTGACACCGAAGCGTTAACAACACCGGCAGTATAATCATATAAATGTAGCCCAAACTAGATGCCTAAACCCACGACATCCTATATCAGATTCAAATGAAACTGTGCCCGCTTGTCCCCTTGTTGGACAAGACAGACAGGGACGTCAATCCCGATAGATCTATCCATTACATTCGCGCTTACACAAAGTAATTAACGGTTCACGATTCACGGGCCAAAGCAACTGGGTTTTTAGTGGGACTTAGACTAATATATAAATCAGTAAATGCACTTGTGTTCAAACGTTAAAATCAAGCAATGTCTCACCCCAAAAAGCAGTGAAAATAGTAAAGTATGGGGCTATAAACTCACCTCGTTAAATCAGCAAAGAGAACGTAGATAAAATAGCTCGAGAGTACGGTTACGCTAGCCGCGGCCTAATTAATTATGAGAATCGAGTTACGATACGAATAATGGTATTATTAAATGACTCGACACCCTAGTTGTGCTTGACGAAACCATACGTTTATAAAAAGTACGATTTTACGGAAAAGTACGATAAATAAAATCGGTTTATTAAATGGTCGGGTTTTACGGGTCAAATTATAACTTAAATTTACCAAAATTCGTTTTGGGCTTTAACCAAACTAACTTAAACACACAAGGCCCAAAATGGGAGTCCAAAACATTTACACAACAACCGGCCCAAGGGTCATTGACCCGGCCCGGTCCACTGGCGGAATAAACAAGAACGGAGGGAGTACATTACGTGTGTTTACACACACAACTTCCCATATCTGAGAGTTACTCTCTCTCCTCCCTCGATATTACCTCCACCGTCCCAAAACTCTCTCTCTCTAAACCTAGATCGGTTCAATCATCTACTATGGTTATCATCTAATCAGTTTGAGTTATAGAATCAAATATGGGTGGTCTGAGGTTCTAGATCGTGTGAGATGTGGGGTTAATCCCCACATCAAACCGATTGGTTTTATGATGGTGTTCTCCCTTGCGGTTTCGTGAATCAAACCAAAATCAAAGATAAGTTTATTCTCCTTGTTTCTTTTAAAAGCTTTAATTGGTTTTCGATTTAATAAATATCAGTGGGTTTAATTTATTTGTATATACTTGTTGTAAATCATATGCTTCTCGGATTGAAAATAAACAAAATTAGGGTTTTGAAATATTTGGGGGTTTTCATTAAAATCGGGTTTAAACATAATTAATTGATGTTTTCATTTATAAAATCAAACTAATTTCATATATAAAATCGATTTATAAAAATTAGGGTTTCGGTTAATTTGGGGGTTTTTGCATATCACGTTTTTAATTAAATTAAATATGGGTTTTGGGTTTAGATTAGGTTTAATTAGCATTTTAATTAATAAAAAGTAAATCTAGGGTTTTATAAAAATTGGGGGTTTTTATATATTCGAATGTTACTCATGTTTATATGATGTTTCTGGAATGTGGCAAATGTTAATTAGATGTTTAAAAAGGTTTTAAAATAATTAGGGTTTTGATTTGAATTGGGGGTTTCTATACCCGCGGCATGATTAATGGTTTCTGTAAAATAAAACTTGATTAAGACATTTGGATTGGTTGGTAATAATGGTTAATAATTTGGCAGAAAGTAGAACTTGGTTGGTTTGATTAGGTTCTCGGTTTGGTCTCAATCGGGTCTCGGTTTGGTCTAAATTGGGTCTCGGTTTGGTTGACAGAAAAGCAATATCATAAACATGTTTGCATTTAAAAAAAGTTTAACAATCTTTCAGTTTTTAGTTAAAAATATAAGTCCATTACAATGACTAACCACGGTTTCGTTTATTCGTAGGTTCGTACAAAACAAGCACATCTAGACTTCAAAAGGAAAGACGAAAAGACAAAAGACTCACAATGGGGATGCTACGTTCGGTTTTGCAGGTTCGGACGGAATGAAGACTCTTGGTTGTGCAGGTTCGGACGGGACGTGTGGGTTGGCTGGACCAAATCTTCTACCCAGGAGTTGTATTGTGAAGGCTTGTGCAGATTTTTGATGTTTGTATTTTGGACTGAGATAACTTGTATTTGGACATTGGATAATACTTTGGGTTTGTATATAAACTTGTATTGTTAGTCTAGGGTTAGTGTAAATCTGGAATTGTTAACTTGTGATATACCCAAAAGGGGTAAACTAGGCAAATGTGCTGTCCTTTAGTGGGGCAAATAAACTATAAAGTTTATATGTAGGTTTAGACATGTGACTGATTTTTGAGACCCTTGTATGACAAGTTTGGTAATATAAATGAAGGTTTTATATTCAGTATATGTACACTTGCTGTGATAGCTTATACACTCGACTTGGTTCACAATGGTTAAGTTTAGACGCGGCTGGATAATCCCGACACCAAAACCGTTTAGCATGCGATCCCAAAACAAAACAATTGTGCGAGACGTCACGAAAACTTAATGACTATAACAAATAAACGTACGGCAAAACATAAGACGTTCACAAACTTGTGTATTGCATTCAACTTAATAATCGCGAAACATCAAGATGTTACATATGCTCTCCCTAAAAAGGGCTTTGTCCGCAAAGCAAAACAATTAACACGTTCATGACGACAACTAGTCGGTAAACAGTTAGACTACTCGTACTATATGAATAAATAAATGATGGAAATTTGACGAATGTCACAGTATTCCCATGTTTTAGAGATTTCGTCACGAAATCAAGACGTTGTTGTAGTAGGTTGGTTAACGAAAAGATGAGGATACTTGCTCTTAAACTGATCTTCACGTTCCCACGTGTATTCTGGACCTCTACGCGCGTTCCATCGGATTTTCACGATCGGTATACGGCTTTGCTTGAGTTGTTTAACTTGACGGTCCATAACTTCTACCGGTTCTTCTACGAAGTTGAGTTTGTCGTCGAGTTGAATCTCCTCCAAAGGGATAACGAGTGCTTCGTCGGCTAAGCATTTCTTCAGATTGCAAATGTGGAACACATTATGCACTCGGCTAAGTTCTTGGGGTAATTCCAAACGATAGGCTACGGTACCAATCCTCTCTATAATCTTGAAGGGTCCAATGTAGCGAGGATTTAACTTTCCACGCTTTCCAAAGCGAATCACACCTTTCCAAGGTGAGACCTTCAACATGACTTTATCACCAACTTCAAACTCAAGAGGTTTGCGTCGCATATCAGCATAACTCTTCTGTCGATCTCTTGCGGCTTGCATACGGCTCTTAATCTTAAAGATCTTCTCAGTAGTCTCGTGTATGATCTCAGGTCCAGTGAGTTGTGCTTCACCGACCTCTGCCCAACACACGGGTGAACGACACTTCCTACCATACAGTGCCTCGAACGGCGCTGCCTTAATGCTAGTGTGATAACTATTGTTGTATGAGAATTCCACCAGAGGTAGGTGTCTATCCCATTTATTTCCAAAGTCAATCACACAAGCTCTCAGCATATCTTCTAAGGTTTGAATGGTCCGTTCACTTTGGCCGTCAGTCTGGGGATGATACGCAGTGCTCATATCCAACTGCGTTCCCAATGCCTTCTGTAGTGACTTCCAAAACTGCGAAGTAAATCGGCTGTCTCGATCGGGGATTATAGACACAGGCACACCATGCTTCGTGACTACTTCCTCCAAGTACGTCCTTGCTAACTTATCCATTCCATCAGTCTCCTTGATGGGTAGGAAATGAGCCGATTTGGTGAGTCGGTCGACGATTACCCAAATCGTGTCGAATCCGGCTGCGGTCTTTGGTAGCTTGGTAATGAAATCCATAGTGATCCTTTCCCACTTCCATTCTGGCAGTTCGGG